>CM059556.1:13067058-14417112 GCA_030386875.1 Morinoia aosen
AGATGTTGACCGTTTTGTTCAGATACTGACCGTTTTGTTCAGATACTGACCGTTTTGTCCAGATACTGACCGTTTTGTTCAGATACCGACCGGTTTGTTTAGATGTAGACAGTTTTGTTCAGATTTCGACCGTTTTGATTAGATATTGACCGTTTTGTTCAGATATTGACCGTTTGGTTCGGATATTAACCGTTCTGTTCAAATATTGACCGTTTTGTTAGGAAATTGACCGTTTTTTCAGTTTTTGGCTGTTTGGTTCGTATATTGACTGTTGTGTTCACATATCAACCGTTTTTGTTCAGTTTATGGACCGTTTCGTTCAGGTATTGACCGTTTTGTTCAGATATTGACCTTATGTTCAGATATTGACTTTATGTTCAGATATTGAGCGTTTTGTCCAGATATTGACCGTTTTGTTCAGATGTTGGCAGTTTGGTTCAGATAATGGCAGTTTGGTTCAGATAATGGCAGTTTAGTTCAGATAATGGCTGTTTTGTTCAGATAATGGCAGTTTTTTTCAGATATTGATCGCTTTGTTCAGATATTGACCGTTTTGTTTAGATATTGACCGTTTTGTTTAGATATTGACCGTTTTGTTTAGATATTGACCGTTGTGTTTAGATATTGACCGTTTTTGTTCGGATATTGATCGTAATGCTTAGATAATGATCGTTCTGCTTAGATAATAACCGTTTTTTTCATATATGGACCGTTTTTGTTCAGATATGGGCCGTTTTGCTCAGATATGGACCGTTTAGCTCAGATGAGGACCGTTTTGCTCAGATATGGACCGTTTTGCTCAGATACTGACCGTTTTGTTCAGATACTGACCGTTTTTTTCAGTTATTGACCGTTTTTTCAGTTATTGACCGTTTTTTTCATTCATTGACCGTTTTTTCAGTTATTGACCGTTTTTTCAGTTATTGACCGTTTTTTCAGTTATTGACCGTTTTTCAGTTGTTGGTCGAATTGTTCGGATATTGACCGTTTTGTTTGGATATTTTCAGTTTTGTGTGGATATTGACAGTTTTGTTTGGATATTGACCGTTATGTTTATATCGACCATTTAGTTAGATTGACCGTTATGTTTGGATAATGACCGTTTTGTTTGGATATTGACCGTTTTGTTCGGATATTGACCGTTTTGTTCGGATGTTGATCGTTCTGTTTAGATATTGACCGTTATGTTCAGATATGGGACCGTTTTGTTCAGCTATGGGCCGTTCTGCTCAGATATGGACTGTTCTGCTCAGATATTGACCGTTTTGTTCATATATAGACCGTTTTTTTCTATCTCGACCGTTTTGTTGGATATTGACCGTTTTGTTTGGATATTGACCGTTTTGTTTGGATATTGACCGTTTTGTTCGGATATTGACCGTTTTGTTCGGATGCTGATCGTTCTGTTTAGATATTGACCGTTTTGTTCAGATATGCACCGTTTTGTTCAGCTATGGGCCGTTCTGCGCAGATATGGACTGTTCTGCTCAGATATTGACCGTTTTGTTCAGATATAGACCGTGTTTTTTATCTCGACCGTTTTGTTTGGATATTGACCGTTTTGTTTGGATATTGACCGTTTTGTTTGGATATTGACCGTTTTGTTTGGATATTGACAGTTTTGTTTGGATATTGACCGTTTTGTTTGGATATTGACCGTTTTGTTTGGATATTGACCGTTTTGTTTGGATAATGACCGTTTTGTTCAGTTATTGACCGTTTTGTTCGGTTATTGGCCGTTTGGTTCGGATATTGACCGTTTTGTTCGGATATTGAACGTTTTGTTCGGCTATTGAACGTTTTTGTTCAGATATTGACTGTTTTGTTCAGATATTGGCCGTTTTGTTCAGATATGGGCCGTTTTGTTCAGATATTTGGCGTTTTTTCAGATATTGGCCGTTTTCTTCCCCTCAGGGGGATACAATTATTGTATCTATGGGAACTAGCGCTCCCAGGGGGACAATGTGAGGGCCTGAGCTGAGAGTTAGGTAGACCTTCTTTTTGTTGAAATAGAATGTTTTTGTTACGTTAAGGACCACCTTTTTTCGGTTCACTGCTGTCCTGTTTTTCAGCACCTACTACTGTCTTCTTCAACTTTGGTCTTGTTTCATAATCTTCTTGCACAACTAACTGTTTCTATGCCTTTCTGCGTAGATTCCGCGTTTCCTTAACTCCATACTAAATGGTGCCTTCCTCCTTCCTCTCTTTGGATCGCAATTGTTGCTGGGTAGGGAGGCTAAAACTAACGACTAATCTAATCTATGGCCGTTTCCTTCAGATATTGGCCGTTTTTGTCTTGATATTGGCCGTTTTGTTCAGGTATTGGCCATTTTGTTCCGATTTTGGCCGTTTCGTTCAGATTTTGACCGTTTTGTTCAGAGACATACAGTTTTGGTCAAATAATGACCGTTTTGTTAAAATATTGACCGTTTGGTTCAGATATTTACCGTTTTGTTCGGATATTGAGCGTTTTGTTCGGAGATTGACCGATTTGTTCAGATATTGAGCGTTTTGTTTGGATATTGACCGTTTTGTTCGGAGTTTGACCGTTTTGTTCGGAGTTTGACCGTTTTGTTCGGAGTTTGACCGTTTTGTTCGGAGTTTGACCGTTTTGTTCGGATATTGACCATTTTGTTTGGATATTGACCGTTTTGTTTGGATATTGACCGTTTTGTTTGGATATTGACCGTTTTGTCCAGATATTGACCGTTTTTTTCCAGATTTGACCATTTTGTTCAGATATTGGCAGTTTTGTTCAGATATTGACCGTTTTGTTCAGATATTGGCCGTTCTGTTCAGGTTATGGCCGTTTCGTTCAGATTTTGACCGTTTTGTTCAGATAATGACCGTTTTATTCAGATATTGCCTGTTTCTTCAGATATTGACCGTTTAGTTTAGATATTGACCGTTTTGTTCAGATATTGACCTTTTTGTTTGGATATTGATCGTTTTGATCGGATATAGACCGTTTTGTTCGGATTTTGACCGTTTTATTCGGATATTGATCGTTTTGTTCGGATATTGACCGTTTTGTTCGGATATTGACTGTTATGTTCAGATATTGATCGTTTTCTTCAGATATTGGCCGTTGTTTTCAGATGTTGAGCGTTTGTTCAGATATTGACAGTTTTGTTCAGATATTGAGCGTTTTGTTCGCAAATTGACCGATTTGTTCAGATATTGAGCGTTTTGTTCAGATATTCACCGTTTTGTTCATATATTGACCGTTTTGTTCACATATGGACCGTTTTGTTCAGATATTGACCGTTTTGTTCAGATATTGAACGTTTTGTGCAGATATTGACCGCTTTGTTCAGATATTGACTGTTTTGTTCAGATATTGACCGTTTTGTTCAGATATTGACCGTTTTGATCGGATATTGACCGTTTTGTTTATATATTGGCCATTTTATTTATATATTGGCCATTTTGTTCAGATATTGGCCGTTTTGCTGGGATATTGAGCGTTATGTTCTGGTTGTTGACCGTTTTGTTTGGATATTGACCGTTTTGTTCGGATATTGACCGTTTTGTTTAGATATTGATCGTTTTGTTCCGATATTGACCGTTTTGTTCAGATATGGACTGTTTTGTTCAGATATTGACCGTTTTGTCCTGATATTGACTTTTTTGTCCTGATATTGACCGTTTTGTTCAGATATTGACCGTTTTGTTCAGATATTGACCGTTTTGTTCAGATATTGGCAGTTTTTTTAAGATATTGGCAGTTTTGTTCAGATATTGGAAGTTTTTTCTGATATTGAGCGTTTTGTTCAGATATTGTGCGTTTTGATCAGATATTGACCGGTTTGTTCAGATATTGAGCGTTTTGTTCAGACATTGAGCGTTTTGTTCAGACATTGAGCGTTTTCTTCAGATATTGGCAGTTTTGTTCAGATATTGGCAGTTTTGTTCAGATATTGACCGTTTTGTTCATATATTGACCGTTTTGTTCACATATGGACCGTTTTGTTCACATATGGACCGTTTTGTTCACATATGGACCGTTTTTTCAGATATTGAACGTTTTGTGCAGATATTGAACGTTTTGTGCAGATATTGACCGTTTGTTCGGATATAGGCAGCTTAGTTCAGGTAATGACAGTTTTGTTCAGATAATGGCAGTTTTGTTCAGATAATGACAGTTATGTTCAGATATTGACCGCTTTGTTCAGATATTGACCGTTTTGTTCAGATACTGATCGTTTTGTTCAGATATTGACCGTTTTGTTCAGATATGGGCCGTTTCGCTCAGATATGGGCCGTTTTGCTCAGATATGGACCGTTCTGCTCAGATATTGACCGTTTTGTTCAGATATTGACCGTTTTTTCAGTTATTGACCGTTTTGTTCGTATATTGACTGTTTTTTTCGGATATTGACCATTTTGTTTGAATATTGACCGTTATTTTATATCGACAGTTTTTGTTTGGATATTGACCGTTTTGCTTGGATATTGACCGTTTTGTTTGGATATTGACCGTTTTGTTCGGATATTGACCGTTTTGTTTGGATAGTGACCGTTTTGTTCGGATATTGACCGTTTTGTTCGAATATTGACCGTTTTGTTCGGATATTGACCGTTTTGTGTGGATATTGACCGTTTTGTTTGGATATTGAGTTTTTTCAGTTATTGACCGTTTTTTCAGCTTTTGACCGTTTTTTCAGCTTATGACCGTTTTTTTCAGCTTATGACCGTTCTTTCAGCTTATGACCGTTTTTTCAGCTTCTGACCGTTATGTTCATATATTGACCGCTTTGTTCGGATATTGACCGTTTTGTTCGGATATTGACCGTTTTGTTCGGATATTGACCGTTTTGTTCGGATATTGACCGTTTTGTTCGGATATTGACCGTTTTTTTTCGGATATTGACCGTTTTGTTTGGATATTGACTGTTTGTTTCAGATATTGACCGGTTTGTTTAGATATTGACCGGTTTGTTTAGATGTTGACCGTTTTGTTCAGATACTGACCGTTTTGTCCAGATACTGACCGTTTTGTTCAGATACCGATCGTTTGTTTAGATGTAGACAGTTTTGTTCAGATTTCGACCGTTTTGATTAGATATTGACCGTTTTGTTCAGATATTGACCGTTTTGTTCGGATATTAACCGTTCTGTTTCAAATATTGACCGTTTTGTTAGGAAATTGACCGTTTTTTTTCAGTTTTTGGCCGTTTGGTTCGTATATTGACTGTTGTGTTCACATATCAACCGTTTTGTTCAGTTATGGACCGTTTCGTTCAGGTATTGACCGTTTTGTTCAGATATTGACCTTATGTTCAGATATTGACTTTCTGTTCAGATATTGAGCGTTTTGTCCAGATATTGACCGTTTTGTTTCAGATGTTGGCAGTTTGGTTCAGATAATGGCAGTTTGGTTCAGATAATGGCAGTTTAGTTCAGATAATGGCAGTTTTGTTCAGATAATGGCAGTTTTTTTCAGATATTGATCGCTTTGTTCAGATATTGACCGTTTTGTTTAGATATTGACCGTTTTGTTTAGAATATTGACAGTTTTGTTTAGATATTGACCGTTGTGTTTAGATATTGACCGTTTTGTTCGGATATTGATCGTAATGCTTAGATAATGATCGTTCTGCTTAGATAATAACCGTTTTGTTCATGTATGGACCGTTTTGTTCAGATATGGGCCGTTTTGCTCAGATATGGACCGTTTAGCTCAGATGAGGACCGTTTTGCTCAGATATGGACCGTTTTGCTCAGATGTTGACCGTTTTGTTCAGATACTGACCGTTTTTTCAGTTATTGACCGTTTTTTCAGTTATTGACCGTTTTTTCAGTTATTGACCGTTTTTTCAGTTATTGACCGTTTTTTCAGTTATTGACCGTTTTTTTCAGTTATTGACCGTTTTTTCAGTTATTGACCGTTTTTCAGTTGTTGATCGAATTGTTCGGATATTGACCGTTTTGTTTGGATATTTTCAGTTTTGTGTGGATATTGACAGTTTTGTTTGGATATTGACCGTTATGTTTATATCGACCATTTAGTTAGATTGACCGTTATGTTTGGATAATGACCGTTTTGTTTGGATATTGACCGTTTTGTTCGGATATTGACCGTTTTGTTCGGATGCTGATCTGACTGTTTAGATATTGACCGTTTTGTTCAGATATGCACCGTTTTGTTCAGCTATGGGCCGTTCTGCTCAGATATGGACTGTTCTGCTCAGATATTGACCGTTTTGTCATATATAGACCGTTTTTTTTCTATCTCGACCGTTTTGTTTGGATATTGACCGTTTTGTTCGGATATTGACCGTTTTGTTTGGAGATTGACCGTTTTGTTTGGATATTGACCGTTTTGTTCGGATATTGACCGTTTTGTTCGGATGCTGATCTGACTGTTTAGATATTGACCGTTTTGTTCAGATATGCACCGTTTTTGTTCAGCTATGGGCCGTTCTGCTCAGATATGGACTGTTCTGCTCAGATATTGACCGTTTTGTTCAGATATAGACCGTTTTTTTATCTCGACCGTTTTGTTTGGATATTGACCGTTTTGTTTGGATATTGACCGTTTTGTTCGGTTATTGGCCGTTTGGTTCGGATATTGACCGTTTTGTTCGGATATTGAACGTTTTGTTCGGATATTGAAACGTTTTGTTTAGATATTGACTGTTTTGTTCAGATATTGGCCGTTTTGTTCAGATATGGGCCGTTTTGTTCAGATATTTGGCGTTTTTCAGATATTGGCCGTTTTCCTCCCCTCAGGGGGATACAATTATTGTATCTATGGGAACTAGCGCTCCCAGGGGGACAATGTGAGGGCCTGAGCTGAGAGTTAGGTAGGCCTTCTTTTTGTTGAAATAGAATGTTTTTGTTATGTTAAGGACCACCTTTTTTCGGTTCACTGCTGTCCTGTTTTTCAGCACCTACTACTGTCTTCTTCAACTTTGGTCTTGTTTCATAATCTTCTTGCACAACTAACTGTTTCTATGCCTTTCTGCGTAGATTCCGCGTTTCCTTAACTCCATACTAAATGGTGCCTTCCTCCTTCCGCTCTTTGGATCGCAATTGTTGCTGGGTAGGGAGGCTAAAACTAACGACTAATCTAATCTATGGCCGTTTTCTTCAGATATTGGCCGTTTTTGTCTAGATATTGGCCGTTTTGTTCAGGTATTGGCCATTTTGTTCCGATTTTGGCCGTTTCGTTCAGATTTTGACCGTTTTGTTCAGAGACATACAGTTTTGGTCAAATAATGACCGTTTTGTTAAGATATTGACCGTTTGGTTCAGATATTTACCGTTTTGTTCGGATATTGAGCGTTTTGTTCGGAGATTGACCGATTTGTTCAGATATTGAGCGTTTTGTTTGGATATTGACCGTTTTGTTCGGAGTTTGACCGTTTTGTTCGGATATTGACCATTTTGTTTGGATATTGACCGTTTGTTTGGATATTGACCGTTTTGTTTGGATATTGACCGTTTTGTCCAGATATTGACCGTTTTTTCCAGATATTGACCATTTTGTTCAGATATTGGCAGTTTTGTTCAGATATTGACCGTTTTGTTCAGATATTGGCCGTTCTGTTCAGATTATGGCCGTTTCGTTCAGATTTTGACCGTTTTGTTCAGATAATGACCGTTTTATTCAGATATTGCCCGTTTATTCAGATATTGACCGTTTAGTTCAGATATTGACCGTTTTGTTCAGATATTGACCTTTTTGTTTGGATATTGATCGTTTTGATCGGATATTGACCGTTTTGTTCGGATTTTGACCGTTTTATTCGGATATTGATCGTTTTGTTCGGATATTGACCGTTTTGTTCGGATATTGACTGTTATGTTCAGATATTGATCGTTTTCTTCAGATATTGGCCGTTGTTTTCAGATGTTGAGCGTTTGTTCAGATATTGACAGTTTTGTTCAGATATTGAGCGTTTTGTTCGGAAATTGACCGATTTGTTCAGATATTGAGCGTTTTGTTCAGATATTCACCGTTTTGTTCAGATATTTACCGTTTTGTTCATATATTGACCGTTTTGTTCACATATGGACCGTTTTGTTCAGATATTGACCGTTTTGTTCAGATATTGAACGTATTGTGCAGATATTGACCGTTTTGTTCAGATATTGACTGTTTTGTTCAGATATTGACCGTTTTGTTCAGATATTGACCGTTTTGATCGGATATTGACCGTTTTGTTTATATATTGGCTTTTTTGTTTATATATTGGCCATTTTGTTCAGATGTTGGCCGTTTTTGTTGGGATATTGACCGTTATGTTTGGATGTTGACCGTTTTGTTTGGATATTGAGCGTTTTGTTCAGATATTGAGCGTTTTGTTCAGATATTGAGCGTTTTGTTCAGATATAGACAGTTTTGTTTGAATATTGACCTTTTTTGTTCAGATATTTACCGTTTTGTTCAGATATTGACCGTTTTGTTCAGATAATGACCGTTTTATTCAGATATTGCCCGTTTATTCAGATATTGACCGTTTAGTTCAGATATTGACCGTTTTGTTCAGATATTGACCTTTTTGTTTGGATATTGATCGTTTTGATCGGATATTGACCGTTTTGTTCGGATTTTGACCGTTTTATTCGGATATTGATCGTTTTATTCGGATATTGATCGTTTTGTTCGGATATTGACCGTTTTGTTCGGATATTGACTGTTATGTTCAGATATTGATCGTTTTCTTCAGATATTGGCCGTTGTTTTCAGATGTTGAGCGTTTGTTCAGATATTGACAGTTTTGTTCAGATATTGAGCGTTTTGTTCGGAAATTGACCGAATTTGTTCAGATATTGAGCGTTGTGTTCAGATATTCACCGTTTTGTTCAGATATTTACCGTTTTGTTCATATATTGACCGTTTTGTTCACATATGGACCGTTTTGTTCAGATATTGACCGTTTTGTTCAGATATTGAACGTTTTGTGCAGATATTGACCGTTTTGTTCAGATATTGACTGTTTTGTTCAGATATTGACTGTTTTGTTCAGATATTGACTGTTTTGTTCAGATATTGACCGTTTTGATCGGATATTGACCGTTTTGTTTGGATATTGGCCATTTTGTTCAGATATTGGCCGTTTTGTTCAGATATTGGTCGTTTTGTTGGGATATTGATGGTTTTCTTCAGATATTGGCGTTGTGTTCAGATATTGAGCGTTATATACAGATATTGAGCGTTTTGTTCAGATATAGACAGTTTTGTTTGAATATTGACCTTTTTGTTCAGATATTTACCGTTTTGTTCAGATATTGACCGTTTTGTTCAGATATTGTCTCTTTTGTTCAGATATTGATCGTTTTGTTCAGATATTGACCGTTTTTGACCGAATATTGACCGGTTTGTTTGGGATATTGGCCATTTTGTTCGGATTTTGGCCGTTTCGTTCAGATATTGGCCGTTTTGTTAGGATATTGGCTATTTTGTTCAGATATTCTCCGTTTTGTTCAGATATTGGCCGTTTTGTTCAGATATTGGTCGTTTTGTTGGATATTGACCGTTTTATTACGATATTGACCTTTTTGTTTGGATATTGATTGTTTTGTTTGGATATTGATCGTTTCGATCGGATATTGAACGTTTTTGTTCGGATATTAACCGTTCTGTTCAAATATTGACCGTTTTGTTTGGAAATTGACCATTTTTTCAGTTATTGGCCGTTTGGTTCGTTTATTGACTGTTGTGTTCACATATCAACCGTTTTGTTCAGTTATGGACCGTTTCGTTCAGGTATTGACCGTTTTGTTCAGATATTGACCTTTTGTTCAGATATTGACTTTATGTCAGATATTGACCGTTTTGTTCAGATATTGACCGTTTTGTTCAGATGTTGGCAGTTTAGTTCAGATGTTGGCAGTTTAGTTCAGATAATGCAGTTTAGTTCAGATAATGGCAGTTTTGTTCAGATATGGCAGATTTGTTCAGACATTGACCGTTTTGTTTAGACAATGACCGTTTTTCAGTTATTGACAGTTTTTTCAGTTATTGACTTTTTTTTTTCAGTTATTGACCGTTTTGTTCGGATATTGACCGTTCTGCTTAGATAATGATCGTTCTGCTTCGATAATGACCGTTTTGTTCAGAAAAGGACCGTTTTGTTCAGATATGGGCGTTTTGCTCAGATATGGGCGTTTTGCTCAGATATGGACCGTTTTGTTCAGATATTGACCGTTTTGCCCAGATATTGACAGGTTTATTTGGATATTGACCGATTTGTTTGGATATTGACCGGTTTGTTTGGATATTGACCGGTTTGTTTGGATATTGACCGGTTTGTTTGGATATTGACCGGTTTGTTTGGATATTGACCGGTTTGTTTGGATATTGACCGTTTTTTTCAGATATAGTGTTGTTCAGATATTGACCGTTTTGTCCAGGTATTGACAGTTTTGTCCAGGTATTGACAGTTTTGTCCAGATATAGACAGTTTTGTTCGGATATTGACCGTTTTGTTCGGATATGGGACCGTTTTGTTCGAATATGGACCGTTTTGTTCAGATGTTGGCCGTTTTCTTCAGATATCGAGCGTTATGTTCAGATATTGACCGTTGCGATCAGATATTGACCGTTTTGTTAGGATATTGACCTTTCTGTTCAGATATTGACCGTTCTGTTCGGATATTGACCGTTTTCATTGGATATTGACCGTTGTGTTCGGATATTGACCGTTGTGTTCAGATGTTGAATGTTTCGTTCAGATCTTGGCCGTTTTGTTCAGATGTTGACCGTTTTGTTCAGATATTGACCGACTTGTTCAGATATTGACCGTTTTTGTTCAGATATTGACCGTTTTTGTTCAGATATTGCCCGTTTCGTTCAGATATGTACCGTTTTGCTCAGATATGTACCCTTTTGTTCAGACATTGACCGTTTTCTCGGTGATTGACCGTTTTTTCGGTGCTTGACCGTTATGTTCGTATATTGACCGTATTGTTCTGAGTTAGACCGTTTTGTTCGGATATTGGACTGTTTTGTTCGGATATTGACTGTTTTGTTTGGATGTAGACCGTTTTGTTTGATATAGATCGTTTTTTATACTAACCGTTTTGTTTGGATATTGACCGTTTCGTTTGAATATTGACCGTTTTGTGTGTATACTGACCGTTTTGTTTCGATATTGTCCGTTTTGTTTTGATATTGATGTTTGGATATTGAGCGTTTTGTTTGGATATTGACCGTTTTGTTCAGATGCAGATGGTTTTGTTCAGATGTTGGCCGTTTTGTTCAGATAATAGCTGTTTTGTTCAGATAATAGCCGTTTTGTTCAGATAATGGCCGTTTTGTTCAGATGTTGCCCGGTTTGTTCAGAAGTTGACCGTTTTGTTCAGATATTGACCGTTTGATTCAGATATAGACCGTTTTGTTCAGATATTGACCGTTTTGTTCAAATATTGACCGTTTTGATCAGATATTGATCGTGTTATTCCGATATTGACCGTTTTATTCAGATATTGACAGTTTTTTCAGTGATTGACCGTTATGTTCATATATTGACCATTATATTCGGAGTTAGACCGTTTTGTTCGGATATTGACCGTTTTGTTCGAAAATTGACCGTTTTCTATGGATATTGAGCGTTTTGTTTGGATATGGACCGTTTTGTTTTGATATTGACTGTTTTGTTCAGGTATTGACCGTTTTGTTCAGATATTCACCGTTTTGTTCAGATATTGACCGGTTTCTTTGGATATTGACCGTCTGGTTTGGATATAGACCGTTTTGTTTAGTTATTGACCGTTCTGTTTGAATATAGACCGTTTTGTTAGGATATTAACCGTTTTGTTTGTATATAGACCGTTTTGTTTCGAAATTAACCGTTTTTTTCGATATTGTCCGTTTTGTTTCGATATTGACCGTTTTGTTTCGATATTGACCGTTTTGTTTGGATATTGAGCGTTTTGTTTGGATATTGAGCGTTTCGTTTGGATATTGACCGTTTTGTTTGGATATTGACCGTTTTGTTTGGATATTGACCGTTTTTTTCAGATACAGATGGTTTTGTTCAGATGTTAGCCGTTTTGTTCAGATAATGGCCGTTTTGTTCAAATGTTGACCGTTTTGTTCAGATGTTGACCGGTTTGTTCAGAAGTTGACCGTTTTGTTCAGATATTGACCGTTTGATTCAGATATTGACCGTTCCGTTCGGATATTGACCGTTTTGTTCAGATCTTGGCCATTTCGTTCAGATCGTGGCCATTTTGTTCAGATCGTGGCCATTTTGTTCAGATCTTGGCCATTTTGTTCAGATCTTGGCCGTTTTGTTCAGGTGTTGACCGTTTTGTTCAGATATTGGCCTGTTTGTCCAGATATTGACCGTTTTGTTCAGATAATGACCGTTTTGATCGGATATTGACCGTTTTGTTCGGATATTGACCGTTTAGATCGGATATTGACCGTTTTGATCGGATATTGACCGTTTTGTTCGGATATTGACCGCTTAGATCGGATATTGACCGCTTAGATCGGATATTGACCGTTTTGATCGGATATTGACCGTTTTGTTCTGATATTGGCCGTTGTGATTAGATAATGGCCGTTTTGTTCTAATATTGGCCGTAGTTTCAGATATTTGCCGTTTTCTTCGGATATAGAGAGTTTTGTTCAGAAATTGGCCGTTTTGTTAAAATATTGACCGTTTTGTTCGGATATATACCGTTTTGTTTGGAAATTGGCCGTTTTGTTCAGACATTGGCCGTTTTGTTCAGATACTGGCCGTTTTGTCCAGATATTGACAGTTTTGTTCAGATATTGGCAGTTTTGTTCAGATATTGGAAGTTTTGTTCAGATTTTGAGCGTTTTGTTAAAATTTCGAGCGTTATGATCAGATATTGACCGTTTTTTTCAGATATTGAGCGTTTTGTTCACATATTGAGCGTTTTGTTCAGATATTGGCAGTTTTGTTCAGATATTGGCGGCAGTTTTGTTCAGATAATCCCCTCAGGGGGATACAATTATTGTATCTATGGGAACTAGCGCTCCCAGGGGGACAATGTCAGGGCCCGAGCTGAGAGTTAGGTAGGCCTTCTTTTTTTGTTGAAATAAAATGTTTTCATGTTAAGGACCACCTTTTTCCGGTTCACTGCTGTCCTGTTTTCCATCACCTTCTACTTCCTCTTCAACTTTGGTCTTGTTTCATGGTCTTCTTTCATTACTTACTTTTTCTATGCTTTTCTGCGTATATTCCACTTTTCCTTAACTCTGTACCAAATGGTGACTTCCTCCTTCCTCTCTTTGGATCGCATTTGTTGCTGGGTAGGGAGGCCAAAACTAACGACTAATCTAATCTAATCTGTTCAGATATTACCAGTTTTGTTCAGATATTGAGCGTTTTGTTCAGATATTGGGAGTTTTGTTTAGATATTGAGCGTTTTCTTCAGATATTGAGCGTTTTGTTCATATAATGACTGTTTTTACGGATATCGACCGTTTTGTTCAGATTTTGACCGTTTTATCCAGATTTCGACCGCTTTATCCAGATATTGACCGTTTTGTCCAGATATTGACTGTTTTGTCCAGATATTGACTGTTTTGTCCAGATATTGACCGTTTTGTCCAGATATTGACCGTTTTGTCCAGATATTGACTGTTTTGTTCAGATATTGACTGTTTTGTTCAGATATTGACTGTTTTGTTCAGATATTGACTGTTTTGTTCAGATATTGACCGTTTTTGTTTTGATATTGGCCGTTTTGTTCTGGTATTAACCGTTTTATTAGGATATTGACCGTTTTGTTCAGATATTGGCCGTTTTGCTCAGATATTGACCGTTTTGTTTGGATATAGAGCGTTTTGTTCGGATATTGACCGTTTTGTTCAGATATTGACCGTTTTGTTCAGATATTGACCGTTTTGATCAGATATTGACCGTTTTGTTCAGATATTGACCGTTTTGTTCAGATATTGACCGTTATGTTCAGATATTGAGCGTTTTGTTCAGGTATTGACTGTTTTGTTCAGATATTGACCGTTTTGTTCAGATATCGACCGTTTTGTTCAGATATCGACCGTTTTGTTCACATATGGACCGTTTTGTTCAGATATTGACCGTTTTGTCCAGATATTGAACGTTTTGTTCAGATATTGACCGTTTTGTTCAGATATTGACCGTTTTGTTCAGATATTGACCGTTTTGTTCAGATATTGACCGTTTTGTTCAGATATTGACCGTTTTGTTCAGATATTGACCGTTTTGTTCAGATATTGACCTTTTTGTTCGGATATTGACCGTTTTGTTCGGATATTGACCGTTTTGATCGGTTGTTGACTGCTTTGTTCAGATATTGACTGTTTTGTTCAGATATTGACTGTTTTGTTCAGATATTGACTGTTTTGTTCAGATATTGACTGTTTTGTTCAGATATTGACTGTTTTGTTCAGATATTGACCGTTTTGATCGGATATAGACCGTTTTAATCAGGTATTGGCCGTTTTGTTCAGATATTAGCCGTTTTGTTCAGATATTAGCCGTTTTGTTCAGATGTTGGCCGTTTTGTTCAGATAGTGGCCGTTTTGATCAGATATTGGTCGTTTAGTTCAGATAATTGCCGTTTTGTTCAGGTAATACCGTTTATTTCAGATATTGAGCGTTTTGTTCAGATATGGACCGTTTTGTTCAGATATTGACCGTTTTGTTCAGATATTGACCGTTTTGTTCAGATATTGACCGTTTTGTTCAGATATTGACCGTTTTGTTCAGATATTGACCGTTTTGTTTGGATATTGACCGTTTTATCAAGATATTGGAAGTTTTGGTCAAATATTGAATGTTTTGTTTTGCGTTTTGTTTGGATATTTACCGTTTTGTTCGGATATTGACCGTTTTGTTTGGATATTGACCGTTTTGTTTGGATATTGACCGCTTTGTCCTGACATTGACTGTTTTCTTCAGATATTGGCCGTTATGTTCAGATATTGAGCGTTTTGTCCAGATATTGAGCGTTTTGTCCAGATATTGAGCGTTTTGTCCAGATATTGGCCGTTTTGTTCAGATATTGGCCGTTTTGTTCAGATATTGGCCGTTTTGTTCAGATTATGGCCGTTTCGTTCAGATTTTGACCGTTTTGTTCAGATAATGACCGTTTTCTTCAGATAATGACCGTTTTCTTCAGATATTGACCGTTTCTTCAGATATTGACCGTTTAGTTCAGATATTGACCGTTTTGTTCAGATATTGACCTTTTTGTTTGGATATTGATTGTTTAGATCGGACATTGAACTTTTTGTTCAGATATGGACAGTTTTGTTCGGATATTGACCGTTTTGCTCGGATATTGACCGTTTTGTTCGGATATTGACCGTTTTGTTCAGATATTGACCGTTTTGTTCGGATATTGACCGTTTTGTTCAGATATTGACCGTTTTGTTCAGATATTGATCGTTTTGTTTAGATTTTGAACGTTTTGTTCAGATATGCACCGTTTTGTCCAGATGTTTACCGTCTCCTTCAGATATTGACCGTTTTTCCAGTTATTGACCGTTTTGTTCGTATGTTCAACGTTTTGTTCGGAGTTTGACCGTTTTGTTCGGATATTGACCATTTTGTTTGGATATTGACCGTTTTGTTTGGATATCGACCGTTTTGTTTGGATATCGACCGTTTTGTTTGGATATCGACCGTTTTGTTTGGATATCGACCGTTTTGTTTGGATATTGACCGTTTTGTTTGGATATTGACCGTTTTGTCCTGACTTTGGCCGTTTTCTTCAGATATTGGCCGTTTTGTTCAGATATTGAGCGTTTTGTTCAGATGTTGAGCGTTTTTTCAGATATTGACAGTTTTGTTTATATATAGACCTTTTTGGTCAGATATAGACCGTTTTGTTCTGATATTGATCGTTCAGTTCAGATACTGACCGTTTTGTTCAGATATTGACCGTTTTGATCGGATATTGACCGTTTTGATCGGATATTGACCGTTTTGATCGGATATTGAACGTTTTGATCGGTTATTGACCGTTTTGATCGGATATTGACCGTTTTGATCGGATGTTGACCGTTTTGTTCGGGTGTTGGCCGTTGTGATTAGATTATGACCGTTTTGTTCTAATATTGGCCGCTTTGTTCAGATATATGCCGTTTTCTTCAGATATTGAGCGTTTTGTTCAGATGTTGAGCGTTTTGTTCAGATATTGAGCGGTTTGATCAGATATTGACCGTTTTGTTCAGCTATTGAGCGTTTTGTTCGGGTATTGACCGTTTTGTTCAGATATTGATCGTTTTGTTTATATATTGACCGCTTTGTTTACATATGGACCGTTTTGTTCAGATATTGACCGTTTCGTTCAGATATTGAACGCTTTGTTCAGATGTTGAGCGCTTTGTTCAGATGTTGAGCACTTTGTTCAGATGTTGAGCGCTTTGTTCAGATGTTGAGCGCCTTGTTCAGATGTTGAGCGCCTTGTTCAGATGTTGAGCGCCTTGTTCAGATGTTCAGCGCTTCGTTCAGATGTTGAGCGCTGTGTTCAGATGTTGAGCGCTTTGTTCAGATGTTGAGCGTTGTGTTCAGATAATGACCGTTCGGTTCGAATATTGAGCGTTTTGTTCAGATTGATCATTTCATTCAGACTGACTGCGGGGTCAAATCGTTCCTTGAGTGGCGTGGTCAACTTAACATTTTGATATCCGACGTCATCTCATAGTTTTTAATTCACATTATTCGATAAAGATGCTGTGATTATATAACTTCTATTCCAGTTGTGAAATCGTATTTAGTTTTGACATATTTCACATTTGATGACGAATATACAAAAAGCTCCTTCAAGCATTTATGTTGAAGACACAAATCTAACAATTATTTTATACATTAATTTTCATAGCCCGCTCGGATAAAAATATTTTTTTAGCGCTAGTATCCGATTCGCTATGTATGCTTTAACTCCGCTATGAGCTTTCTCATTTTAACTCAACTCCCTGCTGGTGTGGTAGTCCTGATGCCGCGGGGTCGCGGAATTTATATACACTGGGCTGCGCGACCACCACTTCACCAGCCTAACCAACGCAAAGCACGGGTCGTAGCGCTGCTACCTTATTTTCAATGCCCATCCAGTAACCGCCAACCTATCAACCTATCTCCAGAGCATCCAAGGCTCGAATCCGCCAACAAGCTCCAGAGCCGTCCCAGGCTTCGGTACAGTCGCCAACAAAGGGTTTACCAAAATACACCTGAACGCAAATTACGACCGAACTTCTCTTCTGAATTCGCACCAGCCTCCTATTACCTCTAGACCCAAACTTGTGGCGCTATTCTCTATCCGGCTTTCATGGGAAACAACAAAATGCGAAACTTGCGTTTATTGGTATCCACATTCAGGATATTACACTTTAAAACATACCACTTACGATAAAACCGGTCGGCATGACTGTGCTACATGAAACTATACAATCCTGCTTCATACATTTGGCGACTATCTTATGGCGGAGTCTTCTAGCACCGGACTTTAGCCTTTATTACTTGTCCTTGCTCAGACTCACCATATCGCGCACAACGTAGTCACCGATGAAAGTATACACGGAGGAGTACAAAGGTAGCCAACCGACCTCTACAAGCTTCAAAAACTAACTCTCTTAACCTATCCTCGGCAACCCTCCACATGCTCTCGCTATTACGCGTAACAGGTCGCACGTGGATGTCACTTTCCAGAGTATACAGAACGCAACTACTAACAAACAAGACGCAACTAACAAAAATAAGGATTCAAAATAGTAGCACACTACTATACTGGGACCAACGTACCATAATCGACGGGCGTGTCTCCGATGCAAGTAATTATCAATTAACGCATACCTTGTGCAACACAGGTCCTCCCCAACAGAATTTTATTCCCGGCAGCGTAGTGTATCCTGCCATTTTTTTAAATAATAGGAAAATCTCCAACCGCAGATATATGGTTGTGTAATTTGACGCACACATCTGAACCATATACAGAAAAACTCAAAATAAAACAATTTTCATGAGTGACTAAAAACCTCAGAACTATTTTGTTTTCGAGAAATGTTTACTCAAAAGGTTTCCCGTTGGAATTGGCATACAGTGCAGCCATTGAGTAAAATATAACTTCATGGGTACGCTGCTGGCGCGCGCTTTAGCATTCCAAAAGAAGAATCTAAAATTATTTAGGTCGTCATTTCTCGAAAAAATAGTCTTAAAGTTTAATCAGTCTAAAAAAATGTTATTTAGCGTTTTTCTTTATATGTTTGAAATATGTGCATTACACAACATCCTGTAGAAGTTGCAATGGTGCTTAAATTTTTGGACTACTTTTCCTGGAGGAACACATAATCTTTCTATATAGTTTCTTGAAATCTATCGATGTCAACTTCTATTTTTCCCCAATTTTATTCTCTTTTCAGGCATAAATCATATAGATCAATAAATTTTATGCACTTCAAAGTCTTGTTTATGTTTGATTTAAATATTATTTGAGTGATCCAGAACTCAATCAGATATTAACAAATTCATAGAGCTGTTGCTCTTAATCTAGCTTACTCTGCTCAACGGCATGAAGGATCATTTTCAAAATTAACTCAAACTACTCAACTTCGTTCCTTAATTTTATTCTTATAGCATGTTTTTACCTTCGTCATCGTTCGCCTCGTCGTCGTTTCTGACATAATGTCTTAAAATAAGATATTTTCGTCTCTACCTTCCTCATGAGTTTTATTTTTCTTTTTGAATGACTTAATAAAATATTCGCACAGGTTGATGCCGAAAACATCGGAACATTCGCACGCAGAGGATATTTAAAAAAGTCGCGCACGTCGAACTGTTGTGTAGGGTTCTTCCTCGTTTACTCGTTTCCTAAAATTACTCTCGGTAATTAAATAAGTTAAATGCTATCGAAGTGATGTAGAAAGTAATATAACTCCAATCTCTGTCAGAATTTCTTCGTACACCAAAACAAAAAACATATACCCTCACGTTTTTATACGAAAGAATAACTAGGGAAAAAACGCCAAAAGGCCTCGTCATTCTAGTTCGAAAGAAAGAACTGTCATCATTGGCCGCAAGCAAAAATTTTCCTTACGGAAATCATTGGGCAAAATTTTTACCAGCTAATTAAAAAATCAGTGAAACCTCCAACACAAACTCATAATGTTTCGGATAATGTTAGAACATGATTTGTTTGTGCAGGAAGTGCATGTCCTTTGATGATGGAAACAGCTCTAGTCAGTCAGGAAGTTCTTAACTCGAGTGGTGAGTCAAATATTGTTTTTACGTAATTGAGACTTGTGACAATTTCATAACTGAGTTAAACCATGAATTTTAGTGATGAAATATTTATTCAAGACTTTACTGGCTTGACTGCAGGATTGTAAAACTTCAAATATAGTTGTACTCTCAATTTTGAGGCTGTAAAATAAATTTGATTTTTTCTTCTTCATAGAAATGCGAAGCGTACGAGGATATCATTCGATATCATATTACGTTTTAATTTAACACATTCATTGCGGTATGACCCACCGGTGAGTCGTAGTTAGGTTTTCCTGCTGCGAAACGATCCATTTTGAAAAATTTTGAAAAATTCTTTTGAAAAATTTTTGGTCGTTTTGAAACATTCTAACAACCTTTCTAAATTAAAGGTATTTAACAGGCCCAGTGAATATTTGATACTTACAAATTTGATCATCAGATAAATTTAAATTGAATATTGAACTTCAGTTTAACTGATCTGATGATCAATTAAATTTGATCATCAGATAAATTTAAGTTGAATATTGAACTTCAGTTTAACCCATCGCAACTAACGTGTTAATGTTCCAGATCTCAAGAAAATCTCCTGTTCAAGCCGATAATGTTGTGTATTATGCCAAAGCTATACGCCTCCAAGACGCCTTAGTGTGTCGTGTACGCCTATTTATAAAAAAACGAACCTGTTGAGTTTCGAAATGCTCGATAAAATCCTTGGGCAAAATGTTCAGAAATAGCTGATGTAATAAATTCATAAACTTTACAAGACGGTCAGTTGTGGTCACACGTGGTGAAGCAAATGTAATTTTTTAAAAAATCATGTTCAGGGCCAAAAAATGAGTTCGTTCAAAATTTTTCATCTAAATTCAAGCGGGAAAACACGAGAATACCCTAGAAATATTTCGCTTGATTTCTATTTGATAGGCCTTTCAGGAAGATAAATTTATTCAATTTATGGGAGTTTGCACTCTCTGGAGGAATATGTGAAGTCTGGAGCCAAACGTTAAGTAGAATTTTGTTAAAAGAGAATAGTTTTTTGTTTTATTACGGACTATTTTTTTCGGTCTACTGCTGTGCTGTTATTCAGCACCTTCTCCTTTCTTCTTCATATTTTATCTTGTTTCATAAGCTTATTACTCGACTTGATGTTTCTATGTACTTTTTACTTCGATTCCGCGTTCCATTAACGCTATACTAAATGGCGCTTTCCTTCATGCTCTCTTTGGAACGCCTTTGCTGTAGTTAGGGAGGCGTAAACAACCATCTAATCTTTAATCCGTCCTTTTTGATGCTGAAATTTTTTCGATGCATAGATGAATAGTGTCAAAGAATTTATAATTGTGTATAAGTCGGATTTAGTGCTGAAAAATTTAATTTTAGGAATCTTTCCAACGGTTGAAGAATGCAAAATGTAAGGGTATATCCATTCAATATTTTGAGAATTCTGTTTGATCATTCAAGTCTGACCAAGCCTCGTATGTACACTTAATGGCTGAATGAAGCACCAACACTATTTTGGCTTATTCAAGAAAGTTGCGTGGTCACAGATCGCTTGGAACACGCTTGGACAGTGGCGCTTCCGCTATCAATCGCGAAAACACTTTCATTTATGAAGTCTTTAGTAATTATGCTTTCATTTTTAATTTTGCAACTCTTTCAGTTATGCGTAGTAAACTTTTAAGTAATTAACTTTATACCACGCGTTTTTGGGGTGGATCTGAATTAAGGAACATTCATTATCGACAACCCGCTACTCAGCTAGCAAAATTTTTGATTTACGAAATGGCGGTGTATAGTTAAATTAGATTACATGTTAGTAGTTTAGATGACACCAACCGCAACAAAGGCGTTCCAAAGAGAGGAAGGAGGAAATCACATTTTTGTAATGAGTTAAGGGAACGCGGAATTTTTACACAGTAACTGAGAAATAAGTTCATGAAACAAGTTCCAGAAAGTAGTAGGTGATGATAGACAAGACAGCAGAGAACTGGAAAAAGATAGTCCATAACAAAATGAAAAACCTATTCTATTTTAACAAAAAAGCCTACCTAACCTTTTAGCACGGGACCTCGCATATTTCCCCTGTGATCGCTAATTCCCTAAATAAAATAGTTGTGCAACAACTATTTGTAAAATTATTTTTCATCAAAAACGCATGTCAGTTTTGGAGACTTGGCTCGCATTATGAGCAAAGGCTTATTAAGTTCCAAACATCAACATATAAAGAAAATATTGTATTTTCTTTTCAGTGTGCTTCAAAAATTTTTATGTAAAATTTCAAAAATAGCTTACGTGGCTAATTGTATCTTTATGTAGAAGTCGATTCTGCAGCTGAAAATTTAATATGAATTTACGGAACATTTGTTTTTCAAATGTGAATATGAGACGCTAGTCGATACCAGTTACCATATTTCTCAAGCTTTCATTTAATGCTATGCATGCAACGAAGCATTGGAGGGACATCTGTATTCTTTTCCAGATTAGGAAAATTTGATAAGTTGTGTCGGAGTTTTGTAGCATCTTTATTTGGAAGAAAGATTTGAACATGTTAACTTTCATTATACCTGATTTAGATCATCATTAACGATTTTTTTTCGAAAATTAACAACGGTTTGGTAGGTCATCAATTTAGCACAGATTATTATCTAATGCAAAATAAAATGTACCCGAAGATAATCTTTCCCAATTATTTTCATTTTGCAGGCATAAAATACAAGGGCAAGCGTAGTATTTTTGGGTTAATCTTGAATTTGCACCAAACAAAGCCAATGCGTATTTTAATCATCCGTAAAGTACGACAAAGTTATCAATTCTTGCAGAAGTTCACTTGTACTAGTAACATCCTAGTACCAGCAATAGTTACACGAGTACAGTGCCATTAAAAAATTATGTAAAGATAGGTAAAGCCTTCATAACAATATTTCTCTTTGTATTCATTTACAGTTCAATATCAACGCAATAATAGACTTCTTAACACTAGGCGTAACAATAGAGGATTATTTTCTCAAGATACTTAGTTACGAAGTTGGTCTTTCTGTGCCACATATTGAAGTTTTCATATGGGACATACCTCTAACGCTACGAATTACATATGTGTGAATATAATACCAATAAAAAGTGCAAGAAACTAGAAAGATACTATGTGACAGTAAAACAATTGAATTAATATTTATTTCAGGTTTACATGGTTAAGCTTCGGAAAATAAATGCTCCTCGTATGCAGAGTGGCTTGAGAATAATTGCACAATGAAATTGCTTTCAATGGTTCAGTAAAACTTGATAATACAGGGTGTCCCAAAAAATGTACTCAACCTTTATCTGAGAATTACTCAGTTTTTGTATCAGTGGAACTAAGTTTTATTTTGTGCCACTTAATGTTTTTAAATTTAATGTTCTTTTATTCGATTGAACTCATTAGACTCGTGTGTGTGTCAATCCTACCAACATCAACGCAAAATACACGAGTACTGGGAAGTCAAAGCTTGACTACATTTTTTACGGACACCTTGTATTTCGTAGAAAGCCCACTTAAATTTCGAGTCGCAAGTTTCTTCAGAAGTGAACGCTAGTTTCAGCAGAGCTGAGGAACATTTCAGCAAAAAGATAAATGGATATTTGAAATAAATCTTAGGCTAGTGAAGACTTAAAGTCACTCGTGCATAACTTCCTTGATGAGAGACAAAGAGACCGAAAAGAATGGAATTACATAAGTTTAAAACTAGAGTCACTAAAGTGCTGAACGCGTGTAATATAGCTCAGGTAACCACAGGAGAGTTGTCTCTCAGTTAAACGTATGTTTGGGAGTCAAGACAAGGGCGCGTCATGCATCTCTGAATGCAGCAAGTCCTCTCGATGCGCTAGTCAGCAGCTTATTGCAATGCATTTTTTGAGGTATTTTAGTGCTCATCTACCTTCGGTGAGCATTTTTTGAGGTATTTTAGTGCTCATCTACCTTCGGTGAGCAGGATGAGAAGAGAGGCGTACAAACTTGGACCCATAAAATGGGTTTAATTTCAGTTAAAGTTGGAGTAACAGATTTTCAGTCTAAACGAATACTAATGATCTTTCTAGTAATTAATTCATTCTCGTTTACGAATTAATGATAATAAATAATGCCAGAATATTGAAAGAGGTAATTCAACTGAAAGAGGTAATTCAATTGAAAGAAGTAATTCAATTTAAAGAATTTAAGTTGGCATTGCTAAAACTGTTAAATTATATAATCATGCAGAGCAATGAGAATTAGAAACGTTTGTCTCTAACTAATAACACATTTAAAAATTACATTACTCATCTCCTAATACGCAAATTGTTGAACAGATATTGCTGTCACGGACGTGAACATATGTCAGTTGAACATAACTAATATCATGTACACAATAAAACCAACAATAATAAGCAAAATTTCACGCATCTGCACAAGGTACCTCTCTGAAAAGAAGAAAAAATTTCGAAAAAGCGGATAAGATTTATCCCTTTCCAGATTCCAGCCTATAAATTAAATAGAATGATTGAATAACGCTTACATACCTATATGCTGTTATAGCTGCACATTTGTTACAAAATTATTGATAATATTGTGTATATTAATGAAATCAGGTCCGTAACATGCGATAATCAAAACCTTGATGGGACACTGACTGCTAGATCTTTGACCAGTAGAAAATTTCCTCGAAAACTTAAATATTTTAAATAAAATTAGTTCGTAGGCTAAAACCCTGGGTATATATTGTAAATATTATAGTATTTACCAAAAAAGACTGCTTTCACACAATATTAAACAATAAACGACTTCAGTCGCTTTCAAATCGATTAACTGAACTTATTTTATAGTGACGTCTTTTAATAGAGCAAATAAGGAAATCAAGAAGTTTTAAAATGTTAATGAGTTACTTTTTTTATATCGTGAGACAGGGTAATTTCCTTCTCAATCACAGTTGCATATCATGCAAGGGTTGAAAATTCAGGCATATATACTTATGTATATCATCTCTACGTAACTACATACACTATCAAAATAGTAGAGAAGTCCAAAACTATCAAGTCTAATAATATCCGACAGACTCGCTGAGATAGAAAGAGTACAAGCAATAGTAAGCTAGTATTGTTCTTACTCAATATCTTCTAGACAGGATTCGTACAACTACGTTACATTAATTGAAGCTCTTATTTTCAGCTTAGTGTTTGAGAGAAAAGTTCCTGGTTTCGACAATGGTCGGAATTTTTTACGGGACCATCCCTGATGACACCAACTTCTCGAAAACATCTTTATGAACTCAAAAGTGCTATGGATGAAGAGTCATCAGCAGTGATCAAAATTTGAACTTAATGGTGAAGCTGATGAAGGTATCTCTCTGATATAATTTATAGTGGTACTGCCAGTTTGATGAAAGAGTGGCTTCACCATTGCTAGAGTGATTATAAAAAATTTGTGATAAGTAAAATCTATCATATATATAAGAAAAAACTATAAGGTTCATAGGATGGTTTAAATATACGAAGAACACTAAAAAAAGAATGCATGAAAACAGGCAGACATTTTAGAAAAGGTGATGGCATCAGTGAGAGTCGAGGCAGATCACCTTAAAATACAATATGCAATTCTCAGCGTTTCTCCTCTGATCTATTTACAGCAACATCACAGACAATCATCGATCAATAGGCAGTCGAAAGAGTCAAGATGCTTGACAACGACTCAACAACAAACCCAAATTATCTTTGCTATTATAATAATGACCCCTGACCATTCCATAGAAGGCGCAAAATAATTAATAGCGGAACGAATAAAATAGTCAAGGTCGATCTAAGTACACAACTCGGCACGAAGATACATGCACGAAAACTTTCATGTCGCAGTAACGTAAGGCCTAACTTATTATGCAGCGCGGTAATGGTGCGGTAAAGAATGAGCTACTAGAGCGCTCGTTCAGATCTCTGTTGATGTCAGTTTAAGGACATTTAAGTACTGGCTAGAGCCTACTGAAGATCATTCAAACGCCCTGCTCTTCATAAGAGAGAATAACAAAGAAGTCGCATTCTTTCTTATTAACGTGACTTTTTAAAGTCGCATTATAACTATGAAGTCGCATTCCTTCTAATTAACGTGACTTAGAAATCGCATTATTAACTAAGAATTTGCATTGTTTTTTATTACTTTGACTTAAAAGTCGCATTAATAACTAAGAAATGGCATTCCCTGGACGTTCTTATGCCTCAAGAATATTAAATGAATCATTGCACGAAAGGCAATTCTTATGTACTGAATAAACACTGCGCTGAAATATTGCGATTTTAAAATAAACGAGGTAGCAGAGCCCGAAAATGAGCATGTCACACTTGAAAAACTAAATTTTTCATTCACAGAAACATGAGCAAGGGACATATTTTACATCTCGCCAGATATACCTTACGATACTACTTGTATTCCGTCACCCTAAAACTTTAGGATTTCAACCGACAAAATAAATCAGTAATTTCATCTCGCACAAAATAGACCATATATGAAGGGTCGACTAATACCAACTGTGCTCTAGTTTCGGCGTAATATTCTTAGGGTGTACTTCAAGAAAACTCTATGTATCATCTCGAACATTCATCTAACTGGCTGCTATTCCTATGACTAGCTCTATCACTCGACACGGTAATAAGGGCTGATGGCTCTCAAATGTATTACTCCTCGCTTAACAGTTAAAAGATTTTCACAAAAATGAAATTATTTGTATGTCTATCTCGTAAAGTAGTTGCAGCTACACGCAAACTTACACACTGATTATTCTTAATGCGCCGGGAATTTGAAGTTATATTAAATTGTCGAAAAGCCAATTCTAGCTAATGTTGTGATAATTTCAATATTATTCAACACATTGTTTTCGGTTTACAACGAGCGTAAGTAAACAAGGCGGCAAATTTACAATTTCTATATGGTTGCTCAGTTGCAAAAAGCCTAAAAGAAACCACCGTAATCGGGCCGAGTTCGTGAAGCAAAACTAAACATTACCAAGAGGATTTAGAAATGGGAAACGTGAAGATATTGTACAAAACCCATCAGTCAGCGTGAACGGCTAAAGTTTCAGTGTTTCGAAAGGCTTGCTCTACGAAAGCATGATATGAAAAAGCACGCGAAGAAAACGAATGCTAAATAGTGATCTCTATGCCATGAAATAATGACAAAGCCATGATATCATAGAAAATATTGATATGGTGTAAGTGCCGAGTGGACAAAAGCAGAAATAATTGCTAAATAGTTCGCTTAGGAAAGATTCGTGAATCTTGAGCATCTAAATGCTTTTCTATCTTCAAAACCGTTCAACAAGCAGTGCTAAATTCAAGAAATTGATTTCTCTAAAATTGAATATTATTCTACGCATATCCACGAATGAATTCAAATTGTGAAAAAATGTATTCAGTGTATTCAGGAAACGACTGAAAACAATTGATGGTCGACCAGACGTGTGCAACACTCCAAGATATATGTGGACACAGACTATTCAAAGGCGCTTCCAAAATAAATTTAACAGTAGGTGAAATTACCAAATTGATGGGAAATGAACGTCATGCATTACCAATACAGTCATACCTCACCTTACGAAAGACCCAACTAACGAATAATCCAAGTTATGAAACACCTTTACGCAAAATTTTCGTCCCAGAATATGAAAGAAAATTCAAGTTACGAAACGCGAAACCTCGAAAATTCAAATAATGCGCGCTCGGCTTCGAAGCCGCTTCCAACTCCCTCACCCACCACGAACTTTACTTCGCTACGCACTTGCCCTTGCGTGTCTTGGGCATAGTTGTCCGACCAAAATGGTGTGTGATTTGTAAGTTTTTAATGGTTTAATAAATAATTTTCTTTTCCTTCTAACACATCTTTCTTATAAAATTGATATACTTTAATAATTTTTAAGGAGTTTAGGGAGTAGTGTTAGGGGCCCTGGAATGAATCAGGCCTTTAACATGTAAAATGCGACTTTATTTCGAAAAAATAACGTTACGAAACCACTTCTGGAACGACTTAATTTCGTTAAGTGAGATATGACTGTACTAGTTAACAAGTTGTCCGCATGGTGACAAGCCGGTGGTCACTGAGAAAATATCCATAACGTTGATGACCCACCGATGATGATAAAGTGCTTCTCTATTTAAACATAGCTAAAGCAAGATGAGGGCGTTTTTATTCAAATTTTTCGTTCATTTCGAAATTAGGCCCTGGAAATAAATTTAATTGGGCATGATTACTTCATTTTAATTTAACCCACTGCTATTAACATGTTAAAAAAGCCACAAAAGGAAAAGTCAGAGCCACAACTGCGACCGGGCGCTTCTTGCTCTGGCATGAGCACGTCATAACTTAGACCATATAAACGCCACTGGCACTGAGAGTTCGGAAAACTGGAATAAGTTACGATCAGTTGAGGGCGTTAAAATATGTTTTTGGCTCTCGAGTGAAATAGTAAGGGAAATTTCTCTTAAATGATCATACATGAAACACAATAAACTCGAACTTTTCGTCGAAACATTCAGAAAATAAGATGTATGCGAGTGATTTCATAATGTCCGTCAGAAAGGACGGCGGTCGTTACAGGGTTTATTCAGAAGGCTATAATTTTCTCCCTAATGTAACTAAAAAACCTTCACTCGCCTGGCTCAGCGCAACCTATTCTCTTAGCCATATCTGATCCCGGAGGAAAAGCGACCTTAAACAACGATAATAATAATAATTCATATCAGCGTGCAGTTGCCAGTAATACGTAGTAACAAATTGAGTAAACATTCCAGCGTATGCATAATGTTAAAAATCTTACATATTTTGATGCTATCTGTCAAACGATTTCACTTTATATTCACAGCATTTTTCAACAACTACGACCTAAGAAAACATTGCAAGGAACAGTTTTTAAAAAAACGTGAGATTAACTGTTATTAATCATGATGACTCTTCTGAAAATAAGTGTTACACGGGATAATCACGAAGCAAATTATTTCTACTGAGAGAAAATAAAATTTCGCTGCACAATACTTTAATTCAAGTGGTTAAATTATGCGTTCCAATGTGCACGGTAATATATATAATAAACATGGTAATTGTAAACTAGCTATATACTTTAAGCAGACGAACGTTGTTCATACTGCGATGATAATTACAATGTACTGTAGGAACACCTCAAAGGCATAGTTTCTCACGGATTTATATGCGATAAAGTCTGCTTCTTCGCGGTACTTTGGGACCGGGACCAGAATTTAGCGAACTAAAGGAATTAACCCTAGCACCTCTCAAATGTCCAGGGCCTAAGAGTGAATTATTATGGACGTTCCGAATACCAGTCAAGGAATTCGACCGACTCCTGATTTCAGATCGGAATCGTTCTCTTAAATCTAAAGTTGATTTTGCTTCCATGGGATATTGCGAGTCAAGATGCGGACCAAACCTTTTTTGCATCAGAGGGGACCTTGGAGACATGGGCCGCAGAGGGTGAGGTGCGAATGACGTGTCTGAAGAACGGGCGTCGTATTCGGAGCCAGGCACCTGAATTGTGGGTAGCGTAGGCGAGTGGAGTTGAGTAGCTACATTGTTAGGCACGGGCAAAGACTGCGCTCCCCCAGCTCTGAACCAGACCCTCTGCGAGGGGGCCTTGGGAGAGCAGCTCGGGTGCTGTCAAACGATCGTGCCTTGCAATTGGATAGACGGGACTGAAGCGTCCGAGCCAGACTCCTCAGGAGGTGTAACCTGAAAATGTACAAGCTCTGTAAAAAAGTGAAGTACTTCATAAATAAGTACAAATAACACGTAAATTGCTCATTTACGTTCCGTTGTAAATGAATGACAACCTTGTTTATTGTTTATTATTATTTATTGTTTATTATTGTTCTTACAACCTTGTAAAATAATATTGTCATAACGCAAGACAATATGTTATCGTGAAATTCTACTTTTCATATATTTTAAGAATCATAAAAATGTATTCGAGCAGTAAAATCGATTTTCCAATTCTGCTCCTTACAACCTTACTAAACCAACCGTGACAACCTCAGAAACGCGGTGAACGTATTAGGTATAAATATAAACAAGTATATAAATGAGTACTACCAAGTATATTAACCATACTTTATACATGAGTAATATAAGTATACCTTTTTGCGAAAAATTGCAAAGGTTGTCACAGATAAAATATTTAGCTACAAGCACAAAAGTTTGGAAAAACGCACAAAAGTTTGGGAAAAAGCACAAAAGTTTGGGAAAAAGCACAAAAGTTTGGAAAAAAGCACAAAAGTTTGGAAAAAAGCACAAAAGTTTGGAAAAAAGCACAAAAGTTTGGAAAAAAGCACAAAAGTTTGGAAAAAAGCACAAAAGTTTGGAAAAAAGCACAAAAGTTTGGAAAAAAGCACAAAAGTTTGGAAAAAAGCACAAAAGTTTGGAAAAAAAACACAAAAGTTTGGAAAAAAGCACAAAAGTTTGGAAACAGCACAAAAGTTTGGAAACAGCACAAAACTTAGGGAAACAGCACAAAACTTAGGGAAACAGCACAAAACTTAGGGAAACAGCACAAAACTTAGGGAAACAGCACAAAACTTTGAGAAAAAGCACAAAACTTTGGGAAAAAGCACAAAACTTTGGGAAAAAGCCCAAAACTTTGGGAAAAAGCACAAAACTTTGGGAAAAAGCACAAAACTTTGGGAAAAAGCACAAAACTTTGGGAAAAAAGAACAATACGTTGGGAACAGTCACTACGCTCTAGGAAAAAGCACAATGTTTTAATGAGAAAAAACAATTCAATGGAAAAAGCACAATCCCTAAAGAAATAACACATTACTTAATAACAAACACTATGCAAAGGAATAGTGAAAAAGCACTATGCTCTGAGAAAAATCCCAATATTTTTTGGAAATCACAATAATTTGGTAACAAGCCCATACTATCATAAATTAGAATGTAAATTAATTCGAGCTTATCTAATCACAAAAAAGTGCTCGAAATCGAGAAAGAGAAAAGCACAATTTAATCCGGAGTCGAGGGACCGCGAAATCTAGGTACAAGTTGAGTTCCCACACCAGATCTTTTGTGCATGGAAACAGTAAGTCAGGAAAAAACTTTATGAAACGAGAAAAATTCGAAGGGTAAAGTAACAGGTACTAGTAAAATGTCAAATAGTGATGAAAGTAAAATACTCAGCGATGAAAGTAAAAGACTCAGCAATGAAAGTAAAAGACTCAGCAATGAAAGTAAAAGACTCAGCAATGAAAGTAAAAGACTCAGCAATGAAAGTAAAAGACTCAGCAATGAAAGTAAAAGACTCAGCAATGAAAGTAAAAGACTCAGCAATGAAAGTAAAAGACTCAGCAATGAAAGTAAAAGACTCAGCAATGAAAGTAAAAGACTCAGCAATGAAAGTAAAAGACTCAGCAATGAAAGTAAAAGACTCAGCAATGAAAGTAAAAGACTCAGCAATGAAAGTAAAAGACTCAGCAATGAAAGTAAAAGACTCAGCAATGAAAGTAAAAGACTCAGCAATGAAAGTAAAAGACTCAGCAATGAAAGTAAAAGACTCAGCAATGAAAGTAAAAGACTCAGCAATGAAAGTAAAAGACTCAGCAATGAAAGTAAAAGACTCAGCAATGAAAGTAAAAGACTCAGCAATGAAAGTAAAAGACTCAGCAATGAAAGTAAAAGACTCAGCAATGAAAGTAAAAGACTCAGCAATGAAAGTAAAAGACTCAGCAATGAAAGTAAAAGACTCAGCAATGAAAGTAAAAGACTCAGCAATGAAAGTAAAAGACTCAGCAATGAAAGTAAAAGACTCAGCAATGAAAGTAAAAGACTCAGCAATGAAAGTAAAAGACTCAGCAATGAAAGTAAAAGACTCAGCAATGAAAGTAAAAGACTCAGCAATGAAAGTAAAAGACTCAGCAATGAAAGTAAAAGACTCAGCAATGAAAGTAAAAGACTCAGCAATGAAAGTAAAAGACTCAGCAATGAAAGTAAAAGACTCAGCAATGAAAGTAAAAGACTCAGCAACGAAAGTAAAAGACTCTGCAACGAAAGTAAAATACTCTGCAATGAAAGTAAAATACTCTGCAATGAAAGTAAAATACTCTGCAATGAAAGTAAAATACTCTGCAATGAAAGTAAAATACTCTGCAATGAAAGTAAAATACTCTGCAATGAAAGTAAAATACTCTGCAATGAAAGTAAAATACTCTGCAATGAAAGTAAAATACTCTGCAATGAAAGTAAAATACTCTGCAATGAAAGTAAAATACTCTGCAATGAAAGTAAAATACTCTGCAATGAAAGTAAAATACTCTGCAATGAAAGTAAAATACTCTGCAATGAAAGTAAAATACTCTGCAATGAAAGTAAAATACTCTGCAATGAAAGTAAAATACTCAGCGATGAAAGTAAAATACTCAGCGATGAAAGTAAAATACTCAGCGATGAAAGTAAAATACTCAGCAATGAAAGTAAAATACTCAGCAATGAAAGTAAAATACTCAGCAATGAAAGTAAAAGACTCAGCAATGAAAGCAAAAGACTCAGCAATGAAAGTAAAAGACTCAGCAATGAAAGTAAAAGACTCAGCAATGAAAGTAAACGACTCAGCAATGAAAGTAAAAGACTCAGCAATGAAAGTAAAAGACTCAGCAATGAAAGTAAAAGACTCAGCAATGAAAGTAAAAGACTCAGCAATGAAAGTAAAAGACTCAGCAATGAAAGTAAAAGACTCAGCAATGAAAGTAAAAGACTCAGCAATGAAAGTAAAAGACTCAGCAATGAAAGTAAAAGACTCAGCAATGAAAGTAAAAGACTCAGCAATGAAAGTAAAAGACTCAGCGATGAAAGTAAAAGACTCAGCGATGAAAGTAAAAGACTCAGCGATGAAAGTAAAATACTCAGCGATGAAAGTAAAATACTCAGCGATGAAAGAATTTTTTTTGGAAAAGACGATCTATTGGAAAGGACGATCTTTTGGAAAGGACGATCTTTTGGAAAGGACGATCTTTTGGAAAGGACGATCTTTTGGAAAGGACGATCTTTTGGAAAGGACGATCTTTTGGAAAGGACGATCTTTTGGAAAGGACGATCTTTTGGAAAGGACGATCTTTTGGAAAGGACGATCTTTTGGAAAGGACGATCTTTTGGAAAGGACGATCTTTTGGAAAGGACGATCTTTTGGAAAGGACGATCTTTTGGAAAGGACGATCTTTTGGAAAGGACGATCTTTTGGAAAGGACGATCTTTTGGAAAGGACGATCTTTTGGAAAGGACGATCTTTGGGAAAGGACGATCTTTGGGAAAGGACGATCTTTGGGAAAGGACGATCTTTGGGAAAGGACGATCTTTGGGAAAGGACGATCTTTGGGAAAGGACGATCTTTGGGAAAGGACGATCTTTGGGAAAGGACGATCTTTGGGAAAGGACGATCTTTGGGAAAGGACGATCTTTGGGAAAGGACGACCTATTGGAAAGGACGATCTATTGGAAAGGACGATCTATTGGAAAGGACGATCTTTTGGTAAGGACGATCTTTTGGTAAGGACGATCTTTTGGTAAGGACGATCTTTTGGTAAGGACGATCTTTTGGAAAGGACGATCTTTGGGAAAGGACGATCTTTGGGAAAGGACGATCTTTTGGAAAGGACGATCTTTGGGAAAGGACGATCTTTGGGAAAGGACGATCTTTGGGAAAGGACGATCTTTGGGAAAGGACGATCTTTGGGAAAGGACGATCTTTGGGAAAGGACGATCTTTGGGAAAGGACGATCTTTGGGAAAGGACGATCTTTGGGAAAGGACGATCTTTGGGAAAGGACGATCTTTGGGAAAGGACGATCTTTGGGAAAGGACGATCTTTGGGAAAGGACGATGTTTTGGAAAGGACGATGTTTTGGAAAGGACGTTCTTTTGGAAAAGACGATCTTTTGGAAAGACTGTAGAAACAGGGAATCTGTGCACAGGATGTGATACACTATACAGAGTATACACTGTTTTATGGAGGGAAGAAAAAACGAGATGAAAAATAGACAGCAGCGAAGGCAAGAAAGCTGGAAAGAAATAGTTGGGCACGAAAGAGTAGCCCCGAAGGCCTATCTACAGCCGAGGTAACCTGACTGTATCCTCTCTGATGTGCCATTCCTCATAACACAAGATGGACAAGCCTAACTATCGTAAACTTGTTGCCTTTTTTATGGCCCAGAAGCAGATGAAAAATGAATCAAGAAAAGCTACGTATTACCGCGCTAAGATGCCTTTTTTTAAAATAAGCACTACCCATTCTGTTTCACTCGGAATCTTTAAATGAAGTTAATACGGTGGATGAGTCTTATTCTGTACTTTTATTGCACCTCTGTTCGTTTCCTTCAGCACGTATTTCTGTTTTTAATTGATAAAAGAATTCTCAGACCACTCTCACGGAATTATACAGGACTGGTAAAATTGGTACTGCAATAATGATTGATATACATTAGTGCACTGATATTCCCCCTTACAACCGACAGCCGGATTGATAAACATTTTGATACCCAACCAAGCTTTGAATAAACATATTTAGGTCCTATTCGAAATACGAGTCATTAGAATAAAATTTCAGAACAACACGAGCGATCAAAATAAGATTTCAATGTAAAGACTATCGCTTTTCGTATTGGCAACTTAAGCCTCGAACAGGGATCATCATCATACTCAGGATGAAAGTAAAATCCTCAGCGATTCCCTGTAAATATAAAAATTGCTCGTAATCCTGTTGCAGTACTTTCAAAATCTAGAAAAACTTCAGTTTTAAAAGGACTGAGGCTAATTCATATTCCAGCATAACTTCAAATTTTTTGTTCGAACTAAATAAAATGAACATCCACTGGCGCTGGTTTAACTGAATTTCAATTTACAAATCAAATCAAAGTCAATTTCAATATTCAATATTTCAATGGGAAAAAGATTGATCGATCTGTACTCTCATTTGGGCTTTGTTAGTCAAACGCATTAAAAAATTCACCTTGTGACCACCAAAAGGTAAACTGCATATGGGAAATTTGTAATTAACCAACAAGACTGGAAACGTGTAATTAGCCAACAAGCTTGGAAACGTGTAATTAGCCAACAAGCTTGGAAACGTGTAATTAGCCAACAAGCTTGGAAACGTGTAATTAGCCAACAAGGTTGGAAACGTGTAATTAGCCAACAAGACTGGAAACGTGTAATTAGCCAACTAGGTTGGAAACGTGTACTTAGCCAACAAGGTTGGAAACGAGTAATTAGCCAACAAGGTTGGAAACGTGTAATTAGCCAACAAGGTTGGAAACGAGTAATTAGCCAACAAGGTTGGAAACGTGTAATTAGCCAACAAGACTGGAAACGTGTAATTAGCCAACAAGGTTGGAAACGTGTACTTAGCCAACAAGGTTGGAAACGAGTAATTAGCCAACAAGGTTGGAAACGTGTAATTAGCCAACAAGGTTGGAAACGTGTAATTAGCCAACAAGGTTGGAAACGTGTAATTAGCCAACAAGACTGGAAACGTGTAATTAGCCAACAAGCTTGGAAACGTGTAATTAGCCAACAAGCTTGGAAACGTGTAATTAGCCAACAAGACTGGAAACGTGTAATTAGCCAACAAGCTTGGAAACGTGTAATTAGCCAACAAGGTTGGAAACGTGTAATTAAACAATAATAGGAAAAGTGTTATTAAGCAATAGATTTGGAAACTTGTTATTAAGCAATTTAATTGGAAAGGGGTTATTAGTAAATTAAATAAGAAAAAATAACAAGCCAGACTGAAATCGTGCGATTGAAGTTCGAATTTCTGCGATGTCTCACCTCTAAACCAATAGATCCGTTCGCCGGAATTTTGATGGAGCTCCTGCGCTCGCTGTTGCCCCCCGCACAGACGCCGCTGTTGGGCGACACTCCGAGCTCTTCGAAGCTGTTGATTCTTCTGGTCGCCTCCAGGCCAAACCGCAAACTGTTCGATCTCCTCATGAGGATGTCGTCGACGCGCAGCGAGTTGGATCGACCTCGAAGGTATCCTGAAATGAACGTCGGTTTTTAGCTTTTTTTGGTGGCAAAGAACAAATCTTTCGCGTGTTTGAAATTTCAAGTTGTAAAAGAGATGTTCTTTAAACCTTGTTTTATTTTTTATTATGACATCAAATGAAATAGAGTGCCTTATGAAAGAAGCAAGAAAATTTCGTGCCGAAAAAACTTTGTGATATATTTCGGTAATCTTAATCTTCTTAATATTTCGGGAATCTTAACTTCCCGAGCTGTGGAAACTAGAAAATAAAAGGAATATCTCATAACTGCGGTAAGTTCATAAATCATCTAAGCCCACATTCAAATAACTTGTGAAAATGACAAAGCTGATCGAAGATATAACGAAACTGAGAGCATGGAAAAAATATACAAATTCAGCACAGCGTGTACAAAACGTAAATCAATGACATCACTGGGATCTTTATTTTCCTTTTAAAAGCCCAGGTCACATCACAAGTAAGAACGAATTTTTTTAAAGCAAAACTTCGACAGCCTCATCACGAACAAAACAACACAAGCCAGATTATCCGCACAACACAAACACTCATAAACCCCACATGAACATCATGGACATTTTAGATCTCTTTTCTCAGCTTACGGGACGACATAATTAATTCTCCCATAACGCACTCAAGCAACTTCAGCTGCGAAGTTTTGCCTGTTTTTCTGCCATGCTTTTAGATATTCCAGCAAGAAAGTAAGCGTCGAATCCGGTGCTTTCAAAGCCTCGTGAAAACTCTCACGCACCAGAGAAATTTACATGATTTATGGGTTTAAAAGAAACTCGATCAATTCCCACAACTCTATTAGCGCTATGAAATAGAATTGACTGCTAGCATTTATTTATATCTTCTCCCACCATTGAGATATTTTGAGCCATGTGTTGTGCACGGTAATCTAGCCCTGAAGCCAATTTTCTTCGGAGAATTATAAGCGTTAGAATAGCAGTGTGGGCCTGGTATACGTTAACGTACAATACCGCTACCAAATTATGGCTGTGTCGTATAAGATTACCGACGAATTAGTGATTGGTCTGTTAATGGCGAATAATGTTTGCGGCGGTTGAACGCTACCCTCGATTGGTTATTCAATCTATCTAGAAATTTTCATAAACTTGCATTCAAAAATATCAATTTGATCTCTTTGCCTATCTAATTTACCGAGTTTAAAGCTTTTAGGAATTTATCTCAATTAAATGATACCTCAACTCTCTGTGTCCTTTTGATAGGTTTTGATTGATTTTTCCAACTTTGAGTATTGTTTCTACTCAAACTTGAGTGCGAGAACATACCATGGAATTGTAAAAGGTTGCAGCGTGATTCCATTCCACTGATATTACTATATAATTATTTTATTACTTGTGCAACTTATCAGATCCCTTGAAAGTGACACGCCGTCAAGAGCGTCAGATGAGAGCACTCTCCGCAACAGAAATGATGAGGCACTAGTTTATTACAATATAGCGATAAATGATACTACTCTCCGCAACAGAAATGATGAGGCACTAGTTTATTACAATATAGCGATAAATGATACTACTCTCCTCAACAGAAATGATGAGGCACTAGTTTATTACAACATAGCGATAAATGATACTACTCTCCGCAACAGAAATGATGAGGCACTAGTTTATTACAACATAGCAATAAACGATACTGCTCTCCTCAACATAAGAAACACACGATGTAACTCTCCACAAGATAAAGAATACTTTACGTTATGTATGACAGAGGGAGATAACATAAGAAAACATACTCGAAATAATGAGCATTAGTTCCATTCCACATCCATCATGTGAAACACATTCCCGTGCATCGTAACATTCCTCGTTCAGAACGTTGAGGACGTCTGACGAGTCGCAAATATCGAATTTAATCTGAGCAACTAAACTCAAAGTAGCTATCGTCGCACAAGTCTAGACGTCCTTGCAAGATGCATCTAAAAACTAACATTTGATATATCAAACTTCATCACCAACGGTAACGTTTGAACATGTTATCGAAGTCAAGCAATGCCAATACTGGGATAGGTAAAAAATTGTTACTAAAAATGTTATGCAACAATGACATGGAATGATCTCTTATGTTAATGAAGTCTTAAAGCTTCAATCACAATGTTATGAAAAATATCTTTTACAAGCAGTAAGCAGTTCTTTAAAAAAATGATGTCTCTAAAATTTCCTCAATTAGAGGGAATGGAAAAATTTTAATTTAAAAAGGTTGGAATCCGGTCATCGATAGCTTTGAGAAATGTAAAAAATATTTCCAAAGGGATTTATGCAAATATCCGAGACCAGTAATATACAAAATACATCAAATGACAATAAACACAGAGAAAATGGGTCATAACAAATTGAAGTAATCGAACAATTTTACGCATATAACGCTCACAGAATACATTAGGTATATGCCACAGAACTGACAGAACAGATAAAAAAAATGTATACATTTTTCTTGTAAAACTAGTAAAATCATCTGTAATATTATTTGCAGGATTCTCTGAACAGGAGATAAATTTTTGGGTGTCTAGTTGAGGAAACTTCGGAGAATACAATTTAATCCACAACTTCCTCAATCGACTTTGCAGTGGAAATGTTATCAAAAAAGGGAAGGGGGCAAGAAAACTGATATAGATTTCTTCGCCTCAAAAGTAATTCTAATTTATCTATTCTCGACTGCCGGATAACTACCCGTGTGCACCACACGAATAAAAAATTTTCACTGAACTGAAACTCGCCATGGTTAATACTGAAAAAACTCACTGAATGTAGCGAGCGATGTGTGGCTGCATGTGTGGCTTATCAAGTGGCCTTTACGATTTAAATTTGACAATAAAACTGCCAATCGAAAATTCTTTGATTGCGCAACCGCTCTTTACAGGAGGTTTAGCATCACGACATGTTCTATCTGATAAAAAATCAGCTGAGTAATAAGCTATCGGGTTACACTTTCCTACATGTGTGAATTGCATTTTAAGGTTGCTCGAAATCGTCGTTCTAAATACTCCGATTCGACGCTTTCTCAATAATGTCGTTCCTTTTTTGGTTCGAACTATTTTTTTCTTTCTTTTAGGAAGCTGCATTCTTAATAACGTAAAACTGCATCATATGTAAAAAAACAAACAAACACGAGAGGAAAATTCATCCAGCAGTGCCCACGGAAAACGGTGAAATAGTTCGCGTTTTTGAAACTTAATCAAGCTCGAGATGCTATATAATGAAAGTAAAAAAGTAAGTTATCGATTGAATTAGTATCAAAGAAAAAAAAAACTCGTAAAAGAATTTATATTAGAATGAAATACAACACAGAATTTCATTACCGACTAAACAAAATCATGCAGAAGAATTCATGTATAAGGAACACGGCAAAGTTCACAAACAATCGATTGAACGCGAGATAAAAATGAAATGGAATCACAACAGATATCCGCGGTACCGAAGATAAAAAGATTTCAGATGCAATTGTATCAATTTTTTTATGCAAATAAAGAAAAAAGTGGAATGGTAGGAAATCCTAGATAGCTCAAGCACACACGAGTCCTGGGTGTGGGAGCAATATTCTCGATGGCAGTGACGGACGATAAGCATTTAAGCATGGAAACATGACCAGTCTTGCATGCCCCTAGGTTAAGTAAATTGGGGGAAACATAATTGTAGACTTCAAAGATAGCTTGATGATAGGATGTCCTAGAAGTCGCTGAACTTTTTCGGGCCCACAAGTAGCTATACTCAAACATGTCCATTGTACTAGACTTAAGATACAACCCATTGCTGTATCACTTGTGGTAAATAAATTGTTTAAATTGTTTAAATAACCTTCACTAGGGTTAAAAAACAATGCAAGTATAAAAAGTTTAGGCATTCCACGTTGACCGCAATAGGTTGAACTGAAGTTCAATATTTAACTCTAATTTAAAGTTCGATTGTAGTGAGCAATTTTGAAAATAGTCGACACAAACAGTATCGAGCTTTCATTTAACTTGATTAAGTATTTATGAAAATTGAGTTTGTGCAGCATTCTGAAAATTCCCTCCGTGTCCACCGGCGGCTCACGTCTCGGGCATGGTGTCAACACAGAGACAGCAGAGAGTACCGCATTGGCGGCGAAGAAATTATTCGCAAATTAAGAGCACGTAAAACAGCAATACGACGTGAGCGAACAAAATTGTACTTTTCAACTGTAAATAACAATATCAGAGCCTCATAAAATTGTTTAATTTAGTTCTTATACGGTACAGTACATTGTTAAAAAAGATATTGTTTACCCAGTGCAAACGTCTAGTCACGTAAGCATTCTGATGATGCGATGTCCGTCACTGCCATCGTCCGTCACTGCCATCGTCCGTCACTGCCATCGTCCGTCACTGCCATCGTCCGTCACTGCCATCGTCCGTCACTGCCATCGTCCGTCACTGCCATCGTCCGTCACTGCCATCGTCCGTCACTGCCATCGTCCGTCACTGCCATCGTCCGTCACTGCCACCGTCCGTCACTGCCACCGTCCGTCACTGCCACCGTCCGTCACTGCCACCGTCCGTCACTGCCACAGTCCGTCACTGCCACCGTCCGTCACTGCCACCGTCCGTCACTGCTGCCGTCCGTCACTGCCATCGTCTGTCACTGCCATCGTCTGTCACTGCCTGTCACAGCCATCGTCCGTCACAGCCATCGTCCGTCACAGCCATCGTCCGTCACTGCCATCGTCCGTCACTGCCATCGTCCGTCACTGCCATCGTCCGTCAGTGCCATTGTCCGTCCCTGCCATTGTCCGTCACTGCCATTGTCCGTCACTGGCATCGTCCGTCCCTGCCATCGTCCGTCCCTGCCATCGTCCGTCCCTGCCATCGTCCGTCCCTGCCATCGTCTGTCCCTGCCATAGTCTGTCCCTGCCATAGTCTTTCCCTGCCATAGTCTGTCCCTGCCATAGTCTGTCCCTGCCATAGTCTGTCCCTGCCATAGTCTGTCCCTGCCATAGTCTGTCCCTGCCATAGTCTGTCCCTGCCATAGTCTGTCCCTGCCATAGTCTGTCCCTGCCATAGTCTGTCCCTGCCATAGTCTGTCCCTGCCATAGTCTGTCCCTGCCATAGTCTGTCCCTGCCATAGTCTGTCCCTGCCATAGTCTGTCCCTGCCATAGTCTGTCCCTGCCATAGTCTGTCCCTGCCATAGTCTGTCCCTGCCATAGTCTGTCCCTGCCATAGTCTGTCCCTGCCATCGTCTGTCCCTGCCATCGTCTGTCCCTGCCATCGTCTGTCCCTGCCATCTCTTCGTTTTCGCCATCAAATTTTGTACTGGTGAGAAGAAGTCACAGATTTTAATACCTCATAACCTTCACTAGAGGCAAAAAAAAGAACGCAAGTATAAGAAGCTTAGGCATTCCTAAAAGTCTAGGTATTCTAGCAGTTTTCGACAAAGACACTTCAATTACTCGTCGTTTCGTAGAACAAATATTAGTTTTAAAATTTGCTCATTCTATTCTACCGCTTTTAAAAATATAGTATTCGTTTTCAAGAACGATTGTCCGAAACGTAAGAACATGTTTTCATCAGAAATGATATTATAATTTACCTCAGTATTGTTTTGAGTGTTTAATAAAAAATCATGATTAATATAGGATGCTTCAACATCTTTTACATCTTTTTATTTTGAATCGTTACATCTCGCGTAAGAGGATTAATGGTGACCTACGCTACTACTCGATTTTAAAACTTTTCTCTTCCGGATATTCACGACCAGAATCAGGTTATTGAGCACAATTTCACCTTAACATCACCGTTTTTAAATCGTGGTATACTAATTACTTTCAAAGTAAGTGGTAAATTTAAATTTCACAATTTCATTTCAGAAGTTTTACAAAAGTAAGTTGATGTGAAGCCAATCTATGAATTCCCCAAAAAGTTGGATAATAAACTTTTCAGAAGTGTATTTGGATTTCGGTCAAAAATATTTTGATAAACAATATACTTTGTTAATCTTACTTCGTGAAATTTCCTTTGCTCTGGCTTTTTACCACTAACATTTTTTCTCAAGAAATTTTATACAACTGTCTTCAATGAAATGCCTATTTAATAGAACAATTTAACTGATACTATGCATGGTGCTCTCAAATTATATACGGTGCATCTCGCGAAGACAAAATTGCATGTTGCATTGTAAGGTACAATGATCAAAATGTACTACATAATTTTACTTATCTTACCGAGTTTGATTAGCGTAGGTTTGAAAATTACCATATTTCAATGAAAATGTATCGATATTTCATCACGAAGTTTCAAGCAAGTAACTTTAATCGTATTCCGCAACAAAATTCAAATGATAAAAAAATAGGAATTTTTACTACTCGATGTCACGGTTTTATTCTGAAAAAACAGCACAAACGGTTTTTTAGTTAAACTACGTAGTAAAGGTAGACGTTCAAACTTCATCCAAAAGCCGTAGCACTTGAAAAAAATCTTTATTTTTTGACCGGTAAAACTTGGGTAAAATATGAACGCCTCCCACGAAGTTGATCGTATTACTAAGCGATGGGAATGGGTGATCTTTCGCATATAACTTTTCAAAAAGGGACATCACGTAGAGACATCCAAACAATGAAACAGAACAATAGATATTCAGACCATTCATGACGAAATTCCCGACATATTTTCGTATCAATGCATATTCAAACGACACGGACTTCGTCAGTATTCATGATTTTATAGATGAAATGCATTGTAGGATGCAAACCTGCATCAATGGGTCTTGACAAGCTGAAATAAAAATTGAGTAATTTTTGCAGTTTGAAATGTAAAGTCGAAGCCAGTGTCATACCACAGTAATGTAGCCCAACAAAAGATGGCGGTAAAAGTATCAAAAATTCACAACAAAACAAAGCAGTAAAACAGTTCATTACTTATTGTCGGATGAAGAAGAGGTCTGACATCTGGAAAAATAAAATCAAAAAATAACATTAAATTAAGGCTATAATAAGGCAACGATGAGCTGTTCTAACGCTCATTCGCTGCCACAAGGATGCAAAAAATACAGTGACTAAAGTCCGTCTTCGAATTTCTATAAAATTGGCTTCGAGTAAAATTTAATTACGACCAAAACATAGCTTCACTGAAATTTCAGTTCAAAATCTTGTTTGAAATGCGAAGCTCGAGTTATTTTGTCCAGTTAACCTGCGTAAATCAGAGGCGATCTGGAAAAGCTATAATTCAATCCCAAACAATATGTATGTAAATCATATTGGTTCTATTAGTTATTCTATCATATTAGTTCTATTAGTTATTAGGTTAGTTTATACATTAAACGTAAGTTTAAGTCGCCCTAAGCGCATCGAAGGCGTTCCAAAGAGGACAGAGGAAGGTACCATTTAGGATGGAATTAGGATAGAATCTATCGCAAAAATAAAGAAGTTCATGAAACAAGATATAAGTTGAAGAAGAAAGAAGAAGGTGCTGAAGAACAGAACAGCAGAGAACCGAAAAAAGATGGCTCGTAACAAAACAAAAACCTATTCTATTTCGACAAATGGAAAGCCTACCTACCTTTAGCCCGGGATCTCGCATATTCCTCCTTGGAGTGCTAATTCTCACAGAGACAATAGTTGTATCCTTCATTGGGACAGCTGTTCAAAATTGTTCATGGTTCATCATCCTGATCGAAGTTAACACGTTCACTGCGTTTCTTCGGTTGCAAACGTTTGGTTTGGTTAGGTTGTAAGTAGCAGAATATGAAAATTGATTTTAACATCTGAAAATATTTTCATCCTACCTAAGAAGTATGAAAAATACAATTACACGATACATTTCACCTGGTATGGTAACAGCTATTTCTTTAAGAGTTCATGAAACAGACGAAATATCATTCGTTTATACTGAAACGTGAATGAGCAATTTACCAACTGGGACACATGTGGCCCACTACGCAGTGAAAGTGTTAAAAAGTAGAAATTTGTTTTAGAAATGTTTTCAGAGAAGAACTTCATTAGATATTCTTGTTATCCTCCCAATATTTCGCTAAATATCGCAGCCAATATCCCGTCTTCCAGACCATCAGAAACGACCCTAAATTGTGGCTATCTTCTATTGAGTGAGCTTGGTGGTGATACAAACTCATGGTAAGTTCCTCATGGACTGAGGTAAAATTGAACTTCTTGCAACAGCAAAAAAGAAACAAACAAGCAGAGGCAGAGCTGGCTAAGAAATAATTTCGGGATGCAAACACATTCAGAAACTAGAAAACACCGAGGACAGGGAAAGGTTTCGGCCGCATGAAAATCAACTTGAATCCTGCAACACAATATTTTCTAACAATCTATATAACTCGTTTTTGTAGCTGCTGAAAATTGATATTCTATACCACATGGTCAAAAATGGAAGTTCACTGGAACGCAAGGAAAAAACTGCAACGTAGGGCACATTGATAGTACGGAAATGGGTACATTCTTAAATCTACGATGGCACAACAATGCACTGTATGCAGAATCTAAAGTAGCGTTAAATGTAAGCAAAAATGAAGCTCAGTTGGCTCGTCTCCAAGAGAATGAAGGCAAACGCTTTCACTTGTGCAAAAATTTCAGGCGAAGCGAATATTTCGATTAAAAACCTACCGAAGAAATAATACATATAAAATAGCGTGGTTCTAAGCTATAAGTTGAACAATTTTACAAACAGGGATGACTCGGCCGGGCCCTCTCGCTGCATGGAATGAAGACGAATGAAATATTAAGCAGTTAGCTTAGCTGAATTTCAACACATGTCATATCGTTAATGGGGGAGAGCTTGGAGAGGAACTTCAATTCTCATCAACAACCATTAAGCGCATGGACTAAAATTCGCGCTTTCAAAATGAGGGGAGGTAACAGAACAGATCTGTCAGAAAATGGAAAGTGAATGAAAGGAACGCAAGTGATTTTATTTGATAAGGAGTTCCCCGAATAATTGTAACTAGTCTACAACCGTGAAAGATGAAGAGGTCAAAAATTGAAACGCAGTCGACGTAACTTCAGATAAGCCAACGAGCGATTCTCACAGAATTTACCCGTGATAAAACAGGATATTCTTGAGAAGCTCCTGTCTAGTATTTCAGGAACAGAAGCACACAAGTTTTAAAAAACGAAATAAATTAAATTGCTCCATGAAGCAAAGAAAGGATCTCTTAGGAGGTGAAACTGGCAGTCCACAACGTACCGAGTCAAGTTCCCTCCCGTATTGTGAAAACGGACGATTTTTTTTTGCAGTGCCACTTTCAAACTGCTGGAAACAACTGAGAAATAGAAATTCAGCCATGTGTTTGCTGACCGGATATGTTCATTCGAGGAAGCAATAGAAAATTGGATGTAGACTTAGATAATTTCAAAGATAACATTTCCGTAAACAGAGTTTTTGATGTTAACACAATAGTACAGACACCAGTGAAATAATGAGAGAAAGTCACATCTTGGTAATTTCAAATATATTCGAAACTTTTACGTGCAGAGTTTCCCATTTTGAAAACAATGACACATATACCAGACGAATACTCTGTTGTTTCATGAAAAAAAGTGTATGACTAGTGCTGAGAGATGATTCCAAGACTTACAATACATTTATCGCTCTCTCTGTGCTTGTACATATTAAATGAATTCCAAGTACACTTCAATGATATGCACATCCTCAAGAATATACTGTACTTGTACAAGTATTTTCCAAATTCACATCTCGAACAGCACGCTTTTGAAAACATTTATACATAACTTTAATCTACAAAACTATTTAGGCAGCTAAGAATACGACGGCGAAAAGCATATCCATTTAGGAAGCTCTACATCTAACTATTTACGAGTAAGTAAAGCACGATTACAGTGACATCAAGCTCTACGAAGCGGCTAGCAAATACAAGTTAGATGAGAAAATGAGTACTAGAGAAACTAGTATTTGAAGTTTTGGTCCGTGAAATGATTGACATTATACACGTGAAGAAGGAAATTAATGCTAAATAAAATTACATTATGTACCGTTTATCGCATGCAATTTAGATTCACCCTCCGTTAGTCCTCTGGAGTTACCAAAAATCGTGTGTTCTTCGAGGGTTACTCCCACTATACATAAACGTTTGCTATTTTTGTACGCACACAATGAAGCTAATAGTATAGGGTATAGGGTATGTCGACACGACAAACGTAAGGGTTTGAATTGCCTGTCATTGATTCGCATTAATATGGAGTTATTCAATGAAATAATACAGAAAAACGTTGCGCCAGAAATATTAGACCAATGAAATAGATTAAATAAATTTTGAAAACGTAAGCTGTTAGTTAGAAAAATTAGGGTGGCAAAATACCCCAGAGACTAACGTCAGGTTATATTTTTATGGTTTACTTCATAATATCACCAACATCTTGAACCCGCCATGGCACTACAATGCTGAATCAGAAGTAGCTTCAATTATAAGCAAAACTAAAGCTAAGATGGATTGTCTCCAACCCATCGCTTCTACTTCAGCCTGGATTTTGAAATAATAAGCACTGAAAGTAGAAATCAAATTGAATACAAGTTAGGAACATTTTATCATTAAATTATCTCCAGATAAATTGCAGTGGCTGCGTCTGAGACAACTGGGCCCGCCATGGAGATATAATGAAGATATATAGCCCGCCATGAAGATGTATATTCAAATAATTTCACTGTCTAAGGCAACTGATATTTTGAGTCGTAGTGCAACTCATCGGAACCTGCTGCAAATATTTCCTTGCACTCCCATTTCTGATTCACTCCATAACGCGTCTGATGCGAGCAGTCTGCATTTTACTCAAAACTTGTGATGAGTTTTTTCATTTTCACTACAGCGCTTCCACGCATAAAAACTGTTTTTGTTTTAAGCCGACTCGTTCAACTATTTATTACCTTGCTGCTGACAACAGCATGTTTAAAAGCCCTAATAAATCCTGTACCCATTTAGATGCTGCCGAATAAATGGTCGTTTCGAGCTACCTTCAAATGTAAACTATGAATTCAAATGTATTTTAGTTTAAAAGCAAATAACCGAATCAAAACGCTTCTGAAACTAAATAATTCGATAATGAAGTCTTCACCTTCTCCAGGTATTGTTTTTGAATCAAATTTCAGGATTTCTTTCAACTGAATATTATTGTGATAAAACGAGAACGACAGGTAAATAGTTGAAAAAATTTCTTGGTAATATACGATTTCCCCACATTGTCAGGAATGTGAAAGTCAGTGCGAAAGTTGCTCATCAGGTCAGTCCGCTCACTCATTACTGGATCGGTGGGTAACCTAATTTTCGTTCATAAACTTTAACGGAAGATGACCATCCTCATGTTAACCAACATTTGAATCTCCTTCTCTGCGTCGCCATAAGCTAGAAATGAGTTTGCACGAAAACAAGAACACACTGTTTAGGTAGTAAATTAGTATAAGGTAATTAGTAAGTTAGTTCCAATTGGTTGTAGTTAGAAACTTACCAGGAGATATCTGGGGGCTGTCCGGAAGGCTCAAAGAAGTGCTCTTGGGCGCGGAGTGAAGCGGAGGAGGCCTCGTAAATGTGGTGCTGCGCCGTCTCGTTTCCGCTAAGCTAATGTTACTCTTGCGGCGCGAATTGTGCCTCTCGAACGTCTTCTGCGCCGAGAAGGGACTTGGTCTAATCAGGTACCTATAAAAATCAAAGCCGGCAAAATGAATGCAGTTTTAATTTTTATTTCGATAACTCCCATACATAACTTCATATTCACACTGTGAATTGTGATTTCCAAGTCCCCCCCCCCCAAATAATTTTTTTTATATAATAATTTTTTATTTCCAGTCTGATTCTTAAGAAATTTGACTATGATATGTAACTTTTGAAAAGAAACACAATTTCTTCTATTCATTTTTTTATTTAGGCCTTATTTTTTGAAAAAAATTGACATTGTTTTTTAGATATTGATATTTCACTGGTATTGATATTTCAAAAGAATAGAACTCATTGAGTTTTTATGCTAGAACAAAAACAAAGACAGTTTTAGAATCCTTGAAACATATCTAACAAACTAATGTTCGCAAATTTTCCATTCCCTTTTTTATTGTCTTTATATATGGGGTCGAAATGGGGTCGAAAATTGAAGATTTTAATCCCCTTACCATGTAAAAAAGCATGTAAATTTGATCTCATTAGGTTTGAGGATCTTCATGTTTCAAGACTTTTAGTGGTTAAAGTGTCTATGAATTTACGAAACCGAGTTCATGAGACGTCTGTGTACTCATATAATCAAGGTCTCATTCCATTGTAAATTTTCACTCACGAAGAACGATTCAAGAAACTTCATTTGTTTCTGAAGCTAACATAGAGTCCTAGAAAGGCCAAGACATATTTCTGTAATGGACAGCAGACACACGAAAATGTTCGGCAAGGTAGTCATGATACCGTAGGAGCGGCATATGGAGAGTGCCTGTGCTACACGGAGTAGGTATCCAATGTATTTGAGAATGACCAAGAGAAATGTTTGAAATAATGATTGAAATCGGTATTTTCGCCGAATATGTGGCTTTAGGGCGGATGTGCAATGAATTTAAGAATGACCAACGGAAATAAGGTTATGATTAAGATTATAAGTTAGTTTCCCTAACCGCTGCAAAAATAGAGCGTATCGAAGAGAGGAAGGAGGAAGGCACCATTTAGTATGGAGATAAGAAAATGAGAAATCTATGCAGAAAGGGCATAGAAACAGTAAGATGGGAAAGAAGTTCATGAAACAAGATCAAAGTTGAAGAAGAAAGTAGTAGGTGCTGAAAAACAGGACAGCAGTGTACCGAGAAAAGATGGCCCGTAACAAAACAAAAACCTATTCTATTTTAACAAAAGAAAGCCTACCTAAACTTAGCTCGGGCCCTTACATAGTCCCCAAGAGAGCGCTAATTCCCATAGATACAACAGTTGTATCCCCCTGAGGGGCGTAAAAACAGTCCAGCAGACGTCTTACCACCCTGATTTTGCTTCAGACGGCACTCCACAAATAAGAGCAAGGAAAACACACACCAGCTAGTGGGCTGGAGAACTACAACCACGTAATGAATACCGACACGGTAATGGACCGGGTATCTTAACACAATATATATAAACATGCCAGTGCACCGGGTAACTGAACTCACAATAAATGATCAAGCTTGTGGACCAGGTGACTGAACTTGCAATAAATATAAACAAACCACTGGACCAGGGAACTGAGCCCACAATAAATATAAACATACGAATGAACCAGGTGACTCATAAATACTACCACTGGATCGGGTAAGTGAACTCACACTATGTCGCCTTCTTCCAAGTTGAGGTCGCAGGAAGGGTTGATGATCACAAACGACAACGAGTTTCTCTTCTCTGAAACATCATCGTAGGACTCTGGGGGCAGGGCTGCAATAAAGATCGCAGTTACGCTTCCGTGATCGTCAGCACGAGCATTGTTGCTTTTCTACCGTGAACAATGTTATTCTAATCTAGGGGCGAGCAATATATTATGTTAAATGCTATTTTTATGTCACGAGCAAACAGTCATTCTTATGTCGTGAATGATATGGTATTTTTATGTTGTTGGTAAAATGTTATGTCGCGAGCAAAACTTTTTCGTTTGACGCTAGTGAAATGCTATTCCTGTTTAGCGAACAATGTTTTTCACATACATTCATAATTAAAAAAATTGTTTCCAAGACCTGAGGAACTCGACACTTAGATGATCTGTTTCAATTGGCAGCAGATCGCAATATGCAGATAAACAGGACTGGAAGAAGTTCTTTTCGATACCAAACTCTCGAAAAAACTAACAGTTCTTGCATCGATTCTTAACAATGAAATAGAATCCAAAACATTAAGATAGAGATGCATTATCAGTATACGGAAGTAATCAGTTTGGTAGAAGCTTCCTTTACGCCAAAGGTCGGACCTGACCGTAAGGCTACATGCTGACAAATTTTCTTCAATTGGTGGTTGGACCAACAACTGTAATTCTGTGAGACAAATACGATGTAAGATGAAACTGATTCTTACCTTTGTATGAAACGATCTAAGCTTTCAGATTTGACACTACATCCTCAAAACAGAACAACAATGTCTCATTCAAATACTTTATCTTAGATATTATATTGAGCGAACAAACAATCTACTGTAACATAGTATCTGGAAATCCTCCAGTCTTTTCTCTGTCACACCCAGTAAGGCCAACATTAATCAGAGTTTCAGTAGGGTATATTTTCAGAGTATATAACAATTATACACAAATCTCTTTCAATTTATAAGGAAATTTCGCAAGCTTACGAGTTGACGGTATCTGTGGTATCACGAAGCATTTTTAGGATGACGCGTCAACAGAAAGCACTCATCTTTTGAATTTACATGTAATTGGCCTTTTCGATACATAAATTTCTTGTTCATTAAATGCATAAAAAACGTGAAGATTATGTATCCCACAGTTAAAGATATTACAGAAAAACGTGCGTGCATTTCATCCTCCTTCCATAGTACTGAAAAAATTTCACGGCGATTTCTTCTATAATCGGCAGCAGGGGAAGAGCTACGCGAAATCGAAAAGATAGAGAAACAGCAGTTTACTTATCATAGGAGACTGTACTCACCCAGGCTGGTCATCCTTGACCTGACGAGTTGGGCGATCTCAGCTCTCTCGATCTGATTGCTGTGACCTTCTTTAGGATCGTCCGATATATTCAAGGAGAACTGAGCAAAAAAAGTTGTTACAATAGAGAATCCTACGGACACTGTCCCTTATTGTTTATTAATGAGAAACTCTAAAAGATGTAATGCGTTCTTAAAGTGAGAATACGCAATATACGTGGAGTACACGTGTAAATTTGAGAGCTTTTAATATCAATACTTTTATATACAGCAGCGTCGTCGTGTTTTGATGCAATGTATTTAGCATTTTATGTTTATTAGGCACAAAAAGACATCAAACAAGAAATGGTTAATTGACGATGGCACATAGTTAGTAGGCTCCGAAAAGAGAACAAGAATTGGTCATCATTTACACTCCGATTTTCGGACGTACAAGTGAGCTGGCGATACGTATGGTATGATGAGCACAGATTTCATCTTCTTTTTCACGTCAGGTTTCTATTGTCTTTTCTTCGATAGGTCTTCAACTCATGTAGTATGAGCGTTTTTTCACCCTTAAATTCTGAGGGCGATGTAAAATTAGGTTGTAGCTTGTGCACTTGTTTTGACCATCAGTTTAATGAATGACCTAAAATCATACCGAAATTATGGTAAATGTATTACACTGTGCACTGTTTCTTGTTTAAGAATTGATGAATGAAATAAAATCTTTCAATGAGTGTACTTTTTCTGTTCTTTTATTTGATGAATGGCTCAAATTTACACAACTATAGATTTTAGAGAGTATCACATCGTAATGAATCCGAAAAATCATCATAATGAATGGATTAAAAAAAACTCGATTCTTTAAGTTCATTGTTCTTTCACCAGTGAGACTCAAAAAAATGTCAACACAAAATGTATTCGTTAGAAGCTTTGAAATTTCATAATTTTTGATTACAAGGCTCATTCGAATATTAGTGCAAGAATAAACAAAATAAATCACACAAAATGTGGCAAAATTGGAGCCAGTAAATGCTGATTTTGGCAGCAATTTTATGCAAAACTGTGTTGCGCAGTCTGCAGCTGCGTAAAACTAAAGTCACATCAGCTCTCCTGACGGATGACATTTTCACAGTTTTTAATTTATATACGACAAAAAAGTTTCAATTTTAACGGGAAGCTTAATTTATTCACGGAATATATCGTCTCAAAAACATGCGAATCGTGTGACATTTGCGAGGTATAAACTAGGTTTTGACACGCGCAGTTTTATTTTGAAAATGACTTGATGCACGAGTGCAACTCATGCTGGAATAATTTCAAAACCAATGAATTCGGTCTCGTAGGAAAATGAGACACGTACCAATGATTAGTCACGTCAGAGTTACAAACCAAGCAATCTTCACACCCACAACGAAATAGCAAACGTTTATTTGATGAAAATTACTGTGCAGTCGTACACGCTAAAATGATAAATCTAATAACATTCTTCTTGAAAAACTCTTTGTCTTGATCAATTTAAGAAAAAGGAAAGCTTTTTCTACAACATTTACTGACTAGGTTTATTTGCGCGAATATTAACGAAGTGTTTGCAGTTAATCAATTCTAATGTGTGAAGTAAATAATTTGCAACGATCTTTTAATCTATTTCATAATTCTATAATAATTTTAAAGACGTATCATTTAAATCCTGATGCTGAAATGTTTCTTTTATATCTCGCGATGTAATGAAGTATTAATTTGTCGCCTGATACAGATGGATAAAATTAAAACACTTATATGGTCGCTATCGTGAACTAAACAAGTAACGAATTGACTGAAAAACAATGGTTTCCTTATGTTTTCCATACTTTCATCGCATGACAACGTTGTACAAATTCACCAAATCTAACCTCTTACGTTTACGAATGAGGATGAACTTACAATATAAGAAGCCGCTTGTGCTGATTTTCGGCATCACATACCAATATTTTGCACATCCGTTCGAACAAAATTTTTCTCTTAAAAATTCCGGATGCTCACTGCGTAGAAATGGTACACCGCTAATATTTGACCATATGGTTTTATTTAGCCCAAATTATTTTTTAACGGACGCGATTGAAATGTTTTTATAACAGACTTTAATTTCTTTCATACTTATTAATATATTTGCATTATAATTATTTTGGAAAACCATCATTGAACGTAAGAAAAAGACTTTTACGAGGATAATGCACTCTGTAATATTCTATTGAGTAATAATTTGTAATGCAGGGGTAAACCAAGTTAAAATTTCATCCTACATATCACAGGGTGCGTACAGGCTCTGAGGTTCAAAATTCCACTACTTTTTCATGACTTTTTATGCCAACCAAATCACATTTTCACTACCTCTCTCTGCCCAAAATAATGTCACACAAAGTTAAATTGCAGCACAATAAATGTATTTCAGTCATAAACTTCACAGAACATTTATCATTACTTGCAGGTCTTGTTTTCATAAATGTGTAAATGATCATCACAACACCAAACAGTCATGCTGGACAGTTCAATAGCATCTGCTATGCATTTGCCAGTGCATTAAGTTTGTCATTAATTTCCGCATTCAGCCCCTTGAGTTGTTCTTGCTTGTCTTTGGCTGATTTCCTCAATGCATTTGACTTTGCCAGTAGGCGCAAATCATTCTTGTCCTCTGCCTTCCGTGCAAAGCTGTCAGCATCCTCCACCAGCGCTTGCAGACTCTCCTCCATCCTCTTCCGTTTTGTCTTCAGGTTCTCCACTTCATCCAGTTCTCTCTTCCTCTTCTCTCCCTTCTTCTGCTTCTCTGCCTCTTCCTTCTTTTGATCCAGGTAGTGTTGATAGCGCTGTCTGCCCTGTGAAGCTGAAAACAGGAGTTTCTTGGAAATGTCAACCTTGGAGATACCTCCTACATGTTTGATGTGGTCCATGACCACTCTCTGCGCCACGACGGTGTTCTCACCGAAAAAATCCCCGATCTTCGGGTTGGCAAGTCTCGTCGTCTGAGCTTTCACGTTCTTGGCATGCTTTGTTCCTTTTGCATGACTCCTCACCGCCGCTATTCCATTGTTGGCGATGTCGAACTCCGACTCGCACGCGGTGCAAACCGCCATTGTTTTCAGTTTGGGATGCGGTGCTATCCATTGTTGAAAGTCTTTGTCTCGCAACCACAAGTTGTTGAAAGAACAACTGCCTGGCATGACGATAATTCCTCAGCTCAGTCTCGGCACCGTAACTCTAGTCACACACACACGGGATGGTCAAGACCGATGATAAAAACTCAGCTCGAAAATGAAAATGTTCAACAGTGGCGACAGGTCAACAATGGTCCGAGCGAGCGCGTGTCTTCAGTCACACTGAGCGCGTTTGGTTTCACGTGACGCCTGAGAACCAATCAAAATCGCGGACACTAAAGACGTAGCTGTATCAACCAATCAGAGCCCAAGTAACACTCGAAGGTTACTGACAACGCCTCGCTCAACGCGGACCAAACGGAACGAAAATTTTCAACAGTAAAATTTTCTTTTCACGAAAATCGTAAAATTTCATGACTTTCAATGACCATTTTCAAAATTCCACTACTTTCGAGGCCTTGAATTTTATTTTCGAAATTCAACTACTTTCCATGATTCTCCATGCCTGTACGCACCCTGAATTATCATGGTATGGAGATTCTTGATTAAAAAAATTGTTTGAGCAATTCAAACTCGGTTCAAATTGTATCAGGTCGTACCATGAGTCGTGTTCGTTTTCTTGCTGGAACAAATATGAACCCGCATTTTATAGGAAGGGATAAATTTGTGATCGATTTCGCCAGGCAGTCGGTCCTTTGTGGTCTTCCATACACTTAGCAGTAAAATCCTTTTGAATATTGAGACATTTTTATCCTCAACCCTTTAATCAATATAGAGCCATCAACCGAACACATGACACAAAATCTGTTTCATTTTCACAATGGACGTAATAAGTCAACAACTGCCAAAAATAGTCAAGAAGTATATGGTCCAAAAGCCGTTACTGAACGGACAAACAGAAGATAAACGAAGTTTTGAAATGGTGATTACAGCCTCGAAGACAGCTTTCGAGAAGATCGGCTAGTTGAGTTCGGAACAGCTTTTTTGGGAAACTCAGCTTATCCTACAGTACCCATGAAGCATTTGAGATCCGAACGAAGTGTGAGTGCAATGACAATTCAACATCACTTGAAGGAGCTGGGAAAGTAGCCCGAAGCAGGAAAGTAGGTTCCTTATGACTTGTCCGCTGCTAATCGTCGACATTGCACGAATGCCTGTGCATCTTTGAGTTCCCGCCTATTGTATGCACCTCTTTTGTTAGGGTTGTTGCCGGAAACGATAAGTGGATGGTGTACGGCTCTGTTAATCTTCAACATCAATGGCTACGTCGACATCATGACAACAATCACAACCAAATCAGGGTCCCTGCGAAAAAGATTTTGTTGTGCGTTTGCTGGGATATGTGAAGAATCTTTCAGCACGAATTTCTTCAAAAAGAATTAAACAATCACTGCATAACTGAGCTGTCAGCGGCTTCAAAAGCTAAATAATGCTTTAGAAAAGAAGCGCCCAGCTTTGATCAATCGAAAAGGCGTCATCCTTCAGCACAACAATGCATTGCATTCGCCCTATTCTCAAGGTATTGCTCCTTCAGACTTTCATCTCTTCAGGAGTCCGGACAACCATTTAAGGGGATAAACTATGTAAGATAGAAAAGATATTTGAAATGAATTGAAGTTCTGATTTGACTCAAAAAACATAAGCTTTTATGAACGAGGCATAAAAAAATTGCTAAGTACATGGGCAAAAGTCGCTACTAACGATCAAAAATGCCGTTGAATAAATAAATGTTGCTAAATATATTTTCAATTTTCTCATCATAGTATTAAAAAAAACAGACAGGACTTATGACACGACCTAATATCAGACACCAAAATATTTACGAATGTCGTAAAAATTAATGTCATTAATTAAATTAATGTCAGAAATTAATTAATTTCAGTAATGTGCTGTAATTATTGATAATAACTTATAAGTCCAACGCCAGCACCCTCATGCAAGAATTCACTTCGTATGTCAATCGTCATCCGTAATGGATTTCAACTGCTTCGTTTGCAAGCATATTTTCTAAGTGTACATTTTCGTAATCTTTCATCGCCAAAACTAAGTTTCTGTTGAATGAGACGGAGCGATAGTCGCGGAAAGTAAACTATTCTGACTCAGATACTAGTTTGCTTTCTTCAAACTGCTACTGAATGAGCTGCATTCCATAGCTCAAGTACTGCCAATCATAAAAATCTCAATTTAGATCTTACTCTTTAGGTACGAGCATGTTTTTTCAAATTGATAAGCTACCTATTTCTAGTTCGAAATACATGAAAACCAAATCACATGTCCGTCATTTGTGTTTTGCGCCCTAGAATAATTTCATGGTATATATTACACACAAAAAAATTCAGGCTTTTTCGATTCTCCCTGATTTCTTTCCACTAAACAGTCAGTAATTTTCCAGTTGTGCAAAGATTTGTGGTCAAAAACGGGCATAATCAACTCACTACTGAGTTGTAAATTTGGATGATTTCTTATGCTAAGTGAAGTCCGATAATATACACATGTATAGATACGAAAAACTGCACAAATCGTTATTCAAATTAACAGATAAACACTATCAAGGTATTTCCTAGTTTTTCTTACACATGAAATATTTAGCCTAAGTGAAACGGGCAACAAGCAGTTGAAAGAAAAGCAAATTCAAGGGGGTTAGGATATACAAGACGGGTTCATACAGTTTAGACCGTAGTTAATTTTTACTATCAATTAATTTTTTTCTGTCAGTATCATGCAGAAGGAACCCATGTAGGAGCGTAGAAAGAAAGGTTAACAGTTGCCACCCAAAAATCAAGCACTAAATGAATAATGAAAACTATTCAAATTTTCTACCATGGACGATACAAGTTATAGCGAAAAGGAAATTTTGAAGCGAGGAAAACTACGAGGGACATGCGCATTACAAATTCACACATGCAAGAGAATAATTCCACAGTCAACGATTCTTGAATTAGAAAGCAGTAGACGAGAAAAAATCATAGTACGTGTAGCTTTCCGCGAAAGTATATTGAAGAGGCTAAGCATGCAATTTTATTCAGAAAATGATGCACTGGAACAAATATTGCAAAACACAATAGCGCACTGAGACAATATTTACAAATTTTGAAAGTCCATGTTATACCTTCAACATTACAATAGTGTGGTAGAAAAACTCACAGTCTGAAAAATTGTTGAATAAATTGTGCGCTGTGTCATAGCAAAATTTATTTGGCTGTGAATAGCCCTTCCGTATGAGCGCGGCGAATCGAGAATTTGAAGAGTAAGCAACGCTGCATTCGCCTATCTAAGAGAGCTGATCAAACCTCACTCAAATTGATTTGTCTGGTCAGAAATGCACATTAATGATAAATACGTAAGAAAGGAAAAAATATGAACCAAAATGAAGAATGCGAAAAATGCTAAAGCGCCGAGAGAAACCTAGTTTTTCCACGCGATACGTCTGGTGGCCTGGTTTAGCTATCTGGCTGTTTTCTTTTACGACTGCTGCAGAACTGAGATTAAATTATACGGTAGCCTGTCTAACCCAACATGGGTGTTCTCGAAAGTGTAAGAGTTACACCATGTAGTGTGGAATTTAGGGAAGGGAGAATTTATGCAGGAGGTGTATCCCCCATACCCTGTGCATAGACACAGCGATGTTGAAAGAAGTTTGTGAAACAAAAAAATAATTTAAAAAATGTAGTAAGTACTGAAAAAAGGACTGCAGTAACCATAAAAGATGGTCACGAGCAAAATAAAAAAAAATTATTAAAAAAAACGAAGGCCAACTTAACTACAGCTCAGGACCTCGCCTTTCTCCCTGGGTGTGCTAATTACCACAAGTTTGATAGTTGTATTCCCCTAAGGGGAATTTACTCATCTAATATGGTACTTCTTCCCACAAGCCTTACGATATTCTTAAGTTTTGTTCAATTATTAAATTTAAATGTTCTCGGTTCATCTGCATAATTGGCCGCAAAAACGAAAAAATGAAACTCTCTGACCAAAAACCGTGTACTTCAGCCATGTTTGTAATCTTAGACGCAATTTAGATGCGATGTTGAGATTCCACCAAAGGAAAGGTTCCATTCTAATTAGCGAATGAGAGAAGTAACGTCGATGTCTAGAACAATGCTATTGTCGAACTCAATCGATGGTAATGTCAAAACGTTTCTGACGCGTTGCTGAGAATGCTATCGGCTTTTCAAATGAGTAATTGTCATTGCGGGTAAGTTATACTATAAATGGTATTCAATGTCCAGGGTGTTTGGGTTCTGTGTTGTAATCAAGCAACCGGCTGACATTATGAATATATCGCTAGAAACTGTTTGAGAAATCCATCTTAACATTTTGATTTGGAATCGCGCAGTGCGTTTTAACATTCGGTTATTTTTCCATTCGACTCATGGAAAGTTTGTTGTCGCAATTAACCTTGCAATTAGGCAAAACGTAAGTTATGTGTCTTAATTATCTGGTTAAAATGATAGGGGGAAATTCCTAAAAAAGCTTTTCTTTCAGCACTATTCATTAAAAAACCGCGAGCATTTCAAAGCAAGACGTCTAAGAAAAGGCGCGATGTGGAAATCAGATAATCACGAACCCAATATCATGAATTTCAATCCCTAGGTAGTACTAACATTGTAAAAAATATTTCGGTAAACCTTTCAATCACAGCTATTTAAAATTCAGTAGTAGAAAATGAAGAGCCAGCCTATGAGTAGAAAGGAGGCTGAGGAAGAAGAGTTATAAAACGAATGCTTTCAAAAGACAATGTATGAAAAATTAACGCTCTACCATTTACATCTCAAATCAAATGTTTGCAAAAGAAATTTGAATGCAGCATGGAAGTTTCTGACACAACTTACGCACTCAGATTTATAAACACAGTAACTCATGTATATTGAAAAGAACATTCTTAATCTTAGTCGGTGATATAGGTAGAGAGCTAATTTTCGTAAAATTGACGTAAGTGATACTTCAGAGAAAGTCCTCTGATACTCGATAGGAAATTCGTGTTCCAGTTCTAGAAATAGACACGAAAAGACGAGAAATATTAGGGCGATGCTAGCGAAGAAATAAAGGTGTTTCGCTATAATCAAAAACGGCGCAACGCCCGTAGACTTCACAAAAATAACTGCTCAGTGAGAAGTCAAATCAAGGAAGTGGGTGGTTGTGGCTCTACTATCATCAACCCATTAGTGCACAGCGTCCTCTAACTTTACGGCCATGGTTTTCTTGAAGTAGAATGAAATTTGAGCCTATGCGAATTATAGTTTTTAGAACGCTCTGGATTAATGGGTTAACTGAGTAAAAGAAATCGAGAGCCTCGGATCCTCGAAAGGCATTCAAACTGAACTTTCTTTATCGATTTTGATCTTATTCTGCAATGGTATTTTGTACAAACTGCATCTATATTTAGATTGAAAATGGAATTATGCAGAAATTGCATTTTTTCAGAACTTGAAGTGAAATTATGGGCACGAAATTTTTCACAACCGAAAAAATAATAATAACTCTCATTTATTGATTCTTGAAAACAAATTCAGCGACCTTTAATTTATGCAAAATACAACAGAAAGTGTCCTGAGATCGACCATAGAACATATTCAAATCGACTGATAGTGATTGGAAATATTGCTCAACAGTATTGGCGATCGGAAAAAAATCGTAGGCGACGATGTTCAAAGTTGCAATGATGAATAGGTTAAGGCGGTTAGAGAATCTTAATTGAAATGAGGCGAGACCACTCGAAAGCTTTTACACAGACTGTAGTGGAGGTGTAACAGTCTGCACGGGCATGCTCTTCCAAAGTTCGCTCTCTGAAGTTCACTCTGTTCATCTGCAACTCAGCTAATGAACATGGGATGTTCAAGCTCAGGATACCTTCGGATCTGTTCTAGCAAACATGAATGTATTTGATGAATTCACGACGTAGAAATGACTTGTACCTTCCCGTGAGTTGATCCAGTTATCTGATTGAGTTGATCTCAGAGAGATGATTCTAGGGATCTCTAGTTACATAATTTTACACAGGGAATTCGTACGTACAGAATAGGCTCTTATCATGAAGTAATAGCAGAAAATCATTTGATAATTTCTTCTTTTCGGTAACTGCTATTATAGAAAAAGCTTTCGTCCATCATACAGTAGAGAAAGACTTCAATTTTTTTTAAATATATTAGAAATTATGAAAAGTGAACATTTTCTGGTTCTAAGGTGTATATAGGAAACGCTCCGTCTTGAAACTGTAGTTTCATGTCACTTGAAATAAAATTCATCACAATACCCGACATTTCATGAACAACATTAAACGGAGTTCCATAATAAGGAGCCCAAGCGCTGGTCAAGAATAGACAGAGTGAACATCCAGAGGCAAAATAGATCGGACGCATACAACTGGAGGCCATTGCACATCGCTTGCAATTTGTAATCAATTGTAAATCAAACTTTTACAATTGGAATAGTGTTATTACCTCAGGGTTGAGACTCGAGAAAGGGAAATTTGAAAAGGTTTCGGCCGATTTCCACAATGCTGGGAACACAGAAGCAAGCTGCAAATAAACATGAAATCATCTTCAAATGTAAAAGATACACGAGAAGAAATTGTAGATTAACAATATTTCTTTGTACAAATGCATGATTATTTGGAATTCAAGTGTGTGTACGCTGCAGACCATTTCGGAAAACAACAGTTAACAGATACGCGAAAAGTTCGATGACATCGGGTCGTTCCGAAGAAGTTATGAGCCCAGTCCTAAACCCCTGGTTGGGTAAAGGAAGGTTATTTTTAAGCTTCAAATAGAATTATTTTCTGAGTAATAGACACAGAAAAATTACGAAGAGAAAAGAGTATCCCCACTGACCGTTCTGAAAAGTTACTCAATTCCATACTGTTAGAATCATTTACAAATATTTCACGAAAATAAATGAATTATTTACCTCGGTTTAGTTCACCTATTAAATCCATGAATAAATTTTACTTCAAATATGCATACATTTTTTTTGCAGCTACTGCGATGCTAATAGTATGAAATTTGTTTTTACGGCGCACGCTATAGTAAAGTTTAGTTTGTTTTCTCGGTTAAATTAATGTATATGTGAAGTAGGAAAAATATTAGACTGAAGTGAAGGACATGGTAAAGTTTAAGAGTGTCAAATGCGATATAAAATTAGAAACAATAAGGGAAGAAAATAGGAAATAAATCCTCCCCTAAGTTGTGTGCTGGTACAAAATGAACCTGCCAAGATGGCACAAATTTGTTATAAATTCAATAAACATAGAATTAAAACTGTAAAGAAATAAAATTCCTAAGCTTCTTCAAATATCTGAAAAGAAGTAAACGAGCCGAAAATTAAGCTGGACTCACGAAGCTTCAACATAATTGTATCTAATAAACCTACAAAAAAATTCTCAGAAACAAAACATGAGGGCATTTTTTTTGTCTGCCATGAAATAGCTTGTAAGTCTTCAAGAGAAAATTCTTAATAACGAACAAATTTGGGTAAAATTCATTCCGCGATTTCGTTTCAAATGCAAAACGATATTCCGGGTACATTTTCCCTTTTTTTGACCTTAAACAACGCATAAGATTGCTACACTGAAAATTATTACCTTAGAATAACTCTACTGTGAATTATTACCGTAGAATTTCTACTGTAAATTATTGCCGTAGAATTTCTGCTGTAAATTATTACCGTAGAATTTCTATGATGACAATCATAACCGTAAAAATTTTATGCGCGGCTACGAATTGAACATCCGTTGCCTTATAATCGATACAGCAGCGATGAGAAAATAACTCGTAGCCAGCGAAGCTTCAGAACAAGCCATGCAGAGAACCACGAAGGCGCAGCGTCTAAGAAGCAACACCACCGAACTTGCGCACCAGCTTTTGAAATTCGCTGCCTGAAGCCCAAGCAACTAACCGGCAAATTTATGGTCAAGAGCACGGCCAAACAATTCATCATACCAGGTAAGTTTTAAGTCACTACTGGAGTTGTCGAACTGAAGTTTACTATGACATCACAGTTACGCAGCAATGATTACGACAACTTACATTCAAAAATTAAAGAAATTAAAGCTACGGATGAAACTCAACTTCTATGTTCGTACTTTATTTTAGAACAAAAAGCACTGGATGTATGCTTGCAGCCTGAAAGAATTCAGCGCTTTCGCGCAACACAAGAGAAAGGGACGTTTTTTACCACCATATAATTTCAAGAGAACGTCGAACATTTTTTCTGTTTTGCAGAATATTTTGGTTGCATTAGCTCAACTGACGGGAATGTATGAATTTCTTCATTATTATGTTCACATAACAAATGGGGAAATTCCTATAAAACAGTGACAATAAAATCCCGAAGAAAACAAATTACATTACTACTTTTCTCACGAATAATTTGGAATAAGGAGACCAACGCTGAGTTATTAGGAGCAATCTATAAACTATTATTTTATAGAATATTTATACAACGAAGTTACACAATCTGTTTAATTTTAAAGAGATTGGACGGAATAGGGAATGAAAAATATTAATTTAGCAAAATTACTCGAAAAAACTGTACAAGAATCAAAAATATACCCAACGGCATCCCAAAAGACTGGAAAAAGATTCACTTGACAAGAAGAGAACCAATGCGGTGTAACACTGAACAGTTCCATTCTAACGAAACTGGTGCGGTAAGACCAAGAGTGCATGAAAATGTGGACAGACACTGAATGAAGAACGCTCAGTTTCAATACTCACGTTGGTGCTGGGTTCGAGGTTTGAGGTGTCGATAGTACGGAAGATTCCCATAGGAATTTCACATGTGGTGGAACAGAGTTTCTGGTACAGCCGTCCGTACGTTCTGATCCATTTGTCTTGCTTCGTTATTTTCATCTGACGAGAAAGAGTCATGTTACGATTGGGTGAGTTAGCGGTACAACAAAGGCGGCGGACCTATATGTATACGTTTAAAGATTCCTACCAAATTGAACCGTCATCCAAAGTTACGTTTAATTAAAATAGTAAGTGAAATTGAGATGTTTCCTGATCCGATGAACAGGTTTAGTTCATACACTTACGATTATTAAAATTTTGTTACCAAGACGAGCCCTTGGAATTTTTTAAAGTCAGCTTCAGCTTTCTTCCATCACTTTGCGACATTATTTATAGATTCCATTTTTTAATCTCCGGAGCCATCGCTGAACTCCATTCTCTTTGTATTCCGAATGATTTATACACTGGAGCTTTCTTCATACAAAAAAGAGGAGAGCCACATACGGGCCACACTTCCGACAGGGTCACATACAGTATACACCCGTTCACACATCTTCGCTTTAAGGGCTGGACCTCTTCGCAGATATCGATGACTACATCCAGTAAAATCCCATTGGTTTACTGCCCCCTTTCATTATAAGCCAACATCCCTTTCGCCCTTAACTACGTGCTACAATAATTTCACTAGAAAACCTGGAGGCAGTTCATGCTCCGTTTGGGTTGCGTCAAAACTCGCAGGCAGCTCATGCTCCGGCCGGTTACATCAAATACCAGGGGCTCACAAATATTCTTTACTCGTCTCTACTGAGAGCATGCACTCTTGCTTCTTCAACTGACTCCCTTTTTCTGCGAAACAAGCTTCGCGAGCCTTATCCAAGCCTCGATTTTCCCCTCAGTCATTGCCCGTAGTCCTGACTCCATTACTCTTTTACCATTCTTTCTCCATTCATTCCATCTACATTAACAAACCCCGTCGATAGACTGCAGTCAAATTTTTAAATAAATTCCTCAACCACATCGGAGCAACTTCGTACAACCTCATCTCTCACTCTATCTGGACTTTTCACATCTATCATGCTTCTTTGCTTCATCTATCAACATTCATTTTCCGTTTTTCTGCCCCTGTCTCTCCCCAAGTCTCACCTCCACATGCTGCAGTGGGCACATTCTCGCACAATCTTCTCTTTGGACTAAAATTAGTCCTCTATATTGCATTACCTCTTTCAACTTAACGATTGCCTTATTTATCCCTTTTCCATTGGCGGCGATGCAAAACTTCAAGTATTCAAACGTATCAACTTCTTCCATTCGTTCATCTAAAACGTACACATCCAATCCTCTCAAATTTCTACACCTTGAACACTTCATTATTTCAATTTTTCCAGCTCTTATTTCAAACCTTCTTCTCATACGTTCATTGCTGAATTCCACAGTATTTTTTCCAGGATCACATCTAAAATTGATACAAAGACTGCATCAGCAAACAATAGCGGATTCTAATCATATACTCTTTCATCCGCTCCAACAAATCTAGCATCTCTTCCTGATAATCTAGCACTTGAGTCTCCGAACACAATTCATGCACACATTAGACAACCATGCCAACATAAATTATCTTTGTCTTCAAACCCACTTGCACCCCAAACAAATCACCTACTTCACCGCCCATTCTAACACTCACTCCACTATCAGTAGAAAACTTGACTGCACCCGGTCATATGCCTCCCACTCTATACACTTTCAGTACATCACACAAAGCTATTCTATAGACTCTATCATTAATTTTTCTCAAGTCCATAAATGCTCAGATCTCATTTTTAAACCAAACAATCCTCACTGACAATCCTCAGTACAGTAAATGTCCGATCCACACCCTCTATCTAAAACAACACTGCTCCTTTCCTTAAGCACAATCTACAACATCTCGTACCTTATCAACAATATCCTTTCATATCCTTGACCAGCCAGCTACGCTAGACACAGTAACTAGATTAGAAGTTAGTTTAACACGTTAATCACTGGTAATCATTGAGAAGCACTGGTAATCATTAGTAAAACTTAGTCATAAATATTATGAATAAAATTCCATGAAAAATTTACATGATCCGAAATTGATGAAAATACTGGCCGGGTTTACTCGATGTGGCCTATTTTAATACACGGATGAACAATCTTGTCAATACCCAGCCATACTCAAAGGAAAATGTTTTCACTGCTGATAAAATGAGTCTTCACTGCGCTTACGGAAGTCAAGAATCCAGATCCTGGCGCCTGGTCGATGCCCAGAAGTAGTCTGACGAAGGTGATGAGGTAGTCTTTGACGAAGGCCTGGTACAGGAGCGTGTCCAGCATGCTGGCCGAGAACACTGACCCAGCGGCGAACGGCAGGCGGAACATGTACGAGATGTGGGACCCTCTTTCCTTCTCTCGCTGCAGGAAACAGTGGAAAATGAGTTCGCGGGATGTAAACTCAGCGACCTGCATTCAACAGGTATACGTATTTCTCCCTGCGAGAAAAAATGAAGCTATGATTAATGACGAACGGCAATGAGAAGCCTCAGAAAATTTTGCCAGTTTTTTGAGCATATAAAAATAACTTTGAAAATTGCATATAGGTATTTAAAAGGATGATGCATAATTTAACGAATCCAATGCTGATGAGTTGCTCAAACTTAGTCGCCAAGAAATAAAATACAGGTTTTCAATGAAACAAGAAACAAATACATGAATATGAGCTGTTTTGAATACGTTCAAATGAATGATTAGAATATATCTATACAGGGAAACATCACTATCTTAGAAATTCATCGAAACAAATGTGTTCAGTGCAAATGCGGTGGTTGGAGTGCATTTTAGAGCGACAACAAAGGCGTCTTCTAAGGGAGACATGCTGCTTCCTTCAAACATCAGGGCAAGCAACCAGGGAGAGACGTGTTAGTTCCCAAGTCTTGCAGTAAGCAGGCATTAACAAGTATTGTATATGCAAAAGAATTATCTGTTAAACATGCTCAAAATATTAAAGTCCAGGTTTTTACAGGAATAAAAATAAGTATTTAGTACAGTATGTTCAGTTTCACAACGATCTTCAACTGAACGTACTGCTTACTCATGATCACCGTAGGTCCACCCAGGCCTAGACAATATTTTGTAACGAACGAACCAAAGAATTATCCGAGAGTCAGAGTAGAAAAGCCTCAAATGAAGGAACGTTTTATGTCATTAAACAAGGAATAGTGCATAGTATTCCGAGGTTTGATTTTTTTGGAAGAAGAGAGTGATTCCTGAGAAATGAACGTCAAATAATTTCTGAATCGATTTCAATGCAACTGTGAAACCCCACGGGAGAGCTTTGAGTTTCTGAAATACTGTTAAGAACAATACTTTTCAACACCTACCACAGGGAACTTGAACTCGAGAACAGAAGATATATTTTTCTACTACACATTATAGCTGTGTAAATTGAAATTGGTTGAAGAAGTGTAGGAAATGATGCTGGGGGCGGAAATCATGAAGATAAAACGAATGATCACGCCATCTAACTGAATTTCAGTCATGCAATATAATACGATTTATCGTGAATGTTTCCGTAAGGTCTGAAAAAAGTGCACTATTTTAGATTAGATAAGTTAGTTTAAGCCTCCCTAGCTTCAACAAAGGTGTTTCAAAGAGAGATAGGAAGAAGGTTCCATTTAGTTTGGAGTTTAGGGAACGAGAAATGTGTGCACAAGTTATTTTCCACATAAGACACCTTGCGCATAGAAAAAGTAAGTTGAGAACAGAGTTTATAAAATAAGAAGAAATTTGAAGAAGAAATTATTAAGTGAAAAAAATTGATTCATAACGAAGCGAAAAACCTCTATTGAAAAACCTCTAGCAAATGAAAAGCCTACCTAACCATCATATCAGAATCTCAAACTTTCCACTTAGGAGCGTTATTCAAGTGAGTGCATGAAAAAACAGACGTAGAAATTTGTTCCACCTTGGTTTATTATTAAGCTGAGTTCTCTCGTGAGAACTGCAATGTAAAATAAGGTTTGCTTCACGTGACCACATAAATCAATGAATGAAGGCAAAAATGTTACACGAAAGGGAAACGAAATACTGTAACCAAGTTGGATAGTTTTTTAATACACTGTATCTGTCGATGCTCCAGTCGGAACGAGTGCAATATTGCAGAAAAAATTATGACTACTTCGGGGTGTCGTAAATACGTGTTTAGTCCGAACTTGTTTCTGGAATATTACGTACAATGTTCCAAAAAATGAAAAAGATTAGATTAGATGAGTAGTTTGTTTAAGCCTTCCTATCCGTCGCAAAGGCGATCCAAAGAGAGGAAGAAGGAAGGAACCATTTAGTGTCGAGATTAGGGAACGTGGAATCTTTGCAGAAGACGCATAGAAACAGAAGGTTGAGAAAAATGTTTATGAAACGATATAAAAGTTGAAGAAAAAAGTGGTAGAAGCTGAAAAACAGGGCTGCAGTGAACTGAAAAAGGTGGTCCTTAACATAACAAAAAAAAAAACGTTTTATTTCAACAAAAAGAAGGCCTACCTCTCAGCTCGGGCCCTCACACATTTTCCCCCTGGGAGCGATAATTCACATAAAGACAATAGAAGTATCCCCCAGCGGGGCCAAAAATAAAAACATCAGGAAGAACTTTTGAAATATATTTTTAGCAGTTCCATAGAATGATGGTGACCCTATTTGGTTTTGCTAATAACTTGAAATAACCATGAGTCCAATGTCCATTACTGTAAAAAACGCAATTTAATTAGAGTGCTTATATTCAAAGGAGCCCAAATGACCTCTTGCGTCACTGAATAGTTAAAAAAGTGTAGAACTTGAAACCAGACTCAAAACAGTAGAATAGAAGCAAAGGAACTTCGTCGATCATCGTTACCCTCTCTTTAATAGAACACAAACCCATACCATGTGACAGTTCTGGGGAATACAGTGTCTAATGGATCTAAAAAAAGCGTTCTTTCCGATCACATTCAAGGGTTGAAAGAAATCGAATAGGTGACTCATCCTATCGTAACCTCTGAACGTTGTCAGACTAGTGGACGGAAGGAACTTTCTCTTCAGAATGAAAGTAATAATGTTTGATACTGCATGAAGGCAAATAGCTTCAAGTGATGAAGCTTTGTTTTGCAGCGCCCAGCGGTTTTAAAGGAAACAAAACAATGAGCTTAGAGACAGAACCTGAACGAAAGTCCGGTACACAACCCTGCTTAGTTTTCATTACCAAACGAAGCTGCTCGAATACGTCTTTTCCATTCGAGGAATAAATGAAATCCAGAGCATAATTTTCATGAGCAGCATATTTAAACAACACAAATAGCATAGTATTGGCAATGACAGTTTGTCAAATACATACGAGTAATACAAGTAAATTATTACGGCACACTCGAGAGAGCGGCGCATAAAATACTGAAAGAAACAAGTGCATCGTAGCACCACGCTCGTGAAGTACTGTGTGATACAAGGTTAAGTGGAAATTTGCAAGAATGATTAAAGGAACCCAAGTCAGATACTGAAAGCGTAGAATTTGCTTCAAGTGGTCGATATATGAAGAAGAGTATGAGCATTAACGCAGAGAAGAACTTGAAACCAGACCCAAAACAGTAGAATAGAAGCAAAGCAACTTCGTCGATCATCGTTACCCTCTCCAATTGCGATATGACTTCGGAGTAGTAAACCTTAGGTTTCCGGAGGGTGCTTTTGCGTCGGAAACTCCGTTGATAGAGACTCCTACGTCGAGAATCAAGGTCTCTGGCGAGACTAGAACTAGAGTTTCGAGCTCTTCTGTTTGCCTGGCTGCTGTTTCTTGAAGTCACAGTGCTTTCTGAACGTTCCTGTAACGCCGGGTCGAGGATGTGTGAGTTCCAATGTAGACACTCGGAAAACACGGAGTCACACTCAAATACAGAGGGTTACAAATACCTAAAGTCGCTAAAATCGAAGAAATCGTCACTACAAGGAATAACAGCTAGGTAAAGCAATGAAAACAATCATACATTAGAACGAAGAAAGCCACTACTATTTCGATGTAATTATAAGGCAGTCGACTGCAGTTCACTAAACCACAAAAGAATACTGCAGTCTACGAAAAATGGCTGCTGTAAATTAAGGAAAATTATTAACAAGGAAGTAGAGAGTTAAATAAAATACACAATTTGATTGCACTACAAGCTGAGGAAACATTGGTACGTGTCTAAATGATAAAAACGAAAAATATTTGACAATAAACATGCTGCTATCAAAGCAAATACCGGAGATTTAATTCATTATACAGGACACAACACACATTCAATGAAAAACAGTATGCAAAGGCAATACGAATATAAATTAAACAAAAAATAAAAAAATCAATTGAATAAAATAACAGACACTAGCGGTATAGATGCTGAGGACGCTGGCCATTCTCAAACGGGAGAAAAAAAAAAAAAAAAAAATATTATTGAAACCGTTATACCTACACTCCTGAACCTTGGCCTGTCTCATATGGTGGATTGCTAACTGCGTCACTGATCGAGGAATCATTTCGGGAAAAATAGAGTTTTCTGTCACGGCAATCGTTGATCTACCTTCCTTTCCCCCACCTCCCTCCTGTTGAGCTCGGGCATTCTACTTCCCTGTATTTCAGCGCATGTGTTCCCACACGTAGCGCGTAGAAATGGAAAGATTTAAAGTAGTTTATGAAGCACGGCAAAATCTTCAGAAGAGAGTAATGGGTACTGAAATAACTCGGCGGTGAACCTAAACTGAAAATAGATGATCTGTAACAAAACAAAAACTTTTGACATTTCGAGAAAAAAAAGGCCTACCCGACCCTCAGTACAAGGCCTCACATTTTAATCCTAGGAGCTATTAGTTTGCTCGTCTATGATCTTGTGCAATAAGTATATTCATGTTTAATATGATATTTGATCAATCCATTTTCCAACTCCTTGTTTCGAAAGCTGCGCAAATCTTTTACGGTCCTTATCCATGAGATTGTGTAAGTCGGGTGTCACTCCTTCAGGTACAACGCCATGGGAGCTCAATCTTCAGGTCATTCATTTCTCAACAAGTTCACTGCCAATTTACCACTAGATAAATTCCTTATTTACGTCTCGGTGTAAATGAACAGTATTTAAGTTATTACAACATCTTTTTCGAAGAGGTTTAAGCATACTGGGTAAAATATCATCGTGCTATTACATTTTCACATTTCTTTTGAAAGTTTTTTTTTTCCAGTAGAAAAGTCGTTTTTTAATCGCTGCTACTTACAACCTAACTCAACATGAGACCGCTGGACGCATATGTGCGTTCAGCGGCAGCGAACGTGTCAATACTTAGACTGCGACGTGACCCACCGGTGGTGCACGGAGGGGATTTTCATAATTGTACTGACCTACCTGTAGTCACAAACTCAATTTTCATGAATACTCAGTCAAAACTAAACGATGGCACGATCTAGTTAGCGTTTGCTATTTTCAACATTGTTTTCTACAATTGACTTCAAATTTGAGTTGAGTGTTAAACTTAAATTTTATCTGCCGTAATCAAAGTGTCAACAGTAAAGAACCAACCATAGGTACTCGTAAAAAAGCTCTAACGTAACGAGAAGCAAACTTAAAGTGCGAATTAATGAGAAATGAATACAATCTTACTGAAATATATTACTAAAACATTTAATTACTGATTGTAATTAATTTAAGCTTGAGAAGTGAATATATTCTAAATGAAATATTTTACCATAGTAATTAGATTAAATTGTGCGTAATTCAAGCCTTAATTGCCACAACTAAAATGGTTCGAAGCGAGACAGGGAGCAGGAAATTTTCGCAAACAATGGTTCCCACACAATATCCCAGCGAAAAGAAACGGTAAATCGAGAAAAAAGTTTTTGAAACGAGCCAAAAATAGAAGAAATAATAGGTCTTGCATGATAGGATGGCCTTATAAAAAAATCCGAAAGAAAATAAAAATCGTTTTCAATTTCAACCAAAAGAAGGTATACCGCCTCTTCAGTTCGGGACTTTGCATTTGTCACTCCAAGAATCTACAGGAAACGTTGAGTGATGTTCATTGAGAGTGTTTTCTTCAATTTCACATACGTAAGGCCTTCTCGGTTGTTATTTCTGAGCGCTTTAGCCCTTTGACCTACGTATAAACTTCCACAACCTGTCGCTCTCGGAAACAAATCTGGCACGAGCAACAGACTTCTGCATTGCGAGTCACCATATCGACAGAAGTGCGTTGTTATAATAGCGAAAAAGCTTCATTGATTGAGGTGATGAAGATATCCATTCTATTGATATAATAATAAGATGGGAGCGCTAATTCCCACAGGTACACTAGTTGTTCCCCGGGAGGAGAAATGATATAGGAAAACAGATTTTTTTCCGAAATAAGATGAAAATATTTCCACGTTACTACTATTCTGGAAGAGGAGGAGGTAGATTTGGTAGGAACGTTGTTTGAAGGTGCGCCATTGCAGTTTTGTTAGGAGGACACGTCTGAGTGTGAAGGAGGTACCTAACTGCCCGAAGCAAGTGTGTTGAAGTTCTCATCCGAGACTAAACTTCAAGAGCATATGTCATCAAACTGTAAGGAAAGCCGTATGTAATGAGAGACCTATCATATTCAAAAAGCTTCGCCGAAAACCGACAGATTATTGCAATTCAGGAATTTTACTCGTTGCCCTTAACACAACTGTTTCAGGTCATTTTTTAGCGAATAATTTTAGTGCTTCTTCATTGGTTTTAAAATAGGGTGTTTTTTTTCAGACGCCAGAAATACAAAATATACATATAATATAAAGATACACATATATGGTCGCTGAGGTTCTGCTTTCAGTTAGAAATTCAGTGTCATTTATTATTAACTGTTCACTTTTCATAGAATCCCACACGTCCGAAAAAAGAACCGAAACCATGTCGACCTTTTTCATGATTTGAATAAGCTTTGCGCCGAGAGAAGATCTCTGTGTTACGTTAAATTGAAACGACTGGCGACGTATATTTGGCCCATGTAAATTAGTTCTTAACACGTTAACCGCCATGTGAGCCACCAGTTGTGCACGGAGGGAATTTTCATAATGCTACAGACCGACCAGTAGTCACAAGGTCATTTTACAGAAATTCTTTATCGATCAAAGCTAAATGAAAGCATGATCTAGTTAATATTTGCTATTCAAAAAAATTCTTGCGAAAATTTACTTTAAGTTTGAGTTAAATATAAAACTTTAGTTTAATCCATGGCGGTTAACTTGTAAATTCAAAAACGAACATGTCCCCAGTCTCGCAATGTACTACTGATAAACTAATAAGCGATGTGTGAAAAACGACTATGCAATGCTTTACAAATTTTGCGTGTGACCTATCGAAGGATACGTGGAAATGTCTAGTGTGTTTAAAAGATAACAAGTTTAACTTTGCTTAGATAGTTTAAAGTTTTAAATCGTTTTCCTGTGTTCTGTAGCTAGAAATTTCATCACTAGAAATTCTTTAAACAATAAAAAAAAGAACCATACCGTATAATGATTCTGGGCTGGAGCTTTTCCCAAGTGAAATAGGGGTTCATGAGAAAAAAAATATTAAAGAACGATTTGAGCCATAACTCCGGAGAAAGATAATTCTGTTAATTTGATGACCCGAGATATAACGGTTTACGAGAATACCATTTCATTCCTTGATCACTTAACCAAACGTGTACGAATATAAAAATTCAGATTTATATATCATTTGGCTTAATCAAATTCTCCCACTATATTAAAAAAAACTGAACAGTTTATAAACTATTCTCTACTGCATTAATTGAATAAGTGAAAAGTAAACGGCTTATTTAGGATGAAAAAGTCATTCGATAATTACATAAAATGATGAATTTAAATAAATTCAAACTTTCAGCTAACGCAAGCTCAGCCATGGCAACGTCTGTGTATCAAGAAGCATGAGAGATTTTCACACTCGGTCGCACACTTTTTCCAGCGAAAAGGAGTTCAGCCTGTGGACCTGTGGAGATTCCACCATAGGTTATTTTCACGCAACTTCGCAAGACGCGTAAGCTCTCCTTTTTGTTCTCGTGCTTTCAGGAGCAATGCGCATGAATCGCTCAGGTTACTTGAAAAAATTAGAGAATGTTACTTGAGAAAATTGATAAATTTTGTAACTTTGATAAGAAATGAACTAAGTAGAAATATAAAGGTGGAGTACTTACGAAGCTGATCTTAGTGAGTGAAGACAAATTCGGTTTAACGAATTTCTATGAAAAAGGGGCGGAAATGCCAATGAAAGGCTTTAGATAACGCACAAATTATGAGAGAAATAGAAATAATTCCTTTCTATGTGAAGAGAAAATAGTAGTCAAGGATTTTCGAGTTAGAAAATATAATAGATACAAACAGGAGCAAATGCGAATGTTCATCATTAATGACATAAATTAATGTATGAATGTGTGCACATACATTACGAAAAATAAGGAAGACTTATTTTCTGAACTTAAAAAAAGTCAATTTGAAGAGATATAAGCTAAAAAAATATGCACATGAACCATGGGAAACGTTTTACTTCTGATGCAATTGAGGAGCTTTGAAAAAAATTACTGCTAATGCTTAAATATTTGAAGTAAAAGTAGTTAAATAGTTGAAATGAATTAAAAATCGAATGCAATCTGGTGGCATTAGACATAACAAAAGATTGGTTTTATGAAAGAACAAAGGGTTTATGTTAGCATTCGCTGGGACATCGAAATGAGAAAGAAATATTATTTAGGGTAAATAAAACTGCAAGATATACTCGTACGTCCAAACTTACGTTTAAAGTAACTACAAAATACATTAAAACTAAGCAAACGAAATTTTACTTTGATACTGAGTAGAGATCAAACTATTCAAAAAACGTTTAAAAGGTCAATACTGAAGGTTTATCTTACAAAAAGAGGTGTAATTCGATGGTGGTGAGAAGACGGAAAATTGAATCAATGTGCAACGCAAGACCTGACGTGAAATGAAGCATGCAGGCAAACGTAAGGCAAGAGAAGCACGAAATTATCATACAACCCTCATATAATGGCAAGGGTTCTCCTATCACCTGCAAAAGAGCTTAAATTAATTAAAAAATTATTGGAAAGGTGGAAATGATTTTTTAATGAAGTGCAGGATAACGAAAAATCGGATTAATCACATGACCAAACGCTCTTGGAGAGTGCGGTTGCGCCCTCGAAGTTGAGATTTGAATGAATTTTTTTTTCATTATTCAACATAATCTTCATCCCAGAATGACCTATCTTTGCATGGAAGTACAAATATTTAAAGTGACTGAAATAATTGATTTACAACATGACGACCTCATCTTGAATCGCGCTCATACAAAGCGATAATTCATGAATAATGTAAATTAAATTATCTTTTGCTAATGAAATATTGTGTTCACTCTGACCTTTTGGATTTAAGACAGAAAGTGAAATGGAATTGACTTAATCATGGTTTAATATTCAACTTTTATAACATTTTGATGTACGCAAAACCCATTTTCAGTTAATTCATATTCATTTTTAGCGATAAAATTATGATAAGCGTAATGCATATATTGGCTTTATTTATCAAGAGTATTGCATTTAGTATCTGTCGTGGTACTTTGACTTCATGTTTGAAAAAAAATAGGAGAGTGGAAAGAAACAATATTTACCGTAGGTCAACAGAAGATCTAGTTTATATTTGGCGTTGGTTGTAAAAATGCGAAACCTTTCCAACATGAAAAAATGCTCTTAAAAATAATTGTGCTGATAAATTAATTAGAATTTTTGAAAAATACAAGCGTTCAAATACGCGACAAATGAAAAACAATTTGAGCCCACGTACAAACACGACGCGCTGAGGGTGATGGGTGAAAAATTTTTGGTGACTCGATAAATCTTAAAAAAAAGAATCCACGATAAAACCAACGAAAGTCAGCTCGCGGAAAGCAATCATTCTCAATATAGAAGAGATCCTCCTAAATCAGAAAATTTTGCTCCCTGGAATACTTGCTGCTCTTATGTTTGGGTATCATTGAAGCAAGTTGTATGAGCGACTTCCAAAGCTCGACAAGAACATCATTTGGACGTAACCAAAATTTTTAGCTGAATGGATGCTGAAAAAAGTATGATTTCCCTAAAAGGGGTTTGGCGAGGATTGAGGATCTCAATTCAAGGAATTATTATACCGACCATTTGAGTTATTATACTCAGAACGCAAGCATTTCAACAATTTATCTCTCCCTGGTTATTTTAAGCATCATATTGTACATCTTTATTATCCGGATTAATTGCCCGAATAACATTCAAACATTTTAACTTGAAGAGCTTATTAATTTTTTGGGGGTAGATGTACTGATTTTCACTGATTTTCAATGAATTCTAAAAGGAATAAAAGACTTAGCTTAATACAAAAATTTATGTCTACCGAATGATCGTGAAGATGTAAAATAGAGATAATGTGACTGAAATAACGAAAACAAAAGAGCGTGCTCACTACATGTGTGAAGCTTTATAACATCGATTACGGTTCGATATATTCTACAGTATGATAAAGAACTAGACCGCAAATATTACCGGCAGAAACGTGTTCTACTCATTTTCAAAAAAATTCCAGAGTTTTGGAACCATTTTTGAATTTTAAGTTTTAAAGCTGTAGATCTCACCGAGTCTTTGAAACATTTTGTGCGGGGATTGAATTTGTATTTTGAGTTACACAATTCACTAAATGGTTATTTTTTTCTTGTCAACCATGAAAATAATTGGTTTTTGGAGTTATGTTTTAGAAACAGCATGGAGCAGCTAGAGTGCTCTACACACTGATAGGTTGACCCTACCTTGAATACCTAGAAACAACACTAAAATCATTATTTACAGATCTCGTTTAAATAATGACTTGACCGCCCATACAACATTGAACTTCTTTTCCAAAGTCGGGGGCAGTGTTTTTTGAATGACATGAAGGAAGTCCTCTCTGTTATGAGATCCCTATGAAGAATTAATTTCGAATTTCGACTGGAATATACACGTTGCCAATGTTCGCCTCCTTGCGTCACATGTTAAGTAACAAATTCAAGTCTAATTCTTTCCCATTTTGAGGTTATCAACGTCGTCATCACTACAGGAGTACTTGCAAATTTATTACGCTCCGCCAAACATCTAGAAAATGTTTGGTTCAACCATCATCTATGTTTATTTCAAACATCATCATCTCCAAACATCACCTATGTTTCGCTCGAACAATTTGTTTACATTTTCCCCTATTCAATTAAGTTGGAAAACCACAAGATTTTACAAGTTCAGCGATAGTGAGATCATCGCTTCAAGATCGCAGTTCTCGCGCTCGAAATATTTTATTATGTCATGATTTGAGAATAGGCCGTGGATGTCACTTTCAGGTCTTCCATCGTTATTTGTTGTATTGTTTTGCCAATGAAAACGCCACTTTTCAGACCACGCTTTGCCATTTGATCAAGTTCTGACTAGGGAGTAACTGGCATCAAGATCTTTTCGAATAAGTACAAATTTTTTTATAAGTGTAAAATATGCGTTATATAGAAAAAGAGTAACATTTATATTTTTCGTTTTTAACCTTGAATATTTTTTAATGTATCTCCATTCAGATCACTTTTGACGCTGAAATTTTATTATGAAATCAAAAATCGACCATACTTTGTTCAACTCGATTAGGAAATTATCAAAAATACGTACACTTTTTCTAATACGTTTGTTGAAAGTATTGATGAATAAATTTTAGTGAACGTAATCCAGGGAAAACATTTTTAAATGTTTAACATATTTGCGTTCTGCGTATTTGAATTTTAACGAGTTTTATTTAATGCACTAATATCTCTGATTCAAACCAATTTTCACGATAACTGCTGATGACCTAATTGCATCGCCTGAGTTTATAAACCAGTATAAACAAAAACTCGTATGATTTAATGCTCTTTGCAAGTTCATTAAAATTCGTATGATTTAATGCTCTTTGCAAGTTAATTAAAATTCGTATGATTTAATGTTCTTTGCAAGTTAATTAAAATTCGGATGATTTAATGCTCTTTGCAAGTTGATTAAAATCCGTATGATTTAATGCTCTTTACAATTTAATTAAAACTCGTATGATTCAAAATTATTTGCAAGTTAATTAAAACCATATGAAAAATACTGCGTCTAATAGAAAATTGAAGTCCTAAAATTTAATGGGGGGGTCCTTTGCTTAAAAAGAATATGGGAACGCTTCGTGTTGAATCTTTTCCAAGAAAATTACCCTGCTTAAATATTCCTGAGTTAGGAGGATCAATCTTCTTGAAAATTGCATGACCTAAATTTACAAAGTACTCCGTTTCAAGCAAAAATTTTGTTATGTGAAGTTGTTAAACGCAAAAGACAATAATTCAGGAACACTAGGCCTAAATAAATCAGTACTGAAGCGTAGTTTATGATTTTTAACATTCTAATATAAAAAAAATGTACGTCGTGGTACTTGAGGCTCTCAATACCGCTCAAAAAAAGTTTTCTGCAACACGAAAATTGAATTATTTCATCTGAATAATTCAGTAGTTAAGGAGCAGGGGATAACCAAAAGCAAAAAAAAAATGATTCAGCTCAATGATTCAACCGATAGAAAACAAAAGATAACCAAAGGCAAAAAAATAACAATGCGCGCACACACTGCGCTGAAATCCCCATTTCAATGACAAAACAAAGTGATGTTATAATTTAAAAATTATTCAGCTCAAAGATTCTACAGATATGAAACAAAGGCGAAAAAAATAACAATAGGCGCAAACACTGTGCTGAACTCCTCATTTTACCGACAAAACAGAGTGACGTACAACAAAAGACAACATGAGGACTAGACTGCGCTTGGCTTGATGGGCAGATGGAGTGACAAGAGAGGGAAAGAGAGAGATGTGAAGAATGCGAGACACAGAGCAAGCAGTGTGTGGTGGCATATGACACGGAGCTCTGACCTGGGCTTCTTCCAGAGCCGAGGAGGGGCTGCTTGGACGCAAGGTTTCCGTTTTGTTCTGCGCATGGTAATGTCATGGCCGTCAACATTGCATGTTAAAATAATACGAAATTGATCACTTCTATAAGGATATTCGTGAGGGATGTGCTAGAAGTGAGGGCGGTCAGTGCAGGGGATTTTACAGCGATCTCAATCCGTTGAGGACGTCGCAGTCTCATAAGGATCGATTGTTGGAATTTAAGCCATACGCTGGCTAGTTTTAGCATTCTTAACATTGACGATGAAAGATTTTGTAGATGGGCTAAGCCTTTATTTGTTAGCGTTGGCGTTCAAGTGGGTTATTTTCAAGTTATTTCAAGTGGGCTTGAAATAAGCCCTTTACTGTTGTTGAAAGACAGCATTCATATAAGCGAGCTTTCTATAAACCCTCTTCGTTGTTGTTAGACAGCGTTTATTACAATTAGAAGTAGAATCTATGAAGCGCTGTTCTACGAGAAAGTTAATTGAGCAATCAGTAATTCAAGTTCTCTTATTATGATGCACAAAACTGGTACACGAATTTTTCCACATTAGGAAACTTGTTTATTAAAACACGATAGAGCACACATGAATGAAAAAAGTTCATTTCATTGTTAGCCTACCTAAACTTTTTGAACACGTGTGGGGCATCACAATTGACTGACATTGTAGTTGATAGCAGTTTTTTTCGAGTTAACTTAATTTCTACACGATAGGATCTTGGTGAGATAACACCAGAGTCACAGAGAAATAGAGAGGAACCTATTAGGGTTTACGTTTGAAGTCAATGAATGTTATTCGAAATTATGCGTATGACTAGGCTAATTTACAACACAGCTGTATACATGCGCGTTTTTGATACAAATAATTTGCACGATTTAGCTGATGAAAATGGGAAGAGATGAGTACAATCAAAACGAGGGTAGCGACTTTGAATTTTTTCCAGTTATGTTAAAATTAAATCGATTTTCTACATATTTTTCAAATGGCGAATAACATAACACAACCACCAAAACCGGTAGCGAAATGAGCAGTATTGTAGTAAAATTTTTCCACTAATTCAAAAGGGGCCAAGAAAAAAACATAATGAAAATTACCAAGGTTCAAGAATGAAATAGAACTTTAATTGAAACCTACAAACTTAGGGCATAGTTTCCCCTAGAACGGGAAACTGATATATTTTTGAACGGAATTTTCAACAGAACCTCATTTTGAATTGCCCACGAGTAGGAACTAAGGCTAAATATTAACATTTCTTGCTTATTAAGAGTAAGCACGATGTAATGGAAATGATAAATTTAATTAAAGGTCAGTGGTAAAGTATTTTAGAGTAGCCATGAGCACGTTCGTAATTCGAGAAGTCTCGTGAGAAAAAAAAAAAAAAATTCAAGCGATGAATGATGAAAGGAAATTTAGTCACGAAGAGGGCGATTGAACTAAAATAGATGTCCCAAAACTCGAACGTCAGAAATTAGGAACTAACTTACTATTCGAACCATTTAAAAATACGTTCAATAATAATATGATCATTATTTTTCAAAATAAACCGTACCAGATAAATCCTCGAAAGTTTATACATACTATCACGCACTATAATCACGTTGCATATTGCCTTCAGAACGAATAAAAGAATGTCTTCGTGGTACACGAAGGAAGAAGTATGCGCTGAAACCAAGAGACAATGTGAAACTACGCTTGGCAACATTTTTCGGTTAAAGATAAGAATAGATTCTAATTTCAAACTTACCTAACCAAGCCTGCCTAACCACAATAATGATGTCGTCAAGAGAGAGAAGAGCAAGGCGCCGTTTAGTACGGATTGAAGGGGGTGGGAAATCTATACTCATAGTGTCCCCACACGCAGCGAGCATAGAAACGTCAAGATTTAATGAATTGTATGAAACAAGGTAAAAAAATAAAAAAATAGGTGGTCAAAAACAGTGCTGAACCGAAACAAGGTGGTCCATGACAAAATAAAAAAATATATTCTATTTCAATAAATGGATAGCTTACGTAACCAGCTCATGACCCCGCTTCTGCATTTTGAGAGCGATAATTCCTAAAGATGCAGTAGTTGCATCATCCTCGAGGCTGTTTTAGTTTGAGTATTTAACATTTCCTTCAGACGTTTTGTTCAGCATTGCTCATTTAGATTTGATTCCGGAACAGCACAACAATGGAGAAGTGCTACAGGTCTATATGACGTCGATTTCACGAAGAACGAACAATTCTCACAGTTTTTCTAAAAGTTTAAGGCGTCGTGGGCTGACATAAGTGAACTAAGTGGAGAATTAAAAATGACATAAAACGAAAATAGTAGCAATATCCGAAACTAATACGCCACTTCGTACTCGTTAGCTAAAAATTCAGGTCAGTAAAAAGGAGTGAGTAAAGCTATGGGAAGTAGAGAGAAATACATGCCATAGCTACTTCAATTATTTTGATTGACACGTGTGTGAAGATGAGCAACATACAAGAATATTTTCTTCTGTGTGTTGGAAAGGGCAGAATTCTTTATTTTCGATTGCTGAAAATGTACTAACTAAACCAGAGTCCCAGCTGACAGGTTGAGATGCCATTGCTCAGATCGTCTTCTACGTCTGCTGGGGATGAATGAGGATCATAACAACATAACTTCTCCATCCCAGTTACGCTTGGATAAATGATGATCACAACAACATAATAACTTCTCCAGCCCAGATACGATTGGATGAATGAGGATCATAACGACATAATAACTTCTCCAGCCCAGTTACGTTCGGATAAATGGTAGCACTACCGCAACTAAACATTTTGTGAAACGAAGTGCCTTGAGTTTCTGCTAACAGGAAGGCATCATGCGTCGAACACTATTTTTTGAGCTCGACTGACAAAAAATGTCAAGTTGATTGATAAGATATCATGCCTTAACAAAATACAGATTGAACTGGAACAATCGCTCTTGACGAATCGAGAGTAAAGAATCTTGTTCTTAATAATTACGCTGTGAAATTTGTCAGGTACTAGAAATTCGGAAAAAGTCTCGCTAAAATATTTTACCTCCAACAGTTTCTCAAATTTATCTTTACAATTCAGGATTTTACGAGGAATTGCCCTGCGACACGTCTAGGTTTTTTCTCATATTCAGAAAATAATTGCATTTCATTTACATTTTTACACAGCAATACTTTCCGATGTACATATCCTACGAAACGAAAGCTAACGTAAGTTCTTAAGTTATGCATCTCAGACGAGAGGAATTTGGAACTAAGGGTAAAAAAGCATGCCCTAATGGTAAAAAAATTATGACGAAGAGAAAATCTTGCAGGCAGGTAACACATAGATATAAATAGCAATGCAGTGTTACTTAAGCTCATGAATAGCTTCGAAAGACGTAACATTCACCGAGAATATGGAGAGGAGAAAGAGGGTTAAAAGGCGGACAGAAGGCATGACACAAAATTCATAAGCCCTAATAACTGAACTTGAAAATTTCTTGTGAACACAACTATTTAGCGTCAACTATTGAAAACAATTTTATCGAAATATTACAAGATTTTTTCATTTTAGTGATTTGATTTTCAGTACATTCGATTAGAGAAAACAAAAAATGAATAGAAGTAAGACGAAACTGAGAAAGCACGCGAATTAATTAGGAACTTAAATCCTATGATGTATTAAGAAAAAATGTATTCGATTGTAATAAAAAACGGTTTTATGCTTTATGTAGTGCAATACAGTACGGCAAAAAAATTATTTCCGTCAATGAATAACTAATCTCAGAATAGCGATCCATTCCCCGTCGCAGGACTGGATAGTGACTTTGATAACACACGTGACAGGCTCGGCTGATGAATTCATGTTGTTCACGCCTCTGATAAATGCACAGTGAACGAACAGTATTAATGAAATATCATGAGAGTCGTATAAATTTTGACGCGACAAAAAGTTTACTTTACCCTACACGAAACCTTCCTGCTCCTAAAGGATATTCGAAAAATTGGTAAAAATTTTTCAATAATACTCTAAGTACTCTCGAAAAATTTACTTAACGCTGCACGAAAACTTCCTGTTCCTATAGGATATTCGAAATAACTGCCAAATTCCTACTCTATTACTCTACCCTTGAAAGTTCACGTCCTGCTGCATCGCACTCTACGCATAGTAATTCCCGTGCATTTTGATCTGATCACATTTAACCAATTCATTAATGAGTAATTAGGAATTATTGCAAAAAATTTTTATTTTGAAAGATTAAGAAAAATTACTTCTAGCTAAATTGAATCGTTTTCGCCTACATATAGTGTCCAATTTTTGACGAACATCGTTCGAATTAATGAATCATTGTGGACTACTGCTCATTATAGTGTCAATTGATATCTCATAATACATGTATTGGGATAGTGAATAAAGGAATAAACAATATAAACGAATGGTTCATGTTGGAAAAATAACTAAATCATGTTGCTGCGGAATGTGGGTAAAAAAAATGAAAAAATCCGAAGACCACGTAAGCGAATTTGGAACAATAAAAATAAAATTATTATTGAATTAAACTCACAGCTGACTTGGAAAATAAATAGCGCAGTGTGATCATCATTATTTCCTGAGAAACATGAAATTAATGAGAGGACTGGGATGGCCGACTCTCAGGAAAACATCACCTTGCTTCAAACAAATAGCGCAAGACGTCGCTGGTGCAAAAGGACACACCCATTGGAAGTAAGAAAAAAGAATTGTTTAGAGAGCAATAAAAAAAAAATTCACGTTAACTGCTCTGTTGAAAAACAAAGCGAGAAAGATATAGCTTACCAGTTTCAAACTTTGGATTCATTGCGGAGTCTGAAGTCAGAAATAACGGAAAACTAAAGATGTTGACAGGACAAATAAGTAATGTAAGGGTCAATAAAACAAAATTGGGAGTGGAGAGGCTATAAGCGAACACTACAATTGCAGATCTACACCAGCGGTGAACTTTTTTTCATGTTTTATAATAGTTGTTCGTATGTCTTCAGAGCAATATAGAAGTCACGAAAAGTCAGTGGAGCTAAAGTGAGCAAATGCTGTGTATTTCATGAGCTGTTAAAAAGTTCTCTACCGCAGAAGAGAATAGCCATTGCAATTAAACTACGCAAAGGTAAAAAATGTTAATTTACAACGTATTTCTCTGTAGACAACACCGCCTACACGGCCACGGTCTGGTCAGCTATTACTCACTCCGCGTTATCTTTAGCGAAATGTTTTGCACGCTCTAAAAATTCCTCAAAATAATTTCAGGCATCCTTTAAACAGCAGCTCTATTGTTCAGGTCGACTTCTACCAGACTAGGTTTCGCTTTATTTTCCTTGCCATGAGACAGTGAAAATGTAATGGTGATTAGCTTTCAACACTTTCAGATGAGCTAACTCCGCAGTGGTCCTGCGAGTGCACACGCTGTTTCAGTTTTGATTGTGCCGGACACGGCAAGGCTTGCAAAATGTTCAGTTTGCAGCCACAGAGTATTGTCTTTTTTTCAGGACGAAATGCCTCAGCTTTTTTCACACAAAAATGAGAAATCATAAAAACATCATCTAGCGACTGCAGATGGTCAGCAGCCCAATCTTTTTATATTCTTCTTTCAAAGTTTTTACAATTGTTTTTCATAAGTCTTACATTCCATGTTCGAAATGTGCTTTAATTGAGGATTTTTAGCTTTAAAAGAGGCTAATTAGGCAATCACGTCTCTACCTCTCGTCTCAGCCTGTGTCTTGTTAACCATTTTAGTCATAAAAATATTTTTCGCATTTCGAACGGTAATAAAATTAACAGAAATAAAAAAAAATTAAATTAACTGTAATACGGGATATGTTAATGCAAACTAAAATTGATCAGAGTAGAACTGTTTGCGTACTTTTGAATCGGCTTAGAATTTGAACTTTTTATACTTCGGCACATTTCAGATTAATGATCAATATATTACTGTCAAATGAAAGATGGAGAACTAAATATCTCTCACTAGAAACATATGCAAAAAATATTGTTCAAAACATAAGTGCTTTAAACCCCGCTTCAAACATACGAGCAAATCACATGTACTGAAGCAAGGAGAAAATTTAAAAACATAAGGTCAAAAATTGAAAATGAGGCGAACACTGGGTCCGGCCATGAAGAGAATCTAAGTGTTCCGGCGAAAGCATTTAATCTGTATTCGACTCCAACATAGAACAGAACATTAGAGGTATATTATTTAAATTGCACTTTGAAAATACACACCTCGTAATGCATCGCGAAGATTTTGGAACCGTACTTGAGTCAAAATATAGTACGAATATTGCAACACAACTCGTCACGGTATCAGATGTATAGCGCATTTGACTTGCTTAGACTGACGAATGTGATACCCGGATCGAATACAGCCAAGTGAGACTGAGACACTCATGCACGAAGATCAAAATAATTTCAAATCACAATGAAAAAATGTAAAAAAAATGATGGGAAAATTTGGTGAAATTAACGCAGGACCATAAACAAATGATGCTCTATATTTTGTCCACTGGGACGATGATACGATAATTAAATTGGGACACGTTGGTCAAAGAGTAAAGTTTAGTCTTTTGATATCGTAAAAATATCCCAAACAACAATAGAGCTCGGTGAAAACCATTTTTCCTAGAAACTATAACCAGTGTTCTGCTATTTTTATCATGTAAAAGGCTGCACATTCATAACTGTATCACTAGGATGTAATGCGTGTGTATGAAACAATTCAACGGTTCTTCAGAAGAAGCTGACAGCAGATGACAGGCTTATTTCAAGACACGTTCCGTCGAGACAAGAAGGAAGAGGAGCGTCGTTTGACGTTCTCACCACACGACATGCAGGCGTGAACAGCAGGGTGCAAAAGCTGCAAGCATCGTCTTTATGTGATGCTAGCCTCGGCTTCAAAACCATACATCGGCTGCAGACCACAATTTCAAAAACTAGGAAAACTATCTCAACACAGCACAAACTATGTATGTATTCGAGACTACGGCAACGCACAAGATAGGCGTCTGATAAGGTATTGCATTCTACTCTAAATGAGCCTCTAAGCATGCAAAAAACAATTATACTGTGGAATGTGAAACAGTGATTACCAAGGGAATAGATTTTTCGAGCTAATTTGAGTATCACGAACAGCTATTTCTAGCTAACTAATTTTTTCGCAAGAAATCAACTGCCTAATTCGTCACTTGTTCGCCATTTACATTATTGTTTTCTCTCCCTGCCATAAACGAGTCTTACTTGAAAACGCACGAATTTTATCTGAACATACGACAGCTAAGGGATGATTTTCTCGAACTTGACTAAGTAATGTATACTGCATTTTGACAACTTGAGTCTACTTTCACTAAATTTTCATAGTTAAAAACGTAGAAACAATGTTAGAGAACGAATACTATTTAATCAGCTTGTTGACAATGAATCATTGTAATGAAAATTTGATTGAGAATTTATAATAAAATTGCGAGGTCGTCTATGTTTGAAATTTGCCTTGTGTTACCAGTCGAGAGGACTCGTTTGACAGCGTTAGATGCGCCCTAAATCAAGAACTTTGATCATTCAGGTTTAGAATACAGTACTAATAATTCTGACAAAGAAGGGCAAAACATGTTTAGGTACCTAACAGCAATTCCATCCCAACTAATGAAAAAAATTCGCTTCAGAAAAATGACTGCGAGATTACAAAAGTTGAATTTCATATTCTATTAGCTGGAGACTTCATTGTCCAATCATCTAGAAGTTTATTTGAACAATCACAGAGCTTGCGAGCACAACATGCAGTTTCTCAAACCGCCATATTCTTTTAGGCAAGTCGTCCAGTCAAAGCTACAGAATGCCGATTTGCAAGCTATTGGAGGCAGACAATGACAACCGCAAACCATCTATAGACAATGAAATAATCTCAAAGGATCTTGAAAAATTAGTCGACGGTATCGCCTATTTCGACATTAGACGCACGTGTACCTACAATACAATATATGATAGCAAACTAAATGTCCGCAAGTTTGATGGGGCGATTTTATCCCTTGTATTGTTTTAGGTAAATTTAATAACATGAATAGTCATATCGCTATAAATGAAGAATTGCAGTACGGTGTGAAATTATGGCCGCCAGAATGTTCAAAATGCAGGTTCAAGAAGATTATTCTGATTAAATGAATTTAGGAGCCTAGATTATCTCAGCCCAACTTATGATTTCGCTCCGATGGAAGGAAGGTATAAAGGGAGATGTAGGGGATATAGAATAACGTTTTCTCGTAACAAATATCGAAAAAATAAAATATAAAAGAGAAACGTAGATTGGTTATATGAACTCCTGCTGTGATAAATTTAATTTTAGAAGGGAAATAACGGTATGTTAATTAAAGAGAGCTATGATAGTGCGCGTGTAACTCACACATCTTGCTGTTCCTAGCGCTGTTCCCCCGCGACTTTCATTGGCAACTTGCCGTTGTCTCGAGAGGTTCGGTTCAGTAATTGGTGCATCTTGCAACGATATAACTACGTGAAGCAATCAAGCAAATGCTCTGTAGTTGCGTAACGTGTACGAATCAAAGAAATACTGTACATGGGGAAAAATGTCTGGTTTGTTACCTACATACTTTGAAATAAAATATAGAACTACGGGAGACCTCTAATTAGACTCAGAAAACACATTTTCCAGGAAACATCAAGTCAACGCAAGTTAAGAACAAACATGTAGAGTGAAATAAAAGTACAGTAAAACTTCGATTATTCTATTCAATTCGACAATGAAATCAACAGACAGCAAGAAATGCACGAAGAGTTTAAGGTAGCTGAACACTAAAGTTAGCGATCCACTTCAAACGTACATTTGGCTGAAGGAACCACTCAGGCGCACATCAAGCTAGGAAATTAGGCAAAAAAACAAACATTACTCTGACCTTTTCCATCTTGCTGAGGTGTAGCGCGTACGCGTCTCGGGCTCTGAACTGCATGAAGCGCATGTTTGAAGACTGGGACAGCTCCGTGATGATCTTCATGTCGGGGAAAAATCTGCCAAAAAACGAAATGAATATATCTCCAGCGCTTCAAGGCTAGTAAAACTCTTGTGCTGTAGCGTCTTTGATCAGAATGCCCATTGCAGCTTCGACAGTGATAAATATGTGATGATCACGTCAAGGAAAACCTTTCAAACTGCCGAAATGAATTTCCACGAATCTATAACGCTCTAAGACTAAGAAAACTTTTGTGATGTAGTGTCATTGATTAGATCACCCATTGCAGCTCCAAGAGGGACGAATATATATCAGGTCCAGGAAAATCTGTCTCTAACTGAAGATTAGATTATATGTTAGTTAAAGCCTCCCTAACCGCTATAAAAAAATCGTATCGAAGAGAGGATGGAGCAAGGCACCTTTAAGTATGGAGATAAGGGAATGCGTAATCTATGCAGAAGCGGCATAGAAATAGTAAGTTGAAAAAGAAGTTCATGAAACCAGATGAAAGTTGATGAAGAAAGTAGCAGGTGCTAAAAAACAGGACAGCAGTGAACCGAAAAAAGGTGGTCCTTAACATAGCAAAAAAAAGATTTTATTTCAACAAAAAGAAGGCCTACCTAACTTCCAGCTCGGGCCTTCAGACATTTTCAACCTTGGGAGCGCTAATTCCTATAGGTACTCTAGTTGTATCCCCCTGAGGGGCATCTAACTGAAATAAATATTCACCAATTTTCGACGCTTCGATGCTCGGGAAACTTCTAAAGTTTTGAATTATAAATGAGAAAACCTATTGGTTACTCGTCTGTGCCATATATTCGACCCTGTCACCGCGTCCCAGTAAAACTAACAACAACAGTTAAGCCTTCCAAGAAAACAAGCTGCTGCATGGTAGCCTAGTTTATGTTAAGAAAAAAAAATAGTTCGCATCAGATGGTAATAAACCAACAGAACTGGATTCACTAAGCCGAGGGTCGATAGGGTAATACTTCAATATCCAGGCCACAGATTTTCCGATTTAAATTTTATTAGTACGTTTAATACCTTTTCAACAATTTTTCAAATTGAAGAAGTTTTTTAACAGTACCAAAATATAAACTCCCGTATGGAACAACGAACACTAAAATGCCCTGTTGCAGTGCAAATAAAATATAATGTATATGTATTCACCTCTACGTAGCGACCCAGGCAAAACTATAATCGAAGTTTTGGCTTAGTTAATTAACTAAAGGTAGGTGAGGTCGAGGCGTGGTGGCAGATAGGCTAGCAAGATCACGTCCTTACAAAATTACGGGACGCAGACGACTGCCGGCGACCCGCCAAGCCACTCCTTATATATACGAGCATCTGCGGGTCGCTTCAGGGTCGCAAAGGTGATGGTACTCTCATGAGCACATCAGAGACGATGCATTTAAGAAAAGGGATCTTTGTTCGAAGAATACTCAGTAAAAAGATGCTATCGTCTGACAAATTTTTGTCGTTCACAATCACGTCACGAAAAACTGTCGAATAAGCAAATTGAATATCTTCGCACCCCAAAATTTTTGAGAAATAGATTTGAACACAACCAGCCGTATCCACGCTGTTGAAATGAAGAGTTAGAAAACAAAGAATACAAATGAATGCTAACATGACCGCAGTTTTTTATAAATGCTCATTAGTAGCAGAGATCTTTTAATGAAAACTAGATTAGATTAATAATGTTAGTTCAAGCCTCTCTAACCGCTTCAAAGGAGTACTCACGGAAGAGAAAAGAAGAAAACATCATTTAGTATGGAATTAAAGGGAACGGGGTATCTATGAACAAGGTGTGTCTCCATATACCTTGTGCATAAGACCAGCATGAATGAAAAAGAAGTTCAAGAAACAAGAGAAATGTTGAATATTGAAGTGAGGTATTGAAAAATAGGACAGCAGTAAACCAAAAAAAGATGGTTCACAGCAGAATCAAAATCCTTTGCAATTTAACAAAAGTAAGACCAATCCCACTTTCAGATCGCGACTTCACAGTTCCACGGGGAGCGCTAATTCTCATAAATACAAAAGCTGAATCCCCTGAAGCTCTTTATGAAAATTATTTAATTTTCCCCATCATCCAGGTGTATATTTTGGCGGCATTTAGCTTTACACTTATTTTTTTGGTAAAAATTTCTCACGCATTGCATTGTTCGTGAAGCTTTGTGCTATGTTTTCCGAAAAGAGTTGCGTCCAAAATCCATCGCAAGACCAAGAACTACGAGTTATAGAATTCAGGCCCTGAGTCGAATGAGAGTGAATGAGTGTTCTGAAGATGTTCAACGTGCACGATACTTTGAATAATCTCTAATGAACTCGGAAAGGCAGGCAACTCATTGTCGAGTCGAGAACACAGTCCCTGTTACCCAGGTTGAGAGAGGCAGAGATGTCCGATCGGCCTTATAGGGTCAAAATTTTCCAGTATAAATAATTCTCAAAATTCTCCTTTTTAACTAAAACTTCTAAAAAAATCTGTACCTGAAGACTGCAAAGTTACGAGACACTGGATGATTCTTTTGATCATACTTTATTTAAAAAAGTCTAAATTTGAAAACGTGCCCAATCAAAACCAATTTTACTACCCTAAGGTAGAAATAGAGAGAGAGAAGCAATTCCTTAAGATAGGGCAGTAATGGAAAATTTTGAAAAAAAGAAGTCTTATAAAGATTTAAAGTATATACGGCACCGAGATGAGGCAGAATTCATTAATGCAGGATATTTAGCTTAATTCGTACCAAGCGTTATAAGAAAAAGACAGAACACAATTTCGTCTCGTGTCTTGATATTCATGCAACAAATTGTACGTGATGATTTCGTCGGAGGAGCTTGAACCCATTCTTCCCGCTGCCCTGTCACTTTGGAAGAGAGTGTGATTCATCCAAGATTTCATGCACCACAATTCTTTCAACATCCACATCATTAGTAAGAAATCTTTATGCAAGGAATAGTGAGGTATCACACACAATTAGAAATTTTACTGTATCTGATTATTCCTCAGTTCTACACTTTCCTTCTCGCACAATTCATGCTTTGACAATTTTCTCAGCGTGAAATGCTGATCATTGAGAACTTGGGTGATTATTTTTTGAATTGAAACGAAACCTGAAGAAAACGTTGAGCCAGTGTCTTACACATGACTAATGACAGTAATTTTGTCTAACGTAAATTGCACACCAAGAGAACAAATTCTACGCCAAAAGTGCATACCTGCTCTCGATATCGTCACTTATTTGAGCTAAATGACTTTTGGGTTCCAAAAATAAGGTTACGAACGATTACTTTACATAGGGAAAATATTCGTTTTCAGCATTGATACAATATCCATGAGAAAAACAATATTTAATGACACCAAGGTCTTATCAAAGGAAGAGTTTTTGAGTGGAGTAGAATGATGGAGTAGACTGCTGGAGAAAGAAAACTAAAGTGAGGCATAAACTCAGTAATTTCTAATTTACAGGCTCTTTCCGAATTAAATGCAAGTGAATTTATCTATTAGCTCCTAATACTCCAAACATTTTTATGGATGAAATAGTAAAAGAACACGAAGAAGATAATCCTACTAGCTTTGGAGGGAATTACTATAGTGAATACTGTATTCTGCCTTATTGCTGCAAATAATAATTCCATACTGTTTATTTCTGTAAATACTATTCTTGCCCACACTATTCTTGCAAATACTGAGCAAATATGGCTTCTTGCAAATCCACTAGCCGAGTTTGATACTCACGCCTGCACCAAGTACAAAATGTGAAAATGATAAAATACTTGTCACCTCGTTTTTATGAGATGAAAGCGATTGGATTGGGATTACTTGGATTGCGCCAGAGAGATGTTAGAGTTAGACACTCAGAACTCACTTGAACATGGTCTGCACAGCAACAATGGTGTTAGACACTCAGAACTCACTTGAACATGGTCTGCACAGCAACAATGGTGTTAGTTAGACACTCAGAACTCACTTGAACATGGTCTGCACAGCAACAATGGTGTTACAGTCGGACAAAGTGTCTTCCTCTGCAGAGTTGTTGAGCTCCTTGTTGACAACCACCACATTCTCCGCCAGGTTGATGCCAGCTTGCAGCAAGTGGTCCAAACTGAACAGGCGTCAAAATGTACCAAGTGCATTGAGATAGCTTAGAATAATGAGAAAAGGGAAAGTTGCGAGATGAGTTTTAAACTTTTCAAGGAGTATTAATCATAACCTTCAAGTAATTGATGGTTTTCACAATTTCTGTCGAGAATATTTTTACATACGGTTTTGTCCTTGCAGTTTTCGGAAAAAATTGTGCTCGTACACCCACCATTTGACCAAGAACTAGTGTCAAGGCTCTCAATTGAAATTGTCAAGCGCAATAGAGGGTGAATAATTTTCCCTCATAAAGCATAGTTATAGGCAATAACAAGACACGAAAATTCCTGTATTATAACATAACGGGCAACATAAATTGACTAAATTATGCCTGGAAAGGTAGCGCTATACACGAGGTCTACGATGAGATAGATTTTTTTGCTGGTGTAGTTTCACCGCACAACTTGCCATAAATTTTATAATACAAACACGTAAAAACTATTCCAAACGACTACCATGCTAAAATTTTACACCGACAGTACAATCATTAATTATTTCTCCCCTGCAGCACATGAAATCTTTATGATTTTTTTTGCACTTCGATTAGAGGGGAAAGTAAATAGTTAAACAAAACTAAGGTATATGCAACATCGTGGATCTGGTGATTGTCCAAAAGACCAAGGAAACTTAGGAGTCCCAGGGCGGGCTAAACATTTAATTCCCAGGAACTTGACTCTCACCAGCTGATGGAGCCGAACATCCAGTAAACTAAGGGGAACCAGGAGATGGCGTCCTGAAACGCCGGGTCGGGGCGACTTTCGAGAAGAAGAATAATCGGGTTGAGCGAGGATTTCGATCTGAAAACAACAGGTACGTTGTAGGCAATATTTACAAGAATATATGTAAGTCGTTCGTACAATTTATTAGTTTTCTTCCATTAATCAAGTATTACTTTTGTTTTTGTTATTAATGGAAACCTTTGTTTTTGTTTTTAAAGTAAACTTTTTCATAAAATAGCCTCGTTTTTAGTTGGATTTTGCATTTACCAATTTTGGGCGGAAAATTTGTGGTCGACCAATAAAAATAGCAGTCTCCTAGCAATCGTATCCTGTCTTCGCAAATGAAATTCAATTTATAGATTCAGTGACTGACTAAACTATGACAATTCGAAGTTATTTCAACACGTTGGTTGCGATGTAAGCCGCTGGAGTAAGAGTAACCGGAGGTAATTTTTATACTTCTGCTGCTGACCGACCACTAGATATAAACTCAATCTTTATTAATACTAAATTAAAGCTAAGTGAAGGTACGATCCAGTTACTGTTTGCTATTTTCAAAATCCCTCACTAAAATAGACTTTAAATTCGAGTTGAAAATAGAACTTTAGTTTAATTAACCCATCGCAGTCAACGTCTCAAACCTCACAACATCAGCCTTCGAACGAAGTATTTTCATTGAAATTAAGATTTGTATCATCATGTTAAAGAATCACCAATAAAATCTCTTCCTTCGGTTGCAACAGTAGGGATAATGCAATCTACGGTAGATAAATTTCTCGCGAAATCATCTTACCAGCCGTTGTTTTGGAGGCGTAACTTCGTAGATGTCCTAACGTTACTCCCTGATGGTCTGTCACACATGTTCCTCCACCATATCAACACTTTGCATAATGACATTTAACTCACATTTAACACACTGACTGAGTTTCCGCGGTTGTTAACATTTGGCTTGGTTAGGTTGTATGTAGCAGAATAGTGAAATCGTCTATACAGCTCGAATCCCTTTTTATCCTTATTAAGAAATATGAGAAACACCGAACACGAGAACATAACACTTCGTATGATGGCAGTTATTTTTAAAAAGGTCGCGAACCAGATGAAATGTCTTTCATTTATACCGGTATGAGAAATAGCAATTTGCCCATGGTACACATATGACCCGATACACGGGGAACGTGTTGAGCTAGTGAGTGATTTTGGTATTTTGGTACATGGTTTAATAGATGGAACCTCAAGTTACACTGAGAAGTTCCTCAATTTTTCCAGGTTTCATCCCTAACATCAAACCGAAGCGTTAAAAAATCGTTCTAAAAACGAGCAGCGCCAATTTCTGGCTCGGACAATTTGGAGGAAGTGTTAACAACAGTGAATTAGTTACTTGAGTGGTACAACGTTTCGATTAAATTTCGAAAAACATGCGAAGTGTGTCCTTATAGTCGCCAAGAAGCCAACGAAGCTCAGCAAAATTTACTATCGCTTAAGCTTTACAATTTACAATAATCCGAATTTCGAAGATCGTTGGGGAAGAGAGCAAGAAACATATAGGTTTTTGAACGTTAATTCGCTAAGTGATCAGCTGATCCGATTAAGAGACAACTGTTTGAACTGAAAGATAAAAGAAATCTACCTAAAGGAAGTATCATAACTTACAAATTAAGTTATAAAAAACTACCCCGCGTGTTTTGTTGTGGAGGCAGGTTGTAGCTAGTAAAAACGAATGGATGAGCACGAAGAAAAAGTTCAAAGAAAGAAAAGCCCATCTCTTGTTCAATATCAATGGGAAATAGAAAACGATTCATTCATCTGAACAGATTCGATTTCATAACATTAAGTTATTAATTTTCATGAATAACTTTCGAATTTTTTTTACTGAGTCTAGAAACACAATAAAATCAATCGCCATCTTGATTTCTTGCTCAAAGTTTATCCGTTGCTCACCCTCACGATGCAACGTACGGGTAATTGTAACCTAATAACAATAAACTTATTCGGTGTACAAGATACTCGCTTGTGGCTCATCAGTGTTTGAAAAATGAACATTCGTAATTGATAATGGCTGCAGCAAATTTACTTGAAAGTTTGGGCCTAGACAATTTTGCTTTGTTGCGAGCTATAAAAAATATCTAAATGAAAATCTTGCTCCTTGCCCATGTTCAACGTAGCATAAATGCTTTATATGTTTCGGCTGCTCTTTTGAATCAAGCAGTGTGAGCGATTTGCGCTTTATTTGATATTGCTGTGTATTAGCGATCATTCATTTTTTTAGGAAAATGCTGGCTGGTTTGGACAATATTCTTAAAAGAAAGAAGAAACATGTTATTGTGTATGGGAGATTTTACAACCCTGTCGTATCCACTGACGTGTCCTCAATATATTTGTCATTGTAGTGTACCAGTCCTTTTCCCAGACGTTCAAACAAGCTTGCATTCACAGCGGTTTGGTAGCGATCCCAAATTTTACTGGAGTAAGCCAATGATTGTATTATGGCTTGCAAATCTCCATGGTTATAAGGACCATGTTGAAAGAAACTCACGAACATTGGCATTACCTCATCTTTAGTGTGATTTTGCATTCAACTGTCTTGGCTAAAATTTTGTGGTCAGCATATAAAAACAGCCGCCTCCAAGCACTGTCTTTGCAAACGTTTCCTCAACTAAAGACGGGGAAACTCAAAATAAACTTCCTAAAAAGCCGGCATAAACAATTTTAACTAAAACAGGCAGTAAAGACTAATTCAGCCCGGTATTCCGTTTTCTACAAACAACCTTATCCGTTTACCTAAAGTGGGCTCTCAATGGGATGATGAAATTGTAAATGCCGTTGCTTGCGTAGTCGGCGGCGAGGATGACTGCTCTGTTCTGCCAGTTGTATTCCTTGGCGCTTCTGTAGGAGCAGTGCTCGCACACCTGCACAGTAGGGTGATCGTATGAGTGTAGCATTGCATAGATTAGATTAGATGTTAGTTTAAGCTTCCTTAACCGCAACACAGACATTCCAAAGAGAGGAAGGAGGAAGGCAACATTTCATGTGGAGACAAGGGAACGCGGAATCTATGAGAAAAGGTGTATAGAAACAGTAAGTTGTAAAAGAAGTTCATGAAGCGGGATAAAAAATTGATGGCGGAAGTAGTAGGAGCTGAAAAGCAGCACAGTAGTGAACCGAAAACAGATAGATGGTCCTTAAATAATACAATAAAAAGAAGGCCTACCTGACTCTCAGCTCGGGAGATCATATTTTCCGCATGTGATTGCTAATTCCCATAGATACAATAGTTGTATCCCCCTGATATATTTCATTGAACACGATGAGGTCAGAACTGTATTCCTCACCGCGGTAGTAAATGTCAGAGACGGATTAAAATATTCTATCGTTTGGCATTAGAAATAAATACGATAACCTTTGCTTCTGTGAAAATTAATGTATTCGTGGAAATCATCGATGCACTTCAAAAGCATTAGGGCTCGCAGTAACGCTGTTCGTGTTTAGGCGTGAAGTTATCGCAAAATTTTTTTCCCATGCGGGAAAATTATTCGCCATGGTTAAACTGCACTTTAATTTTATCTATTTAATTTTTTGGGATTCAGAAGATAACATTTAGATAAGTTATTAATTCTTCACGTTAATTAGTAGAGGAAATTAAGGAAATAATTAATTAGTAGAGGAAATAGACTGCCAATAAAGATCAAAGGACGCATGTCAAGTGAGTTGGTGAACTTTGAAAGCGTGTAATTTGAAAATCGAGTTTATTTTGATGGATTGAAGGCATGTGAGCAGATTTTTCAGAAATGGGTGTTTGAATGTAAGTTATGAGATAGATGTATCGGAGGTTTCACTCATCGATCCGAATCGATGTAAATCAGATTTGCTATGCATAGAGATGAATGGAAAATTTCGTTGAAAATGCGTCGGACTTGAAATCCTTCACGTATTTCACAGTTAAATTGCATTTGAATTTTATAAATTTGTTCACTTGAGATTTGCAAGACAATATTTAAATAAGACATAAATTCTTGACGTACTTCATCCTGAAGGTAAATTAACTTCCCGAATAATCTGACGATTTTCCTTTTTCAATTCGATTCAAAATAAATAGCGACCACAACAGAACAGATTTAGGTGAATGTTCTGCCACATCGCAAAACACGTCCTTTGAAAAACGTTATCTGCAGTGCAAATGACCTTGCATTTTTCCAATCATTACAGTGAAACCAACACCGCTCTAGCAATGGGTAATTAGTTTCTTCTTCACAAACGCGTAATTCCCTTTGTCCCTCGCGAGATCGCCGGTCATCATCATACCCTCCAAGAATAGTTTTAGTTTCATTACAATATGAACACCAAAGCGTAGTAGTTTCATAACCGCACGACGAAAGAACACAAGTGGATCAAGAAGTCTCAAATTTGATGGAGGAAGTGTCGAAGAAAGCGAGCCGATTCAAAGATGGCTACTTGAAGTCGTCAGAAAGAATGGTGACTCAATACGTGTGGCATTTTTTTGATGAAGAGAAGTTATAGCTTTATTACGATGCAGTCACAAATGCATAGTAGTTATTGTGCATATATGGAATGAGAACAATTAATCATCCCACTAAGAGCAGTAATTTTGGCAAGAATTATGGAAAATTAAGCGAAAATAGAGATGTCAAATCGGGCCAAAATAAATATGTCGAATAGAGCCAAAATTGAGAAATCAAATTGAGTCAAACTAGAGGTATCGAATCGAGTCAAAATAGAGATGTCGAATTGAGTGAAAATAGAGATGTCAAATTGAGTCAAACTAGAGGTATCGAATCGAGTCAAAATAGAGATGTCGAATTGAGTGAAAATAGAGGTATCGAATGGAGTCAAAATAGAGATGTCGAACTTAGTCAAGAAAAAGATATCAAACTGAATCGAAATAAAGACATAGAACTGAATCGAAATAAAGATATCGAATTGAGTCCAAATAGAGATGTCGAATTGAGTGAAAATAAAGATAGCCTTACTTGGGCGAGTTGGAGGCAGCAGAAAGGCTTCTTTTCTTTGAGCAGGTAGCAGAGGGTGGGGCTCACACCGATGTAGGGAGACACGGGCGGGAATCCTTTCACAATTCTGCCCAGTATTTTTATTCTGATATTACAACGGCAAATATCTTGTAGGGAGTGACACGATTGATTGAAATTGTGCCAATGCAAACCACAGCAAAATTTACCCAGTCAGATGACTAAATTTTTTACGGATCACCGTTTTAATGCTTTAGAATAGATCGGGCCATAGTCTATATATACGCCTCCCTACCCACAAAAGCTGTCTTCAAGAGAAGAAAGAAAAAGCTAGGTACCATTTAGTGAGGGATTTAGGAACGAAAGAACTAGGTGTGTCTCCATACCCTGGGCGAAGAAACAGCAAGATTAAAAGAACAAGAAACAAGATAAAACTTACTGAAAAGAGTAATACGTGAAAAAACCTTTTACTTCCTGTACCGAAATTCAAGATTCAATAATTGGTGTTTCTGAAAAAAATAGGTCAAACGTATTTGTAGGTAGTAAGTAATAAATTTTAAAAATAGGCAATATACATATCAATAGTTTGATTATTTCAGTTAGACTTCAATAGTTTGCGACCTCAAGTTAGGCATTAATAGTTTGATACATCAAGTTATGCAACAATAATTCTACCCTCAAGTTATGCATCAATAATTTTAAACCTCTAGTTAAGCAACACTACCTGCAGTTAGAAAACACAAGTCAAGTTTATCTAGTTCGAAATCAGTGAATTGAACAAATCTTACGCAGTTTTCTCAGAGGGCGACCGCCAGGGAACCTCGTCGTCGAGCTCGTCATCACTCTCGCCGCTAGCCTCGTCGCTGCCGCCGCTGTGGCCTGCTAGGTGCTGTGACGACCCCGTGTACATGTCCGGCACTGGCATGATCGACGGCCGCCGCGAGTCTGCGCGGATTTATTTACACCCTCATAGAACCTGTATTTGAATTTACAAGTGATTTTGTAGAGAAATTTGCTGATGTGCTGATCGAATGTTTGGCATTTGACGCTGACTGCAATTGGTTAACGGCTGCCGCGAGTCTGCGCGGATATTTACGCCCTCATAGAACCTTCAATTGAAAGTTCAAGTGGTTTTGTAGAAAAAATTGCTGATGTGCTGAATGCTGATGGAGTGTTTATTAACACGTCTCATGTTGAGTGAGGTGGAAAGTTGCAGTGTTTAAAAAACGACTTTACTGCTTGAAAAAAAGTATCTTTCTTAAGAAGTGTGAAAATGTAATTGCATGATAATGTTCTAGCTCGTATACTTAAATCTCTGCTAAAAAAGATGTTGAAATAATTAAAATGCTGTTCATTCACACCGATACATAAATGAACGATTTACCTAGTGGTAGTCTTACGCCCGAATGGGCAGTTAACGCGTTAGGTAATTTTGTAGATCAATTCGTGTTCTGTTGGGCTGGTTGTTTGGAATTACGAGCAGGTATGCAGACAAGTTTTTGTTCACAAACATGCACTGTTTATATGAAAGTCCAAGCGAGTTAGCAGAGAAATTTGCGTTCACAGTGACTGTTAATGTAAAAGTGCAAGCAGGTCCATTGAAAATTTTCAGTTCTAGTAAACTGTTTGTTTGAAGTTACAACCGAGCTTACTGAGAAATTTTGAAACAGGTAAACTTTTTATTTTGAAGATATAAGCACATATGAGTAAAAATTTAGGTTCAGTTAAAGTGTATGTTTAATGATACAACTGAGTCCACAGAGAAATTTATGTTCATGCAGACTGTTGACTAGCGAATCCGAGCGAGTCCGCAGCGGGACTTGTGTCCCGACAGACTTCTCTTTCGAACGCAGAATAATGACGCATAATAATTTATAATCCGATTGACGGGTAATTTTAAACTACAAACGAAGCTGCAAGAGAATTTTTTCAAATTATTTTATTCGACTGCAACAAACCTGGGAAGATATTCAAATTCAAATAGCATGCTTAAGGTACAAATCTCAGCAGCCTATACGAACTCAAACCAATACTTGCAAATTTTAAAATTGCACCCTTATTAAAACCACAATTATTACTCTCGTACTTTCATCAGGTGGTCAATGTCATCAGAATAAGAGAGAGGGGGGGGACAAATTTGAATAACATGAAATTTGTTGTACTGAAATTGACCGATGCAATATAAGGTTATGATTAAACTTGAGGTTCAATTATCTCATGAAACTTGCACTTGCCTCACAAAAATATTCTCAACCGATACGACAAAAAATTCTCGGCGAAAGTTAAAGAAGGTAAGTTACAATTGAACTGCAACGACCGTTGCTTGCTGCGAGGTTGCAATACTTCCATTACATCATAATTAAGTCCAAGATTAAGATTATAAGTTAGTTTAAGCCTCCCTAACCGCTACAAAAAAGAACGTATTGAAGAGAGGAAGGAGGAAGGATCCATTTAGTATGGAGATAAGAGAATGAGGAATTTATGCAGAAAGGGGCATAGAAACAGCAAGTTGAGAAAGAAGTTGATGAAATAAGATAAAAGTTGAAGAAGAAAGTCAGAGGTGCTGAAAACAGAACAGTAGTGAACCGAAAAAAAGGTGGTCCTTGACATAACAAAAAAAAACATTCTATTGCAACAAAAAAAAAGCTTACCCAACTCTCAGCTCGGGCCCTTACACATTTTACCCCTGGGAGCGCTAATTCCCATAGATACAATAGTTGTATCCCCCTGAGGGGTAATTAAGTCCAACCAAATACGAACTGCTAAATGATGTGTTACAAGCAGGACTTATAGTTCAAATATGTTATTGATGTGATGCTAAAATCTCTTCATCTAGAGGCATTTCACATGTGCACTGCAGACAATACTTAGCGTTATTTCAGTAAAATATGAGAAAACAGAGACTTCAATAATAATTATTTTGTACTTTGGACTAATATGAATTAATTCCTGAGGCCTCTAATATTGCCCCACGACGCTTCATCAGTAAGTCAGGTACTCTAGCGTGAAGGAAATGTCATAGTCTATCCTTAGTTTTTACATTTCCAAGTCAAAGATTAATAGGGAACATTTCAAGCTAGCATCACCACACTTGTTATCAGTATTGTAATCAAGAGGATATTTATTTTGAGGATAAGCGGCTATGATAGTCTCACTGATTTCAAATTACATGGTACAGGTTAAATCACACGAACTAATTGAACACGTTGAAATATATAAAATTTATTCGTTTTAATCAACTTCGTTTGCTTTAATTAAATACAAAAGATTTCATTTCTGAACACACAGAGGTATAGCGTAATGTATATTTTGTAAGAGCTAACAACACAAACATTCCTATGCGTTCACCCAATGCTTTCTTCCAGATCAGAGGGTCTGCCTGTTACATCTTTATTCATGCACGATAAAAGCACCTGTGACGTCAGAATCAAAGTGGAGTTTGATAAACTGTGCAATACTTACAGCAAACTAAGCGCATGCAGATTTGTACTTCACGGTCCATGTTTCTTGTTAGGTCGAATTGCAGCCAATATTTTGCACTTGGTTCGTTACCTGAAATAATCACTTATACCTTATTCTGCAGCCCAGTTTTCCACAGACCTCTTCTATAGTCGATCATGGTGCCGGCAGTGTCGGACCGGGGAACATCAAGGAAATTGGCGGTGCCAAGAGATGGACTTTCGCTCTTGGTCGTGTCAGCTCTCTCGAGCTTGTGTCGCTGTGGATCTTTTTTGAGGAGTTCGCTGCCACCGCCTGCACGAGTTACTTACAGTTACGCTGTACATTAGATTAGATCTTAGTTTAAGCCCCCCCCCCCCCTAACCGTGGCAAAGACATTCCAAAGAGAGGAAGAAGGATGGCAATATATGGTGTGGAGTTAAGGGAACGCGGAATCTATGCTCCAGATGCATTGAAACAGCAAGTTTGGAAATAAGTTAAAAGGTTAGATTACATTAGATTGGATGTCGGTTTAAGCCTCCCTAACCGTGGCAAAGACGTTCTAAAGAGAGGAAAGAGGAAGGCACTGTTTAGTATGGACTCAAGGAAACGCGGAATCTATGCTCCAGGTGCATAGAAACAGAAAGTTGAGAAAAAAGTAAACAAAAACAAGGTAAAAGTTGAAGAAGAAAGTATTAAATGATGAAAAATAAAATAGCAGTCAACCGGAAAGAGATGGTCCGTAACGAAATAAAACTATTCTATTTCAACAAAAGAAAGGCCTAATTAACCGTAAGCTCGGGACCTCACATACTCCCTCTGGGAGCGTTAATTTCCAAAGATAAAATAGTTGTCTCCCCCTGAGGGGAGAGTTACGCTGTGTCGCAAAAGTGTAGCAGCTTATTCTACGGAGTGAATTTGTCAAGAGGCTGCGGTTTTTTTGCAGCCACTCTTGAGAAACTATACTCTTTCTACTCAAAATTTCTGTAGGTGTGTGCTTAGTGGCTGATTGAAAGCGAGATAAACTGGATGATGCAACTCTCAAAATTATATGTTAAATGTAAGCCCTGCAATATATTTGCCCCTTTTATGCTGTAAATCGTAGTAACATTAAAACCGAAAAAGTCTCGCTTCTAAATAAATCATGTTTAGGAGTATAATCGTATAAATCCGAAAGTTTAAATAAACTCCTTTAAACTTTAAACTCCTAAATAAATCGTATAATCCTAAGTTTAAAATTAGTCTTACTTCCAAAAGTAATCTAAGTCAAGTTACTGCTTTAGAGGTAAATAACAATCTAATTTCCCCTAAATGCTCAAACGATATTGTCACAGGGAACTGCTTGGTATAGTGAAAACCACGGTAAAAAAAAATTATAGCGTAGCTACATTTCTAAATATTTCTCAATGCACTTCATTCGCTCTTCGAGAGCACGTAGGAAAAATTATTCCGAAACCCTGAAAATTGCTTTCATTCATTTATTAAAGAATGCACATTTTATACATAGCCTTTAATATGTAATTTTTTTTGTTAGATGCAGCAGAGGTTCTAAACTTCGCCCTTTTCGCAAATTATTTACTACGTGATCGTAGATGTACGAGTACTTTTGACCTCTTTGACGTTAGTGAAGTTTATTCGTGTATTCGTCATTATATTACCGACTTTATTTTACCTATAAATATTAACTAGTGTTGCAAAATAAACTATTTTACGAGCAAATACATTCATTGATCACTCTAATGTGTGACTAGGTCAAGTTTACTATGTTAAACACAATAAATAATTGTACACCTCATAAGTGGGCTGATGGAAGGATGCCCTAGAAGTCACTGAACGTTTTCAGGCCCTCAGTCTTAAGAAGCAGCTACACTCGAAAATTTTGCTCACCGTTGAGGGTAAAAGCTTTTCACATACTGCTTACCGTCGCGGATGAAAGTTGTCTCTATCCTACTTATCGTCGAGGATGAAAGCTTCTTCGATTTTACTTGCCGTCGCAGATGATAGTTTTCTTTATCCTGCTTACCGTTGCGGATAAGAGTTTCGTCGATGCTGCTTACCGTCGCGGATGAGCGCTTCTTCTCTGACGATTTCCCTGGCTTGACCAGCTTCCCACTCCTCCCGCCGTTTCTCGACCTCCTCTTCAAGTTTTCGCTGCAGTTCGTTCACGGAAACTGGAAGCGACAGACCTAGAGTAGTGATGATGAGACGAGAAACAGTGAGATGACAACCGTTCAACACTCTAGCCCAAGCCTCTTAAGGACCTCTGAATCTTCGCTGCGCGTGGTAGGTTGGTCATGCTCCTCGTAAATCCTCTCGAACCAAAAAAACGAAATAAATGTTACGAGAAATTTCACTTGCACGCGGGCTTTAAGAAATAGAATAATTAAGTTCTGAATTTTGGTCCGATGAAGCTACCGTTCAGCGCAAGTCTTTATTTTATAACGATTGGGAAATTGGACTTCAGGGACACGAAATTACAAGGCTTTGTCACAAACCCACCCCGTCTCTCCATAAGCTGGAAACAGGATTTAAACAGTTCAAAAGACTCCATAGCACGATTGGTATTTGTAGCGTAAAATATTTGTAGGCCGGGACGTTGCATTTCTTAACACCAATTATTGACCAGCCCATTTTAAGGCTTCCAAAATTATCGGTAGTTGATTGACAGTAATTTTTAATTCAGAATTAATGCCACGCTTATAAAGATAGTCGAATCAATTTAGCTTCATGCCTTACTTTAATCTTGTTCTTTAGAAGTCGGCGAGCAATCAACCGGGCCAACTCAAAATGACGACCAGCGCAGTAAAAAATTCCGTGAACACTGTACGAGATAAGCCGAATAGTTAGATCGAAATTGCCAGCACTGAAAACTTTTCTCCGGAATTCGCTACGCTGCGTGCTGTTTGTCTGACTAAATCTTCACTTTCTCCGATAAAATTACCAGGATTTTGGTAAAAAACATGTGGTGTAGCCAAGTCCACAAATAAACGTTAGGTATCACTCTTCCAAGCAAGACGACATAGATTATTTGAAAATCTATTTCAGGATCATCTTTCTGATACACATGTTAACTCTTGGATCATTTTACTTTGCGATTGTGGGAAAACTGCTCGCTTATTTAAAGTCTGTCATAAGATCTTTTGTTTTCCTGCTTGACATGAAATATTTAAAGTCCCTGAATGGCTTTTTAGAAGGGGACATAATTCTACAACCACCGTGAGATCATCCTTGCCAATTTACTACGCGAACATTTTCAACTGTACTTCACCAATCACAATCCTACTTTGGTTTATCAGCTTTACTCGAAATCTTTACTTCTCAAGAGACATGTTTACTCTTTTGAGCAAAATCCTGCAAACGTCATAGTCTTTGAATGGAAGGTTCGTACTGAGGATTACAAAAAAAAACACATTTATCCATACCGGCAACAAGAACACGCATTAAGTTTAACAGATAGAAAAGTTAATTGAGAGGAGGGCAAATGAGGATTGATTTAGGAGTGACCAACCAGCCAAGCAACTGCCGAAGTTCAAGGAATAGAGAAGCTCTTCAGGGTTCGATAAGAAACGGCAAACGATAAATGAACGATCAGGTTCTCAGGAAATAATTGTTGAAAGTCGCTCACGACATAAAGGGTATTTTTTCACTGTACAATTTAAAAGCAATCACCAATACAATATGCCTTTATTATTGTAGATGGTTATACTGCTGCATATTATTGTACGATACAGTACCACACCGATATCTTTCAACTTTACTGAATAAAATCAGAAAAATTTGAAAAAAAGAGCTTTTGAAAAAATATAATGAGACAGCAATGTCGGATCCGTTTCTTTCGGAACCCCAGAAGAGCTCTAAGAGGTGCTATACAATGCACATGTTACACGTCAAATCTATAGGAAATACAGTACAGGTGTTACAGGTGTTAATAGCTACTAGTATTTTAGTATTTAGTAGGTCACCGGTTAGTAAATAAGTGGTCACACGTTAATAAGGTGCAATGATAGGGCTACGACTACTGTGCTTCAATGAATACACAAAAAGTGGAGGAAAAAATTCTGTACAGGTGACACGAGTTCACAAAAACACACTCGAGGTGATGATAGTAAGAGAAACGCATATCGATAATTATTAAGAAACGAACTCGTTTGAAATTCGGATCCCTTTTGAGAGATCAGGCAGACAATAATTTTTAAATGGAAAATGCATGAAGTAATTTTGATCACATGAGCTAAGGACTTAAATGCGATGAAAGTATTCCACATGGAAATACGGCGCGACAAATATGTAAGGTGAGAAGAACACGAGGAGAGAAGAACACGAGGAGAGAAGAACACGAGGAGAGAAGAACACGAGGAGAGAAGAGCACGAGGAGAGAAGAGCACGTTGTGAGAAGAGCACGTTGTGAGAAGAGCACGATGTGAGAAGAGCACGATGTGAGAAAAGCACGATGTGAGAAGAGCACGATGTGAGAAAAGCACGATGTGAGAAGAGCACGATGTGAGAAGAGCACGATGTGAGAAGAGCACGATGTGAGAAGAGCACGATGTGAAAAGAGCACGATGTGAAAAGAGCACGATGTGAAAAGAGCACGATGTGAAAAGAGCACGATGTGAAAAGAGCACGATGTGAAAAGAGCACGATGTGAAAAGAGCACGATGTGAAAAGAGCACGATGTGAAAAGAGCACGATGTGAAAAGAGCACGATGTGAAAAGAGCACGATGTGAAAAGAGCACGATGTGAAAAGAGCACGATGTGAAAAGAGCACGATGTGAAAAGAGCACGATGTGAAAAGAGCACGATGTGAAAAGAGCACGATGTGAAAAGAGCACGATGTGAAAAGAGCACGATGTGAAAAGAGCACGATGTGAAAAGAGCACGATGTGAAAAGAGCACGATGTGAAAAGAGCACGATGTGAAAAGAGCACGATGTGAAAAGAGCACGATGTGAAAAGAGCACGATGTGAAAAGAGCACGATGTGAAAAGAGCACGATGTGAAAAGAGCACGATGTGAAAAGAGCACGATGTGAAAAGAGCACGATGTGAAAAGAGCACGATGTGAAAAGAGCACGATGTGAAAAGAGCACGATGTGAAAAGAGCACGATGTGAAAAGAGCACGATGTGAAAAGAGCACGATGTGAAAAGAGCACGATGTGAAAAGAGCACGATGTGAAAAGAGCACGATGTGAAAAGAGCACGATGTGAAAAGAGCACGATGTGAAAAGAGCACGATGTGAAAAGAGCACGATGTGAAAAGAGCACGATGTGAAAAGAGCACGATGTGAAAAGAGCACGATGTGAAAAGAGCACGATGTGAAAAGAGCACGATGTGAAAAGAGCACGAGGAGAAAAGAGCACGAGGAGAAAAGAGCACGAGGAGAAAAGAGCACGAGGAGAAAAGAGCACGAGGAGAGAAGAGCACGAGGAGAGAAGAGCACGAGGAGAGAAGAGCACGAGGAGAGAAGAGCACGAGGAGAGAAGAGCACGAGGAGAGAAGAATACGAGGAGAGAAGAATACGAGGAGAGAAGAATACGAGGAGAGAAGAATACGAGGAGAGAAGAATACGAGGAGAGAAGAGCACGATATGAGAAGAGCACGATATGAGAAGAGCACGATATGAGAAGAGCACGATATGAGAAGAGCACGATATGAGAAGAGCACGATATGAGAAGAGCACGAGGGGAGAAGAGCACGAGGAGAGAAGAGCACGAGGAGAGAAGAGCACGAGGAGAGAAGAGCACGAGGAGAGAAGAGCACGAGGAGAGAAGAGCACGAGGAGAGAAGAGCACGAGGAGAGAAGAGCACGAGGAGAGAAGAGCACGAGGAGAGAAGAATACGAGGAGAGAAGAATACGAGGAGAGAAGAATACGAGGAGAGAAGAATACGAGGAGAGAAGAATACGAGGAGAGAAGAATACGAGGAGAAAAGAATACGAGGAGAGGAGAATACGAGGAGAGGAGAATACGAGGAGAGAAGAATACGAGGAGAGAAGAATACGAGGAGAGAAGAATACGAGGAGAGGAGAATACGAGGAGAGAAGAATACGAGGAGAGAAGAATACGAGGAGAGAAGAATACGAGGAGAGAAGAATACGAGGAGAGAAGAATACGAGGAGAGAAGAATACGAGGAGAGGAGAATACGAGGAGAGAAGAATACGAGGAGAGGAGAATACGAGGAGAGAAGAATACGAGGAGAGGAGAATACGAGGAGAGAAGAATACGAGGAGAGAAGAATACGAGGAGAGGAGAATACGAGGAGAGAAGAATACGAGAAGAGAGGCATACGAGAAGAGAGGCATACGAGGAGAGAGGCATACGAGGAGAGAGGCATACGAGGAGAGAAGAATACGAGGAGAGAAGAATACGAGGAGAGAAGAATACGAGGAGAGAGGCATACGAGGAGAGAAGAATACGAGGAGAGAAGAATACGAGGAGAGAAGAATACGAGGAGAGAAGAATACGAGGAGAGAAGAATACGAGGAGAGAAGAATACGAGGAGAGAAGAATACGAGGAGAGAAGAATACGAGGAGAGAGGCATACGAGGAGAGAAGAATACGAGGAGAGAAGAATACGAGGAGAGAAGAATACGAGGAGAGGAGAATACGAGGAGAGAAGAATACGAGGAGAGAAGAATACGAAGAGAGAAGAATACGAGGAGAGAAGAATACGAGGAGAGAAGAATACGAAGAGAGAAGAATACGAAGAGAGAAGAATACGAAGAGAGAAGAATACGAGGAGAGAAGAATACGAGGAGAGAAGAATACGAAGAGAGAAGAATACGAAGAGAGAAGAATACGAAGAGAGAAGAATACGAAGAGAGAAGAATACGAGGAGAGAAGAATACGAAGAGAGAAGAATACGAGGAGAGAAGAATACGAAGAGAGAAGAATACGAGGAGAGAAGAATACGAAGAGAGAAGAATACGAAGAGAGAAGAATACGAAGAGAGAAGAATACGAAGAGAGAAGAATACGAGGAGAGAAGAATACGAAGAGAGAAGAATACGAGGAGAGAAGAATACGAAGAGAGAAGAATACGAAGAGAGAAGAATACGAGGAGAGAAGAATACGAGGAGAGAAGAATACGAAGAGAGAAGAATACGAAGAGAGAAGAATACGAGGAGAGAAGAATACGAGGAGAGAAGAATACGAGGAGAGAAGAATACGAGGAGAGAAGAATACGAGGAGAGAAGAATACGAGGAGAGAAGAATACGAGGAGAGAAGAATACGAGGAGAGAAGAATACGAGGAGAGAAGAATACGAGGAGAGAAGAATACGAGGAGAGAAGAATACGAGGAGAGAAGAATACGAGGAGAGAAGAATACGAGGAGAGAAGAATACGAGGAGAGAAGAATACGAGGAGAAAAGAATACGAGGAGAGAAGAATACGAGGAGAGAAGAAAACGAGGAGAGAAGAATACGAGGAGAGAAGAATACGAGGAGAGAAGAATACGAGGAGAGAAGAATACGAGGAGAGAAGAATACGAGGAGAGAAGAATACGAGGAGAGAAGAATACGAGGAGAAAAGAATACGAGGAGAGAAGAATACGAGGAGAGAAGAATACGAGGAGAGAAGAATACGAGGAGAGAAGAATACGAGGAGAGAAGAATACGAGGAGAGAAGAATACGAGGAGAGAAGAATACGAGGAGAGAAGAATACGAGGAGAGAAGAAAACGAGGAGAGAAGAATACGAGGAGAGAAGAATACGAGGAGAGAAGAATACGAGGAGAGAAGAATACGAGGAGAGAAGAATACGAGGAGAGAAGAATACGAGGAGAGAAGAATACGAGGAGAGAAGAATACGAGGAGAGAAGAATACGAGGAGAGAAGAATACGAGGAGAGAAGAATACGAGGAGAGAAGAATACGAGGAGAGAAGAAAACGAGGAGAGAAGAAAACGAGGAGAGAAGAATACGAGGAGAGAAGAATACGAGGAGAGAAGAATACGAGGAGAGAAGAATACGAGGAGAGAAGAATACGAGGAGAGAAGAATACGAGGAGAGAAGAATACGAGGAGAGAAGAATACGAGGAGAGGAGAATACGAGGATGGAAGAATACGAGGAGAGAAGAATACGAGGAGAGAAGAATACGAGGAGAGAAGAATACGAGGAGAGAAGCATACGAGGTGAGAAGAATACGAGGAGAGAAGAATACGAGGAGAGAAGAATACGAGGAGAGAAGAATACGAGGAGAGAAGAGTACGAGGAGAGGAGAATACAAGGATGGAAGAATACGAGGAGAGAAGAATACGAGGAGAGAAGAATACGAGGAGAGAAGCATACGAGGTGAGAAGAATACGAGGAGAGAAGAATACGAGGAGAGAAGAATACGAGGAGAGAAGAATACGAGGAGAGAAGAATACGAGGAGAGAAGAATACGAGGAGAGGAGAATACGAGGATGGAAGAATACGAGGATGGAAGAATACGAGGATGGAAGAATACGAGGAGAGAAGAATACGAGGAGAGAAGCATACGAGGTGAGAAGAATACGAGGTGAGAAGAATACGAGGTGAGAAGAATACGAGGTGAGAAGAATACGAGGTGAGAAGAATACTAGGTGAGAAAAACACGAGGTGCGAAGAACACGAGGCGAGAGAAGTACGACATGAGAATATTATCTAGGAAAAACAACACAGAATTAAACTGTTGCTTCCAATCTAAGTTAGTAAAGAGCAGTCTAAAGTGATTAGATTAATTCAGAGAGGACATACGTGGAATACAAAAACTGGAATGTACGTAATCAAAACACACTGACAGCTTCTCACAGAGTGAGAAAATGCTGAGCAGGTTAGAATGAATCTATAATGATATCAAAATCAATTCACAGATTAAAGAGTTTGAAACAGGCCAGAAATCTGCTGCTGCATCCTCTGATTATCAATATTAAAACAACCGGATCGAGCAAATGAAATTGAACGTAAAACTGAGTCATAATTAAATTTGAAATAACTGAGGCGAACACAAAGCGTTGACATAATTCGTGCTCAAGGAATAATAAGACAACGCAAGGAAACAGCCGATGCAACAGAAGAAGGCAGTTCATAAAGGTCGTTGGTCCTAAAGAATGGTGGCATTGCTCGATCTCTTATCCTTACATGAAAATGCTCCCCTGAATCACCCTTTCATAGCCAAGAAAGTACGAATAGAAAACAAAAAAAAAGAAAAAAGAAAAACATTATTTCTAAGACAGATGATACAAAAACTTATCTTTGATTTTTAAAATATCTTGAAGGGTTTTGATACACGGTTCGTTACCCATAATTATGATCCGAAAACCTTTGCTGGTTTTTAAATTCTCGTAACTTAGTGCTTGCCAGGGAAAAGGTACGAGGTTCCTAGCTGAAAGGTAAGTAGGCTTTTTATGAAATATAATATAAGTGACTGCAACCGTTAGCCAAAACTGTTGAGGTGCAGCATTGCTCCCTTTAACACGTTGATTGCGATGCGGCCCATCGGTGGGTCGTTTGAAGAAATTGTAACAACCTTTTAAAATTAATGGTGTTCAACAGACCCAGTTGATGTTTGGTATTTATAAAATTTCGAACAACTTTTGAATTTAAATTAGAGTTGAATACTGAACTTTAGTTTAACCCATCCCAGTCAACGTGTTTAACTCTCGGTGTTGTTTTTCAGTTTGATACAGAATGGACTTCGAGATGGACATAAATTCCTAACTACTTGTGCATTTCTGAAGACAAGAAAGCATTGAGCATTTTTATTTTCGACACGTTTGAGTGTCGACTGGTTTATTTGACCGTGACTTTCAGTAAATAGTAGAGTTCAAAATTTGAATTTGTAAAAAATCTTCGTGCAGTGCACTTCCATTTCCAAATCTTGATAGGTTACTTTTCAGATTTTCCCCGATTATAGCTAGAAAATGCTAAATCGTAATGAATAATTAATTTTTTTATCAATGAAGTGACATTTCAAAGATCTATGCGTACGCCAATATTCCTATGCACTATCAAAAAGGATTAAAACTCATTCATTCAATCGGTTAGAATCTTGTGCTACTCACAAACGATACAAGATATGATAATTCATATTTGTACTTTTTCTGAAAAAAAAAATCCAAACACGTTTTGAGTTTTCGCGAGCCATTGTTTTAAAATTTTGTAGTAACAATTAGATTAGGTTAGTCTAAATTAGATCAGATTAGTTCAGTTTAAATTAGATTAGATGAGATGAATTAGTTGGCCTAACCTCAACATTGAGTTACAAAGAGAGGAAGGACGATTGCGTTGTTTTGATTTGAGTTAACAAAACGTGGAATTTATATACAAGATGTGTGCCACACCCAGCGCATTGAAACAGTAAAATTGAAAAAAAAATATTGAGTAAAATACATGTAAAAGAAGAAGTTGTGTACTAAAAAAAAGGCCGCAAAGAACGGAAAAAGTTGATCCGTCAGGACACAAAAAAGCTCATTCTATACCAAAAAATTCTTTACAGAATTGGCAGCAAGGGAGCTCATATTTTTCTTCTGAGATTTCTAATTTTTATGGATACAATAGTTGTATCTCCCAGAGGACGCTCGTTTTCATGAACTGACAATCGCATCACGAAGAGTAATTCATTTCCGTATAGTGTAAGTGAATTTAAAATCGAAAAAGAGGAGAAAAGAAGAGCGTTTTTGAGTATGGTGAATTACAGCGGTATTTATCTTTACATTCATACCTGCTTCATCTGCAGCTAATATAAAGCTCAGTGTATGAAGTTTAAATATTTCCTCCAGAATAATTACTACACCACAATTATCACAACGCTTCTATTGGTGCCAAACTGCTAACAACCCCGTCCCCATGGGCATCGAAAAACGTTCGAAAAATATTTACAAAAAATGTGGCTTAATTTTAGCTGTCGCCCTTCAAAGCAGAAACAGTTCGCCTGCAATCAATGACCTGAAGAAAAATACGATTCACAAAATCTGCACACATTTTCCCGCAATAAGAGAAACACAAGAACCTCGAGGTGGTTACGTTTCAGACGGGCAATTGTAATGACAAATGAGGTAATGAACAAATTGTCCGAGCTAAATATAACGGGGTAATTTAAAAACAACGCCCACAGTCTATACAACAATGGCTCTGTCCACCTTGATCATTAAAACACCAACTGACATCAAATATTTCGTTCGGCAGCTGGGGCCCATTGTGTGTCCTGTGACGTCTGTGACATTCTATTATCTCCTTCTAGAAATACTAGCACGTTGCATAACCGCTAGTGTAGGGAGGTGGTGGCGTGAAATTGAGGTGCAGGACTTGATTGCAATGTGTTGATCTATGATTGACTTGGGAATTCTTATCGACGCTTCTGTCAGTAGTTATTCACAAATAAAATGTTTGTAGGTAGCTTTGGGTTAAATTCGTTATAATGCCGATGAGGATGATCGCGCTGTTCGAACACATCAAAACATGTTAGAAGATTATTCTCTGCCTTCTTATGGGCAAGAAGCTGCTTCTTAGAGTTGTTCATAGTTTTTATACCGATGTTAATAATTTCATGGCACGAACAAATCAAAATGGGTGTTGAAATTAACATCGTTCGTCTTGATAAGAACTGAGGATATATTTTTAAGAGCTATTTAACAGCGCCCATAAATATGTACGCTGCAATACTACAAACACAAAACAGAGAAAGTGCACTACTCGCTGAAAATAAGCTTAAAATTTTGAAAAACTTACAGGAATTAAAAACGAAAGGAGATCATTAATTTTATCCATATTCATTAGATGTCGACTTCAAAATAGTTTATTAAATAAATCTTCAAGGTGAGCACATTCTGGTTTCAATTCGAACTGTATTTCCCGTAATTTAGATCAAATTATTAGCAGAGGCCATTATTATTATTATTAGCAGCATGCACATAGAAACAGTAGGTTAAGAAGGAAGGTTAGGAAACAAAATGAAAGTTAAAATAGAGAGTCAGAGGTTCTGAAGACCAGGACAACTATGAACAGAAAAATAATAGCCTTTAACAAAACATAAAACTACATTTCAACAAAAATAACGCCTACCTACCTCTCAGCTCAGGACCTCAAGCTTCCCCACGTGAGCTCTAATACGCATTTGTCTGAACACTGCTAGGTTTATCAATAAGCATTTGAACAGTAATATATAAAATGAAATTAAAATTTCTGAAACCGAGATAAATACAACAGGGAAGAAGAAGAAAGTAGAACAATGTTATGCTAATTAAATGAATGCTGAGAAATTAAAATCATGAATACGAATGCAACGAGCGAAAATCATATCAAAAGCCCAAACCTTAACTGAAAATAAGATTATTTAGCATGCAATAAAGTTTTGAGTTTATGTAAATAGACATCAAACAATCAGTTAATGAGGAAATAGTTGTATTTATTTCAAATAAAAACTTTTGCAAATGGTAACTAGATCCTCTTCAGGAGAGAATGCGAAAAAACGAAGTAGCATTGATTGAAGATCATGTCATATATTATTAAAATAAGAAGGATAAATTTGATAATATTCCGTACATATATAATTTAGCTTATTATTTCCACCGGCTTTCAGCTTATATGAAATATTGACTTTATAAATTTGGAGCTACTGTTAAATTTCTCAGTTTTTCTCTAAAGTAAATTTTCAATGGTAAAACAAAAAATAAAGTTATTTATTGAGTGGGTTAGAAAAACTTGTCAAATTAACGTTCACAAGCCCAAGTTGTACTTTTCATTAAAGAAATACCTATAGCTACATAATCCTAAACCAGTGAAAGCACTAGGTATCACCTGAAATGTTGTGTATGGCTAGGATCATTACGAAAAAAATGTCTGAGCACACTGAAATTTTACTCGCTAACGCATCACTCCGTCATTCATTTCGAATCACCCCTTTCGAATCGTCATTCATTTCGAATCTTTAGTCAAAATAACTCTTACGTATGAATGACAGATAAACATTGCATATCAATTTGTATGATGCAGTTCTCATCACTGGTAACATTTTTTGCTTTAATCGACTAGAAATATTTTAGGTCACAAAATTCGAAATTAGGTGAGCAAGCGCTCACTAGGTGCCACGTTAGGTGACGGCAGGAAGCAGTGCCGTGTACAACAGGTAACCCTTGACATGAAATCTTCCATTACCTATCGACCTCAGATATTGAGATGCACATTACTCACTTATTACTTTGACCCAGAGCTGATATTTTCTACTGATTGTTTTCTGCTGACTCTTAACGAATAAAGGGATGTAAAGACATTGTGAATCCGTGAAGAGTACATCTCTTCTCGAGGCTCTAATTTCACCGCGTCCGGCGTAAAAAATGTCTTCAGTGCCAAATGATCTCATCTCAAGAATGTGAGCATTGGTTGATTGAGTGAAAATTCATCTAGGGAACCGAGTTACACTGAATTTTTCGTACAAAAGCGTGGGTAATTGTGAAGCGTCCTCGTCACATTTCTACCAGTGGGTAGCGCCGCAGTCGCGGACTGTTACACCGAACTACGCTACGCTGAAGCATCAATGTTCGCATGCGAGTTTCAATAACTACGAGCATCTGATTTTAGATATTACAGATTACATGAACGTTAAGCTAAATAGGTTTTTACTCGACTAAGTTCTCTTAGATTTCCCATTGTAGATCTACTTCTATATTTTTATTATTACTATTAATCATTCTTAGTCTCAAGTTAAATTTGCAACTAGATCTCTACTTCATTTCATTTTGAGCTCGCTTTCACTCATGAGTACGTTTACTCTAGAGAACTTAACAACGTCTACATTGTATGCAGTGTATACTTGAATCAGAATATCATTTTCAACGATATTTTGTTGCAAGCACTTTTTCCCTTGTGTGGTATATATACATATTTGACGATATATTACAAGAATTTCAGACACCATGCCAAACATAGCAAGAAGAAAAAAAGGAAGATTGACTAACGAATAGCGAATTCAAGAGTAAGACAAAAATAAAAAATAAAAACCCTACCGTGGAGACCATTAACTTTAATCTCACAAAGCCCGCGCGGTTCCCCTTAAAGCAGAAGAAAAAACCTGTGGTTAATATTCCCACGACGTTTAAAATCATCAAAATTACGCGTTAAATTATACAATGGTGTGCAGTCACGCCTTCATTGCATCAAGTTCTCAAATGTTGAAATCTTGGTTTAATTAACTGAATTATTAATACAGATACTCGTACGATCAACCGGTGCTGAAATCTCATTATTCCATGACCACAGGGCAACTCAAACCAAAGCACACAAAACTTTGATTCTGACGATAGTAACCAAAGGTTGAAAACAAAAAGGGAACTTAATAACAGACAATGTTTACCATTTTAATCATTCACCTCTTCAATAACAATGTTATTGCTTCTCTCGTATCTGGGTGAAAATACCCTCTGTTAAATGATAACATTTTAATGATGAATTAGCGTCTACGTAACCTGAGAATTTACAGTGAATCAAATTTATTGGACTTAAACTCTTTGATAAACTGCGATAAATGCAGGCTAAGGATAGTAGACAGAACACTTTGACAATTGTTTTAAATTCAAGGCTTCTAAAATACTGGGAAATTAAGTTCCATCCCATCAATCAATCAAAATACAAACATCCTAAACCCAACAGAATATATATTTTGGCCTAGAGGTTAACAATTTTAAAAATATTTCTTCTACCCTGTACCGATTTTTGCTCAACTGAAGCAATACAACTTTGGTTTTAAATGAAGAACTGATGTATTAAATATCCAAGTTTTTGTTGCAAAATCACAGTTGGAAGCTTTTTATAATGGAAACCTCTCATAACTTCTATTTGTAAAACTACTTTTTAGCCATACTGACCGAAAGTGGATTCGTGAACCACCTTAACAAACATTGTTGAATTAGAAATGGAGAAATAAAAATGGCTTGAATTTACTAGCTTAGACTATTAAATTAGGGATCAGAGAATCCCATATCCATCTCTGGAGGTATTACAATAAAACGGAATTGCAAAAACTGCTTCTAGAATCGTGGACAACATTCAATTTAACTTACTTGTTTATTATTCAAAATAGTAACTCATTATTCGAGTAAACATAATTACTGTGGGGCGAAAATTCAACCTGTAAATTTTTTTCCGATTGAAATACAACTCAACTGGTAGAACTTCGCTCGTTGGAAGACATTTTTTAAAACATTGTATTTTTCACTATAATTTTACCAATGGAATTACAGTATATTAATTTCACTGCCAAAGACAACTGGCTAATTAACTGAACGCAATCAAGCGTCAGCGATAACCATGAAGGGATATTTATGAAATGTAAATTATTAATAGAGAACGGAAAGCTTTACGCTAAAACAGAGCCGTCCAAATTGAAACATCGAAGTACATCCCACAAACTAAGTTGTTCAGGAAAAAAATATTCAACAATGATGCTAAATAACAGAATAGAGATATAAATTAGAACAAAGAAACGGAAATAAATAAATGGAGTAAAAAAATCTGACATGTAGGTAAAAAATTCTGACATGACACGAAAACGGTGAAAAAGGGAAATTTACCTGATCTTGTCGTAGGCCGGGCGCTTTCGTCACAAGCGTCGGAAATGAGACCCTTTTCGACATCATCTTCACCACCACGTCGTTGTTCCCGTCCCTTATCTTCTCCACTTGATTCAGCCCCTTCTCTGCCCTGCTGGTTCGTTTTGGTTGAAGAAGCGTACGCTGCGTCTGTCCCACCACTTGATAATCTGTGCCCATCGGCAGTGGTGGCAGCGGTGGGATTTTGATTGTTCGTGTTTCCTACTACAAAGGCACTATTTTCTTCTTTGGTGATGCTCATGTAGAAGCAAATGTCAGTCTTGCGCATGATATGTCTAGGGCCTGGGTTGAGCAAGATTGTGTCCTCGTAAAATTCAGGTAGTTCAGCTGGACGAACGCCAACCAAAGCCACTCCATACCTGTACAGATAATTCAGTTAAGCTCAGACAACCGAACTCGATAAAACCTCGCATCAAAGGTCTCGAAAGATATACGAAGCACATTCAAACATTACATATAACTGAGAGGTAAGGGCTAATTGTAGGTATAAAAATGTCAAAATGCTCTCACGATGAGAATTTTTCATGAAAGAAATTCGTAACTCATGGATAGAAAAATATAGTTCATTTGGACAAGAGCATGATCACAGTGTAAACTATTAGAGTGCTTTAAAATTATCGGCCGATCTTAAATTAAAATGGACAAGAGGATCTAAAATAAGCAATGATGAGGCATACCAAACTTCGCAGGAAAAATTCATAAGAGCCTCCAGTGAAGTGATGCTAAATTACCTTTGAATCGTTGGAAGATTTCCCAACGAAATAGGTTTAAAAACATTTATATTTTTCTTGATGTACGAGGCAACAAAGATACATGGTAGCGGCTCATGCATCTAAAGTTACTTTTACAAGCAGAAGATAGAGTACCCTAATGATTCTAAACGTAATAAATGCATTCATATTTATTTATAAAATATCTTACTTTCTGTGCGAGTGGAAAGAAGCGTATGTAAAGCTTTTTCCTTCGTATTCTCCAAAGAAGCGCGAATCTTTCAGGTTGATGTGATAGATTTCGTTGCCAGAGCATTTGCCATACAACCGATGCCAGGCTTCCTGCGATGCTTGGCCTTCTCTGGAAAGGAAAAATATCAAGATTTGTTATTTACCGAACCCAAGAAGAGAGGTCAGATATGTACACAGGAAAGCAGAAATCAAAACAAAAATGTCTCGCGCTGCTGAAGTACAAGTTAAGTGCCAATACTGAAAAAGAAATCCGCGACAAACGTAGTTTTTGCACTGAAACTAGATTACTAATAATTGATGACGGCTAGTTTTATAAACGAGAATGCCAGGGCTTGGTAAAAACTATTAATGGGAGAAAATATTACGGTCAAATTTCATCTCATTAGAGCACAATGTAAAGAAATGATATTGAACACAGTGAAGATTAGATTAGTCGTTAGTTTTAGCCTCCCTACCCAGCAACAATTGCGATCCAAAGAGAGGAAGGAGGAAGGCACCATTTAGTATGGAGTTAAGGAAACGCGGAATCTACGCAGAAAGGCATAGAAACAGTTAGTTGTGAAAGAAGATTATGAAACAGACCAAAGTTGAAGAAGACAGTAGTAGGTGCTGAAAAACAGGACAGCAGTGAACCGAAAAAAGGTGGTCCTTAACATAACAAAAACATTATATTTCAACAAAAAGAAGGCCTACCTAACTCTCAGCTCAGGCCCTCACATTGTCCCCCTGGGAGCGCTAGTTCCCATAGATACAATAATTGTATCCCCCTGAGGGGATTGAACACAGTGAAAATCCTCTATCCAAATATACGCAAAAAATTAAATTGAAAAGTATAGTGAAGAAGGGGCGTCGTCAAACTTCTTGCGGTATGTTGGCGCTAATCTTGAAACAATTTTACCTCGTTAGCGTAGTTTTGTACTGATGTTTTTCGTCGTGATCAATGTTATCTTTTCACATCGTTGTGCTCTCATATTACAAAATTCAACTTTGGCTTGATCCCCCGTAGTTGAACTCTTGAATTAGTTTTTACCATAGTTTTTTACTGCTTTTACACTGAAGATTAAATACTTAATGGCTGTGATAGTACAAATGTAGGGCCTAGATTTAAAAAGTCAGCGGTTATAAAAGACAATAAAGAGAGATACTTGACTTCTTCTAACTGCTTGATCAAGTAGTATTACAAATCCTGAATTCATTTAAGAGGGACTCGGCGATTTTCAAAAAACTATGTAACATTAAACTAATAATATAACTATCGGCATTATGACGATACTATGGTTAACACAAATGTTGAGGGTAGAGGACGATGTTTCCATTCAAACGTAAATATAATAGCATGAATAAACAATCAAGACTAAGTAGGCCTATAGATAGAAAAGAAAGTTAACGCTAGGTGTATATCTCATAGGTGTTGCATATAAAATGTAAGTATGAATTATTGGATTAGCACTGACACCGAGTTATGGATTTGAAGAAATAACGATAGTTAACTACATCCTAATAACAGGGACGCAATTGCGTGAACCAGTGTGACTGCATGGGAATTGAACGGTAAAACTTGTAATGAAGCATTTTGTCCCACAATGTTTCGTAAGCCACCTCGAAATGTGTTTCCTGTCGCAGCCCAGTTACCATGTAAAGAAACATCCATGCTCGTAGCTCATCTCACGAACAATAGTGGCGCAATTCTAGTGTCACTGCACAGCTTTTCTCGGTTCCTTTATCTTGTGATAATATTTACTGCAAGCAATGCAATCGACGTGTCAGTATTGGCTTGCAGAACCAGTGTGGTATGCCTGATACATATTTCGTTAGATCATACTCAAGTGATGCATGACCTTCGATTTGCTGGTAAACGAACGATTTTCCTGCTATGACCGCACTAGAGACTTGAGATAAATTATTTGTCAGTCAAGCTGACCACTCAGGGGGTACAACTATTGTATCTATGGGAATTAGTGCTCCCAGGGGGACAATTGTGGGCCCGAGCTAAAGGTTAGGTAGGCTTTCTTTCCGTTAAAATAGAATTGGTTTTTGTTTTGTCACGAACTATCTTTTTTCGGTTCACTGTTATCCTGTTTTTTCAGCACCTACTACTTTCTTCTTCAACTTTGATCTTGTTTCATGAACTCATTTCTCATCTTACTGTTTCTATGTCTTTTCTGCATAGATTCCGCGTTCTCTTAACTCCATACTAAATGGTGTCTTCTTCCTTCCTCTCTTTGGATCGCATTTGTTGCGGATAGAGAAGCTTGAACTAACTAATAATCTAATCAATAATAATCTGTCAGTTAAGCTAAATAATATATTGATGCTTTTAATGAAGATGAATATTAGTTTCGTGCCATTCAATAAATATAATTTCAAAAGTTTAACTTACCCCCAAGATACTTAATTCATTTCACTTCAACAAGGCATTTCCACGATTATGTTAACAAATAGGGACTTGGCCTGTTTTGTCTCACAAATTTCTTCAACATTTGAGTACATTTTGCTGATGACAATTTCGTGCAAGGGAATGCTTTATAGGTTTTGTAAATATCTCAATTTTGTGAATATCGCTGTACTACACTCACGTACACCGTAACAACAAACGTCGCTATTGAGAACGTACGTACGTAACTTGAAAAAACATCGCAGTAATGCATGAATTCTGAGTTACGGAAGACTTAATTTGACTCCACTTTTGTTCCAGTGCTTGACGGGAAACCCTTGTGGATAATGTTGAATAGAAAATAATGAATGATTGGGAAAGATGAAAAACGTTCAGTAGAAATATTACAGGTTTGCTTCGTAGTGTTCAATGTAAATCGAAATTTTTGTATTATTCATGATAAATTCAAAGTCGATTAACCAGTGTCCTCTTTCAAAAATACCCTCAATATATTGTATTTCTTATTCAATTAGTTCCCTAATGTGTTCTTTGAAGTTCTCTGCCGAGTGGCAGTTCCTATCCCATCCTGATATCGGTGACTGCCTGATGCCAGCGCCGGTTTAGTGACGGTGGTTGTGTTAACGGTAATATGAGTACAAAAATTCGGACGTTAAAGGGTTAAACATTTTCATTTTTGTTTAATCAACGCGAATTTGCAAATGAAAATTAAATTTAGTGAGTACCTTCATCATTTTGAGTAACAAACGCTCTAATTCAGGGAAGAAAATTACAAAACATGTTTCCACATTGAAACGTTACAAATTGCAAAGAAGGTTTCCCTTTTAAAAATGTACTCTCATCAGTGAGATGCAACAGTTGTACCTATGGGAATTTACGCTTCGAGGGGAAAATGTGAGGTCTAGAATTGAAATTTACATGACTTCTTTTTGTTGTAAAATAATTTAATTTTTAGACCTACATTTTTTTGGTTCACTGCTGTATTTTTTTCAGTAGCTCTTCTCTTCTTTAACATTTATGTATCTTGCTTCATAATCTTTCATCCTAACCTTCCATCCTAACTTTATGTTTCTTCGCGAAGGGGATCTTGTGTGAGTACACCCATGTGAAGGAATTTTGAGTTAGCTGAATAGTGTACTAAATGGTGCTTTCATCCTTTCGAACTTTGGAACACTTTTGCACTTTTGTTTTGGAACACTTTTGCACTTTTTGTTTAGGAGGCTTAAACTAACTTATCTAATCAAATACATAATTTACTCGGTGTCAGTGCTAATCCAATAATTCATACTTACATTTTATATGCAACACCTATGAGATATACACCTAGCGTTAACTTTCTTTTCTATATATAGGCCTACTTAGTCTTGATTGTTTATTCATGCTATTATATTTACGTTTGAATGGAAACATCGTCCTCTACCCTCAACATTTGTGTTAACCATAGTATCGTCATAATGCCGATAGTTATATTATTAGTTTAATGTTACATAGTTTTTTGAAAATCGCCGAGTCCCTCTTAAATGAATTCAGGATTTGTAATACTACTTGATCAAGCAGTTAGAAGAAGTCAAGTATCTCTCTTCATTGTCTTTTATAACCGCTGACTTTTTAAATCTAGGCCCTACATTTGTACTATCACAGCCATTAAATATTTATTCTTCAGTGTAAAAGCAGTAAAAAACTATGGTAAAAACTAATTCAAGAGTTCAACTACGGGGGATCAAGCCAAAGTTGAATTTTGTAATATGAGAGCACAACGATGTGAAAAGATAACATTGATCACGACGAAAAACATCAGTACAAAACTACGCTAACGAGGTAAAATTGTTTCAAGATTAGCGCCAACATACCGCAAGAAGTTTGACTGTTTCTATGCCCTTTCTGCATAGATTCCGCGTTCCCTTAACTCCATACTAAATGTTGCCTCTTCCTTCCTCTCTTTGGATCTTTGTTGAGGATAGGGAAGCTTAAACTGACTAATAATAATCTAATGCGTGGTAAAGGGAGGATAAAACTTTGTTATAATCAATCAATCAACATCCAATTCCTGAAATAATTTAGTATTTTTTCAATTTCTAAGTGTATTCATTAATCTTCGTGTACTTTTTCGTGTTGTCAGTAGTTTTTCTCTGATATTCGAGATAGGAGTACGGCGAAAATTTTACAAATGCGATGAAAAACATGTTTGATTATAATCCGCCACTGTTTTTACCTTGGCTCGTCTAAAAATTACAGGCTCGAAGCAACAGTAAAGGTGTGTAAAACAAACGAATAGTTGCCTACTTCTAATAAATGTTGAAGATTTCATAAGCTTCTTAGTATAAGATCGAAAAACAATTAATGCTCACCTTATACTACTAATACAGCCTTGTGGCCCATGGATTTGCACCTTATCAAGTCGCAGATAACACACCAGACTCACGATACTCTAACGTGATTTCCTCACTCCGTATGCAAAACAATGGAGTTATGATACTTGACAGCAAGAAAAGGCGATATGGGATTCTTTTCTTCAGGCACTGCATCATCTTCATCAACCTGAACCGTCTGTGCTGAGAGCTGCTGATGCATTGCTCCCTGGCTCTGACATTCGCGTCTCCTTTTGTCTCATAAATATTGGTTTGGGTGAATTGTAAACTTCCTTCTCCATTTCTTCAGTCGGATATGGCAGACTTATGAGTCTTGCGAAGGTCATGGTCGGAGTTATATGCTCATGGCGTGGCACGAGACTTTCCAGAGCATGAATATGGAAAAAACATTTCACACCCTAGTCGAACACTGAAAAACTCAACGGCCTCAGTGCATCGCGAATGACGTATGAGTTTGTGCAAAATTGGCAGCTGATCCGTCGAGATGATTTATTAGCAATGAGCCAGGAATTATCGGGCGGTAGGCTGTACGCTGCGGTAGAAAATCCATATTTTTCAGAGGCCGCTCCTGATTTAATACTTCATTCCTCGAGCAAATTAAAATATCCCAAACTTGTATTTTTCCACCTTCCATGTTTGTTCTCTTCGCATAAGCTGACGAGTTATCGATTTGTCTGAAAGGCGCAGCTTTTACAGTTTTTGTAGCTGCGTGAGTGGACTAAAAACCGGTAAAAAGAATAATTCCCGATACCGTCGCTATACTACTCTGCTAGAATTTAAAGTCTGATGTGCGCCTTGACTTTCTGCGGCGAGATCTCTGCTGGGTTTACGGGACTATTCTTCTCCTCGTATTCTTCAGTTTTTGGGTTATATTTTTTTCCTTGCTGCATGCATCTAAAACGTCAAAAACGTATGGATAAATTGAGACCTAATTTTTACGAACATTTACCTGTAAATTACGATAACTTCATTAAAATAATTTATATTTCCATGGATATTACTACTGTCGTTATTCCAGGGAAAAATTCAGCAGAAACATATGTTTACGGAGAAATTGAAACTTACCACTAGTAAAATGGGACAGTACTCGATGATGAAAACTAAGCGTTCGTAAGTTATACATAATATCTTACCTCGTTGACAGCGACGGGTTGCACCGAAATTCAATAGCCAACTCAAATTCAAAGTCAATTATAGCGAGTAATTTTATGTATGAGAAACATGTCGAGCGGTAGCCAACATGTCGAGCGGTAGCCAACATGTCGCGCGGTAGCCAACATGTCGCGCGGTAGCCAACATGTCGCGCGGTAGCCAACATGTCGCGCGGTAGCCAACATGTCGCGCGGTAGCCAACATGTCGCGCGGTAGCCAACATGTCGCGCGGTAGCCAACATAGGGCGGGGCAGCCAACATGTCGCGCGGTAGCCAACATGTCGCGCGGGAGCCGACATGTCGCGCGGTAGCCAACATGTGGCGGGACAGCCAACATGTGGCGGGACAGCCAACATGTCGCGCGGTAGCCGACATGTCGCGCGGGAGCCGACATGTCGCGCGGTAGCCAACATGTCGCGCGGTAGCCAACATAGGGCGGGGCAGCCAACATGTCGCGCGGTAGCCAACATGTCGCGCGGTAGCCAACATGTCGCGCGGTAGCCAACATGTCGCGCGGTAGCCAACACGTCGCGCGGTAGCCAACATGTCGCGCGGGAGCCGACATGTGGCGGGACAGCCAACATGTGGCGGGACAGCCAACATGTGGCGGGACAGCCAACATGTCGCGCGGTAGCCAACATGTCGCGCGGTAGCCAACATGTGGCGCGGTAGCCAACATGTCGCGCGGTAGCCAACATGTCGCGCGGTAGCCAACATGTCGCGCGGTAGCCAACATGTCGCACGGTAGCCAACATGTCGCGCGGTAGCCAACATGCCGCGCGATAGCCAACATGCCGCGCGATAGCCAACATGTGGCGGGACAGCCAACATGTGGCGGGACAGCCAACATGTCGCGCGGTAGCCAACATGTGGCGGGACAGCCAACATGTCGCGCGGTAGCCAACATGTCGCGCGGTAGCCAACATGTCGCGCGGTAGCCAACATGTCGCGCGGTAGACAACATGTCGCGCGGTAGACAACATGTCGCGCGGTAGCCAACATGTCGCGCGGTAGCCAACATGTCGCGCGGTAGCCAACTTGTCGCGCGGTAGCCAACGTGTCGCGCGGTAGCCAACATGTCGCGCGGTAGCCAACATGTCGCGCGGTAGCCCACATGTCGCGCGGTAGCCAACATGTCGCGCGGTAGCCAACATGTCGCGCGGTAGCCAACATGTCGCGCGGTAGCCAACATGTCGCGCGGTAGCCAACATGTCGCGCGGTAGCCAACATGTCGCGCGGTAGCCAACATGTCGCGCGGTAGCCAACATGTCGCGCGGTAGCCAACATGTCGCGCGGTAGCCAACATGTCGCGCGTTAGCCAACATAGGGCGGGGCAGCCAACATGTCGCGCGGTGGCCAACATGTCGCGCGGTGGCCAACATGTCGCGCGGTGGCCAACATGTCGCGCGGTAGCCAACATGTCGCGCGGTAGCCAACATGTCGCGCGGTAGCCAACATAGGGCGGGGCAGCCAACATGTCGCGCGGTGGCCAACATGTGGCGCGGTAGCCAACATGTCGCGCGGTAGCCAACATGTCGCGCGGTAGCCAACATGTCGCGCGGTAGCCAACATGTCGCGCGGTAGCCAACATGTCGCGCGGTAGCCAACATGTCGCGCGGTAGCCAACATGTCGCGCGGTAGCCAACATGTCGCGCGGTAGCCAACATGTCGCGCGGTAGCCAACATGTCGCGCGGTAGCCAACATGTCGCGCGGTAGCCAACATGTCGCGCGGTAGCCAACATGTCGCGCGGTAGCCAACATGTCGCGCGGTAGCCAACATGTCGCGCGGTAGCCAACATGTCGCGCGGTAGCCAACATGTCGCGCGGTAGCCAACATGTCGCGCGGTAGCCAACATAGGGCGGGGCAGCCAACATGTCGCGCGGTAGCCAACATGTCGCGCGGTAGCCAACATGTCGCGCGGTAGCCAACATGTCGCGCGGTAGCCAACATGTCGCGCGGTAGCCAACATAGGGCAGGGCAGCCAACATGTCGCGCGGTGGCCAACATGTCGCGGGGTAGCCAACATGTCGCGGGGTAGCCAACATGTCGCGCGGTAGCCAACATGTCGCGCGGTAGCCAACATGTCGCGCGGTAGCCAACATGTCGCGCGGTAGCCAACATGTCGCGCGGTAGCCAACATGTCGCGCGGTAGCCAACATGTCGCGCGGTAGCCAACATGTCGCGCGGTAGCCAACATGTCGCGCGGTAGCCAACATGTCGCGCGGTAGCCAACATGTCGCGCGGTAGCCAACATGTCGCGCGGTAGCCAACATGTCGCGCGGTAGCCAACATGTCGCGCGGTAGCCAACATGTCGCGCGGTAGCCAACATGTCGCGCGGTAGCCAACATAGGGCGGGGCAGCCAACATGTCGCGCGGTGGCCAACATGTCGCGCGGTGGCCAACATGTCGCGCGGTGGCCAACATGTCGCGCGGTAGCCAACATGTCGCGCGGTAGCCAACATGTCGCGCGGTAGCCAACATGTCGCGCGGTAGCCAACATGTCGCGCGGTAGCCAACATAGGGCGGGGCAGCCAACATGTCGCGCGGTGGCCAACATGTCGCGCGGTGGCCAAAATGTCGCGCGGTGGCCAACATGTCGCGCGGTAGCCAACATGTCGCGCGGTAGCAAACATGTCGCGCGGTAGCCAACATGTCGCGCGGTAGCCAACATGTCGCGCGGTAGCCAACATGTCGCGCGGTAGCCAACATAGGGCGGGGCAGCCAACATGTCGCGCGGTAGCCAACATGTCGCGCGGGAGCCGACATGTCGCGCGGTAGCCAACATGTCGCGCGGTAGCCAACATGTAGCGCGGTAGCCAACATGTCGCGCGGTAGCCAACATGTCGCGCGGTAGCCAACATAGGGCGGGGCAGCCAACATGTCGCGCGGTGGCCAACATGTCGCGGGGTAGCCAACATGTCGCGCGGTAGGCAACATGTCACGCGGTAGCCAACATGTCGCGGGGTAGCCAACATGTCGCGAGGTAGCCAAAATGTGGCGGGGTAGGCAACATGTCGCGCGGTAGCCAACATGTGGCGAGGTAGGCAACATGTGGCGCGGTAGCCTACTTGTGGCGGGGTAGCCAACATGTCGCGCGGTAGCCAACATGTCGCGCGGTATCCAACATGTCGCGCGGTAGCCAACATGTCGCGCGGTAGCCAACATGTCGCGCGGTAGCCAACATGTGGCGCGGTAGCCAACATGTGGTGCGGTAGCCAACATGTGGCGAGGCAGCCAACATGTGGCGAGGCAGCCAACATGTCGCGCGGTAGCCAACATGCCGCGCGGTAGCCAACGTGTCGCGCGGAAGCCAACGTGTCGCGCGGTAGCCAACATGTCGCGCGGTAGCCAACATGTCGCGCGGTAGCCAGCATGTCGCGCGGTAGCCAGCATGTCGCGCGGTAGCCAGCATGTCGCGCGGTAGCCAGCATGTCGCGCGGTAGCCAACATGTCGCGCGGTAGCCAACATGTCGCGCGGTAGCCAACATGTCGCGCGGTAGCCAACATGTCGCGCGGTAGCCAACATGTCGCGCGGTAGCCAACATGTCGCGCGGTAGCCAACATGTCGCGCGGTAGCCAACATGTCGCGCGGTAGCCAACATGTCGCGCGGTAGCCAACATGTCGCGCGGTAGCCAACATGTCGCGCGGTAGCCAACATGTCGCGCGGTAGCCAACATGTCGCGCGGTAGCCAACATGTCGCGCGGTAGCCAACATGTCGCGCGGTAGCCAACATGTCGCGCGGTAGCCAACATGTCGCGCGGTAGCCAACATGTCGCGCGGTAGCCAACATGTCGCGCGGTAGCCAACATGTCGCGCGGTAGCCAACATGTCGAGCGGTAGCCAACATGTCGAGCGGTAGCCAACATGTCGCGCGGTAGCCAACATGTCGCGCGGTAGCCAACATGTCGCGCGGTAGCCAACATGTCGCGCGGTAGCCAACATGTCGCGCGGTAGCCAACATGTCGCGCGGTAGCCAACATGTCGCGCGGTAGCCAACATGTCGCGCGGTAGCCAACATGTCGCGCGGTAGCCAACATGTCGCGCGGTAGCCAACATGTCGCGCGGTAGCCAACATGTCGCGCGGTAGCCAACATGTCGCGCGGTAGCCAACATGTCGCGCGGTAGCCAACATGTCGCGCGGTAGCCAACATGTCGCGCGGTAGCCAACATGTCGCGCGGTAGCCAACATGTCGCGCGGTAGCCAACATGTCGCGCGGTAGCCAACATGTCGCGCGGTAGCCAACATGTCGCGCGGTAGCCAACATGTCGCGCGGTAGCCAACATGTCGAGCGGTAGCCAACATGTCGCGCGGTAGCCAACATGTCGCGCGGTAGCCAACATGTCGCGCGGTAGCCATCATGTCGCGCGGTAGTCATCATGTCGCGCGGTAGCCATCATGTCTCGCGGTAGCCATCATGTCGCGCGGTAGCCAACATGTCGCGCGGTAGCCAACATGTCGCGCGGTAGCCAACATGTCGCGCGGTAGCCAACATGTCGCGCGGTAGCCAACATGTCGCGCGGTAGCCAACATGTCGCGCGGTAGCCAACATGTCGCGCGGTAGCCAACATGTCGCGCGGTAGCCAACATGTCGCGCGGGTAGCCAACATGTCGCGCGGTAGCCAACATGTCGCGCGGTAGCCAACATGTCGCGCGGTAGCCAACATGTCGCGGGGTGGCCAACATGTCGCGCGGTGGCCAACATGTAGCGCGGTGGCCTACATGTAGCGCGGTGGCCAACATGTAGCGCGGTGGCCAACATGTAGCGCGGTGGCCAACATGTAGCGCGGTGGCCAACATGTGGCGAGGCAGCCAACATGTCGCGGGGTAGGCAACATGTCGCGGGGTAGGCAACATGTCGCGGGGTAGGCAACATGTCGCGGGGTAGGCAACATGTCGCGCGGTAGCCAACATGTCGCGGGGTAGGCAACATGTCGCGGGGTAGGCAACATGTCGCGCGGTAGCCAACATGTCGCGGGGTAGGCAACATTTCGCGGGGTAGGCAACATGTCGCGGGGTAGGCAACATGTCGCGGGGTAGGCAACATGTCGCGGGGTAGGCAACATGTCGCGGGGTAGGCAACATGTCGCGGGGTAGGCAACATGTCGCGGGGTAGGCAACATGTCGCGGGGTAGGCAACATTTCGCGGGGTAGCCAACATTTCGCGGGGTACCCAACATGTGGCGGGGTTGCCAACATTTCGCGGGGTAGCCAACATGTGGCGGGGTAGGCAACATGTCGCGCGGTAGCCAACATGTGGCGGGGTAGCCAACATGTGGCGGGGTAGCCAACATGTGGCGGGGTAGCCAATATGTGGCGGGGTAGCCAACATGTGGCGGGGTAGCCAACATGTCTCGCGGTAGCCAACATGTCGCGCGGTAGCCAACGCGCGGTAGCCAACATGTCGCGCGGCAGCCAACATGTCGCGCGGCAGCCAACATGTCGCGCGGCAGCCAACATGTCGCGCGGCAGCCAACATGTCGCGCGGCAGCCAACATGTCGCGCGGCAGCCAACATGTCGCGCGGCAGCCAACATGTCGCGCGGCAGCCAACATGTCGCGCGGCAGCCAACATGTCGCGCGGCAGCCAACATGTCGCGCGGCAGCCAACATGTCGCGCGGCAGCCAACATGTCGCGCGGCAGCCAACATGTCGCGCGGCAGCCAACATGTCGCGCGGCAGCCAACATGTCGCGCGGCAGCCAACATGTCACGCGGCAGCCAACATGTCACGCGGCAGCCAACATGTCGCGCGGCAGCCAACATGTCGCGCGGCAGCCAACATGTCGCGCGGCAGCCAACATGTCGCGCGGCAGCCAACATGTCGCGCGGCAGCCAACATGTCGCGCGGCAGCCAACATGTCGCGCGGCAGCCAACATGTCGCGCGGCAGCCAACATGTCGCGCGGCAGCCAACATGTCGCGCGGCAGCCAACATGTCGCGCGGCAGCCAACATGTCGCGCGGCAGCCAACATGTCGCGCGGTAGCCAACATGTCGCGGGGTAGCCAACATGTCGCGGGGTAGCGACCATGTCGTGTGAGAGCTAATCCCACCGATAAAACTTGCACAAAAATGAGAAGGCTGGCTGGGTTTTAAGACGTAAGCCCAACGAAATTTTAAGGCTCACGAACAAAATCCCAAACATCACGAACAAAATCCCAATACTGACATATTGTTGAAATCATTCAAAAATGCAACAGAAGACCTAAGGTTTGTGTAGCGAATGGAGTATACATGTGGGAAATATGAACTCTTTTCTGAGAAGAAATAAATCCTCTGCTTTTACGGCTCATCCGAACATTCCGAGCAAAATTTTTGCACAGAGACTCTCGATAACCCTTCTCCTTCATTAGCCTGAAGTGCAGCTGCAACGTATACTTTAATAGAAAATCTCCGTTCCAATAAAAAAACATTAGCTAAATCAAAAAGATTAAAGCAAATCTTCATGAGATCTTCTTGTCTAGCATTTTGTCAAACGGTGCTCTCAGAAAGAAACCGAGGCTGCATAAAAATCGAAAAAATAGTTAAACTTGGAAAAATGATTCAACTTTCAATTCCTTTGTGCTGTTTACAGCAAGATGCTTATCGTGGACACCGAAATAAGCACATTCCATGACAGCAACAGCTCCATGACGGCACTTTTCGACTTTTTGATGCTTTGATCAAAACTAAGTCAAAAACAAAGCCAAAAACTGGTAGTAAAATTTTCACACAACGTTCGGGCACTAATAAAAAATGTATGAGTTTTTTTGCCACCATTTCAGCGGTAATACACTGAAGACAATCATTTTCTTTATTTTTCAGCTGATAAACTTAACAGAGACGATAAACTTATCTATTATTGGGTACATTTGCTTGCGTATTATTTCCATAACTTTTATGCCTAAAGCTCCGTTATTTACTATTATGTGTTCACTTTGTCTTAGGTTCAGACCCTGCTCCTAACATTCTCATTAGATTGTTAGTTTACGCTTCCCTAACCACAACGTAGGTGTCCCCAAGAGAAGTAGGAGAAAGGTAACATTTAGTGTAGAGAAAGGGAAATTGGGAATTTAATTTAGGTCCATTTAATGCAACTACACGCCCATTTAATGCAATTTCAGGGCCATTTAATGCAACTACACTCCCATATAATGCAACTACACTTCCATTTAATGCAACTACACTCCCATTTAACACATTCATTGCGGTATGACCCACCGGTGGGTCGTAGTTAGGTTTTTCCTGCTGCGAAACGACCCATCTATGTGTCGTTTTGAAAAATTCTAACAACCTTTCTAAATTAATGGTATTCAACAGGCCCAGTGAAAGTTTGATATTTACAAATTTGCTTATCACTTTTGACTTTAAATTTAAGTTGAATATTGAACTTCAGTTCAACCCATCGCAACTAACGTGTTAATGCAACTACACTTCCATTTAATGCAATTTCAGGGCCATTTAATGCAACCATACGCACATTTAATGCGATTATTTCCCCAGATAATGTAAACAAGCCAATTTAATGCCATCGCAAATCCATTCCATAAGCCCATTTAATGCAACTACACTCACATTTAATGCAACCATATGCCCATTTAATGCAACTACACACATGTAATGCAACTATACGCCCATCCAGTGCAACAACCGGCCATTTAATGCCATTACAGGGCCATTTAAAATTTCGTATTGTTGGCTTCCTGCATTTTTAGGTGCTGCTCAAATCGCATGTGAACTTCCGAAAAAAGTAATTAATTTGGGGGCATTTATAGCGTCGCATTGTTTCCACGTCCGTCATATCACGCTTTGACACGCTTAGATCCAATTATTAGTGATGTTAGTCCCAAATTTGGGGTCAAGTATCAATTAAGGGGTCAAGTGTCAAATTAGGGGTCAAGTATCAAATTATAGGGTCAAGTATCAAATTACATAGGGGTCAAATATCAAATTAGGGGTACAGTATCAAATTAAGCGTCAAGTCTCAGATTAGGGACCAAGTATTATATGGGGGGTCAAGTATGAAATTGAGGGTCAAGTATCATCTTAGGGGTAAAGCATCAAATTAAGGGTTAAGTACTAAAATAGGGGGCAAGTATCCAATTAGGGATTAGTATTGAAATAAGGGTTAAATATCACATTCGGAGGTAAGCTGATGCCAGTATCAAATTCCTACAGTATATCACTATGCTACTACCGAATTATCAACTGCCATGCATCTCAGTTTTACCATTTTGATTCCCCGCGTCCGACTAAGAGTGTCGTGAATTCAGGCCTGTTGGTACTTAGCATTTTAACGTTCTGAGGTAATGGACTAATCGAAACCTTTCATGGTACACGATTCAATTTGAACCTTATGATTCCAGCCAGATTAAAGCTCGAATGATTTTATTGGTAACATGAACTATCCGTCGCTATCTATCGTCTCGTTAGTACCTGAACTTCAGAGGGCATATGGCTAAAATTGCCTTCGGGTTCAGGATAGAATGATCAGCTTGAGATCAAAGGTGAAATAAGTTCTCCATACCGTGAATTTGAAAGAAAAAGTCGGGTGCATTTCAATTTCTTGAAAAGATAATTGACTTAAGTCGTAAATAGAGATTCAACGTTTCGAACACATGCAGACTTATTACATAGGACTCGAGTACTTTCAGCAAGAGCGCCTGTTCAACTTCTGAATGGATGACTTCGCTTCTAAACTTAGGTCAGCTTGTGATTGATTAAAGAACAGTATTCCATAAATAAGATGCTTTACTTCTGCCGTAGTGCTGGACCAGTTCTCAGGATAATGTGAATTTCAGTACCAATAATAATTGCACTTTCATTGTTTGCTAGAAATTCAAAGCAATTCAAACTTGGAATGAAAAGTTTGAAGTTGATTTAAAAATGCTCAAGCTATGATTTGAGTAGACATTCAAGTTTAGTCCAGTGTTCATTTTTTGATTTTCTTCGTATTTCGTATTTTATTGATAATTTTTAAATAAAATTTCTTATTGATTAAAGTTTAGTCACATCTTGAGTCGTTTTTCTGTTACTATTATCGGTGTAAGCCGTCGCTATTTAGCTGAAATTACCGCTTTGTGTTAATTCTTTGACTGCGACGTACGCCGTCGGTGGTACACGGAGGTAATTTTCATAATGCTGCTGACTGACCAGTAGTCGTAAATTCAATTTTCATAAATTCTTAATCAAAGCTAAATGAAAGCACGATCCAGGTAACGTTTGGTATTTTCAAAATCGTTCACTACAATTGACTTTAAATTTGAGTTTGATGTTGAACTTAATATTTAGTAGTCGCAGTCAAAGTGTTAATTCATGGGTTAGTGGAAAATTCCCAGTAAGGAACTCTGCTCCTCGTGAAAATCAGAACACGTATGAGCAGAATTACCGATAAAAAAATTCTCATAACCGAATAGAAAGAAAAATTTCATCTTAGATGTGAAAAAATTCTTCAGGATTGGAAGTTAATCATAAATATTTCGTAAATAGCGATTGTGTTTTTTTTCTGTCGCGTTCTTTAGTTGGAATTTGCCTGCCTGAATTTTTCGAATCAATACAATACTTTCCTTATTTTTTATGGTAAATTAAACCTCAAGTTAGTTTAACACGTTAGTTGCGATGGGTTAAACCGAAGTTCAATACTCAACTTGAATTTAAAGTCAAAAGTGATAAGCAAATTTGTAAATATCAAACATTAACTGGGCCTGTTAAATACCACTAATTTAGAAAGGTTGTTAGAATTTTTCAAAACGACCCATCGATGGGTCGTTTCGCAGCAGGAAAAACCTAAGCACGACCCACCGGTGGGTCGTGTCGCAGTCAACGTGTTAAGCATTTAAGAGGAAAGAGGAAGGCAGCGTTTTGTTAGGAATAACGAGAAGGGATTTTCTGATAAAGGTGTTTCTACATCGAATTCCTTGCGCACAGAAACAACAAGTTCGCACGAGGTTTAAGGAACAAAAAAGAAGTTGCTGAAGAAAATAATAGAGGGGGAAAACGAGGAGTAGTAAGATAAAAAAAAAAATCAGAACAAAATAAACTAGCAAAAACATTCAACTACCACAACAGGAAGGCCTAAATGTCAAACATTTGCTCAGGACCTCATATTTTCACTTTAAGAGAGTAAATTCAAAAGCGTCAAAGTAATGAACAAGTTGAAGTCAATTTTTGAAATTTTTCTGCCAATCATATTTCCTATTAACTCATAGTTCTCAAATTTCCTGGCGTCATTTTGAGCGTGGCTATTCATTATAAACTTGTATTTTACCTGCCATCAATCAACTTGAAAATATTTGCAATGGGTATGCTACGCTAGGTATGCACTATTACAAGAGACTATTCGTACTCCTGCACGTAAATGCGACCGCTTCGTGCAGCAGAAGTATTTCACAAATTTTTGGAATGAAAAATTTCGAGCAGAACTAGAAGACTTGGTCACAGACAGTCCGAATTCTTTCCAGCGCATTCTCTAAATTATTTTTCAGAAACTTTCTTACACAATTTTGAGTATGTAAGAACGTTCTAGGCATGCCCCGACAAGCAAGTAAACTTTCGCTCATTTTTTTTTGAGCTTCCAAGAACGGAAATTATTCAGGCCTTTTGCAGGCTACAGAAATACGTTGCACATAATATAAGCTGAAGTATGTTTCGAAATGTTTAAACCAAAAAATAATTATTCATATGTATTTAAACAGAAACGAGTTGCATATATTTAGAACCCAGATGCACTATTCAAGCCGCTACAAAGACCATACAATTTCTAAAATTTCATGTAACTCTAAAATTATTCAGCTAATCGAATTTGCGTTGCAAAGGGTTGGTTTCTTTGACTAAATTGTCAAGCATTCAAAATACCAATCGACTTTGATAAGCGATGACTAAAAGATAATGTGACCGGATTCCTCACTCTTAAAAAATTCGTCGTGAATTTCATAAAATCACCGCTAACAGCATCCAAACATGAACCTTCTTACTTAAGATTTCTTTATTATCGTGGCTCTAGATAAGATCAGATTCTTAGTTAGTTTTCGCCTCCCTATCCGCAACAAGGGCTCTCCAAAGAGAGGAAGGAAGATGGCACTATTTAGTATGGAGTTAAGGGAACGCGGAATCCATGCAGAAAGGGCATAGAAACAGTAAGATAAGAAAGAAGTTCATGAAGCAAGATCAAAGTCGAAGAAGAAAGTAGTAGGTGTTGAAGGAACAGGACAGCAATGAACCGAAAAAAAGATGGTTCTTAACATAACAAAAGCATTTTTTTCAACAAAAAAAGGCTTACCTAACTCTCAGCTCGGGCCCTCACATTGTCCCCCTGGCAGTGCTAAATATCGTGGTTCTAAACGCTGAAAATAGATAATGCGCCTACGCGTTGATTTCGTTTGATGATTTTAACATTGTCATCTTACATTGTTCATTATGTTTTTGAATTTTTGACAGATATTTTCCACGCGACATGTCAGAAGACTTGCTTTGTGAGACATACGCACGAAAATTATAAAAAAAGTAATGTAAAACGAAAACAATGTTCTCAATCATGATCTCAAAACTGTGTAAAAAATGAAGAACAGAATTATTATTATTATTATATAAGAAAGTTTTAGCCTCCCTTAACCACGACAAAGATGTTCGAAGAGAGGAAAGAGGAAGGCACCATTTAGTATGGAGTTGAGGGAACGCGGAATCTACGCACAAGGTGCACAGAAACAGTAAGCTAGGAAAGAAGTTCATGAAACAAGAAATAAGTTGAAGAAGAAAGTAGTAGGTGCTGAAAAACAGGACAGCAGTGAACCGAAAAAAGATGGTCCATAACGAAACAAAAAACTTTTTTATTACAACAAAAAGGAAGCCTACCTAACCTTTAGCTCGGGCCCTCACATGGTTCCCCTGGGAGCGCTAATTCCCATAGTTATAATAGTTGTATCCCCCTGAGGGGATGAAGAACAGAAACAGACCTGGTTTCTACACCACTAATTTTTATGAAGCCATTGACCTTTTCTTCCTGAACACCACAGCTACCATAGAGGCTACGTTCAAGCGGTATTTCGGTGCTGAAATACAGACTCAATCGTCAAATATTGCCTGTGAAACTTACTATCCTCTTGAAATGTGAAGCAGCCGCATCACAAGCTTAGAGAAGTAGTGACATCACAGTGTTGAATCTGATACGTTGAAGTCTTATCACGACACTGACACTCAGACCTAACACTTTGACCGCAACGTGCGCCACCGGTGGCTACGGATGGGATTTTCATAGTGATACTGTCCGACCAATAGTGACAAACTCAATTTTAATTAATACTCATTTAATTCTTAAGTGAAGACATGATCCAATTAATGTTTGCTGCTTTCATAATTGCATACTATCATTGGTTTTAAATTCGAATTGAAAATTGAGTTTCAGTTTAACCAATTACAGTCAAAGTGTTCACACATTGACTGCGATGAGTTAAAAGTTCAGTATTCAACTCATTTAAATTCACGAGTTGTTAGAAATTTTATAAATACCAAACATTAACTAGGTTCATTAAATACCACGAATTTTAACAGATGGTTTAAACTTTTTCAAATGCCCCATCGATGAGTTATTTCGCAGCAGGAAAAATTAAAGCACGACTCACCGGCGAGTCATATCGCAGTCAATGAGTTAAGCATGTAGAACCTATATAACTCACTGTCCTCTGGAGGTGTGTAGCAGGAGCGTTGAGATGTAGTGACGTTATTGTATTGAATATGATGCATTCAATCACGACACTGACACACAGACTTAAAGCTTATGGAACTCACTGTCCTCTGGAGGCGCGTAGCTGCCGCGTGGAAATGCAGTGACATCACTGTATTCGACTGATGCATTAAAGTCTTACCACGACACTGACACACAGACTTAAAGCTTATGGAACTCACTGTCCTCTGGAGGTGTGTAGCAGGAGCGTCACCAGGGTGGAGATGCCAGGACTCATGCAGTTGTTGGCGAGCAGAGCGTACTTGAACTCGTCCTCACACACCACGTGCTCGGCGAACTTCACGTGCAGCTTGTTCTCGGGTCTGAATATCTGCACGTACTGGGGGATGCTCGGGGCGAAATCCTTCACGGCCCACGACCTCAGAATCGTGTGTTCATCCTGGATGTAGAATTTCATCGAATCAGTCAAATTACCTCTTATTTCGTTTAAAATTGCATGACACTTTTTATTTCAATACATTGCTGCGTGTGTTGAACGCATTATATGCGCTGTATACTGCTAAGTATTTGTCGTCCATAACACAGACCTTTTCACCTCTAAAGCCTCATTCAGAGTTGTAATACACCTGAGCCTTCAATTTCGACATAAAATGCCAATCGATTCATTCACCAATGTAATACATATGTCGTATGATGAAGTGAGTCAATTATTATATAAGAACGATTTAGCCTCCCTTAACCACGACGAAGATGTTCCAAGAGAGTAAGGAGGAAGGCACCATTTTGTACGGAGGTGAGGGAACGCGGAATCTATGCACAAGGTGCACAGAAAAGTAAGCTGAGAAAGAAGTTCATGAAATAAGGATAAGTTGAAGAAGAAAGTAGTAGGTGCTGAAAAACACGACAGCAGAGAACCGAAAAAAGATAGTCCGTAAAAAAACAAAAACCTATTCCATTTGAAAAAAAAAGGATGCACGCCTAACCTATAGCTCGTGCCCTCGATCACATAGTCCCCCTGGGAGCGCCAACTCCCATAGGTAAAACAGTTGTATCCTCCTGAGGGGATGTAGTGAGTCAATAAGCACAAGATAAAATTTGAAATGAAAGTCATTTCTGAAACCAATAACCTTCGCTATACCTTGCACTGACGGTGGTAGGGGGCATTTATTTCAAATATTTGCTACCGGATGAGCTTATATTTGCAATAATTATTCGTTGCAGAGAGCTGCAGTGGTGTATAACGTAGATATGCCGTGAGTGAGGCTCTGAATAATTCGATTGTAACCTCTACGAAGCCGTTACTTCCAAACATACAATCGTGGTCGCCTTGATCAACTAGCTAATACTCTGCTTGTGCCTTCCTTAGTTACTTAGTTAGTCCGTCCGTTAGGCCGCTTTGCGCAAAGATTACATTGTCAGTGCAATTTCCGCGGGTCCTGCTAGCTTTATACTAATAATCCACTGAAAGAATTTTCATTAGTTTCAAAGAGCCTCTTACTATTATGCAATACAACGGATTTTAGCGCGCGAGTTGGGATGAATGGTAAAATGCAGAAATATTACATTAGTCGACGCTACATACACTTGTTTTTTATTTCATTTTACCAATTTTTTATGTTTTTCTTGAGAGACACAGAAATTTAAACAAAAAATACAAATATTAAAAACTGAATGAATTTCTTTAAAATCATTCAGGAAATAAGCAATTTGAAATGAGTAAATTAAAAAATATACACTGTAGCACCCAATGCTGTTGAACAAATGAACACTGATAAAGCTTGGCAGCAGCAGTTATGAATAGAGCAGCTCTAACATGAAATGTGACCAACACTCGAGGGTCTAGATTAGATCATTAGTTAGTTTAAGCCCCCCTATCCGTAACAAATGCGATTCAAAGAGAGGAAGAAGGAAGGCATCATTTACTATGGAGTTTCAGTTAAGTAAACTGAAATAAATTAAAGTTATTGGTTCCTAAGTAAATAAATAACACACATTTCTTGGTTTAGTCGACCATACATTTGATGGAAGTTTGTATAATTGTAAAGTATGTGAGGCGTGGTTTATTTATAAAAAAAGTTTGAAGGCCAGAGATCATCTTAGAAGAAAATTTTTAATAAAGATGAGAAACATTAAAAAAAACTAGAATAGATTAAGTTATAGGTTAGTTAAAGCCTCCCTAACCGCTACAAAAAAGAGCGTATCGAAAAGAGGAAGGAAGAAGGCACCATTTAGTATGGATATTAGGGAATGCGTCATATATGCAGCAAGGGCATAGAAATAGTGAGTTGAGAAAGAAGTTCATGCAACAAGATCAAAGTTGAAAAAGAAAGTAGTAGGTGCTGAAAAACAGGACAGCAGTGAACCGAAAAAAATGGTCCTTAACATAACAAAAATATTTTATTTCAACAAAAAAAAGGTTTACCTAACTCTCAGCTCGGGCCCTCACAGTTTCCCCATGGGAGCACTAATTCCCATAGATTCAATAGTTGTATCCTCCTGAGGGGTTGTAGATATGTAGTTACTGCATACGAATGAACCAAGTCTAATCTGAGACAGTTAATTCGTTAGTTTTGGCTATTTTAAAACTCCACAGCCACATAAAATACGATTCGAAAGAGAAGAGAAGATAAGGACCGTTTAGTATGGTCTATAAAAAACGGGCATCTATGCACATGGCGTGTTCTCACAGATGATACTCTGCTATAGAAGCCACAGTATAGGGAAGAAAAGGAAGAAAATACAAAGAAGAAATAGAAAATGAATAAAACGAAAAGACGTATAGTGGACACGAATTATAGGAATCCCGAAGACTTGTTTATATGTATATAGCGGAGGTAATCTACAGGTATCCTTCATAGTGCTAGTTACCATGGCGTAGGTTAGACAAGCCTAACTAATCTAAACCTATTGCTTGTTTTATGCATCTGAAGGGAATTTAAAGCCTCAAATTAACCCGGAGGGAATTAAAAAGTTTCCTACACGTTACTAGAAAAATTTCTGTAATAAATGCACCATATAGTCAGTATATAGAAATTACGAGTGCCATTCATGCCTTATCAACTTTAATAGAAAATACGCCCACCGGAACAGACACTAATATAAACATATTCATGTTAGGTTTAGGAACAAAACAGTAAACATGTAAATTTTGAGTTCTTAAACCCTCGATAATCGTCACAGACGCTCACGAACAAATGGCGCCGTGAATGAGTCAGACACACGTCAGACCTTTAGTCATTCTGCGGGACACACCAACGGAAAAAATTAAAAACATTTTTATACTATTATTAACGAGTTGGCATTTCATACGCAGATTAAACTATTTCCTCAATATTTCTACCCCAAAGCTCGAATGATGCAAGCGTACTCCCATTTGATGGCAAAACTGCCTCATTATAGTCAGTGAAGTTGAAGTTCACTTTCAAGTATTGAATTTAATTCTTTTTGCTCGAATGAAAATTCACGAGGTCACCAAAGAAGCATACAATATGAAACCAATTAAATCAAGGTGCTTAACCGGTTGACCGTGAGAAAATTATATAAGTGGAAGACTGATACGTGAAATAGACAAGCTCAGCTGCGCCATGCTTCGATCTATCCTCCTGCATGGTCACATCTATCACCAACACTGGTGAGAACCGGTTCTAGCTGCGCACTTTCTTTTTACCAGACACGATGATGCCACCGACGTAATTCAATTTATCTAGCTATCAGAATATCACAACGCGATAAAATAACATGAGCTGCATTTTACGGACATATAATGAATGCGGGTTCCTTAATAAAAATGCGAGCAATAATCGTATATATGAAAATAGGTACAGGTTCCCAAGAAGAGGAATAGGATCTTTTCCAGATAAGCCCCGCCGCTGATGCAACACGTAAGTTCACCCACTTGTAACTTTCGAAATAATGCACATATCCATTACAAATTACCCCCAAACGAAAGAATGTTTCACTCTTTCTTTTGAGAGTTAGTTTAGGTCAATAGGTGCATTATTTTGAAAGTTACAAGTGGGTGAACTTATGTGTTGCACGAGCAGCGGGGCTTATCTAGAAAAGATCCGAGGGATAACGAAACAAAACTTAAAGGCCTGTTGTACTTTTTATAACCTGAAAGTTAAAATTAACGAGTAATTTCTATTGCGAACGTTACAAATGTAAGCTGCTGCATCAGCTAAATGTATTGTGGGTCTGAAAAACAACGGAAACTAAGAAGTCACGAATGTTGAGCCATGCCCTTCAAAATATTAATTTTTCAATTTTCACAAGCTTCAAGGTAAAGCTTGTAAATGAATTTTGTTCCGGTGCGTAAATGTCTTGATGCAACTGTGCTCTGCATTGCATCATACGTCACGCAATTTCATTGAACGGATGAAATAATATTTCAATGCCAATGGTTCAGTGATTCTCAGTGTAAGTACTCGTTCACAGCAATGTTGGGAACTTAAGTTTTATATCTCCATTTTTTCGAGGTCTGTACCGAAAGTGGCTTTGGGGACCGCTCGAGAACATATTTGAAGAATGAAACAGACAAAATAGTTATTGAAGACGTCAATACTGGATGTCTTGAGAGGCATGCAAGTAGCATGGAAAACAAATAATAAAGCGAACCTGAAAAGATAACAACACTCGCAGAAGCCACCTATAACAAACTGGTCTCTGTATGAGGTTCAACACTTTGACCGCACCGCGCGCCACCGGTGGCTACAGCGGGGAGGAGGTGGCTACGGACGGGTGGCTGCTGACCGACCAGTAGTCACAGACTCAATTTTCATAAATAGAGCATTAAAGCTAAATGAGGGCATGGTGCAGGTTATGTTTGCCACTTTCAAAATCGATTAGTACAATTGACTCTTTGACTCTAAATTTAAGTATAATATTGAACTTCAGTTTACCCAATAGAGGTCAGCGTGTTAACACATTCCCCGCGTATCGGGTCACATGTGCACCAATAAGTAAATTGCTTATTTACATACCGGTATAAATTAAAAACTTTCATCTGCTTCAGGACCATTTTTGGAAATAATTTATCATACTAGGTGAACTGTTATTGAGCAATTGTTTTTTTCATGTTTCTTAGGAAGGATGAAAATATGTTAGAGCACTAAATCAATTTATCTATTCTGCTACTTACAACTAAACAAATCAACCGTTAACAGCCGCGGAATTGCGCTGAACGTGTTGGGAGGATTGTAACTCATAAGCGTTATTTCTCTAAACGCGTTGGCGAGATCCCATCCCGAGTGTTGCTTAAAAAAAATCTTCATGTACTCTGGGAAGAGCTTAGTCGGCTGAAATTCACCAAGAGACAATTCCCTTCGCTGCACCTATTGATGAGTATCCTTAGTACTGCATAACGGAAATACTAAATGCATGTTCTATATATATTTGACTGTGGAATAGGTCAAGAAAAATCAGACGCTTAAATTTATTTCATTTAGAGAAGAGAACACAGAGGGCTTAAGAACTCACATAAACACCCTTATTTAATAAAATTGTTTGTTGAACGGAATGACAGATGATCTAGCCAAAATAGTTATTATTACTATTATAACCGAAGATCAATGATAGACTGTAATTTCCAGAATATTCACTCAAGAAGTAAGAAAAATAAATTTTCCATGCCGTAAAATAAAGTTTTTGATAACGCATTAATTTAACCGACAATTACAAATATTTCGAGAAGTAAAATAGTAAACTAGTGAGATTCATATAACCCAAAACACTGCCAGAAACCGCTCTATTGCCAAAATGAGCTACGCTAGAAAGATAAAAGATGGGGGGGGGGGGGGGGGGGGAAGTGAATGGCTACGCCCCAAAGAATAATAAGATTATGGCCTTCAAATGAGCTACGCTAGAGAGAAAGTGGGTAAAAAAGACAATGCAGCAACGAATATAAGATTTATGGCCTTACAATAAGCTACGCTGGAGAGAGAAAGAGGGTAAAAATGGCAATGCATCAAAGAATAGTAGAGCTACGGCCTCAAAATAAGGTACGCTAGAGAGAGAAAGAGGGTTAAAAATGACAAAGCAGCAACGAAAAGTAGAGCTTTGGCTCAAAATAAGCTACGCTAGAGAGAGCAAGAGACGGGGGTTAAAAATGGCAATGCAGCAAAGAATAATAGAGTTATGGCCTCAAAATAAGGCAATAGATGCACTCACCGCAGCAGTTTTGTCGGCGTAGTGTCGGGCCGCCAATATGAAGCAGGCTTCGGCCTCACTCATTCTAGCTCTCGTTAGGTCTCCGTCCTGCAATAAAAGCGAACGAAGCACTGCAATTCTGTAAGGACTGTGCGCACGCTCACCCAGCCATATTCGTCTCCCTCTTACGCCTGAGTTACTGGGAAAGCTTCATAAAGGATTACTCAGGTGACGGCTTATATTCGAAGCTCCAAAGAGTAACTTTGTCACGCTATGAAAGCGAGCTCAGTGAAAGAGACGCCAGGTCTCTTCCAAAGCGTGGAACTGCAATTTTTCAAAGCCTACGAGGATTAGCTCCTCTTCCTCTTGCAATATCATCCAATTTCTCGACGTTCTGCTAGAAAAGGAGGCTCACTGAACACGCCTAAATAGTTTGAATTGATGCAGATATATAATGATTACCTCTGTTTCACATGAACTTAGTGGTGACGTAACGCGAATCGACATCAAATAATTTCGTTCTGCACTACTGGGAAATCAGGGTAGGCACAACATTCTATGCCAAAAAGAATTTATTCCTTATATATTAAATGCACTGCTGGAGATTGTTTCATGATCTCAACTGAGCCCTTAGAATATGAATAGATAGATCGGACTTTTTCTTCACAAAATAATGTGAGTTTCTTTTCCATGTAATTACATGCAATTAGAGCAGTGGAGTATGACTTTCAGAAAATTTGAGGTGAACAATTGCAACTTCTGCAAGTAGGAGCAGTTATGCTACTCGTACAATAAAAAATAGTTTGCGTTTGAAGCAATAGCTATCGAGAGCTCAAAGTTTAGGCACCCCCAGAAACAGTTAAATAATCTGGTACGGGAAGCTACTGCTTCCACAAGGTTTTCCAAATGAAATAAATGTACGAGGAGTTCGCGAGACTCGAACTCAGGACTAGAAATTACCGCGCCGGCACGCTATCGACCTCGCAATCGATCACCCTAAAAGATGTTCGAAGCACAACGAAAGCAATGCAATAGCTATCTTTGCACCATTTTACTAGTTCTTTTATGTACATAATAAACAAATCAAACAATTTTACCAATGTATTTTCAACAAGATCAGAGCCACGGAAAGAATTTTAAAGACCGAAAACATGGAATAAAGATACGGTTCTGTATTCAAATTATGCCTGAAGTCTCCAAATTTTAGAGTGGGTATAGAATTCATTCATTTATTACTTCCAATGCTCGGAACGTCAGCCTTTCCACAAAAAAAAGGAGAAAAGAAGAATGAACACAATGAAGTAATATAGCTAACGTAACAAATGCATCCAGTGAATTCAGTTGTAAATTACTCTATGAATCGATAAGAATATTAATAAATGACCAGAGCTAATTTCCATAAGTAGAGTTCAGTGACGAGGATAGACATCACCAGTACGCTTCAAGAGTGAGGCTCAGAAATTCTAAAATAGTACCTTCAAGGTCTAACAATCTATGGAAAGCAGAAATCATAAGACAAAAACATTTCTAAAGTGAAAAATATTTTCAATATCGCTGAGATAACATCTGTATACATAACAGAAGTTCAAGCTGAATCAAAACTACGAAAAAGCACCGCCATTTATTAACCTTGTTTCCACAGCCCACAGTTACAGAATTTCAGTTTAGGTTACAAACATACAAATACCAGGCTTTTCCTCATTACGGAGGGTAGCCGACTGCAAGATTTAGTTTAGGTGAGAAGTTATTAATATAGCCCTTTATCACAACAAAGGTGTTTGCAAGAGAGGAAGAAGGAAGGCACCATAAGTGACTAAATTGATTTACCTTCAAACATTACCCCTGGATCTAAATCACTCTCTGCGCCCACACGACTATAAATTAATTTACCTTCAAACATGACCCCTGGATGTAAATCACTCTCTGAGCCCACATAGGCACTTGTAAGATCATCTTCATGGTGGGGTCTAGTTCCATGGGTGACAGCAGAACCACGTAGTAATCCTGCACAAGAATAAGATAGATTGATTATAAATTAGTTTTAGCTTCAGATGTTCAAAGAGAGGAAGTAGGAAAACACCATCTAGTATGCAGTTAAGGGAACGTAGAATTTATGCACAAAGGGTGTTTCCGCTAAGGATCCCGTGCGCATAGAAGCAGTAAGATAAGACGGAAGGTTATGGAACAAGATAAAAGTTGAAGAAGAAAGTTCAGAAAGAAAGTTCTGAAAAACAGGACAGCAGTGACCCGAAAAAAGATTGTCCTTAACAAAACAAAAATTTATTTTAACAAAAATAAGGCCTGCCATCTTGATACCTCACATTTTCCCCTTGGGGGCACTAATTCCCATAGACACAGTAGTTATATCCCCTGAGGGGCCTCAAGAATAAGAAACAGACGATAAAATCCAACCTATTTGATGCATCCCATACCGAACAATGATTCTATGAAAAAAAGGTTACAACTATGAGAGGAAGCATTGACAGTTATACCCGGTCTAGACGGTACTTGTTTCATTCACCGGAGGCGATTGGAGAATTGACACTAAATTCTTCTTCCTTTTCCCAAAGGGAAGAAATTTCACTCTCGCGCTGCAGAATTTCGATCCCTCGGACATTTCACGAGAAAGGCAAGCTCGCTTTGCTACCACATTACAGTTCGTTTGAAAGAAAACGTATTTTTTTTTTCTGGCGAGTTGGGGATAAATAATACATTTGAGCGATAAATAATACTATTTAGGTTTAAATATTACAATTTTTGGATGAATAATACAACTTTTGGATCAATAATGCAAGTTTAGGATAAATAATACAAGTTTTGGATAAATAATAAAAGTTTAGGATAAATAATACATGTTAGGTATAAATAATACATGTTAAGGATAAATAATGTCAGTGATAAATAACACATGTCATTGAAAAATAATACAATTTAGGGACAAATAATACTTGTTAGGGGAAAATAGTAAATTTTAGGTATAAATAACACAAGTGAGGAATAAATAATACATTTTAGAGATAAATAATACATGGTAATGATAAATACTACGAGGGAGGAATAAGTAATGCATTTTAGAGATAAATAACATGTTAGGGATGAATAACACGTGTTAGTGATAAATAATACATTTAGAGATAAATAACACATGTTAGGGATAAATAACACATGTTAGGGATAAATAACACATGTTAGGGATAAGTAATACATTCTAGGAATACATAATAAGGGACATCGCAACATGTTTCCAGCGAAGGGATCCAACGGTGCTCCCTTTCAATCTTCAAAACAGCGGTCATGTGTTTAGTTTCAATGTTCATTCAATCGAAAGAAAATGAACGCACGCTCCAATGAATCCTTTCATATTTTAATTCAGTTTACTTGAAATAAAACGGATTAAATGATATTTAATTGAAGGAAATTACATTTTATTTTTTTACCATTTCCAATTTTTTGTAAATCATTCAAACTGAATTTCGGTCGAGTTGAGTTAGATGCTAAACGTATGTTTAACTTACGGCAGCAGATGCTGAGGGGTAATTTGTTCATATCAATGGCAAGCATTACGAAAATATTTTGTCTGCTCTGTAGCATCATTCATAGACGGTATTTGTATTATTTTTGTATTATTTCTAAACTCCCCAGCCCAAATGATATATTTCAAACTAGTTAAAGTATCCCCAGCCTCATAAACTGTGTTCACACGAGAAGAAAGAGGAAGGCACGCACATGTTGGTATAGAATTAAAGGGAACGATGAATTTATGCACAAGTTTACTCCCACACCCAGTGCGCAGAAGCAGCAAGATCGAAAAAAGTTTTTGACACATGATAAACGTTGAAGTAGATACCAATAGATTGAAATAACGGACAGAACACCGGGGGAATAAGAAGGAACCGAAATAAGATGGACCGCCGCGAAACAAACAACATAAAAAACATCTTATTTAGATAAAAGGAAGGCCTACATACATAATTTCCATTTAGGGACCTCACATTTTCCCTCCAGGAACGCAAATTATTAGAAACACAATATTTGTTTGCCCCTGGGAAGTAACTGAATTTCAAGACGGGGCACGCTCTGGACATGAAACTATTATTCTCTGAATAATCAGCTGACGTTCAATCTCCATGCTACCGTCACCTAGTCAGCCGAAGTGTCTTTGATCAGGGCCATCACATGATTTTTTTCATTCAGTAGATACCGAGTTTTGCGTGAAACCTTGCGGATAAAATCAGGAAAATATCGGGAGAAAGTGTTGCGCCATTTTACGACGACGTGAGGAGAAGAAATGGGAATTTTACTTCGGGTTACGGAAAGTATTTACAAGACCGGTAACATGGAATCGAAAGACGGTTGCCTAATTGAATGAGGTCTACGGCAAAATAGGAATGCGCATCAGGATGCTAAGGTGGGATCAATATTATAAATAACGACGCTAAACCTATGCAGTGACACGATTCCGTCTTCTGTTCCGGCGCGACGGTTCTCAGAAAGTGCGTCCGTCTTATCAATATGAATTTAAATCGAATTAAAATTCAATCGTGGAGCCTCAGGCGAGCAAGACTGAGTGCATACATAGATGCAAATGCTAGGCTAAAATAAGAAAAGATAAATCATAGAGAACTTATCAGAAATAAAGTCTTTCTTAAGTCACTCATACGGATTACATCTCTAACCAAATAAAAAAGATGTCGAAATGAAGAGTAATTTTAAACGAGATATATATTCCTATTGGATTCACGTGCCTAATTGCATTGACAAGCCAACTACAGGTCCTACGAGCTAATGGTCTTTAGCACATCATTTGGCATTGACTAGTGAACTACAGGCTCTTTCGCATTCTACGGATGCTTGTTTGCACAGCCCACTGTACAGAATGTTATTATAAATAAGAAGTTAGTTAAAATATATCACAACAAAAATTGTTCACAATAGAGGCGCAAAACTGGGCGCAAAGAAATAATGACATTTCAAGAAGTTTACGAGACAAAATAGGTTATTGAAAGAAAAGAGACCGAATGACCCTTAACGCCCACAAAGAAATTATTTGAACGGAAAAAAGGCCTGCCAAAACCTTTAGCTCGGGTTCTCACATTTTCCCCTTGGGAGCGCCAATTCTTGTTTTTTGAAGGGAATGAGACATCAGAACAGAACTTGATCCCGGGCTAGTACCGGAACCTGACCAGATAGCTGCGGGGGACTAGGCTAAATCAGTTTATTTGTGGCTAAGTTCACGAATCAATATCACCGATGTACTTGCCGAGATATTCTTTCAATTTAAATGTATGTGCGCTTAAAATAGAGAATATTGGGCTCCATCGAAGCTGGTTGAAAGTTTCAGGGTCAAGTGTTTACGGAAAACAATAGTCAGGAAGGACCTGTTTAACACGTTCACTGTCGCTGGACTCGTGTTAAATGGTTGTTGTTAGTAGCAGAGTTTAAAAAACGGGTTTACAGCTCGAAAACAAATTGTATATTAACTAAGTGCGAAAATGGAATAGCATGATGATATTTTAACTCATATACAGAAATCTCTTCTAAAAAGATGTTGAAATAATTGAAATGCTGTTCTTTCACCCCGATACGTAAATGAGCAATTTACCTAATGGTTCTCTTATGCCCCAATCGGCAGTCCACGTGATAATAAAGTTTCTGTGCTTCTAAATGAGTTACATTTCCACTGATTTCATGTCCTGAGATTCAGCCTCGGTGCACAGAACTGCCCACCTTCGAATTCGAATGTGATAGTATGATCAGATTCATGATCACGTCTGAGCTTGTGAGCATCGGTTTTGTTTGCAAGCTTTCACGATCACCAAACAATGGGTTCAAACAATAATTTTAGTGGACGCAGGTTTACATTTTTGAAGTGCTAGTGTGCACGTTTGCGTAATTTTTACCGCGTTCATTTACCAGCTACTTGCGTGGTCGTAACATCCGTCATGATCGTCATGCGAGAATGATTATTTATTTTTTACACGTTTTGCTCTAAACGTCAGATAAAATCGACGAATGGAAAGTGTACAACAGGGGACAAGCTGACGAGCTTGGTTAATTTAATAATTTTTTAGCGGGATGCTTAAAAATATTCTTGGCAATGACAAAGTGCGTTTAAAACGCCTTTACGTCAATTCATCCTCTGAAGTCGTTAATCTCACGCAAAATTCGTTTACTTCCTGACAAGTAATAATACTTCAAAAATTGTTCATTTTTTCAGCGCCCTCAACATCTCCCATGAAAAATACAGAGATAATTTGTGAGATTGTTCATAAATTTTTGAACCAGTCAATCACCCTAGAGAACTAAAAGCACTCGCTTTTTGTGAGTGCCTAATTACCTAGATTAACAGAATTAAAACAATCACATCCGACGAGAGTTATATGAATCTTTCAATGGCATGAGGCTTTGATTACCATTTTCTGTTCTGTTTCCATTACCACACCGCAAACTTGCCACTCATCCACGACCGGAATCTGATTCATGATGTAAGCTCCCCAGCCCCAATGATATATTTCAAATTAGTTAAAGTATCCCCAGCTGCATACACTGTGTTAGGTAAGTAAACTGTGTTAGGTAAGTATCCCAACTAAATACTCTCGTCAATTCCTCTTCTTATGACTTCAAACTTAGCGCAAATTCCAATTCTTTGGGATAAGACAAACACGAACCTTGCCATCGTTGACAAAAACTACTTTAAGTATATTCTTGTTATTATGCACAACTAAGTATATGATTATTGCTATCATTTCGTAAGGTCGTCATTATGATCTTGGAACGTCGTGAAGATCACAGAGTATTTCGTTCAATGTTTGCGTTTGGTCCTGATCAGAATAGCGTGAGTGGTGCCAAAATACGTGTAAAGTTTTCCCTACGTGACATTCTAATACTCGAGTTATGTACAATTTGAAAAAGACGTTGAACTTCTGTAGATCTTATTTCGACAGCAGGGAGTTGAATTTTGTCCTACGTTATCACTAGAGCGCAGCAAGCTCGGTGAAGACCACGCAACCTGACAAGATTACAGTTATTTAGGAACAAATGAACTCACAGATTGGTACTTAGATCTGTTAATAACTCGCGTGTCTGAAGAGAGAAACTTGCGCGTCTCATGAGAGAACAAGTTTCTTTTACCTGAATTTTTACGACACGATGACTGAATAGAAGACTGCCGATTAAAACTTAAACCAGATAAAATGAGCTGGTAGAACAGTCAAGGCGAGTCAGACCCATATTATGAGAAGACTCGAACAGCGGAAAAAGCCTTATTGATTACAGACTTCAGAAAATAATTTTAACGAGTATTAATACGTGTGACAAGTCACACGTATTCTACCTTGGGGTGAAACTTGTGTATCTTGAGAATCTATCATTTGTGCTACTGAAAAACATCCATCAACTAGCTACTTGGTTAACCGATTTCAATAAAGGAAATCGTCGCAATTTATTAGCTGAAGTAACATCAAACGTGGCAATTATTTGAATAAACTAATACAAGACAAAAGTAAGTTTACGGGGTTGGTTTAGTGAAAGTTATGTTCATCGAATGAGGACATCGTTTGAAACACTGGAACCTTCACACAAGTAACTTTCTGTTTTGATTAAACGAAACTGTTCTCAATCGCAAACTTGGTAAACTAGAGCGTAACCTAGTCTGGACGGACCTTCAAAGTGAGGTACGGCTGGACAATTTCGAAACTTAACTCTTCATAACTCGAAGGCCTCGCGCACAATAACAGGACAAGTTGCATAAGAGGATCAACAGAATAATCCGTCGAGCTAAAAGGATTACCAGGCCGGCGAGAGCAAGTTTGGGAGGCTCATTAGTGCAGTATCCTCTTCTGGAATGCAGGAACACGCGGCGGAGCTCCAGCTTAAATGTGTCAGCGATTGCAAGTCGCAATCGAGAGACGCGGACCAAATTTGGTTCCATTTATTCTCTGTTCGAGAATAATTAGTTATTCGTTACTCGTTCGCAAGATCAGAAATTTATCTTCAATAAGAAACAAAATACCAGAGAGTTCACTCAATAACAGAGATATACATGAAAACCCTTGGCCTTAAATGAGAGATGCTCTTCATGCTTGTGAGCTTCCCGAACTCTTACTGTCCGATAAATTCTAAACGAGTTACCAAGATAAGTTGTCCCGTTAATCTATCTATTCTTCTTCCCTTCACATTTTATGCTTAGAAAAGAAAAGAAAATATCTCGCGGGGATAGGAATACCTTTGTAATTTTATCGTAGCATGGCTTCTCGACTGACAAGAAGGTGTGTCGAGCTGGACAAATGAGACAGCCAGACGTGGCCAGGTTGCATCTAACCTCCGCTTCGTGCCTGTTTCGTACGTTCACCTCCACTCGTTTGTAACATTAGAGGGCAGAGCTTGAACAATGAAATCAGAACCCGAAAAGAGACTGGTTATCAGTCCAACATAGTTCTCAACTTGGAACAAAACTTGGTGAAACTATTACCATGATAAAGTAAAATATTATTCTAATAAGGCTAAATGGCTGTGACAATAGGAGGCAGTTCATTTTTACTTTGGTCTATGTTGTCTAACCCACTCTAATGTCATTCTTTTCGATACTTACTAAAGTCTCACTATAGTCTGTGTATTATTTAGCACAGTGAGAATGAAGTTGCCATGGTTTCCTAGGTTTGGTGTCTGCGATAGTGAAATGTGAAAGTATCCTCCTGTGTAATCTTGTTCGAGAAACCGGTTAACATCGAAGCCCCGAATAATATCGAGTCACTGATTAAAATCGAGTCACTGATTAATATCGAGACACTGATTAATATCGAGATACAGATTAAAATCGAAATCCTGATTAATATCGATGAACTGATTAACAATTCGACATTGAATACTCACCGGAAAAATAATTAACATCGAGGTAACGATTAATATAGAGATATCGAATAATCACCGGTATATCTAACTCCATGCCCTTTACACAGATCATTTTCTCAACTGACGGAGTGAATGCTTTTACACGGAGCATCTTGAACTTTACAGTGCAGGGATGTATGATAAATCCCACAGGAGGGAGCATAACTTACGAGCAAGCATTTTTACAGCAAAAACATAGGCAATTCCCAAGAAAAAAATTGAACATCAAAAAAACAGATGACTTCCGTGCGTCAATGCACTCTTGTAATAAAAACTGATCAGAACATAAAAGACTTCGGTGCATAAACTTACAGGTAAGAAAACCGGAAAATTCATCGCTTGGGACCATCTGCATGTGACCTAAAATATCGAACTTGCAACTTGTTTCTTCTACGGACAATAATTAGAACGAGGTTTTCCGTGATAAATGTTAGAGTTGCTTGAAACACAAATCCACTTTTTCAAAATATACATATCCAAATCCATCATGGATTATTTTTTTACTATATAGACTTCAGTAGATATACCAAGTACGAAGAGTACAAAGACCTTGCTCACCAATAAGATTAGTCTTTTTTTCGCTCAGTTGAAGAATACGACAACATAGAATTATCAAATAACTTGAATTTGACAAAAGTATAAATGAAAATAAACGTGATCACTCAGAGTGCAAGACAATTTACCGAACGAAATTGAACAAAATTTTAGTGGTGAATAAATAATTCACAAGAGCTATAATACACGAGCCCAAACTCTGTAAATATTCATCCATGAGTTCATTTAAAAGAACACTTGATGCACATGAAACGTGCAGCAGAATCAAGACTCGCTTTGAGGAAAGATATACGACCAGCACCTCAGGAATGGACCAGACGCGAAGCAGGAGCCAAGACTTGCATCACCACAGCTCCAGAAATGTTGGGTACGGTTAATTATTTCTTATGAATGCACCAAGCGTGAGGCAAGAGTCATGACTTGCATTACTTCAGCCGCAACAATCTCAAGTATTGTAACTTTTTTCTCATGAATGTACCAGGCGTGGGGCAGGTGTCAAGAAATTCATCACTACAGCCGCAGCAAAGTTCGGTGGAGAACTTTTTCTTTGCATAAAACCAATAACTAGGCTTGGCCTAGCAACGTATTCAAAATCATTTTGTCTCCGAGAGGAGGTTCCTCGAAATATACGACCAATAACGAACAGGAAGTCGAAGAAGCCAATATATGTTTTCAGCCGCGACCAAAACACGTCAGCCAGCAAAGTTTTGCTCAACACCGACAATTCCTCAAAGGAAACTTTGAACGTTGTGCAAAGTGCTCTTTTGCGCACCCAAAATATTTTTTGTCACCAAATATAAGTAAAATTTGAAAAGTTGCCCCTGAAAAGAAAAATGCTAACAAAATTAGCTCAAGTTTAAGTTCCATGAAAGCGACGGTACACGCTAGACGTTGAAATTAGCTGCTTTGACTATGAATTTATTCGAAAGTTAGGCGCTTTTATGAGCTGATCAATACACTTACAAAACGTATTCGTACTCGCAGTTTTCATTGTTGAATTTTTTCTAGGTATTGATTATTATAACAGCAGTGAGTGAATTTGTGATCACGAATTTGCAGTAACTTTTTGACACGAGCAATTAGAATAGAGTTTTATTCACCTATTTATTGAATTCCTCCTTTGAAATAGTACGACAAGGGTAAGCTACGCATAAATAAAATACAACCGAAGTCATGACGTTAACATCAACGACAGAACACAAGACCGGGTCCAGCTTCGAAGGAAGTCTAGAGCAGAAGCAAAAAGCACGAAGAGCCTCGTAATACCGATTTACAGAACTATTTTTAAAATTAAAGGAAGTTAAGCAGAAACATTTCATGCAGTTATCATTTCAATGACTAAATGTTTTATCATATTAAAAAAAAATGTTTCAAATAGAAAGAGAATAAGAATTACACGATAATAAATAAGTTTAAATGAGATTACCGTGAGAGATAACAATAGCACCGTGGAACAGAATTTCCGTTGCGGTAGGTCTGACAATTGTTAGCTAGTAATTTTTGGCTGCTGAATACAAAACTGATTTCAGTTTTTCCTCATCGCATCAAGTTTTTGACAACTAGCATTTTTATTTCCTCACAAAAATTAGCGAAATACGGTACATAACAGTTGCCGTGCATGTATTAGATAAGATTGCGATAATTGGCATACAATGACAAATGAAAGAAATAGGCTTGAAAGGAATGTTTTTTAGTCTTATAATCTCATGAAAAAGGAAAAGGCAATAATTTTGTATAGGTTAATGAAACAATTTACGCTTGTAGCGTTTTCTGGAGTGTTCAATTAGTGGACTGTCTCGTTTAATGCTCCGACAATAGTCAGCCATCATATGAACATTCATCTACCCTGGCTGGTAACGTTTTTTCCATATCCTTCAGATCTTGATGGAATCGTTCAATTTGCTCGTTGCTAGCTGCTCCAAGATTTTCCAGAAAGCTGGCGAGAAGCAAAGCTAAAAACGTAATTTAATACTCAGGTTGCAACCAAGCGTTTTGAAGCTCTCCAATAATTTCTGAACAATTTCTGGGTAATTACTAGCACGTGTATTTCCAAGAAAGTTCTTGACGACATCTTTGAATGATAGCCCAGCATTCTTCTCAAGGCCTGACATAGTAGCGATGAGCTGTTCATCTTTGATAAGCTATCGAATTTGTGCACAATTGAACACATCAGCACAATTTTTTTCGATTAACAGTCCAGGATGTGCCAAGATGCCGCCCTTCAAACAATCGTCATCAGTTGCAAATGCCTTTGCAAATTGTTTTAGGAGACCTAGTTTTATGTGCAGAGGTAGGAATATTATTTTCTTCTTGTCAATAGGTGGCTCATGCACAATGTTAGGATATTAGGACTTAACCCTTTACCGCCCAACTGGACTATTTCGTCCTCTTTCAAAAATAATAATAATATATCGTATTTCTTATTCAATATGTTCACTAATGTGTCTTTTGAACTGCACTGCCGAGTGGCAGTTCCTTCCCCAATTTGATAACAGTGACTACCTAATGCCAGTGTCGGTTTAGTGATAGTGGTTGTCATAACGATAATACGAGTATAAAAATGTGGGCGTTAAAGGGTTAAGATAAGTTCTCGGAGCCAATTCGCTTCAATTCATTGCCTCCGGCGAGCTGTGCTGTTTCACATACAGAGAAAGCAGGGATGCCATGTGTATCCACGTTGCAGACCAAAAAGGAAGGACACCGTTTTTTCAGGTCCACATTAATTTTCCATATTGTGTTTCTTATATTGCAAGAATTCCATCTCTCTCTACGTCTCCATATGTTTCCTGAAGGCACACCGAATGTCCAATAAGGACGGTGCCAAACAGATCGCCATTGTGTAGAAAGAAGCACTTCTAGCTCCGCTTTGAGCTATCAATAAATAGTCCCCATTCACTTGAATTGTAGATTGAAAGCCTTCATTCCTCCGGTAAGCCAGGAATGTTATGACAAAACACAAAATTGTTCTTATGTAAACACCGCGGAAATGTATTTTCCTTCACTCCTTTTTCAACTATGCGTTTCTCTTTCAGTCTTGACGCTAGTATTTCTGAAGTTTCTTTATGGGTCAAATCACGAGCTAAATCATTACACTAGTGCTGATCAAATAGTTTACGAACTGGATCCCCGTGAATGTCGAACTCTGCATCATTGCTGTCACTACGTTCTTCAGCATCACTCGGATCTTCTAGAGCAGGTAGTTGTTCGAAAACTTGCATGGGAATTTCAGCTGAACGAGACATAGGTGTCCTAGCTGACCGAATATTAAGATATCCCATTTTAATTTTTTTTGTAAATCCTGATGTTAAATCCTGATCAATAGATTAGATTAGAGGTTAGTTTGAGCATCCCTAAACGCTAGGAAAAGAGGGTTCCGAAGACAGTGGGAAGGAAGGCACCATTTAGGATGGAGATAAAGAAACGCGGAATCTATACAGAAGGGGCATAAAAGCAGTAAGCCGAGAAAGAAGTTTATGAAGGCAAGATTAAAGTTTTAAAAGAAAGAAGTAAGAGCTGAAAATAACACAGCAGTGAACTGAAAAAAGGTGGTCCTAAACATAACAAAAAACCTTTTGCTTCGCAAAAAGAAAACCTACCTAACTCTTATCTCGGGCTCTCCAGATCACTAACAAGTGCCTGTCCACTATATGCGTGCTACTAATTTTGAGGCAAACGTGATGAAAAAATGTTTATCGTCACATTTTGGGCGGTTATCGACAGTTTATGAACTGCACTAAAACAGAGACAACGACACTATGAATTGGTCTTCAGTTTCCGACTCGTTCGCCGGCGACTTTCAAACCAAACATTCCAGAAAAACACAACTCCCAATAGATTCTAATTTATACAGCCGGACAGCTCTTACTACACTCGATCAAATTTTCTAGAAAGAAAGGTGTTCAATGAACGCGGAATAATTCATTATACGCTCTACAGCCCACTGCACGTCTCACGCCAACAACTGCCGCAAGCGACCCAGTTCGCACACAAAAAGGGGCGTGCGTGTAAGGGCAGGGTGCAGCCGGTGCCGCAGCTCCTGGCGTAAAAGCATCAACTAAACCATGGCACGCGCAGTCCACAAACTGGTTCCAGAACACGCGACGGTGACGCAACGCTTTTCAGCTCAGTCTGCTTCCCATCTTGTCTAATGAACGACACAGACGAGGGATAGATGGTAATCACACACACTAACACTGAAAAACTGATGGAGAAATTAGAAGGACTCGTTTGGTAACTTCTATGTAGATCAGGATTTTGAAATTTGAAGTGATGCATAATTTTAGACAACTCAAGAAAAATGTGGAGCTCTGGAACATTATGTAGCGCAAGAGCAATAACTTAATTCGTAAGGCTTTGCTCTTCCTACGTCAATTTTCGCTCCGATAGCTGTTCGTTAGATGATTGAAGAATGTCTCGGAGGCTATTAGCGATAGAATGCGAAAGCACTGTTTTTGCTCGATCAGACTCTACGCAGCTTTTTCGTTGATATACTCGTATTTCAACCTTGAGCTTTTAAGCTAATACAACGTCCTTCAATTCGTTTTTGCATCGTTACTGTCATTAACCGATTTCCGTAAAATTTTACCACATGCATTCCACAGCAGATTCAAAAATCATTTACCGTATCTTAAAACACGCTAACTGCGGCGGGTTTAACAGAAGTTTAACACTCAATTCAAATTAAAGTAAATTTTAAGGGATCAATTTGAAAAATAATGATCATGAAATGAATCGTGCCTTCATTCAGTTTTGATTGAGTATTCATAGAAATTAAGTTTGTGACTTCAGGTCTGTCAACTGCGTCATGAATATCATCTCAGTGACCACCGATGGGCCACGACGCAGTTAACGTGCTGATAAGTTCAGCGTTTGCCACAACTGTATATATCCTATAACAGAAACATGTTATCCTAACCAAAATTCCGCATTACTATTGACGGATTACACCGATGCTAGTACACCGCGTAGCCAATATCAAACCAGTATCTCAATAAAGGAATGTTCAAGGTATTTCACTTAAAATTTTAAATATTACATAGCTCTGAAATTCGAAATGTCTTCTAGAATTATAAAGGAATCCCTAGGACTAAATTCACATAAGATGCCTGAACTTCACACAACTCGCATTACGAATCCGTTTTTACCACGACGGAGTGAGGTTCCCTAATTTGAGATGGAATGAAAAATTAAATAAGTCCGGCGTCACGAAAACAAGAATGGTTTCATCGACTGCCACAACGTTCACAGCTAAAATGTGACTGAAGGTCGGTGAGCTGTAACACAACCACGCACTCTGAACGTGTTTCTGCTGACTCGTATGTTGAAACATTTTCCGTTCATTGTTTCAAATAAAGGAAGAATGTACGTAATAATCTCTTTTTGTCTATAATTTAACAAAACTGGTCAAAACTGCAAGTATTATTGTGAGTTAGTTGGAAAATATGTATTTCGTATTATTTTTCAAGCTTCATTTTTCTCCGAGACCATCATTATGGATATTTTAACAATCACTTTACAAGAAGTAACACAAATATTAGCAAACGTGCGTACATTTATCAGAGTGATGCGTAAACATTGTAACATCACCACACGGCTTTATGTTCAAAAACAACGCAGGGAAAGCAGATCTTTCATCCAAAGATTAAGTGCATGGCATTATTTCCGAAAAGCTTCAAAAAATTTTAGAGAGATGGAGCAAGTGAACTCGCGGCAGACAATGTCATCAGCTCGATCAATAGAGCGAAGCGAGCGATGCGTAACTTCGTTATTAGACGAGAAAGAGCGAAGCTGGGCAAGCCCAAGCGCTTTAGTTTGAGGAAAGTTCAGCTTAGAAAGTTAAACACTTGAGTGAGTTACAATGGGGATGGCCGCAGCAACACAATGAACAGGAAATACTGCGGTGTAGATCAGTGCATGCTCAAAACAAAATTCCATTAAGCAATTGAGGCAGTTACTGGAGCTGAATTGGGCAGTGAAGCAAATTCCAGCATGAATTGAGATACACCACTAAAATTTCAGTCGCGAAAAACCCTTAACAATGTTTGATGGACCGAATTTCATCGCTAAACTTCAATCCGTGGAAGCGAAATTGGGTGCGAGGGCGCTGTTGCAAAATTAGAGGTCGGCAAAATACGAATTTTCTTGGTTTAAAACATCAGTAAACATTCTAACAATAAAATTATACATTGCTCAGTTTCTTGAAATTTCCCATACAAAGAATGACTTTTTTCGATTTGAATGGAGTTAAAACCACATACTTGACTTCCGAACAAACGAAACTCGCTCGAATGATACGAATGTGGATGACAGACTTAGAATTTTATTTTGTACTAGGGAATTTTTCACTTGAGTAGAAATGTATCTGCGATGATACCCCAGTAGCAGTAATCATGGACAAGAGAAAAACAATAGCAGTAAAGCATTAATAATTTGTTCTTAAATACGCACAATAACGAATTGAACTTCATTGAAGTAAGTTGAATTATTTTATCCATTAAAATATTTGTACATATAAGATTCCTTAGCATATCTCCTATCACAAAAGAACAAAGAGAAGGACCATTTAGCCTGGAACATATGCGCGAAATGAGGTGCGTTCCTACACATAGAACTCTGCGCAGAGAAACAGTAAAATAAGAAAAAAAGAGGAAAAACGAAGAAGAGATAACAAAGATGGCATGAAAACTGACAGATGTTAAGTGAACACGAAAGATAGAGCTCCAGAAGACCCATCTGTAGCCGAGAAAATCTAACCGTATCCTTGAAGAGGCGCCAGCCTTCACAGCCTTATGGGATAGACAAACATTGTTAATGTAAATCTATTACCTATTCTTTGCTCCCTTAGGGGGAAAGTAGAGTGAGTATCAGTAAAATTTGGCCTAGTAATATCGTTAATACAATACTGTTAGACTCCTGAAACTTACCTGATTCTTCCCGCTCGTGATGTCACATGTGAAGTTTTCTCAAGCTGTCTACAATGGCTGTCTTCTATAGGTTAGTACCGCAAACAACACGCGTTTTTAACATTATTCAACATATACCAAGCTAATGAACTCACGTGCAAGTGAAGAGGCGTATAAAACTGTTTCTTACTTCTAATATTCAACACATACCAAACAAATGAACTCACCTGCAAGCGAGGAAGCGCATAAAAGTGTTTTTTACTAACATTATTCAACACATACCGAGTGAATAAGCCCACACGCAAGTGATGAACCACGTAGAACTCTTTTTTACTTCTATTATCAAACACAAACCAAACTTACGTGCAAGTGAAGATACCATGTTAATAAACCAACCTCGTTAAAAATACCACGTTAATAAACTAACCTGCAAGTGAGGATGCGCGTAGAACTCGTTAAGGAAGTCCATGATGGCGTCTGCCTGCAGGTTCGTGCTGCACACCACCACGTGCTTCTCACTCTGGGCGCGGTGAGCAGAGTAGCTCCCGCCGAGCTTCTTGCGCTCCATCCACGTGAACGCCAGTTGCTCAAACTGTCGTGGCCAATGAAAAGTAAAGTAAGCGGAAAGTGGTGGGTTCTACTTCTACAGCTATTGAAGTCGTGTGGCTTTTGAGAAATACACTTTTTTGAAGTAAATTTGGTAGCTCCCGCCGAGTTTCTTGCGCTCCATCCACGTGAACGCCAGTTGCTAAAACTGTCGTTGGCAATGAAAAGTAAACTAAGCGAACGGTGTTGGATTTTACTTCTCTACAGAATTTTTATAAAGGTGTGGAATTTAACTAGTACGCATTTTAAAATTGTTGCTATGTGTTTAAAGATGTAGAAAACGAAATCAAAAGGCAACCAGTAAGCTGAATTTAAAGTTGAATTGATCAATCGACTCGACTTTTGTGATTGCTACTCATCTTTTTTTTAATAAATACGTTTTACACTGCGTGCATACTTTAGATGAACACGAATTTTTGAACGAATTATCAGCAATCAACCCAATAGCTGCTTGATCACCTATGGAAAATTTTACATACTGGATTACACAAGCAACTTTAGGGCGCCGTGCGTGGATTTACAGATTAAACATATGAATACTTGAAACATTTTGAAATAACCTTTTCTCAGGCCTTGATCAATTCGACGAGTGTTATTTAGCATTAATCTCAATGATGTTACATTGAATAAATTATTTGGAAGAACACTTGCATTAAATACAGATATTTTGAACGGATGCTGCTTTAAGGCAACACAGGAGAATAACAATCAAAGAAAAAATGCCTTTCAATGCCACGTGAGCGCAATTTTTATGAGCAAAGAAGTAGAGCAAGTCCATATATTGATGTACAGTATAGTGTAGTTATTGCGTTAATGTTCGGCGGATAAAAAATAATGAGGTAACTATACATTATAGAATTCACAGTGTGGAGTTTCGACCAATTTATTAGAAATCTGAAAAGCTTCAATCTAAAATATCTTCCGCATCAACTTTCAACTCTTCAAATGAATGAGTAAAAATCGTTAAGCGTGAGGCCCTCTTAGTAAAATTCAGAAAATCTCTCACTAATGTGAATAAACGCTTGAGATCATTCGCTAATCATTAGCATTTAATGAACGGTAAATCTAAAATAAATAACGAAATTTTAACAAAATGGAAACATAGTCCTGCATATTGGATTTTTCATAAGAAAAGCTTAACTAAAATGATTAATGATTATAATTTAGTTTAAACCTCCCTAACCGCTGCAAAAATAGAGCGTATCAAAGAGAGGAAGGAGGAAGGCACCATTAAGTATGGAGATAAGAAAATGAGGAATCTATGCAGAAAGGGCATAGAAACAGTAAGATAGGAAAGAAGTTCATGAAATAAGATAAAAGTTGAAGAAGAAAGTGAGAGATGCTGAAAAACAGGACAGTAGTGAACCGAAAAAAGGTGGTCCATAACATAACAAAAAACATTTTATTTCAACAAAAAGAAGGCCTACCTAACTCTCAGCTCAGGCCCTCACATTGTCCCCCTGGGAGCGCTAATTCCCATAGATACAATAGTTGTATCCCCCTGAGGGGAAGCTTAACTAAAAACTGAGATGTAAAATGAATAGGAAAAATTGTGCATGGTAAGTAAAGGAGAAAAATAAGAGTTCTAATGAGCAATGCATAAGCGATGGAACGAAGTAAAGCCCTTAGTACAGGGCTTTTTAAAGTCATTAAGAATTTGAGGATGCATAGATTGGTTCTGCATGAGGTGCTTGCTAAGACTTTACAGAAAAACAGAAAACGGAACGACCCTCTTTAGAGACAAACGATAAGAGTTATTACCTGAAAATCATACTGAATATTCTTTTAGCACAATTATCAATCGAAAAATTACACAACCAGAACAAAAAATTAAAATATAAATATTCCAAGTGCAAAAAATACCATTCGTACTTAAAAACAAAATCAAGGACTCATGATGGTGACGAAAAAGTAAATTAAATACTGGGGGTAATTTCCGTAGAGTTTGCAAAAAATTTGCTGGATTTCAATTGACGTCACGTTGAACTTGAAAGTTATGCTGATGTACGTAATTTTTAAGCCCTCAAAACCTCCATATTTATCCTCTCCTTCCATCCCTATGAATAGATATAAAATATTCAGGTCTATGTCGGAGGAAAAGTTCCGAGAATTCGAACTTCGAGGCGCATGTTGAACCTGCTTGTTTTTCTCGAAGATTTCAAACTTCGAGGTCTTCACCGGGATAAAAACTCGTCATGACGATTACTGCAAATTTTCTAACGGATGAATTTGGAAATGAGCGATTGCAATCATTGAACACAAAATGTTCTACGGCTGAGAAAAGCGCTCAAGTATAGAGATAAAACTTGAGCTACCAATCCACTCGCGGGTTCTTGGGCTGTGATGCCACGAAGCCTTCTTTCAAGTCAACTTTGGATATTTTCACTAGCGGTCGCGCACAACGGCTGTGGTGATGATGGTAACATATGTGTGGTCACCACCATTTTCCTGATGCCATCTTCAAATGACGAGCCCACAAACGGCATTGTATACTGATTCGAATAGAGCAAAAAATAATTCTGTAAGTATTGTTTTGCTTTTCCTAATAGCCTTCCAAAACGCGGGCATTTGATTTGCACTGATAGCCTTTCAAAACGCGGGCATTTGATTTGCACTGATAGCCTTTCAAAACGCGGGCATTTGATTTGCACTGATAGCCTTTCAAAACGCGGGCATTTGATTTGCACTGATAGCCTTTCAAAACGCGGGCATTTGATTTGCACTGATAGCCTTTCAAAACGCGGGCATTTGATTTGCACTGATAGCCTTTCAAAACGCGGGCATTTGATTTGCACTGATAGCCTTTCAAAACGCGGGCATTTGATTTGCACTGATAGCCTTTCAAAACGCGGGCATTTGATTTGCACTGATAGCCTTTCAAAACGCAGGCATTTCATTTGACCCACCCTGTATTTAGAAAATAATGTCATCAATTGACCAACCCAGCCTGTAGGAAATAATGTCATCAAACAGGCGCTTGTCTTCAAACAGAAAACATTGTTATCACCTGCGTTGGAAGGACGATGAGTGCAACACAAATCATGATGACCATGAAGAGTTGGGACGGCCAGATGTCCGGCACGTAGTCCCCGTAACCCACGGTCGAGAAGGTCACGATGACATAGTACACGGCTTGAAATAAGTTCATGTCTCGGTGACCAGCTCTCTGAAAGTGCTGGATGCCGCAGACACTGCACAGGGAGCAGAGATTAGATTTGTTTGAGCCTCCCTAACAGCAAAAAAGGCGTTCGAAAGAGAGGCATAATGAAAGTACCATTTAGCATGAAATTAAGAGAATGCAGAATCTGTGCACAAGAGGCATAGAAAAAGTAAGTTGAGAGAGAAGATTATGAAACAAAATCAAAGTTGAACAAGAAAGTAGTAGGGGCTGAAAAACCGGATAGTAGTCTCGTTGGAAGAAAATGCTTCTTAACAAAAACCGAACATTTTTCTGCGGCATAAAGAAGGATTACCGAACTCTTATCTCGGGACTTCACATTTTCCCTTTGGGAGTGCATAAGGAGCAGAGATTACAGCCCATCTAATTATAATGTTAAGTTAGAAGATGTGTGAACAGTTTAGGCCCATTTACAGATTGTATTGCTAAAAAATTATACGGAAAATTGTTCTCATTCATGGAAAATATTCTGCATCTGCACGTATCGTCTTGCTGATCATTTGTAGCAAAAATTTATAAGCAGAATGATGAGCAGTGATTTTGCTTTATCCGAGTAAAAAGAAATCTGGGAAAAAATTGCCCTAGACCTTTTCGCTCAAGTTCAAAAACAGAAACACCTCATCACCCATTAGAATTGGTGTTTCTGTGGCCAGACCTTAATAGAAGCTATAAAAATTTTTCCCGCCTTTCATTTTTCATAAATAGATCGGTCACAAGTCGCTCAAAGAGATTGCAGGTTGGTTTTCTTCAGATACACGCAATTAAACCAAAGTGTAAAATCAGCATTCCTGATCCCTTTCTTCTGAAGTGGGTCAAAAAAGTTCCTCCTGTTTCATGAATTGAATCGCCAGAAACTCACTCCCTGAAACAAAGACAAGACCATGAAACAAATCATAAGTAATTAATAAATAGGGAACAGGAGATGCTTGTCTTATAGGTCTTGAATATATGAAGACAATTTCATTAAGTTTTCTTCAAGCGTAAACAAATTCACTAAGCAAATTACTGTTTCAAATAATAAAAGTGGATGAATATCGCCTTGAACAACAGTTCCTGAATTTTCAAAAACAAAAGCTCTACAGCATGTAACTTTGTCCCAGGCTTTCGAAATTATAGATAAACTGTGCGTTCCGACCTCATTCAAGGTTTATAGAAATTAAACGATCACACTCTTCGAGGAAGTGGCAATAGTGAAAAAACTTTTGACTACATCGATTGCTGGTGACAACTTCATGAATGATTAACTGAAGTGAAATATTATTTGGCAGTAATTTGGCTACCAAGAGATATTGCACAAACAGTTAAAAAAGCTACATTCATACGAAAACCAAGAATTTACGAAAAAGAGAATAAAACCATTCAGCAACATTGAATTTTTGCAACGGGCTTACAGAAAGCAGTCACAATTTTTGCACTTTAACAACGTTCAGACACATAGACGCAATTCATAAAAATAACGATTACTGCAGCGCATCCAAGCGAGAACATTATGATTTATCATCTCTGCACAAAAATTAAATTGCTCCATTTATTTGGGAGTAAATAACAATATTATCCACAAATTTGCGGCGAGGTTTTAGCGACGTCAAGTGAGCACTCGATGAGTCGCAGCAAATTTCAGCGGACATTTGGCTCATTTGCATGCAATAGAAGACCGCAGAGGCAATCACCGCAGCGCTGATTGCGAGCTTCACGCCGGTGCCGCCCAGGCCCGCTGAAGCTCGGGACTCCTAGAATTTTTGGTTGAAACTTGAACAATTTGGTCTGAGTTGCACAAAATTGGTCGTAAAGTTTTCTTCAAGGTGATGAACCAAAGGTAATTGGTTCTATTAGGAGCAATTATAAATATGAAATTAGCTAAGGCTAGTAGATCATTGAGATTAAAATGGAACATTATAGATCGTTAGTTTAAAATGAACACACGCCGTGTTTCTAAGAGCCGAAAGAATATCTTCCTGAAAAATATGGAGTATCGAAAGCGAAGAGAAAACACTCTGGTAGAACCATGATTAAAAATGAATACATGTATACTAATTTGCGATATCTCTGAGCGCGAAATTTTTGTGCTTTTGAACTTTTTAAGCACAAACACTATCGAATTGATGAATATCATAATACAATAATTTTATTGATATTTTTTTGCCAAAAAAATACTTTCTATGCAGTTATTGTTCTTATACCTACCGTTCAACGTAATGCATTCACAAGTCAAATTTGACACATAATTAGAACATAGCTCTCTCAACACCTGAATGATGGAATTACAGTACATGTTTGGTTCTTCACTCGATAGTACCTCTTTTTTGGCACAATCCAACGCTAACGGCGGGTTCTGTTTTCCACGACAAGAAATGTTCGGGTATGAGAACATCGTTGAAAATATCCCTGACCAGCGTATGAATAAGTTACTAGCACGCTCACGGAGATATGGCAGTCTGGCGCAGCATTGGAGTACTTTCGACTATTGCGTCGGAATTCCAATTGCTTCGATCATATTTATTGTCCCGATCTCCCGCCGGTATCTGCTCATATTTTCCCGGAGTGTAGGTGTGATCTACTTCGTTTTAGCGAACGATTGTCATCGTCCATGCCTCACAGATTCTGTTTTCCATTTGACAAGTCAAGCATCAATTCGAATAAATGTAGTAATAGTAGAAGACAATAATTCCAAAGTCTAAATTGACGCCTAATGAACACCTCAATTCAGACATCAAGTGCAACATCTAACAACTAGGGCATTTCTGATCAACGTAATGTGTGTTTGATGAGCTTATGAATATATTATAAAGGTCAAAAGAGAGTGATATTACCCTCATAGAGAGAGAAGCATTTTTCCTTTAAAAGAGTAGGAAAAAATCAGATAAACCAATGTCCATGCATGCCGATGAGGTACAAGCTCATGGCATTCAACTGATACAGTTTAATTTTGCTCTGTAAGATTATTAGTGGAGGACAACAGCAGAATAGAGAGCTAGAATTCGTAGGCTCACTCTACTCAATAAATCTGACCGAACAAGAGAAAACTCTTGCTTTTCGGCCCGCAGAAGAAAACAAACACTAAGCCAAGTGTTTGTGTTTCATAAAAAACGAATGGATCATGAATCTGCTTTCATATAAATATGAGTAATTACGACATGCTTAGAATTGAATTTAGATAGCCAAGACAGCCATTTGACTTCATACGTATACGTTCCTCGCGCTCTGGGCCAAATGTGTACCACTAGTCAAATTGCTTTCTCCCGTACGGGTATAAAGGTATGACATTTCACCTGTTTCACGATATTTTTTCAAATAACTTATCATTTGAGGTAAAACGTTTTCGTGCAATTGAATTTTGCATATTTTTCAGGAAGGATAAAATTGTATTCGAGCAGTAAAGCCAATTTTCCTCTTCTGCTACCGTTTTAGGTACCGTTAAAAGTAGGTTGTAAGGCTATACTCATAACCTTTAAACATTGTGGAAACGCGGTAAATGTGTTACTGAAACAAATAAATATCTGAAACATAAACCAAAGTGGCCACCCCAAGCTCCACACCATGACAGGCTATACTTTACCAATCGTCCGTCAGAAACCGTCAATCTGTTTTAAGAGAAAACATACGCATGGAGTCTCACTTTTAAGCCACCAATCAACCACTCATCAACACCCTTATACACAAGCATCATATATACGCAAAGCGCATCTTTCATTATTCCAGTCCTTTAATGTGTATCCTTTTCCGTTTCGCTTCTTTTCTTCCCGAATCTTTCATAGCTCCACTTTGTCTCCATCTATCCTTATCCTTTTCGCTCCTTTTCTTCCCGAATCTTTCATAGCTCCACTCTTTCTCCATCTATCCTCATCCTTTTTCGTTTCGCTTCTTTTCTTTCTCCATCTATCATTTTCCGTTCACTCCTTTTCTCCCGGACACACTCCGGGTCGAAATCTCCATCTGAATTTTTTATTTTGATCATTTGTTCGAGTCTCACTGACCTGGTGAAGACTAGGCACATGAAGGTGGCGCTGAGGATCATCAACTGCTGGCTCAGCGCAGACTGGGACCTTTGCATCGCACGATGCAGGTCGTTCTGGAACATAAAAAATGAAGACCATTAACGTTAATTGTAGTTTTTGATAACAATTAATTTTTTGTTACCTATTGGAACAGTCGCTGGAACACACTTGATGGTCACGTTGCCAATGAGTAATACTGTGGAAAATATATGAAAACTGTTCGGAGGGGAATTAACGACAATTGTTAAAGATTAGATTAGATTATAAGTTAGTTTAAGCCTCCCTAACCGCTGCAAAAATAGAGCGTATCGAAGAGAGGAAGGAGGAAGGCACCATTTAGTATGAAGATAAGAAAATGAGGAATCTATGCAGAAAGGGCATAGAAACAGTAAGATGGGAAAGAAGTTCATGAAATAAGATACAAGTTGAAGAAGAAAGTCAGAGGTGCTGAAAAACAGGACAGTAGTGAACCGAAAAAAGGTGGTCCTTAACATAACAAAAAACATTTTATTGCAACAAAAAATGGCCTACCTAACTCTCAGCTCGGGCCCTCACATTTTTCCCCTGGGAGCGCTAATTTCCATAGATACAATAGTTGTATCCCCCTGACGGGCGACAATTGTTAAAACAATTACGCTTTTTAACTGCTGGGACAGACGCTGAAAAAAACGATACCTGATAAATTTGTACAGCAGTTAGTGTAACGATTTGTTTAACTGCACAGATTTTTTCAAAGAAAAAGAGAAGGGACCATTCAGCGAAGACAAAGAAGACCGTACATGGTGTGTTCCCACAGAAAATACCTTAGCAAAGAAACTGCATGATACGGAGAATTAAAATAAAACACAAAGAGAAGGTAACACAGAAAGTATCAAGCGTAAAAAAGCACAGTGGGCACGTAAAATCGAAGTTCCAAAGGCTTATCCCACAGCTGAGGTGACCATTCCCATAGATACAAGTGTGGTATCCTACGGAGGGGCTACCTTCTCACACATAAGGTACTTATTGTACACAATAAAACACTAAATCTGTTTTATGATCTTCAAGACGTCAGCTACCTACTCCAGCCATGTTAACACATTCATTGCGGTATGACCCACCGGTGGGTCGTAGTTAGGTTTTTCCTGCTGCGAAACGACCCATCGATGGGTCGTTTTGAAAAATTCTAACAAGCTCTCTAAATTAATGGTATTTAACAGGCCCAGTTGATGTTTGATATTTACAAATTTGCTTATCACTTTTGACTTTAAATTTAAGTTGAATATTGAACTTCTGTTTAACCCATCGCAACTAACGTGTTAACATGTAGTAAACTCTTTATAGATGGTTGAAAAATGTTGGTTATAGCTTGGAGAATATAAATTGTACCTTGGAACGTAGGTTCTCACTGCTTACTAATACTCAAGCGATTTTCGACACACGGGTTGTTAACTGAGATAGCTGGTGGCGTTTCATTGTAAATTGAATGGAGGTGAACTTTACTACAGGTCAACTTAGTTCATCATTCGTCATTGCGGTCTTTTCGACACGTAACATTATTTTAGAGAACTGAAATTGAAGCTTGTTTATAACACATCAACCGGAAACTTACGCGTCGAAGCTGCATGGAAGTTGCATTTGAAGCCTTTAATTAAGTGAGTATTGATTAGGAGTTTATGTTAAGCCTGAGCTACAGATCACGTTTCTAGAGTGACAGTAAAAAACAACAAGAGATATGTAATTATATGCATATAACTATTACCAATATAAGAGCCATGAAATGTGCAGCTTCCCCGGAGCCTGTTACATTAGAATCTGCGTTGATAAGAAGAAGATAAAGAGAGTTTTATACGCGTAGTGTCAATCTTAAAGTGTAACTGCTTCATCGTATCATCTTGCAAAATTGCTGATTCTGCTTCGGAGATAAAATTGCATGCAACCAATGCAAAATCCTGCATGAGCACGAAGACGAGGATACTTTCCGTCCAGCGGCAGTTCCCTTCTGTGAAAAGCCCGGAAGCTCAATCTATTATCGCAAAGCTTCGTTCCTGTATCTCCGTTGAACGATAGTTCCCTTCTTTTAAAAGTAGCTGCAAGAGACACTGTTAGAAATCGATTGTAGAAAAGTATTCAAAAGTATTGTTAATAGAGCTATTTTGTTTAAAGGAAGCTGCGTTGCATCTAATGCAACGCGAAAGTCTCTCGTTCAGATTGGTTTCAGATTTGATAAGTTAGTTTATGCCTCATTGCCCTCAACAAAGGCGTTTCCAAGAGAAGAAGGATGAAGGCACTGTTTTAAATTTGTTTCATAATAAATTTTATATGTTTAATTCTAAGTATTATACCTGGAACACGTAAAGGGGCTCCAAAGGATGGTTGAGGTTTCACGCGTCTCGATGTTTATAAAACTTTCAACTCCGAATGGCGCATTGGGTGTCTCCTCTTTTTTTTCAAAAACAGAGTGTCCGACTGAAATTACCCATAAAATTTGAGGATGATACAGACCACGAAAATTGACCTATGCAAATAATTATTGATATGGGATTGAAAACGTTGACCTAAATAAGTAACGGATTGCAAACATGTACCTGAATAAATAATGATCGATAAACTTGCAGAAGATTGGTCAAATAATACTACCCAAAATTGGTATCTGCCAAGTCGAAAAGTTAAAGCAACACGACTAGCCTAAGGAGTACTGGCGACGTAGGTATTCTGGAGCGACTGCAGTGACCTACAAAACCCGCCCTACTTTCACGCCGATCACGACCAACGGACCGAAACCTGTGGCCCGCTTTGGAGATGAAGGTCCTATTTGGCTTGTGTCCAAGTCTTAGAGACATCACAATTTATTATACCCTGGCACATTTTCTGGCCCAGACTTTCATTAAGAAACGGTCTCAAACAGGTCATGTGCCCCGCAAGTAGGCCGTGGTTCCTGCACCCTCAGCAAATAAAAGTTTGTCGATGATTCAGTGCGAAGATAGATCTTCATGTGAATTAGAGATATGAGCGATCATCAGAGAAATTAATTGCCAAAAAAACTTATAATGTCACTTAAAGTTATTTCTCATGTTATCGGTCAAACTTGCTATCAACAATAAAAAGTGAATATATGCAGGGGAAATTCAGCAAAAATCACCCATAATTTTTAAACAAACGATTCGAACTTATGAAGTGCAGTGTTTTATTGTTACACGCAGCATCAAGTTCAAAATAAGCAAGATTAAGATTATAAGATTAGAAGTTAGTTTCAGCCTCCCTAACCGCTACAAAATAAGAGCGTATCGAAGAGAGGAAGGAGGAAGGCACCATTCAGTATGGAAATAAGAGAATGGGGAACCTATGCAGAAGGGGCATAGAAACTGTAAGATGAGAAAGAAGTTCATGAAACAAGAAAAAGTTGAAGAAGAAAGTAGTAGGTGCTGAAAAACAGGACAGCAGTGAACCGAAAAAAGATGGTTCGTAACAAAACAAAAACCTATTCTATTTCAACAAAAACAAAGCCTACCTAACCTTTAGCCCGGGCCCTCACATTGTCCCCCTGGGAGCGCTAATTCCCATAGATACAATAGTTTTATCCCCCTGAGGGGTTCAAAATAAGCAAAAAAGTTTACGGTCACGTTGATAAAAAATGTAATACAATACATACTTTACAGCTACACGAGACGCAATGCAAATGTTTGAAATCACAGCACTAGATGACTAAATTTGAAAACGTTGCACAAGAAAATAAAATCCGAGCACAAATTAAATGAATAAATATGTCAAGATAGCACAAGAGGGAATAAAATTAGAGCTCAAGGTGATTAGACATTTCCATATTCCTGTTATAAAATGTTTTCTTATCCGGTCATCTCGTGACGTGATTTCATTGGTTCCATTTTGTGTGAGTAGGTGAAGCATTATATTCATATGTTATCAATATGATTTAACTTTAGCCTATTTTGAACTCGAACATGTTTGTGTCATCAAAATGTCCCATTTCAAAGAATGATATTGGAAAACGTTTCGTAGTTTGAGTGTTTTAATAAAAATGATTAGGGTTTTTCTCCGGATTTTATCACGTGTAAGCTGAAATAATTTAGTAGAGGCGAAAAATTGGAAGAAATAAATACATATATAATATTTATCAAGATAGTACTGTTTCAACCATTCAGATAACTTTCAAAATCTGAAAAACACAGCCTTTGCGGCTTAAACATTCATTTTTCTGAGGGCAAACGCGTATACATTTTCGGTTTCAATTTTTAATTTTAATTTTAGGAAATTATTCTAGTGACAACATTCCAAGTGGCTTCTTTTTTTTTGCTGTTCATATTTCCAATCGGACATTGCAAAAAAACACTGGGATGGTGAAGTTACATACAGCGACTGGTACTGAACAGTGAGATAGCCGTGTCATGTTTGCGCTCAAGTTTCCTTAGAAGGCAATTTTATATTGCATCAATACACCTTATAACCTCCGATGTGCATCGCTATTTCAAGTCAGGAACGTCAGGAACGAAATTCGCACTAGGTCACCAGTCTATCTTTTTTGCCGGAGCAAGCATGTTTTTCGCCACCTAAGCGATTTAATTACTTGGGCGGCGAAAAAACATGCATGCAGGCGGTGAAAAAGTTAGACTAGGCCGTGTAGGAGTTTAGTTTCATTCCGTTTTCGACACGTTCACAATTTCACTCTCTGACATCCAGCATGTAATCATCACCTTAAACGCAAAATACGCACATTTTCGCTCAATTGTTTTACAACGGTGCAAAACTATGGCTCGTCGTGAAAGACTCATATTCGTTTTTGCTGGTAAACACTACTTGCAAGTCTTACCATAGCGATAATTATTCCTTCTTATTCAATCCTAGTTTTGCTCCCCTTATAAAATTGCCCACTGGAAACCACCTAAGGAGTTGGTTTCACTGAATTCACGTTCATCTATCAATTAGTGGAAAACATTCCATGGTTGAAATCGTACAATAAATTTACTAGCCATATTATTATCGTTATTATGATTTTCGGTGCCGGAGACCGACAGAAGAAGTGAGGCACACGGGTACTGAATACCATCTAAAGTGGAGAAAATAAGTGACACCAGCAACAGCAGAGTACAGATAAAACCATTTCTCTATTCACAGTTCGTCTAACAAACACTTTCGGGATTTCTACAAAAACGGGGAATAGAAAAATTTGTCAACGTAACAAAAAATTTAAATCCACGACAGATCTTCAGAGTCAGAAAAATCTCTCCCAAATAGTTCACACAGCGAGTCTCTGAAGAATGTCATACTTATTATAGATGAGGGCCAGCTGAAAAAATGTTTGATTGAAACACAATCTAATCCCTTGTTCAAATTCACCACATTTCTCAAGAGAAAGTATTTTAATGCAATTAATATTTCACTAGAACAAACCATAAAAGAAATATTTTCCTAAAGAGCAATTACATGCATAAACATGTACAATTTTTACATTAGTTGAAGCACAAACCATGCATCACTGAATTTTGATGTTAGCGTATGAAAGACGTAGAGGGAGACAACGTGTACATCATTTATAAAACAGACTCAATGACATCGAAATTCCGGTAATTAAAAGTCATGTCGAGTGACTTGATTGTTATGCACACGTAAAAATAAAGCGTCGAAATGAATCGTTTGCATTTAATTCTTTTGATATTAACAGGCTGATGAAAAATATTACGTCGTTGAAAACTGGTTTGGAAAACATTTTCTTAGTTGGAATTCGTGCGAGGATTAAACCGAAAAAATTGCCAGCTAGAAAGTGAAGCAATGAGCTTGCCCAATATGTGCGTCCAGGACATCTTCTGCAAAGACGAAGACAAGAAACCAGAGATAAATTTGCCAAATTGGACAACCATTGCCCAAAAAGAGAGCAACTGATGGGAGTAGCTGCAATACAATTTTCATATTGGGATTGGTTTGGGTGAATGTGCGCTGCACGTACATCGGTGGAATGCGAAGCTTAGGTGCAAAATCAAGCGTTCGTCTTTCAGTGTAACTGTGAGTGAGTGCAATAAAAATGTTGATTTTGTTTCGGTTTTTAATCTTTTGGACGCAAAGAAGTCCCAAACCAATTTGCTGCAAATAGTATTATGAATGTTTAAAAACACTAATTTGCGACCAAATGAGAGACTGACAAATTCTTAGGACAATTAGAAACTCATTAAAATGTCCCAAGCTAATGTTTCTGCGCAGTGCACCTATTCTACTGACCATTGTTTCTTTTAGCTCTAACATCATCTCTTTGGCACGTGCGCAAGACAAGGACAGAAGTCACCGTCGGGCTACAAAGGTCACCGCTCAATATAAAGGAGTCGAAAATATCGCTAAAAATTGATGAGACAGTAGATTAGATTAGATTAGTCGTAAGTTTTAGCCTCCCTACCCAGCAACAAATGCGATCCAAAGAGAGGAAGGAGGAAGGTACCATTTAGTATGGAGTTAAGGGAACGCGGAATCTACGCAGAAAGGCATAGAAACAGTAAGTTGTGAAAGAAGATCATGAAACAAGACCAAAGTTGAAGAGGAAAGTAGTAGGTGATGAAGAAAAGGACAGCAGTGAACCGAAAAAAGGTGGTCCTTAACATAACAAAAACATTTTATTTCAACAAAAAAGAAGGCCTACCTAACTCTAAGCTCGGGCTCTGACATTGTCCCCTTGGGAGCGCTAGTTCCCATAGATACAATAGTTGTATCCCCCTGAGGGGTGATGAGACGGTAAGCGAAGCATCACCTAAACTCCACGCTGTCCGACTCAAAGACGAGCTTTTCAATTTTTCAAGTGAGCAAGGCAAAATACTGGTAATGCATTGGATAATTTTTTTTTTTCGCTCCACAGCGACACCTAAATTCTGAATCAGGTTGATACGCGCACTGGGAACTTTGTATACCTTTGTTCTTTCTTACGTTACCCTGAACAGCAGCCTTCTTTGTCAGATTGCTTAACTCGATATTTTTCGTTTTTATCAACTTGCAGGCCTCTTTAAAAAGTATTTCGACCAGAGGCGAATGAAATTAGTTAATTTACTCATTTCCCACACACACTGATAAAGAGAGACAAATTTCCGTATTACAAAAAATTTAACGATGGTAAATTTTGTAATATTCATATATCATGTTAATAGAATAAACCGTCGCTATTACAAGAAAAATAAGGTTGAACAATGCAATTGTTACCTTTATTTTAGATAGTTTAATACCGCCAAGTAACTACAAAGGCGATCTCATGAATGTGAAGAGCAAGGACTTTATCTTAAACTCCATAGAAAAAGAAAAATAAATGCACAAACGTGCTCCCTCGCACGATAGCCAGTGCTTAGAAACAGCCAGTATAGAACGAAGAGGAAGGACAATTATGAAAATGCAAAGGATGCATAACAACTGAAAAGCATAATGGACACGAAAGACATATATTTCAGGTCTCAAAAGTAGCCAAGGTAACTTAACACTATCTCCCCTGAGGCGCCACCGTCCATAGCGTAAGACAGACAAATTTATTTGCAATAAAACGATTGTCTATCTTATGCATCTTGATGGTAAAAAAGGAGTGATTGCCCGGGAATTTTTTCGTCCTTTTCGACGACCGAAGAAATCACCATCGTTTTCAATCCTCATAAACGTGAAATCGTAATATCAATAGTTACATTCACTTTTATTGAAAATAATGTAAAATGAAATATCAGAACCTGTACAACAATTTTGTTCAATGTTCAAGCCTGGTTTTGATAACCGTTGCACGAATAATAATTCAATTTCACAATTAAGTTCCAGTAAAAAAAGCAAAAATATTGCTTGCACATTAAATCCCGTTTTGGAAAAAGAGATTGCGTTCTGTCTTTATACGGTAAACAGTTTTTCAAAAACATAGCAGAATTATCTGCTCTGCAGCACTAACTAAGGCAGCTTGAAAGACCCAAACTGTACAGTGTGAATAATTCCAGCTCTGAACGTGACGACCATTTGACGTACGACCATTTGCTGACGCGGCGTATGAAGTCTAGGTTGCTATCCTTCTAGACAACGGTCTCCATACTCTCCAGCCACATCGATTTTCTCCAGCAAGTTCGAAGGGCCAAAACCGTTTTATTTTCCCTACTTTCATGCATAATTTTTCGAGTAGTAACCGAGAACGCGCCAGTAGTTGTTTCGGGCTGGATTGGTCACACTGGCGGGCCGGATTTTGCTCTCGGGCTGTAGTTCTAGACAAACCTTACTACAACGCTCCATCAGAAATTATGCGATATTTTTCGCGGACAATACATGTAGGGTAGTTCTCACATTTCCTGCTCTCATTTACACTTTTATTTTTAGTTACTTTTCGAAAATGTTGGATTTAGTGCTTCGTATACTCTCTACCTCACTAGTTGAGGGTTAAGCATTTGACGTTTGCGCCACATTCATCACCTATCCGATACACAATAGCCGTGCGTGGATATCTTGGTTTTCATTCGTTCTGCCTCTGTGAACCTTCATCTTTTATGGATTTTTACGGACCCATTGCTCTTAGGAAAACTTGGAAAAGACATCAGTCTTCTCTGTGCAAGCTGACTTACCAATGTAGATGTTAGATTTTACAGCCTTTAGATTCATGGCCAACAAAATACCCTCCAAATTGTTTATTTGAATTAACGTCCCATGGCCTCACTTTATTGTTAACTCACCCCAAGTTTATTTTTGTAAGCACTGTAGTTTACTAAGTGTATCTGCTCGAACAGGTATCAAAAAGTGGTAGGGATTGTAGAAGTGAGACGAAAATTGAAATGAGGTAGATAGATGGAAAAATGTTGAGGACACTTCTGCCAAAATGCAATTGTGCAGAAAAGAGGGAGAAGCTTTCGCCACAGAGTCGAAAGAGAAGTTAGAAAACAAAAAAGTTCACTTATCTACAAAAAGTCATTTATGAATAGTATCCTGGAGCAAGTGTTGCAAATTCTACGCAGATCGACTAAATCCGATCACCATCGAAAATAACCAACTAGTAAAAATACAATACGAAGACAAAAATTTCAATCACATCTTCCATAATGCAAGTCTGTAATGCGACATGGCCCCAATAATTGCTATGTCTTCCAGATATTCTGAAGGATGATCTTCAGTGGTGTATCCCTAGTGAACCTGAAAAATAAAAAGTAAAAAAACTGAAGGCGAGTCACAAAGGTAGCTGCCGTAAGTGCACGTATGAGGAAAAGCTTTCAGAAAATAAAAATTTCAACGTATACGAGCGTTGCAAATTTAAATGCAGACCTTGATTCGTCAGAACAGAAATACAAATGGAAAATAATTTCAAGGCCAATATTGTTGAAAAGTTTTCCCGAATCGTGACATTCCATCAGTAATGGCCTCAAATAAAGCAGCTGTATTGATTACGTTGACGTACTATCTGATCTGTCACTGCCAAATTAAGGCAAATCGTTTGCACAACACTTGAACAATCCTTTCACTGCGCTATCGTTCTTCCAAACGCAGTAAAAAGTATTCCACTATTCTCGCTTCAAAAACTATTTTTTCTTAAAAATGACAAAATCACTCTAAACTTCAAGTATCCCTTTTTAGCGCCGCATACGCAGTGAGTAGCTGTGTTCCAAGTTCTGCAGCAGGTTGCAACAACGAAAACCGATGTAGCAAATAGTTTGCATAGCAGCGAAATGATTGAACTGAAGTTCAATATTCCAATCGAATTTAAAATCAACTGTAGTATGCAATTTTGAAAATAGTAAACATTAACTGGTTCGAGTCTTTATTCAGCTTCAATTAATAATTTGTGAAAATTGGGTTTGTGACTACTGGTCCGTCAGTAGCGTTATGAAAATCCCCTTCATGACCACCGGTAGCTCAAGTGGCGGTCTGCGTGTTGAAGCTCCATCTACTCAAGAAATCAAGCGACAGAGAAGTTCACGTAACATACGAACCAGTCATTCTTATTTGTACTAATTGTGATTACAAGTCACAGTAATTTATTTATTCCTCATACCAATCCCTCATAGTACCTAGTAAAGCGTAGTTCCCTAGTAACCAATCCCTTTCTCAAGGTATCTTCCTCAACTCTTTCAAAATTGCGAGTCACCCCTATTTATAAAAATGGTGATAAAAACTGCATTAACAATTATAGACCTATCTCTGTACTACCAATTATTAGCAAAATATTCGAGAAAATTGTGTATAAAAAAATGTATTCGTATTTTGAACAAAAATCTTTCCTCTACGACAAACAATACGGTTTTCGTTCTAAGAAATCTACGACACAAGCTGTATTAAATCATTTGCAATACCTTTATTCTAATATAGATGAAGGAAAGCTTGTTTTCTCCGTATTTCTTGACTTTCGAAAAGCATTTGATTGTGTGGACCATAACGTATTACTCTCGAAACTACATTGTTATGGCATTCAAGGGGCTGCCCATGATTGGTTCAGATCATACTTAGCAAATCGGAAACAATACGTTGTCATTGACGACGCAAAATCAGACCCACAGACAATTAGCCATGGAGTTCCACAAGGATCTGTCCTTGGGCCTCTCCTATTTCTAATTTTTATCAATGATATCATTAAATCTACATCATTCTTCAAATTCATACTTTTTGCCGATGACAGTACCCTTTCTGCGGTCCTTCCAGACCAAAATCCCGCTAGGATGGCGGAGCGTATAAATAATGAACTTCATAAGGTTTCATTGTGGCTTAAAGCTAATAAAATAAGCCTTTATATCGGTAAAACAAAATATATTACATTCTCATACAAGAAAAATATTTCTCTCCCACGCATTCAAATTGGCAAAGGTGAAATCGAAGAAACCAACTCAAGTAAATTCCTGGGCATCATAATAGACAAACATCTAACCTTTAAAGAGCACATCGCTCATATTAGTTCTAAATTATCAAAATCTATTGGAATCCTAAATAAAGTTAAAAATTTCCTGCCTGAAACAGCCTTACAAATGCTCTACCGAACGCTTCTTTCACCATACTTGCAATACGGAATAGAAGCATGGCACGGAACTGATAAAAATAAAACCAACAAAATTTTTACCCTGCAAAAAAGAGCCATAAGAGCGGTAAAGAATCTAGAATATAATGCTCACACTAATGACGCGTTCAAAAATTTACGAATAATTAAGCTGTCGGATCTCTAAAAATCTCCATTTGCAATTTCATTTACAAAACATTAACAAATGATGGCGACAATAGCCTAAAACAACTATTAACTGCGCAAACTGGTCATCACGACCATTTAACCCGAAATAGAAGTAAATTCATGCTTCCTTATTACTCAAAGGCTCGGTCACAACACAGTATCCTCTTCGTTGGAACTAAAACTTGGAACTCAATACCTGCGGAGATCCGTGAAAGTAATTCTTATAAGGTATTCAAAAAAATCTTGAGTCTAACTTCCTATCAGATTACTAGTCGTGTAAGATCACAGAGTCAAACCTTGTCCCCTACATAACTGGTCCTAATAATGTAATTTGCCTTGGTTAATTTCGCCGATCTTCAGTCTGTTCTTGAATCGTTTGTCGAATATACTGTTAAATCTAGTCCATATGAACTATATTGTGAAATGAAGTATCTAATTTCGAGTTAATTATCTCATTGATCAGTCTAATGCGTCTCTAGTTTGAGTGAATTAGGTTAAACATTATTGTGCTCCTGAGACTAACCTTGATGGTAGGATGCCCTAGTAGTCACTGAACTTATTCGGGCCCCACAGGTAGCTATACTCAAATTTGACCATTGTACTAGACTTAAGAAACATTTTATCTCTATCACCGGTGGTAAATAAATTGTTTAAATTGTTCACCATTATCATTTCCCTAAATAGTTATAAGAATGTACTTTGTTAGCAAGAGATTTACGACAATGCGTGCACGGAAATGCAAAATCGGATCAGCTACGAATTTAGCCCGTATTTCAGCTCACACAACTGCACAACATAGACGTACACGTGATGTCAAGAGCGAACGCTCCTAACGAGACACAGCAATCGATGACATCGCACTGGCGTAGAGCACTAAAATTATTCATCTCATTCATTAATGACATTAAAAACGACCATAATTAAGATTGAATCTTGCATAGCGAGCTTACTGTACAAAACAGCTCAGCCAACGTAGCCTTTGAGTTGGACGAATACTCAAGCGCATGATTAAGGATTGATCATAGAAATGCCGAAGTGGAGTATTTGCAAAAGCTCTTGAATAACTGCCACCAAAATATAATCGGCGTGGAGGGCCTTTGCAAAATTTGTGATGTTGACTCGATCAGCACTCCCTGAATTTTTTTCAATATGACGTATTAGACGTTCATGAGCACATCACATACAAAAAAACAGAAGATCATTACACGCGCCACTAGACTCTATGATTAGGTGTGAAATGTCTAGAATCGGAGTCGTGCACTACAAAGACTGAGGAGTAGGTGTGAAGCATTCAGTAAAGAATGCAATGAGTCGGATTATCAACAAAGAGTTTAGGAAATCAATGGAAGTCTTTTGAACCTTGCAGTGAACGACTTGTACTTTTGTGGCTTACATTTTGCAGAGTTCACGAATGCGATGGATATACGTTTATTACAAAGTTGGTTTCAACAACAAGTACTAACGTTTATGTTCATGATACACAGATTTTTTAGATACGGTTATGAGTAATCTAAGCTTACCTCGCGACATAAAACATCTTCCTAAGAGAAAAATGAGGAACGCTCTGTTTAGTATGGAATTGAGGAAACTAGGAATTTGTGCTAAATTGGATTCCAAATCTGAATTTTTCGGGTATAGCACAGCACGATTATAAGAAGTTTACGAAACAAGATAAAAGTTTGACCAGGTAACAGGTGCTTTGAAGCAGGACAGCAGCAAACCGAAAAGAGGTAGTCCGCAACAACAAAAAAAGCCACGTCAACGAATTGGAAGGCCAATCTAATTTTTAGATCGGAACCTCTCCTCTGGCTCGTCGTCCGCTAATGATCTATTGGCAATATTCATACGTATTAGCATCAACGCTTTCAAATGCTTAGGAGAAATAACGGACCAAAGGGCAGTTAGAGAAAAAAAGAAGGGTAAATTCTTCAGCAAAATTTGTGTGATTTTGTTCAGGAATTTTTTCGTCAAATTCAGTGGCATCTTTCGCTCGCATTCATTTTCAGTTCCTTTTGTTGGAGCAACAGAATGTCTTTGCACACGTTTTTACTTCAGGTACTCTCTTGCGCTGTCTATTCTTCTGTCTATTTAAGGTAAGTTTAATTCCATGACTCTGAAAATTCTCAGGATTGGATGATTATCATAAGTTTTATTGATTTTAAATGTAATGTTGCAAATTATTGGTGGGAATAGGAATATTAACGGTGAAAAAGAAGTTGAAACATTATCTCAAGCAAACATTTTATTCACAAGAAGTTTTTATTATCAGAAAGAGACCGAATTAACTAGAGTTCACGGAACAGCTGGTGTATTCTTCCCATCTTTTTTGGTGTAAATGAAATCGTATCAATGTAACAAACAACTTTGCATGCTTAATCGTTCAATTGAAATAATTCTCCAGAGTAGCAAAAAAAAGCGTATTTTGTCATGGTGTTAACAACAACATTCGTCACTGCAGTCAATTGTCCAGTTCGCGCAATTTTCAAATAAATGAAATTCATGCAGTGTAACCAATAGATTAGTGCTTTTCAGACACCCCATCCGCAACGAAGGAACTCTCACGGGAACAGAGAGAAGAAACCATTTCTAATGGACTGTTAAAAAGCTCCAAAGCTATGGACAAACTGCATCCACACTCGATTCCGTGCCACAGAAACAACAAATTAGAAAGGCAAAGGTTAGATTAGATTAGAAGTTAGTTTATGCCTCCTCAACCGCAACAAAGGCATTCCAAAGAGTGGAAAGAGAAAGGAACCATTCAGTATGGAGTTATGGGTTTCTATGCACAAGGTGCATAGAAACCGTAAATTGAGAATGAAGTTTATGAATTCAAACAAGATATAAGTTGACAGTAGCCAATGCTGAAAACAGTACAGCAGTTAACAGAAAAATGATGATTCGTTACACAACAACAAACCTATCCTATTTCAACACAAGAAAGGCCTACCTAACCTTTATCTCGATACCTCATATTCCCCTGAGGGGACTACACGTCGTAAACCTATCAGGAAACCATTAATCAAGTGAGAGTTGCTATTCAAAGCGCTACAATGTTGACTCAAATGATCTTTATTCTTCTTAAAAAAGGTTCACAGAAATGTGAAAACTTTATGAAGATGTAATCTGTTACCAAAGTTTAAAAAAATTAAACTGACGTGAGTAGCAATTTAAAGGATAACTCACATTGAAAAGTTCTCACATTTTAGAAGTAAAGCAAAAAATTCCACGCAAGCCCTTTGATTGGACTGGATCCGATTTTCATACGAACTGACATATTTTATTAATCATCTCTACTCGCTTCTAGCACACATTTACGATGGAATTGTGAGCTGTTTTTCACTGCTCGAATGAATTAAAAGTCTCCACTTCATCGGAGAGGTAATCTCACGAAGAAATTAGACGGAGCTATGGCTATCTAATGAGAGTTCGAAAGAAGAAATTTTGTTAATTATACCTGTTGTAGCACTACGCTAATTAAATTCAGTCCAGCCATTGGGAAATTCTTACTTTCATCGAAACTTTTTTTAGCGTGACGGTGACATCTGGATATCATAGAATTATTCTCCATGCGAACATTTCTCTCGGTATTTTGGCTGACGGAATAAAAACTTTCTTCCAAAATGCCTATTCGTGCACGTGTTGTTGCTGGGATTACTATTATGCACTTCTTTAAAGAAAAATTCACAGTTACCACTTTCGATTCTCTGATTATTAGTATTGTAATTTATAGTGCCAAATTATACAATAAGTTTCATAAAAAATATCAATGTCACGATACTTATCTTTGTTGGTGCTTATTCAGCAAGAGTTTCTCTCTCTAGATAATTTGTTGCAGAAAAGTAAAAATGTAGGAAAGGATGAAGGCACCATTTAGTACGGTGTTAGGGGATCGGGGAATCTATGTACAAGGTGAGTTCCCGCACAAGATCCCGCTCCCATAGAAACAGTGAGTTAAGTAAGAAGGTTATGATACCAGATAAAAGTTGAAGAAAATCAGTGGTGCTTAAAAACAGGAAAGAAAAAAAAACAAAAAAATGGTCCTAAACAACCAAAAAAATTTACTTCAACAAAAAGAAGGCCTACCTAACTCTCGGCTCAGAGTAGATCAAATAGATGTTGAAAAGATTGCGCTCCATTAAACCTTCCTCCGAATGACATGAGGGCAATATTCCCAATAAAAGGGAAAGGAATGCGTGCAGAACATCCATTGATCGTTCTAGTACTAGAATCGAGTTAAAATGTTTTTCACTCTCTTAACCTATGGGAAAAGAACGAGTCTGAGAAAAATACAAGCGCAATAATTTCAAGGAAAGTTCTCCTATTAATTTTTTCTTCCATTTTCTTTTTTCGTGCGACCACCAATAAAGCTACGCATTCTCAAATTAAAATGGCAAAGAGCTCTTGGTAGGATCGAACCAGGGTCTTTCTTGGGAAAACTGTGCTTGAATTACACACTTTGAAGAAGGCTATTCAGCAAATTATTGTACCTTATGACTAACTCCCGTAAACATGCGAGATACGACGGATTATTTCCACTTAATATTAATACATTTTTGAAATCGTTTGTAAGCTGCAGTCATTTTAGAAAAGCTACACGTCTTCGTTGGTCGCTGAAACAAACTTTCTCAACATTTCCTCCTAGACATAATCTCCCCACCATTGCCCCCCTCTGTCTCTCTTGTTCTTTCTCTTTCTCTCTCTTTCTTCACACCATTATCTCTCTCCCCAACATTATCCACTCAACACACTCGCCCCTGAGCGAAATTCGTACCTCTTCCGTCCAAATCTACTCAGGAGACACTCAGCAGAACCTGATCGTGAGAACCATTCCATACTCGACCGAGGCCACGTCTTCATCACGGCTGCACAGGAGATGAAGAAGAGCGCTACCACACAACCCGCACTCTCATGCACTCCATGACCCAATTGAACAACTCTGGTCGACCCTACACACAAAAGTTTTGAGAGATGAGCTCAGTGTTCGACCAAGGAGGCTACATTAGGGGAAGTCGGAATGGCTGCTTCGCTTGTTTCGCCTTCTTATTTCTTGGCCGAATGTAACGCACGGTGGCAGCGTGAGTTCTAAAGTGAATACTGTGTGTAAAGTGGATGCTTAAGATGTAGATTAGATTATAAGTTAGTTTAAGCCTCCCTAACCGTTACAAAAAAGAGCGTATCGAAGAAAGAAAGGAGGGAAGCACCATTTAGAATGCGGAATCTATGCAGAAGAGGCATAGAATTAGTAAGTTGAGAAAGAAGTTCATGGAACAAGATAAAAGTTAAAGAAAAAAGTAGTAAATGCTGAAAAACAAGCATGACATTTAGTTCGGGAACTCACATATATAGGCAGAATACGGGAAAAATATCAAAATTGTGCTGATAAAGTATTTATTTCGTGGTTTTGTTGTTTAATTTTAGCTTCTCACGTCAGAGCTTACGTTGTGGAATGAATGCAGAGCATATTCGAAATTACCAATTTATGACGAAACACACAACATACAAGTTCCTCTGATAAATTATGTATTCAGTTCCGTTTAGCTAAATTTTAGTTTCATGCTCAAGACAATTTTTCATGATTTGGGTGTTCAGTATGTAGAATTGCATGTTCCTTAGTTCAAATCATTTTACTTCCGAGAGAAATAGGTTCATACAAAATGCATGCTCCTAGGCGTTTAAATGACGTCTTTGAGAATAAGTATAGATTATTATTACTATCACTATCGGTAAAATTAAACCTAACTATATCTTCGGTATAAAAATTAGCCTACTAAATCAACCGTACCCAGATCAAGGCGCATCTTCATTTCGTTCTCAGGCCGTAAGCCAGTGAGTGAAAACAACCAATACTAATTTATATTCAACATATAAAAAATGTAATTATTTAGTACTATTGTAATAATACAGTTTATCTGAATTGTTATTTCATTGGTAAAGACAGAATTAATATTCGATTGTTAGTTTAAACTTCCCTTGCTCCATCGAGGGTGTCCCAAAAAGATGAAAGGTGCACCTAGGCACCATTTAGCATGGAGCAAAGGGAACGATAAATTTATACGCATGAGGTGTACCAACACTCTGTGTATAAAAACCAGATTGAAAATAGTTTATGAATAAAAGTGAAATTTCTGACGAACAAAGTAATGGGTCCTGAAAAAAAGACAGCAGTGAATAAAAAAATGTCTAACACCACAAAAAACTGTTCCGTTTCGACAAAAGGAAGTTCTACCTGACAGCTCGGGAAGCCAGATTTTTTCTCAGAGAGTCCATATTTTCTACATCGAGTAGATCCATCCTCTGAGGGGAAATTCCTAAAGAACTAACTAATAATGTCATTTTAGAGGCCCAACAAACGGCACTAAATCTTCTGCTGACTTAGCAGTGCCCCCTGTACTTTGCTGAACAATATTCCCTAATTTAATTAGCACTGCAAGTAAAAGAAAAACACGAAAATTGATCAATGTAAAATTTTATTTCTACAACTATGAGCTAAAAGCTAAAAACTAAATTGTTCCTTTCTAATAGTAAAATAATACTTTTTCCAAGCCCTGCTCGATTAAATGAAATAAAAATGTGTTCGAGGACTAAGCCGTACCTGCTGTTGTACATGGAACCGAGTAGCCGAAGAGTTTTTTTAGCAGTAATTTATGCCATTAGAACTAGTTTATGCCATTAGCGCTAGTTTATGTCATTAGCGCTAGTTTATGCCATTAACACTAGTTTATGCCATTAGCACTTGTTTATGCCATTAGAAGACACCCTCTCGTAGTCCGGAGTCCATCAGAAAGCTCTAATCGAGGAAGCACCATGGATTTCGCAAAAATTTTAATTTTTACGGAAACAAACTTACTCTGAGACCATCGCTGCCAGTGCCAGATGTTTCCACAGGTGCCAAATGTCTAAACAAATGTTTAATATTTCATCTTGTTATAAGAACTACCGGAAAAACGCGGTTTGCGATGCTTTTTGTTACGAACTAAGCAGAACGTCATTCTTCTTCATCAACTTAACCGAAAAACATCTGAACACACGTAAATTAAACAAATGTTGAGAGCGTGCAGTAAAAAAGTTTACATACTACTATACAAAAATGAATGGATTTTTCATTTATACGCACATTGTGATCCCTTCTTCGCGGTAAACATCGCCTGCTATTCGCCCAGGATGCACTCTTACCTAAAACCATTCAAGGAAGTGTCAGCTCCTGTCGAGGCTCATTCTGAACGGCTAATTTAGAAAGAAACAAGAATTCGGCCGACATCTTTGCCGGAGCTGCAATTTTTTCTATTGCAGCCGAGGTGTTTCTATTCGTTCCCATTTCGGGCGGAAAGGACAAGATCCAAGGGCTTTAATATCCGAAACCCTCGACACTCGCCGACACCGGGAGGATTATGGTAACATTGTCCTCGAGGTTCACAGTGACTTGGTCCGAGTGATTGCCAATATTTTTGGCCCTTCGAAGGCATTTTCTTCACCAGCATATCCAGCAACAGCTCTGTTGCACCATGAAGCCAAAAGACACTAAAAGAAATAAGATTATAAGTTCGCCTCTTTATAGATAATATTATATATTCGCCAACAAAGGTTTTCCTAAGAACGGGAACAGTTAGAGGCCAATTTGTTTGATATTAAGGAAACGGGGAATTTTTGCATAAGGAGAATCCCCAAACCCATAGATCTAGCAAGATAGAAAGAATTAAAATAATGAGCAAACAAATTGAAGGAGAAAGTAGTAGGTGCTTAAAAAAGAAAATGAGTGTACTTGAAAAGATTCAACATGATGAAAATATACATTTCAGTTAAACAATTTTAAGGTCAACTTAACCCTAAGCTCGGGACCCAACGTTTCCTCATTTGAAGCGTTCATTGAAACAAATACAATAACTGTGTTTTTCTGAGAGGAGACAGTCAGATATTAGTATACATAACTTTGAGAAGTGAGACAAAATTCAACCTGAAGGTGCGTGTGGAAGCCAGTTTTCGGAAAGGAAAACGTTTCCCTACGTCATATTTCATGGAAAGTTTGTGATAACGTTAATCTCAGAAAACGACGTTGAAGATTAGATTAGATTTGTCGTTAGTTTTTGCCTCCCTACCCGCAGCAACAAATGCGATCCAAAGAGAGGAAGGAGGAAGACACCATTTAATATGGAGTTAAGGAAACGCGGAATCTACGCAGAAAGGGCATAGAAACAGTAAGTTGGGAAAGAAGATTATGAAACAAGATCAAAGTTGAGGAAAACAGTAGTAGGTGCTGAAAAACAGGACAGCAGTGAACCAAAAAGAGGTGGTCCTTAACAGAACAAAAACATTTTATTGCAAGAAAAAGAAGGCCTACCTAACTCTCAGCTCGGGCCCTCACATTGTCCCCCTGGGAGCGCTAACTCCCATAGATACAATAATTTATGTTGTTTCCCCCTCGTTGTTGTTTCCCCCTGAGGGGAAACAACGTGGAAGCTGATCAATTAGCTGGAAAGTGCGATTAGTTTTCGCCGGGTTGGATTCCGCACGAAAATTGAAACCTTGCACAGTAAACGCTACAGCTCGCAGAGATTACCGCAAAATTAGTGCCCTACTCTTAGCCTATCAATTTATAAAGAGTCAACGAATCTGGTCGAGTTTGCTTGGTTAGGGCTCGTCACGAATCATTTCAAGATCAAAAGAGAAATGACGGCCATGGGTGGCAGCACACGAGCCTTATTGTAGTACAAATTTTTTCAGAACACGAAAATTTTCTCTTAGTAGACATGCAAGTCAAACTGCAGACGCATTAGATTGAATAACTGAGTTAAAAGGAGACAACCCAGTGATTTTTAAATTTTGATAGGATTGTTTTTAAAATTGGGCTAGTATATTTATTTATTTATTTATTTGAAAAAAACGAATTATACTCGATGAACGTTTTCGATTTAGGCCCAAGTTTAAAAAAATTATTTTTTTTGTTTAATTTTAGTGGCATTTAAAAAGAATAGTCATGAGTTTTTATGCTAGAACAAATTTAAAGACAGTTTTGGAATCTTTGAAGCATTTCAAACAAACTAAAGCTCTTGAATTTTTTATTTTCATTTTCGTTTCCTTTTGAAATGCGATTTTTGATCACTAACTAAAATCTACGATTTTTTGTTTTGAACTGTGATAAAAAAAATGTACAAATTGGGAAATCGAGAAGAGCTTTAGCTTGTTATAAATGTTTCGAAGATTTCAAAACTTTCTATTTTTTGTAGCATGAAAATTTTCTGATTTCTATTCTTTTGAATGATGAAAATGAGCTTTTTTCGTAGAAGGCAAAATTCATAAATATTGCCTGGAATGTTGTATTATCATCTGGAATATATATTATCATGTTGTATTATCGCTATAAATGAAATACAATAATAATTTTATATTTACGCTGTGAATTGTAAATACAATATACGAATAATATACAAATATGTATATATATATAAATCTATATACATATAAATATTTTTTATTTATTGAGGAATGATAATTTTTTATTTGTTAACTGATTCTTCTGATATAAGCCATTATGTCATTTTTAAAAAGAATTACATTTTGTTCTATTCATTTTTTCAATTTTGTCATTTTGGTTTTTCAGAAAATAGGAAATATTTGTTTCTACGTCATTTTATCTGATATTTCAAATGAGTACAAACCAATGAGTTTTCATGCTACAACAAAACCAAAGACAGTTTTGGACTCCTTGAAACATTGCTAAAAAAACTGATAGTTCCAGAATTTTCATTTTCCGTTTTTTCTCATTATATGTGGTCAAAAATTCATGATTTTTGATCCCCTAACACCCCCCTGGGGGGAGGGGGATCTAGTGCCCGTATCCCCATAAAAGTTTACGGCACAATAGCCCACCACCTTAAGATCCTTTTTCAAAAAAGAAAAAAATGGCCAAGTGGGCCCGAAAATCCCTGGGTTGTCCCCCTTAATCCTCTCTAACTGCAACAGAGGCGTAGCAAAAAGAGGAAGATCAAGGTATCATTTAGTATAGAATTGAGGGAATAGAAAATTTATGCACAAGGTGGGTTCTCTCAAAGAATCCAGTGCGCACAGAAACAGTAAGTTGAGAAGGAAGGTTAGGAAACAAAATAAAAGTTGAAGGCAAAAATCAGGGGTGCTGAAAAATAGCACAGCCGGCAACTGAAAAAGTTGGTCCTTAACATAACAAAAGACCTTTTACTTCAAAAAAAAAAGAAGGCCCACACAACTTCTACTCGGAACCTCGCATTTTCACTCTGGCAGTGCAAATTCGCATTGGTACAATAGTTGTATTCCTCTGAGGAGTGTAGGTTATGTTTAGCCAGTTCAAAACAGGAAGTTCAGCCAATCGATTAATCGGACTGGATGTCACTGACAAGAAATCGATTTGATACCTCGAAGCACCGATCTTCATCTATTTAACAGAGAAGAAGAACTGTAGACCGCACATATAATATTCATAACCAACATCGAGCGTTAGAAGTTCATCATTCAGAAGTTCAGTTCTAAAATGAGAAGACTTCCTTTACCTCATTTTAAATTACTTTGTCTCACGTAAACCCCTTCATCATCTAAGTACATTTAGGTGATCATGATTACTCAGCATAAACACGTTAACTGCGGTGGATTAAACTGAAGTTCAATACTCAACACATATTAAAGTAAATTTTAGAGGTAAATAAGGGAAATTGCGAACGTAAAATAGATCGTACCTTCATACAGTTTTTATTGAATATTCATAAAAATTGAGTTAGTGACTGCAGGTCTGTCAGCAGCATTATGAAAACCCCCTCGGTGCACACCTGTCGACCTCCTTCGCAAGAAACGTGTCAAGAGGCGGATAATGCACAGGAAGAGTTGAGCTAGACAGCAGAGGCATAACCGGGCCACTACGCCGGTAATCTGTGGCAGATGGAGTCACTTAAGCTAAGAGTGCACCAGTTGATGCGTGCCATTCCGTCAAGTAGACAGCTCTGAGAACTTGCAGTCACAAATCAGATTATCCACGTATTTGAGTCTACATCAGGTCGTGGAACGAGTAAAATTAATTATTTCGTCTTTGACGTACTTTGTTTTTCCACTCATAATATATTTCAACACCTACACAAGGATTCATTGTGTTTTTGATCTGTTATTTCAGACATGATTTGTTTTTTGACTGATGATGGAGCGGGACTCCAAAAAATTTTCTTATTGAAGATTAGTTTCTTCGGAATTTTCTTCGTTTTTAATTTTCGAGGAAAATTATTTTTCAAATATTTCTGAAACTTGACAAACTTTTTGATCATCAAGTGTAATAATTACACGGCGTCTGCAATGAGAGTCGAGTTTTTACACAACTCCGTGTGAACTACGGTGCACTTTGAAGTACGATATCCTTTCTATCCACTAATTTTCAACACATAAAAGATCGCTTGAGACGTCCAATGGTGTGTGTATTGAAAATCGCAGCAGCTACAGGCACAATAAGTAACAAACGAGTAAAGGAACATTTATAATCGATAAAAAACTAATCGAAATTTTTGCTCAGCTTCCTGAAAGAAAACTTATGAAAATAAATTGTTATTTTTGAAATTCACCAAGGGAGACTTCGATGAACATAAACACGAGCACAAAGCATCCAAGTGAACCGTCTTGTCAAACTCGGAGCGACATTTCCACACGATTCTGCGGTGTAGGTTGAAGGAATAGTATGGAAATATGGTTCAAACCAGACAAATCATCGATACCCAAACAGCATCGAAGAGCTCAAAAATTCGAGTGATGAGCCTTAAAATTCGAGTGATGAGTGTTCAAATTCAAGCGATGAGTGTTCAAATTCAAGCGATGAGTCTTAAAATTCGAGTGATGAGCCTTAAAATTCAAGTAATGGGTCTCAAAAATCGAGCGATGAGTCTGAAGTTCCAAGATTCGAGTATGAGTCTCACAAATCGAGCGATGAGCCTTAAATTTCGAATGATGAGCCCCTAAGTTCGAGTAATGAGTCCCAAAATACGAGCGACGTGTTCCAAAATTTGAGTATTGAGTCCCAAAATACGAGCGATGAGTTCCAAAATTTGAGTAATGAGTCCCAAAATACGAGCGATGAGTTCCAAAATTTGAGTAACGAGTCCCAAAATTTAAGCGATGAGTTCCAAAATTCGGGTTATGGTTTCCATAATTTGGGCCACGGGTCACAGAACTTGAAAAAGGTTCCCAAAGTTCGGCCATTACATAACCAAATTTTTATGTAACCTATATAACGTAAAATACATGATTAAAGTTTTCGAATGCATGTAAAACACAACATTCCTGAAAACTGCCATCCAGTACCGAAAGTAAATGAATATGAAAATGATGACTTTAGAAAATAAAATACATAGTAAATAACGTAAATAACAAGAGGATTAATAACAGATTGCATAAAATAAGAACCGTGATATTAGCGTCTATACATAAAAAATGATTTAAAACTAGATTTTTTAAAATTATCGATGCAGAAATTTCGTAAAATAAACAAAATGACAGCGTATTTCGTGAAATAACAAACCTTGTAAAACCGATGTCAAGAAAATAACAGCAATGATAGATTTTTAAAATAGCATACACAATAATAACATTTTTGAAAACAACGCACTCAATAATAATCCTTTTTCAAAATAAAAAATGTGATTTAATCAGGGCTTATGAAACAAGCAAAGTGAAAAAAAGTTTTGTAGGAGACATGGGTACTCACAAACATATTCTCGAGCGCATGTTTAGCGAGCCAGCAGTTAAGGAAGGCAGGCAAGAACAAGTTCCGCAGCGGCGGATAGCAGATCTGAAAAGGGAGAAATATCATTTAAATCAACGCCACTTGACGTACAAACGTGAGTATTGAATATCCAAGATTATGTACTAAACAAACCCACATGAATATTGAACATTCAAGATTATGAACCTGACAAACAAACGCGAGTGTTGAGAATTTAAGATATGTATAAACCTGCTATAATAAATAATGAAAAGAATCGCAAAAAATCATCGTAAATGCACGCAAAAAATAATTCGCAATTTCAATGAATTCCTGTAAAACGCATTAGGAGTTTCACACATTGTATTCACCTTACACGACTGAACAGGCATTTAGTTCGGAAATTTAAGATACACAACCGAAACAAAATGCATTATTATTTAAGTGTGGAAAATTTTACGCGGAACAATTTTAAATAAACATCGGAGAAAAACCTAAAAAAATAGGAGATGAGGAAGGAGGAGAGTTCTGTGCCCAAGTGCCAGGTCAGCGGACGGCCAAGGCATGAGCCACGTCATGGGTTGATGCAAATCAGGGCTGGCCGCAGGTGCAGCCGAGCGCTCAATTGAATAGGATTGCTATGATTGAAATTATAATTCTTCTAAATCAAGTTTGCCCAGACTGTGTTCCCTGAGGGAAAGCAGTCCACGTTCAAATGCGAATAATCCTGTAATATCATCCATGATTAACCGTTTTTGAAAACGAGAAATTTTTCAAGTGTTATGGCTTTTGGCGTCTTGTCTGAACAATTGTTATGCTATTGCAAGTACCTCGTCCGCAATGAGGGCGATCAGAACTATTCACCGAGCAACGAGAATCGGTTACTTTGGTAGCATGAACAACAAGCAAACAAAAATTACTTTCTGATTGCTTGAACAACTGCGAGTTTATGATGTGCGCATCAGCAACACAGGATCCATTACGTCTCGTATTTTCCAATTATTTTTTTCAGATGTTGACACTGAAAATACGTGTCTATGATTATAACATCCGTGATTTAAATGTTTCTAGTGCAAAGAGCCCGTTAAAAAATTACAGGATTCTATAGATATCGGACCAACTGAGCTTTAACATGATTTTCCAATGATTTCCCATGCTATTCTATGGCTTTCCTATACTTTCCTAACTCTTAACTACTGGCATTGAATGCAAAGTAAGATAAAAATACATGTGATATTCATTCCGACTCCGAATTTTATGGATTAATACACCAAAAAATAAGGAGTTATTTGAAGCTTGTATCACAGATACGCTCATCACACACTCTCTGCTGGTGGGTGTGACGGACGGACGGACAGACGCGGCTCATATCATAGTGTGGATAGATATTCAACCCTTGAAGAGAAACCCACATCTGAACTACGCCCTTTGAGTGCTTTAAGCGACATCGGTCAAAATTTTCGACGGTCACACAAACATTGACCGAAAATCAACAAATGAAGGAGTTTCAGCCCCTTTACTGTCGCGTTGGGAAACTGGCCATACAAAGGGCTGTTTTTGAGGCCAGCTTTGACCGCTTTCTCTCATTATCCGAGTATTTTTTCGAAGTGTTTTACTTTAATTTTGAAAAAGATCGTCCAATAGGAAAAATTTATCCGCGAAAAAACAACACAAAAAAGCTAGTCATTGCACGCCTCGTTTTCAAAAAGCGCTGTAAACGTTTTATCCATTCCAGTTAGGTTACTTTAGGACAGGTTAGATTAGGCCCTTTTAGCGCATATCAAGTCGGAAGAAAAATTCCATACCGTTTAATTTTGAGCTTCAATTGCCTAAAGCAGGGTGAGGCTGAAATACAGGCTGAGCTGTAGGAATTTGGCGGCCTAAAATTAAACTATTTCGGATTTTTTAAACACTGGCCCGATCTAAGCTTGAAGAACCAAAGGTAACAAACATAACTTTACCAAGCCTAAACTCGTTATCTGCGGCGGGTTAACTGATGCTCAATATTTAGTTCAAATTAGAGTTAATTTTAGATATCAATTTTGAAAATAACGAACATTGAGTAGATAGTGCATTCATTTAGTTTTAATCAAGTATTTATGAAAATTGAGTTTGTGATAACTGGTCGGTCAACAGAATCATGAAAATCCCCTCAGTGACCCCTGGTGGGTCGTTCCGCAGTCAAAGTGTTAGTTAAATGGATTGACAAAAACGCTCTATAGAGTATTTTTGACAAGATGACGTACGTGTGACGTCATCATAACGTCAGTTGGCGGTATCATACACCCGGGTTTTCAGTCGCTTTTATCCCTTTCGGTACGATAACTCAAACGGTTTGGGTAAAAAATTCCAGGGGAAAAGTTGTCATTACCCTAAATTGTCAGTAAAATTGTCCTAGTGTGGGTGCTTTTAGCTTAGCAAGTTACTACTTCTTTATATTAATTTTAAATTTTTTTGAATCTTTAAAACTTTATGCTTGGCAAGAGGTGTCTTTTCGCCATTTTCGACGTTGATAAAAATGTTTTTGTGCTTAGGAAGAAATTAATCTTTCGTTTTTGCCCGAATTTATCAAAAATAAACGAAGTTCAGAAAAAAACTTGGTCAAGTAAAATAGAGAGGTTATTGAATGTGCTGCACGGACCCTGTCGCATGAACTTAGAGGTAACCTTTGGTAATTTACGCGTGCAGGCTCCTGGAAATGTTTAAAAACTAGCCTTATGAAAGCTTGTAATTTCCCTAATTTTGTTTTTTACTTCAAAATTTCCCTCACTAGTTAAATTGCTTTAAGGTGATCATCCCAGGCCCCTGCCAGGCTCCTAACGGTCCGATGAGTATTTTCTATGTTGTTATTGAAAAAGGACCCTTAGGTGGTAGACTATTCGGTCCTAATATTTTATGGCGCTACGGACAATAGATCCCTTCCCCCCAGGGGGAGGACAAAAATCTTTAATTTTCGACCCCATTTTAACCCCAAATAAAAAGAAAACAAAACGGGAAATGAATAATTTGAAAATGTTCTTTAGTTAGAAATGTTCCAAGGATTTTAACACAGTCTTTGGTTTTGTTCTAGCATAAAAACTCAATGAGGGGATACTGGTTGAAATATCCATAAAAATGAACTAAAAAAACAATAGGTCCAATTTTATACAAAAACTATGATCTGAATAAAAAAAATGAATAGACGAATTTTTTTCTTCAAAAGTTACATATAGAAGTCAAATTTCATAAGAATCAAACTGAAAATAAAAAAAATATCCTAATATTTCAAAAAATTAATTTTTTTTGTTTGGAAATCACAATTCACAGTGTGAATATGAAGTTATGCATGGAAATTATCGAAATAAAAATTAAAACTGTATTCAATTACATAAACTGTCCATTATATTACACTTCAACAAAAAATTTTGTTATGGCTTATACCCATAATAAATAACTTTCAACATTCAAACCGTATCTCCTCATCGAGTTTTGATGCTAGAACAAAACCAAAAACAGTTTTAGACTCCTTGGAACATTTCTAACAAAAGCAAGTTCCCTTTTTCTAAATTTGAGAAAAAAAATGATATAGCTCAGATTCCAAAAATAAATTTTTGTGATGTAAAGATGAAATATCTCTTCTAACAAAAAATTTTCAAAATGTTAAAATTGAAGAACTTTGTTTTGTTAGAAATGCTTCAAGGATTCTAAAACTGTCTATAGTTTTGTTATAGCATCAAAACTCAATGAGGAGATACATCTTGAAATATACATAAAAATGTTACCAAAAAACTAATTTTTCGTAAAAAAAATAAGGCGTAAATCGAGAAAGTGACAGAGGTAAAAAAGTTTACTTCCAAAAAATACATTTACTGGCCAATTTTCAAACGAATCTCAGACGAAAAAAGGTGAAAAACCGGGATGATCTTGAAACTAGATCAGGTACCCTAAGATTAGATTAGATTATTAGTTAGTTTTAAGCCTCCCTATCCGCAAGAAAGGTTTTCCAAAGAGAAGAAGGAAGAAGGCACCATTTAGTATGGAGTCAAGGAAACGCGGAATCTATGCAGAAAAAACATAAAAACAGTATGATGAGAAAAAAGTTCATGAAACAAGATCGAAGTTGAGGAAGAAAGTAGTATAGGTGCTGAAAAACAGGACAGCAGTGAACCGAAAAAACATGGTCCGTAACAAAACAAAAATCTATTCTATTTCAACAAAAAGAAAGCCTGCCAAACATTTAGCTCGGGTCCTCACATAGTCCTCTGGGAGCGCTAATTCCCATAGATACAATAGTTGTATCCCCCCTGAGGGGCTCAGTATGAATGAATGTTTCCATGCGATCACAAAGCCCAACCTGCAGACCGGTCACAACGTCTGTAAGAAACGAAACTTAGCGAAAACTTGTAATAACTCGTAATAGCGCGCAAGAACACCAGTTTTGTAGTCACCTCAAGCAAACGAGACGAGTCGAGTCGAGGAACTTTCTTTCCCGCACCTCATGCACTTCATGGTTTTGAACATTTATTACAGGACACCTCACACGGCTATAAAATTGCGTTACATACGAAATAAAAGAGAAAATATTCAAGTTTCATCAAGGATCAATAATACGGATTTGAAATATGGTGAAGTGATCTATGCGCCACCCTGTATTAGACGACACAATTCACGAACTGAACAGACAATTTTCGTGGTATGGCTATCGCTTCTTTAAATACAAAATGGGGGTGGAAATATAATGGAGTACTGATGAGCAGGAATAGGAAAATGGCTGCACTGATGAAAATACGTTCCTGCGAAAAAGTCAGAGACCTCGAGAAATTAAAATTATCCGAATTTGCCGGTTAAATTCTGCAGTGGTTTGAGTAGCAGGGTGTCGATAACATACCGTAATTAGCGACACAAAATACAACTAGACAGGACCTGTGCTGCAGTTTGCTCATTAGGTTGAAGTATAAATGTGATGCAAGGAAATCATAAAATCCTGCTCCTGTTTATACATCGCAATGGTATTTAAACGCTGGTTATTTTCAAGGCTTTTAAAATTCGTCATATCTAAATAACATCGAACTGTTACCACTCGTGCATCCCTTGTCTAGCAGTGAAACGCATTTTGATGAGAAAATATTGACTGAACCAATTAGTAACATAAAAAGTTATAATTACTTTACAGGTTCAAATAGAAGCCGAGTATAAATGAACAAATATTGCACATCCGCTCCATGTTGTCAACGCATGATCAGGGCGCAAATTTTTTAAAGACGAACTCACGAACGAAATTTTCTTGAGAGCAAATTTCTAGTTCTGAAAGAGAGTGTCTCTGTTTTTCATGTTTTCAGCTTCAACGTCATTTCGGAACTTCCATTCGGTCTTTAGGAAGTGGAGATATGTGCTGAATATTATCCATTTTTTTCTCTCCTGAACTTCATTCCTAATTGAAAGATTGGGCAAAATGATAGGAAAGTCATTGGTTCATGGCAGGGAAACTACGAGTAGTAATTGAAGACCACAATGCATCACTGGAAAACATGTCAGCTTGCTGCTCTCTGTCACGTCACCAGGTTATTTTAGGACACTCTTGTCTTAACAAAAGCGATCTCAAGAAAGCGAAGAGAAGGGACCATTTACAAGGACTGTAAAAAACGAGGAGTCTATGCATAACGTGATTTTCCATACAGGAATACCCTTGCTTGCGATACGACCCACAGGTGGGTCGTGCTAAGGTATATCCTGCTGCGAAATGACCCATTGATGGGTCGTTTGAAAAATTCTAACAATCTTTTTTAATTAATTGTACTTACATTTAATGTTCCGTATTTATAAATGTGTTTAACACTTTGGACTTCAGTTTTACCCACCCAAGTCAAAGTGTTAAGAGACGTGAAAACTGAAAGAAATTAAGTGGGCATGTAAGATAGAAGTTCCGAAGGCCTCTCTTATTATTATATAAGAAAGTTTTAGCCTCCCTTAACCACGACAAAGATGTTCCAAGAGAGGAAAGAGGAAGGCACCATTTAGTATGGAGTTGAGGGAACTCGGAATCTATGCACAAAGTGCACAGAAACAGTAAGCTAGGAAAGAAGTTCATGAAACAAGAAAAAAGTTGAAGAAGAATGTAGTAGGTGCTGAAAATTATTATTATTATTATTATTATATAAGAAAGTTTTAGTCTCCCTTAACCACGACAAAGATGTTCCAAGAGAGGAAAAAGGAAGGCATCATTTAGTATGGAGTTGAGGGAACGTGGAATCTATGCACAAGGTGCACAGAAACAGTAAGCTAGGAAAGAAGTTCATGAAACAAGAAAAAAGTTTAAGAAGAAAGTAGTAGGTGCTGAAAAACAGGACAGCAGTGAACCGAAAAAAGATGGTCCGTAACAAAACAAAAACCTATTTTATTGCAACAAAAAGGAAGCCTACCTAACCTTTAGCTCAGGTCCACACATGGTTCCCCTGGGAGCGCTAATTTAGGTGCTGAAAAACATGACAGCAGTGAACCGAAAAAAAATGGTCCGTAACAAAACAAAAACCTATTTTATTACAACAAAAAGGAAGCCTACCTAACCTTAGCTCGGGCCCTCACATGGTTCCTCCGAAGGCCTCTCTATAGCTGAGGTAAATTTAATAATATCCTCTCTGAGGGCACCAGGCCTCGTAGCATAGGATTAGATTAGATTAGTCGTTAGTTTTAGCCTCCCTACCCAGCAACAATTGCGATCCAAAGAGAGGAAGGAGGAAGGCACCATTTAGTATGGAGTTAAGGAAATGCAGAATCTACGCAGAAAGGCATAGAAACAGTTAGTTGGGAAAGAAGATTATGAAACAAGATCGAAGTTGAAAAAGAAAGTAGTAGGAGCTGAAGAACAGGACAGCAGTGAACCGAAAAAAGATGGTCCTTAACATAACCAAAACATTTTATTTCAACAAAAAGAAGGCCTACCTAACTCTCAGCTCGGGCCCTCACATTGTCCCCCTGGGAGCGCTAATTCCCATAGATACAATAATTGTATCCCCCTGAGGGGCCGTAGCATAGGATAGACGAACAAAAATAACTAACCTAAGCTTAATGCCTATAAGCCGGCTCAGTGGTGCCATCTGTTATTTCATTTTGAGGTATCGTTAGAAAATGTGGAGAGTTTTTCGTCCAAAATATTTAAAATATTGTTCCAGCAATTCCTAGGGATATTTTGTTCGGGAATCAAGAGGTATTTTCTCATGCTAGTTAAGGGTATTTCCAAGCTTCTTTAGCGTAATTATACTTTCTTGAATCTCATTTCATTTATATTGCCTAAAATAACAGACGCTCAACATGTTAACTTCCAAGTTAATTTTAAAACTCGAATGAAAATTCATTTACCTCCATTTGATTTATTTTTGCCCCTATTTTGAGATTTAGTAAATATACGATCTCATTTGACAAGTTAAAAGTTTGTTGCACAACATATAGAAGTCATAATGATTCCTCACCTAGCTATCGGCTAGGACGTCGGCAGAATGATGGGCTATCGGACATCGGCACGTAATCATTCTATTTAAAAAAAAGGTATCCTTAACCAGAGACCACAAAAAAAGCACACACATAATAACTTCAGTGAACCTACATACAGCACCAAAAAATACTACGCATCGTTATAATTACGCTAGGGAATAAAGTTCATGATAAATTATTAACGCAACAGTTTTTCCAACCGTGAAAACAAAAATCTGAAAAATTCAACGGCAGGAACTAGGCAGAAGTTCTCTGCCCAAGTGTCAGGTCAGGGGACAGACAAGGCAAAAGCCCACGTCTGAGAGGATGATGCAAATTAGGGCTGGCAGCAGGTGCGGCGGACCGTTTAATTAATGAACTTTTTCACGCTAGCACCGCTTCACTCGGGGAGTGTGGAGTACATCGCATCTTGTAGAGGTGCTCCGGCGAACGCAGTATATGAGTAGAGCTCAAAATTAACTTCATCAACAGGTATTTTTGGCGTTGTTGGACGCGCCAAGGAAACGAGTGATAAGCGTGAGCCGATGAACTGTTGTGTTCTTCCACCGTGTTGATGTATGATGCTCCAATGAACGGCGACAATAGTGGTCTATAAGAACTAAAGAATTTGTGAGTTTTTTTGAAAAAAAAATAAAAAAATTCTTCTGTTCTAGCACTGATGATGGAATTTTAATTCCAAAACGTTTGCAATATGTAATGCTCGTTTTCACTCCGTTTTTTTTTCAGTGTTCTAAATTTTCGAGAAAAGCCCATAAATATTTTTGATTTCGGAACGATGTACATAAGTTATACTGATGTAGATCATCAGACTTCCTGATTCAAATTAATCGAAGTTATCGTTATAACATCAACCCCCTTTGTTGTCCTAACAAGAATTTTAACCTTAAGCAATTCCATCAATAGTTTTGGAGTGAATACATCCAACAAAATCATCTAATTTTTCAGATAAAACGATCATGTATGCAATATATTGTTCATTTTATTTCCATCTCCGTACGGGGTAAATAAACATTTCACTCTAGTACAACATCCAATCAACTGAGTAATTAGTTTTAAGCTCCAATTAATTGAATAATTAATTAGATTAGATTATTAGTTAATGTAAGCCTCCTTGTCCTCATCAAATGAGATCCAAAGAGAGGAAGGAAGAAGGCACCATTTAGTATGGAGTTACGGGAGCGTGGAATCTATGCAGAAAGGGCATAGGAACAGTGAGATAAGAAAGAAGTTCATGAAACAAGATCAAACTTGAAGAAGAAAGTAGTAGGTGTTGAAAAAAACAGGATATCAGTGAACCGAAAAAAGATAGTTCTAACATAAAAGCATTTTATTTCAACAAAAAGAAGGCCTACCTAACTCTCAGCTCGGGCCCTCACATTGTCCCCCTGGGAGCGCTAATTCCCATAAAAACAATAGTTGTAACCCCCTGAGGGGAATAATTAATAATATGCACTACAATTTGTATAACCCGTTAAAGCTCCACAGAATTTCGAAGGTCATCTTTTAAAGGTATTTGATTATTTTAGATGAGCAAGTTTAAGACGCCCTAACCGCAAATATGGCGTTCCGAAAAGCGAGAGAATAAAGGCACCATCTAGCAAGGAGTTCAGGGAACGAGTAGCTTATACGAGTATACATGGTTTTTTCTCTCACAAGATACCCTACGCATATAAATAGTAAGATACTAACGAAACAATTTAAAATTTGTAGAAGAAAGTTGTGGGTGCACAAAAAAGACAGCAATGAATGGAAAAGTATATAAAAAAATTTCATTTTAAAAACAAGAAGGTTTATCGATCTCTCAGATCGAGACTTCATATTTTCCCCTTAGGAGCGCTAATTTCCATAGTTACAATAATTGTATCCTCTTGAAGATTCTTCTGAACGTATACTTCAGATCCAATCTTTCCAACTCATTTTTAGAGGCCGATCCGCAAAACGCATATCTTCTAAACGCTCATTATTATCATTAATTCTTTCTTACATCGCATATACGGTTCACCGGCATGCAAAGAAATAATTATGCTATTTCTTGGCACTTCTTAACGCAGCCAAGAAATAATTATGTTGATGCATGGAAGGCACTCGCTTAAAGCGTCGCGGCCAACGGGCTCAGCTCGCATATAGGACGTCAGAAGCGAAATTTCAACACGCTATCTGCGGCGGGTTAAACCGAAGTTTAATGTTCTACTCGTAGAAGAAAATTTCGAGAAAATTAATCATCTTTACTAAGAAAATGTTTTGGAGTCACGCTCCATCGTTTTCAAAATCCAAATTTGGAGATAAATTTGTAAAATAATGAACATTAAATAAACGGTGCCCTCATTTATTTTTGATTAAGTATTAATGAAAATCGAGTTCGTGACTGGATGTCGGTCAGAAGCATTATGGAAATCCCCTCAGTGACCACCGGCTGGTCACGCCGCAGTTTACTTGTTAATGATACCTGGAATGTAAATGGTACTTGAACGAGCAACAACCAGACAAATAAATAATGGCTGCCAACGTTGCTGCAATGAGAAATATAGTAAGAAAATCGTTCCACCTATCACTGAAAGAAAATAAACTTTATACTTACGAGTGCACACGACCCGTCAAAAAAATGACAGGATTTGATATAGGACCAACTGAGCTTCAACATGGCTTTCCCATGATTTTCCATGCTATTCTATGGCTTTCCAATACTTTCCCAAGTCTCAACCGCTGATATTCTATTCAACCTAATCTAACCTACCAATACACGTGATATTCATTCCGACTCCCAATCTGCTGGGTTAAGGCACCGAAAATTGTGGGAGTTGATGAAGCTTGTACCACAGATACGCTCATCTCGCACTTTCGGCTGGTCGGTGTAACACAGACAGACGCGGCTCCTTTTATAATATAGATACTCCATAATAACACAAGTTAGTTTGAGTTAGTATAAGCCTCCCAAAATGCTACAAAAAAAGAGCGTATCGAAGAGAGGAAGGAGGTAGGCACCAAATAGTATGGAGATAAGAGAATGAGGAATTTATGCAGAAAGGACTTGGAGAGAGTAAGGTGAGAAAGAAGTTCATGAAATAAGATAAAAGTTGAAGAAGAAAGTCAAAGGTGCAGAAAAACAGGAGAGCAGTGAATCGAAAACAGATGGTCCGTAAAAAAACAAAAACCTATTCTATTTTAACCAAAAAGAAAGCCTACCTAACCTTTAGCTCGGGCCCTCACATAGATCCCTGAGAGCGCCAATTCCCATAGATACAATAGTTGTATCCCTCTGAGGGGTACTCCATTATCAACAGAAAAGGTAAGAAACAGAAATAAGGTTTACTTTTCACTCTAAGCCATACATTTTTACATCATAATTATAAAATACGCTTACGGAAAACAAATCAGGTTTACTTTCAGAAAACAATGAACCATAAACTTCTCCTTTCAACTTTGGGGGAGCTACTTCACTGAGAAAACGTCGGCAGTGACAAGTAGCTTAAAGTATACTAACTTTTTCGTCAAGGCAAGGTATGATTTTAGTCGCTCAAATATTGTCTCTGCAATGACAGCCAGAATCATAGATAAAACTGCAAAAAAATCGTACTAGGCGCAGTGTCTAGGGATAACCTTGTCTTGAAAAAATAGAGGTCAAAATGAATGAAGAAAATAGCCAAGAAAAGGTCGAACGAGTAATGGGGAAAGGGTTTTAGATGAAGTAAAAAGGACCATAGTTACAACATTTTGAAAATTTATTGCCCGTCAGAAAAACGGTCAAAAATTACTATTTTTACTAGTTTCTCGTGAAGTAGGATTGTACTTAATGCAATACAATAAAAGTATTCTACAAAATAGATAGCCTCAAACTATCATGTCAGGCCAATACATAGATAATATTCAAAACTGAATATCTCGCAAATGAGGGCGTAAGCTACGTCTGGGGTGTGAATAGTGCGGTGGAGTGTCCGATGATGAGTGGCTGGCTGGTCGTTTTTGCGACTGAAACTTTTGCATTCAGAACTTTTTCAACCTAGCGAGACGCTACACCACAGCGAGACGCCTCACCCCAGCGAGACGCCTCACCCCAGCGAGACGCCTCACCCCAGCGAGACGCCTCACCCCAGCGAGACGCCTCACCCCAGCGAGACGCCTCACCCCAGCGAGACGCCTCACCCCAGCGAGACGCCTCACCCCAGCGAGACGCCTCACCCCAGCGAGACGCTACACCACAGCGAGACGCTACACCACAGCGAGACGCCTCACCCCAGCGAGACGCCTCACCCCAGCGAGACGCCTCACCCCAGCGAGACGCCTCACCCCAGCGAGACGCCTCAACCCAGCGAGACGCCTCAACCCAGCGAGACGCCTCAACCCAGCGAGACGCCTCAACCCATCGAGACGCCTCAACCCATCGAGACGCCTCAACCCAGCGAGACGCCTCACCCCAGCGAGACGCCTCACCCCAGCGAGACGCCTCACCCCAGCGAGACGCCTCACCCCAGCGAGACGCCACAACCCAACGAGACGCCTCAGCCCAGCGAAACGCCACACCCCAGCGAGACGCCTCACCCCAACGAGACGCCACACCCCAGCGAGACGCCACACCCCAGCGAGACGCTACACTCCAGCGAGACGCCTCACCCCAGCGAGACGCCTCACCCCAACGAGACGCCTCACCCCAACGAGACGCCACACCCCAGCGAGACGCCACACCCCAGCGAGACGCTACACTCCAGCGAGACGCCTCACCCCAGCGAGACGCCTCACCCCAGCGAGACGCCTCACCCCAGCGAGACGCCTCACCCCAGCGAGACGCCTCATCCGAGCGAGTAAATAACCGAGCTCAGGCAATCTAGAACATTTAAAAGCGCTGCGTCTTTTTCTTCTTCTCGTTCTAATTCTTTAACGAGTTTCTCAAAGCTTTAACTTCACATGCAGTTTTATGCTATTCTGCAGCGCTACCGCAATCAAAAAAATTCCGCTGTCTTTTTACATTAATTGTTTGCTATTTTTGTTATAAATAAATGTAAGCTCAATGAGAAAAATTTTCATAGGAGTAAACGTCCACAAAATGATGGAGCAAATTGTGCATGAGGATACTCAATATTTCATGAAAAGACGATCAATTTTTCAGAACTACTGAACATCGTATTAACTATGGTAATACGCATGCTTCAATTATGGTAATACGCATGCTTTAATTATGGTAGTACGCATGCTTTTATTATGGTAATACGCATGCTTCAATTATGGTAATACGCATGCTTCAATTATGGTAATACGCATGCTTTTATTATGGTAATACGCATGCTTTTATTTCGCTGACTCTCTGAAAAACACGAGAAAGCTCAATTACCCTAGATTTTATAGTCTTTCTTAGCAACTTCAAATCCAATTTGCAGAGTGCGTTGTTTGCCGTCCAGCCTAGCCCCGTAAATGGGCACACGGAGCCCTTTTCATTTCCTTCACAAGCAATAATATTTGGGCTGCGCAGCCATTCAAAAGCGGTCTAATTATTCGCAAGACCAATTTCATCCGGCCACGGAATTTATATAGAACTCAAGTCACCGAAGGTCATAGCTTTTCAATTCTGCGAACTCAAGATGATGAAATCACAAAGATAATTAGATTAGAGTCAGAATTCGGCTAATTCTGTGAAAAGTTTACAAGCCTTAATTCGATTTTCAAGTTAATTCGGCTTTCAAGTACGGTGATATTAGTTGTGATACACCATGTCATTATTTTCTAAATCTATAAAAAGGCTTCACTCCAGATGATAAACGAAAATTACATGAAAATTTGATTATGAATTTACATTACTAGTTTTCATGTTGCGCTCGATTCATCTGTAGTAGATTATTCAACTTAACTGAATTCAAAATAAGATTTTTTCCATGTAAGTTCGCAGTTACAAGCTCAAAAAATTCTTATCAACTCTCACCCCTAAAATAAACTACATATTAATATTACTAGAAAAAAAAGGAAAGACTTGACATTCCTAAAAATTACTTGATGCTCTTAGCTCCAACGTCCTTTATTTTACCTGGAAATATACGAATTACTTGCTCAAGCTACCGTAAAGTTATTCATCTTCAGACTGGCGGTTCGCATTCACGGTCTCCACGTTTTTTAATAAGTACTTTTATTCAAGCCTTAAGAATAAATAAAACTGGGAAGCTAGAGAACAAGCGAGCAAAGTTAACCATGATCTGGGCAATGGGAGTAAAATAGAACAAAAAATGGGGGACTAAAATGAATTCGGGCAAGTCTGCGCTACCAATAGTTTAAATTGAAATTTGGAAACTTATTTTTGTGGTTAACCAACGTTCGTTTCAAAGAAAGCATTTATATATGTGTAAAAGTGCATTCAAGTTTGAATGACGAACTGAATTAAATGAAAGACTATGCAGTTGATTCTTTGAAACCTGCGGCTGCAAGCCGTGGAATGGTCCGAAAATTTTTACTCTATAAATGGGACTTGACTTTCTTTGTGACTCTACATTCGAAGAGTAAGCTTAGGCCTCCCTAACCACAACAAAAGTAATCCCAAGGCCAGAAGGAGGAAGGTATCATTGTGTATAGAATTTCAGAAACGAGGTATCTATGCACATGTTTCCGCTGTGCAAGCCATAACATTTTACATTTCTAAAACATTTTCCGTTAAAAGGTAGAAGAAAAATTAGGTTAAATCTAATTCAGGGGGAGAAATGCGCACGCGTATTCTTTTCTAATTCACAGCGAAATATAGCCAAATCTAATCTGCATGCATGCGTAAACTCTGGAACAACATCATATACTTTTTGTTTCTTCAAAAAATTCTAGTATAAAGTGGGCCTCAATTTATTTCTATGGAACGATAGAAAAACATGCGAGTGTTTTTCCGGAGGTTGAAATGAGGTCATCGGAATATGACCATGCATAGAAACACAAGCAAACGAAATCATTTCAAGAGCTTCGCTAAAAAAGGGGTTGGAAACAGTCATCAGTTTCAAGAGAATAACTTGTCTTCTCATCCTCAGAAGCTGAGAAAACTTTGCAGTGCATTTGCAGCGAGTTAACAAAGATCCCTTTAAAACTTTACGTAAAAAACGCATGTTTTTGTCTCGTGACATGGCAGCACGGCAGTCACAGAGAATAGCGAATGAGCTTGCTCGGAAATAACTTCATTTCTCATGGTACAAGAGACGCCGGAGACGAAGCAGTTTACATTATTTCTGCGCTGCTGCACCGTTAATGTGACTAGGGTTGGGGCGAGTCTCGCACCGGCATGGGAATCGTAAATGCTTTTACGTACCTTCGAGGCAAATTGTAATCTCGACAGCGTACTTTGCGCAGGGTGCAGATGGCATATGAGCTTGGAGCTGAAAAATGTGTAGGAAGTAAATAAAATCCACAGATGAAATATTGTTGTGACAGGCAACACACAGCGCAGGTGGAAATATGCTGAATTTGAGTATACTTCGGCTGAAATCAGTTCCAATCGTACGAAGATGAATTCACATGAAGATGGAGAAATTCATTTTATTGTTTTGTCATTGTTTTGTTTAAAGGTCCACTTGCACCGGCAGTAGAATTTTTGAGCGCCCGGACTCAGTTTCTGTTCCAGTATCTATAATACATGTATGTGGAACTACGCGATTTCCATTATTGAAGACTAGTTTCCATTAATAATGAGTAATTTTCCAGCACCAGGAAACAGTAAAAAACAGCTGCACAAAATGATTCTGTAACCCCTATGCTTGAAGGCAGGAATGATATTTTCCCTCTATTTTCCGCCAAACTTCTAGTTTAATTTTACTTTCATCGCTCCTGTAACCGGTTCCCTAGACTCGGCTTTTTTGTCACGATGGTCTTTAGCAAACCTCAAAGGGCTCTTCACATGTTTATCAGTATGAGCACGAGTTCAGCGCGAAGTGAAAATATGTTGACTACTTCGATCTTCGTTTCCAATAACAGCTTCTCACCTGGCGAACTCATTGCAACTCCAGTTCTCTCAGTAGGTAAGTACGGGTTGGCATGGACTCATTCGTCACCTTATGCAGCATACAGCGGCGGGAGCAGTCCGTGATCTTAGGATGAGCAATGACTTGTGGCAGACTGGAGATTACCCCGGTCTCTCGAATCTTCCGACCCATTGCACCAACAATTCAGCATGAAACCTTAATCAGGTGAGCTATTTGTCTATGGGTTAATCCTACGAATTGAAGTTCCACGATTTGCCTTGCCACGATTTGAGTTTTATCAATGTATTCAGCGAGTATTTGCCTTTAACCAAATCTGGAAAGGTGGCGATTTGGCTGGTCGTAGTTTTACATTACATTTCCTCTAGAAGTTTTAGAGAACAATCGAAAATTTTTTCAGATGATACTAAAATTGAGACATAAATATCAACGATTTCACGCGATATCAATTCTTCTGTCTCATACATTATTCTGTTCGATAGATTGTCTGATAGTTAATAAGTTTCGTATTGTTTCCATATTCAGGTAAATGTGTTTTCTGAGCTGCTTGTACTCTTTACCCAAAACCAGAGCTCGAAATTTCAATATTAAGTCAGCAAAAGCTCGTATCCAGGCACCGCATAATTCATTTCATTGCATATAATTGAACTATCTTGTAAAAAGCCAACGCACATCATCATTCTTCTCTGTCAATTTGAGAAAGTCCTGAATAAGAAGGCATATTTATCACAAAACACGAGCTCCTGACGGTTTTAAAAGGTTAAGGTGATCAGCCACTAGCTTTGAACACAGCTCCTGGACTTTAACTAATAAAAAAAAGTTTTGTTTTTAAAAATTTTAGCTCAAAATATAATGAACGAAAATTTTTTTCAGGTAATTCATAATATTTTGTTAAAAAGGCAAGTCGCTGAAAAGAACGTTTCAACCACTTAGGCCACTTAAAATGTTCAGGTTTTATCAGCCTCATATTCTCACCTGTTGCTGCATAATACATGAACGCGGCTCTGCTCCAATTATTAGGGTAAAATTAAACTAGTTTCGCATTATTTGAAGTTATTGTACCTATTTTGAAACTAGAAAAACGTTTCAAAACATAGAGTACAACTAGATTATTCGCATTCCTTTTCTTTTATCGCAGATGCCCACGATACTTGTGAAAAATTGGAATCGCTTTGAAGCATTGCATGAATGCGGTTCAAGAAAATTTATCCCGCAAGCGCCTTAAAAAAAACAAGCTATAAGAAACTGACTTGCAGGACACAAATAACAACGCGAGAGGTGCGGGGTCTGGAGCTACGTACGTTATTAATATTTCTATATGAACATCAAACCATGAGTTATCCCATGGCTGAGTTAGTGATAATTCATACTGCATAAAATTGAGTAAAATTGGACTGTACACAACTTTTATTTCCCTTTCAATATGTTGTGTTTATTCAGTTACTTTCTTAGGACAAATTGTTTTCACAACAACCGCACGAGACGTTTTACGGAAAACACAATGTTAATTTTGGGAATTATTTATCCAAATTTTAAACACCACCGACAGCTAAACTTTAGGGAATTTTTCAGAAATTGACGCCATCTGCATAGCCCATAAAGTTTGTACAAGACAGGAGGAAGTACAGCAATGCTACATTGGGTCGTGCGTTTCCTCCAATTTGAACACCGCGCAACCCAAATTACTGAGCGGGAGATCCAAGCGTTCTAGGGTAAACTGAAAACTCCTGGGGCATTTTAGAATAGATAAAACAAACTCATGGTATTTTATGGTTGGTTAATAAAAGAAACCCGAAATATTCTTGGACAAATTAAAGAAACACACAGCATTTTAAGGCAAATAAAAGAATGCTGCAACATTCAAAGGTAATTCGAGAATATCCGCCGCATTCGAAGGTAAATCAAAGAAAACCGCCACATTCGAAGGTGAATCAAAGAAACTTGCAGCATGCATGGGCAAATAAAAAAAGATCACAGCATTTTAGGGTAAATAAAAGATTCCCGCAGCATTATAGGGTAATTGAAAAAAGCGCAAACGGCACACTGGCGCCTGACTTCCCTCACGCTCCAAATTGTTTCATTCCTGTTGCTACAAAAGAACTTAATTTGCTAGGCTTTGATTTGAGACTCCGATAGGGAAGGCAAGAACTTATGCAATATCTCAAAGGAAGAGCTAAGGAAAGAGTTAAATTACTTGTTGAAGATGTGAACGTAAGCTGCAAGAGAATTTTCCACCAATGAGATTTACATTCAACTCTGAAGCGGTCATTTTTTTTAAAAGTTGCGTCAATAAAACGGCGTGCGTGTGTGATGAAGTCAAACTGAAAATAAATTCTTAATTGCCGTTTCAATATTCTTTACAAGAAAGACGGAGTTTTTTCCAAAGCTTACTTGTATATAGAAAATTTATTGTGGGAAAAATCGAAAATCCTGATCCACTTTCCTGTGCATGACCACGCGGTCACTACAATACGAGAAGTTTAAAAGGGTTTCAGCGTCCAAGTTGACTTCGGTGTTTTTTGTAAGATTGAAACTTTGTTTAGGCAGATTTATTTGAGACACTTTTTCATTCAAAGAAACTAAAAAAAAGTCGGTACAAAAGAGTTAGAGCATAACAGACCTTTCACACATCATGAAATTGACGTTACACGGAGAGACATAAATACTGCATGAAAATATGAAGCGGTAAAGAGCCTCATCAGTTAATTTTAGAGGTACGTTGACTTCGAACCTATGGTAGCCACATTCAAGGATGTTTGTTAGTACAAACTCGTGGCCTTGAATTAACTTTCGAAACTAATGCTACGAAAACAGAAGAATCAAGGCCAAAAACATAGAAACCAAGCACAAGGAACCCAGCGGACTGCCTTGCTCTCTTCTCCAGAGTCTAACCAGGGAAAAGAATATACTCGTAAACCGTCTTCAATTTGCAAAGCGTATTCATCCAGAAAATAACACCGCCACCATCGCCTCCAAAATCTCCTTATTCCCAACGCAAAAACAAAAAAATCCCTTCTTTCTTGCTTCATCACGGGAGTTATACGGCGCAGACACTCGGGCGACAAAAATTTTACAACAAATTATCGGCTATAGATCTAGAGGAGCAGCAGCGTCGAGTTGCCTCTCCAACATTTGCATGCGCAACCGTTTGTCAGTTGCAACAGTTCGAGCGGGGCGCAACTAAAGCGCACTCAGTTTTTTGTACTCCGTGATGAATACGGTTTTTAGGGAAAAATTTTATGTCAGTTTTTAAAATAAATGAAATCCCGCGGTACTTTTCGTTCATTAATGAATTGAAAAAGATGAAAAAATTTAATAGACGCGGAATGGGGGATGAGCACGGCGCAGCAAGAGCGCTCTCAGTTCCCTGAGCTTTTTGTACTCAGTGATGAATTAGGTGTCAATTCTATCATGTCAGCTTTTAGAATATGAGAAAACTCGTGGTATTTTTCGTCTGTAAAAGAATTGAAAAAGATGAAAAAAATTGATAATCATGCGAAATGCTTTTAGAAATACGCGGATAACATATTACCTATCCGCAGTTCGTAAGATCTGATCAGAAGTGGCATCATTCGATCGAGCATCTCACAAAAAAATAATGGGCAAAGAGAAGATGATATACATAACATTCCACCACACTCAAAATGTTGCAATAATCTGAACAAGTCCAAGATATTTGAAAACCTTAACACTGCGTCTGCATCTGAGCCGCTATTGAAGATCCCGACAAGAAACAAAGTCGCTGGAGCAAGAGAGTTAACAAGGACGACATACACCATTCCCCCCACACTCAAAACGGCTTAAATATTTGAATAGATTCAAGATATTTAATAACCTCAACACTGTGTCTGCATCTAAGTCACGACTTACTATCGAAGGACCCAACAAGAAACAAAATCTCTGGAGCAAGCGAGTTAACAAGTACGACCGTCTGGCGCCAAATTTTGTTCAAGCGCCAAGCCGTCAAGTCTGCCCAGTGGCGCCCGGTCGCAGCGTGCGCTCTCCAGGCAGTCCAGTGGGGAACGATTTTTTTCTTCCCTTTTCACAATTATATGAGAGCGATCAAAACGCAGGCTTCAGGAACGTAACGCATGAATTAATGTGAATAAAGATAACAGGGCGATTGAAACGCAAGCTTCAGGAACTTAGCGAGTAAATTAATGTGAATAAAGAACAACATAACGCAGGAGATAATGACTTTTCTTAGGGACAAGTTTAAGCTAATTGCATATTTTTTTGTTGATTGTGATGAAAACTTTTTTCGTAACAGAATTCCTGACATTTCGCTGTTTGCTTACCATCGACCATGACAGGCTTCTGTTTAAGTTTGTAGGAGCTAAAAATTATTTTTGAACCTTAATTAATCATACAGACAATCGTATTAGCGTAGAAATCGTCAAACTACATCTTTACAAATCGCTGTTCGTTGTTTGTGCCGAAGTCCTCGTTTGCACGATAATATGGAGCAGAGTTGTGCCACTCAGCCGTATGACCAAATTGTTGACAAATTTCAAAAAGTCTGATGCTAATGTGACATTTTATAACGCACAAGTATGAAATTACGCGCGTTTTTACAAAATGTTTAAGTCAGCCACCCTATTTCAAGTTTAAAATGACATAATCGAAATTGGAGCGTACATGCTTGTAACTAGCAGACAGTATGACATGTACTATTTTCTAGGCTAAATTTCTTTATCCCTGTACCCCTTGATGCCATGCTAATGAAATTCCCAGCTATGTCGGAGCTGTTTTACGAAGAATTTTGCGTGTATACGCACATACATTTTATGAAAAGCGTTTAAAAAGTTTTTGGAAAGAAGTGAGAACCTTAATATGTACAAGTTAAACATATCTCTTAATTGCTTATCGTTACCTTGATTGAAGCACGAAGCCCTGCGTTGGACAGATCTAGAAACATTTTGTTGAGATTTTGACATGTGATAAAGTGATCTTCTATTGAAGGTGTTGCACCTTGTTTTTGGAGTTACTCCTGGCGGCGAACCAAAATAAAACGGCGCCGTCTTACCTCAAAACTTTTCACAAATAGTGAGAAAAAAATTTAGGGGCACCGCAGAATGAATGCGGCTTATGCAGATGTAGCAAACTTATTCTCGCATTGGTCCTCAGAGTTTGACAAAAAGAATACACTAAATTTATTTAATTCAAAGGCAACTGAATTCTGAGATGTTTGACTGTGGACATTTACAGTTTCTTACCGTAATTTCTTGCGGGGCCTTAAAAAATTAATTCCTAGTTGTAGGGGATGCAAGTAAATAGGTTTGCCCCAAACACTTTGATTGCGATTACTAAATATTAAGATCAACACCAAATTCAAATTTAAAGTCAATTGTAGTAAACTATTTTGAAAATACCAACGATGAACTGGATCGTGCCTTCATTTAGTTTTGATAAAGTATTTATGAAAATTGAGTTTGCGTCTACTGGTCGGTCAGCAACGTTATGAAAATTACCTCCGTGTACCACCGGTGGCGCACGTCGTAGTCAAAGTGTTAATTAAAAATAATATAGTGCCCTTTCCTCCACTTCCTAATTCTTTTCGGTCTTACTAACTTAGGCCGCCCGCCAACTGATGCGATTCGATGCGATTCGCCTCAATCGGCAGTGAGTTAGGTAACGCAATGCTATTCCTACGGTGCTACAAATGAACCGTGCGATTTCGCAAGGCGTCGCACCAATAGAATCGCATCAGTGGGCGGGCGGTCTTAGTTATACGCTGCGTAATCTTTCTGCTTTGTTCTAGAGGCATCGCTGCCACTCATGTCACGCTTTTCATAAGAATTATTTTCAACAGCGTTAATCCGATTACATATATTTCGTTCAAAGTTGCAAAGTATAACAAAATAATGTAACAATATTAGCAAATGTCATGAGAAAACCCATGTTCATTGTAAAACGACACAAAAGAAAACAATAACTTAGATGAACATTTTTAAAAATTACATAAGTTCTACGTAATGCTATGAAACTTACCGTAAGAACAAAGGGGATGGTGTTCACCATCTCCAGCATAAAGTAGAAAGACTTCAGGATTTGCCAGATATTACCCTGCAAAAAAAAATACATTTACATTCAGGGGATAAATTTTCGACCCACGATATCATTAAATTAGACTCTGAATAACTTATGAGTGCATCCAAAAATATTTCTTATGAGTGCATCCAAGAGTTTCATCGGGTGGCAGCTGCGGTAGCAACTCAGATTAGGTGTAAAAATGAACTTAGATAAATCAAGTTCATGTGAGTTCTGGTGAATAAAGACCAGTCAAACAAATAATTTTCTTCAAGATGGCATTAATTTTCCCCTGATAATTCATTAACTAATTTTTGCATAACACCTTCATTTAGTGAGACAATAAGTTGTGACAAAGACTTTAAATAAAAAAGATCTTATCGTAAATCAGATTTGCGAAGAATTAGTGAAAGCAAAAGCAAATAATTCACTGAAAGATAACTAGAACACCTGAGTCCCCATTTAAGAAAATGGATAATCATTTAACTTATCCAGTTGTTAAAAATTCTACGATTAATTACCCAATTTATTTCATTTTTCTTATAAGATAAAAATAAATTCAATGCAGAATGAGTTCTACGAAATGAAATTTGCAAACCTCTGAGTACTCCCTCAAAAAAGGTTAAAAATTCTTCATAAATTTAGTTTCACGCGGGTATCTAATTTCGAAACTATTCTTCCTTGACACCGTCGAAAAGAAATATTTCCTATAGAAACACGATCACGAAAGAAGAATGAATTGAGCTTCAGGATCGCTCAATACGTTGAGGTTGTATTATTTTAACGATTTGGAATAACTATGATAAAAAATTTAAGATTTTGCACCACTGCAGACTAGAATGTAGGTCCTGGCCGTTGACTCGTGTAGAACTTGTATAACTGAGGACAAGAATCATTGTAATCGAAGACAACTCGCGTAAAACTGAGTATCTTGAATAGACGATTTCAACTGCGGACAACTCGTGTGGAACTTAAGAAACTAAACAGGACGACTGAAATTGAGGACGACTCGTGTTTGACTTGAGTAACTAGACAGGACGATTGTACTTGAAAACAGCTCGTATAACAAAGGACTTGTCTTACTGACGCGCAGGACTTCAATAACCAAGGATAATTCAGTTTGCGTCTAGAATTCGGGTCTCGACCGCAATTTTTCGTTGAAAGACCGCAAAGTTAGCTCTACTACACATTTATCATTTGACTAAAAATTTGAGTATTCAGAATGGTTAAGTGCTACAGAAAGGAATGCAACCACAAGTTGCTCACCCTCAAGTGTATTTAATTTAGTTTGACTTTATTTCCCTTAGAACAGCCCAATAATACTGATCCGTGATAGGAGGCTTAAAAATTATTCTTTTCATATTCCATTATGAACAATCTTTTGCGTACGATAATTTTCATAAAGTATTAATATTTGTACTCTGAAAATTAAAAGTTTGGTGAAAGTTATGGCCTTCATTAGCTCATAAAAAAAAATTATCTGAAATTAACGATTGATGAACGAATGTGGTTAGTAACAGATTTACTTGCGTCAGACATGACAATTTAGTGAGTCTGACCACATCTCATCTATTAAACAGGTGAAAAACTGTCAATGAAGGTTCAACGTTCTATTTAAACAAGCTGAAAGAACTTTGATTGAGAACAAATGGAGAAATTATCTTTTTGCTGTAAGTCCTGAATTTCCTAACTATTGTAAAATTCATTTCTGGGATAGCAGTACAATTCATTTAGCTGCTTTGAGGGCCCTAAAATATACAAACAGGACTCGCCTTATGATTTAGTTAAGCTTGAAGTAAGGCCAATACAACAGACGCAGCTATTTGAATGACCTTAAAATATACGAAAAGGACTCACCTTATAATTTAGATAAGCTAGAAGTAAGGCCTCGGATAACGATACAATAGACACAGCTACTTGAATGGCCCACAAGGGTAGAGGTCGGTTGACCCAAATGATGGCCTTCCAATTGATGATTGGATACTCCATGAACTGCTCGTCCGTCTTGTTTTGAGACTCCTTGAATATCGCGTTCTCTGGCCCTGGACAGCCAAAACTGCACAGAAAAATGAATAAGCTGTTAGTGTCTAAAAAATTCACTTCGACTACAGTTAGCTTCCCGACTGATGGATAGTGGCCATCGCTTGTCTCTTCGTAGAATTCAATTTAAAGAGTGTTAAACAAAGTATCGAAGGTCCGAGAATCGCAGGGAAGGTGTTTTTGCACAACCTAGGTATAGAGGAAATTGAAATTTCAAGATCAACAGTGTAAAGTAGACTTGAGAAGGAAGGACGAAAAGAATACAGTCCTTCGAAAACATCTCTTCATACAGCTTGACGTGTAAAAGCCTGATGAGTTTTTGCCAGAGAATACACAAATAAAAAACTAGCTTTCGGTCATCGGTTCCGTGGTCAGATGGGACTAAGATTGAAGTTTCCGGTCACAGGGACTTGTTTTTGGTTTGGCGAAAAAAAGTGAAACTTTCAAGGTAAAAGACGCTACTTAAACTCAGAAACATTGTGGCGGAAGTCGTATGTTTTAGAATTGTTTCTCGGCCAATGAGAATGGAAGCCTAGTGGGGGTTGAAGGAACATAGAAACAAGTTTAATACACCGAAATTTTCTGTTAAAATCCATAATGGTCAGGTTAAACTGATGTTAGATGTTAGTTTAACACTCCTGAACTACAACAAAAACGTTCAAAGACGAGTATGGAAGAAGACCCCTTTTAGTATTGCCTTGAGGAAGCGCAGAATTTTTGCATATGGTGCATAGGAACAGTCAGTTGAAAAAGAATTTTTTGAAACAAGATAAAAGTTGAAGCAGAAAGCAGTCGCTACTGAAAAGCAGGACAGCAGTGAACCAAAAAAAGATGGTCTGTAACAAAACAAAAGCTCTTCCTGTGGCTCGGGACCTCATATATTCCCCCTGCGAGTTTTAATTCCCATAGACGCAATAGTTGTCTCCCCTTGTGAAGCTCGCCATTTCGAATCCGATGTGGTCTTTCAACATGATAGCGACCCCAAGTATACTGCAAAATCCGGTACGAAATGGTAGAAAACAAATTAGTTAAATGTTTTGCAGTGGCCGAGCCAAAATCAATATTTTCATCCAATAAGAAAGTAAGCGGGATCCTCAAGAAAAAACATTAGTGCCGGGAAACCCAAGAACCTTGAATAATTTGAATGACATTGTAGAAGAGCAATATTTCCGATGATAATGTTTGCAAGAATTTTGTAGTGAAATACAGACGGCCTCTGCATGCTTTATTTAAAATAAGGCATTTGAAAATGGTTATTGAGATTGATACAAAATACTGTGAGCATGTATGTGTTATTTATATGTATAATTATTTAAACCTAATTTTGTTATGTACTTCGAACTTTAGTTCCTTCCTCGACACTTTTAAAAACTTCTGGTATAAGAATTAAGAAGAAAAACAACCCATTAACAGTTTTATTCAAATGCATTTAAAAATAATTCAGAAGAACGAATACATAATTAACGTACTGACTACAATGTAACTGCAATGAAAAGTAAAATTCATAAATCCTGCACTTGAATATTGCGTAACGTCCTTACTTACATGGCTCACATTCACGTAAATTTGCAACCCAGAAGCAATCATGACATTTATATTCAAATTAAGACCCTAACGTGGCCCTAGCCGTTTTGCAATACCTATTCTCCCCCTTGAAGTCTTGTACATGCACTACGGGAATTCCTCTCTAGAACAAACTTCATAAACAAGCTCAGCTTATTCATTCAATCCTACGTGAAAGTCTAAGCTTGTAGTACAATGACAGTTTGTAAATACCCAGCTTCAGGAACGCTATTACGGAAATCGAATGATTTATAATCCAGTATCTTATTTTAAGAAGACAAGTATTATTGAGCAGAAAATAAGTACCTTATTGTGAAATCATTTGTTATTCATCTCTTTTTATTCATCTCTTTGGACTAATTTGCTACCACTTATGTCAGGTGTGATAAATTTGTGATTTAGAATTGCCTTCCGGTCATAGCCAGTGTTGACTTACTCTGATTAGGAGATAAAAGCATCATTCCATAAAAAATAATTGGCAACAACAATAAATACTCGAGAAGTGTTGATACAGTATACTTGAGTAATATTTCGAAAGATAGTGAAAAATTTCCATAGATCCCTACTGGTACCATTTAATTTTTAGCATCATCAATTGTTGTATGGAGCTGGCTTAATGTTACGTGCAATGGTCCTTGTACATATGCTATATCGTATGGTTAAATTTGGAGCTCATAATTCATAAAAGCCTTGCAACGAGGACTGTCACCGGTATTGCTTTCCAAAGCGAACTTTTCATTAATGCCTCATATTTGCCTCAAACTGTTCCATTTCGTTCGGCTTTGTAGATCTTAAAGAGGATTTCAATCACGACATGAAATACGTCGGCTTCTTAGGGAAGGCATTTCCAGTGGCGGCCGTAAATAATCCGTAGAATATTGAAAAAAACTTTTCAAACTGCCATCGTATGAGACCAAGAAAACCCCAGTCGCTTCTCATTCCTCATGAATTGAAATAATTGTTCAGATCTTGAGAATAATATTCGCCGATACAAAAATTAAATTACCATTCCTTTACGATGTAGGAATTAACGAGCCTCTTCTCGGTAGAATATTTTCACTAATACTTGACTGCAACAGGCAAAACTGAGGCTAATATTCAACTCAAATTCAAAATCAACTGTAGGAAGCAACGTTAAAAATAGCAAACTCAAACTGGAACGTACCTTCAATTAGGTTTTATTTAGCATTCATGAAAATTTAGTTTGTGACTACTGGTAGGTCCGCAGCATAATGAAAATCCCTCCCGTGTCAACCGGTGCTCACGTCACAGTCGAAGTGTTAAAGTTCTGTAATAAGGAACCGACATGACAATTTCACAGCCGTTGAGTGCGTAGTGCCACGCGTCCTGCGCGCTACTTAGTGTCACCATTACTGTCACTTAATGAATACATCACGTGGTGGCGCAGTTTTTCATGCGGTACTCAACAAATCTAACTTTCGGTGAAGAGAATTTGTTGCGCTAATGCGAAGAGCACTGCGCTGCTCAACATCAATAGGACAGCGTCACAAATGAGAACTGGCCACTTAAAGTACACGTGAAAGGTATTAAGCAAGGCTAATTTACAATTTTCATATTTAAACACATTTACCATTCTTTGCTTACTTACTTAGGTCAATAGAAACGGAAATGTACGGATATTTTCTCGGTATTTTTGCGTTCGCACCCGGAAGTGAGATTATTAAACCAAATTATTTCATGACTGGTCGTTGCGTCGCAGAATGCGTGAGTGCCGATGCCAACTGCGTTTTTCTTCTTCGAGGCTGGAGCCAATATTCTGCAGAGTAACTTCAGGCATGCTGCTTTTGATTGAATGCTAGCAGATTTTCTCCCGTTGTCGACACAAACTTCCTTATGAACATAGGTAGTAAAGGTGCTAAGACTTCAGTAGTACACTAACATTATCTCTGCCTTATGGTGTTTTCATTAGTCTGCTTTTCCTCTCATAGTTTTCTCATGGTGACTATTTATTATTGATTTTGTTATAAATAGTAAGGATTATGAAAGTTAGTTTAGGTCCCCTCACCGCAACAAAGACGTTTGAATGAGAAAGAGATGAAGGCACTATTTAGTATGGAATTAAAAAAAATGTGGAATCTAAGCACAAGACGTGTTCCCACTTAAGAACACCTGCTCATAGAAACAGGAAGTTAAAAAAGAAAGCTGTGAAATGAGAAGTTAAAAAAGTCAGAGCTGAAAAACAGGGCGATAGTGAACCGAAAAAAAGATTGTCCTTCGCAACACAAAATAACATTTTATTTCAACTGAAGGAAGGCATTCCTGACTCTCAGATTGGGACCTGACATTTTACCCCAGGAAGCGTTAGTAACCATAGATACATTATAATAATAAAAATTATGCAACATGCGTTTAATCAATGACGAACTCAGCATTCATTTTTAAGCCCGTTTAAATGCACATTTTTCGAGAGTGTGGCCCGAACATGCAGGCACGAGGCTCACCTTAAGCGGCCCATAGACGATCAATTTTATTGTAATTATAATTAAAAATAAAGAATATTGACAATTTAATTGATCGTCTGTGGGCTTGACTTAATTGACTTAGTGGGCAAAAAAAATTCGTAAATATATTGAGTCAATGATATTGACAATTAAATTGATCGTCTATTGGCCGCTTTACACACTCATTTTTGAACCTCCAGACGAACTTTCAGTCGCTTATAGAGCAGCATTTGGCAGTTATGTTCTACAGGGTGGGCCAGAAGCAACTGACCCTCTTAATTTGCTAGTAAAAGGAAAGCTTTGTTCCATCTGAAGGAATAGCATTTCTATGGTTCATTTCGGTATCCTATTTACTCAGCTAACAAATTAAAAGGGTCAGCTACTTCTGGCCGGCCCTGTATAATAAGAGCTAACTCGTTCTGGAAAATCACTTATTTCCGCAGCAGGAATTACTCAGGAATCAAAATTTTGCAAGAAATGTCCAGCAGGAACCCAACTGAAAAAAAAAATCATAGCAAAAATACACCGTCAAGCCCAAGCATAAGCATATATGTAGAAACTTGAGAACATTCTGAAACGAATACTTGCTGGTTCTCCAAAGCGTGAACGGCAGATTCTTCATGTAGACTTGAAATGGAGCCGAATCCGAGAACAGAGAACACGAATATTTGTTAGAGTGAACTTGATATTCTCCTTCTGACTTTTACTCATGAATCAGAAGGAGCTGGAGCGAAAGAATTAGGTTCCATAATAAAAATAGCTGCCACGTATTTATATATGTATGAATGCATTTTTTTCTTTGTTCGTATTGGACCGTTCATCTGGAGTAACTCAGTTCAACAAATTTGTGATACAGGCTAGTCTACTGCGGGTGTGCAAGGATGGCCAAGTTTGCTTGATTTCGCATATAAGAGATTAGCCTGGGGAAAATTTGTACTAAAGTGTGAATCCTGTTATGCCTAACATTAACAATTTATGAATTTATTCACATCTTTATATATATACTAGTCCACCCCCCTTTATATGAAATAAAAAAGAGGACGAAATGAGAGAAAGGCCGTAAGAAAAAAAAAATATATAGTCTTTCGAGAGTTGATGAGGCCGCGTGAACACGGCCCGTCAAAATATATAGGGCTGGAGCTTGCTTCACAGATACGCTCATCACACACTGCAGGCTGGCTTCGGACAGACGGACAGACGGACGGACGGACGCGGCTCTTATTATAGTATAGATTTGGCTCTGTCACGCTCATAAGGATGCCTAATGACCGTATCTGCGATACGAGTTTCACCAGTGCACAAGTACAAGAATACTTTAATCGCGGGTAATATTAGGATGGATATATTTGTTTGTTATCCACATCTTGAAAATTTATTGAAGAAAATATTGAATCACGTCATTTTTGATGAGCCTTGCACACTAGTGTACAATAACAACCTTTTGATTCTCGTCATTCATCGAAGTTTATAAAATTTCATAATTTTTGACGGGTCGTGCAAGATAGTAAATAAAAGTAACGTTTCTATATTTTTCGTATATATAAATTCAAAATTTTGTGGCCTAAGACATTCGAAACTAATGAGAGAAAAAATTGATCAGAAAGAATTTGAGGAGCGTATCTGAGATACATGTTTCACACCCTCACGGGTACAGTCTAGCGTTTAATCTGTAGTCAGTATTGTGATACAAACATTTAACACTTGACCGCAACGTGCACCACCGGTGGCCATGGATGGGGTTTTCACAATCCTGCTGACTGACCAGCAGTCGCAAACTCAATTTTTATAAGCACTGAATGAACGCTAAATGAGGGTATGACCCAGTAAAGTGTTAGCTAATTTCAGAGTTGCTTATCGCAATTGACTTTAAATTTGAGTTGAATATTGAACTTCAGTTTAACACATCGCGGTGAAAGTGTTGATTGGTGAGTGCCTCTGGAGGATTTATGTGAGGGAATCCGAGAGGCAGGGAAGCTTTGATGACACCAGCGCTTATTTCCTGTTGCTCAAGAATGCAATAGTAGGGTGGCCAGTACTCATAGGGTAGATTTTTTTTCACAGAATTTTCTTGACGGGACCCCCTAAAAAGGTGAGGTTGATAGAAAAAAGGATACTGGTAAAGTTTCAGACCATTTGAACATCGTTAACCCGTGCCCCAACGGCCTCAAAGTTCTGAAAAATTGAATTTTTCGCGATTTTTCAGAACTTTGAGGCTGTTGGGGCACGGGTTAACGATGTTGAAATGGTCTGAAACATTGCCAGTATCATTTTTTCTATCAACCTCACTTTTTTAGGGGGTCCCGTCAAGAAAATTCTGTGAAAAAAAATCTACCCAATGAGTACTGGCCACCCTAAATTGCAATAGTATATCGTTACCAAACGGTTGTTATTTGAAGAAAAGTTGTAGGAAAATATTGGAATACTGTACCACACCAAATTTGACCATCAATTGCAACAGTAGTTCAAAGTTAGTGCTATTTTTTAATGATATTTAAAAAGAGATTCCTTCGCGTAATTCAAATTCACTATGAAATCAAGATACCCAATATATTATTAAAGTTAGAGTTATTCTTTATTCCTCAAGTATTTCTCGCAGTACTGTTTTTTTTGCGCTCAAAGATTAGACTATAAGTTAGTTTCAGCTAACGTAATAACAAAGGTGTTCGAAAGAGCGGAAGGTTAAAAAGAACCATTTACTGTGGAGTTCCGGGAACGCGGAACCTACGCACAGAATTTGCTCCTGTACAGGATCCCGTGCGTATAGAAACAGTACGCTGAGAAGGAAGGATAGAAGACAAGATAAAAGTTGAAGAAGAAAGTCAGAGGTGCTGAAAAACAGGACAGGAGTGAACCCAAAACTGTTGGTTCTTAACAAAACAAAAACCTTTAATTTGAAAAAAATAAACCCTACTGAACTCTCAGCTCGTATCCTCACATTTCGCTCTGGCAGTGTTGATTTCTTTCGACACTATAGTTGTAACCCCTAGAGTAGGATATTTCCCTTCAAATTCCCCCAGCATTATCATCAATAACTCTTCATGACTAGTATTATAGTTTACAAGTTTCAATTTTAACCCTTTAACGTCCAAATTTTTGTACTCATATTACCGTTAACACAACCACCGTCACTAAACTGGCGCTGGCATCTGGCAGTCACCGATATCAGGATGGGATAAGAACTGCCACTCGGCAGAGAACTTCAAAGAACACATTAGGGAACTAATTGAATAAGAAATAAAATATATTGAAGGGGAATTTTGAAAGAGGACACTGGTGTCCTCTGGGGCGTTAAAGGGTTAAGAAATATTTATCCATTTTCATTCAATTTTCATTGGAGCTACTTCTTCCTAACAATTTATTGAGATATGCATTTTTTCCCAGGTATTTTGCTCCCCGAAATTTTTCAAGTGCGTCGTTATCATTCTACCGATTTACTTCATTTCTCATTGTTGGTATAATTAAAATCTTCAAATTACACTCCCACAGTTACATCAGAGTCTCCTCCTATTGTCATGAACGACGTACATTACACCTTCAATACTCCACTACTCAAAATAAATCCTGCTAATTCATATTAACATGAACTCAGAACTTTACGTGCTCGTCCAGAACCAGAAGTCAACGCTATGTAATGCATTTGATTTTTTTCCAACCGTTCAACTTGCAGTTTTAGCGCTACTAGCTCATTGTTCCTCTTTAAATGATTCTCCAGGTATTCTTTATAGGTTTGTTTCAAAAATCGATCCTCGCTCAATACGATGTTAATAACCCGATGTGTAGTCTCGTTTGATTTATTACTGAGCGTCACCAGCACTTGTATAATTTCTTTAATACACTTGACCAGTAAACAAACATTCAACACACGCACATAAACTAATGAGTACGCATCACAACTGTCCTATATAAATACCTTTATTTCAGTGCTCCGAGCCGAAAATATTCTATCAAATAAATCCACTGACATCTACCAGCTTGAGTCACAATTGATAACCGCAAAAGATGTCCGTCCTTAACAAGTTAACATGATTATCGTAAATACTTAGTGTGTTTTTATGTTCTAAATCATTATTTCAACCACTTCATTTCAATGAAATAATTTTTCCCTGACTGCACTTAAAATTTGGATGCCCTTCCTGTAACTCTTTTCGCTATTAGCTCTTCAAAGCTTCAGACACAGAGGTACAAATTAAGTCACATTTCACCCTGGCTTCCCTTTGATTAATATTTTTCAAATTAGGATTTAGGGCAAGAACAGAGCGAGCGTATTAAAAACTAAACATTCAGACACACTCACTCAACAGCGCGCACCGGCATCAATCATTTCAGATACATTTCACTCAATTTTTCTGTCCCCCTATCATAAATAATAATTTCTTCATTGACTTTCTTAGAGGTTTAACTTGGTTTCAAAGAAAAGAATGGTTGTTTTCTTCAAAATCAATCACATAAAGAAAGCTAAATCCGACTCATAGTAGCACAAAGGATGCAATGAATATCCGGTTAATTAGTTAGTTAAAATTAATTTAGGCTACCCTAACCGCAACAAAAGCGTTCGAAAGAGAGGAAACATGAAAGCACCATTTAATTTGAAGTTAAAGAAACACAAATTCTATGCTCAAGGTGTTTCCAGACAAGATCCTTTGCACATAGAAACAGTAAGTTGAGAAGGAAAGTTATGAAAAAAATAAAAGTCAAAGAAGAAAGTTAGAGGTGCTGACAAACAAGACGGCTGTGAACCCAAAAAATATAGTCCTCAAACTAATAAAAAAAGCATTTTATTTCAGCAAAAAGGAAGGCTTACCTAACGCTCAGCTCGTAATCTCACATTTATGAAAATCCGATAGATGATGAAAAGTTTAGTAATCATAGTTAAATAATACCAAAATAATCGAAATAACTGATGTACTTATGTACGTTGAATTCAAATTCGGACAAGAATACACAACTACAAAAACATTACTATGTAATAGACAAAAATGATGGATTACCGGGTCTAAAAGTACCGAACACACCCACAAAATTACTTTTAAAATGAAAGTAAGTAGGTCTCGCATATTCCAAACTCGTCTACCTTGCAGGAATGTCGGAGAAATTTTTAAGAAATTATCTCTTTCGTACACGTTCTGGAGCGGGCAGTAGTCAGCGTCTGAGAGCAGTATGAGATGAAGGTCATTTTTCAACAATGTATTTCTAATATATCGACGACAAAAGCACCATCAGAAAAGACCAGGGAACTAATTGTCAGTTCCATAATAGTAGTTTGGGGTGACGAATGATTTCATACCTGCTAAAAAATTCCTATCTGAATTACCCCTAGAATGGTAACTTTTGTGGGTGAATTGCATCATCCCCAAATTCATTAGGGAGAAAATCACCCCAGGTTAACGTTCTAGGGTTAATGATGGCCAAATTTATATCAGATTAGAACACAGAGAGTCTACACCTGAACATTTTGTTCCTTACGCAAGAGGAATGCTCCAGGAATTCGATCTGAACTACAAGATTAGATTAGATGTTTGTTATCGCCTCCCTAACCGCAACAACCGAGTTCCAAAGAGGGAAAAAAGGAAGACACCGTTTAGTATGGACTCTAGAAAACATAGAATCTACGAACAATGTGCTTGGGAACTGTAATTTAAGAATGAAGTTCATGAAACGAGATAAAATTTGAAAAAGAAAATAGCAAATACCCCTCACCGAAAAATAGGATAGCAGTGAACCGAAAAAAAGATGGTCATTAACATAACAAGGTACATTTTATCTAAAAAAAAGAAGGCCTACTTCTCCGTTAGCTTGGGACATCACATGTTCCCTCAGGGAGAGACAATTCCCATAAATACAATATTTGTATCCCCCTGAGGAGAGCTGATGAAGAAAATAATAGATACTGAAATTATCATTATTATTATATACGAAAGTTTTAGCCTCCCTTAACCACGACAAAGATGTTCTAAGAGAGGAAGGAGGAAGGCACCATTTAGTATGTAGTTGAGGGAACGCGGAATCTATGCACAAAGTGCACAGAAACACTAAGACAAGAAAGAAACTCATGAAACCAAAAAAAGTTGAAGAAGAAAGTAGTAGGTGCTGAAAAACAGGACAGCAGTGAACCGAAAAAAGATGGTCCGTAACAAAACAAAAACCTATTCTATTTCAACAAAAAGGAAGCCTACCTAACCTTTAGCTCAGGCCCTCACATTGTCCCCATGGGAGCGCTAATTCCCATAGACACAATAGTTGTATCCCCCTGAGAAGATAGATACTGAAAATAGAATAACAAAGCACTAAGAATGTTGGTTCGTCACAAAACAAACAAAATTTAATATTTATTTAGACAGAAAGTCGGCTTATCTTACCCGTAGCTCGGTATCTCACATATTACTCCTGAGAGCTTTAATTCTCATAAATACAGAATTGTTTTACTCATTTAGGTTTTTTTACATAAAATAATACACATATTTTCGACATACTTCAAAGAAAAAACAATGATAAATAGATTATCGAAAAGCACCTGTTGTATTCAGAGCATGATTAAAGAAGAGATACTTAAGTATCGAGAGTTCAAAGTCAAGTCACCCCCCAGAAACAGTTACGAATCTGGTACGGAAAGCTACTGCTTCCACAAGGTTTTTCAAACAAATAAATGTACGAGTAGCTCACGAGATTAGAACTCAGGACTTAAATTCACCGCACCAGAACGCTATCGATCGCGCTACCGACCACCCTAAAAGGTGATCGAAGCTCAATGAAAGCAATCTTGGCACAGTGAAAGCAGGCACGCACTTGGCCCGACAGATATATTTTCTCATTTTTACTTAAGTATCGAGAGTTCAAAGTCAAGTCAAGTCAAAGTCAAAGTTCCGTTTCCTCTTTAAGAAGAGATACATGAAGTGATGAGATTCGCATGTGCAGTGCAGTAAGAAAAATACAATTAAATAAATCAAACAGTACAAATTTGCCGCTGAGACAAACTGCAGGGTACAGTTACGTCTGACAATGAAAGAAGTAATGCTTTTTTAACTCGGATATAGCGAGCGGGTTGTTGCAGTTGCGTGGCTGAAGAGAAAATGTATGGATTTCTATTTCATGACCCAAGATTATTTGCAGAGCACACATTAGCGAAGTTTGTTCTTTGCACACCAAGAAAGTCGCTTTGCTTCTCACCTCAAGCTGGTACTATCCGTGAAAAATGTATGTAAATGTTCGCCACAGTCTTCAAGATCTAAATCAGACAGACAGGCCAAATACTTTAAGGCAGAGCTACAAGATATTGTTCAATAAAATATGTAAAGTTCACGAAAGTCAATAACATTCAATGTTTCTGTTTATTTACCTATAAAATAATGCCTGAGAATTCAGCATTTGGTATTTAAATAATGGAAAAAAGAAAAATTGCTGGAAAAGAAGATGAAGAAACGAAAATGCTTTTCCGCACAGGAAAAGTAAACTGCAACCTATCAGATAGAAAAAAATGTTCTTTGAAGCTATAGTAAAAGTCTCGATATTTCCACGCAATGGAATTACGAGAACGAGCAATATATACACAAGATACAGCGATCACGAAGTCGAGAAAGAAAGTTTAGATTAGATTATAGGTTAGTTTGAGCCTCCTTAACCGCTACAAAAAAGAGCGTATCGAAGAAAGGAAGGAGGAAGGCACCATCTAGTGAGGATATTAGGGAATGCAGAATCTGTGCAGAAGGGGCATAGAAACAGCTAGTTGGGAAAGAAGTTCATGAAACAAGATGAAAGTTGAAAAAGAAAGTAGTAGGTGCTGAAAAACAGGACAGCAGTGAACCGAAAAAATATGGTCCGTAACAAAACAAAAAACCTATTCTATTTCAACCAAAGGAAAGCCTACCCAACCAATAGCTCGGCCTTGCTCATATTCCCCTTCAGAGCGCCAATTCCCATAGATATCACAGTTGTGTCCCCTGAGGAGATGGTGATCATTGTTTCTTACTTATAAAGAGAAATTCGAATATTGAGAAGTTATGCTGTTGATATACACAGACCGAAATCTCAACCACTTGAAGGCGATCGTGCCTTTCCTCAAAGCTTCTTACACCGTCGGAGCAATGGGTTTAGACGCAGTTTCATCTTCTTCAAGGATCTACAAAACGCAGTGCCTCCACGGAAGCCTGACGAGTCAACAACATTATTGCTCTTTCATCACTTTACGTGTCGATGCTTTCATTCTTCCTAGAATTGCGGTTTCTTTCTATTTACTTGACTGACCACGGGACTTGGTGCGATGCACAACTTTAGGGATTAAATTTCCTCGGGCTTTCTTGACGCCTGGAACTCTTAGAAATGTTGGCTTTCGTAAGGCTCATGATCGGAGTGTGCCGAAAATTTCCGTTTCCTCTTCTGAGATTTTCAGTAGAAAAATAAAGATATTTGCGCCGGCCGGTTCAACAACTGAATGACTACATCGTTGGTTTTTTGCCATGAACCGATCGGACGACATTTGTCTTCATATATTACACTATTTTGAGATAAAAATAAAATAATAATTACTGTTTCCTATATGAGTTTAACACGAACACATGTATTATAAGTTCCGTTATGGTCCTTGTGTGCTCACGCGTGTTTTCAAGCATATTTATTCATGGAAACGCAATACCCATTGCGGTTCAATGTATATGAATATCACTGCCGTTTTCATTTCGTCCAGATTTTACAGGAAAAAAGGAATAGGCGAATTCCAGATTTAGCTAGTGTAGATGTGGAATCGTTTCACCAGCATGTGTACCTAGCAAGTTCTCTGAATGCAACCTGGTTACTCAAAATTTATGACCCCATTATCTACAATGAGTAGATTTCCAGTGAAATCTGAACGCTGTGATTTAACAAAACAAATGACAAAATATAGTCGTTAACTCATCACAGATAATATGGTTCCTAGTTTTCTCTCCACAATTACCGCGGACAGTGTAAATAGTCAACTGCAAGAATTATTATTCGGATCACCGGGTATGACGGAATTTCATAAAAGTTCATTTGATTGCATGTTTTGATATGAATATCTTCAAAGGGAAAGAATTAATCAGAATTTTGATTCTTCTATTCTTAGTTTCGTATTTACTTATTCAGCGAACTCACCTCACGATAAATGAAATCCGTTTTAAATAAACCAAATCGTATCTCAAGAACTAGACAATCACTTTTGCAGCTCAATTCGAACTCACCATCAACATGCTTCTACGTGGATATTCAAAAAATCTAGAAAATCCGTAAATAAAATTGATTGTGGGCAAAAGAACTATGGGAAAAATTTTGGTCAGGTTGACATTTATCAACCCAAAGAAGTGCGGTTAAATTCTTTTTTTAGATTAGTTTAGGTCTTAGTTTAAGTCTCCCTAACAACTAGAAAGAAAAGTTCCGAAGGAGGAAGGTACCATTTAGTATAGAGATAAGGGAACGTACAATCTACGCAAAAGCGGCATTGAAACAGTAGGTTGAGAAAAAGTTTATGGAACGAGATAAAAGATGAAGAAGAAAGTAGTAGAAGCTGAAAAACAGGACCGCAATGAACCGAAAAGGTGTTCCTTAACATAACATAAACAAAGTTTTATTCCAACAAAAAGAAGGCCTACCTAACCCTCGGCTCGGGGCCTCACACATTTTCCCCCTGGGAGTGTTAATTCCCATCAATATAATAGTGGTATCCCCCAGATGGGGCCTTTTTTAGATGGAGGGTAAAAAGCATGGGCATGAATAGCTGCGTAACAAACGCGGAGTTCAGAGCGACGCTGAGGACATGAAGGCATCGGGATTGCGACAGCCTCCTAAGTTTGCTGCATTTTATGCGCACCAAATGCACAGCGGAGGCATAAACGACCGTGAAACTGAATTATTACCTCGGAACATCGTGCGTTTCTGTTGGAAATAAAAGAAGCTGACTTGCATACGAACCTTTGTTACACTTTAAAAAATACCGAACCATAAAAGTAGTAAATTGTTTTTATCGAGTTACCAGACAACGAGCGTTAAGTTCACGCCAATGCAATTTGGTTCATTGAGAAAATTTTAAAAATTCTCAACTTCGCATTGCATTTCATCAACTATTTAACGAAACTCAATTCGGTATACGAGTTCCAAAAGGTTACTAGACTTAGCATATTCATTGCCTTTCTTTACCACGTTTAGTGGCCAGCCCCCATAAACGAGTGGCAAGATAAACGAGTGGCAAGATAAGCGAGTGGCAAGATAAACGAGTGGCAAGATAAGCGAGTGGCAAGATAAGCGAGTGGCAAGATAAGCGAGTGGCAAGATAAGCGAGTGGCAAGATAAGCGAGTGGCAAGATAAACGAGTGGCAAGATAAGCGAGTGGCAAGATAAGCGAGTGGCAAGATAAACGAGTGGCAAGATAAACGAGTGGCAAGATAAACGAGTGGCAAGATAAGCGAGTGGCAAGATAAGCGAGTGGCAAGATAAGCGAGTGGCAAGATAAGCGAGTGGCAAGATAAGCGAGTGGCAAGATAAGCGAGTGGCAAGATAAGCGAGTGGCAAGATAAACGAGTGGCAAGATAAACGAGTGGCAAGATAAACGAGTGGCAAGATAAGCGAGTGGCAAGATAAGCGAGTGGCAAGATAAGCGAGTGGCAAGATAAACGAGTGGCAAGATAAACGAGTGGCAATATAAACGAGTGGCAATATAAACGAGTGGCAAGATAAGCGAGTGGCAAGATAAGCGAGTGGCAAGATAAGCGAGTGGCAAGATAAACGAGTGGCAAGATAAGCGAGTGGCAAGATAAGCGAGTGGCAAGATAAGCGAGTGGCAAGATAAACGAGTGGCAAGATAAGCGAGTGGCAAGATAAGCGAGTGGCAAGATAAGCGAGTGGCAAGATAAGCGAGTGGCAAGATAAGCGAGTGGCAAGATAAGCGAGTGGCAAGATAAGCGAGTGGCAAGATAAGCGAGTGGCAAGATAAGCGAGTGGCAAGACAAACGAGTGGCAAGACAAACGAGTGGCAAGATAAGCGAGTGGCAAGATAAGCGAGTGGCAAGATAAACGAGTGGCAAGATAAACGAGTGGCAAGATAAACGAGTGGCAAGACAAACGAGTGGCAAGACAAACGAGTGGCAAGACAAACGAGTGGCAAGACAAACGAGTGGCAAGACAAACGAGTGGCAAGACAAACGAGTGGCAAGACAAACGAGTGGCAAGCCACCATAAACGAGTGCCAAGCCCCATAAACGAGGGGCAAGCCCCATAAACGAGGGGCAAGCCCCATAAACGAGGGGCAAGCCCCATAAACGAGGGGCAAGCCCCCATAAACGAGGGGCAAGCCCCCATAAAAGAGGGGCAAGCCACCATCAACGAGTGGCAAGCCCCCATAAACGAGTGGCAAACCACCATAAACGAGTGGCAAGCTATCATAAAAGAGTGGCAAGCCACCATAAACGAGTGGCATTCCCCCATAAACGAGTGGTAAGCCCCATGAACGAGTGGCAAGCCCCCATGAACGAGTGGCAAGCCCCCATGAACGAGTGGCAAGCCCCCATGAACGAGTGGCAAGCCCCCATGAACGAGTGGCAAGCCACCATGAACGAGTGACAAGCCACCATGAAAGAGTGGCAAGCCCCTATGAACGAGTGGCAAGCCCCCATGAACGAGTGACAAGCCCCCATGAACGAGTGACAAGCCCCCATGAACGAGTGACAAGCCCCCATGAACGAGTGACAAGCCCCCATGGACGAGTGACAAGCCACCATGAACGAGTGGCAAGCCCCTATGAACGAGTGGCAAGCCCCCATGAACGAGTGACAAGCCCCCATGAACGAGTGACAAGCCCCCATGGACGAGTGACAAGCCACCATGAACGAGTGACAAGCCCCCATGGACGAGTGACAAGCCACCATGAACGAGTAGCAAGCCCCCATGAACGAGTGACAAGCCCCCATGAACGAGTGACAAGCCCCCATGGACGAGTGACAAGCCACCATGAACGAGTGGCAAGCCCCTATGAACGAGTGGCAAGCCCCCATGAACGAGTGACAAGCCCCCATGAACGAGTGACAAGCCCCCATGGACGAGTGACAAGCCACCATGAACGAGTGACAAGCCACCATGAACGAGTGACAAGCCACCATGAACGAGTGGCAAGCCCCATGAACGAGTGACAAGCCACCATGAACGTGTGACAAGCCACCATGAACGTGTGACAAGCCACCATGAACGTGTGACAAGCTCCCATGAACGAGTGGCAAGCCACCATGAACGAGTGACAAGCTCCCATAAACGAGTGGCAAGCCACCATGAACGAGTGGCAAGCCACCATGAACGAGTGGCAAGCCACCATGAACTAGTGGCAAGCCACCATGAACGAGTGACAAGCTCCCATAAACGAGTGGCAAGCCACCATGAACGAGTGGCAAGCTCCCATAAACGAGTGGCAAGCCACCATGAACGAGTGGCAAGCCACCATGAACGAGTGGCAAGCCACCATGAACGAGTGGCAAGCCACCATGAACGAGTGGCAAGCCACCATGAACGAGTGGCAAGCCACCATGAACGAGTGGCAAGCCACCATGAACGAGTGGCAAGCCACCATGAACGAGTGGCAAGCCACCATGAACGAGTGGCAAGCCACCATGAACGAGTGGCAAGCCACCATGAACGAGTGGCAAGCCACTATGAACGAGTGGCAAGCCACCATGATCGAGTGACAAGCCACCATGATCGAATACCCCATGAACGAGTGACAAGCCACCATGAACGAGTGGCAAGCCACCATGCACGAGTGGCAAGCCACCATGAACGAGTGGCAAGCCACCATGAACGAGTGGCAAGCCACCATGAACGAGTGGCAAGCCACCATGAACGAGTGGCAAGCCACCATGATCGAGTGACAAGCCACCATGATCGAGTACCCCATGAACGAGTGGCAAGCCACCATGAACGAGTGGCAAGCCACCATGAACGAGTGGCAAGCCACCATGAACGAGTGGCAAGCCACAATGAACGAGTGGCAAGCCACCATGAACGAGTGGCAAGCCACCATGAACGAGTGGCAAGCCACCATGAACGAGTGGCAAGCCACCATGAACGAGTGGCAAGCCATCATATACAGGTGGCAAGCCCGTGAAAAATACTGTAAAAACGGAGAGCTTTGCAAATGTTGACAAAAAGTAGGACACAGTCACGCTAGTAAAAGCAGCGAACTCCTAGCTTGTGGAAGTAGCAAAAACAAGTAGCCGACTCCTTTAGCCTAGCACGTAGAAAATCTCTCAATTCCCATTTCTAGAAGTTATGGATTTTCAAAGTCAATGTTAGCGTCTTTTTCTGAAACACATTCATTCGGTCAATATTTACGCGATGTGTAACGGAAAGAAATTTCCAGGTCACGAAAACTTATTTTTGGGCCGAACATCGCATTGCTGGCCCGGAAGAAATGTAGAAAAAACATTTACTTTTTAACATGAGAGAAACAGAACCTTTACTGAACTTGTCTCCTATAGTGGATATCTTTCACAAAAATTCTAGAAAACATGAAACAAATCTCTTAGCTGCTATTGAATTTCAGCTTCAAACAGCACGTATCCCCTCGATGCTACACCAAAACAATGATAAACGAGAGACAAACGTCCACAATTGATCGTGGGATAGCGAAGAGTTACGATCTAGAGGGTAACGCGGTCTCCCGGTCGATGGAGTCAATAGAGCGGCAAACAAGAGAAGATGATTGAGAGCAACACAGTTTTAGCCGTGAAGAAAGACAGCATTTTGTTCCGGCGCAGCCAACGCTAAAAGGCCGAAACTAACCACCAAGGTTCGCGGAGCACTGATAGGGTTTTTGACCTTGATGTGTCGAGCCTCGTGATGTGAAGCGAAGACCTAAAACGGTTCACCACAATTTCGCGGAAAATTTTCTTGGAAGGAACAGGACAGAGATTTACTTTATCAGAGGTTTACTTCAAAAGTTGTGAGAATATATTCACGTGGAGTTATTCAGTAGGGGAATTTCGTAATAAACGTGGTGGATTCTTTTAGAACTAGAAATTGAAATATTGTTTAAAATTGTATAAGATCACGAATGATCTGAAAGAAGGCTATCGTAAATGAGCGAAAATACTTCCACAGCACAAAGTAGTTAACTGACGAGCGATACACTGATACACTGATCTTTCATCGATAGATTATATTAGATTATAAGTTAGTTTAAGCCTCCCTAACCGCTGCAAAAATAGAGCGTATCGAAGAGAGGAAGGAGGAAGGCACCATTTAGTATGGAGATAAGAAAATGAGGAATCTATGCAGAAAGGGCATAGAAACAGTAAGATGGGAAAGAAGTTCATGAAATAAGATGAAAGTTGAAGAAGAAAGTCAGAGGTGCTGAAAAACAGGACAGTAGTGAACCGAAAAAAGGTGGTCCTTAACATAACAAAAAACATTTTATTTCAACAAAAAGAAGGCCTACCTAACTCGCAGCTCGGGCCCGCACATTGTCCCCCTGGGAGCGCCAATTCCCATAGATACAATAGTTGTATCCCCCTGAGGGGTCTTTCATCGATAAAGGAACGGCGAAGAATAGGTGTGAAAAAAGTACTCTATGCCAATCAAATCCACGCACATCATCTAATACAGTAATTTTTCACAAGCCCCACAACCAACTGACGAAATGACGATTAATTCAGACAAACGTGATCTATTTCAAACACCTGGGTAGGAAGGGGAAATGTTCCTGTCTCCTTTTTCCCAGCGGGAAGGAATAACGGGTTCTGAGTGGTTTCTAACCCATGATCCCTTCGAATTAACACTTTCCTCACGCATTGAGCGACATGTGCACCAATTGGTGAATTGCTCATTCACGTACCGGTATAAATGAAAGACATATCTCTGTCATGACCTTTTTTAAAATTCCCCTGAGAGGAATGCCTTTGTTTATTCACCCAACATATTATAAAATAATTGTACAACTGTAGAAAGAAATTCGTATCTCCAAACAATAGTTCAGAACTTAATGCAGAGATTTCTCCAGGCATCATCCCACTTCATTGGCAGGTGAAATTTTAGCAATTCGTTTTACATTTACATGAGGGATAAAAAATGGAGAAAGGCAATCATTTTATTTTCCAGTGAGTGAAAGAAACGTACTCAAACATCAGACCTAAAAACAATTTAATATATTTCAAATTAATCCTACCAAAAATATTAACTACCTCAAACATAAAAACAAGCTGAATGTTAGAAATTAATGCTAGCAGAAAACAAAACGAAGTAAAGATAGCACAAATAATATTTTTGAAACTCGTACCCACATGGTTTTTCTTCTGAATAAAATTGTTAAATTAAAGTATTGTTCAATTTCAACTTGATCATGAAGATGACTTAGTTTCTGGCAAAAATACAAGGTTGCCGGATGTTGAATAATTTCTGTGGCAAATTATGGTCACTCTGGTGAAGTCTTGTTCCGAAGATCAAAACATACAACTAGAATATATAAAAGAGCAAAAACTATGAGTACCGTTTACGACGCGAAGATTCACCAGATCTTTTGAGAATTTGTGAACTGCCAAACCAAGCTTCATGTAGGAAAATATTTAAAAAAATTCGTTCCTGACGTCCTTCATAATTAGAAAATAGATTCTATTATTAGTTAGTTTAAGCCTCCCTATCCTCAACAAATGAGATCCAAAGAGAGGAAGGAAGAAGGCACCATTTAGTACGGAGTTAAGGGAACGCGGAATCTATGCAGAAAGGGCATAGAAACAGTAAGATGAGAAAGAAGTTCAGGAAATAAGATCAAAGTTGAAGAAAAGAGCATTGGGTGCTGAAAAAACAGGATAACAGTGAACCGAAAAAAGATGGTCCGTAACAAAACAAAAACCTATGTTATTTTAAGAAAAAGGAAGCGTATCTAACCTTCAGCTCGGGCCGTTACATTGTCCCCCTGGGAGCGCTAATTCCCATAGATACATTAGTTGTATCCCCCTGAGGAAAATAAGAAAATAATACTACCCAAGTTGGATACCGCGAATATATGTAGAATCCCAACTTTCCTCAATGATATGCATTCGAGAGTAAGCTTGCGTAACATTTCAGCGTATCTGGAGGGCAGGTGTGCTGGGCTGCTTTTGCTGCTGTTCTGCAGATACATTTTTATGATTACCAATATGTTGGCGACGCTCGTTCTATTGTGAAGCCTGCAGCACTGAGATCAGAGGAATGCAATTCAAAAGTGATCGGGACCTGCGGTGCGTGCCGATGTGTGCGCCTGGCCGTCGGAGTTGCCGTACTGGAGCCGTGGTCGGTTGCTGATGCTCTGCGGCCTCTGCCATGGCTCTACCGACCTGAATACGTGCCTTGCTCTTCCTCACCCACCCTATCATCTGTTACCTACTCATCAACATATTTAATAACTGCTTAACAATTTACTGGCTTACTATCTTTCCTACTCCCTAATTTAATGTATAGAAACATTGACAGCGATGGGGTGAACTGAAGCTAAATATTAAGCTCAACTTCTAGGTCCATAGTTGTTGAAGATTTTTGTAAATAGCAAAAATCAACTGAGTGAAATATATGCCATTAATTTGAAATATTGTTGAAAATTTTCAAACGACCCATCGATGGGTCGTTTCGCAGCTGGAAAACTTAAGCACAACCCACCGGTGGGTCGTATCGCAACCAATGTGTTAATTTCTACTTAACTATTTAATAACTTTATTACTAACTCTCTGCATGATTACCTTACTAAATTATTAACTTATATTTTACTATAGCGGCGTGAATGAGGGTGTGCTTGTGAATCTGCTTAAACGTATAAGTTATAACTGATTTCTAGTCAGCCTATCAAGGACGAGCTGGCAGAACTTCATTCCTTTTCTTTGCTAAATTCATTACCCGGTGCCAGACTCGTGGACAGCTTACCGCCTGCTCAGGTATTTCTATTTAAGCACCTTACCATCTCCTAATTAATTGACTACTTCTACACTCGGCACGCGCATATTCCTTCTTTTACCCTTCTTACCTCATCTTATCGACTCTGCAAGTGATCTTCACACTGAAGAATAATTAACTAAGTTAACGATAGGGTTGCTGCTTTGCCTGGTACTGCTTCATCATGTCACGTCTATTAAAGTTATAATTTTCGCCCGGTATTTCTCTCGCTCGTAGCATTAATGTTCCTATTCTTGCTGCAGTATCTGCAACTTGGGGCTCTAGTAGCCTAGTGTGCGGTGGTGGCTTCGGGGCGCGGTTACGAACAACGGGTTCATTCCACACTTCGTGCATCGTTGGCGTTTCTACTTTTGCTTCGCTCCGCTGTAGCTAACTTGTGCCTACCAGTTGTTAATGATTGTTTGAGGTTCTTCCGACCCTCCGAGGCGGAAGGTAGAGGAAACAAGGTAGGGTCAGACCAGTCTTTTTTCCTTCGACCGTGTGACAATGCTGACGTCACGGCAACGAACCAATAGCAGCACTCGTATTACAAATGACACCACTGCTAGCCTGAAATCTAACACCACTATTGGCCTAACGACATGTTGCAATGGTGACGTCATTGGGTTTGTTAGAAATGAAGCATTTCTTTTGACTAGCCAAACTGAAGGAGGCGTATTTTCCCCCGTAGAAATAACTCTACTTCGTTTCCTCTACCGTGGTCTCGAGAGTGTCCGGCTGGGCGCTAGCTAGCTAGCCAGCCTATCCTCCATGGAGCTAGGCATCGCGGATCCCCAAAAGAACCACACGTTTTATTTTCGCCAGTCGCTCGCTAGCTTTGCTGCTGCGGTCCTCATATCGGTACCGTGTGGGGTCTAAATTCTTCAGATTAACTAGGTTTTAACATTTCGACAGCCATTGATTGAATTGATGTTTAATATTCAACTCAAAGTTAGGGTCAATTGTTGAAGACAATTTTGAAAATAGCAAACATTAACTGGATTTCGCCTTCATTTAGCTTTCATTAGGTATGTATGAAAACTGAGTTTGTGACTGCTAGTCGGTCAGTAGCATCATGAAAATCCCCTCCGTGGCCACCGATGGCGTACGTTGCGGTCAAAGAGTTAACAGAGGAAAGTAATGTTCGAAAATTCCCTATCCTGCGTTCGTTCGTCAATAATTTGTATTCATTAGTATTAGAGTCTCGACTAATGTTAATTTTTCGTTCTTAGTTGTTTAAATATGGTCTACAATTTAATAACCATCCTTGGCATCACCGTTAGTTTCCTCGTCTTAACCCTGTTTGACTGGATTCTCCATAAATATTTCAACAGAAAATTGAAAACCCTAATACCCTCACGTAAGTTTAAAATAACATTTACGGTGAAATGTAAAAAATGCGAACTAAATTACTTACAACTAAGTCGAAACTCTTGTCACTGAATAACAATCGGGCATGTCTAAAAATTCCAATTTCCAGATATGAAAACGAGCGCTACTTGAGAGTTAGTCCTCAGATGTGGAAGTTGAAAACTTCACACTGAATAATTGTATCGAAACGTGGTTGTTCAGCCTCATTCAAATGTGTCGTTCGCCCTTAATATCAGTATTTCAGAAGAATTCATTCAAAAAGTTCTTGATATTTATGTTTTTTTTAGTCATTGAGAAATTTTTCTTGGTATTAAAATTCCTTACGACGCGGGGAAAATTTACATTGACCAAAAAAGACACAATCAATATTAGCCTCTGAAAAACAACATTTAAAGTAACTTTGGGTTCAGCGGTTCAGCAAAGCCCATTCATCCCTGTGAGCGACACTCGGTCGTAACAGCAGCTATTGAGCCCTCTGAAACTACACAAGGATACTTAACCCTTTAACGTCGGCATTCTGTACTCATATTAACCTTATCACAACCACCATCATTGAACTGGCACCGGCAACATGGAGTCACCGACATCACAGCGAGGAAGTGACTGCCACTCGACAATGAACTTCGAAGAACACGTCATGGCACAAATTTCGCAAGGAACAAAATTTATTAGAGTTGTTTATGGAAGTGGATTTTGAAATCCACTTTTACGGTAAAGGGTCAAGTGTGAGCTGAGGTAGTTGAAAAATCTCCTCCTCGGAAAGAGTTTTGACAATAATTCATGATGATGTTCTGTATAAATAGTAGTGAACATTTTTATAAGTTACTTGGCTATGCTATGCCCTTGACAGCATGTAACGTAGCCAAGTCAGCTCAGAAAAACTTACGCTCCAACCTTTAAGCTTCAACTACGTAAAATGTCTCCCTAATCCGGCCCAGGAACCTCGACGCTCATTAGCGAGACGACTAAGTCTATAAAAAGTGACTTTATAGCAATAAATAATAATCCCTGATGCGAACATAAACATCTTGAGAGAGACGGAGAAAGCGAGAGAGAGAGAGTAAACGCGCGCTTTAAGAATACTGTAAAGTGGGAAAAGCAAAGTTCTACACATGACATCTGACAAAGAAATTGAAAAATGCTGACTAAACAGGCAACTTAACAGTACTTTTGAGAAGTCTGCGTTGCTTCTTAAATAAAAATCAAGGAAACTGCGTAATTATGTCAAGATGGTTGCGCCACCTTTGTCTAACCTAGGCGAAATAGTCACGCATAAAAATTTTAAGCTTCGGTACTCAAACAGTATGAGCAGTAAGAAATTTTGATGATGGACTAGTGGACCTTAACAGCAAGTTTCATGGTTCACTTTCACTAGAGAATTATTAACCCTTTAACGCCCAAGTGGACTGTACGGTCCTCTTTCAAAAATAACAACAATATATTGTACTTATTATTCAATTTGTTCACTAATGTGTCCTTTGAACTTCACTGCCGAGTGGCAGTTCCTTCCACATCTTGATAACAGTGACTACCTAATGCCAGTGTCGGTTTAGTGATAGTGGTTGTGACCTAATGCCCACATAAAAATATGGGCGTTAAAGGGTTAAGTCTTTCTCAGGTACAGGAATCCGACTAAAAACAGAGTAATTTCAGTGAGATCCCACATTAACTTATATGCAACACATGACATGGGACAAAATCCGGGCCTAATACAAAAAACATGTGCCAAGAAGCCTAAGGGGACCCGCACACGAGCAACTTTTTATTGTCAGTCGCCACAACTAAAAAATTGTCCAAAATAGAAAACATGCATTTCTATGGCTGCCCGCACAGTGCCGGCGCACACGGACAGTTTTTCGTGAGGCGACAACAAAAAGCATTGAGGTGGTTGCGACAGAGTCAATTTCTCTGACAACACAATAGTTGTCGGCAACTGTTGCAAGCGATAGGACACGTTATTTATGGGAGCTCGCACACGGATAACTTTTAGTTCCCAGCGCCCAGCCGGTGGCAGGTTGCCAGATTGGCTTTATTAACTCCAGATTTTTGCACATAGCACCTGTTTTGGGGCAGTATGGTGCATAAATAAACTGTTTAGCATTTAAGATATTCTAAAATGGCTCGGCAGAATAACCTTTTCACATTTGAATAATAAGTTCATTATATTAAAGAAAGAAAACAGTTTTGTGTTCGTCATTTTTATGATGATTAATATACTCAATACTGGAATGGCATATTTTTTTATCTGACGATGTTGCCGTGCTTTTTTTTTCGTTTCTTCCAGACTTTAGAGGCCTGACACTGCCACACTCACAGTTTCCATGGTGACACTAAACGATAGTTGCCGCCATCCGGTGGCTCGTGTGTGGGTGTACCTTACTGACAACATTTTGTTACTACAATTTTTTTATTGTGACAATATTTTGTTGTGACAGCTGACAATAAAAAGTCACTCGTGTGCAGGTACCCTTTGTCTTATTCGCTTCATGCCTTTAGTTGCCGGAGGATCTTCGTTTCCAGCTACAAACGACCGCGAATCCAACGAGGTATGGTCTCAGTTAAATGAAGTAGATACAGAACCCAGAAAATCGACAACATTATTATCTATCAACTTTAGCAATGCTCATCCATGGGGTCTCCTCTCTACTGGCAAAAAATTTTGCGAAAGCAAAAACCTCCCAGTAATTTTACAATATTTGCAGCCATTCAGTCTTCATGTGATGTACCATGAACATCGTCAACTGTAAAATCAAGCTCCCAAAATTTCGACTGATGACTTTTAGATCAACTGAACAGAAACATAACATTTTCTGATGCAAAGATAAGTTAGCTAATTGAAAAATCTTAAAAATATCAAGTTTTCTAGTGCATAGCCTTAAATACAGCAAGTGTGAGTTCGTTTAGTATGTTTAAATTGAAGTTGTGCATAATTGGCTAACATGATGTCCAATGGCGCATGGGCAATGGAGGCTACGATGGTTAATATGAAGGCATTCCTAGTAAAATTTAAGGAATATTCTTCATTGAACCAGGCATATTGTCCATACGAGTAACTATTGTGAGTGATCAACATCCCGACTGGTACGGTAAGCAGTCTCTAAGGGACAAAGCAAAACTATAAAAACTATAAAGGGACAAACTATAAAACCGATCGGATCAGTGGGCTTGAACGGGAAGAGAAATGTTCAAATTTTCACATTTCGCATGAATACACGCATAACTCTTAAAAATTATCAAATTATGACATAAAAGTAGGAAAGCAAAACTTCGAAGGAGAGATTGCTGAAAATGCCATGCCGGGGCCATGTAATACAACGTACTGTTTCTGAAATGCACGAGTGGATGTACGGACGAGGAAGACGTTTGAATTCTTTTCATGTTTTCAACTAACCTGCTGCGGCAAGTAAAACCTCACCTGACGGGCTGGCGCAACACACGGGCGTATCATAACACAGAAAGTAGAAAGAGAAAGTGTGCTGTGTTGATGGGCTTCGCACGCGAAATCCCGTGTCAAAATTAACAGTAATAAGTAACAAGAACTGCAAAATCAAGCACATTAAGTTGGGCAAATCTAATCATGCGGCCAATCCCAGAAGTCATAAGATCGATTTGTAAGTCGTCCCGATGTACTCACCAATTGGCGCTGATTGGATCATCGTCGAGTATCACTCTGATGATGTACAGGGCGCACGTCAGCAACTTGATCAGCAAATTGAAGATGCGGATTCGGAGACCTGAAAAGTATTGTGCGCATGATAACAATAGAATAAGTACGAACAATGCACAATGAAATGCAATTTAGATGCTTGCTGCATTACTTTCGTAAAAAGGGCATAATAAATAATGAGTTTACAGGAAACGAAAAGTCGAATTCAGGAAATATTGGATCCATAATCACTGAAGCGGAGCAAACAAAATTTCGTTGCGCAGAATTTCGCTTCATAAGGCGAACTATTGCTGAAGTAACCGCGCGTGTTTGATCGCGTAGATATTAATCGATCATTTTCATAAAATTAGTTATTGGAAACTGGGTGAACTTCTTTCTATTATTAACAATGAAAATAAAATTCACTTTCGTTACCACAGAAGGGAATGTTACCCAGTTTCAACATCGCTTCATCATAAGAAAATAGAAATTTGAAAGTTCTTTGTAAAACCTCAAGGATTAACACTACATAATTAGGTTAATGGACTATATATAAGTGCAAATTCTATCACGACAATTTTGCATGCGCTTTGAAGAGCAGAACCAGCGTATAACTTTCAGGTGTGGATTTTTTTTCATGTGGAAATTGATATTTCCAACGCAAAACAAGAAAAGCAAAAACGAATCCGACAGTATATTTTTTGATAGTCATTCATAATGAAATAATTGATGGTGTGGCTACACGAATACAAAAATTTTTACGATGAACGCATTTGTAAGCGGGACATTTTGAAAAAGAAAAATCACTCCAAGCAGGAAAAAATACAATTACTACACTTTTTATCGTTCACCCACTTGAGCTTAACTGCACATGTTGGTGCTGGACTGACACATCGAGCTTGCGTGTTAAACATTCAAAATCTTTACGTCTGAATAATGATGTGTTGTCAATGCATGGAGGAAAATACAAACCAGGGTGAAACAAAAGTTTACTAGCTAAATTTTACTACTTGCAATGGTTGAAATGCATCTAGTGACAAAGGTCCCCTACATAACGGTGCTTGCAAAATAACGACAAGTTCTAATTTTCTTCTCAAACTCATTCTATTGTCTTTTCAATTGCAGTTAATGTCCATTCATGCTATAACAATTATAATAACGGAGTTACAATCATAAGATCCTCAAATTTAAATATAAAGTCACTGAAAACAATCAAAGCAAAACAAAAAGCTACAAGAAAAATGCTTCAGGGAGAACCAATTATGATGATTATTTGAGAGAAAAAAAGATTATCTGAGAGAAAAAAAATTTTCTGTAGAAAAATAGTGTCCACGCAAGCCTACAACAATAAGATCAAACAATCAGGTTGCAGTGACGAGCGATAGACTTTGGACAGTATTCAAGAACGGGTTAGGAGCAATTTATGAAAAATAATTCAAAGATCTACTCATTGGCAAAGCACAGCTATTGTAATTATCAAGTAAAATTCATCCACACGAAGCCGAACGAGTTTCGAACAGCAAGTGCAGCCCCAAATTGAGCGATACTGGACGCACGAACACAGACGAAAACGGAGCTGCACGCAACACAAATCTTGGCAGCACGTACCTCACATCAACACACTGCCATTTTACACAAATCTTGGCAGCACGTACCTCACATCAACACACTGCCGTTTTACACGTTAATGCTTCTCACTGAACTGTTACATTAACGAACTATTCGCAGGTTATTTCCCAGCAAGGGGTAAAGGGAGGAGATGGCAAGTAGACATTTGAAGAATACAAACCAATTAATGTAGCTCAAGAATTTACGTATCTTTCTACAAACGAAGACATTTCTAGGCACTGGTTATTTTTGGCCGCATGCACTAGACTCACTCAAAATGTTTATCGAATGAAAAATAAATTGGAACGGAGCAGTGAATTTTATCATTGCCAGTGAATTGTTTAAAAAATACATCAAATTTTCACAATAATTAGGCTGAAATCATTGCGCACATATTCCAGTACAGAATTTCAATTCAAATGTCGCTGAGAAAATGTCAACAGTCAATACAGGCGGTCTGCGTACCTTTGGCATAAAGTAATCTTCCGCTCTCCATATCAATACAAGCGCCCGTAAAACGCAATGATTTTATTACAGTAGTAGGTGAACGAATTCAGACAGAAAATCGTCCACAAAATGGAGAAATATATCCTAATTACCGAATGCTGAAGCCTGTAAATGCAGCACACCAAAGTAACTTTTTTACGAGTTCACTTCGAGAAATGAAATGAAACAAAATCCATCAGAGATATTATTCACCTAGATATAAAATGAGCAATGACCTTTATACTTCAAATACCAGGCAAAGATCGCGAAGATAAAACTTCTACAGCATTAACATGATGCATGATAAATGAATCATTTGTACAAAATCTGAAATTCAACAATTCTTAGCTAACGCTTCTGTGAAATATTAGATCAGATGTTAGTTTCAGCCTGTACAACCACAACAAAGGTGTTCCAAAGAGAGAAAGGAGGAAGACACCATTAATATGGAGTAAGGCAAAGCTTAATCTATGAACAAGTTGCATAGAAACAGAAAGTTGAGAAAGACGTTCATGAAACTAAATAAACTTAGAAAAAGAAAAAAGTAGTTGCTCATAAACAGGACAGCAGTGAACCAAGAAAAAGATAGCCTCAAAGAAAGCAAAAAATTTATTTTAATTCAATGAAAGGAAGGCCTACCCAACCTTGAGCTCAGACCTCACACATTCCTTCATTCAGCGCTAAACCCTATTGATACAATGGTTGTATGCTCTTGAGAGGACGCATCTGAAAAATGATGCAACTTTTTCACGATTGCGAAATAGATGAAAAACGCATATCAGCTTTTTCTTATTGCCTAGAATCGTGAAGGTGGAGAAACAATTTTGAACCTTTTTTGCTACGCACGCTGCGGAATCCCAAAGAAAAAAAACAACGATTCACTCATTCGATCAATTTCCAAAAAAGCTGGAAGAAAGATCAACTGAGAATCCCCAGCAAAGTTCCTTTAAAAAAGTTCACTCAATTTCATTCAAGGCTCACAAATCAGACGCAAAATTCACAGAAAATAAACAGAACATGGCCTTGCGAACTCACCGAGTCAGATTTTTAGTTTAATTACCAGTCCAATAGTTTGACTGAAGGCAGAAGTGAGTTGAAGTCAATGTCAGCTCTAGAAATGAAGATGAAAATAGTAAAGGCAATAGTTTTGTTTAATGGAAATTTCAGTTAAAACGTTACCTTACGGTACGAAGCGAAGATTAGATGGTTGAAATTATCCTAACTGGACGGAGCGTTGAACATCGTTTGACATCATGTCATACTTACGTTGGAATTATTCATTCTACTGTTCTTTTTCCTATATATGCTTGTTTGTCATTAGAGTAAAAAATTTGGCAATCTGGAACCAATGTACCAAAGCAATATTTATAGAACCTTGACTCGTTTTAGCAAGTAAATGGAACAGAAACGTGGTACAATAAAGGTAAATACCACTGCAGAAATGGGCTTGGACGCGAGACATGAACGTGAGGTTGAATGAAGAAGCTATCCAAATTAGATGTACGTTGTGCGTCAGAGAGGTTGTTCATTAGTGCAGGAGAATTTATTAGTGAAGTTTGACGGTCTTTCAGAATCGGCAACTAAATTAGGATAGAAGAAACTTTGAAGATTGGAGTATTAAAAGATTGGCATGGAAACAATTCAAAGATTTGCTGATAGTATCAACTTTTGTGAAGTTTGTGTATTGTAAAATTGCAAGTCAGGGGATTTACGGGCAGAAAATGTCTTGGCTGACGAAGATTAAGTCAAGCTGTGTAATCGTCGAAGCATCTGTGCAAATGAGCGTGAACAGCAAACGAGGGCCAAAATGCGTGAGCGCGTGGGTTGCATAAAGCATTGCTGGAATTGCATTCACAGAGTTGATGAGATTCAAATGTCAGCAGTAACATGACAGCAATTGCTCGTGAAAATGTCACGGTAACATGGAAGTCGTGAGAGGCATACAGTATAACAGAAGCTTGCGTGTGTGTGTGTGTGTGTGTATGTGTATGTGTATATGTGTGTGAGTGTGTATGTGTATATGTGTGTGAGTGTGTGTGTGTATATGTGTGTGAGTGTGTGCAGGGGAGAGTGAGGGGAGGGGAGAGGGGGGGGGGGGGGGGGGGGGCGAGGCGAGTTGCTGGTATGTTCACCGAAACCATAATTAAATGAAAACTCGAGGGAGGAAGCGGCCGGCCTTTTAAGCAAAACAGAAAAAGCCTGATTTTAATTTTTCGTGTGACTTTCTGGCGTAGGCAGAATTTGGGTGCGAGAAACGGCAAAATAAATGTAAGCCAACGACAGCAGTCAGATGTTGAGAGTGTGATACGGTGAACATACTCTCTATTCCATATTAAAGGAAAAATCAAAAGGTACATCTTCGTAATGACTGATAGGGAAATTCTATAGCCAACATTAAATAAGCGACACATTTATAATCGTTTTATTTACAACAACTCGCAAAATGAGTTAACTACTAGAAATAAGTTTTCCCATGGAGTGAAGGTATGCATTTAATTGAATCCTGGCGCATGAATCTCATCAAACTGCTTTTTGTTGATGAAGAAAAGCCCTAAAATAACCACCGGCTTCCAAAACTTTCTTTGAATTCAATCACTGTATTTTTTTCAGTTTCAATGCGGGTGAATCAGTTTCAAAACAAGTACCAACACCCTAACCATGAATAACGATAGATGGTGATTTGTATTGAATAATAATGAACAAAATAAGTAAGCAAAGGACAAATTAATTGCCGTAGATTACCAATGAGTTTCCAATTCACAAAGCGTAAAATTATATAAATAATAAGAGAACCAATGTTATCTGGATTCCATTAAGAAGAATATTAAAAATGCAATTTAAAAACAAAATTATGCATCAAATGGAGGAAGCATCATGTCAAAATTCTTGTCGAGACTATGAGTCTCTCGAAATTGCCAAATTGCGACGTTCGTTAGAGCTGGAACGTCTAAACATCTGGTGCTGAAGATGGATGATTCGAAATCAAGTTCGTGTTTGTAGAGAAAGGGATCTCATTCATATACCAAGGCGTATCCTACCATTGAAGTAACTATAATGACGGCTCACTAAACCCCACGCCATTCAGAAATGAGGCTAGGACGTGACACCAAAGAAACCTTACTATTGTGAAAGATGAACTGAACTCTACGCCATTCAGAAATGAGATCTCACTGTGAACGCTGGAACCAAAGACTAAGCTATTTAGATGAGGATTGGGAGTGCTATAGTTTTGAAAGGTTACTGTGGTTAACGATATTGATTTGCTGATTACTACGAAATCTGCAATAACAGTGAAGCTATCTATCTATGGTGAAGTGGGTGTCAACTGTACTATACATGGAACGGCCACAAGGAACATATTTTTACAAAAATTCTAATATTTCGCAAATAAAAATGACTACTTTCACATCGACTGATTGTGCTTGTTACATCGGCTCTAACGGTGCCATAGAAGCAACACATTCGTTACAACGTTCATTAAAAACTAGAGCAGCCCGGAATTATTTGTTTGATTGATTGTTTATCGAGAGGTTCGAAACTGTAGGAACAACCTCGCCAATGAATTCCTCATTTCAAATCTACTAAAACAGTTCTTTAATCCATACTATAGATTGGAATTGATTGTCAAAGCAAGAGTTAATCAGTACGTTCCCAATGACATCTGAAAACTAGACAAGAAATTTTTTAGTTTACTCGCGGACCCGAACTCGAGAGAGCTCATTTATAGCGCAACGATAAAGAAGCAATCAATCCGACGAACTGATTGCGGATGAAGCCGGTCGTTTTCGAGTAAATCTCAAATCATCCAAAACTTTTGATGGAAATCGAGGCTGCTCCAGTTTGATAACCTCGGCCACAACGAAAATGCACCAGCGGGTTTTGCTCTAACCTCCAGAACTGCGGGGATTTTCAATCTTGGATATTATCCGTTCGAAGTGCGGCTTTAACCATCGGACGACGGGATTTCCGACCTCAATGGTTTCTAGTGACGAAACTGAGGAGTAGCTGTAGGTGCTTAAACTGCGGACACCTGAGAGGCGGCTGCAAATGCTCATGTGTCGAGCTGGGTTCTCGTCTGTGAAAGGTATTTCGGTCCTGGATGTGGGTTGGTTATCGTCGGAGGGAGGACTGTTGGTCTCCCCTGAAGTGGCGTAACCTGACACCGAATTTTGGTCTTCTGTATTGCCCTCAGTCAATACTTTCAAGTCGGGCTGACTTTCAGTGGGCGTAAAATATAAGCCACTGCTCCGATTGCTTTGACAGTCGAAGTACTTGCTATTTCTATTCGACGAAGCGTCTTTTGGGAGACAAGACGACCTTGTAGCTTCAGATTTCGATAAATCTTTGAGAGGCAATTCGTCATTTAGGCGACAATTAATTCCTTCTTTCACAGTAGAATCGTAAGGAATTTGATTAACAGTTTCATAGAAATATACACTTTTGCTTCCCGAGCTATCTTGACTACCAGAAGAGTTACTACTAGAAGAGTTGGCGGCTTTCGCAAAAGCTTTCAACTTCTTTTTGGTAAGCAATTTGAACTGCTGAAGACGCCTTTTCGCGGAGGTCGATCCTACGCTACAGCTGGAAGCTAAAGACATCGAGTCGAGGGCATTCGAGTTGAGATCAGCCGTGTTCGACTGCTGGCCGACCGGGAGTCGCTGTGTGGGTGGTGGATGTCGTTGGTTCACGTCCATGGCTCAGGCCAAATGTCATGAGTTTATAATTAAGCTCGTGATCTAGCCCAAGATATCTGAAAAGGTCAAAACAATGAGATAATGTTTGCTTCGCTTTCCTGCAAATCTGCTCAAGCAGAAAACAAAAAGCTCTCATGAAGGGTTGGACTAATACACTAAAAAGCAAAAAAATAGTGTCATGTTGCTGCCACACACAACGTAAGCTGGAAGTAATTTGCACGCAGAACTATCGTAAAATTGCTGAGTAGAAATCAATCGCGACAACTCGATCGGGCGAACGTTGCCCGAGAAGAACCTAAATGCTTATAATTCACTTAAGTTCGAAGTAATCAGACTTCACTCGATGAGGAAAAATTAGCGAAAACATGTTTGAATTTAATAATCCTTAGTATCATTTGTTCCACATTTAACACCGACGTTTCAGTCGGTAACGACATAAAATAATAAAACTGAAGTCGCGATAAAACTGCCACGGTAAAAATAAGCCTTGATGGCATGTGGGGAAAAATGTCCATCATGCTAACTAGTAAAATTCCCGTTGAATCTGTAGTGTATCGTGATATGTGGTCGGGCACGTGATACAACGAATGCCTCGTACAGAGAAAACCCAAAATCAGACCTTTCATGCTTGTACAAATGTTCAACCATGTACAAATCTCCATGACCGCTGAAGTGGAAAAGAAGCCGCAAGTCTCAATAGTTCCTCGTTAGAAGGAAACGTCAAAACCGAGGGCGAAAACCATTGCGCAAAGCCGCAGGTAGATGAACGGACCGGACCCTATACGGAAATTCTCAGTGCAGAGGTAATGAGGCGGTTGAAAAAAGCATTCCGTGCTCGGTTCGTGGCAACGTATCATCTTCATTTTAATGGTGAAGGTATGTGCACAATCTGAACTGGGGCAGACATACACAAAAGTGAACTAAAACAAAAGGATACAGAATTGATCCTGTTTCCACTTTGACATTTACTAGGAAAAAATTGTGTAATGTGCCGAAATAATTTAGGATACAGGAAGTGTTCACGTTAAATGCGTAGACAAATCTTTTATTGCATATACCAGGTAAATGAAGCTATCCTGATTCCATTTTTGACTGATAGTGATTAAGGCTGGAACTAATAGCACGCGTGCTTGTGTACGCAGCACATGAGCTTCCAACTGCGGTTCCTTGAATGAAAACTGGGACTTTCTGAAATAAACATGAGGTTTCTTGTAGTATAACTGAGATTCCTTGTGCACATGGCGCATGAGCTTCCAACTGAGGTTCCTTGAATGAAAACTGGGACTTTTTGAAACAAAAATTAGTTTTCTTGGAGTATAACCGAGGTTCCTTGTGCACACGGCCCATCAGCTTCGAACTGAGGTTGCTTGAAGTAAGCCATGCGGCTCCGAGCTCAGCCAGAGATCGTGGCGTAATCGAACGTATAAAACCGACGACACTACGACGGAAATCTTGAGGCGCCTATTTTACATTCTCACCATTGTTTGAAATATTTCAATTCAGGGCGTGAACACTTTTAGCTTAACAAGTTAGCTGCAATGTTAGCCGCCGATGTACACTGAGGGAATATTTGTAATGCTGATGACCAATCAGTTTTCACCAAATAAACTTTTATAGATACTTAACCAAAGCATAATGAAGTTCCGATCCAGGTAATGTTTTCTATTTTCAGAATTGCTTACTAGAGTTGACTTCAAATTTAAGTGGAATACTGAAGTTCACTCCAACCCATCGCTGTCAACGTGTTAAATATATGAGCAAACACGAAGCTGAATATTGATCAGAAGGTAAACTGTAATTATTTCAAGCGTTCTCTAAAGATTTGGTGTTTTGAACTCTAGGTGTGTATTTATACTTACAAACCTCTCCCAATCCCATGACCTAAATTGGCCTGAATTTATTAATCCGTCAATGCCGCCTAGAAGTTAGGAGAACAATACATCATCGACTACTGTAAGGTTGATTTTTTGCAGTATACACAAGGTTGTGCAATTTCGATATACGAGTATCGTACGTCGAATCACAATTTTATACTTCAGGTATAAATGTGTTACATAGGTTTAAATAGAATGATTATCAATTTCGGGCTGGAAAAGGTATTCGTAATAATAACTAACTAACCAAATGTATGCTAAATAATAAATATCAAGACGAAAATTTAACGTTTCACTGAATCTAAGTTCAAAACATGTTCTCACACTGAATTCGGAAAAGTATAACGATTACTCTTTTCTGCATAGCATGATATTTTGACATCTGCATCATTGCCAGTAACTGCCTTTCAATCAGTATAGGATGATGGAGCGCTGCATCAAACAGCCGAACTTCGATAGAATGCATGAATCTCAATATCTTTAATTGCCGCGCTCTGCCGCGAAATTCACGCAAAGCGAGGTCGTTAGGGACCTGATCAAAGGCACGTGGACCTTTAAATCATTCCTTAGCAGAGCGCCTTGAACTGAAGGTCCCCTTGCTTGTTAGTCCACACAAACACGAGCTAATTTACGAAAGGTAAACCTTGAACATTGCGACCATTTCAAACAAGAATTTAATCGGATGAAAAAGACGGTAAAAAAGTTCTAGAAATGAGGTTTTCCGGATGGCAGTGCACTGACGATGGAATTTTCAAGATTTTCTGGAAAAATGAATTTGTGCGAGTGGCTTAACAAATTTTCACAGCCACGAAATGTTCCTGAAAAGATGCTACAATGTAATTACTGAATTCGATGCGTTGTCCCAGTTTACATCACTCTTGGGAAGAACGTCACAAGTCGAAATTCTTGAATTTTCAGGGGAAGGGATTTTAACATTGCAAACTGCTTTACGGAATTAGTTTTGATAAAAAATCCTTACTCTCGAAAATTTTGAAATGACGGATTCACCAAAATACGTAAAACGAAACGGCGAATTGAACAGTAAGTCAATTTTCCTAAATTGAGTTTTGACGTTCTTCCCAATGAGCGACACGTGCTACCACAGACGTGAGGCAGCGAACGCAATTCATCGCTATCAACCAACAGTGTCATTTTCATATCCTCAATGTCCAAGACCTAAGGTAGGTGTTCTTGAAGTTTTTGCAGATTTCAAACCTCACCAGCCCAGCCCAACCCACTTCAAGTTCATCTGAATTCGAATTCCATCGAGCATAATTAGGATTGCGCCTTCATACTCGTTATCTAAGTGATCTACGAGCAAAATTTACATCGTTTCGTCGTTAGAAGACAGGAATATTAATCCGAAATTTGGTCTTACTTTGATCTGCTGTTGGCACAGGATTGACTCTGAATGATTGCACCCGTAGACTCGTATAAGTGATACGCATATCTAATTACCGAGATTTACCGGTGAAAGAAATGTGCAGCAATCCGTAATTTAATTTATCATCAGTTGGCTGTTAGAGCAAGATATTACGCTAACGAATAAAAAAAGTCAGTAGTTTTAAAAAATGTCAATACCTTTAAAGTGAAGTGTCTCCGAAATAAAGAGTTGCTATACATAGATGAAAAAAAAATCGCATTTGAGGCAGTGATGGAACTTTACTTCAAATGAGCAGGGAAAATTCCTAGTCATAAGTGAATTTCCAATAAATCAATATGTGAAAATGGTTTGGACAACTTTTTTGCGCTGAAACCAGAATGGGCGGCAATATTGAGGCAAACGTGCTTTCTATTAGTTTATAATAAAGTCCAGGTACAACACACAGGAAAAATGACTTTTCATTCAGAAATTATGTACCTGTAAGGAACTTGAGCAATCGCCAAAAAATCAAGGTACATTTTGTGATAATACGAAGTCTAGCCACTTGTTTGAATTGCTCGAAATGTCGCCAACAAATTTCGATGAACTCGAAACTTTACGCAAAAATTAAGCAAAGCTTTTTTCAAATTCCTAACTTTATGAAAAGAGATAAATTTGTTTCGATGTTCAATTGAGTTCATGATGGAGACCTTCAACATTTTGACTTCAGTTTTCATGAGCGATAATTATTTAGCAACAAAGGAGTTCAACATTAACTCAGTTTGCTGATAGGAATTTCAGATGTTTGAAGGTTAGATTTTGCAATTCGAGCCTAAACAAGGTTTGTAAGTCCTTGGCTCACTTTTATTGGCGATCATTTGATGCGAATTTAAACGCATTACGATTCCGTTCTCGAGCAGCGTGAAGTCACCTTCGCAAGATAAAAGAGTCGGGTTTCTCGATCTTTATTTTGCTTGGGTTCAGAAAGCTCGATAATTTAATTCTCGATTTAAAATCGGCCTTTCAGCTTCATCAACAACGGCCTCAATTCTTCGAGGCAATCAAACTTCCGAATGAATTCAGAATAGCCTCATAATATTATTTCTTTCACCACTGAAAGAGTGGTTTTAAAGGTTAAAGGTGTAGTGTTTATTCGTATTTCTTCTCTTAAGAGCATGAACTAATGAGGGACGTGTTCCTTGCTTTTTCAACCACCTATTCGAACATCTCGGTCTTCACATTCAAGTGAAGGCTTGCAATATCAATGACATTTCCAAGGATGTTTGTTTCAAATTGAACTTCAACCTTCACTGAAGGAAAAATTTCTTAAAACTCTCTTCAATTCATCGTCAAAAGTCTTCAGCAAAAGAAATTTCTGAAACTTTTAGATCTCCATTTGCTCCACGTCACTTCTTCCGACAACTTCTAGGTTAGCAATTGCACCGAGATATTTCTGATAAGTTTGACTTGATCAGAAAGACATATGTATAGAGCTGTAGAGCAAAAATTAACATCCAGATATTCACTGAAATAGAACAAAAAAATTATCGACTGCGTTCATTATCAAGAAGAACGATCTAAACAGAAACGACATCTTCAACTACTGACGTCATTCATTTTCGAAGCGTAAATTATCATAACATTTTAAAAAGAAACTCCAGCAGATCAAAATGCCTATCATACAGGTTATCCATGCAGCTTAGATTAGATAATTTAGTTAACGCCTCTCAAACCTAAACAAAAGCGTTCCAAAGAGAGGAATCATGTAGGCACCATTTAGTTGGTAGATAGTGAATGTGGCATGTGGGTGGAAGGTGTGTTCCCACACAAAATCCCTTGCGGAGGGAAACATCAAGTCAACACGTTAACTGCCGTTCAATTGTTCAATACTGCAGGTCAACTTCAAAACTGAAGTTCAATATTCAACTCATATTAAGGTTAATTTAGGGATCAATGCTGAAAATAAAGAATATTAGATAGATCGTGTCTTTCGAAAAAAAATTACATTGTATTGAATGCAAATGAATAAATGACGCACATGTGCGTCATGCGGCAGCGAACTTGTTAAGAAAGAAGTTTATGAAACCTAACAAAGTTGGAAGAAGAAGGTGAGAGGTGCTGAATGACAGGATAGCAGTGAACCGAAAAGAGATGGTCTTTAACAATAAAATGAAATATTTTATTTCAGCAAAAAGAAGGCCCACTTAACTCTCAGCACGGGACCTCACATTTTCCTCCTATGAGTGCTAATTCCCACAGATACAATAGTTGTATCTCCTTGAGAGGGTATCCATGCAATCTTTCCTTGAAAAATATAACATAACTATAACATGATTGTGCATATAACCGTACAACTTTCACATTATGTTGGCAAAGCATTTAAGTGTCTTATGCTTTCCAACAGATACCTCTGTGAAACCCGGTCCGCCAGCCGGGTCAGGCATAGCAGGAACGGTGTCATCGCAGGAGAACACCCAGGTAAGATTATTAGTTTATTAGTTAGTTTAAGCCTCCAAATCCACAACAAATGCGATCCAAAAAGAGGAAGAAGGAAGGCACCATTTGGTATAGAGTTAAGGGAACGCGGAATCTATGCAGAAGGGGCATAGGAACAGTAAGATGAGAAAGAAGTTCATGAAACAAGATCAAAGTTGGATTAGAAAGTAGTAGATACTGAAAAACAGGACAGCAGTGAACCGAAAAAAAGGTGGTCCGTAACATAATAAAAACCTTTTATTTCAACAAAATGAAGGCCAACCCGACTCCGAGCGCAGGCCCTCAAATTTTCCCCCTGCGAGCACACCCAGCTATGAGAACACCCAGCTATGTATTCGTCATCTCTCCCAACTGCTGGATTGGGAGAGATATCCCAACACAATGGCCTCCACGCTCACCAGATATTTCCCCTCTTGATTTTATCATCGGCTGGATTAGGAGAAATGACTGCACTCAGTGTCCCCCTCGCTAACCAGACATCACACCACTTGATTTCTTTATCTGATAGATTTGGAGAGATGACCCAACATAATGACCCCCATGTTCACCAGGTATTACCTCTCTTTATTTTCTCCTTATAGATAGGTGCGATGATATAATAATCTGTACTCCAGTACCTAATGTTGAAATCCAAAAGCAGTGCTAAGGGTAGCCATAGCGACGAAAACAAGGAAATATTGGAGAACACCTCATGTGAGATCGAGCTTCGCACGAACTCTGGGCAACAAGAGGAGCACACGTTGAAACTTGTGATAAATGTAAAATCACTCAAATCATTGCCTTAGAAATTTAGAGAAACTTTATGCTTTGCATGAATAGTTGTTACCAAGGTTTGAAACCTGCAAAAACTTCAAGAACACCTACCTTAGTTCTCGGACATAGATGATAAGCCCTTTGGGTACTGACGGTTACTTTAGTGCCAAGATGGCTAGTGCTTCCAGTTTAGGGCATCTAACATATTTTCAAAGTAATTTAGCTAGCGAGGGAATATTTTGAAATAAATAAAAAAATTAAGGAAAATAAGTAGCATTCATGATACTATTATTTAGACATTGCAGAAGCCTGCTTTCCTAAATTACCATTTATTACCTCTAAGTTCACGCTACAGGGTCCGTGCAACATATTCAATAGCCTTACGATTTAACTTCAGCAAGTTTTCTCTGACCTTCGTTCATTTTCTGATAAGTTTAGGCAAAAACTTAAAATTATTTCTTCAAATGTTCCAAAACATTTTTTTACAGAATGAAAAATATCTTCCACCAACCACACATCTTCAAAGATTCATAACTTCTCAAATTAAAATAAGAAATTACGCGGCTTAAGCGAAAAAACACGCATACTAAGGCAATTTCACTGATATTTAAGGACACAGACAACTTTTTCTCCTGGAAATTATTCCCTAAACTATTCGAGTTCTCGTGCTCATTGGTTTATGCAGCTCCTCACGTAAGCTAAGTACAGGCAACTTCTTCCCAATCTCTAAATATTGGTACTCTTATCTATAAAATCTGCCATTCCTCTCCGCAGCTGCCTAGATAATTTGTGTATTTACGTATTTCATGGGCTAAGGTTGCTCCAGAAATTTTTTAAAAACTAGCCGCTACCACATGTCAATACGAGCTAAGGATGCATAAATTCCACAAAAAGGTGATCTAATAATTTTTCAACAAACTACTCATTATGAACAGAAAACACGAACAAGCCTAAAACTTATTACTAGAATCACTGGACAAGATCACAATTTATAAACTAAACCTACATCCAAAATTGATCACCAATCTACGTGCAACAATTTGATCAACCATTGAAGCTACTCGATTATGTACAAATGAATGAAACAAATCGACGTGTTCGATGGCTGTCACGAGCATGACTTCAGATCAGGTGATGTCAAACCTCGGCTCCTGTTTAGCATTTCGGAACACCTCTCGCTTACACATGACGATGAGTATTAATTTTGGCGAATTAAAATGCGTACGATGCAAGCTTAATTAATTCATTGGAACCCCAGATTAACGGAGGTGACCTATAATATTAATACCAAAACTCTTTCAGAACCTCGTCCCTGGAGCAAAGTCGTCACAACTTTCCATTTTCCTGACATGCCAGCCCTGGGATAAGGCCTCAAGTTGCGACGTAAGCATGGTCTTAGTATTTCGCACTCGAGTCAAACCCTCAAATAAGTGAAGCCTACAAATGTGAGGAATGGCTTGAAAAAGACGCCAGCCACACGCAATAAACACTTCAACAAGTCGTGTTCAGGGACAAAGTGGCACTAAAATGAAATTGGCACCCTTCGATCACGGCATCCACAATTAGGCGCACGTTGAGGAATGAATGTTAGGACTAGTAAGAACACGTTTACTGACACATTACCTAATCGATCACCAGTTCCCAGAAGAATGAGCACAAGAATGAGTGCTACTGCTTCCATACACGCCAGTAATACAATTTTTTAATCCGATATCTGAAGTTTAATCTAAAGACAGTCGATAGCCATCCTTTACGCCGGGTCATGCGAGACTCAACTGTTCGCTCTCGCAAGAGAACTTCAGCAGAAAAAATCAGCAGCAAAAATTTATGACCTAAATTCATATTTTCTATCCGTTGACTAATGACGAAGCACTAATGAACATCGTTCGTGCCCATCATCCAGAGTCATAATGAAATAACATTAACGAAGAAATGAATAAAAAAATTCCATAATTCTGAAGACATATCGAGATATTCTTCAGAATTGCATTGAAAGTACGCGGCATCTATAATCCATTTCGAACAGTGCATCGAGTTAGTAAAATGACTCCGTTGTTAGAATACTGGCAACAATTAATATTTAGAATTATTGATATTTACAGCAGATATTCGACGCTGATATTCGTCCACGCAACGCAGATATACGACGCAGCCGCAGGGTTCTCATTCTGCTCGGATGCATTGATTTACGACACACTTATCAATTATCGTCTAGGGAGATTTAAAATTCTGTACCCATCAAGAGTTTTGATGCATTCTATTCATTATTGAATTGGTACAGCAACGTGTTCTTTGAAATTCACTAACATCAGGGAGTTCTTTCTACATTTTGCTCCCGATGCTAACCTGATGACAGCGCCAGTTTAAAGACGTTGGTGGGAACTACGATGCAATGACCAATGAGTTAACTTTTTCAGATCGTTAATAGCTAACCAGTATATCAAAACAATCCCTTAATTTCGTTGTTACAACTAAAATGTTGACTGTACGTAAAATGCCTAGTTTTAACTTGAATTTTAAGCCTGACAAATTTAGAGCCATGAACAGTGTGCAAGCACGGAGATAATTTTCACTCAATTAACAGATACTAAATAAGAATATGATCTTTTCAATTAACAAGGTAATACAGAAATCTCTCAAGTGAATTTTCTTTCTAAATACTTCGTAGGCTAAGACTTTTGAATTTTTCTGGCTCTAACAAGGAAAACGTGTCGTCGTTGATGAAAAATGATTGTGCCATGCAATGTTTACGATGAGCACGACGATCACGCCTCCAAGATGATATTTGAACTGTATATATATTCCAGGTATAACCAAACGGCTATGTCAAAAATGCCACCACAGTGATTATTTCTGAAAAATATATTTTCGGGCATAAAAACACATGAATGTACCATCACAACCAGGTTAGATTAGACTATAACTTGCCTGTCTGAGCACCCCTAATCACGACAAAGGTATTCCCATGAGAAGAAGGTACCATTTAGCGTGGAATAAAGGAAACGGCTAATCTATTCCCGAGGTGTACCCACACACCCTGCGCAAAGCAATAGCAAGATTGAAAGAAATATAAGATTCTGTGATAAAAGTTGAAGAAGAAATAATAGGTATTTTCAAGTATTTGCGAAGGGATTTCTCAAAAAAAGATCTTTTTAAAGACAACAAAATTTTCGATTTTGAAAAGGACACCAGTGAATTGAAAAGGTAGACATGAAAGAAAAATCCTACTCCACTTCAACAAATGAAAGGCCTCCCTAAACTTCTGCAATGGAAATTCGTATCTGCAGTGCAAACGTGGAGGATTTTATTTTACAAATGCGCATGAGTGACGAGTACACTTTTATCGTCAATACTGGACAGCAATTACGACAAGCTTTTCTATTTCTGAAAGCTGTATTGACTGGGCTGCCGGGAAGACCCACAAAGAACTAAAACAATTATTGAGAATGAAGCAAGAAGACCACCACAGGGGGCCTTCACTGCAACTCTAGCGTGATCGATACCAAGTGAACGCGTTTCAGCGCACGTTTAGAGAGTAATTACAGGACCTCTTGTAAACTGGGATTAGTTTCGGATTCTCCATCGGGGCCACGCATGAGAAGTGTTTACCAAAGATCTATAATTTTTTGGTTTTATTATGTCCTAAATATCGATATTTTATTTCCGGGATCTTCAGAAGATTTAGAGTATAAAATATTTGACACTTTTATTTTTGTACTGTAGAGCATTGAAGATGGAATTTTTATAATCCGGAACGTTTGTTTTCTAGCAAGATATTATTAGCCGCGTTGGTTTTCCTTTTAATCTTGAAATTTCAATCATTGCTGCTCCTCAGAGTTCCTTTGAAGCTAAATGTACTTAATTAGGACTTAATTAAATTCTCTTGGGACCTGAAATTACTATCACTTTAGTTTTTAATTTTTCAAGGATTTACAAAACGATATCTCAAAAAAGTTCTATTTGAAGACCTCAAAGTTTTCGATTTTGATAATTTTTGGTACTTTTTTTCAAATTGCAGCTGGAATTCAACGTGCGTGATGGTTCAAGGTTTTGCAAGGATTCTGCTTTCAATTTTGTCCACAATTACAGCAGTCGTTGGCCTAAACCTTCCAATATTGATGGAATAGGCGATGAGGTGGGCAGTTCTATCTCAAGGTCCCATAAATGCTCGGAAGGGGCTTTAATGTAGAGGTTGTGGAGGTCATCCATGGGATTGAATTCATTCCTCATGCTCAGTGAGGCGCTTTCAAAGGATTCGAGTGCTATATACGTAATCACCGTCATCCTGAAAAATTTCACGGTCTTGAAGGAAGCGAAAATCCCTTAGACATTCTTGCCAAGGAACTGAAGTTTATCATGAACCATCACTTAGGTACTGCGGAGAGTCGCAGACCCATAAATCCTGGACGCTGGTGAAATACCCCTCGATAATTACATGTTTAGGAATCCGCGCAGTAAGAACTTTGTAAGATATATCGGTCCGTTGTGTTCTCGTCTCTCCCTAATGCGCCAATCATGTTGAAATGGAGTGTATCCGAGTTCATGGAACTCCACAACACATTACTAGTTCTGCTCTAACTGCATAATTGCTAGAGTTCCTGCTAATTGCACATGTTTACCTTAATTTTCATATACTGGGATGGCTTCTTTCCCGTGTTATAATTTGCCTGTGTTGTACAGATCTCTGAATGAAGTAAAAAAATTTGGCAATGCCTCGTTCAGCTTGACATCTATCTACAACCTTCTGCAGTGACAATGTCACATGATAACATGCAGCATCTTGATGACTAAATGTAATATACATTTCGAATGTTATTACCATGAAAGTCGTCAAATTTCGCAGAACGACAATTTTTGCCTCCACAGCGCACCTGCTGTTCGAAAGGGGTTCAATGAGCATCAGGGATTATCATTTGATCTCTTTGAATGGTTTCCACGATATCCAAAATTGATCTCCGCGAAAATTTCAGGAACGAACTCGAAAGGGAACTGCGCGCTTCATGTCGCTTATTTTAACCAATTTTGAAATTACGATTTACCGATTGTTAGAATGGTGGGCAAACTGTGAGTTGAGTCAATGCAAATCGCAAATTAGTTATACCACATGAGATGGCAGCTGCAATTCCCTCTGAAGGAACTCCTTCAAATGATTTAAACCAACGAGGCTTATTCCAAAGTATTTGCAGACCACCACTAAACAGTCCACCAAGGTTGACTGATATATTCCCAGAAGCAGACGAAACAGAAAAGAAATGTACGAGAAAAAGAAAAAGTAGAAGCCCAATAGAGGTCATGACTTTTCCTAGCGAGAAAGTTTACGCGATAACTGACCGTCTTGACCATTCGGCTCTAATCTGGGAAGTTGAATTACATGAACATCGGCAAATTTTCCCTACCAGATTCCCAAGCTATTTAAGTGATCGTAGCGGCACAGCTGGGAGCGCAAGTGGAAAGAATGTAGACTTGACTACGCAGCGTGTGTCAAGTTCCAGTTTTTTCAAATCAAATTTAGCAGCAAAGAGCATTTTCAGAATTCATCATAGTGTTCATGCATTGTTCTAACCAAAGTAAGCATGAAAACTTACCAAAATAATTTTCTCATCTATAATTACATGAAATATGGGAAAAATTTCGCCATTTGCACGCTGAGTGAAGGCTATCCATTTAGAAATTACTCCAAATGTCTTCAGAAACTTTGCTGAGCATCATTGGCAAACAATACCAACACTAAAATCTAGGAAAAAGGGTCACAAAACACTTTATTTTGAACAATAAGAGGCATGGTGGCAGAAGAGTAACATAATCCCACATGGAAATAGAAGCTAGAGCAATCTCCGCTGGCATCTGGAGCCATTTTAAGAACGCATTTATCAAGCTAGGAAGCTATTTTTGAAATCGTGAAGCCCTATTGATTACAGGTATCGGCTGAGCCAGGTACCACGGTAGAATATTCTGTGAGATGATGTGCTCTCTTCAAAGCGGCGGCAGGATCTGCAAGAGTTTACCATCGTCAATATTAATCGCTAGGCTCGTCCGACACACGCATCCATAAATGAAAAGAAAATCGCTATCGGTATTGCTCTCGGACAACACAATGTAGAAGGAACTGCTAATGTTCGCGTCAAAAATAGAGGGAGTGCTGAAAGCGATGAACTGTTTTTAGGGAGTAGGAAGTGTGGAAACGCTTATAAACAACAACCCTTGTTACGCGAGCTCTAGATCTGAGATGAGCGAACAGCATTTTCATGAAAGCTCGCATGCTGTTGCGTGGAGATCGTAGATTCGATTAAAAATCATACCTTGGCTTCTATTTTCGTTTAAAATCATACGTTATTCGCTTAAATAATCCTTCCAAAAATCTCGGACCACATTTCTAATTTCAAATGCATGTTTAGGAAAAAAATTTCAATGTCATATGTATGTAGCATCACATACTTTAATAGATTATATGTTACTTCAAGCCCCCCCGAACCGCAAGAAAAGCGTATTGAAGAAAGGAAGGAGGAGGGCATCATATAGTATGGGCTCGAGGGAAAGATTAGATAAGATTATAAGTTAGTTTAAGCCTCCCTAACCGCTACAAAAATAGAGCGTATCGAAGAGAGGAAGGAGGAAGGCACCATTTAGTATGGAGATAAGAAAATGAAGAATCTATGCAGAAAGGGCATAGAAACACTAAGATAAGAAAGAAGTTCACGAAATAAGATAAAAGTTGAAGAAGAAAGTCAGAGGTGCTGAAAAACAGGACAGTAGTGAACCGAAAAAAAGTGGTCCTTAACAGAAAAAAAAATTTTATTTAAACAAAAAGAAGGCCTACCTAACTCTCAGCTCCCCTCACATTTTCCCCCTCTGGGAGCGCTAATTCCCATAGATACAATAGTTGTATCCCCTTGAGGGGGGACTCGAGGGAAAGCAGAATCTATGCAGAAGGGGCATAGCAACAGTAAGTTGAGAAAATATTTTATGAAACAAGATAAATTTGAAGAAGAAGGTAGTAGGGACTGAAAACGGGACAGCAGTGAATCGAAACCAGTTGGTCCTAAACATAACCAAAACATTTTATTTCAACAAAAAAGATTGCCTTCCTCTCAGCTCGGGTCCTCACACATTTTCTTCCTAGGAGTGCTAATTCCAATTGATACAATAGTTGTGTCCCCTGAGGGGACCGGAAAAAGCTATAAATAGGCACTAGAAATGGAAGTCCCAAAGACCTATCGAAAATTAGCTTATATGACCTTACAGTATCCCCTGGAGACCCCAATTCTCGTGGAACAGGATAGTCAAACTTCACCAACTTAAAGCTATCGTCTATTCTAAGCCTTCCTAGGTGCAAGAATCCGTAGCACTGCACGTAAAAGGACGAGAGAAATGCACGATTTTTCGGACGGTATCTGTTCAATCAAACTTGGAAATAATAACATTTGTATAATTTTCCAGTTATAATGCAAAATCCTTCAAGATTTCATGTTCAACATCGCATAGTTAAAAAAGCGTCATTCAGGCTCTCAAGAGCACATGATTGAAAACTGAACTTTACACTTTGCGATCTTTCGTGAGCGTAAAAAAAGAATTAACGCAACAGATATTCAATCTAACGGATTTAAGTTTTGAGATACTTAGTGCAAGTCTATATTTTCTGAATGATTTGCTTCAACCGTAAACTAGAACTGAAATGTAAGCCGATATATATGTACAACGGGAAATGTTCCACAAGTATATAGAAAGGTAATTAAATCCCATATATACTGTACTCCGGCAGTTTGTTAACTCAGGCGGGAGCTTATGCTGGCAGATGCACATACTGTAAATTTGAAATAGGCTTCTTAGCGCTTTCATTAACGAAGCTTTGTTTTAATTCCGAAGTTGTAGACTTGCTCACGTCTGCACTCAAAATCCAACCCACACAAACTTGCAAGTAGATCATTCATTGTCATACGTATATGTTTGTTCACTCATCTATAATCGTGCAATCGAATAAAGACAAATGTATTGAAGAGTGCACAAATCACGGCGTTTCATGAAGAGGCCAGTATGCAAATGAGGGAATATTTCAATCGTTGTAGTGAAACAGAAGCATTTGTACAATATTACACTTGCTTTTAAAATTATACTTGGTGATAACTAGGATTTAAGAAATGCTATAGCAGTTTTCATAGCATGAATTAAAATTATCAATCATTCAAAATATTATTGAAGTGTGAATGTGGACTATTTGATGATTTTTAATACATAAGTTAGTTCAAGCTTCCGCAACTATCCTTACTAATAGTAAGGCACCACTCAGTACTGAATTGACACCTTGACTACGATTCTACAGTGGCTACGGTCAGTTCGGTTAGATTAGAAGAAGTCGTATTGAAAATTTGCCTTTTCTGCTCTAAAACATTTTCAACTTTTTTAAAAAGTGTAAAGAATACAATTGAGTTACATGTTAACTTATACTCTGAAATCAGCTCGGGCCCTCACACATTTTCTTCCGGAGAGTGCTAATTCCCATTGATACAATGGTTGTGTTCCTAAAGTAAAGTAGCAAAATGGTTGAAATATTATTTGTATATTCTGACATGTAAATGAGCAATTTACCTAGTGGTACACAATTTTACCACTTAGGAGTCAAAGTGTTAAGGGAACGAGGAATCTACGTACTAGATGTCTCCACACCCTACGCATGGGAAAAGTTGATAGACGTTTATGAAGCAAGAGAAAAGTTAAAGAAGAAAGTATTAGGTGCTGTAAAAAAGGGTTGCAGTGAACCAGAAGAAAATCTACGAAACAAAGCAACTGTAATATGCCAAAAAACGGGAGGCTTACCGAACCTTCAAATCTGGACCTCACGTCTTCCGCCAGGGAGTGCTAATTCCCTAAGATACTGCAGTTACACCAATCGAAGGGATTTAACACGCTCCCTGCGTATTGGGACGTATGTGTATCACTAGCTTAATTGCTCATCCACGTACAGGTATAAATAAATATTTTATGTTTCGCGACCTTTTAGAAAGATTTGAGGTGAAATATTATCGGGCAACTGTGTTTTCCATATTAATTACGAAGGACAAAAATGTATTCGAACAGTTTATTCGGTTTCTCAATTCTGCTACTTACAACCAAACCAAACAAACCGCAACAACCGCGAAAACACAGTGAACGTGTTAATATCAAATTCAGCTTAAAAACTTAATCACATGGTAGGACCTAGACAGATGTTCCAACATCGATGGGGCTGACGTCAGTCACAGAAGAAAATAAACTATTATTGAATTAAAAATTAGTTTTCGCCTCCCTGTACCACAACAAAGATCTTGAAAGAGATGAAGGATGAACTCACCATTTAGCATAGAGTTAAGTTTACTTGGAATCTACGCAAAAAGGGTGTTCTCGCAAGGGTTCCCGTACGCATAGAAACAGTAAGATAAGAAAGAAGGTTATGAAACAAGATAAAACTTGAAGAAGAAAGTCAGAGGTTCTGAAAAAGAGGACAGCAGTGAACCGAAAAAAAGATGACCCTTAACAAAACAAAAAAACATTTTATTTCAACGAACAGACGGCAAACCTAACTCTCAGCTCAGGACCTCACATTTTAACCCTGGGAGCGCTAATTCCCATAGATACTATAGATTTATCCCCCTGAGGGGGCCATCATTGAACATAGACGCCAACATTAGGAAGGAAGAGAGGCGACATAACTTCTAGCACGCGGTCAGACAGCTGCCACTGAGGAGACAAAGCGAAGAGGAACAAAACAAGTGCGTGACCGCGGTCCGACACCTCTGCCACGCGACGTCACTACAAAAGTTGGCGAATCTCAAACTTTAGATCAAGCAGCTCAGTGCCCCGATAATCTGTGATAAATTGTATCTTCACCTACTACAATCTAATGAAGGGATGTTGAGAGAAAGGCTAACCAAATGATGTAGTTGCGCCACTTCAAGAATAGGTTATTTCCAGCCACGCGTAACCGCTATCGGGTGTAATATTCATCGACTTTCCGTTACATAATCACAAAATTTCAGTCCGATATATAACGAATGAATTTCATCAAAAGATAACAAATAAGGGCCATGGGTTGAATCAACAAGGTCCTCTCCATCACAACCTGCTTTTCGGGCGACAAGATGAATCCATCTAAATTAGTCTGGGACTCAACCACAGAGAAAGCGGATGATCAGCAAATTGGAAATACTTGCGTCCTTTCGATATATTTGGAATTAGTTTTGCACTAAAAAAAAGAGATGACAAAACAATAGCCCTGTGATGGATTTTTTCCCATAAATTGCACCAAACACCGTCAATCCATTAACATCCTCGACCAACATATGACACTTTTGAAAACTTTCGAGCACTTCAACAACTTTCAAAACTTGACCGAAGCTTTTTTAACTTTCCTGGACGATTTTGGGTTACGTCCTAATTCTAACACTCTTCATTTCTGCAAAGCACATGAATTTCCACAGGAGGGCCAAAGCGGAGCCAGACCTCCTCGTTGAAGAACGGCAGGATCCAGACTACTTCAAAGCTGCTCTCAACAACAGTTTAGGTCGCCATAACCGTGATAACACATGGGACTTGATTAGCCATTCATCCATTATCTGAAATCGATATTTACTGTCGTGTCAATGATATCACGAGAGTAAAATAGCTCCTCGGATTTTGTGACAAAGCGCTGAACTGAGAACGAAGGCAAAAAGAACTAGTAGAAAGTTGAAGAGTAATGGGAAGATTCTACAGGAAGGAGAATGGAAATGATTTTTGGCGATTATGTATTGGGAAAAATGGCGCACTCATTGTTATAATTGGCCTAGTTATGGTAGATTTAAACTTAAATTCACAGAATCTGAACAAGGAATGAAGTTGTCTTGAAATTTTTTTAGCCGGCGAATGTGAAGCAAGATTGAAAGACTATTTCAATAACTGGTGTAGACGCTTCAACGCGACATATTTTCATCTACTTTCGGGTCCTTTACCCCTTTCTTAAAAACGCCACGTGTGTTGTTGCTAGAAGAAATCATATGTTCTTCCCAATTGCAAAATAAATAAATTTCAATTGATCGCCTGACAATTATTACGTTCTATTCTATAACCAATTGTTTCCTTTCTTAACAGAAAGGGTCTCAGTTTGTCATTTGAGAATAGCACATTATAACTTCTAGTTCACGTTCTGAATTTTTATTCATGTGCGAAAACTGTTTCTCAGCAGCCCGACGAATTCTTCAAATGTACATACGTTTTATATTCAATTCAGACGTATTTTAGGGTAACAAATATTGCAAGATCTCATTATTCAAAATGTCTACCAACTCGTCAAGAACAGAACCACGCCTCTGACACATGTGACGGAGCCGTGAGCAGCTTCAATATCAAGTCCATTATCATCAGCACCAATGCTGCCTCGAGCCCATCCTGCAAATTGTCACTCGAAGGGCGAAACAAACGGATTCCATTTCTGCATCCCGACTACAGGTTTGAGATATGTGAAAGCTAACGGAACCAAATTCAGTTGGCCTGTTGACTGAGTACAAGGGTGTAAAGAGTGAGGGTATACAAGTTATCAGCAACATGCAAGCCTAGGTAAATTACTCGAGCAAAATGAAATATCAAATGGGGCATGAAAGAGTGAAAAATGAAATTGACAGAAAATAATCGAAAGCAGTCTACAAGAAAGTCCCTGTGATTGAGCTCTCGGCTTCATGAGGGAAAACCAGCTAAATACGAAACCTTGGTTCCTACGAACTCCAGAACGCAACCAACCAGCAGCAGTTTAAAAAAAATCCCTGTTGATTCATGGAGCGACTGGGGAACTGAATAACGGTCATCTTCGTCGTACTCTGTAAAAAGAATAATTCTCAAGATACGTGTGCAGAGTGAAACTATTTATTATAAAATTAAAACATCCTCAAGATGATTGTCTCATCTTACTCATTGGGTTACCGCTCACAGAAAATTGCTGTTGACATTAGAGGTGCAGATATAATGTTTTTACGCTGGTCATAAATTCTCTCGAAGATATTTCAACTTGAAAATGCTTTTCTGTCATATTATCGAAGTGCTTGGTTCATAGCTTACAGCGCTTTTAATGCGGTATTAAGTTGCTTAATGAAGTCATCGAGCGACGGTGTGACAATGAAGGTTCATCAATTATTCTCAAGCAAACAGTTTCAAGACTACTAAAGAGCTTGAAGGAAACCACCTTAAAGCAATGCAGGCAAGCGTCATGCACGCACACCGCGAAAACTGAAATAGATGAAAAAATGATAGATTTTTGGTAATTGGAATAGCTCGTAATTCTAGAAGCACATACATTTTAAAAAGTGAATAAGAGTGTAGAATTAAAATGCTCTCTACCAGGTGTTTAGATAATGCTGCTTATAGGGGATAACCGACAACCGAATCCTATCACTCATGAAAAACTAATGCATTACAAGCCAAACTCGGTAATGAAAAGCATATCACTCGCGCTCGAGGGACTAACTAAACGTTGAACCGAGAAGCACACGTGTGTGCCAAAACTTTCGTTCTCGGTCAACTAATTCATAGCTTCAACAGCGATATGGCTCACTCTCAAAATTATTTTCATTCATGCGAATAAATGCGCACGAATGAACTGATTAAGGTATCAAACGAAATGTTAAAAGACTGTGGAACGTTCTTTGAATATGTAAGACATTGAGCCTTTAAACAAGATCTGGCTTTTCCTCACGTAGAGTGACCGGTTACACGCCAATAAGACGTGAGCAATTACTAAATTATTACTGTCAACGGCAGAAAATTATATTTTTCCCTAGCTAGCGAGCAGCAAATAATGTTTTTCGTCTGGTAGGGATGAGCTCACTGATTGGTTTCGCCGAGCGAATGATTGAGCACTAACTCTCTCCAATGATTAGGTGATCATCAGCAACCTTTACTGATGGGATAATAAGAAAGAGTAATGAACTAACTAGTTTAACCCCTCTGACCACAACAAAGGTGTTTCTAAGAAAGGAAGAAGAGCGCACCGTTTGGTATGGAACTAGAGACCGGGGAAATTATGCCCAAAATGTATCCCTACTCCCTGCTTATGGGAACAGTTAGATATAAAGAAATCAATGGAAAAAAACAAAGATTGAAAAAGAAAGTTATAGGTACTGGAAAAAAGGGAGGTAAATATGAAAAAGGTTCTTAACAAAAGAAAAACCTTATCCTATTTTAACGAAAGGAAATTCTACATTTTCGGCTCAGGACCTTACAATTTCTCTTTTCAGAGTGATAATCCCCATCGATAAAAAAGGTCTCTGGTTGGGTGTTGAAGAAACGAAAGAAAGTAATCGTATTAGAGTCCCGGCTGCACAGGGTCTGATCTCGCAGGATTTCTACACCGCCCAGCCCTCTCCCTCCACCTCCAAACAGCTACAGCACCACCTCCAAGCAGCTACAGAAATGTTAGGTTGAATTAATTTAGGTTAGGTTAAGTTAAGTTAGGTTAAGAGGTTAGGTTAAGAGGTTAGGTTAAGTTAGGTTAGGTTGGGTTAGGTTAGGTTGGGTTGGGTTGGGTTAGGTTAGGTTAGGTTGGGTTGGGTTAGGTTAGGCCAAGTTCAGTTAGTTTTAGGTTAACTTAAAAAAGTTTAAAAACGCCTGTTTTTGCGTGCCGAGATGGAGGGTCGAATTTCCAAATACCAGCGGTCGTTGTAAAAACTGATTATAATGATTTAATAGACGTTAAATTTGGTATTCCGCTGTAGTTTCTGCTTACTAAGTACTTGTAGTGGTTATATTGCAGTGATTAATTATAACTGCATAACGAACAGATAGGTTAATAAACCTCAGTAGTGCTACATAGTTCAATAATTGGCGCGAATGGCAACTTTAGTAGCTGCTCGGAGGTGGAGGGAGAGGGGTGGGCGGTGTAGAAATCCTGCGTGCTTGGACCGAGTGCGTCCCGGCTAACAGAAAAAATAATTACTAAACAAATAGACTTCAGCCAAAAAAAAACTTTCATAAGCCATAAATTCAATTTTTGATAAACAAAAATTTAGGTTTCTAACTTCAACTATTCGTATTAATATAACCGAATCGTTCCCAATTGATAGGGTTTTTGTCACCGGATTGTTTCATTAGTGACTAGAATAGCTAAGATTTAATATCTTCATTTTAGAGATCGGATTTTCCGTCAACAACTTTCTGAGGTCCTGACCATCGAGTAGTACAAATTTGTATAAACGAAAAAAAATGAAATATCATAACATTTTCCAATCAAAACCTGCTGTCCAACTTGTAACAAACTTTCGACCGTTTTTTTAGGTTATTTTCCACCGTCGATTAAATTTTTTGAGACTACGACACATAAACAAAAGAAATAATCTACGACATTTAAGTTTGAAATCAAAATGACTAATGTTCAAAATTAAATTCACTGATGCTTAAATTCAAACTGATGTTTAAATTAAAACCGATGGTACTTGTTAAAACAGATGTTAACGAACCATTTTTATATCAAACTTACGTTCAAATTATGCCTGTTGAAATTTGGATTGAAATTTTAGCTAATGAAACACAAAGCAATTTTCGAGTATCAGACTGAAACTGAATAACTGAAGGTCAAAGTAAAACATAGATATCCATGCTGAACTGACCATGGACTCGCTTTAGAATTTTTCAGACCTCATTGATTTTGAAAATGAGGTGTCACCGAAGCTTGGAATCGAAGAATGGAAGAAAATATTTTTTGTTGTGAAGCAGCGAAGTCCGAATGCAAAATAGATCACGTGAATATAATTAACAGCACTGTATTTTAAGTTGCAAAACTGTAAAAAAATGAACCAACTGTCGTGGTTATCCCACCGCTGCCACCAATTGTCATGCGTTTAAATTCCTTAATTATTATTTCAGTTATTACTACCTTCCAAATTTTTATCTAATTTAGAACTTGAATATCATACGTACCGACACGTTCTTAACATTATTTTTTCTCGTTAGTCGTATATTTTTTTCGTCGAATTGTATTTTTTTTCAAGAATCACTCCACTGTAACATTTTGCATAAGCTGCTACCAATCTGAAAAAGGTATTAATTTTTGTTAATATAATGAAACAATAACTCATTTCCACTTTTATCGACAGTATTCTTGTACTTTATTAACCGTCATCCCAACTATCGTCATTAGACTGGTACTAGCATCAAGTTATCATCGAAATCAGAGTGGGAAGGAACTCCCACCCGCTATTAAGCGTTACATAACACATTTAGGAACAAATTCAATTAGGAACACAATGTACTTTCGAGGCAATTTGCAAAAGAAGGCCGTGCAGTTTTCTGAGACGTTCAAGAGTTAATGATGGATCTGACCAAATAACGTCCTTATTCGCCTAAATTTGATACGAAAGTAATTGAGGTCACTGCGAAAACTATATTTCTATGTTTTTTTTATTTTACCAAACTTACGCTCAAGATTCGTTTTCTCAAATATTTATTATTGATAGCAGATATTCATTACAATTCACTCCCACATTTCGTCATGGCTGCCCGCGACCCGTTTATCTCAGGCACATAGAGAGCTTGGCTCGAGAGTAGCATTTATTTGCGGGAGGCTGGTGACATGTTTACACACCAAAAGTTCTTTTTACGGTTCGCAATCATTTAGGCAGTGATTGCAGTGGGATGTTTTGCTGTGAATTAACGTAGGCAAAAGAGCATTTTCAGCTCAAGCTCTACTTCATTGTATAACTTATTATAAAGGTTTCGAGAATGAGAGGACTAATCTTATCATGATCGTTCGTAAACAATCCCAATTGAATTTTGTTGCCAGTTTTTCCTGTCTTCACATTACCGAAGACATAGTGAAATTCGCCAGAGACGTTGTCTACAAACTTCTGAGTTTGAGGATGCTTCTTTCTCGTAAGATTTGTGATATATTGGAGAGTACCATCAGTCATCAATTTAAATAGCGGAGTAAATACTCTTTGGTATCTAATTTTCTTAAGTAAGTTAGAAAGAGAGATAGAGCGAAAGAAAAATAGTAAGGTGAAATGAATGCTCACACTGTCTCATTGAAACGATTTGAAAAGAGAGGGTGATTCGAGATAGATTAGATAAGTTAGTTTCAGTCACCCTAACCGCAACAAACTCACTCCAAAGAAAGGAAAAAGGAAGGCACAATTTAGCTTAGCTTCAAGAGAACGCTGAATCTCTGCTCAAGGTGCATAGAAACAGCAAATCGAGAAAGTAGTTCACTCAAGATAAAAGTTGAAGAAAACGTAGTCAGAGCTGAAGAATAGGACAACAGTGAACCGAAAAAGATGGTCCGTAACAAAACAAAAATTCTATACTATTTCAACAAAAGGAACGCCTACCTAAATTTTAGCTCGGGATCTCCCATATTCCCCATGGAATCGCTATAATTCCCATGGATACAATATTATATTGTACTGCCCTCGTGAATTTTCGCCCTAAAAAAGTAGTGTTTAACAGCCCTATAGAGAGATGAGCTGTACGTCACCGAGATGCTTTATCGAGGACAGGCACTACACGCACACCTTCGCCTACTGTGATATTAGAAATAACTAAAATCTTCCGGTCCGTACTGTGTGACACGCAAGCCACGACTATTGCCCTTAGGGCCCCTCCTGTGCAGGGAGCCAGCAAGAATCATAAGAAAGTATTCGAATTTAAAACCGAATCATAACGCTGTAGGGGGAGGTCAGTAACACAGTGTTTGCTTTAACAAATCAAAAAGAAAAGCAAACAGAAAACTTTAGGGTCCTGCATCCAGAAGCTCTACGCTTAATTCCAACTAACTCCCTCACGGAGTTCACGGTATTTTTTTTATTCTATATTTACGGCAATTGAATTCGAATGTATCGCATGTTGAAGAGCAAAATGTGCTCCCGAAGCTTGCGCCATATGCAGTAGTCAAAACGGGTAAAACAAAATCGTATCAGCAAGAAACAATAATATTGTATAGTATGAGCTACACTGGTTTTGCCATCAAATTAAAATTTGTCTTTCCCTCGAAGATTCCTTGTATTTTGGTGGTGGCAAAAAATTTTGATCCACAAACCGCAAACCATGTCTTAAGAGTTATTCAGTAAAATGGGCATTTATTTCAATAAATAGTTCGAACTAGTACAGACAAAATACTTTGATATTCCACCAAATAATGACTCTTCGACTCCGTCATCACCATAAAATGAGCGGCTGCTCACTATCTTAATATTATTCATATTATTTCAGGACTTATAGCGCAACGAAAGGATTATTTTCGCTGAATTTTGCTAGAGTTTGTTGCATACCTATTATGATATCAAAAACCTTATGTATATAACGACAAAGTGATGCTTATTGCAAACTTTCGATGAACAATGTGAAAATCACATTTATCTCAAACATAAGTCAAACGTACACCCCACTCACATTTTCTGGTATAAATGCGTCAGGTCTGATATTTTGCAAGCAACATCAAATTTTCCACGTTTTCACCAATTTGAATCGTCAATTTGTCGAAATTTTACTCTTAATTGATGTAGGAGATGACGTTCAAGTACTCCTCTCACGAAAACATTCATTTCTAGCGGACTGAACGACACTCAACGAAATGTTTCTGAGAGAGTCACATTTAAAACCTCACTATTTCAAACTGAAACCTGTTCAAATAACCTCGGTGAACACGAGGCATTAGGCGAATGCTTAGAGCACAAGGAGTAAGCCAGAACTACGTAGACATCCTGAAGAAGCTCTATAATGAGGTCATGAACCAGTTTTCCTTATTGATGGAGCAAACTCCTGCCTGGATCGACGTGGAGGAGAGTGAGAGTTGAGTGAGAATCGATTGGACGGTAGGACAGGGTGTGTACTGTGTAGCAGCCCGCACGCTGTAATGAGTAATGGAGGGAGGGTGTCTCTAATCAGGGTCATGGTCCCACGCACTATTGCTAATTTAATACGGCGACGCTACCTGCATGCAATACTGACGCAAATCCAAATCGAAAATATTTTGGGAAGGAATGGATCTAATTTTAATCCCACAGTTGCCCCAGTGGTAAAGGTTTTTGTATGCGTTCAACGATAGTAAAATTAAGTTGAAAATTTCAATCTAAAAATTCAGCATCAAATATACAGAAACAAATATGAGGGACTTGAAAAATCCAAAGGTAATCGAAAAATTTGAGTGCATCTAATGCTGCTCAGAGTATGCTTTGAGAGCTATGTGGACGAAATGTTCATGAGTAGACGAAATAGATGATAGCAGCTCAATTCATAAAGTCAAACTTGCTGATTTTATAGCGTTGCTACAATAAGGGTATGGTAAATGCTCCTGCTAAATTTAAATAAAAGTCTTACGAAGGCGATAAAAGAGGTTAGTTCAAGAATGTAGTGCGAACATTGCTTCTTATTTCCTTTCTTGGCCCTGCTCAGTCCAACCGTGAAAGAGGGAGCGCTTCAGAAGAAAGAACAAAAGAAACTAGGGAAGAAGCAGAAACAAAGACATTCGAGCTCCGGTGTAGTCAACTTCAAACGTGAGATCTTTGGGGAAGGCAGAACTGCAGAAAAGGATTCAACTGAGATGCAGCTGAGAGATTGATTGATTATAAAATAGGTTTAGTTTCTCTTAGCACAACGTAGATGTTAAAAGACAGGAAGGACAAAGGCACCATTTAGTAGGCAATAGAGGTAACGCATAATATAAGCACAAGGTGTGTTCCCGCACTGAATCTCGTGCGCATAGAAACAATAGGTAAAGAAGGAAGATTATGAAACAAGATAAAATTTAGGAATTCATTCGCCTCAAGAAAAGTAACTTCTCTGAAGATAAAATTTAAAGAAGAAAGGCAGAGGTACTTAAAAACAGGATAGTAGTGAAACGAAAAAAGTTGGTCCTCAACAAAGCGAAGAACATTTTATTTCAACAAAAAAAGGCCTACCCAACTCTCAGCTGAGGAGTTTTTCCCCCTAGGAATGTCAATTCCCATAGATGCATTAGTTGTATCCCCTTGAGGGGTGCTGCTAAAAGATGCTATTTTTCCGCGGGAGGACAGTGATTACGGTCAGCACCAATGTTAAGGCCATCACTCAAGGTATTTGTTACCTGAAGAACTCGGTTTTCGAGACACGACAAGGGGCAATGTCCATCAGTCATTCCAACGCAAGAAATTCATCTTGGGTGAAACTCGTTTCGATTTGTTCGTGAGATAGCATGGAATTATGGCTTGGCAGAATAGCATGGGTGTCAACGGCAAATCATTCGGGAAATATTCAAGTCTATTTTTAGTTCAATTCCTACCGAGTCGCATACTTCAGGGATACGACGTGAACAAAGAACTCTTCATACTCGACACACAACTGAATCAAATTTTCTAGACAGCGGTAGCACTAAGGATCAACTAAGAACTCTCGACTAACTGGTGATTATGGCTGTCCCAAAAAATGTTGCTTTAACCGACACCTGAAGTGCTGGCATCAGTTTCCAGGACCTATAACAACAGCTAATCTTCATCCGTTCGTATGAAAATCTATTTGCACGGCAGTCACACGGTTGAGTATTCCGCTCTAGAAATCTAAAATCTATCTGCTTGTGAACAACATGATAATATTCCACAAGCAGCATTCATCATACTCGTCAAAAAACGAGCTGTCCTTTCTCTACCAGAGAAAATCCTGGCGTATAAAGAAACTCTTGAATAAAATAAAAAACAATCCCGAAGCATACTTTTTTCGTTAAATTTCACACTTGTGACGTCATAACTTTTTATCGACGATGAATTTGAATTCTCAAATAGGTTATGGTAATCCCTGCGTTTTTCCGCATCTAATGATACCTATATCATCATTGTAGCTCAAAAATAGTAGGAGAAGAAACGTTTTTGAAAGCCCACACCCGGACATCCGAAAAAGAAAAACAAACTAACAAACAATCTCAATTTTTCGCTATCATTTGTGGAATCAGCTAGGACCCTTGTAATTTTTATACAGTAATAAAGAAACATATTAGCTTACATAGCAACGTCAAGCCGTGAAGAAATAGCATAGGTGGGCCTGTTACATGATGAACTGCCACCCCCCCCCCCCCACACACACACACACTTCAAAACCCCGTAGCGGGCGGACGAGCGCACGTACGAACCTCATTTTTTCACAGGACGTATTTGACATTTTACCCTTCCCAGAGCAGCTCATATCAAAACCTTAATTTTTTTCAAATTCTGGGGGTATCTCCGCTCAAGGGAACACGGAGGAAAGGAACAGTAAGTGGAGACAGAAGATCATGAAACAAGATGAAAGCTGAAGAACTTAGTAGGAGCTGAAGAATAGGATAACAATGAACTAAAAAAGATGGTCCATAACAGAGCAAATGAACCTTTTCTATTTCAAAATTTACCACCATTCCAGCTAACATTTGGAGACGATACAATTAAACCAGTCGATAAGGTTAAATATCTGGGTGTTTGGTTTGACAAAAATATGACTTTCAGTTCACACGTCGAAACAATGTGCAACAAAATTAACGGAACCTTAATGTTCTTTCATCGTATAAAGAACACACTTGACGAAAAATCTAGATTATTAGTGATTCAGTCTTTAGTTTTATCGCGTCTGGACTACTGCAGTCTTGTGTGGGGAGACTTACCTAAATGTCGTCAGGAAGAGTTGCAAAAATGTGTAAACTTCGCCGCCAAAGTGGTATGCAAAGGAAATTTCAATAAATACGATCATGTCACCCCTCTTTTAAGAAAACTCGACTGGATCCCAATACCGAACAGATTCATGATCCAGAAAGCTCGACGAGTATTCTCCTCTCTGTACCTCCCCCAAAGTAATGCAGAGGTGGTAAAATTTGTTCCATCTAATATCCCAAACGAAAGACCAAACCGGAGGAACGATGTTTTAGTCAGTTACCGTTCATCTAACGTGGGACAAAAAGCTCTTTCAGTTTCTGGAGCTTTTTTGTGGAACAAGCTTCCCCAGCATATCAAAAACTCTAAAACTGGAAAAGAATTTAGAGTAAATGTGTCACGTCATTTTGCATCTCTGTCATAGGGCCTGCAGCATCTCGGTGTGAACTTCCCATCTATCAGAAATTTTAATTTTTCCTGAAATTTCTGTTAGAAATTTAGAAACTATTTCATCTTACGTTTGCTAAGCGATTCGTATATTCATCTTACTTATTTCTGTCGACAACAATGAGCACCACAGCCGTCAGTTCAGTGCAGCAGAACGAACGTTCTTTCCATAATTAATAGTATTTCCTCATATTTATTTTGTTATTTCTTTCTCTTTTCTGTATTAATATTTAACGTCCGTATGACATATATACCATGAAATACATTTTGTGTGTACACCAATAAACAGGTTTTTAGATGTGAGGGTTGTGCAAAGTTTATAATGAATTAAATTTTTGGCTAACGTTGTCTCGCTATTTCAAAATCATTCTCGAAGATGTTTTCAATCGATTTTCGGCTGAGCTGGGGGGAAAGGGGTAATTTAAGCATTGTATTTAGTCTTTTTATTTTTATTTTTTTTCCCGTGCGTTCAGCGCACACTAGCACTGAACTTTCAAATCGGAAAAAACTCTAAATTTCTGTAATCAAAATTACTATTTTGGATCAAGGCCTAATCTTCCTATATGTGCCAATTTTGTGAATATTCTCCACTCAGATGTGAAATCCGGCCATAATGTTACTCCATTTTATCCCACGTACACATGTCCGTATAATGCTGAAGAGTTGTGTTGCTTCTTGACTATAACCTGATTTTTCTTAAAAATTTCTGGGAAGAAATTAAAAAACAGCTCATTTTTACGTTTTTCGAAGTCTTCTCTTCCTTTTAGTTATTTTTTGCGAAAAATTTCTTAGGATTACAGTGAGCTCAGCTGTCATTTTCTGTGTAGTAGGTAGATGGTAGGTTGCTTCTTTCTTTTATCTTATATATGTATTTTTTCTAATATTTTATTTTCAATAGGTATATATATTAATATGTGTGTGTACTTGTGTAGGTATATATATGTATCTACATAAATATATATACATGTTTCTATTTCATTTCTTTACGCAAAAACCATCCGGTTAATAAATTTTATTGCAATAGCGAAATGATTTCAAAAATAGATCTAGCACTTCCCCAGAGGGCGTTTCTGTGAATCGGATTAATGTCATATATGATTAATGAAATAAAGTGCAATTTTGAGCATATGAATCGTAGTAAAATTATCTTTCTGTCCGTATGTTGAACAAGCTATGAATTTTGATATTGAATATATGTTTGTTTACCCATTTCTACCAATATTTTTTAGATATTTGTCAATCATGAGTGGTAACCGGCTTACACTGTATCTCTATTTTATCCCATGCACCCATGTCCGCATGATGTGGTGAATATCGAGAAGATATGAAATATGTTTTTGGTGGTGATAGGGCTTTGCATATTTGAATATCGAGAAGATATGAAATATGTTTTTGGTGGTGATAGGGCTTTGCATATTTTTAGGGCATATTTTTCATTTCTCATTCAAATACCCTTGACAGAGATAGACTATATTGGCAAGCCACGTGTGGTTTGTCTATTAGTACGCCTCGTATATTTTGTCTATTAATATGCCTCGTATGGTCTATCTATTTTGTACACCTCTGATAGCTTGTCTAGTAGTACACCTCGTACAGTTCGCCTATTATTATTATGCCTCGTATGGCTTATCTATTTGTACACCTCGGATGGTTTGTCAATTAGTACTCCTAGTATAAAACTTTTGTTAGACTACTAGCACACCACAAATGGTTTGTCTATTAATACGCCTCGTATATTTTGTCAATTAATAAGCCTCGTATGGTCTATCTACATGTACACCTCTGACAGTTTGTCTATTAGTACACCTCGTATAGTTTGTCTATTATTATGCCTCGTATGGCTCATCTACTTGTACACCTCGGATGGTTTGTCAATTAGTACTCCTCGTATGGAACATTTGTTTTAGGATGCCCTATATTTAAGAAACTTTTAAAAGCCAATATGTTGGCATGTATCTCATGTGACAATTTGGAAATAAACGTTTTTTCTTTTCTTTTTTCTTTTTCTTTCTTTCAACGAAAAAAAATCCGAGCTAACCTTTAACTCGGAGTAAGGAAATAAATCTTAACGTAAGGTTCTAAGGTAGAGCCGCTTTGTAGATAGAGTACTATCCGAACACAAATGCTTAAGATTTAGCAACTAACAGTAAAGTTAAAGACAAGCTTTCCGTTCAATTGACATGAAATCTTTTGAAAAAGTTGGTAAAGTGTTAAATCGCAAATAATTTTCGAAGGAAATATCTCACGAAGCCTTAAGCTCCAAGTGCATAATTCAGAGGATGTGTTCATAACCAACATGATGGTGATTTTTGGTGTTGAAAAAAAATTTCCCAAATTCAACGCTAAAAAAGATAATTTGTTTTCATTTTTTTAAATATGACTGAATAACTGCCCCTTATACGTGTCGTACGACAAGAAATAAAAAATTAATTTAGTAAGAGAATCACCGTCAGGGTGCGTAAACTAATGAGAACCAAGACAAAAAAAGCTTAGATCAAATGCCATCCTCGCAGAGAAAAGGTCAGAAAAATACAAGAAGAAGAGCGATATCGATGACCGAAAAATTGCAGCAGGGATCGACCTGTAAACCGGATTTCTCCAATCGAAAACGGGAGGTAGGGAAATTAAATTATCCTAAACTCGAAAGTTGAAACACACTTTCATTTCAAGTACAACAAACTTCGACTTCAAGGTCTTACACTCGTTTAACTAAAATTTTTTTGCGTTAATTACGAGCAAGGCATTTATTTCGTGAATTCCCATTAAAGAAATCACTTTCTTTCAATTATTATTACTATTATATAAGTAAGTTTTAGCCTCCCGTTACCACGTCAAAGATGTTCAAGGAGAGGAAGGAAGAAGGCACCATTTAGTATGGAGTTGAGGGAACGTGGAATCTATGCAAAAGGTGCATAGAAACAGTAAGCTAAGAAAGAAGTACATGAAACGATAAAGAGTTGAAGAAGAAAGTAGTAGGTGCTGAAAAACCTGACAGCAGTGAACCGAAAAACGATGGTCCGTAACAGTACAAAAACGTACTCTACTTTAACAAAAAGAAGGCCTGCCTAACCTTTAGCTCGGGTCACTTTCATTTGATTTACTCAGAGAAAACCGGTAGATTTTAAAAGCGTACATTCTCGAGATGAATATATTCGAAGACAAAACTCGAACGAGGAAGAAAAAGGCTCGAAGACCTCAATGACCAATAGGTATTCACTGCACACATCGTGTTCCACCTGCGGCTACGGAGTTCCAGCTGCTCTAACGAAGACATTTATGCACTTCTATTTTCTCAAAATGAAGTTTAATCACACAAAACGAATGCTCTTGTAATCGATGCTAAGAACATCCCATTATATTTCATGGTAGGCGAGCACTCGTGCTAAAAATAGAACGAACAAATCGTTCAAATTCATTTATTCAAGGTTAAACGACCGTTTCCGCTAATATAATAGACGAGAAAGACAGTAAAAACCCTAGTAGACCCAAATGAGAGCAAAATATCATTTATTGGTTGGTACTTGTAGCTACTTTCACAAAATATTGTGAATGTATCTCGGTGAGCCAATAAGTTGAAGCGAACAGAAAGAGGAAGATTAGGGAGCAAAGACACTTGTCTTTGGTAGCATGACAGGCAGGCCTTCCTCTACACGAGCGAGAAAGGAAGTGGAGAATGGCAGGGTAAGGTCTACATATCATACAAACGTAGCCTACAACAGACTCTTGCAATAAACGTTACAAATTTTATGATGGGTGCGCACAGGATTTCCAATGAAGATACCTAGTTCTCCAAAGTACATCGTCGAGGACAGACAAGGCAAGCACACTTAATGTCTGTCATCAGATCAGATGCTAGTTTAAATTTCCTCAACTCCAACAAAGGTGCTCCAAAGAGAGGAAGGAAGAAGGTACCATTTAGTAAAGAGTCGAGGGAATGCGAAATCTAAACTCAAGGTACATAGACGCAGAAAGTTGAGAAATAAGTTCATGAAACAACAATTCCCTCCAGCGCTCCCTGGAGAGAAAGAGAAATGGGAGAGGTGCGTGTTTGTAGTGATCAACAGTCAATAGCAACTTTTACAGCATGAAATCAGATGGTAAAGCGTTGGTGCAACACATTTCCAGGTTTCATTTCAGTGAATAACACATTGTATAGGCCAAACCTTATTTTATCCTCCTTCAGTGAGAACAAAGTGCCACAGCAGTCAATGACCTACGAAACTACGCTGATACTGAACTCGATGTTGGAAACGTTACAATTTAGTAAATCAGTGCACTAAGTATGAAACAAAGTAGAAATCAAATATCTATCACACGAGGAAAACTGAAAAATGGATGTGTACAGTAAGGACGAGGCAGGTTGATTACAGCGCTTATCAAGATAGGAGCTGAAGCAGAGTACGGCCGGGCCAGTCCCTGTGTTCACTGCTCAGCGTTCGATAAAGGTATCAATGGAAGCACGTCGCAGAGAGAGACGACACGACACGTCGGCCACGAACAATAAACGTCACTGGACTTCCCATCCTTCCTTATCGCAGTGACGTCCAGACCCACAGAATGTCCAGGTCTAGACACAGATCATTTGATCTATGGTATAAGCGCGTAAATCATATCAGTTTCATTTTTACCACTACACAGAAGTAGGTGATTTTTTTGTACGATTCTTTATTTTCTGGGTGCAAATTGGTAGCTGATGAGAAGTGAATTTGGCACAGATACTATTTAGTTTTGTATTATGTTAGATTAAATGTTAGGATTGGCTTTTCTAACTACAACAGACGTTCAAAGAGAGAAAAGACGAGAACACCATTTAGTGTGGAGTTAGGGGAACTCGGAAGGTGTGTTCCCACCCATGAAGTTTATGAAACTAGAAAGGGAAAGAAGGAAAGAAGTTCATGGAACTAGAACCAAGTCAAAGAAAAAATTTAGAGCCGATGGAGAACAAGATATCAGTAGTCCGAAAAGGATGGTAGTTACAAAACAAAAAGTTAGTCTTTTTCAACATAAGAAGGCTTCCCTAGCCTTCACCTGGATACCACGCATTTTTCCTATGGGAGCGCTAATTCTGTTGTTTTAGGTTTTGATACCTTCCATTCATCAAGTGTTCTGCACTAATGAAAATAGGGTCGATTCGTTGCGGTTGCCATCGGTCGCAACGTTTGAGTGAGGCCTTTTTAAGTAGTTTGGGAATGTCTTGTGTCAGAGAGCACTCATAATCTCATTCCTCATCCTGTGTGTTTGATGAGTACTACGAAAGGATAGAACTATTGCAATAGAATTGCCCATACATTTCATCCCATCATTCTAGCAATTTATGTTATTCATATTTTGAGACCTAGCTCATGTTGCTTGAAATAACACACAAACAAAAATCGTCTTGAAACAAACTTATTATTATTATTATTATTATTATATAAGAAAGTTTTAGCCTCCCTTAACCACGACAAAGATGTTCCAAGAGAAGAAAGAGGAAGGCACCATTTAGTATGGAGTTGAGGGAACGCGGAACCTATGCACAAGGTGCACAGAAACAGTAAGCTAGGAAAGAAGTTCATGAAACAAGAAAAAATTTGAAGAAGAAAATAGTAGGTGCTGAAAAACAGGACAGCAGTGAACCGAAAAAAGATGGTCCGTAACAAAACAAAAACCTATTTTATCACAACAAAAAGGAAGCCTACCTAACCTTTAGCTCCGGCCCTCACATAGTCCCCCTGGGAGCGATCTTGAAACAAACGAAAATGGACTAAGTCAAATTTAATAAGCATGACCTCTTCAACACGAAGTTCCGGAAACGACATGTTGCCTCTACGTAAAAAAATATACCATGGATTTATCAAGCTCAACTTAGCAAATAAGGAGCAAAAGAACTCCCGAGCTCTTCCGCATAGCGGTGCTGAATTTTCTCGGATTTGGCTAAGACAATCGGTCGCAACCAGGCCTTGCCGGACGCTAAGATGGACTGATCCAATTATCAAGTTCAAATTAATCAAGCAGACTTCGAAAACTCAATAACAACAGGAAGCACTCTGTGCTTAAGAAGCGTACGTAGAGGCAAATTTCTTCTTGGTTCTGAGGGAAGTATTTTCTTCAGCTACGGTGAGTGGGCGGACTAAAAATAACAAATATTAATGGTTGACTACAGCGGTATGTATGCTAATGCGCAAAATATTTCGCGTCAACTAAAAAAAATTGATCCTTCTATTCCTTTTTGAAACTAAATCCTAAAGTTCCAAGTAAAATAATTTTTGAGTAGTAGAGATGAAAAGGAAACTGTCGCAATAAACGCACATAAATAAATCTGAACTTGACAGATTTGATACGCCACAGCAGATACTGATTTCAATGCCAGAGCGAGATATTTCAGACCGAGATGTACAATAAAACAATGGCTTTTTGATTTCTTTACCTGAATTTTTACATTCTAGTCTCCAATGTTGTAACTTCCTTTAATAGAAAGCAACAACCAGTCAAAATTAAAAAAATACATTGGAACTTTATTAGGCTTTTGAGCTGATAAATTTTTATTTTCAGCTGTATGGAGCACCAGTCAGAGCTGATAACTTCTGATGTGTTTTTTGTGGTGAAGATTAGTTTAGATTAGATTAAATAAATTAGTTTAATTAAGCCTCTCTAACCGAAACAAATGCGTACTAAAGAGAGGAGGAAGGAAGGAATTATTTTGTATGAATTTGACAAAACGTTAGTATGGACTTGAGAAAACGCAGAAGTTTATGAAACAGGAAAAAATTAAAGAAAAAAGTAGTAAGCGCTGAAATACAGGACAGCAGTGAACCGAAAAAAAGATGGCCCGCAACAAAACAAAAACCAATGTTCTTCGAACAAAATAGAGACAGTTAGCTCGGGACATCACATATTTCCTAGAAAACGCTAATTCCCATAAAAACAATCAATATTTGTATCTCTCAGAGGCCTTGTGATAAAAAACTCCAAATTTCGACGTAGAGAAAAATACTAAAGAACAATCATCAGTGATCAAGGAAACATGTTGTGCATAATTAGCCAATCTGTCATCAGGAAGCGGCTGCCACTGCGAACAATGAAGGTCACTGGACTTACCCATCCTTCCTTATCGCAGTGACGTCCTGGTTAACAAGACGTCCCACTATGGTCACAGATTATAATCTGTGACCATAGACACGTGAACCATATCGTTGGCATTTTTATAGCTACGCCTCAGTACTAGGTGATTTCCGTGGGGCTCATGTTTTTTTATGTAGATTGGTATGTAATTTGTATTGGAATACACGCGATTTCTTCGTAATTTTACACCATGTGTGATATAAAGTAAGACAAAGCTGGGAGATGCCGATCTTAACACGTTGGTGGTGAAGGGAGCCGCCGGTGTACACGGAGGGAATTTTCATAAAGCAAGCTAACCGACCAGTAGCCGTAAACTTAGTTTTTATAAATAATACTTGATCAAAGGTAAATGAAAGCATGATCCAGTTAATGTTTTCTAATTTAAATTTTTCTTAGTGCAATTGACTATAAATTTGAGTTTAATATTGAATGTTATTTTAACATATCGCAGGCTACGAGTTAAGTTTAATAAAGCTGGACGACATAGGACGGCTGAGTGTGAACCAAACTTGTATTCAATACAAAAGGGTTTTACATCAATTGGAGGCACTAGAGTTCATATGAATTTAAAAGTAGTCCAAAACGTTACTGGAAACGCAAACAGCTGTTGCAAGGACACAGGCTGACACTAATTCGGTAATACTGTCAGTAAATCATCAAGAAATAAACACCAGAGGAAAATAAGAAACAGTTGTTCATTTTCATTTAAAATTGCTCGGAAAACGGAAAACTACGCCTCTCATGTAGCACGGTGATCATTTTCCGTGTCCGAGCGAGTTGGAACATCAAGGTCATGCTACACTAAACATAGTTTTCCCCACCATTATAACACCAAGTTCACCATACGGTAGAGGAAACAAGGCACAGTAATTTCTACCGGGGACAATACACCTCTTCTTATTCTGTAGCCAATTTCAAACATTCAGTTCCATTTCAAACAAACTGAATGATATCACCATTGCGATATGTCGTTAGGCTAATAGAGGTGCCAGATTTGGGGCTAGCAGTGTTGCCAGGTGTGATATGAGCGCTGCTATTGGTTCGTTGCCATGACATCAGCATTGCCACACGGTAGACAAAAAATAACAGGTTTGACCCGCCTTTGTTTTCCCAACCGTAGTTCACCATAAGAATATTGTTAACTCAAGATCTACTAATATTCATAAATACTCACACACCTCAGCCGCTGCTGGACACACAAATGGGCTACCATGATTCGCTCAAGGACTTGCAAGGGTTTTGGTTGGCTGCTGCCGTTTGCACCAGATTTAGTAATCTTCTCATTCCGCACAAACGGCCACAGCTCAGGGGGAGCTCCAAAAACTCAAACTCGGATATGGTTTTCGTGTAGTGTTACTAATGCACTCCTCCTTCCTAATTAGAGCAAGCGTACGAAAACAACTTAATTCATTACTGAGCTAGAGCCATTTCATTATAGAGTTAGGATTTTTTCGTGCCCTACTCTGCATGATTTATTCTTTTTCTTAAATCACTCGTAAAATAAACAGTAATTCATTCTCATTCGCAATTGAAAAAATTTGCATTAATGCACACTCGATTGACGAAAAGTTGTAATTCGTAAGCAAAAATGCATCGTACGTTAACGTTGTATACAGTGGTAACAATCTCTCAACGTAAAAATTAGCAATTGACGTTCGAAAAAATGTCAATTTTGCACACATTCTTTTCCAGGCTACTTACAAGCCCCCAGGTTATGAACGAACCCTCAATTTAGAAATAAAAACGTTTGGAGTTAGCCAGCCCAACAGGTATGATGAGCATCAATTCCTTTCGAAAGAACTACATTGTTCTTGAAGGAAAAACTCAAGTTACTGCTGAAACTGAGGGAACCATGTATCTAAAGCAAAATGTGCAAATTTTACCGAACCGAAAATGCACGAGCCAATTTTTCCTCGCTAGAAACGTGCAATAAATTTGACACTACTTGCACATGCAAACATATATGACCCACGCCCTTTAACAAGGAGGATGTCAGCTGAACTCGCTTGCTTGACCTGCCTTTGAAATGAAAATGCAGCCTCAACCTTGTCCCCCAGACTGACCCTGTTGCGAAGAATTTAATGTCGAGATGATCTCTCGAGCAGAAACTCGGTTACGTCCAGTCTCTGTTCCTTGTCCCAGTCAATCACCTTTTCCATCACGCGGGCCGGCGAAAATACTCGCGAGAATTTCCTGCGTGAGCTTCCGACTTCTTGTACTTTCAAGAGGGCCCTAAGAAATCTTAATTATGTTTGTTTGCTCTCTTAGTTTTGTAGCAGCACATTCGTCGTTAAAACTGGAGGCTTAATTTTCAAGTTCCAGTTACTGCCGATTCGATTAGATTAGATTTTTAGTTAGTTTAAGCCTCCCTATCCGCAACAAATGCGATCCAAAGAGAAGAAGGAAGAAGGCACCATTTGGTATGGAGTTAAGGGAACGCGGAATCTATGCAGAAAAGGCATAGAAACAGTAAGATGACAAAGAAGTTTATAAAACAAGATCAAAGTTGAAAAATAAAGTGATGGGTGCTGAAAAAACAGGACAACAGTGAACCGAAAAAAGCTGGTCCGTAACAAAACAAAAACCTATTCTATTTTAACAAAAAAGAAAGCCTACCTAACTTTCAGCTCGGGCCCTCACATTGTCCCCCTGGGAGCGCTTATTCCCATAGATACAACAGTTGCATCCTCCTGAGGGGGAGACTACTGCTGAATCGTGAAACATGTTTTCAAATGAGCACAGAGAAAAGTGTCAGATCTTCGTTAATAAATCTGTGCTACAGACCTCATACCATGCCTTCAAAACATTACAGGCCAACTGATGCGGAACTTTTTTTCAGGGAATATTTCAATCATTCCTTCATGGATCATAATAACTTAAAGCGGTTACCTAAATTTAAGAAGATACCAAATTCATTACAACAGAAGCCGCTGCGGAGTAAATTTCATTTTACCTACACCGTAAAAGTACAGCTAGAAAGCCAAATAATCTTTAGGTTCCTCAACTCTCACATACGAAATTTGTGTACGAGATTGACCTTTACTTAGGCTAAAAAATCCTGATGCCTAGAAAATCAACATTTGAGCGTGTCACTTTGAATGCGGGTTTAACTGAAGTTCAACACTAAACTCAAATGAAAATTAATTTTGGTGATCAATTTAAAAAAATTATCAAGAAATAGATCAAGAATAGAAATAAATATTTAGTTTCGGTTGAGTGTTTTTGAAAATTAAGTTTGTAACTACCCCTCTGTGAACAGCATCATCAAAATCCTGTCAGTGACCACCGGTGGGTAACACCGCACTCAACGTGTTAGTTATAGCAAACTACCACAACAAGCCCTGATAATCCACCACTAAAGACCCGCGTATTTCAAGAGAGTAACGAACGGTTCAATACCTATAGTAAACAACGTCAAATCTTTCGTATGACCGAAAAAATTCCCAATTACTTATACCCAGCCAAGCTATATCCTAAATGGAGCCTCTCTTCCCGTATCAAAGTCTCAGCAGCATCAATGCGTCTTGTACTAGCTTCTCAAGCGGGGGTACATGTACCCCTAGGGGTAGATTTAACATACTTCATATGTTAAAATCTGCAATATATATTTATATACAACCATATAAGTATTTATAATTATAAATCATTAAATGTGTTTTTATAGTTTCCTAAACCTTTAACTGTACGAGAGGTACATGAAGATACGTCACTAAGCTAAGGGAGTACACGACAACAGATTATTATTATTATATAAGAAAGTTTTAGCCTCCCTTAACCACGACAAAGATGTTCTAAGAGAGGAAAGAGGAAGGCACCATTTAGTATGGAGTTGAGGGAACGCGGAATCTATCAGTGTCTTCAGTGACTCCGTGGTGTGAGGACGGGTGTGGCGCTCGCTCCGAAACAAAGTGCCTATTGTTAGAAAGAATGTACCTCTAACCTAAATGGGTACCCACTCTCGTCCTGAGTATTCAAATGTGATTTAAATACCCCATATATAAAAATAATCAAACTAAAAGCATAATATTCCCTCAAAAGCGTGAGAGTATTCAACCCTCGTTTACACAACGACCGCACTCCCTCAATCTTCAAGATGACTAACAAACGACGCAGTACCAGCAACAGCACCAACAACAGCACCAACAACAGCAGCAACAACAGCACCGAATTTCAACCGAAGTTTGGTCAATACCCTGATGTGTCTAGCCTAACGAAAGGCGGTAAAGAAGTGGTCTCTGTCTTAATAAAATACTTCGATTCAGTGATGACAAAATTTAATAGCGATATTGAAAAAATGCAAAATGAAATAAGCCACCTTAAAACGCTATTTGGAACAAAAGAAGCTGAACACAAAAAAATTCTCGATGAACAGAACAAGAAAATGGATAGCTTAACCTCCCGCCTCGACCAGTTGGAAAAAAATAATCAACGCCGAGACATTGAAGACAAAAAATGTACTCTCGTCATTTCTGGAAGGGAAATACCGCAATCTCACGCAAACGAAATCTGTAAGGATACAGTCTGCAAACTCCTGAAGGACAAGATCAACATTGACCTCTCCGACACTGATATGACGTCAGCTACAAGAATGGGGAAAAAACCAGTAACTGGGAACGTAGATCAAAGAAACATTGCATTTGAACTAAAAGATTACAACAAAAAACGTGAAATTCTCAACGCCTGCCGAGAAAAGAAACCAAAGTTCTTCTTCATAAATGAATACCTCATACCTTCACGAGCTAACGCCATGTACATTCTGAGGATGGCCAAAAGAAAATTCCCGGATAAAGTTGGAACCCCAAAAACACAGGATGGAAACATTTTCATATTTAACCCCGGAAACCCAGATTCAAGACGCCGCGAGATCAACACGCCAGATGACCTCGAGCAATACCTGATGCAACAATTCAATATGACATCAAAACAAGTCATGGGTGACTAGACTAGGTGATCTCCTCAATTTGATTGTCAGTTTTCGTGCTAGTTTAACCTCAATTAGATATCATATCAGCTTATCCTCAACTTGATGTTAGCTTAACCTGAATCTATACAAATGTTTAACAGATGTGTTTGTAAACATTTATGATAGGTGTATGTGAACTTTTGCAACAACGCAATCAGCAATTTTTACCTCCCAATATTACTGTGATTTTTTTCATTTTTTACCACTAAAGTTTTTTTGTTACGCGTAAACCATATTAGCTGATTATATCATTGTCATTAGGTGATCCCCTAAATTCCCTAGACTAGGTGATCCCCTAAATTAGTCAATTTCATTTTCATCCCCTAAATATGTCAATTTCGTATTAATTTAACCTCAATTAGGTATCATGTCAGTAAACCTCAACTTGATGCTCGTTCAACCTGAATCTATACAAGTGTATAACAGATGTTGCTTGTAAACATTTATGACAGCTGTGCGTGAACTTTTGAAACAACGCAATCAGCAATTTTTTACCTCCCAATGTTACTGTGAATTTTTTCTCTTCTTAACCACTTAAGTATTATTACGCGTAAACCATATTAGCTGATTATATCATTGTCGTTGTAATCTTCTTATAATCTGATAATCGCTTCTGCCCTCCACTGCCATCGTACAACCATATTAGCTGATTATATCATTGTCGTTGTAATCTTCTTATAATCTGATTATATCATTGTCGTTGTAATCTTCTTATAATCTGATTATATCATTGTCATTATAATCTATCAGCAATTATTCACTTACCAATACTACTGTGAATTCTTCCTTATTTACCACTACAGTTATTATTACGCGTAAACCATATTAGCTGATTGTATCATTGTCATCATAATCTTTAAAACTTATTCCCTCTTGTATGTGAACTTATGAAAACGCCCTCAGCAATCTGTTTGCACCAATGTAGTGATATCGAACTCCAATATTATAACAAATAAATAATAGATGTGTGTGTAAACATCTATGACAACTGTGTGTCACATTTTGTAACATCGCAATTAGTAATTTTTCATCAACCAATGTTACTATGAATTCTTCTCTATTTACCACTACAGTTATTATTACGCGTAAACCATATTAGCTGATTGTATCATTGTCGTCATAATCTTTAGAAATTTATTACCTGTTGTATGTGAACTTGCGAAAACGCCCTTAGCAAACTGTTTGCACCAATGTTGTGATATTGAACTCCATTATCACTCGCTCATGGACTGAGTTTGTGTGTACTCACGAAATCGCGCTAGATTTTTCTTTTTTACTCTATTCTCTCTTACTTAATAAGCTACTTTTTAGACTGAAATATCCCTTTAAGCTTGACTCTGTATTTCGTCTTAAGCTCTATAGTACCTAATTCTTACTTTTACTTATTTTAAATGACTGATCACCCTGTAATATTTGAGGAAATCGATCCAGATTTCAATCATTTGAACAGAATATATCCAAACCTAAACGACTCTCAAGAGTGTAGGTATACTAATATATCAGAATTCAACGAAACTATACGAATAACTGACCGAGATTTCTCACTTCTGTGTTGGAACTGTAGGTCACTCTATCCAAAATTGGAAGAGATACAATGTACTATTACTGAACTTAAATATAACCTAGACGTGATTAGCTTCACCGAAAGCTGGCTAGATGACTCGACTAAAGACATGATTCGATTTGAAAATTATCATAGTTACCATTCGCTAAGAAAAAACCAGCGGGGCGGAGGCATCAGCACATATATATCTAACCACATAGACTCAAGAACCATAGCAAGTGCAACCATGAATCAGGATCATATAGAATCACTCTTCGTAGAACTTTTTAGAGATGGTAAACGCATTGTGCTTGGAACGGTGTATAGGCCTCCTACAGCCTGTCCTATATCCTTCCTGAATGAATTGAATCGTATTATTTCTCAGTTCAACAGGCCCTTATACAATGACATAATAATATGCGGTGACTTCAATTATGATCTACTGAAACATGAAAGCCATGAACCAATCTCTAATTTCCTAACTACCTTTCAGTCTCAATCCTTCCTTCCGATCATTACAAAGCCTACACGAATAACCTCAGAGTGTGCTACGCTGCTTGACAATATCTTTATGACAGACCCTAGTGATTTTCTTGCTGGAATAATTACTTCTGACTTATCAGATCACTTCCCAGTTTTTATTATTAAGAAAAATGTCTATATTGCTTGCACCAAGGCACGGGCTGAAACTTACTCATATCGTAAAATAAACGAATCAAATCTTGAAGAAATGCGCACCGTTCTAGAAGAATCAATGCCTACATTGCACATCTCTCAACAAAACAATAATACTACGAGCATTGATGAAGCAGTAGTAAAGTTGACTGAAACTATAATGACCGCATACAATCAGTGTTGCCCAATTGTAACTCGTACAGTTACCCCGAAAAATAAACATAAGCCCTGGATTACCAGAGACATCGTGATAAATATAAAGAAACGTCAAGCGTACCTAGCCCTCCTTTGCGAAGGACGAATATCTAGAGAAACATATAACCGATTTAGAAACTATGTAACAAACCAGATAAGAACATCAAAAAAGAACTACTTTACGCTCAAGTTTACTCAATTCAAAACTGACGTTAAAAAGATTTGGCATCTCCTTAACTCCTGCTGTAAACCGAATAATGCCGATAAAAAGAAAATTGAATATGTTGTTCAAGATAATGTAAAATATCATGAGAAGAAAGAAATTGCTAATCTCTTTAACAACTTCTTCGTAAACGTAGGGAAAACAATAGCTGATGGTATTCCAAGTGAACCTACTGATCACCTGGAATTTATGGATCATATTCGAGAACCCAACTCCTTTTTCTTTACGCCTACAAACTCCTCCGATGTAATTACGTGCATAAACAACATGAAAAATAAATCGAGTGGGTTACAAACGTTTCCGACTAAAGTACTTAAAGTTATTGCTGACATTGTAGCCCCACTGATATCAAATATTATTAACCAGTCTCTCTTACTAGGCACTTTCCCGAACTCCCTCAAAGTTGCTAGAGTAACCCCTATCTTTAAAAGTGGTGAAAAAACCTGTGTAAACAATTATCGACCTATCTCCATTCTACCAATTATTAGCAAAGTATTCGAAAAGATTGTGTATAAAAAAGTGTACTCTTATTTTGAACAAAAATCATTTCTTTACGATAAACAATACGGTTTTCGCTCTAAAAAATCAACAACACAGGCTATATTAAATCATTTACAATTCCTCTATTCTAATATAGATGAAGGAAAGCCTGTCTTCTCTGTATTTCTTGACTTCCGAAAAGCATTTGATTGTGTGGACCATAAAATACTATTATCGAAACTACACTGTTATGGCATTCGAGGGATTGCCCATGATTGGTTCAGATCATACCTAACAAATCGGAAGCAATACGTTGTCATTGACGACGCAAAATCAGACCCACAGACAATTAGCCATGGAGTTCCACAAGGATCTGTTCTCGGGCCTCTCTTGTTTCTGATTTTTATCAATGATATTGTAAAATCTACATCATTCTTCAAATTCATACTTTTTGCCGATGACAGTACGCTTTCTGCGGTCCTTCCGAACCAAAATCCTGCTATGATTGTGGAGAGTATAAATACTGAACTTCACAAGGTTTCATCGTGGCTCAAAGCTAATAATATAAGCCTAAATATCGATAAAAAAAATTATATTACTTTCTCATACAAGAAAGATGTATCTCTCCCATGCATTAAAATTGGCGAAGGTGAAATCGAAGAAACCAACTCATGTAAGTTTCTGGGCATCATAATAGATAAACATCTGACCTTCAAAGAGCACATCACTCATATTAGTTCTAAGTTATCAAAATCCATCGGAATCCTAAATAAAGTTAAAAATTTTCTGCCTGAAACAGCTTTACAAATGCTCTACCGTACGCTCATTTCCCCATACTTGCAATACGGAATAGAAGCATGGCACGGAACTGATAAAAATAAAACCAACAAAATTTTTACTCTGCAGAAAAGGGCTGTCAGAGCGGTAAAGAACCTAGAATATAATGCTCACACAAATGATTCTTTCAAAAATTTACAAATACTTAAACTTTCGGATCTCTACAAAATCTCCATCTGTAATTTCATTTACAAAACATTAAGAAATGATGGCGACAATAGCCTAAGACAATTATTGACTGCGCAAACTGGTCATCACGACCATTTAACCCGAAATAGAAGTAAATTCATGCTTCCTTACTATTCAAAGGCCAGGTCGCAACACAGTATTCTCTTCGTTGGAACCAAAACTTGGAACTCTATACCTGCAGAGATCCGTGAATGTAATTCGTACAAAGTATTCAAAAGACATCTTGAGTCTCACTTCCTATCAGAATACTAGTAGTGTAAGATCACCGTGTCGAAATCTTGCCTCCTACATGTAACTAATGATAATGTCATAATGTAACTTGCCTTGTGTACCATAACCAATCTTCTCTCTGCTCTTGAATCGTTTTATCGAACATACTGTTAAATATAGCCGACTTGTAAAATATCGAGTTAATTATCTCAATGATCAGTCTAATGAGAAACTAGGTTAAGTCAACTAGGGTAAACTTTTGTACACCCTAGCATAGCGTGATGGTAGGATGCCCTAGAAGTCGCTGAACTTATTCGGGCCCACAGGTAGCTATATTCAAACTTGTCCATTGTACTAGACTTAAGAAACATTCTACCTCTGTATCTCCTGTGGTAAATAAATTGTTTAAAATTGTTTAAATTGTTTAAATTGTTTAAATGTACAAGGTGCACACAAACAGTAAGCTAGGAAAGAAGTTCATGAAACAAGAAAAAAGTTGAAGAAGAAAGTAGTAGGTGCTGAAAAACAGGACAGCAGTGAACCGAAAAAAAGATGGTCCGTAACAAAACAAAAACCTATTTTATTACAACAAAAAGGAAGCTTACCTAACCTTTAGCTCGGGCCCTCACATGGTTCCCCTGGGAGCGCTAATTTACGACAACAGAAAGGTTGAGAAGCCATGTTCTAGCCTTTCGTAGAATTTCATCAAACGTACCACACCAGTAACATTGGTACACACACACAAACACCGAGTAACATTACTGTCTACGAGTACGATCACTCGGCATGATGAACCAGCCTCAGCAGAAGTAGATGTAATAACGCAAGAGAAAGCGATTCAGTCTGCAACAGGTCGCTTCATTGAAGTAAAAGCCCCTGTCACTTTCAATTAAAGCTTTGAAATAATACCATTAACGCAAGCATCAAAGCGGACTTGCACGTACATCCACAACAATTGGTTCAGTTTTAGCGTTTGTGCATCGTATGAACTAGTGGAGAAGCTCACCGAGATCACAGTGCAGCCAAAGGGGGTCAAAAAACAATTATGTACACGCACAACAGAGATGAAATGTTTTAGAGCAGCGACCGGTGAGCAAACTTTTGAGGGTGAGGATTGCTGGGCAAAGCGCCACACGTTCCTGAGGCTGGCGTTGCGCTTCAAGGAAAATTTAATTTAGATAGAATAGATAGTAAGGCGATACAAAATTAGATTGTTTTTCATATTGTTAAATTTGTTTTGAGACTGAAGATTCCCTAGCCTGAGACGAGCTCGATAGAGCAAAGGGAAGGACAAATTTTAAGTGGAACTGTAGAAAACGAGGAATCTATTCACCAGGTGTGTGTTCCTACACAGGATACATTGTATAAAAAGACATTAAGAAGGAAGAGGAAGAATAGACAAGGAAGCGATGTTGAATAAAGCATAAAAGCTGAAAAAAGGAGTGGGGGCACGAAAGCCAGAAGTCCCGAAGCAGTCTTCCCCCTGAAGGCGCACAAATTCAGAATCCAACACATGTAAGTTGATGTAGAAGTTTTGGTTGCAGCCTGCGGGCAGTAGTTTGCTCATTACTGATCCACAGCTTTGTATTTTGATGAATCGTATGATACACACGTTATACTTCTTTTCATCATAGCAAATTTCTTTTTGAACTTAACGCTCTCTCGGCTGACGCTTACAGCATGGTGAAAAGAGTAAATTACATTGCAGGTATGAGCTCAGCCGAAACGAATTCTTCAAGTCTTAACTAAAACATATGCAATAAAAACCAAATAGAAGTGGGTTAACACTATCACGAGGAGCGTCTGTGAATGATACGTCCACCGTAGGGGCACAGGGACTTAAACTTCAGAGTTTCCGGGAGCAAAACCAAATTTTGTTCAGTTTCAATGGCCTTGAAAATTGTATCCGTAACCTAGCAGAGAAAAGAACGTTCTGTAATACCAGCTTCTGCCCGTTCATATACAAAAGTAGCTTATAGTTGGATCTATTTTAAGAAACAATAGTATAATTTTAACATCACCGCACTATTTTTGAATTATCCAAGATACTGACAATGCTTTAATAATGCTCTAAAAGAAACTACCTACAACTGAAGTTTTTCGTTGTTTGAACATGTGCCCTGCATCTCGTATACCATGTGTACGAGATCTGTAGTTAGTTTTAAATATAAAATTGTGATTACAATTTGAAATTGATTTCCATGGCTCAAGAGTACTTACAGCAATAGCGTAATTTAGAATTAATTTTCAAAACAAAATGATTACCGGAGAAGTCAAACTTGTTAGCTTCAGCTGAATGCTTTCCAATAAGTTGGCTAGAATTCGATGAAAAATTCGATAACATGATAAACCCCTTAATGTATCTTGAAACAAGCATAAGAATTTCTTTCCACTTTTATAACTTTTCTTTGAAAAGAAAACCTTACGACGGGCCTGAATGTGACCTTAAATTATTTGGAAACCAGTGTCGTGCTTCAAGTTTAACATCTCAGTACATTTGTTCAAGTTTATCACATTTTCAGGTAGCTACATGACTGTGCTCGAACAAGAATAACCACACGCATCAACTCAGATTAATTACTTACCAGTAGTTTTGAAGGGACGAAACTAATGGAACTGAAATTGTTGTACTGTCAGCAACGGCATAGTCTTCACAAAGCACTTAGTGCATAGTCTAAAATTATTATTGCATGAATGAAGCTGCGACCGAGATGTTGCAAAATGGCAATACAAAACTGCGCACAACAGAAACGCTCTAATTGAACGATTACGTTGGACAAAACAAAGCGGCCGCATTCATAACCAATATAACGGGAGCTATCTTTCATCAAGACATTGCGCGTTCGCATGCATCTCAAGAGACACAATAATTTCGGAGTCAGACTTATGGCTAAAGAATTACTGCCCAACCTCCTTCCCTCCTCATATTGCGCCATCTGTTGGCATCATATCCGCGGACCTGAGAATTTTCTTTGGGAAACCAAAGCAGTCTGGAGACTAAGCTAAGTTTCAGCTGAAATTATTTTTTGACAAAAAACTGAAAAATTTTGTAAAAAAATGCTGGAGGAAACTCATAAATAAGAAGAGACTGTTAACAACTGGAAAGACTACGATGAAGATTAGTGTTTAAATACGCGTTTCAAATATTCAAAAAATTGAAGTGAGAAAACAAGCATGACTCCAGTTACGAACCCCACTTAGCTATCAAGTAGAACAGAGAAGAGTACCTAACAATATTACACACATGAACAACATAATAAAAAACCCACGAACAAAGGCAGAAACTGTTCTGCCACGGCCAGCTCGTTCACCGCACCCACCACCCAAGCCTCCATGCAGGAGTACGGCAAAGAAGTAGCTCCCCTAAACAGCTGAACGGGCTCAGTATTAACATCGTTCAAAAATCACTAGAAGTTTGGTCCAGATTAGACGTGAGACATGAACACCGTTAACGCATTTGCACCATGTTATTCTCGACCCCGACGCGGTTTTTGAGCAACAGTTGTACGAAACTTAGACTATAGCTTTGTAGTACGTAGACGTTTAGACGTTAGAGTAAATAGACCCTAGAGTAAATAATCGTACCCATAAGCTGATCAAACTTAAATGGAAAGCCAATGCACCTCACTGAACCTTCATAGAGCTTCACAAACGATGCTCCGTAAGAATTAAATTGATTGATTGTTTGAAAATTCCCAGTCGTCCTTCCTCGATTGAGAAAGCGTAAACTAAGAAATGCAATTTCCATTAAAACTGCCGTACATCTTCTGAAATCATTGTTTCATTCAAACAGCAGCTGAAAAAAATCATTGACGCACCTAAGCGATATAACACAGATAAGGCAGTTTGAGATTGGACAACATGGAAACCAAGTGTTAGCGTTTTACTGCATATTTCAATTTCGACATGATGGTCACGCCGGCGAAGGTACGGTCAGAGTATCGAGTCTCATAAAGGAGGGTCCTCGGTACTTAACACGTTGACTGCAACGGGTTAAACTGATGTTCAATATTTAGCTAAAATTTAAACTGAACTGAACCAACTGAAATGTAAAGTTAATTGTAATAGGCAAATTTCGAAAATAGCAAGCATCTACTTTCTGCATGTGTACGCACACCGTTCTTAATGACGTTTTTTACAAGTTGTAGCTAGAATTCGTCCGTTAAACTGTTTTCAAATAAATAGTAAATGTTTTTTCATCTCCCATCAATTCCTATTCGAGTAACTTTCGAATGAATATCGATGAAAGTAATCCCAGTTCAAGTGCAAAAATTGGCAATCTAGATGTAGTGTTCAAGTATCCAATTTATGGCCAGGGAGTAGAGAACCTATCAAGCGCAAAACATTTTAATTAATACGGGGTACTAAAAGCGTTGAATATTCCTTCAGCTCTATTTTTTCAACTTCCAGAAACTTACGTAATTTCCGGGACTTCACGACATCGGCTTGGCATTAACTCTCCATGCGGCTACATTAAAGAGTTATCCAATCAACAATTAATGAGCATCTCGAGACGTCAGGAAGGCTTAGAGTTGCCAATCAAGCCGGTACTCTAATCAGGAAACTCAAGGTAGAATATCAGACTACTATGCTCCAGAGAAATGCCAGGGTGCTATGTTCCAAGTGTAATGAAGCAATAATTACTTAGTAAAGAAATTACAGAAACATTTTTTGGCGACGGAAAACGTCATGATAAAAACTGTACCAAAATTTTAGTATACAAATTCAAACAATCTGGTTTTATGGGTAATTAAATTCAATTATTAACAAATTTTTACCACAATTACTGAAACAAAAACGAATCAGTTTCTGGCGACCAAAAAGGACTAAGTTTCTATAGCTATACAGCAAACTTGGGTGTTGATACATTGAGCAAAATTCCTAGCTCATTGCATGTCACGCTTAAATTGTCGCACATGATCTATCTACTTTCTTCCCAAATGGAAAATCGTTAAGAAACCTGTGCGAGATGGCCTGTTCGATGAAGATGTTTGTCGAGAAAGCAAGCTCCCGACAGATCACACGTAGCATTTGATGTCATAAATTGGCAAGAAAGCCAGCTCCTGCATAAATTAAAAGCATCATTTGATGTAAATTGGGAAGAAAGTAAGCTCACGTATACGAACATTACAAGCATCATCGGATGTCGTACATGCATTCTCAAAACTAACGCTTTATTGCAGGTCTTCCCAACTCATGGTCAATTCTTAGGTAAAAAGAAAATGCTGAATAACTCCGGAAAGAATTATGAATTATCCACCACTTGAGATGTAGACATCATTTCATTAATCACTATTGAACTTTTTTCGGGTACTCATTCGTGTTGTACTAATATGCGGTACGAATTTAATTTGTCAATGATGAGTTGCAATGCGTAATGTGCGAATGTCAACTGGTAGCACGAGGGATCAGAGCGCAAATTAATTTTTCGATTTCATAGAATTGCATCGCTCCCACTTCCCACGTATCAGGGCTCCATATCATGAAGGGACGATATAGCAGTAGCAGAAATAAACAGCTACAAGGAAAATTATTTTTGGTAGCGGCGAAATTTGCTTAATTTTGATTAGGATTTTAATAACGTCAGAATTCGGTCCTGCATAAATTATACTGCAATCTTCATTTCACTTTTTATACTGAGTGGCGACTGGTTTACCATTTTGTTCCTATCCACAGGCTCAGAAGCGAGCTGTCGGTGTCCACTGCTTGTCGAAATATTGCAACTATGAAGTCTACGAAACAAAGACATTTCAATGGAGCAGCTTTGACGAGCTGAGCACAGTTGGATAGAAAAACATTGCTAATGAGGAGACAAACTAAAATGCGTTGCGAACTGCCAGTGAAATCCCGAACGTATCCTACCTTTCAAGTTCTAAAAAGAGAACTAATTATACATGTTAGTCGAGATAATACTCAACTTTTTGAATGAACATGACATTTCGCATCTGACGCTGGATTTCGATTACACGCATTATGTCATACACTAATGCAGGCAATATATTTCGACGGGATGCAAACAATCGAGCGACGTGAATAGCTTCCATATTTTTGCTCGCTCTCAATAGAACACAGAGTCATCGTCAGATTGTACTTACTCCAATTAAAAAGTATTTGAGTGGACGCCCACTGAGACCTGCGCTTGTCTCAGTTGTCAAATGCCGCTCTAAGTGCCAGCTGCGACTCCCAGCCTGCAGCCGTTGACAAGAAGGAGCCTTAATAACCTCTCATATGAACCCTGAGCCGAGAACGGGCAGGGAGCTTAAATCATAAGGAAAAACGAACATAATTTAAAATCCAAGTCTCAAAAACGCGTAGAAGACAATTTCACTTAATCGTATACCTAGGAACAATCATCGTTCATGTTACTAGCGTTGTCCGTTTTCTTAGAAGACATCATCTATGAGAGACTTTTCCTAACAGCGGCCGAGTTTATGAGTACTTTCACTCAGTTCTCAAATGTTGCTTCAAGTCCCAGCTGCGACTCGTGTACTGCAGCCGTTGACAAGAAGGAGCCTCAATAACCTCTCATATGAAGCCCGAGTCGAGAATGATGGGGTGATGATGCCTTCTAAAAACGGACAACGCTAGTAACATGAACAATGATTTTTCCCACGTTTACGATTAAGTTGAATTATCATCTACTTTTTTTTGACACTTGGACTTTAAATTATGAGGGGGGGGGGGGGGGGGTAATTATCTTCATGTTTTAAGCTGGATGTGCTTTTATTTACTTTACACTGTTTCAATATTTTCTGGGTTATTGTTTTCTGGTTATTGTTTTCTGGGGTATGATCGTCTAAGTGAACTTTTTTCTCAGAACATAGTTCATACAGCACATCAATTTATATGGTATATATGTATACACACAAAAAAAATATATATATAATATATACATATACATATGCCATACCTGAAAAGTATTCTACCATCCCCTCGTAACTTTGAGTTGAAGACCATTGTGTTAGAATTGGAAACTCTCAGGGAAATACAGGCTCCTCAGAGAGCAGCAACTAACTTCTTCGATATTTTACTACACGCAAGTTTGCGAGCCTATCCGAAGAAAATGGCTACACATTAGGCGAGCCTCAACTAAACTTCCGCAGCCACGAGCTTATATCAGGCTTCCAGGCGTCAAGCTCGCGGAGAATAATGGCTCCGAAGAAAGGACGCGCATTTATAATATGTTCAATTAGAAATAAAAAGCACAGCTATCATAGAACATGTCTAAAGTGTATTGCATTCGTATTTATATGTTATATTAAGTAGGCTTATAAGGGACTTTTATTTTTCTGCTGCAATAGGAACGCAATTTCTCGGACAAGAGTTTCAGTACCTATTAACATGCTCAATGTTTTATTGACGGCCCGCTGCGCTAACGCATGTAAACTTGGCAGAGATTTTGAGACGCTAACTGTACAATATTCAAAGCACAACAGTGCTAATTGAGGTAGACTTAGATTCAGGAGAACGAATTGGGAAGAACAAATTCGGATCACCACAACAAACTTGTAACAGCTTGTCCGTAGTCAACAAAAGTTTACACCGAGTGACTGGGAGAGTTGATACCAAATTATTTCGATGCACGTCCCTTTAGAAATTTTCACATGTTACAACAAAACTTGGATACAAATTTTCAAAATTAATCTTGTCGATTTTAAGGAATTGTTAAGTTCAAAATTGAACATTCCTCACCTTTAGGATTCATCAACACTCTCGTTGCCTATATTCAGTGCTGATCTGCGTAACTTGTGAAACCATCCGCTCATTTCGCTCAATTCAGGTGGCATTCCCACGACGTTCGATTTATACCACTTGAAATTACACTTGTGTTAGTACGAGGTATGCTTTAACACGTTATGAAATAGCGTTCAACATGAATGTGTTGCATTCCCACGACGTTCGATTTATACCCCTTGAAAATATACAAGTGCTAGAACGAGGTATGTTTTAACACGTTATGAAATAGCGTTCCTCAACAGGTATGTGTTGCATTCCCACGACGTTCGATTTATACCCCTTGAAAATATACAAGTGCTAGAACGAGGTATGTTTTAACACGTCATGAAATAGTGTTCCTCAAGAGGTGTGTGTTGCGATAGATAAATGAAAGCCATTTCATTTTCAAATCTCACGCTCCAGGGAAAAACTGACTCCGAATAATAAATGAGTTGCAGGGGATTATTCTTCATCACAAAAAGAACAATAAATTTCGAAATTGAAAGGTTTTAATATCACATTCAACATTGAATTTTGCAAAACATGAGAAAAAATAGCATTAAAAAAGGGAAAGGAAATGACTCAGGAGTGAATTTAACTTCGTTAGATTTGAGAACAGACGCAACTATCTTATCAATGTACTTGCTTGGTTATGCCTAAATCCAGTTAATTTAGATTATCTAAATTTCAAACGAAGCACCGTATCCAAGTTTTCCATGTTCGGTTATCAGAACAGCCTTAGCGAAGAGTTCTTGACGATAATCTGCGTAGAATAAGGTTAAATTAGTCAAACTCGCAAAGTTAGCGGTATTTAGGCCTGGTGAAACTTTTTGACAGATGTTTCTCAGTCAGCTTAATCCAGTGAACCACTGAAGACCCGTAAGCCTATAAAAACTAAAGCAAAAACGTGAAAAAAAAGAGCGATGTCAAAATTTAGTTCACTCATGAGAGATAGAAAAGCCCGCGAGTAAAGAAAATGTAATACAAACTAGAATGAAATTCATCTTCCATAATGGTGGAGCACTACAATTTTTTCGTTCAGAAAGACGCCAGATTTCAGATTCAAGCCAGCAAATACACGCAGAAACACGGCACAAAAAGTCAAATGAAAAACACATGCATATTTTTTCAACGCTACTGACTCCTCCGGTAGAGCTTTTTAACACGTTAGTTGCGATGGGTTAAACCGAAGTTCAATAATCAACTTGAATTTAAAGTCAAAAGTGATAAGCAAATTTGTAAATATCAAACATTAACTGGGCCTGTTAAATACCACTAATTTAGAAAGGTTGTTAGAATTTTTCAAAACGACCCATCGATGGGTCGTTTCGCAGCAGGAAAAACCTAAGCACGACCCACCGGTGGGTCGTGTCGCAGTCAACGTGTTAATAAATGTAAGTATAACTTTTGCTGCGCCGCTCGAAATTAAATTTTAAGAGAAAAAAGTAAAGACATTGGGGCAAAAATTTCAAGGCCTTTTGGGAAAGTTCAAGAGAAGACAAAAACGAGAAAAAAATGAATGTTCCATAGAAATTTCGACGAAAGTCTACACTGGTTGAAAGAAGTCACGTCGTGCGATTTACTTTGAAGCGCTCCTCTCAAAGCCACTCAGTCGCGCCAGGTCACGATCTCTATGATCCTACGGGCAAAAAATACAGACTTTTGACTTGACGGAAAGGAAATATTTTAGAAACAGCTCAGTCCACCGGGTACCTGCCGAGTAGATATCCATGCAATGCTAGGGGTTGAGCAACGCCCATCTCAAAAAATCGCACTTTTCGAAGGGAGAAACGAGGGAAATTTGAATCTAAATCATTAATGCGGATTACGTCTTGTGTGATGTTTTACACAGTTTGAACTTCCAAATTTATGCAACTCATATCTATTAAAATTAACATATATACCTTCAATTATGTTATGTGCACGTTAAATGAACTGCAAAAAATAAAATTCAGCATGAAAATAGCGGCAACACGACGAAAAGGACAGAAAGGACAGCTCATACGTGAAGCTATATTCTATACCACTTTTAAAAAACAGGGACACGCAACGATAGGAATACGACTTCAATGAAATGGGTTTGACCACTTTTTGACCACTTCTTGACCACTTTTCATATATTCAGATAAAAGTTTGCACACGATAATGCCCGAACGTTTTCACGAATAAACAAATTATTATCGGCTTTATGCGCATAAATTTGTGTGAGTACACATTTGCTTGCGTGGGAGTATGTCCGTGCTGTCACCATCTGGAAGCCCGAAATGCGCCGAGTCCGGGCGCAAGTGTATTATTATGCAGTCTACTTCGCTCGTAATAAAATGCTACTTCAGTTTTCTAAATTTCAGCGCAAGGAGAGATAAAATGCAAATTACATTCCAGTTTTAGTATCCTCAATGGGCCCTAACAGAGACTATTGTTCCGAGCCCTTAAGGAAACTTCAGCTCAAAGCAATGGAAGCTACGGACTCAATGGATATCAAAAATAAATTTGTTGACATTTGATCTTAGAGAAATTGGAAGTGCATAAATTACCATACTCTAAAACCTCAGACTAAATTAAAGCGAAATAATCACAGCTTCTATGCAAGGTGACTTCTCAAAACTAAGTGCTGACTAAGTTATTTTTAAAATGTTGCTCTTTAGCAACTATTACCATGCAAAACTTCGTTAAAATATCTCGCAAAACCAACAGTTCTTGAACTTACATAAACAAAGTATCAACAAGCTGGTACTATATAACAAGCACACTTTACATATTTATGCTCCTCATTCTTTAATAAAAGTTATCTTATTACAAAATGTAAAAGTTGAAAAAAGTTTTAGTGTTTTATTCCAGTAGTTCCTGACATTTCAGAGACTACGTTCCATTTAAATGAAGCAGCCAGGAAAATTAGAAATGTGGATTTCGAGAGCAGTTGCATGAAAACCCTGGACATAAATGCTGCCAAGTCAAGGCAATATTGACGTAGTAATTGAGGCTAAGTAAATTCAAAATAAAATTCACGATGATAAGGGACACCAAAATCGGAGGCTTCAACTTGAAAACATGCACTCAAGCTCGTATGAGTCAATCACCTGTGCTCGCGTCAACATCAAAATTGAAAAAAATAAGTAATGCAAGCAATATTTTATTAGACCAGTTGTTGACCGACATGCATGCATGATCAACTCGTATTTGTACATGGTATCAGCGGACAGATTTGATCATGAGGATAGTGATAAAAAAACTTGTCGCTTGTCCTAACATGTTGCAGCCATGCGAGGCAGAATAGAGCCTTCTTCTACACTTCAGTTGTCGAATGAAAATTGTTTACTTAAAATAAATAAAAATTCCAAACAACGTCTGAGAATGATTTTATACGGTAGAAGAATAAAGAACAGAAAGCACATGAATGTACGGTCTAATTAACACATGATTTTCTATATATCATTATTTTCTTCAACTTTGTGCTGTAAAGGAGGTATTTATCAAACTTTATACTCCTATAAAGCTCACCAAATTGTTGCCAAAAATATCCAAAAACTTAATTGAGCTGCGTTCCAAGACTATAGAAAAGTTGAAGAAAATTCTTCATTCATAGTACGATTTAAACAATTTCTACTACAAACGAATATCATTGGGGGTCATTCGAAAATTATTATAGGGCTTCATGTATAGAAGAATAAACAATTTTAGAAAGTTGTATTTACATCAGAGCGAAGAATTTGAAGAACGTTCAAAACTTTTGAAGCAGAAACTAAATGCATAGGTTGCTCAAAAAACAGGCCATCAAAACTAATCAACTTCTAATAAAATTAAGCGTCAACAAAATCCAACTTAAAAAACTAAAAAGTTTTTCTTCGTATTAAAATTAAGTTTACGTAGATGATACACGACGTTTTTATATGAATTGGTCACAGTATTTATAGGAAAACTGGGAGCTGAATTAATTTACACAAAAGAATGCTTAAAAAGAAATTCCCTGAATCCTCCTTAGAAGCTATATTATAAATGAATAGTGTGTCTAGGGGACATCACTCGTAAGAAATCAGGAGCATAACTTGTAGCTCAACACGTTTGTAAATGTCACTAAAAATTGAAAATGATGAATCTGACAATAGGCAACAGAGAAAAACGATCCCACTCCTACAGGTACCACTAATATTGAGAGATTTTAGCAGGCGAAAGGTAAGAAATGACTCATTATGAAGCTATCGTTCTCCATTAGTTTCAACGTCAATTTGAAAATAATTTAAAGAACAAAGCTATAAAAAAAAGAAAAATTGAAACGCTTGAAAATTTGAGACCGAGTACCGGAGCAGAAATGCTGAAAAGCGTACTAAATTACACATGAATGCAGTGTACAAAAAATCAACACTCAAACTATAGGAACTGAATAAATTGAACGGCGTTAAAGACTTAAGAAAAATGGAAGCACACTAAAAAATGCTGTCAATATGTGAATAGTTATCAGGGTAACTTCAACCAGACAAATTCGATGGATGAGAACGAGTTCACCGGATGAAATGAATACTTGAGATTATTTAGCTGAGTTAGCCCATTTGTAGGCTTCCTATGAGAAATAACAGACGACAGAGGCATAGAAACAGAACAAGAAACAACGCAGATCGTCTAAGTCTGGTGCAGTTATCATAAATGTATGACGGGGCTGAGCAATCGATAAAGAAACCGTAGTCTTGCAAAACTCAGGGAATCAGATGTTATGTTTATACGAGATTCAACGTCAATGCATTTAAGCCAGAATGTTGATTAAACTTTAACAAATGACCGTCACTTCAGAGCTCACAACACAGCGATAACGGGACTGATAGTAGCCACGATACTGAAAATAGAAGGTTCGTATATGCGGGTGTTGTATTCACGGAAAGTGCCGGTGAATCACGTCAGTAAGCAAATAAAAAGCAACAGCGATAACGAGACTGATAAAGATAGAGTATTGGGCGAGCTATTCCTGCCGAAAGGGGCGAGGGAACACCATGGCAAGGCACGCTAATTAGCTATAACAGAAGCGAGTTTTAGAGAATAATAGGAAGTTAATTTCGACTCACTTGATCTCTGGTTCTTGACGAAGTAGAGATGAAGTCTTTCCTTGAGCGTGTTCTCGTTCACGTAATACTCCACTCGAACTCTGGGGGGGAAAAGCAAGATATGAATAGATTACGTTCAAGAAACATTCGAAAAGAAATATGAACAAGGCAACAATAAGACAGAAAGAAAACCCTGATCACGAGACAGTGTATTCCCAAGTATCGAAAAAATTAACATGCACTGAACGATCTCGAGCACTTGGATGTAGTTCATTACCAAGTTCTTTGATGCGTCCTGAATAAGTAGGCACGGCTAAGCGTGACGTCCGCACAGAAGCAATATTCAAGAGAAGAGCGTGAAAGCTTCCCTGTCATTAACTTTACAAATAAAATATGTATTCCCTCGTTGCACAGAAGACAGTAACAGTACATTTGTATTAATAGCAGTACATCTGTATTAATGGAAGTGTATCTGCATTAATAGAAGTGTATCTGCATTAATAGAAGTGTATCTGCATTAATAGAAGTGTATCTGCATTAATAGAAGTGTATCTGCATTAATAGAAGTGTATCTGCATTAATAGAAGTGTATCTGCATTAATAGAAGTGTATCTGCATTAATAGAAGTGTATCTGCATTAATAGAAGTGTTTCTGCATTAATAGAAGTGTATCTGCATTAATAGAAGTGTATCTGCATTAATAGAAGTGTATCTGCATTAATAGAAGTGTATCTGCATTAATAGAAGTGTATCTGCATTAATAAAAGTGTATCTGCATTAATAAAAGTGTATCTGCATTAATAAAAGTGTATCTGCATTAATAAAAGTGCATCTGCATTAATAAAAGGGTATCTGCATTAATGAAAGTGTATCTGCATTAATGAAAGTGTATCTGCATTAATAAAAGTGTATTCGCAATAATGAAAGTGTATCTGCATTAATAAAAGTGTATCTGTATTAATAAAAGTGTATCTCTATTAATGTCAGTATGTCTTTCTTAATATCAGTATGTCTGTATTAAAATAATTTATTCTGTATTAATAGCAGTATAACACATAGTATAATATAATCTCTTACCCAGAAGCCTACAATTTAAAAGTCACCATTCACACAATTTGTGCAGTTTAAATAAATTTTTCCCAACTAATATGAGAGTATCAATGCATTGAGAGCACCATAACGCCAAACGTGTACAATCGCAAATTGTGAGCTTGGGAAACAGGATCTAATGTCGACTTTTAACTAAATATCTCCACGCTGAAGGTGACGATAATTAATAATACTGAAGTATCAAAGGTGTACTAATCTTCATAATTACACGTTGCTCACTTGAAGATAAAACAGGTATAAAAAAATTCATAGAATTTTTGCGACCTGTAAAAGTTGGCACCGAACATTGTGAACTAGATTGATAAATTTAATTTCAACAACAGATCACTTGGAAAATTAAAATTTTCAAAATATCAAAAATAAATGATAATGAGTATGGGCTTATTCAGGCAGCATGGGATACTACGCCTAAATCTAGGAGCATTTTACTGAGATGAACTCACAACGTAGCCAATTGTCCGGCAATGCAGTTTCAAGACAACGGATGACCTTATGGTGAGCAAATTAGAGCACACTTAATTGCAGTGACATAGACAGTCCATTCAAAACAAGCCAGGCAAATCTTTACGGTCGTAGAATCACAAAAAATGGCGAGTCCGAACATTGCATGGGTGCCATATTCAATAGAATCTCAACTTTTCTGATAATCTTTAGTGCGAGCGTAGTTTGAAACTGCAAACATGCGCATTTCGCTACAAAAGAGCGAAAATATTTTCAGAGCAAAGAGTGAAACGAGTAAATTGCTCTTGAGCTGTATTTCTGCAAGTTAACTGTTAACATTTTCCTGCAATTCAACAACTTTACTTTTCCCAACGCCCAAGACACATGAAGAGCAAACACAAAATCCGTAACGAGTACTAAGTCTTACCCAGGAACACACTGCAAATCCCTTCGCTAGTTCTTGAGACACAAAGGTTATAGCACAACCTGCATTCAACAAGTTAATAAATATAAAATAAAATTTCCAAACTACACATAAAAATTCGCTACGATTATTAATAGAAACCATCAAGTGCAATTTGAATTTTCATGATGAGTTCCGCTCTCAACACCAATGTTTGCCCTGCGCATGATCATAACTCCGTTTCACTGTAAAGCCAGCACGCTTATTAAAATAATTGAACTTGGAAATATTTCTTTCCGAAACTGATATATCATGTAAAAACAATGCTACGAAATTCAATTTCAAAAACTATCCTTAAATTGCATATTAACCCGTTTCCAGCGATGGGTTGAACAGAAGTCCAATATTTAACTCAAATGTAAAGTTAATTGTAGTAAGCAATTTGGATAATAAAACACATTAAATGGATCGGGCCCTAATTTTAAGTTTTTTTAAAAATTTGAGCTAGATACTTCAGGTCTGTCAGCAGCACCATGAAAATCCCTGGAGTCCCCACCGGTGGGTCCCTTCGCAGGAAACGTGTTAGAACGCAGTAACCCAGAGCGTTTCAAATTCAGTCGGACATTTATCCCTCATTGAATAACGTACGGCATTTCATTAAGAGACAGACCGCGCACATCTGAAGCTCCAGACGAATGAAGATAATTTTTTTTTAAATTAAAATGTTGAACTCATTTCTTGAAAGTTCAAGTGTACAGACTGGGTGCGTTTGTCCATCAACTGAATACAGAACAAAAAATGTTCCTCGAGAGCAGAATGCGCGCGTCTAAGTATTAAGGCAGTAAAGATTTCTGTACCTAGCACGATGGCGAATAATTTTAAACCATTCTAAACACAAGTATTAGTTTTAGCAACACAAGAACCTTAAAAATGAATTATCTTAGTGATTGAGTTCAGAAATCTGTGTTTATAAAGATGAACAAAAAAGGACATTCAAGTCAATGAAATACAATCGGTGCTCGAAAATATTCGAAAGGTGTTCGTCGCATACGTATTTTTGAACGCTGAGAACAAATTCGTATCAGAGTATTCATACAACGAAATAATACCGTAATATGATTGCGACAAAAATATCACATTTTCGTAGCAAAATTATTTAATAAATACAGTATGAAAAGTCGTTTATATTCGTTGATACGACCATTTGTTGCAACTACAGTTTCCAACCGTTTGAGATAGCTAGCTATCTTGGCTCATGCTTCTTGGCATATTCGTTTCAAATCTGTTTTATTTCTTGGGTCTCACTTCTGAATTTTCAGTTTCAATTCTCACCGCGCCGCAGGCTCTAGATGAGGTTTTGGTCTGGCAACTGGCTTGCCTATTCCATAACCTTTCTTTCCTCATGCCGACACCCACGCTGCAGTGCCTTGTGCCGTATGTTTTAGATAGCCGTCGTGTTCCAGTCTCCTTTCTCTTAACTACAATCTACGAGGTTATCACCCGAATCATGCGATACATGTGAGCATTTATTTCCCTTCCAGCAGAGCTTTCCTGGACTTAGAGTGGACAAGCAGCCCCACACAATTAGGCTTTCTCCACCCAACTTCCCTCATGGGACAGAAATATTAAGATTGTGCATCGAGTTAGTAGAGCTTTCCCTCGTAGCTAACACTGTTTTGCCCGTATAGTGTTTTCTTCGTTTTGTCAGGCCTTAATACAGCTTCTGAGAGCTTCTCTAAATGTTCCTTGGGAATATTCGAACGATTTCTGACCCGAATTAGTTCTAACGAAGGTGTGCAAGTGAGCGAATGAGAACTAAATCTTTCATGTGGTGTCTTTGTATATACTTTTTAGTATCACTTTTATGCCTTGTGGAAGTTCAAATCCAGTCAGACGAGGATTTTTCTGCACTGGCCAACTATGTTTAGCCCCATGGTTTAGCCACACACTTTGAAATTCTAGATGGGTGTCATGAACGTGGTCGACTTGCAATGCACTAATAGGACGAGAACCGGCGAATTGCATCACCATTAGCGAGGGCTGGTTTTCGAATAAATATGAAATGTTTCTATAGCCCAAACCACTATTATGTAACTGGAACATATGTTCTCTGCCCTGCCTTGCAATTCTTTAGTTTTCGTCGCATTAGAGAAAAGTGTTGGACTATGACCTTTTCATGCAGCTTCCAGATATAGACTGAGGTCTGCCGAAGTAATCGGACAAGGTAGATTAATTCATAGAATGATTTACAGCATTCCTGTCTTTCGAGTTACTCTGGAATGCTTGTGAACTATTTTATCGCATTGAAACTTATCCTGTATGTGTCTTGAATACTTCATGGGTGATAATCTTACTTTTCAATCGATATCATACAATTCACTATTTATGTATTCTTATACCGAGTTTGTATTCAGCAAACACAAGTACATCAGATGCTCAACTCTCGATTACGTCACTGAAGTGGACGTACAATAAAAAACTTTTAACCGTGCTTTGGATATTAATTGCATCTGCAGTACCTATAAGATTGTAACTTAACATTTCTCAAGCAAACCCATCATTAAACTATTTTCGATTGCCACGTCTTTCAACAAAAAACACAAATAAGAGGACAATTACAGCGCACTACAGCGAAAGTGTAAATTTATCAGACTGCAGCATCAGTGTATTCTACTCAGATGCTAAATTGCAGTTTTTTTTACTAATCTGCTATACAACGCCTTGAAATGCAAATATCAACAATCCAAAATAAAACCATTTTAGAAAGTTATATCCAAATTTTTCATATGTACAAGGCTATTCTCGGAATATTCCCCGTGCGTGGTATACTTCTCAACAAACTCTAGTTAATTTTGTTCTAATTTTATTTTTGATTATAAAATATGAAATTTCAAAGTAATCTACACAATTTTGCGCGAGTTATTTGTACAATTACTTTTTGCACTTCAGATTCCTTTCCACCGTTGGATAATTTTAAAACAAAGATTACTGATAAATAACAATTTTCCTCATACCCTGGTTGACAGGTTAATCAACAACTTTCTTAACTGAATTTTGAGCAGTGATGATAATCCTGGATCTTGTACACGTCATGTAAATGTATTTTAAGAAAATCAAATGCACAAGAAGTACAGAATCGACGAACGAATTTTTCAGAAATATACCTAAAAATTTTGTAAAACCTATCGATCTTGGAACTGCTATTAAAATGTGTGTATATTACGGAAATCGTAATATCAGTGATCTCCTAGTAAAGAATAATATTTTCAGATCCAAGGTCAGTGACCTAGAGAAAGCCAAAGTGATTTATCAGTTCAAATACGACAGAAGAGAAGGCAAGTCTCTTAATAAAAGTTACATTGGCATGACTAGAACTACCCTGAATCAAAGATTGACTGCGCACAAGTACCAAGGTTCTATTTTTAATTACTTTCGTCTTGAAAACAGTTCCAAACCCTTGAACGAAGATCTTTATTCGAACAAAATTTTATACCATGTAGTTAAATAAGAACATATTCAAATAATAGAAGCCTTACATGAACATAAATTCAAACCGTCCCTCGATGAAAATACTATAGATTTTTTTGCTCTAAAACTATTCAATAGGACTGTAGGTTAGAAGTTAGAAACACCTGCTTGATCGTTCATTTTGGCCTTGCCTCTGGTGCTGTGAACACGTAGCTGTTGCTCAATATTAGCTAGTCATCTAGAGATCAGTCTTTCTATTGTACAAATTATATGCCTCTAGTCATCTTGCAATGTGATCTGTGTTAGTTTTTTATATCGCCTGATACACTTTTTGCTTTTGATTTAAATTTCTTAGTATTGTGACCGTAAAATTTACAGTTTTTTTCAGCCTGATGATGATGTACGAACATCGAAACGTTGGTTTCTATGAATAGAGTGATATTGAATTTTGCAGGGAGTATGTTAGTAAATATAAGTAATTTTCTCCGTCTTTTAACGCGTGATAAACTGGAAAAAAAAAGTTTTTATTCAACTTATAGATTACAGTTTTGGTTAAGAGAGTCGTTTTCCTGCTAGTAAAAAGAGAACAAGAGAAACGGGATAAAACCAGCATTGGGGCAGTGGTTTAAACGAAAATAGCACTATTCAATGTGAATAACTAACTCGAGATAAGAATTTTTACATTTTCTAACATATTTCAGAACCTCACCAAAGTGCTAGTAATTTTTTTCCTCCACTAACAATAATATTGGTTATTAACAGCAGCTGCTGATCTTATTTACACATAACTTGTCAATATTATAGGCCGTCCGTGTTTAGTGCCATACGGTCAATATTCCCTCTTTTTTTGGGTCCCAGAAGAGTATCATCCAAACTAAACCTCTCGAGAACAGGCATCTTAAAAGCTGGCCTGAGAATCACTTTACCAGCTTTGCTCTGTGTCTTAGGCTCTCAGCAAATCAAACACACCCACCCGCTACTGGCGTCTTTGTGGCCAACGAAAATATGGGCTGGAGGAAATACGTCGAAAATAATACTGGTAGTAAGCCATTTTATAAGCACCTTTGTCATGAGATCAATGAAAATGGGATAAAATGAGTAGCACGCATTATGAAATATCAAAAACGATATTCATATCCTACAGAACATCTAAATAGATATAACGTGAAAGTTTCTTAAAATAGTTTTATATCAAACGGTACCCTTCACCTCAAGCTATTGAGATGAAGGATATTGAAAACGAGAATTCTTACGTCGAACTAAAGATGGGAATGCAAAAGTTTTTTAAGGAGGTGAGTACTTTCGTGAAACTACTGGATCACCGAAAAACTCAGGGACGAATAATTTCCAGGAGGATCGAATGGTACAGTGATCTCTGTCACAGATTCAGCATTGCTATAGATAGGAATTGCTGGCTCTTTAGCTCCAACTAGTATCAAAATGAGTGTAGCTGAACTGAAGTATTCGATTTAAAGGAAATTGCCGGTACTTGTCAGCAGGAACTTTTTAAGAAGACGAACGTCGAAACTTTCACATTTACGAATTACTCGTTATTCCGCAGTATGAGTGTTTTTGTCGTCTTCTAAGAGTACACTAAGAACCTCAAGATATGGAGTAACGGCCTCAATGATATTAACGAACACTCAAAGTTCCAGTACGATTGATGGTGAGATTATTCTTAACTACAGAAACAACCGTAACTTAACAGAGCTAAAATCTGATTTTAAATCACACTCATTTAAAGTTTGGTACTCCCAGCTTACTCATCGCTCTCAGCGAATGCAATTGAAGAAACAATTCGAAAGGTATAAGAGCAGCTTTTAGGGGCAGGCAAGAACAAAATTCTTCCCAGTGGCTTTAAACAGCAAAGATTACTCTGTAATAACTATGACAGCAGCAGATGTCGAAACATGCTTTCCTTTAAGCAGAAATGGACAGTTAATCTCATTTACTCTGGACAACACAATGTTAATCACGGCATTGAATGTTTCATTTAACATTCACAATTTCTACGACGAATAACATTTGCCGAAGAATGACGACGTATGCTGTAAATGCTGAAAAATGCTGAAATGCTGGAAATCGGCACAAGTGGTCTGTCCAGTCAACTACTTCGACATATTAACAGCCGTATGAGCCACCTGTGAGGGAATTTTCATAAATCTGCTTACCGACTGGTTGTCACAAACTCAATTTTTATAAATACTAAATCAAAGCTAAATGAATAAACGATAAAGTTAAAGTTTGCTATTTTCAAAATTGCTTACTAAAATTGAGTTCAAATTTGAGTTGAATATTGAACTTCAGTTCTACCCATGACAGTTAATGCGTTAATTAAAGGCTGCTAGATGTGTTCGACTCGCAACAAAAGTTGTCAGGTTTTGCGTTTAGACATAGGCAGTTAATAAGTCAAGCGTTCAGAGGTGAACTTAATAAGTTTAGCGCCTAGAGGCGGGATTGATGAGCCAGTACCTTATGGCTAAATTGATAAATTGAGCGCCAGGAGGCGAAGCTATGAATTCAGCGCCTAGTAGCCGGACAACTAAATTTGGCGCCTAGAGGCAAAATTAAAAATTAAATGCCTAAAGGTAAGATTGAAAATTGAGCGCCTAGAAGAAAGGTTAAAATATGAGCGCCTAGAAGAAAGGTTAAAAATTGAGCGCCTAGAAGAAAGGTTAAAAATTGAGCGCCTAGAAGAAAGGTTAAAAATTAAGCGCCTAGAAGAAAGGTTAAAAATTGAGCGCCTAGAAGAAATGTTAAAATATGAGCGCCTAGAAGAAAGGTTAAAATATGAGCGCCCAGAAGAAAGGTTAACAATTGAGCGCCTAGAAGAAAGGTTAAAAAATGAGCGCCTAGAAGAAAGGTTAAAAAGTGAGCGCCTAGAAGAAAGGTTAAAAAGTGAGCGCCTAGAAGAAAGGTTAAAAATTAAGCGCCTAGAAGCAAGGTTAAAAAATTTAACGCCTAGGGGCAAGGTTACAAATTGAACGCCTGGAGGCAAGGTTAAAAATTGAACAACTAAACGCAAGGTTAAAAATTAAACAGCTAGAGGCGAGATTGACGAGTTAAGCGCCTAAGGCAAGATTGATGAAATTATTACTGCCGTTTGTTATCACACAAAAAAACGAGCCTCTCCGAATACTGAAATCTGAACAGTGATTACTGCACACAAAATACTTCACCTACTCAATTAGCAATTTAGATTCTGAGTAACTCGAAAATATTTAGTTTCATAAAAAACTAGATGACAATGAGTGAGCTTAGCCAGGTTTTAAAGCAACTCGGAAAAAAACCCTTTAATAAATCGCTTGGCAAAATTATTCTTAATTAGCAAGACTGATTTGTCTTTCTCATGGCTTGAACAAGCGACTCCTCCTACACCGTCGTCGGTGTCACCCGAAGTCCTCGAGCGCAAATTTGCGCCTGTGTTGAATTTACACTCGAAAATATTATGAAGGTGTCGGTCTTCACGCGTAAAGAAGTTTTTATGTCAGCAGTAATACTTACAACCTCAAATATTCTTTGTTTGCATAACGCGAACCTCGCTATTTCTTTCAAGTACAAAAAATACAGCAGCCCTGTGAAACGTTTACGATTCTTACACAAAATTGCTAAGTTAGCGACTGAAGAGCATCGTCTCACAACACGAATGTCAGAACGCAACTGTTAATTGCCTGAACTTAGCGAGGAAGTATGATAAAAATTCCATTCATTCTTTTGCACTATATGTAGGCCCATTCTCAGCAGACTAAATTGCTGTTTATTTTTTCTATTAATTAATCAAGTTTATAAATCAAATTATTATTCGAAGCGATATTTTAATCCTCAATTGCTGATTAGACACGCAAGAAAGTTCAATACCATTTAGTTAACTACATTACAAGAAACAATTTTTCAACAACTTTTTAGCCAGGGTCTTATGCGTGTGAATGTTTCTGAGAGAAATTATCTACAAGAAATGTTTTTAAAACACCTTAAAAAGACAATGCGCTTTCATGACGCTTAAAGCTCAACGAAAAATCAAAAGTACACACAAAAATGAAACTACAAGCCAAACAAATACGGCGCGACCATTTTCAGAAAATTATTTGTCCATTTCGACTAAGAATTTTTATAAACTGCACCGAAATACAAATCTGTGATGCGTTTATAGAACATCTATTCATAGCTGTAATTTCTGATTCAACTTCAGTGTTTGTTACAAGTTATAATGCGTGCAAAGCTATTTTAACCTTTTTAACCTTTTTTAACAGTTCTAACTGGAACGAGTGATTCAAGTCTAGTAGAACACCTTCCGTTACTAAGCGTACAGAAGGCCTTCAAAGACACTATCCACAGGATAATTGTGTAAAAATCTATTTCTGATATCTATAATAAACTGTTCATTAGATGTAGTAGATTAGATTATAAGTTAGTTTAAGCCTCCCTAACCGCTACAAAAATAGAGCGTATCGAAGAGAGGAAGGAGGAAGGCACCATTTAGTATGGAGATAAGAAAATGAGGAATCTATGCAGAAAGGGCATAGAAACAGTAAGATGGGAAAGAAGTTCATGAAATAAGATAATAGTTGAAGAAGAAAGTCAGAGGTGCTGAAAAACAGGACAGCGGTGAACCGAAAAAAGGTGGTCCTTAACATAACAAAAAACATTTTATTTCAACAAAAAGAAGGTCTACCTAACTCTCAGCTCGGACCCTCACATTTTTCCCCTGGGAGCGCTAATTCCCATAGATACAATAGTTGTATCCCCCTGAGGGGACCTTTAGCATGATATTGAAAAAAAGAATCAATGTACAAGGTGTGTTCTACGATCCGCGAACAGAAACAACGCGTTTGAAATTTAATGAAAAAATATAAGGATTAAACAAAAGAGCAATACAGGCTCAAAAAATGAGCATCAGAGAATCGACAAAAAAAAGATGGCCCGAGACCTAATTAAAAAATAAAGTTTTTTGTAACAAAAGGAAAGCCTCCCTAACCTTCAAATTGTAACCTAACATCTTCCTCGTGGGAGTTTGAATTCCTGAAGCTGCAGCAGCTTTCTCCCCTGCAGAATTAGAGGCTAACTCAAAACGAATCAAAATCCTTTCAATCTGTTGAATATTCGTACTTCTCCCTGTAGGAGAGTTAAAAATCGACGAGACATCGACGTAGTACCTTTTATCCCTCCTCATTTCTTTCCCGTAAACTTTTTCAGTTAAAGTGTGTCGGTTATGACAAATTTCTGATTTTTGCCTGTATGACACGCGAGTGTCTCACATGCAGTGAAGTTCACGTGAATTGAAGATTGATATTCACATCACATGGATGTCTTGGAGCATTACCCACGATAAAAAAAATTGTTTTATAGATCTTTCGACCAAAGTTATTCGTTGTATTTCAAGAACAGCATTTTTCACATTTTTTTTGAAAGTATTATTTTTGCGACCGATGTGTTCAAATTAACACAGAAGACAACCACCATGCGTACATACCGATGTCTTTAGGTGCTCTTGAATTTTGAGCATGATAATAAATGCTTTAGCGTCACTTAACCCAGCTGAAGTTTTCTCCCCCAAGGCAAAGTTGAAGTATCCGCGCTCATTTCAAAACCATCGCCATTTTTCGCTTCATGAGTAATGTATGTTGATGGAGGCAATTTCATCCCCGATCGACCAGTTCCGTTTATATCAAAAACTCGCCTAAGGTCAGGTCCCCTCGCAGCACACCAAGCTCAAACGTTGCCACAAATGCAGAAGCGGACTACTTATCTGCAGTTGCTGATTCACCAGACAAAAGTACATTTTTCACCGAAATCTTTTCTAGTAACTTGTAAACCAACCATGACTTGTCATAAAGAAGTCTTTCAGTATTGGTTTATTTATGATATAATAAATCGTAGGCAATGACATTATTAACCAATTGTTCACTTAAAAGCAGCTCAGTTCTTCTTTTTTTAAGGAATTCATTTTCAAAAGCGTTTTTATTTACAAGGACAACGGGATTTTTGTTGGTCGCTAGTTGAGATGGCAGACATATGCACATTCGTTGATTTCGCCTTTGGTTTTCTTCGCGACGTTCAACATTGCATGTAGTTCTGGTCTTCTGTGGACTCGGGACAAGCCAGTGAACGTATGTTCACTTAATTCTTTGATCATTTGCTATTTTCTTGGCCGGCTGGTAATTCGAAAAGAGAATGAAGTTTTTAACCGGTACTCTAGTATTAATAATGGTGCTATGCGATACCCAGTAAGGCACAGGATAAAAGAAATTCACCATAAGGGCACACACGTGAAATGAAGTATCTGTAGTGAGTGCATATTCAGGATGGAAACGGTTAATGCTCAAAATTTTTTTGCAAGAAATAAACTGAATATATTTTTCGAGCTAAATTGAGTAATATGAGAAGTAAAGAAAATATTACGATGTTTCAAGTAAAAAATTAATACGAACAAACACGGATACAAAATATGTGGGCGCATTCAGTTCGCATGTTGCATTCACTCGGTGTTATTAAACATTTTAAAAATTTCTCGAAATAAATCACATTCTCCATTTGAATCTGTAGTACCGAAATTCGTGCTCCATCAACCTAAGTAGAGTGGATGTCGTTGCAATTAGAATCGCACCAATCAACAGCCTTCTTTGAGCTTGAGCTAATTCCGAGTGTCAAGTCTTTTGGCTTCTCTTTGTTCTAGTCTTTCCTTATCGATCAAGAATCCTCATTGAGAATAAGGAAGAAAATTTCTCAGCACATTCTCAGAAAATGCTTATGTGAGAAATCCCTCAATGCTGCGTTAAACGTTGGGAAATTCCCCGTCCCCGACACTTGTAAGTTGTAGCCGAAAAAGTAAATAGCATACAAGTTGATAAAATGAAAATGTATGCATAAATGTATTCTATCTGAGCGCGTAGTCGTAGGCTAATATATTCACTGGCTAAACATCCTATTAACCCTAACTCAATAAAGGCGTTCCAAAAAGAAGGAGGAAGGCACCATTTAGTATGGAGTTAAGGGAACGCAGAATCTATACACAATGTGCATAGATACAGTAGGTTGAAAAAGAAATTCATGAAACGAGATAAAAGTTGAAGAAAAAAAGTAGTAGGTGCGGAAAAACAGGCCAGCAGTGAACTGAAAAAAAAATGGTCTGTAACTAAACCAAAAACCTATTCTATTTCAACAAAGTGAAGGGCTATCTAACCTTTAGCAGGGGACCTCATATATTCCCCATAGGGGCGCTAATACCCATTGATACAGTCGTTGTATCCCCTGAGGGGACATGAGTACCAGTAAAAATGACTCAGTAGCTAGCAATGGTTTAACCCTGTACATGGCATAGAGGCTATTATATTTCCTATCCCAGCGTGTATCTAAACTAATTCTTGCACTTAAGAAAAGTTATGCGATACGTTTTCTCTGTGGGTATACAATCACATTATACATGATTATATGTTTTGTGAATTGAAGGATCGCAGCAGTCATGCCGCCTAATGCAGAGTCTCCATCACCAATGTTTCCAATGTGAATTCGAGTAATTTGCTTAGCAAATTACATGAAGGTGCTCAAGCATGGAAGCAAATGCTCATCTTCCACAGAGCAACCGCGAAAAAGCATGGGCACATAACATCAAAAGTTATATAAATTAAGAATTTGTCGTCACATACTGAAAAATTACTCTGTTGAGAATTAGTAACCTCAAATTTAATAGAAGATCTTACTTTCAAGGCTTTCGTCGGAAATGATTGAATATATATTAGTTTCAGCCTCCCTTTACCACAACAGAGAGGTTCAAAGAGAGGAAGGTTGAAAACATCATTTCGTAGGGAGTAAGAGACACTATAAATTTGAATAAGGAAGTATATTAGGTGCTGAAAAATAGGACAGCAGTGAACTCTAGATGATGATCCATATCGAAACAAAACACATTTCACTTCAACAAAAAAAGCCTTCTCACTTCCAAGTTGGGCCCTCACATTTCCACTGAGAGCGCTAATTCCCTCAGCAACAATAGTATAGCATCCCACTGAGGATTCAAGCCACGAAATCAATCAAGAAAATTTCTTATTGGTTTGAAAGATTGGCAGGCTAAGGCGGAGTTTTTGTGTTAGGTGCAATGTTAGGCAAACATTCATGTGCTATTATGAAATGACCGCCCTGTGTGATTTTTTCCCCTGCAAATTCATATATTTTGCACAGATGAAAAGGTTTGTTATTCTTACTTTTGAAACAATAATATCATTCCCCATCATAATATTTTTTTTCCCCTGCAAATTCAGAGATTTTGCACAGATATTAGGTTTGTTATTCTTACTTTTGAAACAAAAATTACATTCCCCCTCATAATATTTTTCTCCCCGGCAAATTCATACGTTTTGCACAGATAGAAGGTTTGTTATTCTTACTTTTTTTAAATAAATTACATTCCCCCCTCATAATATTTGAGCAGCGAGCATCCCAGCGTGGTGTTTACTTTTGGAAGTAGAGGCAGAGAGTCAGCATCATTTTCTCTGTAAATGTTTACCGATTTGAGGACCAATTGCACAAACAGTTGATAGAAATTTTTTCTGAGCCTGCGCTGAAGTTGTTATACTTTCCGGGGTAAATAATTGATGTTGACCGGAGTATTTACGTTCATCGTTCGTGCTAAGTAGATCTGATCGAACTGTTCGACTCAATTTGATGCTCAATCTTGAGCTTGTGCCCGTAACGTATATTGTGCCCGTAACGTTACCCGTATATAAGGTAACGTATTTTATATTTTTTATCTTTCATTGTCGCTAACCGAATGTCACGATACAATGCTGGTCAAGCACGTAACGTAGGAGGACTTGCAACCTCCGCAAAATAAATAAAATGTACACCTTTCTGCTCGCCAGCTACCCACACAATTGGTCATGGAGAATAATGGGCCTCAAGATTAAACACATTTATTTTTGAGTGAACACATGGAGCTGACACAGGTACATTGGCACAAGTGAACATCTTTTTATCGCAACTAATTTTGAGTGAACACATGGAGCTGACACAGGGAAATTGGCACAAGTAAACATGTTTTTATCGCAACACTCGTTTTCGCACCAGAGCCCTCAGGCAAGATGTTAATGATCTGCGACCTGATAGTTTTATCCGGCATAATGATGTTACGTAGACAAACGGAGAAAAATTCGCTACATGACATCAATCCTGCTTGTCACACGGCATTCCTTATAAGGAAGACCTCCTTGTGAATTTGCACTTGATGCCTACATTCATAACACTTTCTGCGCGCCTCTTCTTCCCTGCATTCTTCACTATTACAACTGGAGTAAATACCCTGTCGTTGGCCTGTAGAGGCTCGACACAGCCTCCAGGCTTCGTCATTAGCGTTGAATACCAGGCTGGCTGCCTGCTTCAATGTTGCGAACGCTCAGCCGGTTGTGTCGCTACAGGCCCTCGGATGTTAGGCGTTCACAGCCCACGTCTCCGCTATCTCAGCCTCCGCGTAGGCCATCTATCCCAACCCGCCTGTGCACATAATAAGCGGGGTTGAGTCATCTATTCCCCGAGACATGAATGTTATATCCCCCTTTAAGAATTTACATGAAGCTTCAACTGACAATGTGGCAATAGAATGAAAAACATTTAGCCTGCACTTCCATAGTTCAATAAGATACGAATATTCTGATTTCCCTCTGCGAAGTGATGTAATAATTCTTTCATTCCCCACATTAAAGTGAAACTCTAAACACGAGCACAATTCGAGGATAATTCAAATGAAAACCCAAAGAACTAATTTCAACATTAACAATGAAATCACTGCGCCCCCCACCTAGACACACTTCCATTAAAAATATGAAGACTGCACTTTACTAAGATTGCACTTTGCTAAAATAAACACGGACATTCTGTAATCCCATTTATCCTATTTCAAATCAAATCGAAACACCCCTAGTTGAGCATGGTATTTGAACAATTCCACAGACTGATTCTCACCTCCCCCATTGAAGAACTCGTCAAGAACTTGGACAACAGAATATGCAAGCGGGAATTGAAACCTATGGAGAGTAAAATCATCGATACTTTAGGATGTCTGAGGAGTGGGAAAGATGCCCGTGAAATTTTGTGAATGTTATTAGGGTTAAGTACTCAAGTGTTTAGTACGCACTTTACTTCGGCGGGAAAAAACAGACACATCGGTTAGAAGAATACGACACAATATATCACGCTGTGGCTGATAGTAATGATTGTAGTGTTAATTGTAAGGTACCCTGTTTCTGCGGAACAATGTTTAGATGATAATGTGCTTAAGTAGAATTTACCATGTGTGTCTTATATGGGCTGCATACCGTAGTACTTATTATTCAATAAATAGCTGAAAGCGATTTAATAAAAAAAAAAAAAAAATTGTCAGGCCTATTTTTTTTTAACTCTAGGAGGGCCGTCCTGTCGAGAATCTGTTCAGAATGACCAAATTCTTGCGAATTTAAAATGAAAATTCTTGTAATCACATTTTTGCGAATTTAAAATGAAAATTCTTGTAATTGCGTAAAAAAGTTGTGTCTTGAAATATCTCAGAAAAACCCAGCAGCCAGAGGGGTCGCTTCAACATGAATGTTTTATGTCGCTTCAACATGTATGTTTTTTTACGCCTGTATGTTTTCTTTCAACTCAGCTGCGATAAGGTGCGAGAGCCGTGCGAGAGCCAAACGATGTATGTTTACAGTGTGTCTTGTTTCTGGAGGGGCTTATGTTGTGGTTATGCGAGCGAGCCTTGGGAAACTCGATACGGTCGAAAAATGCCTAACCAAGCGCGAACAAAGTCGCCTTGTAGTCAAAGATAAATCGAGACTCTCAAACCGAGAGAGTCGGCAAACCAACGGTCGGTTCGAAGGAGCTGAGCGTGAGAAGAAAAATGATGCTAAGAAGGAAATAAAGGCAAGCGGCGGCACTACCAATTAGAAAAGAGGTAGGCGGGCACTCCGAGGCTCCTAAGATTCTCATAGGCCGAAGGTGAGAGTTCTCAACCCTCGAAGAGAATGCGCCAGGGCTCAAGGCGTCGGAGGAACAATGGACAGTTCGACCGGCGTAACCGTAACGTGAGGTGCAACCAAGAAACGCGGGGTGTGTTCACAATAACAAGCGTGCTTAATGCAATAATAAGAAAAGTGGCTATATTGAAAATTATACTAAGTTTCACGCTATAATGTAATCCAGAATTTAACACATTCTCGTTTCACTTGCAGAAATTTTACGTGTTCTCGTCACCACGTTCACAAAGGGGAAATTTATCAAAACATAACCCACCGTGGGAGTTATTGATGGAACAAGGAGATGCTGCACTAGAAGGGAGGGTAAGAGATGCATTTTTTAAAAAAAAAAAGAAAGAGTAAAGATAGTGTTGAGATAAATATTGCGATAATTCATTGTCATTCACACATTGATGCGCTTAAAAAGTAACAAGTTAAATTTTTATCTTTGCATTCACACATTGATGCGCTTAAAAAGTAACAAGTTAAATTTTTATCTTTGACAGGCGGGACGGTAATTCAGTCACACACCTGAGGATTGATCAGCTCGAATGAAGGGAATCAACGTGTAAACAGGCTGAAACGAAATGAGCAAAATAACGTCCTCACTAGACATTTTCTGAACAGTGTATAAAACAGGCCTTTGAACTGAAGCGAGTAGCGGACGAATTTTGTGGTTGAAGTGACCTTCGCCTACTGGGCTGCTGGGGGCGCTGAGATATTGGAATCATTATTGTGTTGTGTTTGGATGCATATGCAATCTGCGGTTAAAGGCTGGCCAGCCAAATTTCTGTGTAATTATGTGCAGTAGGTCATTTGACGTATGCTATTTGCTTTCATTACTTAATTGGAATTGTTCCTAACACCAATCATTGTGTGTGCGCTCATTGATGTTTGTATCACGTATAGCTGGGAATTATAAATGTTAAGCATAATTCACCCTGTGTATCATGCCCCACAATATTAGAAGCAATCCATCGTAATGCAACGGAGGGCGCCCAGAAAATGCGCTGCGTAAGTGGGTCAGCGATACCCGGTGAGTACCTTTATTTTAGTATATGTGCTGTAATTGCCGATGATAATTCATTTAATTTGTGTTGTGTATATAGCCTGGAGGTGTGCCATTCCTCTATTCCGAGAACCTGATCTTCTTGTTAATGAATTGTTAACAAGGAGGTGAAGGGAACACTTCTCGTGACACGAATCTTTGTCACCAAGGAATTTCATTCACTGCGTTTTCTCTCTTTCGAATCCTGTACGAAAATTGAGAATTATCGTTTCATATTCTACTCAAATGCTAGGAACATTCCTGATTCAACACACGGGAAGAAATTGAACTAATTCGTAAGTAAGGCTGAAAAATTAGAAAAGATATTCATATACGACTACAAATTCCCATGAGCTGGCGTTTTGCGTTATACCATCAGATAATAAACACACCAATGCATGGTTGAAGTTTTTCGTCCCAAAAACGTAACATCGACCGACATGCGACACATGATCGAACACAGGGTATTATTTGTGTATCGCAGTTTTAGATTCCACACAAGGAGCACTTTGCATGAGGAGTGACTGGCAGTGTTGCACATGACTTGTTTCCCCTTCTCATTCAAGTAGCTTTACCTTGCATTGCCTAAATGCCTCAGATGAAAATATTATTCAGAGTGTTTTTAAAATTTTAGGATTTCGTCTACCTTACCGATACTATCGGCTAGTCATGAAGCGTTAATCCATCAACAAATTAAAACACTTCATCAAATTCTGCTTCTTAAAATTATGAAGTACATTGATTTTGAGACAGGTTACTCTGCGCTTTCCCTTCGCTGTAAGCAGTTTTAGCAACCTGCTTTGAATAAAAAGTTTCACATCGAATTAATTCTGGCCACTATTTTGAAAAAGACATGGCCTAAAAATAAGGAAAATAATTTGGCTGTACCTCCTATCGCTCAACAGTATTATTTAATATTTAAAATGGACTTCAATGATGATTGTGATATTCTTAGGAATAGGGCATCGTATTAATGCAATGAATAATTCACATTCCAATTCATCGATTAGGTTAGATTAGATTATAAGTTAGTTTGAGCCTCCATAACCGCTGCAAAAATAGAGCGTATCGAAGAGAGGAAGGAGGAAGGCACCATTTAGTATGGAGATAAGAAAATGAGGAATCTATGCAGAAATGGCATAAAAACAGTAAGATAGGAAAGAAGTTCATGAAACAAGATCAAAGTTGAAGAAGAAAGTCAGAGGTGCTGAAAAACAGGACAGTAGTGAACCGAAAAAAAGTGGTCCTTAACATAACAAAAAACATTTTATTTCAACAAAAAGAAGACCTAATTAACTCTCAGCTCGGGCCCTCACATTTTCCCCTGGGAGCGCTAATTCCCATAGATACAATAGTTGTATCCCCCTGAGGGGTTCCAATTCATCGTATTAATGTGTGATTGTAAGACTGTAACGCATATCGACTGAAATAAGTGTGGGAGCAAGTGATGCATTGGAAAGTGTAAATTTTTCAAAGAATATACTTATGAAATACAAAAATAAAAAATTAGTGATAGTTAATAAAGTCGTCACTATTTCTTGCTCATAGCAGTTAATTCACGGTGTGTGCAGTATCTAAAAACGTTTAGAGTATCTAAAAACGGGCGTGGAACATCACGATGAGGTGATTACAAAAATGAAAGAGGCATAAATATTAAGTTATCAAAAAAATACCGGGTGTTATGGCAGTGCTCCTTCAAGGGACACAAATACCGCGAATTACAAAGTTTCACTTTCATAATCCCTAAAATTCATGACTCAAATAGACTCTTGGCATTTGCAAATCTTACAAGTTTCGTAGCGGAGCAGATTTCCAACAAACGCCTAACATCACCTTAAAAAGTCAATTCTTTTCATAACTTCCTCAGCTGTGAACCTCACAAACGCACGTATTTCATAGCTGGAGAAAAAATTAAGAATGAAAGAGTCCAGACGCACTTCTCCCTCGTAGCGTTAATCTATTAAACCTCACAACGGCTTGGCCGCTGTGCATCAACAGTATTACTCCCTTTAACTGAGGTATCTTTATTACTCCCTTTAACGAAAAATAGATAGAAAACTCATGCATGTACTTATTATGACAGATTCGATAAGAGGACACTTTGGTTGAGCTTGTTGACACTTAGACTGCTGAAGGTAAAACTGAAGTTTATTATTCAACTCAAATTTTAAATTAGTTTAGTTGGCAATGTTGAAAATATCTATCATTAACTGGATCGAGCCTTCATTTAGTTTTGATGGATAATTTCTGAAAACTGAGCAGTGACAACTCTTCGGTGAGCACTGAGCAGCATTATGAAAATCCGTTCTGTGTCACCCTGGTGGCTCACATCGAAGTCTAAGTGTTAAATGGCCAGTGACAGTGAAAATGCAACCAGCTGGGAGCAGATAACCGGACACACAGTGTAGATATGTAGCGTTTATCATGTCCAAGATATGAGTCGCAGCAAAACAACCCCTCATCATTTTCTACCTCACTCGAACACTAAGCGTAAACAACCTATTTGAAGTTTAACGCAGTTGCACGGAAGAATTTTTCCAGTTTTTCACAGTGATCGTAGTTTTAAGACAAATTCCAGCAGTTCACCGCAGACAAAATGCATGTGAGTCAATTCGAATAGCGTTTTTTGACAGCCCTGAGCAGTAATTGTCTACAGTCGAATTGAAGCAGATTGTTCTCTGTTGGCCTTCGTCGTTCGCCGCAGTGAATGTCTCTGTCGAAAACAAGCATTTACAATCTGTGTTATTTAAACTTTTTAACAGTATTCAAGCCGCACATATCGCTCGTTTGCGAAAAATACGTCAGAGCTCAAAAAACTAGATTTTTTAATTATCCATACAGACTTTAGGGTTGGCATCCCGGGACCTCGGATGATTTGGTGCTAAAATTTTCTTCCGGTCCGGGAATTTCCTTTTTCCCGGGGGTCTATATAGCATACTGTCAGGCAGAGCATGTGCAATGGTGTCGAATCCAGTACAAAATATTTTTTCATAATGTCAATATTTCCTTTCAAGAGTTTGGCCCATTGCATTCCCCAGCTCGGTTTGCTTACGCTGATGGTGCGCCCGTGCTTTTACTTTAGCTGGCCCTCAAGTTTCATTTGTATTGTATTTCAAGATCCTAACGTTAGTCTGATTACCTAACTGAATAGCCCAAATATTTTGCATGTATTTTCACGTATTTTTGTCGTGTTATGTAGTAGCTCAAGTCTGTACACGTTGTTTTCGGAAAAAGAAATTGATTACACTCTTTGCTGAAATGTATTCGTGAATTTAAAAGTAAATGAATTACTGTCTTTGCTGAAATTTATCTGTGAATTTAAAAGGCACTGCAAAGAGAATCATCCATTAATATCTGATATCAAAAAGAAAAATGCGTGACCTCTCTCTTTCATAGCAGGCTTTAGCCCACAGGGAGACCTGGCCTAGAAAAGGGATTACGGGACCATCTATGTAGGTAGGAAAAATTCTCTTTAAATAAACATGACGCAAAAGTCAGCTGTTATAGAACGGTGAATCAGACTTCACCTTGAGATTTATCTGTTGCTTGCAATTATCTGTTGCTGAAGAACCATTTTTAAATTATTTTTGGTTTTTAAAATTATATAAGCCGCTTCATATAGTCTTGAAGACCGAAAAATGTTCCACACAGTCGTTTTTATCTGCCAATAACTGCCAAAAACCTGCATACAAATGTTGAGCAGTTCTTGGCAGATAATTCGCTTGTGTGGAGTATTTTTTATTGAACGTTTGAGTCGTGGCCACTAGTGGCTTCTTGCAGTTCCAGGCAGATCTAAGCAGACGTTCTCGCGAGTGCCGCCGACAGCCTCGGCAGAGATGGTCGTCCCTAAAGCGGACGTAGCGACCGCTGCACTGCGCTGCGCAGTCACTAATCTCTGCCAAAATGTCAAGAAACTGCCAAAACCACCGCACTGATTTTCAACTGGGAGCTACACGATCATTACTTGAGCATGAATATATTGATCAAGATTCAATTCATCAACCTACAATATATTCATAAAATTACGTTAAAAAAGGTAGATTGATTTTCCTTCACCACAACGATGGTGTTCTTTAGAAAAATATAAGGTCCAATTTATATGGAGTTGAGGAAACAGGGAATCTATGGACAAGGTGTTCCCTCACAACATTCCCTGCAGATAGAAACAGGTAATTAGGAAGTATTATTAAATTTGATAAATGGTAAAAGAGAAAAAAGTTTAAAAGTAGGTGGTGATAAACCTGACAGCAGTGAATCGAAAAAAGATGGTCGTTAACAAATCATTAAGCCTTTCTATTCCCAAAAAAAGAGAAAGCCTTCCCAGCCATCAGCTTGGGACATCACACATTCTCCGTAAGATTTAATAACAGTAATTAGTTTATCAATTTTATGGATATTTTATTTTGAGAAAAATCTACACAATTAGTAGCCACGAAAACGGAGTTCCACTAATGCATTAAATAACAAACCCACGTTAATAAACATCGAATAAACTATGAACACTTATGAGACGTGCAAAATATTCCATGCACATATTTGAGACGCGAAGAAGTGAGCAATTAATTTAAAGTGAAAATATTATTTACAAAGATTTTTAGGGTTCTCGTCAATTCTGTCGAGAACACAAACTTCCTAAAAATTTCCTCAGAAATTTCAAGCATTTCCTTTCCCTCATTTGTCTTGACAACTGGCAGAAAATTCCGGAACCATGATAAAAACACAGACTTCATCTCAACAAACCATTTTCTACCGAAAATTAGGAGAAGAATTCAAAGCCTCGCACCCCGGCGCATCTCTCGCAAAATGATTCAAAGTCCAAAATAATCGGATTAGCTCGTTCCCATTGCTAGAGACTAAAAAGTGCTACAACTTTTTGGCCGAATCAATTGTGTTAACTTGGCCAACTCATGGCCAAAGAGATGTAGAAACCGGTCCAAGTGCACGAATGGTTTACATTGTTTTCAGGAGCAAGCATGTAAATGTTTCAGACCTTTTTCGTAAATACAAAGAGAAAAGATTTCAGTCATAGAAGTAAAAATATCAAAGCCAAATTTTTTAAACTGTTTGCATTCAATACGATAGAAATCCATTCTAATATTGTTTCACAGAAACGGGGTGCATATTTGACCCCAATGAACAAAACTTCTTGAGAACTTCAAGAAATGTCGCATCAAATAAAAGTGCAGGGTGTAACGAGCTGAACTTCTTATTTCTTATTACAATGAAACAAAAAGTAGCAGGATGCTAATTCATTTTTGTACGAAAGTTCCCCATTTAAAGTTGTCGTTTTCACGGTTTAAAAAATCACATCGGTTAAAGTGACGCCCTCCATAATGGATTCACTGGGTGAACCGAATTCTGCTACTTCTCATCACTCTCTCAATCATAATGATTGGTACGTTGGCCGATTCTCCCGGAATATTTATTTTCAAATTCTCCAGAGTTTGTGTGCGGTCAATGGAGACACGGGATTGTAAATACCCCACAAAAATAAGTCACATGGGACCAAATGGGGATAACGCGCAGGTCACTCCAAATCGCCTCTCAGTGAGATGAGGCGTCCTGGGACGCGATTTCGAAACACATCCATCGATGTCCTTGAATCTTCACTTCTTTTTTTTTCTGCCCAGCACCAGTTCCCCTGAACGTTGTCACCCAGAAAATAATAGATTTCTGGTCTGGGACAGATCCCAAAGGCGCAATATTGAAGCGGTTTTCGACATCGCGCTGGGTTAAAACCACCGAACTTTCGTTGGAAAAATTGGCGTCTACGGAAAATGCACGCTGTTCGATACTCCAACGCATAATGGCAACTGCGTGGAGCTCCATGGGCAACTGAACCACCAGGTCACACAACTTTATGATCCCCTCTTTCGAACGAGACCACTCCCACCTGCCTGGGGATCCTGTAAGCTTCAGGGTACTTTCATGAAAAAAGTTAACTTGCCGCACTCCGTATTTATGACCAGTATCTACGAAATCCAAAACATTTTACAAAAAAATTGAAATAAATTTGTACTTCTCGGAGGACAAATAATAAACTACGGTGAGATGAAAAATTCGGCTTAAAGTTTGTCCTATAATAGGAGCATATTACTTTATAGGAAGTAAATAATGAGAACATCGTAGAAGATAGTCATCAATGTGTAACATAAGTGCATGAACGATAAAACTAACTCGTGTACGCCTACGTTGGGGATTGACAAGGAACGTTCACAAACAACAACATATTCAATACTGAAACGAGAGTTCAAACCTGATGCGCATTCCAGTATAAAATTCCTATTCAATTATAGTTTAAACGCGAGTTCAAACTATTCTGGACAGGAGACCAAAGGTCCACGGTAATTACACAAAGAAATTATACGTGAAACTGAATCGACTTCATTTCTGTGGTATCGAAGAACCAAATGACATCGAACTGTTTTGAAGTCATTGAATACTCGTCAAACTTCAAGAAAATCGAGATGAAAAAGCTTAGCCTCGGATGTTATTGGAAGTTGGTACACTAAATTGAATGGAGACTTTTCCTTGAGAAAAGTTTTGTGTTTTCGTGAAATTAATCGATGTGAGGAATTTAAATCTTTAGCCATTACTACTGCTATTAACCCACTCTCGTAGAGTTGGATCCTTGAAAACATTGTCTAATATTTGTTTTGAAAACGTTATTACTTATACTATACTCCAATACATGGCTTCTAGGGAGCTCCTACGAAAAAGTTCTCAAATTCTCATGACTCCAGGGATAAGCATCTGAAAGTAGGATTTGGGTTTTTTCCTATCCCATTTTCCCATTAGCATCTCTAGCCCTGTTTTATCGGCGCTGTTCATCAGGTTACTATTTAGTACGCAAATAAAATCACACATTTAAATAAAAACAGAAAATTAGACTTTTCGACCCCCAGCTTCTACAAAAGACGTGTTAGATTTACAAACCCAGCATGGTTGATAACGCAAGCATCGCAGTCGCAAAATTCTACGCTTAGAAGCGTTTCACTTTGATGAAGTCAACGACGCGAGGAAACGTTTGAGCGTGATTCTTAATTTTTCCTCGATGTGATCAGTTAGACAACTTCGATAATTAGATAAATTATCTCAAGCCAGAAGTTATCAGTTGTAGTCAGCAACTGTTAATGGCGAATATTGCCCGTAAACACGTTTCTAGCAGCGAGTTAAACTTAAGTTCACTACGTAATTTATATGAGAGCCAATTTTAGAATTCAACCCTGAAAATGGCATACATTGAATGACGTGGTTTCTTTCGGTGTTCGTAGAGTATTCATGAAAATTGAGTTAGTGACCACCGGTCAACATCACGGTATTTAAGAGCACAGTGTGACCTAGACATGGGTCGCATCGCGCAATGCGTGTTTTCGCGACGAACATGTTCGACAATCTAGGATAGACTACTACTCTGCACAATCCGACAGTAAGCATTTTACTGTAAGTCCAAAAATGAACTTGCAAAATACGGCTCCAAAATTTTGCTCGAAAACGTGTTTTGGAACGATATAAACATAAACAGAAACAGAATATTACATTATTGGTTAGTTTAAGCCTCCCTAACCGCTACAAAAAAAGAGCGTATCGAAGAGAGGAAGGAGGAAGGCACCATTTAGTATGGATATTAGGGAATGCGGAATCTATGCAGAAGGGTCATAGAAACAGTTGAGAAATAAGTTCTTGAAATAAGATAAAAGTTGAAGAAGAAAGTAGTAGGTGCTGAAAAACAGGACAACAGTGAACCGAAACAGGACAACAGTGGTGGTCCTTGACATAGCAAAAAATATTTTTTTTTTAACAAAAACAAGACCTACCTAACTCTCAGCTCAGGCCCTCACATCTTCCCCGTGGAAGCGCTAATTCCCATACATACAATAATTGTATCCTCCTGAGGGGGCATAAACAGAAACTATACGACAAATGGTGGTGGTAACTTTACACAGTAATGAACAAACTAGTCTAGGCGTAAGTTAAGATATCAAAGTATTGCAGCCCCACATAAAGCCTCGATGCCAGCGCTGTATTACAATAGGTTCAACAATAGGTGCAAAGAAGCGTTCCCTAGCACTCGTTCTTTTCGGCTTATCAGCAGAAAGATCGCAGACAATGAAATTTTTATAGTTTTATAATTTATACGAAACTAACGTTCATTGAAGAATGTTAGCAATTTATCTGAAAATCAAAAATACGTAGATTAATACTTACAACCGCAATTGGTTAAACTAATATTCAATATTCAACTCAAATTGAACGGCAGAAGTAGTAAGTAATTTTAAAATAAGCCAACATTAACTGCATCATGCCTTCATTTACCTTTACTTACGTACATATGAACATCGAGTCCGGTCGGTGAGCATCATTATGAAAATCCCCTCCGTGGCCACCGGTGGCGCACATTGCGGTCAAAGTATGAATAATGGAAACATAATTTTGCTCTAAAGGATCTCTCGCAAACGATGGAATTTAACGTGCGTAACTACAGCTTCCCCGTAGAAAATGTCTGACCAGCAGTTAATAATAACATTCCAAGTTTTAGGTTTCCTTGGATAAGAGTAAGCTTCCCTGCGCGTGAAAGTCGAAGATATTCATGCAGATTGCTCCGACCGAGAAGGCAATACACTCTGCAATGCATTCATCGTAAACAAACCATGGGATAGATTTCCAGAAAGCTGTCCACTATTTCTCTCTATAGAGTATGTACAGATTACCAATTCGGTGAAACAAGTCGGCTCATGAGAAAAAAAAATTAGAGGAAACAAATCGATTATACTCGGACAGAAATGAACTGCAGTTTTTCCCACAGATGATGAGAAAAACATTAGCGAAGGCCTAGTAGATATTTCTTTAGAATTAAAACAGAGATCACGCAATACTCGTGCATATTCCACCCTCAGCCGAGCCCAAGTCACGTGTGTATCCACTGACTAAGTTAACGTTGCGCAGGTAAAGAAAGTCTTGTGAAACAGTTACAACTTGATGTAAAAGTTGAGCTCGTTACGCCGAGCTAGCTACAGAATAAGAAAAAGTAAAAAAGCAAAAAATTCGCCAGTAAGAGCAGGTCACTGTGACATTTGAGACGCACATATCTCTGCTCGGCGAGCCCGTGATGGGATAGTCGTACTTTGAGACTATAAAGTCAGAAACTGTGTCGGAGAGATTTTTAGAGACTGTGGGACAGTCACTGAACAACTGCTCGAGTTAATGTATAACGCGCATGGTAGGAATTTTACCATGACGTTTACCGTAGGAAAATTAGCAACATCCTATAGTGTCTCTCTCTTAATTCTTTTATAAAAAGCCCGATTGGAACAACTGATATGGAACAAAACCGAAAAGCATCGTATATCTCCATCTCCGGTGGTCATATACATATATAGCATGGACTAATTCAACGCAGCCAAAAATATCCTGGGCCAATGTAGGGACTTGCAGTTGAAAATTTGAAAATAGTGTGAGAAAAGTTTGATCCCAGTAGTTGTACAACTTGCATCAACTGATCGCATGACCTATCTTCAAAGAAAATTATTAACGATATTGTGAATTATTAATTAAATCTTTCGGAAAGTTTTGCTGAATAGAATGGAATTATCTGTGTATATACGTTTGATAACGGAGGCGGTCACTGTATTCCCTCTGAAACGTTTAGTAGCCTTGGTACACTGGATTTTCCAGCGTACTTCCTGAAGACATGTATTGTAATCATCTCAAACGTTTTGGCGCAAATGATACCTGCAATTGTTTGCCACAGAAATGAAGAAATGGAAGCGTTGAAAGAGACAAGAAGACGTAGAATACAGAGCCGAAATTTATCCTCAACTTTAAGCCAGCTAGTACGAGCGAGACAAATAACAGTAACCTAGTTCCTTTATCTCATTCAAAATGAAACGGCATTTTATCTTTAACGGAGCTGCCGAGCCCTTTGTAAGCGAGTTTCATGTACACTACTTTTTTCGACAAGCTCACGAATTTCAATCGAGTTTAGCTTTCGAGAAAATGATGTGTAAACAAGGAGCTGGGGGAGGCGTATAGACATGTTCAGTTACCCATCCTTATATATAACGACCGTTTTAGATGTAAATTCTAGAGATGAAGGAAAGCAATATCAGCTATTTTCTCAATTTATGTACAACGCAAAGAGGATGCGAAATAATTCAAATTGTTTACTTTACATTTCATCGTTTAGCAGTTTGCAACTTTATGTATTGAGCTATTATAAAAATTCACTTCGGTTAATTTTGCTGTTTTTCATTTAAGAGATACCGAATCTCTCGCAAAGTACCCCGAAGTATAAATGATATATATTAGCGGTCGTCATGGGATGGTCAACATTAGATCAGGAGTATATGTAGCAACATACTGATTCAGCAACGCTGACAAAATAATGGAAAAACATCTAAGCTACACAATAAACTAACGTCACACCTGATCAGTCAATCTTCCGGAACGTTTAATTAAGAACTGAGCACACGTTTTCAAGAGCTCCTTTAAAACGGAAGGAGCAAATCATTTTCTGAGTCAAGTTAATACAAGCTTAAACAGACTGGAGTATGAGTAGACTTTCAGGGACGTTAGGCAATGGAAAACCTACCTCAAAATTTTTCATAATAAGAAGGTGATGGAGAACGTCGCATTTTACTTTCATTGTTCCGACCGACTGTCCTAAGCAAAACTCACACAGTCTAGCTCCTCGAAATTTCCAGGCACGTGCATGTCGAGCTCGTCGCTGCTGCTGCGATGGCACGAAGCTGCAAATTGAGTTGAACAACAAAGCATTTACGATGCACTGGAGGTTTAAGTGTTGAACTTGAGTTAAACTTCAAAATTGAATCAAAACTTTTTGAATACAGGATGAGTTTCACTTTCCTGAAAACTGTAAATTATACTTTTAGAACCTTCACTCTCTACTCTACCCTACCAAAACAACTTGACGATCGGAACATGTAAAAAAGGCGAATTTACAACACATTGAGCTTTCAAGAATCAAAATTACCAAAAAAGTATTTTTTATGTTTCTATTCGATATTTACATTTGGAGTGTTTCTCGTATTCTGTCTTCACGATAATTTTAAGCCTCATCAGACTCAAAATTTGATTTTAGTTCACTGAAATTTCATAAAAAATTCTGAACAGGTTTTGCGCAAAGGTTTGATTAAAAAAAGGTTGTTTTTGAAGCCTCCTTAACCACAACAAATGTGTTTCATAGAGAGGAAGTAGAAATGCATACTACAGTATGGAATTAATGGAATTGAGAATATTTGCATAAGGTGTCTTCTTACACAAGAGCTGTGTACGTAGGCAAAGCAAGTCAAAAAGGCCGCACATGAAAAGAGAAAAATTATAATAAGAAAGTACCAAGCATTAAGAGGACGTTTCGGGGTAAAAAAAAAGTCTAATTTCTCGGTGGATTTTTCTGAGATATCTACCGTAGGTGTAAATTGTTATGAATATTTTTTTATTTGTGCGTATTTTTCGTAACCATACATGAAAAAGATTATTTAAAAAAAAACATGAAAAAACATGTGTTGCGGAAAATCCTACTCCTCCTACAATTTTTAACTCAGAGAACTGAGAAAATATTTTATAGATAGGAAATTGTCTTGTCCAGAGATCCGGTGCAAAAGTTTTTCGATTATTTGATTTTTTGAGTTTTGAGAACTTTTTTCTCTAAAAATGACATTTTTTTCCACTTTTTTGAATAATTTGCTTCTGATTTTTAAGGTGAATTGAAATTAAAAAAACTTTTGCACCGGATCTATTTTTCCTTTCAAGCGCTATCGATTGGTATGCTCGTCATCTCTGTACCTTCAAAACTGTGGGAGGAGTAGGTTTTCGAAAATCAAAAAGTGAGTGTGCAGAAACACCATTTTTCCATAAAAAAAAAATTTTCGTTCTTTACAAATTTTTAAATTGAGTCTTATGAGCGATTCTGTACCTTCTTATGTACCTTTAAAACAGTGGGAAAGGATCCATATCAAAAGTCAATAAATACATGTTTCAGAACAGGGTTTTTTTTAACAATTTTTTTATTTTCAAAGCTGGCTAATTTTTTTTCAATTAACTGTATTGCTTTGTAGCTCTTTTTAAGCCCTTTCGATTGATATGTATAATTGCCATTCCTGTAGCTTCAAAACTCCGGGAGGCGTTTATGTTTACATAGCCAGCTAATTAGCTGATGACTCAGCTGCCGGACTCAAAACACAAACACTCAATTACACCATCATAGTTTATCACTGAGTAATAGAATGTTTCGTTTGAGTACAAAATCATTTCAAGTAAGGCCATGAATGAACTCTCATGCTATTCCCGTAGAGAAACACTCAATACTGGCTCGTAATGGGGGGGGGGGGGAAGAGGAAGGTCACCCATCCATTGGTGCACCCCAAGGTCACACCAGTGAGCGTCTTTTACCCCGTCCACAAGACTAACCAATTGACGTACTTGAAAGCCAATTATATCGTTGGATGCGCAAGAAAAATCTCTATAAGATGAATTTATAAACCGAAAAAAGACCATAATCCGAAAATAGACCCGAACCGTGCCCTTTATATAAGGATAGCAATGAACTAAAAAAAATTAGCCGAAACAAAACGAAGACCTACTCTAGTTCAATAAAAATACCTACTCTAGTTCAATAAAAAGACCTACTCTAGTTCAATAAAAAGACCTACTCTAGTTCAATAAAAAGACCTACTCTAGTTCAATAAAAAGACCTACTCTAGTTCAATAAAAAGACCTACTCTAGTTCAATAAAAAGACCTACTCTAGTTCAATAAAAAGACCTACTCTAGTTCAATAAAAAGACCTACTCTAGTTCAATAAAAAGACCTACTCTAGTTCAATAAAAAGACCTACTCTAGTTCAATAAAAAGACCTACTCTAGTTCAATAAAAAGACCTACTCTAGTTCAATAAAAAGACCAACTCTAGTTCAATAAAAAGACCAACTCTAGTTCAAAAAAAGACCTACTCTAGTTCAAAAAAAAGACCTACTCTAGTTCAATAAAAAGACCTACTCTAGTTCAATAAAAAGACCTACTCTAGTTCAATAAAAAGACCTACTCTAGTTCAATAAAAAGACCTACTCTAGTTCAATAAAAAGACCTACTCTAGTTCAATAAAAAGACCTACTCTAGTTCAATAAAAAGACCTACTCTAGTTCAATAAAAAGACCTACTCTAGTTCAATAAAAAGACCTACTCTAGTTCAATAAAAAGATCTACTAGCTCTAGTTCAATAAAAAGACCTACTAGCTCTAGTTCAATAAAAAGACCTACTAGCTCTAGTTCAATAAAAAGACCTACTAGCTCTAGTTCAATAAAAAGACCTACTAGCTCTAGTTCAATAAAAAGACCTACTAGCTCTAGTTCAATAAAAAGACCTACTAGCTCTAGTTCAATAAAAAGACCTACTAGCTCTAGTTCAATAAAAAGACCTAATAGCTCTAGTTCAATAAAAAGACCTACTAGCTCTAGTTCAATAAAAAGACCTACTAGCTCTAGTTCAATAAAAAGACCTACTAGCTCTAGTTCAATAAAAAGACCTACCAGCTCTAGTTCAATAAAAAGACCTACTAGCTCTAGTTCAATGAAAAGACCTACTCTAGTTCAATAAAAAGACCTACTTTAGTTCAATAAAAAGACCTACTCTAGTTCAATAAAAAGACCTACTCTAGTTCAATAAAAAGACCTACTCTAGCTCAATAAAAAGCCTTAATCTAGTTCAATAAAAGGAAGGCCGAGCTAAACTTCAGTTCGGGACCTCACCTTTACCCTCTCGGAGCGCACAAAGCAAGAAGAGGAAGGTTGACGAGTCGGATTTACATCAAATTCCCACGTGTTGCAAAAATTTTCGTCATAATTTTATCAAGGAGAGTCGAAGAGAGTGAGAGATAAAATTATAAAAAAAAGAAACACTTGCACTAAAATTTCTCGATTGTCGTAAGGGAGGAAGGACGTTTGAGGTATTTTTTCCATTTCCGGCTGTCGTATTTTGATTTTTTGGCAGTGAAATCAAATTCCGGTCACATTCAGCGTCTCTATACCATATGTGATGATCAAGTATATTTTGCAATAACATGTTATAGCTACTTAAATCGTTATATGTTTAAATCAAAACACATTTATTTCTTCAATTTCATATTATTACTTACATTTAGCTAAGTAAAATGTTCTTCCATTAGAACGCAGTAGCTGCTCTGGTTATTGCACCAGCTTGAGCCATCGTATTTATATTCCTCGGGGTTAAAAAATTCACGAGCCTTGCAAGTTAGAAACATTTGTACTGATCCTGAGACAGAAAGGTGATGAATTGCTTGTTGAACAAATTTTTCTACGCTTAGGATTACGTTTTAAACGTAAGAAAAAGAAACAGCGTATTTTCTAACAGTAAATGAATTTAAGAAGTAGATAGCGAATAAATTCAAGGAAGACCTTGAGGCAGTTTGTCGTATAACAAATTCCGTAAACAGGCTTGAGGGAATCATTTCACAGGGCCAGTTTCGATCATCAATGAACGCGCCAGAGAGCTGTGTAGAAAATACTTTATTTTCCTCACTCTAGCACGGGCTTGGAAAAGTGGCCCAACGCCAAGAAGACGACATGAAGGCATTTGCGGCCCAAGAAGAAACCTACGAAAAAAAAGGACCCGAGCACGTACGTCGGGGTGAACGCCTTGCTGACCTTACCTCGGTACACCGCTGGAAGGCGATGTGTCGCACAGCGCGTGGACGCTAATGTCGCCTTCAATTGGGTACAGATTTGCTTGTTCTGGAGACAAAATTCGTGGCTTTATCAATCTTTTGAATTTAGAGGTGATGTGTCGCACAGCGCGTGCAGACGCCAGTGTCACCTCCGAGCTGCGCATACAGATTTGATTATTTTCTGGACGAATTCGTAGCATTGACATTCTTTTGAATTTAGAAGCGATTTGTCTCGCAGCGCTTGTGGCCGCTAATGTTAATTTCGATGTCAGCTTTGCGCAGCATTTACAGACTTGCTAAATTCTGGGATAAAATTCGGAACATTAACGTCCTTTTAATAAATTTATAGGAAATTAACGTGTCGCTCAGCTCGTGAAGACGCCAACGTCAGCTCTGAGCAGGGTTAACAAATCGATATATTTATGATTTAAAATTATTAACTTGATATTTATCTTTCATTTGAGTGTAGAGGAAGTGCAGTGTCGCATAGAGCTAATAGATGCCAACGACACTTTCGAGGAAGATCTGCAGATAAGCCTTTTTTGAGTCAAAATTTGTAAGTATAGCTTTCTTTTGAATTCAATTTTCGCTTTCAGCTCAAACTACTGGATTACTAAGCGCAGAATCATTAAATGGTGCGCCCTTGCATCGAAACTCTATTAAAATAGTTGAGCGAGAGAATTTGGTCCCAGCTGAATAAATTTGTAAATTTCGCCTTCTTTTGAATTAAAATTTCTCCTTAAGCCCAAATCAGCAATTGCCCGTCCCGCGGAATAACTAAATATTTCCTCGTGGTGAAATTCTACTTTAAAAGTAAAGTTTGGGGAGTTTGATGCCCTCTAATGGCCACTCCAGCCCCTGAAGCGGCAGCAAGAACCTGCTTCAAGTCACTGCTTATTAAATAAAAGAAGCGCGAAGCTTCCACAACTTCCTGGCAGAATGGACAAGTTCTCTTCAAATTCACTGCACCCTAACGGTGACAAGGTTGTTCTTCGCAAAACTGCTGTCAAAATCTTCTTAAAACTCTCATTTGAAATTAAAGTGGATGAAGAATGCGGTCATTTGACGTGGGAAATTGATTTTTTAACCGAACGTGAAATATCTATATTGGTCCTATGAATAAGTGAGGCATCCCAGCTGTAAAAGAGAAAAAAAAACAACTTGAAGTATAATGCGCTAAAATATAGAAGGAGTAAATAATTACTGCGTAAAGCCAACTATTGGTGTACTTCTCTCCAACTCTCCCTTTTTAATGCCGTCTTACGAACTGCATTAAATCTTCATCAGTGGGTTACACCGAGTTAAACAATTTAAACAATTTAAACAATTTATTTACCACAGGAGATACAGAGGTAGAATGTTTCTTAAGTCTAGTACAATGGACAAGTTTGAATATAGCTACCTGTGGGCCCGAATAAGTTCAGCGACTTCAGGGGCATCCTACCATCAACATTATTCTAAGGTGTACAATAATGTTTAACCTAAATCACTTAACCTAGTTTCGCATTTGACTGATCAGTGAGATAATTTACTCGATATCAGATATTTCATTTTACAATATAGGTTATATGGACTATATATAACAGTATATTCGATAAAAGATTTAACAGCAGACTGAAGGAAAATTACATATTACATATTACCCATGGCAAATATCATTATTGGAAACAGTCATGTAGGAGACAAGATTTGACTTGGTGATTTTACACGACTAATATTCCGATAGGAAGTGAGTCTCGAGATTTTTTTTGAATACCTTGTAAGAATTACTGTCACGGATCTCCGCAGGTATTGAGTTCCAAGTTTTAGTTCCAACGAAGAGGATACTGTGTTGCGACGGGGCCTTTGAATAATAAGGAAGCATGAATTTACTTCTATTTCGGGTTAAATGGTCGTGATGACCAGTCTGCGCACTTAATAATAGTTTCAGGCTATTGTCGCCATCATTTCTTAATGTTTTGTAAATGAAATTACAAATGGAGATTTTGTAGAGATCTGAAAGATTGAGTATTTGTAAATTTTTGAATGAATCATTTGTGTGAGCATTATATTCTAGATTCTTTACCGCTCTGATTGCTCTTTTTTGCAGAGTAAAAATTATATTGGTTTTATTTTTATCAGTTCCGTGCCATGCCTCTATTCCGTACTGCAAGTATGGTGAAATGAGCGTTCGGTAGAGCATTCGTAAAGCTGTTTCAGGCAGGTAATTTTTAACTTTATTCAGGATTCCGATGGATTTCGATAATTAGAACTAATATGAGCGATGTGCTCTTTAAAGGTCAGATGTTTATCTATTATGATGCCCAGAAACTTGCATGAGTTGGTTTCTTCGATTTCACCTTCGCCAATTTTTATGTGTGGGAGAGATATGCTTTTCTTGTATGAGAATGTAATATATTATGTTTTATCGATGTTGAGGCTTATTTTATTAGCTTTAAGCCATAATGAAACTTTATGGAGTTCATTATTTATACTTTCCGCAATCATAGCGGGATTTTGGCTCGGAAGGACCGTAGAAAGCGTGCTGTCATCGGCAAAAAGTATTAATTTGAAAAACGATGTTGATTTGATAATATCATTCATAAATATCAGAAATAGGAGAGGCCCAAGGACAGATCCTTGTGAAACTCCATGGCTAATTGTCTGTGGGTCCGATTTTGCGTCGTCAACGACAACGTATTGCTTCCGATTTGTTAGGTATGATTTGAACCAATCATGGGCAATCCCACGAATGCCATAACAGTGTAGTTTCGAGAGTAATATCTTATGGTCCACACAGTCGAATGCTTTTCGAAAGTCAAGAAAATCGGAGAAAACAAGCTTTCCTTCATCTATATTAGAGTAAAGGTACTGTAAATGATTTAATACAGCTTGTGTCGTTGATTTCTTAGAACGAAAACCGTATTGTCTCATAGAGAAAAGATTTTTGTTCAAAATACGAATACACTTTTTATACATAATTTTTTCAAATATTTTGCTCATAATTGGTAAAACAGAGATAGGTCTATAATTATTAACGAAGTTTTTATCACCATTTTTAAAAATATGCGTGACTCTGGCAGTTTTGAGAGAGTTGGGAAAGATGCCTTGAGAAAGTGAATGGTTGATAATATTAGATATGCACGGTGCTATTATATCAGCAATAGACTTAACAATTTTAGCTGAAAATGTATTCAATCCATTTGATTTATTTTTCAAATTGTTTATGCACGTAATTACATCGGAGGGATTAGTTGGCGTGAAAAAGAAAGAGTTGTGTTCACGGACATGGTCCATGTATTGCAAGTGGTCTGTAGGTTCACTAACGACACTATCGGCTATATTTTTCCCTATATTTATAAAAAAGTTGTTAAACACTGTTGCAATATCTTGTTTATCATGATATTTTACATTTTCCTGAACGATGGACTCAATTGTTTTTTTAGCGTTATTATTCGGTCTATAGCATGAATTAAGCAGGCGCCAAGTTATTTTAATATCAGTTTTGTATTCAGTAAATTTGCGCGTAAAGTAGTTTTGTTTCGACGTTCGTATTTGATTTGTCACATGATTCCTGAATCTGTTATACGTTAATCTACAGATTCGTCCTTCGTATAGTAAGGCTAAGTATGCTTGACGTTTCTTTATATTGGTCACGATATCTTCAGTAATCCAAGGCTTTTGTCTATTTTTCGGCGTAATGATGCGGGTGAGTATTGGACAACACTGGTTATATGAGGTCGTTATAGTTTCAGTTAGATTTAGTATTGCTTGGTCAATGTTAATCGCATTATTGTCTAGTTCATAGATGTCCAATGATGGCATTAATTCTTCTAGAACAGTTCGCATTGTTCCCAAGTTATATTCGTTTATACAACGATATGAAAAAGTCTCAGCATGTGGGCTGTTGCAGGGACTATAGACATTTTTCTTGATGAGAAACACAGGAAAATGGTCAGATAAGTCAGAAATTATTATTCCTGTAAGAAAATCAGTCGGATCTAACATAAAAATATTATCGAGCAGCGTGGCAGATTCAGATGTAATACTCGTAGGTTTCGTGATGATTGGAAGGAAGGAGTTAGACTGGAAAACATTTATGAAGTTTGAGATTTGTTCACAGCTTTCATATTGAAGAAGATCGTAGTTGAACTCCCCGCAAATTATTATGTCATTGTATAGAGATTTGTGAAACTGAGATATTATGCTTTGAAGCTCGTTCAGGAAAGAAATGTTGCAAGCCGTTGGGGGCCTATATACAGACCCAAGTACAATCCGTTTACCATTTTTCGTTAGTTCTATAAATAGAGTCTCAATATGTTCACGATTCATAGATGCACTTATAATGATTTTCGATGATATGTGCTTAGATATGTACGTACTGATGCCACCACCACGTTTGTTGCTACAGAGTGAATGATGGCTATTATAGTTCTGAATTTGAATTAGGTCCTTAGTTGAGTCATCTAGCCAACTTTCGGTGAAACTGAGAACATCAAAATTGCTGTTTAGCTCAGTGATAGTACAAGATATTTCATCTATTTTCGGATAAATGGACCTACAGTTCCAACATAATACTGAGAGATCGTTACAGGTTTTTCTCATCGATTCATTGAATTCTTTAATATTTAGGTACTTACAATTCCCAGTATCATTTAGGTTTGGATGCAATCTATTCAAATGATTGAGGTCTGGATCAATATCATCGAATATATCAACATGGTCAGTCATAAAGATTAAGAAACAGTAAGTAAAATGTGACGTAAAAAATAAAGAAGATGATACAGACTACAGGGTCAAGTTAAAACTAAAGACATTCCTACTTATAGTAAAATTTAAGAAATAGAGAGATACTAAAACACACAGAGATTATTAGTCTTAATTGTCTAAAATCTAGTATGATTTCATAAGGAGAGCGCTAACTCAGTCCATGAGTTGGAGCATCAGAGATCATAAATTGCGAATAGTGTAGTTACAAGGCTGTCATACGTACCAGTGGTATCTGCATATAACACATACGATGTAGCAAAGGACGAAATGGATTAGAATCGAAGTGACAGCGAAGTTATTTAATTAATATAAAGATCTTGAGTATCTAGATTATTTTCAGATTTTGAGACATGTGGTAACATATAATTTAAATCAGAGTAGAAAATTCGGTATGAGCCTTCTATGAAAAATGAGAAAAAGAAGTAGATAAAAAAAACAATTTAGTGAGCAGTAAAACAAAGTTGCAAGTTCTGCGTGGTTGCCTTGAAGAGGCAAAGGCGATTCTATCAGAAAACAAAAAGAAATCATGTGGACAGAGATCAAAATGCTATTAAATTAAGTACGTAAGTCTCTAATTACGAGTAATTTCTTCTGAGGACTTGCCGACATGTTGTAGTAAGTACTGGTCAAGTGATTCAGGTGTGTTGATGGGTTGAGGTCTCGGAGTTTCTTGTCCAGGTATCCTACGAGAGTAGACGCTGATATTGCCATCCAGAGTTCTTGTGAGACCTATTTTGTCCGGAAATTTTCGTTTGGCCAATCTCAGAGTGTACACAATATTAGCTCGCGAAGGGATGAGGTATTCGTTTACGTAGAATTTCGGCTTGGTCACACGGCAGGCTGACAAAACTTCTTGTTTCTTTTCGTATTGTCGTAGCTCAAATATAATGTTTCTCCTATCGACGTTTCCAGGGGCAGGTTTTTTACCCAGTCTATTTGCTGTAGTGATGTCAGAGTTACTAAGGTTGACGTCGATTTGGTCCTTCAGGAGCTCCCGCACAGTCTGTTTACAGTCTTCATCAGAATGTGATTGCGGTAGTTCCCCTGTGATAGCCAGAGTGCATTTTCTGTTTTCTAACTCTTCCCGTTCTTCTCTCCTTCGAATCGCTCTAGACGGGAGACTAGCCTATCTATCTTTTTATTTTGCTCTTCAATCACTGACTTTTGATTTGATTCTTTTTTCGTTAGTGTTTCAATCATCGTTTTCAAGACACCAATTTCGCATTGAAATTTCTCCATTACTGAGTTAAAGTGATCAATTATGATGGAGACCATTTGCTTATTCTGTTTTGACATGTTTTGTATGTCTGGACAGTCAAGCTCCAGCGTATCCTCATTGTTTTTCTTGTTTGCCTTTCTTTCCGCCATCTTGTGAGAAAGGAGACACTTGCGAAAACGAAGCAAGGGTTGAGTGATGTGTTGAGGGAATATCACACTTTTTGTTCGATTTTTTGGATTTTGGTTAGGTGAAATTTACTCTCGGATTCTCATGGTCTGAGTGGGCACTCTTTTTGGTTAGAAATACATGTTCATTAACCAATTGGGCACTTTGTTTCCTAGCAAAGACAAAGTACGTCCTCACTTCACGGAGACACTGTTGACACAGTCACAGTAATGAACGTATCTAATAACGATGAATTCATGCAAATAAATGCACGCTCTTTGACCGGCCATAATTTACACTTCGTGCCTACTGCGGGCAGATCGCCGGTTATTTTCATTCCAATCGAGGAGACATGTAGTGATAGCAGTGATGATCCTGTAGTACAGGGCCGGGTTATATATTTTCTGAGTAACATGGTGACAACGAAGGGTTAAACTAAAGTTCAATACTCAACTCAAATATAATGTCAAAAGGTGTTAGCAGTTTTATGAATGCCAAACATTAACCGGGTCCATAAAATACAAACAATTTTAAAAGATTGTTAAAAAATTTTAACGACCTTGCGATGGGTCGTATCGCTAGCAACGCGTAAAAATCACATTGATATGATAAAAAATCATATTGATACGATAGCATTGAAGAATAATGGTCATTTAAAATAAATAAAAAAGTGCGTGCAGGAAGTCGGGCGTGAGGAACACAGGCAAATCCCCCTTTAAGATGAACAAAAATATAACGGGGCATGAAAAATAACGCCACCTTACCGCAAAGCTTACACTTAAGTCTTTTGCAAGAAGTGTCATGAATTATTCAGTATTCAGCAGCCAGGGTCGCATATGATGAGCGTTAATTTCACTATATTCACTGATTTTACTAGATCACGTGTCAAATTTGCGAAGTCAACCATACACGCGTGCCACAAGGAATGGCCCATAAGGAATGTAGAAACAAATCCTGTGCGCTGCCTCGTCCTGCAGGGCCATATTTTCGTATGAGATGCTTCGATCAATTTGATTCAGCTTGAACTGAAAAAAATTGAAGAGACAAAAAAATAAGGAACACAGCGATTTGTGTCAAAAGAGACGCTCGTCGTATGGTAATGGAACTACCTGGAAATAATTGAAATGCAGGACTTGAAAGCCCACCTTTGACTCTGGGAGGACATCTCACGTATTCTCCCTGGTGTAATAGATGTCAAGGAGCTCGAGACGACGAAAAAAGCTACGCATATAATATGCATACTGAAAGAGGCGTTACTTCACGCCCTCGTTGGGAAGCACTTGAGGTTTTAGAGCAGAACTTTCCACCAAGGTACGTTGCCTCAGCGGTGCAGCTGACAACGAATTGCTAAGTAGACGTACTGTACGCTACGTACTGTAGCACAAAACGTGGTCGAGCTTACTCAAAAAAAAAAAAAACTTACTCCGCACACGGCTTCTAAACGAAAAAGTTAGTTCCAAATTTTGCCCCTGACGATGAAACCCACGGCAGATACCTGCAACAAGTGAACCTGCATCCGGTGCGACTAGAGCCGCCGAGGGTTACGCCCATTTCACACTGAGCTAGCAAAGCAGCATCTAGCAAGCGCGCCTGGGCTATCTAGCAGATGGTCTGCGCGACTGGTGCGTATGAATGATATTTTCACCTCGCATGCTGGATGCTGGGTAAAACATGCGAGTTCAGTGTGAAGGCAACGGCTCGTATTCGTGCTATTCCTGCCGACCAGTCTCGCAGACCATCTGCTAGATAGCTCGTGCGAGCTTGCTAGATGCTATTTTGCTACCTCAGTGGGAAATAGACCTTGGTGTAATTTTCTCAGCGCACACAGAATGTGACATGCAGTATTAGTCTCCGTGAGAGAGCAGCACAGGCATTTTGCATAGCTCTAGAAGGAGACCAAGTTATGTAAAAGCCCCGAGAGACATTGAGAATTCAGTGCAGCTCGTAGCTCGAGGCTTGGAAATGGTATAGGTAAGAAAGCGAAGCGACCATCAGCGATGTACGCTACGAAGTGGCTGAATTATCCATTTTTTTATTTATGAGTATATTCAGAAGAACCACAGCCATCAAGCTATGATGATCAAATGAACGAGAGAGGAAATTTTGTTTTAAAACTATCTAGTCAACGAGTTACTTTCAAGTCTGCAGTGAAATGCAAAAATCGCTGAGAGCAACCGAATTTTTCTTCGTAACATGATTATTGGATTTGAATCCATCTTACTCATTAGAAATTCATTTAATGTAGCATTAAGGCTATTACGAATCCATTCCTTCACTTTAATGACGCGAGAGTAGTCAAGTTCACTTGGCTGGTCGAATTTAAATACAAATTTTCGTCGTTCGGGATCAACCAGTCAAGAAAGTAATTGGAAAGAACTCTCTCCCAAAAATATGAAGCGAACTTAGCGCAGTCAACCGGCAGCTCAACTGGCAGCAGAATTGTAGGCAAAATTTGACTTGAGACTGTTCCCTGGAGGCTCTGAATTTACTGAGCGCAAAAACTGACAGATTAAATCAACTACAGAAGTACAGAAAAAAACTCGACACAAAATTCAGACTTTATTTTTAGAAGGAGAACGCCAAATTAATGCAAAAATATGCAATTAGGTTTTAAAATTTTCAACGGTAAAACTTTTGGGCTCCGAAGGTAACTTAATCGAAAAATGCGAGAAAATAAAAAGTTTCCTTGAACACGTCAAGCGCCTTGGGCGAAGTTGAAGTTCAATGTTCAACTCAATTTTTAATTAATTGTAGTACGAAATTTGAAAATGTCAACCGTTAATCGAACGGTACTTTCTTTTAGCTTTGATTGTATGAAAATCGAGTTGATGACTACTGGTCGGTCAGCTGCATGATGAAAATTGCCTAGCTGATTTGTTCTTAACTTGCGCACGTCTGCCCCAGACCGTGCGCCAGACCGTGCGCCAGACCGTGCGCCAGACCGTGCGCCAGACCGTGCGCCAGACCGTGCGCCAGACCCTGCGCCAGACCCTGCGCCAGACCCTGCGCCAGACCCTGCGCCAGACCCTGCGCCAGACCCTGCGCCAGACCCTGCGCCAGACCCTGCGCCAGACCCTGCGCCAGACCCTGCGCCAGACCCTGCGCCAGACCCTGCGCCAGACCCTGCGCCAGACCCTGCGCCAGACCCTGCGCCAGACCCTGCGCCAGACCCTGCGCCAGACCCTGCGCCAGACCCTGCGCCAGACCCTGCGCCAGACCCTGCGCCAGACCCTGCACCAGACCCTGCACCAGACCCTTCGCCAGACCCTTCGCCAGACCCTTCGCCAGACCCTTCGCCAGACCCTTCGCCAGACCCTGCGCCAGACCGTGCGCCAGACCCTGCGCCAGACCCTGCGCCAGACCCTGCGCCAGACCCTGCGCCAGACCCTTCGCCAGACCCTTCGCCAGACCCTTCGCCAGACCCTTCGCCAGACCCTTCGCCAGACCCTTCGCCAGACCCTTCGCCAGACCCTTCGCCAGACCCTTCGCCAGACCCTTCGCCAGACCCTTCGCCAGACCCTTCGCCAGACCCTTCGCCAGACCCTTCGCCAGACCCTTCGCCAGACCCTTCGCCAGACCCTTCGCCAGACCCTTCGCCAGACCCTTCGCCAGACCCTGCGCCAGACCCTGCGCCAGACCCTGCGCCAGACCCTGCGCCAGACCCTGCGCCAGACCCTGCGCCAGACCCTGCGCCAGACCCTGCGCCAGACCCTGCGCCAGACCCTGCGCCAGACCCTGCGCCAGACCCTGCGCCAGACCCTGCGCCAGACCCTGCGCCAGACCCTGCGCCAGACCCTGCGCCAGACCGTGCGCCAGACCGTGCGCCAGACCGTGCGCCAGACCGTGCGCCAGACCGTGCGCCAGACCGTGCGCCAGACCGTGCGCCAGACCGTGCGCCAGACCGTGCTCAACACTGTGCGCAACACTGTGCGCAACACTGTGCGCAACACTGTGCGCAACACTAGTGCGTAACATTCTAGAAATATGTAGAACCGTGGCCAGTGTTATAAGAGAGCACGGCTGCAAAGGAACCAATTAAATTATACACTATACAGTGTCAATTTTTGTGTGTAGGAATAAAGAACATCACAACTTTTAAAAACCAAATATACCTAATGTGGTGATCAAGACCAACAACCTTTATAAAACGGAGATAATAACCACCAAAATTGCGCTTCAGAGAAACTGAACATTGTACATTTAGAATGAACATTTCCTAGTTGTGAAATAAGCGATGTCATTGCGCTCTCTACGCTCTCTACACGAGGTATCGCCCGCGTCTCATCAACAAGAGTTTCTTAGATCACGAACGCTGTGTTACCACGTTGCTTGTGATACGACCAGTCGATCGACAGGTCGTTTGAAAAATGTTAACAATCCTTTAAAATTGATGGAACTTAATGGACCACCTAGTTAATATTTGGTGTAGATAACATTGCAAACAACTTTCGACTTTTAAATTTGAATTGAATATTGTAAATCAGTTTAAAACCCTTCGCTCTCAGCGCGTTACACGAGATTGAAAAATACGGAGTTGGTCGCGTAAGTTCACGAGCAGCGTCCAGGAGCTCAATTTAATGCAGTGAAAACTTCACGCATCGCATTAAAGTGCGTTATAGTTTCAGTATAATAAATTATTGAGTGAAGACTGACTTGTCGAGGAACTTCCTTCGCAAGCCTGGCTTTTACTTTTCCATGTAAGTTGTGTAATGGCGCAAGTTGAGACATTTCTTCTGGTGTAAATGGTGTAAATGAAATATATCAACGCCGAAGAGTTGCACTAGAGTAATTTCAGCATGAACCCTCTCGTTAAGTATGAACAACAATGCCTACACAAAGAACTCTAAATACATCATTTCTTGCTTTTTAACATCATTACAAACAGATTCATGATACGATTATTACACAGAATAGATGCACAGACTAAAATATTTTCAGTTAACCGAAAGTGTTGTTACCAGCATAAAATATGAATTAGGGAGATCCTTTTAATTATTGACGTTCTATAACTCTTCATTTTATTCATAAGTATAACTAGATAAAATGGGACGTCATCAAGGACTGGAGTGTTGAAGTCAGTATTATACTTAATTAGCAGTGAATACCGAGTCAATTTGCCATTTAGCATCAATTTTTAACACAGCGATTTCAGTCTAGAAATAAAAGTAGAGTAGAGGTTTGACAGATGGTGAGGTAAACTTCACAAGCTAACATAAATGAAAAAACATTAGCTATCATTCAATAGAAGCATTTTAATTAAAATGTGGTATTAAAATGATGTTCTTTCCGAACCTATAACTGTTAAACTTAATACTATCCAAGTAAAATCGTCCCAAATATGATAAATAAAAATCCTTCAGAAAATCACTACCGTCCTCAGTCAAGCAAAAGCAGGCCGATGAAGGTAGTTCAAGTTTGGAAATTGGCGAAGTGTTTCTAGGAATAAACAAAGAACGACCTGCTCTTGTCTTCAAAACACCTCTTCTACTGATGAATTCATTACAGCACTATACTGCCCATATCTCTGACCTACAGCACTTGGTACGCACTGAGGAGGAGCAGGAAGGCAGTCGAATCATGTAGAACATAAACGATAGAAATATGAGAGAGCAGTATAAGTAGCACTGGCTATGCTATGCAATCAAGCAATTATAGTTTCGATTTCAAAGCTTGAATTGAGGCGTGATCAAAAGCGCGTGTTGTAAAAATTTGTGGGGACGAAAGTCAAGTGAGATGAAAACTTCCAACTTTTCAATCAAGTTCAATATTTCTTACCCTATTTGGGGCTCGAGTTAAAGGAATACACTTGAATACATTTTGATTTAATAAATCACTTTACAACTGAAAAGTATCGGTGAAACTTTCGTCACTATGCAGAAACATACCTTCTCACTGTAAACATTAAAAGATTCCAAGTTTTACTAATAATAAAGAACGATAATTTACTTTTCGCAGAACTGCCTACTCAACAACAGAACAGACACACGCACCCGCTGTTTGGGAGCGCAGGATAAATTAGGATCGATGCTCCAACAAAGGTCTGACGAGTCTTTCTCCACATTTCGCAGTTGAACAAAGGGGCCGCATTGCATCGTGCAGGAGACCGCGTCACTCACCTACCGTCCACAAGCAGGTGCTTGATCAGACCGGCTACTTCAAACCCGACACATGAGTTAGTGACTCGCCCATCTTAGAGTAAGCTCTGCAGAATGGAAGTAAATCGATGTGCGTGTTATTGAAATTTTAAAGCTATTTTTGGCACGCGACCACCGATGCATTTGATCTCTAAGCGTCAACTTCCCGGAGATTACATTTTTTTAAAAAGACGCAATGTAAATCAATATAGGATAAAATAACAGTTGCTTGGAATAAGCGAGTGTCCTCCAGGAAGAATGAACGAGGTCACTCAAATATACGCAGGAGTCAGATACACGACAGCTTCTATATACACGTTCTCTCTGCTCGTCATGCTTGGTCTTCTCCATCCCTCCTTTTAAGCAAGAGAAAAGTGGTTGAACTTTTTTTTATGTCGCTGTGGGTAATAAGTAAGTTGAAGAAATGGAGAACTTCATATAATGTTGGGCACAAAGCCTTTGCCTTACTCGGGTGTTATCTCCTGCGCCTAATGAACGACCTAGGCGTATAAAATTTCTAAGCTGCAGCTACACTGGGATCGATGTCTAGTTACGTGATCAAACTCGTGAGAAAGCTTAACAGAATTTTGAAATTAACTGCTACAGCGATTTTTAGCGACTTGTAACCGTTGTTGGGATTCACGAATTATTTTAATTATTACATAAATAATTATATATTATTAATTATGAAAATTGTTATACATCATAAATTACGTTAATTATTATAATTTCGTTAGCTAAAGATTTGCTCGAGACAGTAAAAAGAAGAGACTCCACGTTATAGACGGTAGAAAACAGAAAATCTCTGCAAAAGGTGTGTTCCTACACACGAAACCCAGCGCCTAAAAATAATTAAAAGAAAATTTAAAAAAGCGTACAGGCATGAAAACTGAAAGAAGCGAAGTGGACAGGAAAGACAGAAATTTCAAAACATGCCAGTAGCCGAGGTAACCTAGAATTAGCCCCCTAGAGACGCCAGTTCTCACAGCATGAGATGGACAAGCCTATCTAGCCTACGTCTAGTGCCTATCCTACGTATCCTCAGGGAAATTTAAAAAATCCAAGGCTCCTTTGTCGAGCTCTATATGGTGAATGGAGATATTTTAACATCTCTAAACCTGAATTCAGACTGAGGAATGGCAAACGTTCAGTTTGCTAGAGAAGGACTGTACTACCTCTGAATAGAGGGAAAAACATGAACAAATTCTCATAAAATATGGCGGGAGGTTATATGATTTGATACGCATGAAAATGATTTTTTTAAATCAATTTCTACCAATAATAATATTTTACACGTTTTGTGTTATAATTGAACTTCTTCGCATCATCCTAGTCATCACAAACTTTGCACCGTCACCGTCACTTCACATACTTCACTACTGCAGCATTTCCATCACAATTGAATCAAATATCACCGTAAGAAATCCATTTTTAGCATTTATAGCTACAAAAACTCACCGCGCACCTTTCCAACGTCCAAAGATTAGAACAATGGAAAAAAATAACATCCATCGGTAGATTATGGCTCGAATGCCTTGATGGGCTTGATAACAGAAATTTCAAAAAAATACAACTGATATTGAAAACATTAGCCAAATCCCTCGCCATTTTTGTCACCAAACTCTAGCCAAACCACTGCAAAAAATGCATATAGAAGAACTGTGATCTTTATCAACTTGTTACTTTGCGCGCGGGACACTTTCACTGCCGAAGGCAAATCAGGACTAATACACGCGCCAGTACTAAGACTCATGCCCCGAAGGGCCCCCTTGTGAAAGATGTATTATTGCGGAAAGTTGGTCCTCGCGCCATTTTGTATGTTCCCAGTGTCGCAGCGAGCTGAAACTCTGGCCGCGGGTAGAACTCGCAATCCTAAGCATTTGTCATATCGGAGAAAATTTCAGATTTTGCCTCCTTTACCCTCTCCGAGGGGGTCAAAGTTGGCCGAAATTCGGGAAATTTTCAAGCGCAGAAAAAAGGTGTTTCGTAATACTTGGAGAGTTGCTCTCTCAGTATGATGGGTCCCCTCTCGTGAACTACTCACAAGTTTCCAACCAGACCTTCAAGTCGCCGGTATCACTCACTACACTCATTTTTAATGAGGTCTGAAGGTGAGTGAAAACGCTCATTGAGCGAGAATGCGTCCGCTTTTTGGTGAGCTTGTAGGCTCATTGAAAAGGTACGTATAGGGGCCGTGTTTGGTATGCATTTCAGCGCTCTGAGTTTTACCGTTATAGTTTTATTGATTGAATGGTGAAAAATAAGTTATTTTTAAATGAGGGTTTGAAAAAGATTTTCTGGGCATTTTGGAAAAAATTTTATAGAATGAAAGAGTCTCGGCATTGGTTGATGATAAAAGAGGCAAAGTTTCAGAACCCAAATTTTTTCCCAAAATGAGATAAAATCGAAAAACTGAAATGTGCTCAAAATATTCCGGTGTTTATCAACCGTAAGACCAATTGCTTTTTAATGCGAGAGAAAGAGAAAATTCACGCATGTTGTGCATCAATCGACGCGTCTTTGTGAGACAAAGCTCGCAATATACGTAAAAAGTTGCAGCTGTGAATTTCGAAGAAAAACTCTCGTCGGTGAGTTTTGGGGCTTTTCTTTCAAAATGAGCAATTTTCAAGCGCCCAATTCATATTTTCTGGCACACTTGGAGAGTTTATTTTTTAGTATGGTGTGTAAATTGTTTCAAACTGCCCGTGAGTTTTCACTCAGGCCTCCAGGTCGCGTGGAAAAGGTCGAAAAACTCATTTTTAATGAGGTCTGGAAATGAGTGGAAACACTCATTCCTCGTAAACGCGTGAGTATTTTTGTCATGTTGAGACTTTTATTACAAGGTGTTTGTAAGGGCCATCATTGGATTAATTTTCGGCGCTCTAGGTTTTTTAGATTTTTCTAAAGTTTTCACTAAATAAATCGTAACTTTTTACTTATTTCGGGTGTTTAGGGACTTTTTGGGGCATTTTGGAATTTTTTTATAGAACAGAAAGGGTTCAGCAATGGACGAAGATAAAAGAGGCCAAGTTTCAGCCTCCAAAGTTTTGTTTTCGGAAAATTAAAAGTAAAAAACTCATATTTGCTCTAAAAACTGCCGATGTTCAGTACGCCTCTACCGATTTATTGGTCACTAATCCGAAAGAAAAGAGTAAATGCTTGCATGTTGTACATCAATCGACGCGTCTTTTCGAGAGGAATCTGATTATATCTTTGAAAAATTTGCGTCGCTCAATTTGAGAATTTAATTTATGAAAAACTCTCGTCGGTGAGTTCCAAGGCGCCCCTTCGGCTCGAAATGAGGAATTTTCGAGTGCAGAATTTAGGTTTTTTACTACGATGTCTCCCTTGCAGTCAACTACTGACAAGTTCTCAGTCATCCCTCAAAGTCGCAGGGCTGCTCATTTCACTCATTTTTAATGAGGTCTGAAATTGAGTGGAAACACTCATTCATCAAAAATGCGTCAATATTTTGATCATGTTGAACGCAATTTTTCAAGTGGTACTCACAAAGGCTTCGAGTGGTGTCATTTTCAGCGCTTTGGGTTTTATAGTTGTTTTTGAAGTTTCTATTCAAGAAAACGTAACATTTCATTCATTTTGGTGCCCAATGAAATTTCAGAGGCAAATTGAAATTTTTTTTATAGAAGAAAAGGCTTCTAGAATTTGATGAAGATCGACGAGGTTAATTTTCAGAGCCCAAAGTTTTATTCATTTTCGCTCATTTAATTGCCGCTCACTCATCATTCATTTGGATAATTATTGGTTATCAACCCAAAATAAAAGAGTGAACCTTTGCATGTCGTACATCAATCAACGCGTCTTTTCATCGCGAATCTCACCTGACGTGCAAGAAAATTGCAGCGGACATGTTGTGGAGATTTAACTCATGGAATATTTTCGTCGGCGAGCGTTGGGTCTTTCAGGGTGAAAATGGTTAATTTTAAGTGCAGAATTGCTTTTTGCTAATACCTGGAGAATCGATTATAGTATGATGAGTCCCTTGGCCTCAACTACTCGCAGGTGTTTAATCAGGCCTCAAAGTCGAAGGGGTTACTCTAAAAACTCATTTGTAATGAGGTCTGTAATTGAGTGAAAATACTCATTTCTCCGAAATGCATCATTTTTTTGGTAAGGTTGGTTGTTTATTTGTATAGTATTTGTAGGGGCTATTAGTGGGTAAATTTTCAGCGCGATAATTGTTTTTTACAAATTTTCAGTTAACAAAACGTAAGTTTTTCTCGATTTTGGTGCTCCAGGAAATTTTAGAGGCATTTTGAAATTTGCTTTATTTAAGAAAAGAGTTTCAGTAGTGAATGATGATGAAAGACGGCAAGTTTCAGAGCCGAAAGTTTTATTTTCGAAAAGTTAGCACTTATTTACGGTTCACAGAGGTGGTGAAATTTGATCACACTCACTGCCTAAATGATGCGAGCGATTTTCTGCGCATTTTGTAGGTTCGAATAAAGTGGTTTTTATTGAATTTGAGTTCTTATTTATCCCATGAATTACCTATATATTAACCATTTACTTCAATGTTCGAAAAATTTTCGTATGTGCTCGCTGTGGCACAGTGGTTAAGGGATCGGATTTGTATGTTGGAGACGGGGATTCGTATCCCGGTGCTGGCGCGGCGATTTTCCCCGTTGGGCATAAGGGAAAGCTCAAGCACAATACCCCAATCAATTCAGGGGTCGGAAATGGGTACCGGCTTTAGTTTGAACTGTTTCCTCGAATTTTTTAATAAATTTTCATTGAAATTTAGCCGCTTTGGGCTGCCCTTCGGGCAGTCTAAAGCGGCCCCAGCATCATTATTTATCCCCCTCTGCCTTGTGCATTTGATGCGCGTTAGCGCTGGGCTGTTGCCTCTCTCTCTGTGACATTTTGAGTCGCAACCGCATTTAGATGAGTGCTGATGAAATGAAAATTGTTATTATGATTACCAAGATTGTTTTAATATTGCACATGTTCTGGGAAATGATCAGAGAGTGAATATATGGGGTAAACTTGTTTTGATTTCTTTATATGATGAGAAATTCATTAGAATAAAATGAATAAGTGGTTCGATGAGAGTATTTGAGGTTTAATTTCATGGAAAAAGAATTTGATTATGGGCACAAAATAGTCACGGAAAATTAAGATGAATAGTTTCCCCGTAGAACTTGAAATATTCGAATATCGAGAGCAGAAGATGTGTATAAACAAGATGGGAGTGAATATTTTGGTTTTTATTGATTAGTGGTTAGTGAAAATTTGTGTTTTAAATATTTTGAATGAAAAATTGGTGAAGCTAAACAAGGTATATAGGATAAGGATTGAAGGGTTAAAATAGGTTAGATTGGGTTCGATGGGGGTGGAACTATGTTGGATTGGTTAAGATTAATCTATCACGATAGATTGTGTTCGATTGGTTAAATATTGTTTGAATGGGTTGTATTTGGTTGTATTGGGTTAGACTGGTTCAGATTGGGCGAGGTTGGGTTAGAATGGATAAGATTGGTTTAGATAAGGTTTTATTATGTTAGATTGTTTAATATTTGGTTAGGGTAGTTTGATTGGGTGAAATTAGGTCATATTGGGTTTGATTGGGTGAAATTAGGTCTTATTGGGTTAGATTGCGTTGGATTGATGATATTATGTTGGATTGGTTTTAAAAGAGTTGGAAAATCTTAGATTGGGTTAGATGAGGTTAAATTAGTTTTAGTGAGGTCTGGTGAAAACTCTTCCCCAACCTTCCGAGGTTGGGTGTGAGGGAGTGTGGGGGTTTCGGGGAGGTTGGCCAAGTTAGGAGAGGGAAAAGTATAGAATTGACAACTGGTGTTGATTTTGTTTGTTGAATGGGATTGAGTCGGAAGTTGGGACGATGTTGAGGGTGGGTGGTGGTGCATGTTGCTTGGAATGTTGGGTGATTTTTTGATGTCGGAGTGTCGACTCCGACTCGGGGTGTAATTTATTTTGAGAACCCCCGGTGGGGGGGTTCTCGCGAGATGTCTGGATACATTTACCATGAACTATTCTACTATAAAAGTATACATGTTAACATTTACAGTTAAAAAGCTTTTTGTGGAAAGAAACCTTCAAATGGAAGAGAACTAAAGCAAAATCCAATATGAACCAAGATAATTATTCTGAAGACAGCACCGCAAACGGATAACGACTGATGTTGCTGCAACAATGCCCTAACCTAATCTCTATCACTATGTGACTACTTTGAGGACACACTATTGCAATTCTTACATTATCTTTTTAAAGCAAGCTAACGACGGGAGTAGATCCGAGGGATGAGTAACCCAATCAGTAAGTGAAATGAACTAGAGAAAAGTTTTGCGAGTGGCTTAGAGCTTTGGCCGAAGAGTTCAGATCTCTCCACACAAGAATTTACTACATTATAGAAATAAAATTTGGAGTTGTGCTTTTGACCTCCATCCCAAAATTTAAATTCTTCTCTACTTAACACATTCCTATACAACTGTCTATGCACACATAAAAGTGATTGCCATTGAAAGAAATTTTACAGATGTTTCTTCATCTCTTTCTCCTTTACTTTACAGTTAATCACAACGAGGACCTGAAAGCAACGTAAAACTAACCAAATTACCAGCATCACGAGTTGAACTTCTTGGTTCCATTAGATTGAAATATTTTTGTCCCGAGCTAAACTTCCAGGGAAAAACGATACGTTTGGATAAAACGAAGCGTTTGAAGAATCCGCTTTTAGGATCAGTCTTTTATCGGCTGCATTGGTTACCTAAAAAGCTTTCGAACGGAGCATAAAAAGTGGCTTCTAATATTGGATTACCTTTTTCTCGTGCCCTTATATAAGCCAGGACGATCATTGCACTCAGACAAAATTGAAAGGGCTCAAAAGCCAAAAAATTTAGGAACGTTTTGCAACTTCGGAAATAATATGAAATTATAAAATATTGTACAAAGCGCAGCGGCAAGTCTACACACAGTGAACTAGGAAACATCTTTATAAAATACTCAACTCTGGAACGAGTCAACTGAAGACATGCGCTGCTCAGTAAACTACAGTTTAAAGCGCTCTTCTTGCATTGCCTAATATTTTAGAAAGTACCTTGACATAATTCAACTACGCGGCTTTGAATTTTTCTACATGAAAGATAACAGGTAAGCAAAAAGAAGTTAAATACAGGGTGGGCCAGAAGTAACTGCATGACCTTTTCAATGTTCTAGATGAGTGAATAGGATACCGAAATAAACCATAAAAATGATATTCTTTCAAATAAAACAAAGTTTTCCTTTCATTATCAAATCAAAAGGTTCAATTACTTCTGGCCCTCCCTGGATATGTATTGAAGAGGGTGCTATGAAACTGCTTTCTCATACTGCTCGAGTGTACAAGGAAGACATGGATGCTATTCACCTGGAAAAGCCCGAGTTTAATACTTCTAGTTTTAATATACGCATGCGAAACGGAGAACAGATTTTAGTCAATTTTTTAGTACAGCTATGAAGTCCGCTGGCTAACTCGAGGAGTGATAAGGTGGTTATAACACACAGCTGGCGATACAACGTATAGATAAGCGAGTAATTCCTGCTGCGAAAAGACCCATTGATGGGTCGTTTAAAAATTTTAAGCTATCTTTCCAAATTATTGGCATTTAATGGACTGTTTATGCTTGGTACTTGTAAATTTGATTACAACTTTTGACTTTAAATTTGAGTTAAATATTGAATTTCAGTTCAGACCATCACAGTCAACGAGTTATTTAATTTCAACATTGATATGTAAGCAGGAAAAACGAGAATGCTTTTTATCTAGACTACTTCGATGATTTCCAACTATTGACTCGTATGGGATAAGTGTAAACAATATTTTTGTAGTTAATTAAAAATTTTTGAGTTTATTCAAGAAATACGAAGATACGTTTCTCACAATTTATCCAACGACGACTTGAAAATGATTTTATTTACCAGTCCTAAATTTACGGAGGGGAAAATTATCCTGTCACGTATTTTATTCACGATAAGTAGGATCGCTAGAAGAGAAAAAAATGAGCTGAACTATCACGAGGTGAAAATATATATTTTAAGCGTTTGCAATCGAAAAATGGCTTACAATCATGTCTCTTACGAAAGTAAAAGAGTTCCATATCAATTAATTACGTTTCCATAAAACCAGACTGAGGAGTCAATAAGAAATATCTTCCACAAAAATGAACACTTAACTGACCGAACCCGTAACATTACGAGATGAAATGAATTGTTCAAGATGGGCGTGAAGTGCTCAGGACGTGTTAGCAGAAGTCGCCATGATATTTTCGTCTGTCGTGTTACAGCAGGCGGCTCGTTCACGGTAATAAAAAAAGATTTTCCGAGTTTGCTTGTACAGAAATGAATAAGATTCAATTCAGAGGGAACGATTTCCCAGAGTATGTCTTCAGCTTTAACAATGCCTTTAGTTGAAAATCTCAGAGCGGAAATAAAATCCTAAATAGAAGTACACTAAGTCTTTTACAAATACAGCGCTCACAATTCAATAGTGCGATTACGTTCTATGAAGTAAACGGGAAAACATTTAATCCTAATCATTTAACATTCTACTAACTTGAAAAATTCGTGACAGAAACCACCCGAAAATTTTCAGAAAGATATTATGCTAGGAATATTGTAAAATGTTTCTGGAAGCTAAAATCATTTCTCCATCTATACCAAATCAATTATGCAGTGCCAATACAAATGGTTTAAGTGCTATCTATAATATAAAGGTTAGATCCAAAGCTGGAGTGGTGAGTGATAATTTATTAGGAATTTAAAAACGAAGAATGCACCACGAATTGAAATCATGTTTAATTAAGATTTCACACGAACTATTAATTTAAAACTAAGTCAGTTCTATAAAACGTTTCGGAGACCAGCTCCATCTTCAGTTAACAGTCTGCAAAGATAAAAGTAAAGAACAAAATCAGTCTTTCTATACAAAATGCATAGGCATATAATATCTACAAGTAAAATTGCAATGGATAAGAACTAGTGGCGATCTGGCTTTTCTTTAGAGATAAAAAGAGATTCTAATATACGTAAATCTAAATTATTTTGATGCTGTGCGCAAAATAGAAAGAATTTTCCTCTGCTATTCGGTCACAGCACCGCTCGCTGTGACGGCGGATAGACGAATGTGGCGGTTGGGTCAGAGGTCTTCCGCTACGGTAGCTGACTACACGGTGTTGGGCAATCCTAATACAGAATGGCAAAGTCGTCATGCCGATATAGCCAGATGTACATTGTACACAACTAAACTTATACACGATGGATGTCCGCATCTGTTTAGGAATCACGTCCTTGTAGCGAAAGAAGGAGCCAATATTTAGTGAATTAACAGACACAATACACAGTTTTACAGCGGTAAAATGACGTTTAAAATGAATTTCTAAATCTCGTGACATTTTGTCAGTGTTATCTCCAGAGTAGGGAAAAACTCAATAGAGACGTTGCAGTGGTTCCATCACCTCGTTGGTTACGGAGTATTTCTTAACCAAAAATTTTTTAATATAAATTATTGACAATAGAAGTAGGGTGCCCATTTTTTCGTAGAAAATTAAAAAAAAAAACTCCACATGAAGACCGACGTAATTCGAACAAATATTGAAAGCACGATTTAATAAGGTCTTTACAATATTAATTTTGAATCTACAGTTACAGAAACTAAAAAAGCTTAAACCCAGACCAGTTAATGACGTTTTTCGAAAGACAGATGAACTGAACGTATGAACGCTTCTAGTAATTTTAGAATTCAAAAAAGATGACCAATTATTGGTCTCAATTTCAATTGTGAATTTTATAGACAGGTGCTTTGAGTTCAAGAAATCCCTGATTAGAGGTGCAGGGCTAGGGTCACTTAACAATAAAAAAGGATCATTTTTGTAATTTATATGAGATCATTTATACGACGTTAAAGTGCTTTTCATGAATCATTCGTCTTGTTTGTAGTACGAAAATAATGTTCTCAAAAATTTTCTAAATAACGAAGCCTAATGAGGAATACAGAAGCGACGATAAATATCGCAAATTTATTCAGAACTACTGAAATTTACGCACAAAACATTACTCCGAATATATTCTCGACTACCTTTTCTAGCAAAATCTAATTAAACAGTATTTAGCGAGAGTCTTCGTTACACAGCACGAACAGGTTCAGATTCCTTACCACACTTCTCTAAATTATAAAACGAAGAAGACGAAGTGTTTTGGTTCCTTATATTCCTTTGCTGTAGATGATTTCGGTGTTGAATATTTAAATTAAATACTTCATCAATCCAGAGGAGCTTTTAAACACCGTTTACGCTTGCAATTCTTAAATGCGAATCTCCTCGGACACTTCACGAGGAATGTAGTTCTCACGCATAAATCTGGGGCCTGAACGTTGAAGTCTGTGTTGGGAATCAGTACTTTGAATCGCCCAAATCAGTCCTCTGCATAAACTACTGGGCACGCAACAACAGATTAGGTCTTAAATCAATGACAAGCTATTTTGTATTTCTCTGGTAGCGTCACATGCAAAAATATTATGGTCGGTAAGAGGCCACCCGACACCAGCTTGAAAATTGAGTCATCGATTTGAAATTTCTCTCCTAGAAGCGTCTTGTCTACGGATTTTTACAACTGCACGAAAATTTTGTGAACTTTTCTTCTCAAATGATCATCATATCTTTCTTTGGATTAGATTAGTCGTTAGTTTTAGCCTCCCTACCCAGCAACAATTGCGATCCAAAGAGAGGAAGGAGGAAGGCACCATTTAGTATGGAGTTAAGGAAACGCGGAATCTACGCAGAAAGGCATAGAAACAGTTGTGAAAGAAGATTATGAAACAAGACCAAAGTTGAAGAAGACAGTAGTAGGTGCTAAAAAACAGGACAGCAGTGAACCGAAAAAAGGTGGTCCTTAACATAACAAAAACATTATATTTCTACAAAAAGAAGGCCTACCTAACTCTCAGCTCAGGCCCTCACATTGTCCCCCTGGGAGCGCTAGTTCCCATAGATACAATAATTGTATCCCCCTGAGGGGAAGCTTTCTTTGGATAACATGAACTTCATCTGAAGTAGATACACTTGCAATGTCTTTAAAACATTGATGTGTGCGATGCATTTCTTGTTGCTCAATCGATAAGGCTATTACCAGTGTCATGTGCAGCTAGTGGTTACATGCAATCAGGGAAATTTCTGGGTAGGGGGCTCACTAGACAAAAAAGTCGGCCGTCGCTGTCGATTTTAGGGCCAGCAATGCTTTCAATATTAGACGGAACTAATCGGCGACTGCCGGTCTCTGTTGAAGGGCTGGACAATGAGCTGCAGTTCATAATTCTTGGCAATGTGGTAGTGGTACATTGAAACATTTAACACTCATGTCATCAAAAACGATTTCATCGCACTCGTTTTGAATAATTTCATTTCATTATATTTCAATTTTACAACCTAAGTGCCGTAAATAAGGTTCAGAAAAACGCTTAAATCTAAAAAAATTCATTACAAACTTCAGAAAAATGTTAATGATAACACAAAAACAAATTATTTTCAAAATTTAATTTAATTTAATTTAAACTATTTTCTTTCACGGTGCAAAGGAAAAATGCTAAATTTAGATCTACGTTTCACTACTTTATTACTATTTTAGTTTATCTAAGATCCCCAACCTCTACAAAGACGATTTCTTGAGAGCAAGAAAAAAATGACCATATAATGTGGACAATAGAAAAGCGGGAGTCTATTCAAATGATGTGCTTTCACTGAAGATACGCTCGCATCAACAATAAGTTAAGACCGAAAAAGAAGAAAAGATGAGAAATTACGAAGATGACGAGGAAACGACAAGAAGGAAAATAAGTACGAAAGGTAGAATGTCTTAGCGGTGAACCAATAGGTAAAGCATCTAAGAGCATCAGCCAGGAGTAGACAGTCCCCATAGCGCAAGATATACGAGCCTGACTCATCTAGACTTATTGCCTATCCCACGCATACACAGGGGCTTTACGACCGGATTTGAGAAAAAATCGGTCATGGTGAAACTTAATTCTGTAGAAATTTCACATAATTTTTTCGTTTCACCGCGCTTTTTCTCGAGAACGAATCTAAATTCACCAACTAGCGTTGAACTATTCATTCACATTTGTTTAACTCTCTAAAATATGAATTTTAAGTGCAACTCCAATACGAACAATTAATTTTCGTGCGAGTCTGCAGCTGCTATGCTCTGAAATATATGAGTGGCACAAATTACATGAACAAAAAAACTCTGACCAATCATGACTAGAAGTGTCACAACCATCAAATAGGGACCATAGGTGAACGTATGAGTTCAATAGGATAAGTTAGTTCAAGATTATGTTAGTTTAAGCCTCCCTAACCGCCCAAAAAAAAGAGCGTTTTGAAGAGAGGAAGGAGGAAGGCACCATTTAGGATGGAGATAAGGGTACGTGGAATATATGCAGAAGGGGCATAGAAACATCAAGTTGGGAAATAAGTGAATAAAGCAAGATAAACGTAGAAGAAGAAAGTAGTAGGTGCTGAAAAACAGGGCAGCATTAAACCGAAAACAGGTGATCCTTAATTAACATAACAAAAACATCACATTTCAACGAGAAGAAGGCCTACCTAACTCTCAGCTCGGGCCCTCACATTGTCCCCACGGGAGTGCAAATTCCCATAAATACAATAGTATTATTCCGGAGAGGTAAGTTAGTTCAAGGTTCCCTAACAGTACCATAAGCGTTTCTATGAGTGGAAGGAGAAAGGCACCACTTAGGAACGCGGAATCTTCCTCGTAAACTCAAAATTTATGTACAATATGCATAGAAACAGTAGGTCATGAAAGAAGTTTACAAAACCAGACAAAAGTTGAAGAAGAGATTGGTAGGTATTGAAAAACACGACAACAGTAATCCAAAAAAAAGATGATCAGAAATAAAACAAAAATCTTGTTTCATCTCAGCAAAAAGAAGGCCTACCTAGTCGTTAACTAGGGACTTCACATATTCCAGCTGAGTACTAATTCCCATGTATGTAATAGTTCCATCACACTGAGGGGGGGCAGCTGCAACCAAGTGCAGCGCACGCGATAGCAGTTAAAGTAGACATCCTTAGAACTTGGAAAGTCTCCTTTCAGCTCCACCAGCCTTCTCCCTAATAGTTCGTTGACCAAAAACTTTTCCCCGCATTTATTTAATGTGGCTCAAAAATTAGGGCACGTTTGATGTTTCGCAACCGATGCAGAAACACCTTTCTCGGCTAAATATTCCCCTATCTTCAATAATGAACGGAAATATTAATTAGAACAGACATTAGCGCTCATTAACTCGCAGAAAAAGTGGGCAGCTAGGAAGCATCAGAAGCCTTACCCACCGCACGAACAAGATCAATATTTGAGTTTGGTTACCGATGTGTACACAGAATGCATAGACGGCCGAAGGAAACAAAAATGCCCTTTAATTACGAGCCTGAAAGCAACACGTGTGCTCACGAAACGCGAAAAGAGAGTGATGGAAAGAATCGATGACTGATAATGCAGCGATAACGCACTGGGCAATATCAGAGTACGGTAATATCGGAGTAGACGAAGGTAATAAAAGTAGAAGATGGTGGCATCACAGGGCTCTCATGAGAGCATATTGCAAGAATTATTGCTGCACATGACACTGATAGAGCCCCACGAAGTTGATGTACGCCAGCGGAGCAATAACGGCAGATAAGAGCTTATGGAAGACTTGCAACCAATTACATCACTGCTCTCGAATGCCAAACTATGCCTCGATTTTGAAAATAGAAGAAGTGAACTTCAACCCAAGACGATACTATCAAAAAACAAACAGGAGGAAAATAAATCCTCGGAAGCAAGTTATGAGCGTCGCATATAGATAAGGCCCAGCCTTTGTTGGTGCCTAGGTAATAATGAAGAACATCGATAACGCGATACAAACCAGCAGCAGCACTAAAGGGCCGCTCAAAGCAAATCAGGAGGCTAACAACGGCACGCGGCCGAGATTGTAGCAGCGCATATCGGGGACATCCCCAGCAGTGACGGCTGTAGCGACAGCCGACAACAGCAGAGGGCGCTGCTCAAACAAAGTCATTAACAACAAGAACACTTTGATCTCTGGAGCAATTAGCAAGGCTTTCAATTGACTTACAAAGGCGCTTGGAGGACTAACACCTCGCGCGCCCTGTGTGCTCTTGTAATTAGCGTAAGCGTTCAAGAGCGCGTAACACATGCTGCGGGAATGATAAAAAGGTCGACTACTCACTGCAAATTGCATAATTGAATGCTTGTTTCGACGCTGCAGAGAAAGGAGGAGACGCTATGTTAGACGAGATTACTCTGTTGAAACGCCGAAAGACTTCATCAACTTTAGGTTCATTTCAGCCACAGTGATTCATGAGGCTAGGGACGAGAGACGCAGAGAAATTCCAATTTAAAACCGGAAGCTACAATCCCTCACATGGCAATGCGAAGACCAGCATAAATTTAAGTCCTTTGAAAATGCAAGTCCACTTAGAGGAATTAGGTGATGTCATTGATTAGCGTTTTCTTATTACGAATTGTAATCGAGACACAACTTGGAATCATTTAATTGTTGACCAAGCTGGAACCTTCATACCCACATTCCAAGACGTGACAGCAGCGGACACAACTCGAGCATTACGCAAAGCAAAATCGTCAAAGGTTTCGAGCTTGATGTTAAATCTAAAATATTTCCCAAGAAGAGTTAAGTGCAATTTCAATCATGATATGCAATTATGATGAAATATTCAAAAATCGTTTTATTCCAAGTTTTGGAATTGAGCACATTCAGTGACTTCTCGGAAGCAAAACCAGTGTACGAAATTGAAATTCTTTGAGTGATTTACGAAATAGTCCTCTAATCGACACAAACAACTTTTGTGGCGGAAATACGTCTCTGCTGAAACATAATCAAAAATCAGAATTGCAGTACTGATAAAAGCCTTAGGGTGCCCGCACACGAGTGACTTTTTATTATCAGTTGTCACAACAAAATATCGTCACAACAAAAAAATTGTCGCAACGAAAAGTTGTCAGTAAGGCACACCCCGCACACGAGCCACCGGATGGTGACACTATCGTTTAGTGTCACCATGGAAAATGTGAATGTGGCAGTGTCAGACCTCTCTAGTCTGGGAGACTCTGAAAAACCACAGCAGGATCGTCAGATAAAAAAGAAAATATGCCACCCCAGTATTGAGTATATTAATCATCATGAAAATACCGAACACAGACTTTTTTCTTTAATATAATGAATTTATTTTTCAGATGGGAAATAGGTTGTTATGCCGAGCCATTTTAGAATAGCTTGAGCGCCTAGCAGTTTATTTATGCACCATACTGCCCCAAAACAAGTCATTTGCAAAAATCTGGAGTTAACAAAGCCAACCTGGCTACCTGCGTCCGACTGAGCGCTGGGTTGCGGCAAGTAAAAGTTGTCCGTGTACGAGCTCCATTAGAAATAACGTTCTCTATCGCCTACAACAGTTGCCGACAACTATTGTGTTGTCAGGGAAATTTTCCGGTCGCAACCACCTCACAACTTTTTTTTGTCGCCTCACGAAAAATTGCCCGTGTACGGGCAGCCATAGAAATGCATGCTTACTATTTTGGACAACATTTTAGTTATGGCAACTGACAATAAAAAGTTGCTCGTGTGCGGGTACCCTTAGAATCAATGACCGGTGAAAAACAGTTACGTTAGATTAGATGTTAGTTTAAGCCTCCCTAATCGCAACAAAGGCGTTTCAAAGTGAAAAAGGAGGAAGGCACCATATAGTGCGGACTTAGTGAACGCGGAATCTATGCAGAAAGGTCATAGAAACAGCAAGTTGAGAAAGGAGTTCATGAAACATGATCAAAGTTGAAGAAGAAAGAAGTAGGTGCTGAAAAACAGGACAGCAGTAAACCGAAAAAAGGTGGTCCTTTAACACAACAAAAACCATTTCATTTCAACAAAAAGAAGGCCTTCCTAACTCTCATCTCGGGCCCTCGCTCATTTTCCCCCAAGAGTGCTAATTTTTTCGTAATCAAACATGGAAAAACCGGTAATATCAACATATAGTCACATCTGCCGTATTATGACAACAAGTTTCATCGATTATTTCAAGATCGTCTCTTATGAGCAGTCGCAGGTGAAGAACTACACCTCTAGATGGCAAAAATTTGAAGGAACTGAGTGTGGCAGCAATGTAGACCTCCTGTACACCCTTAGACCCATTTCACACCGAGCTTGCAAAGCAGCATCTAGCAAACTCGCATGAGCAATCCAGCAGATGGTATGCGAGACTGGTAGGCAGGAATAGCATTTTTCCCTCGCATGCTGGATGCTGGTAAAACGTGCAAGTTCAGTGTGAAGGTAACGGCTCGTAATAGTGCCATTCCTACCTACGAGTCTCGCAGACCATCTGCTAGATAGCTCGTGCGAGATTGTTAGCTGCTGCTTTGCTACCTCAGTGTGAAATGGGCCTTAACGAGTCCCGCTAATGGGATAGCTTTACTCAGTGACTCCTCTCGAGGCTCATTCGGACCTAGCGACATCGGAGCGAGAGCGCGAGAGCTGTGAAGTATTACCATTGCTATAATTATTATCCGGTGCTGTGCTAATCACACAGGTAAACATAAAAACCTTAAACTAAAGGAAATTTCAGTAACAAATGCTTGAATATAAGTTCTTATAGTTCTCAACTGAGCTCCAGCACCATAGAGAATGGAAGGTAGCAAAGATCGTAATGAGCGATGTCGGTAAGGAGTGCATCATTATAACAGGTTTATTAACAAAACGAGAGGAGAGTGTAAAACAACGGAATGAAAGATATCACGTACTTTCATCCTAGCTTTGTTGGTGGTCAATTACTGTCATACTATTGGAAAGTATAAGAATGAAATGTTTCGACAAATTACTACTACCGTTGCTAATAAAACCATAACAAAATTGAACACGCCTAAGTCGAATGAGGTGGTAAGTTAATATAAAAAGTCTAAAATAAAAGAAGGAAGAATACAAGCAAAAGACTGTGCTGGAGCAGAAATGAGAGTAAGTAACGCGTAGACGCGTACTGAAACAGTAAGGGGGGATGTAACAGTTTGAATCCGTAGTGGTACAAATATTTACCGCTGAGTATATTGCTCCTTTACGTAACGGTATGAAAGCGTAGCGTTTCAATATTTTCCAGCTATTTTGAAACAGATTTGAGAAAACAAGATAAAATAATAGTTCAGTCATATTTTCCACACCTCATGTGAAGGTTCAAAATGTATTGGAGCAGTCAAGTCGGGTTTTCAATTCTACTGCTTAAAACCTACCCTTGCCAAACTTGGCAATTACGTAAACGTAATCAACGTGTTAAGAAACTAGCTACCTAACTTTAAAATAAACTCTTACCGCAAATTGTTCCACCCATTGTTTCAAAATCAGCTGCGGGTCGGCCAAGAAATCAAGAAATTTCTAGGGTGAGGCAATCCCTAAGGCCACTAATTGGCGCAGAGGTTCTTAATCTTTTTTTCTCCAATTTCCCTCTTTTTAGTGAGCCAACTCGCCATTCCCCATCACAACATCGGTGGGGAATATGGCGTTCCCACCACAGCAGCTTCCTTTTACTTACCGGTGACATTCTTAACCCAGCAGTGTTGTCACTTTTACCTGAACATGACATACAATACCACATTACAGTTGTTTTTTGTTATTAAAACAGTCTGTAAATGGTTGTGATTTGTAAAGTAAGTCAACATTTGGATGTAATTCATTTGATTTTGAAATACTATCGATTTTTGATAGTGGAAACAAATGCACGAAATTCCCCACCTGGCAACTTCGACATTCCCCACCGGTGGGAAATTCCCCACAGGTTAAGAACCGCTGAATTAAAGCAGGACACTTCAAGCAATCTCTCTTCAGAGCAGCTCGAGAACTGCACTTATCTTCCGAGAGTATCCAGATCCTCGAAGCACAATGAAGAACAATCACCAGTGCACTCCCACGATGTCGGTGGTTCGGGATAAGTGATGGAGTTGAGGAGAAGGACCGAGCAAGTCAGTGGAACCATCACAATTTGTCGTCGCTGCTTATCCCAGGAAAGATATACTAAGTCATTTACAGCACGTCCACGTAAGAAACCCTAAAGTCGTTTCACGAATTTTGCTTCAACAGAAATTGCCACGACTCAGGTATGATTAGATTGTATGTTAGTTAATGCCTCCCTAACTGCAACAAAAAAAAGAGCTGTTCGAACAGAGGAAGGAGGAAGGCACCATTCATTATAGACTTGAGGGAAAGTAGAATCCATGCACTAGATGCGGAGGTACAATAAGTTGGGAAAGAAGGATATAAAGCCAGATTAAAGTTGAAGATGAAAATAATTTGTGCTGAAAAGTAGGTCAGCAGTGAGAAGAATTCTATTCTATTTCAACATAACGAAAACCTATCAAATTCTCAGCCCAAACTTTCTCCCTGGGAGTGCTAAATTGCTAATTCCCTTAAAAAGGTACAGTGGTTGAATCCCTTGAGGGGGTTGTAATGACACGATAAATGGCAGGGTCTAGGGCAGCTCTGGTTTCGTTCGTGTCCAGGGGAGAGTTAGAATTTTACCCACCCTCATACACAGTATTTACCACCATCAGTCATCTTGAGACATTCCAAGAACCTCCGAACCTTCGTTTTCTTTAATACGTAAACCGTAGTTTGGCGTATAGTACGTAAACCGTAGTTTGACGTATAGTACGTAAACCGTAGTTTGACGTATAGTACGTAAACCGTAGTTTGACGTATAGTACGTAAACCGTAGTTTGGCGTATAGTACGTAAACCGTAGTTTGGCGTATAGTACGTAAACCGTAGTTTGGCGTATAGTACGTAAACCGTAGTTTGGCGTATAGTACGTAAACCGTAGTTTGGCGTATAGTACGTAAACCGTAGTTTGGCGTATAGTACGTAAACCGTAGTTTGGCGTATAGTACGTAAACCGTAGTTTGGCGTATAGTACGTAAACCGTAGTTTGGCGTATAGTACGTAAACCGTAGTTTGGCGTACAGTACGTAAACCGTAGTTTGGCGTACAGTACGTAAACCGTAGTTTGGCGTACAGTGCGTAAACCGTAGTTTGGCGTACAGTACATAAACCGTAGTTTGGCGTACAGTACGTAAACCGTAGTTTGGCGTATAGTACGTAAACCGTAGTTTGGCGTATAGTACGTAAACCGTAGTTTGGCGTATAGTACGTAAACCGTAGTTTGGCGTATAGTACGTAAACCGTAGTTTGGCGTATAGTACGTAAACCGTAGTTTGGCGTATAGTACGTAAACCGTAGTTTGGCGTATAGTACGTAAACCGTAGTTTGGCGTATAGTACGTAAACCGTAGTTTGGCGTATAGTACGTAAACCTTAGTTTGGCGTATAGTACGTAAACCGTAGTTTGGCGTATAGTACGTAAACCGTAGTTTGGCGTATAGTACGTAAACCGTAGTTTGGCGTATAGTACGTAAACCGTAGTTTGGCGTATAGTACGTAAACCGTAGTTTTTCGTATAGTACGCAAACCGTTATTTTTCATAATACGTAAACCGTAATTTTTCATAATACGTAAACCGTAAATTTTCATAATACGTAAACCGTAATTTTTCATAATACGTAAACCGTAATTTTTCATAATACGTAAACCGTAATTTTTCATAATACGTAAACCGTAATTTTTCATAATACGTAAACCGTAATTTTTCATAATACGTAAACCGTAATTTTTCATAATACGTAAACCGTAATTTTTCATAATACGTAAACCGTAATTTTTCATAATACGTAAACCGTAATTTTTCATAATACGTAAACCGTAATTTTCCATAATACGTAAACCGTAATTTTCCATAACACGTAAACCGTAATTTTTCATAACACGTAAACCGTAATTTTTCATAACACGTAAACCGTAATTTTTCATAATACGTAAACCGTAATTTTTCATAATACGTAAACCGTAATTTTTCATAATACGTAAACCGTAATTTTTCATAATACGTAAACCGTAATTTTTCATAATACGTAAACCGTAATTTTTCATAATACGTAAACCGTAATTTTTCATAATACGTAAACCGTAATTTTTCATAACACGTAAACCGTAATTTTTCATAACACGTAAACCGTAATTTTTCATAACACGTAAACCGTAATTTTTCATAATACGTAAACCGTAATTTTTCATAATACGTAAACCGTAATTTTTCATAATACGTAAACCGTAATTTTTCATAATACGTAAACCGTAATTTTTCATAATACGTAAACCGTAATTTTTCATAATACGTAAACCGTAATTTTTCATAATACGTAAACCGTAATTTTTCATAATACGTAAACCGTAATTTTTCATAATACGTAAACCGTAATTTTTCATAATACGTAACCGTAATTTTTCATAATACGAAACCGTAATTTTTCATAATACGAAACCGTAATTTTTCATAATACGTAAGTCGTAATTTTTCATAATACGTAAACCGTAATTTTTCATAACACGTAAACCGTAATTTTTCATAATACGTAAACCGTAATTTTTCATAATACGTAAACCGTAATTTTTCATAATACGTAAACCGTAATTTTTCATAATACGTAAACCGTAATTTTTCATAATACGTAAACCGTAATTTTTCATAATACGTAAACCGTAATTTTTCATAATACGTAAACCGTAATTTTTCATAATACGTAAACCGTAATTTTTCATAATACGTAAACCGTAATTTTTCATAATACGTAAACCGTAATTTTTCATAATACGTAAACCGTAATTTTTCATAATACGTAAACCGTAATTTTTCATAATACGTAAACCGTAATTTTTCATAATACGTAAACCGTAATTTTTCATAATACGTAAACCGTAATTTTTCATAATACGTAAACCGTAATTTTTCATAATACGTAAACCGTAATTTTTCATAATACGTAAACCGTAATTTTTCATAATACGTAAACCGTAATTTTTCATAATACGTAAACCGTAATTTTTCATAATACGTAAACCGTAATTTTTCATAATACGTAAACCGTAATTTTCCATTATACGTAAACCGTAATTTTTCATAATACGTAAACCGTAATTTTTCATAATACGTAAACCGTAATTTTTCATAATACGTAAACCGTAATTTTTCATAATACGTAAACCGTAATTTTTCATAATACGTAATCCGTATTACGGAAAGCTGCCAAGGCTCAGCTCTTCACCGGTCCGATGGATTTCAAGTTCACTTATATAAACAAACTGTAAAATATTTTATTAGCTGTTCAATTTGCACTTTGTATGTACTCTGAAGCTAATTCCTACGTGGCAGTTTTTTCTGTTCTGATATCTATGACACCATGATGCTGGTGGTTGTGACAACAGTAACATCAACGAGAAAAAAAAATCAGAAGATGAAAAATCAACGAGATGATCATTAAAGTCGCCCGTTTAGCTAATCCCTAATGTATGGACGCAACGTATGGGGATACCTCAATAGGTACAGGTGCAGTTGAGATACCTCAATTTACACTTCTGACTGTGGAATAGAACTTTCTATGCAGGAAATACCGCTCTAAATTTTACTCCACTGATTTTAATCCTCCTCAGGCTATTTAATTATTTTAAGGGAAGGCTCATTCAGAGACAATTAAACCATCTGAACTTTTGGCATAAAATAAAAAATACTAGAAAATGAGTTCCAGAAATTTGTAGATTGTCTTACATTCTTGGCAAAGGTTGATTTTTAGTGGAAGATTAATTTAACTCAGGAGGTGAATGAACTAACTTTAACACATTTCCTACAAAGAGACCCACAAGTGCATGGTCACGGAGGGGATTTTTTTATAATGATGTTGACCGACCTGCAGTCAATAAATTTTTGGAAATGCTTAATGAAAGCTAATTGTAGGCACGATACATATGATATTTACCACTTTCAAAATAGCTTACAACAATTGACTCTAAATTAAATTAAAACTTGAATTTCAGTTGAACCCATCGCGGGAAACGTATCAAGGCACCCATAAAAGAGAAGGACTCGTAGAACTTATTCCACGCTCCGATAAACCAGTGAAGAGAACAGCGGCTCTAATGACGCCCTATCCGATCTTCCAGTTTGCTTCGCCAGCGAATATGCAAGTGCAAATTACATGCTCAAAAAACACGGTAAAAATTCTTCTCGCTTTGATGAAGAGCTTGGATCGACTATACTCTTCATGCATACCTATCACTTAATGCTGATGACCGGTTTCAGAAACCCTACTTTACGACAAAAATGATCAAACGGTGAAGTTCATTTTCGAACTTTACACGAGCATTTACGAATACACCAATGCCATATCAACACTTCAAAATTTTCCTTTAAACATACGTTGACACAAATTTGGTGCTAGAATTTCACACATGATGGCGTTCGAACTTTCCTTTCTCATCGCGGGAGTCACAATTTATTGGTCCATGCATCGGGCTAGAACCTCAATGATTGTCAATACTGGCGTTGAGACGCCCCAGAAACAATGCGTTGGTATCCGCATTACGCCATTCACCGCGAGGAGTTCGATAAATATCGGCCAATCAAATCGGTAATTCTTGACGAATGACACTTAGGTTACTGATAAAGAAGAATGAACTCCCTATCATTGGAGGGCGACAAATTACCCATTCTTTAATGGAACCAATATGACAGCGCTTTCAAACAAGCAACGACTTAGTTTACTGTTTGAATAATCGAAAAGTTTACTGTTGGAAGAAATTGCTACATTGTTTTCTTTGTAATCAAATTTCTAATTCTTGACATAGTTATAGACCTCCAGCGAAAAATGCTGGAGAACAATTCTTATCTAACAGCAATAATTGTGAGACCTTCCGTGTCAATACAACAGGATGCCAATTAGCTTTCAAAAAAGACGAGTCAAGTGCACACAGAGTGTTTCAGAATTCTTCAGTCAAACTTTAACGGGAGGTTCTCGCAAGCTAAATAAGCATTATCGCTTATGTGGAGAGGTACCACGAAATGTTAAGTTTAGGAGTTGTATGTATAGAGACTTAAATGTCGCGGCAAACCCATCTCTTGGCCGCCGAGATCGTCCGCTTAAGGACTCCTAAAGAGTTCAGCGTACAAAACTACAGTCAATTTCATCAGAAGGACATATCGGCAAAACTATTGGTGCGTGCTGATTTGTTGGACCACACGCTCGCTCAAAGGGCTTGCTGCACCACACGCTCGCTCCAAGGAATTGCTGCACCACACGCTCGCTCCAAGGACTTGCTGCACCACACGCTCGCTCCAAGGACTTGCTGCACCACACGCTCGCTCCAAGGACTTGCTGCACCACACGCTCGCTCCAAGGACTTGGCTGCACCACACGCTCGCTCCACGGAATTGCTGCACCACACGCTCGCTCCAAAGAATTGCTGCACCACACTCTCGCTCCAAAGAATTGCTGCACCACACTCTCGCTCCAGGGACTTACTGCACCACACACTAGCTCCAAGGATCAAGGATTTGGTACACCACGAGCTGGCTCTAAGAAGATAACAAGCAGTGGCAAGATGGACAATAAATTATTTGTAGGAAGCTCATAAGAGGTTTTTCATACTTCAGTATTGGGTGCTGCAATTTCTTCACGAACAGGCCTTCAAAAAAATTTAGGGTGTACTTTTTTTAGTTCATCTTGTAAGAATAAATTATCTAAATTGGAAGATGATCTGACGAGATGAGAAATTTTTTCCATCATTTCCACATCGCATAACTGCAAAATTTTCATACAATGAGGTGTCTCCGACTGAAAGTTTGGCGTTAGTGTACATGAAATCTCTGTGCTCCATACCTTAAATTCTGAACTCATATTACGTAGGCTCCAGAATGTGACTTCCTAAACATGGGGAGAAGGTGCATTGGGTGGATCAACCCGAGCTCTAGTTCACAGCGCCTCGTTTCCACTGCAGCAGCTCTAAGAGTAACCCTTTAACGTCAAAGTGAATTTCAAAATACACTCTCATAAACAGCTGTAGTATATTTTATTCCGTGGGAAATTTGCACCCTAATGTGTTCTTTAGAGTTCATTATCGAGTAGCAGTCACTTCCTCATTGTGATGTCGGTGACTACATGCAGCCGGCCCCAGATATAATTGCTGATTGTGATAACTCAACCATGAGGACAAAATGCGAACGTTAAATGGAAAACCACCTCACATGTTGTAGCTACTCAGCTACCGAGCCGACAAGTGTCACTTATTTTTTAATTAAAATAAATAAATATTATTTCAACATTATTATTTTTATTATTATAGCAGTTCAAAACTCTACAGCTTCAACAAAGGTGATCTAATGAGGGGAAGGAGATGGGACCATTTAGTATGGACAGTATAAAAAAAATTCATGCACAAGTTGTGCTGCTAAACCGGATAACCTACGCATAGAAACAGCAAACTAGGAACAAAGAATAAAAAAGGACAGACGAAATAGCGAAGAAGGCACGAAAACCGAAAGAAGCAAAGTGGGTGCGACAGATCTATAGCTGAGGTATCCTAACTGCATCTCCTTCGGGGGCGCTAGTCCCGGTGTGGTAAAAATTAACCGACCTAATTAAACTGAACCTATTACTTTTGTACCTGCTGAGGAGGAAAAAATTATTCAAACTGATTATGATATTAATGACCGACTCTGCTAGAACGATAAAATAGCCAAGGAAGCAGAGAAATGGAAATAAATCAATTACGAACTTGACCGCTCAAGCGACATGAGTCTTTATCATTTCCACGCAAAGTTAGACAATGAAATATTGCACGCGTTTGGTTGCAGATGTCAACGATTGCATGTGCAGCTGAAAATACAGGCCGAGGTTCCGTAACTCAAAATTTGCAATCACCAATTATTGTAGTCGCCCTCGGGCTCCTGTAGCAATTCCTTGTCGAGAAAAACGTTCCAATACAATGAACCCTTGACTTGCTTACACGGAATAATTCCCACCTAAGAGCACCGTGCCGATAAGATTGGGTATTTGGCATAATCCTATTACTGGGTATTCGGTATAATCCAAAACACGTCAGTCAAAAATTAGGCCTAGATTCAGTCGCAGCGAAAAAATACGACAGCTCGTAGAACAATGAGTAAAATCACCGTTGGTCATTGCACTTTCAGCGAATATTTCAGAAAACATTCTTGAGAGTCACAAGATTAACCATGGCTTATATATAATATATCGAAGAGAAACTTGAGAAACACATTATGAAACCAAAAACAAGGAGGGAAAGTAGCAGCACCCACGCACATGATAATCATTTATATCGGCTCCAGCCTAACAGGAGCCAATCTCACTGAGCTGCAGCCTACATATTGCAACCAGCCACGCACCCGCAGCCTCAATAAGCAACTTGTAATGCCGCTCCACCGACACACTTTCCAGCTTCCGATAGGGCTCGCCAGCACGCAACCACCACCCGCATGTTACATCAAACTTCTTCGGGTGTCTAAAAAAATCGGCAACGGTTTCGATAATATCAAAAAACTTATTTCGATTCCTGGAAAATGATAAAAAAATATGGTTCCAGTAGGCGCTTGAACTTGCCCTCGTAGGAAATTAGGTCGGTAGAGAAATTTATAGATTTAATAAGCTTTAAGCCATATATTTCCAAAAAAGAAACGTATCAAAAGAGCTTCTTGAACTTCTAGTGCACATGATTTAAATAATTCTATGCATTACGAGTGAATGTAAACAAATTCTGAAACCCATTCTCCTGCCGTAATAGAAATGACAGGACGTCCGTACACTATCCATTAATTTCATCAGTTTTCAATTTGAGCACCAAACTGTCGAAAATTTCACGAAACGAAGAGGTTCTCATAATAAGAATATTGGGGCTCTGAGTTCATAGAACAGTCTGCCAGCGTGTGAACGAAGAATGATGAAAAATTAAAAGAAATACAACCTATTAATACGTAAAATAAAACTAATCCAAGCCCCTGCAAAATATGACGCATGTACGCAGCCGATTTTTTTTGTAACGTAGACAACTTTAAACTTGTTCACAGGTGCGATGCAGTGCAGTGATATATCCAACAGTGTAACGGCAATATCAACGTAAAGTTGCAAAGCTGAATACGTGTGCGATGAGAATATTTTAATGCCAGACATTACAGACATGGAGTATCAAGACCACATAGCAGGGACCGAGGGGAGTGGAGCGCTAGCACAACTAATGCAAGACTATTGAGCGCGGTCGGACACGGCTACCCAAATCTGCTGTTGGTGGCATCGCTGATGGCATAAGTGCAACTCCGAGCGTTCTCAGATGAATTAGAGCTTGATATTCCTACATGCGGAATCAAGTTAACAAATGCCGTTGGTGAGAAATTCATGAAGGAACGGTGATGGTGTTGTTTAAATTGGAGCGTTAAGTTATATAAGGTAGCAGAAGACGACCTAACCACAACAAACGTGTTCTCATGAGAGAAGGGAAGAAAGCATTGCTTAGTAAGGCATAAACGGAATGAGGAATCTATGCATAAAGTGTGACCCTTGCATCCTGCGTAACACGTTGACTGCAATGGGTTAAACTGAAGTTCAATAATCAATTCAAATTTGCAGTCAAAAGTGAATAAAATATTTATACTTACCAGACATTAACTGTGTCTATTAATTCATATTAATTAAAAAGTACTTAGTTACAATATTTCAAACGACGCATCGATGGATCGTTTCGCAGCAGAAAAAATCCAAGTACGACACACCGGTGGGTGTGTCGTACTGCTACAAAACAAAAACCTCGCCTATTTCAATGAAAGGTAGCCCTCCCTGAGCTTCAGCTCGGGACCTCGCATCGTCCCACTTTGAGCGCTAATTCCAGTAAATTTAATCCTTGTATTTCCCTCATGAGAGAGAGGAGGAATATGCTAAACAGCAACTCGTATACTCGGTGAACTTGCACTCGTGCTCCTTGTTAGGTCAAGATGTGGAAAGCTATTATAATTTCTGAAGAAACTGTACAAAGGAGATATCAATCAAGATATTTTACCGACAACAGGAAGCTCGTCACCGCGAAGGGTTGTGTAGAATGAACATTTCTAAGAAGACTTCAAGAAGTATTAATGTAGGGGAAAAACAATAGACGCAATTTTTGTAGCAGGAACAAAGACGCAACTCTCCTACATTTTCCGTTTATCTGCGAGTTTTCATATTTCGTTTAATTTCATACGCATTAAAACCGCTTACTTCACCCCTGAGATTAGTTTTTTCACTGACATTACACAACGTAAGGAATAATTTGAAAATCCATGTATAAATCAGCAGGAGCCGGAAAAGTTCCGCAGCCGAATTTCACATTCCATGTTTAAATTGGAAACTTCTTCAGTAACAGGTTACATTAAATCCGTGCCCCATAAACTTTCATGAAACTATCAGAAGCGTAAATTCTCACAATAATAAACTCCCTCAGACCAACTTTAGTGCAGCCAAACTTTCTTAAAAATATAGGTGATTTCTCACAAATTGGAAGTTTGAAAGCAGAGAAACAGCAATTACAACAAAGTTGCTGAACCTCTGTCAAAACTAGGACTTGGCTCATGGCATTGTACAAAGACATTCCAATAATCGTTATGGGCATTAATGAACGCGAGGTAGTTAAAAAAATTCACTCAATCAGTTGCACAGCTTTGGATCCCATCATAAATTCACCGACTGCGTGACACCGAATGATCCGTAAGTCCGACGCGGTCTACGCAGGACGTTCTTCTATCAGCTGCAGCGCACGCGATGCGCATCGTGCCAGTGACTTCACCATCTGAAGTTTTCATGAATTTCTAACGCATACACCGCTTCTTTAATGGTAGTTACTTAGAAACTAAAATAAAATTTTAAAATATTCTCTATGCTTATCAGATAGAGTATCATAGTGAAATAGCGCTGACAGTGCATCAAACGCGCTATAAGCGACCTTCACACTACCTTGTAGTGGTCATTTTCAAATCATTCGTCAAGTTTCCATGTTAAATTGATGCAAAATTAAGAATACTTTCGTCATATTTCAAAATCAAATCAAATTTCAACAAACATTTTTTATCAATTTCAAAAAATCCCGAAATCAAGATGATCAAAATAATATTTTTGCCCAAAACATTTGGTAGGGCATTCACGTGAATTACAGCATAAAATCCATAAATTATAGAGCGAAGATTATACGAAGGATCACCTTTCGTTTGCCATTCATGCATGTACATTTCGTTCGCCATTCATGCATGTACATTTCGTTTGCCATTCATGCAAGCACATTTCGTTTGCCATTCATGCAAGCACATTTCGTTTGCCATTCATGCAAGCACATTTCGTTTGCCATTCATGCAAGCACATTTCGTTTGCCATTCATGCAAGCACATTTCGTTTGCCATTCATGCAAGCACATTTCGTTTGCCATTCATGCAAGCACATTTCGTTTGCCATTCATGCAAGCACATTTCGTTTGCCATTCATGCAAGCACATTTCGTTTGCCATTCATGCAAGCACATTTCGTTTGCCATTCATGCAAGCACATTTCGTTTGCCATTCATGCAAGCACATTTCGTTTGCCATTCATGCAAGCACATTTCGTTTGCCATTCATGCAAGCACATTTCGTTTGCCATTCATGCAAGCACATTTCGTTTGCCATTCATGCAAGCACATTTCGTTTGCCATTCATGCAAGCACATTTCGTTTGCCATTCATGCAAGCACATTTCGTTTGCCATTCATGCAAGCACATTTCGTTTGCCATTCATGCAAGCACATTTCGTTTGCCATTCATGCAAGCACATTTCGTTTGCCATTCATGCAAGCACATTTCGTTTGCCCTTCATGCAAGCACATTTCGTTTGCCCTTCATTCATGCACATTTCGTTTGCCCTTCATTCATGTACATTTCGTTTGCCCTTCATTCATGTACATTTCGTTTGCCATTCATGCATGTACATTTCGTTTGCCATTCATGCACATTTCGTTTGTCATTCAAGCACATTTCGTTTGTCATTCATGCACATTTCGTTTGTCATTCATGCACATTTCGTTTGTCATTCATGCACATTTCGTTTGTCATTCATGCACATTTCGTTTGTCATTCATGCACATTTCGTTTGTCATTCATGCACATTTCGTTTGTCATTCATGCAAATTTCGTTTGTCATTCATACCCGAAAAAATTGCAACCATGACGCAAGTTTAATGCCCATGTTCGTTGCTGTGTAGCTCACAGATTAGTTTACAATTGATAAAATAACGATATAACGTGCATGACCTACTAACTAGTAGAATATGCAGTGTGTGTTCTAGCTTTATTCTCAAAAAATCATACAAATTCAACGTATTACAGAACAAATATTTATATTATCGTAAGCACTGAACAAGTACCATTTCAGTTATTAATTCATAAGCGTAGTTTTTTCGATTTTTGTTCTCAGGTGTCAATAAATTAATTACACACATCATACAAAGGAAAAGTGACAGTTTAAACATGCACACCTGATTCAAAATCACAAGAAAAAGCCCGAATTAAAATAAAGTTGTGAGAACAACTTACCTTGGAATGCTCTCATAGCTGTCGCTAGCTAGACAGTTATATTTATAGCCGAGATGACTTGCCATACTTATATTTATTTATCCATTGCTAAAAAGTGTTGTTGACACTTCCATGAACACTGAGGTCGCACAACACAATTTCAAATTAAATGTTGTTGAATCACACAAACCGACGAACATAAATAGGTCCCAGCCAGGCATATTGCACTTCAGATTTTCAACGGCAATGCACGAGAACTGTTTTGTTCCATAGATACGTCTTGAAAATCATTTCGATTTTTAAAAACAGCGTCAACAACCAGCTTACAATAGATTAAAAAAACTAAATACGACTTATATATAAAATTCTATAATCGTAAATCTCAAACTAATGGATTTTTCTGAATAACCTAGATGAGCACTGAAAAACCTGAAAACTGCACAGTCGAGAAAAAAAAATTTCATGATCTTCAAGATCAAGCCGTATTTTCGACCTTGAAATGGGAACGTCAAATTGAATTGGTCTCGGAGGCGATACAAAATTATACCCCGAAAGCAGTCAATCTAAGCGTTTCGAGTACAAAAATAATTCTTAACAAGCTGTCTAAAAATAACAAAAATAAAAACATATTTTCAATCAAATTTAACATTGAAAGAAAATAGTGACGTCAATGAAGAGAGGAAAATAAACACTTAAGATATAAAAAAATTAAATAAAAATAGCGGTATAGTGCAACTATTAGTTATTTTTTTGGCACATGCTTCCCTCATTCCATTGAAGGAACATTCTAAAATGATGTTGAAAGTTGGATTCTTGAAAAGATATACATTGATCAGAAAATAGAAAAACATTCGAGCTTTACTTTACTCCAATACTCAGGGGAACTGCAACACCACGAAAGTAACTCCATCAGAGTTTCTTCGAACTAAATTCGTAGTTCCACTGATTCCAGCGATACAACATTTAACGAAATACCGGACGGTGGATGAATTCCATCTCTAGCGAAACCAGCAGTGAATTCAGAGATCAGAAGCAAGCTATATTCCACCTCTCGTACTGAACCAGTTAGCCTGACAGCTCACGCAAGAAATGGTTCGTATTCGGCTCCACTCAAACGGTGAAATTGTATTTAATCGTTCAGATGTAACAAAAATCTGCCAAAAAGTCACTGCGTTCAATTCCATTCGTGGTTCGATTAGAGCCTCTAACATGTTTCTGAACGCCTCGCAACGGGTACACAATATTATTTCGTTGCACTTGAAACCTTATCAAACGACTCACACATAAGATAAGTATATATATCATAAGTCAACATGCCATATGTGGAGGGAAACTCGATTATAGTGTTTGTTGAAAGATAATATTCAAGTTGAGCAATTGATTTCGTTTATATTTACCTCCCTGGACTGGTACCTGCATTAGATAGAACGGAAACCTCACGCACGCTTGAAAATTTCTTAATGACAATTATTTCACGAGTTTATGAAAATTAAATCGCTGGTAAATTATCAATATCATTATCACCGTAATAGCTGCTGCATGCAGTTTCGTTCTAAAGTCAAAACTGATCACTTTTCGCTGGATAACATCACTGATCGAATCACGAGATCATCACCGTATCAATCCTAAAGGTTATTTTCCAGTCATGGCAGCGCTCAGCACGAGTGTGAAGGCGGCTAATGCAGTTAGCCGATCTGGTATTGAATGGCACGAATCAGCCAGTGGCCGAAGCCCGAGTGTATTTCCACATCCCCAGGGAGTCAAACTTGTCATCAATAGACGAACGGACCGAAAAACATGAACTCGCCACAAATCTCACAGTACTTCGCTAACTGTGTCACAGGAAGCAATCTGAATGCAAGTGGGTGAAAACTAATACAAAGTGCAAGCATACTGAGAACCAGCAGACAGAAAGAAGATGAGCCACAGCGTAAAAACAATATCTAACACGGAGCTATCATAGTAAAAGTTACGTCATCATAAAATTTAACAATTCAATTCATGATCTCTAGCAGCATTACTTTCGCAGTCGCGTCATTAGTTTTTTTCGTATAAAAGTTATCTTTTCAGTTGAAGAGGCCATTTCGTTGAATTGAATCATCAAAGTGAGATTAACGATGTTCAAAGTTAAAAAAAATTTAAAGTTCGGTGCATGTGAAGTTTAATGCGATCACGGAAAAGAATTATTTGATTCCAAAGAATCACTAAAGAAACCCATTTAAAAACGTTTTACACGAATGACATTCTGCTCGCTGATGCGTTATTTTCGAATTATGAAACTGTGTAGTTGGCTTCCGCGCGCCAAGGTAGCGAACGCGCCAAGCGGAATTTAATTAATAACGGAAGCCAACCCCCTATTAGAAGCGTAAAGAGGTTGGGTCGTGAGGGGGAGCCACAGTTCTTCTAGTGAAAATTATAAATAAAGGTTTCTAGTGGCGTCCGTTTACCTCATCCCCAATGGCAGCCACCCGGTACCCAAGATGGCAGCCGCTATCTTGGAACTGATGTAAACATTGACGTCACCCTAATAGGTGGGTTTGAACCTTTATTTATAATTTTTACTAGAAGAACTGTGGCCCCCCTTCAAGACCCAATCTCTTTACGTTTGTAATAGGGTGTTACCTTCTGTTATTAATTAAATTCTGTTCGGCGCGGTCGCTTCCTTTTGAGCGCGAAAGCCAACTTCGAAGTTTAATCATTCAAAAATAACGCATCAGCGAGCAGAATGTCATTCATGTAAAACGTTCTGACATGTGTTCCTTTAGTGATTCTTGGGATCGGAATTATTATTTTCCGTGATCGCATTAAACTTCACATTGACCAAAAGTTCGACTGCAGTAACTTTTCAGGTAGAATATCTGGAAATTATTCTGTATTAATCTTGCGAGTGATGTTAAAATCATACATATTGATAACTGATAAGCGCATCCCTGAACATGAACGGAAGTGATTTCCTTACCTAATACTTGATTGTAAAATGTATGCGTACTAAGTAAACGCTTTATAACGTACTTTCAATAATAACGCTAAGAAACATGTTGACTCGTGAGGCATCCCTGTGGTCCGAAGTGACGGTACTGATACAATTCGCTGGGCAAACACAAAAATCAACAACACAGAATGAAAAAACAGAATACAAGAAGAGACTATTAGGTCCAAACCTCTGCAACATTCATCACAAGTAAGGAGGAAGAACAAAGCAAACCATGCCTACAACTCCTAAGCTGAACTTCCGAAACTAAATTCTGGAAACTAGGCCGCTACAAGGAATAATTTGTAGCAGTTCTGGTATGGAGCAGCAACACCTGTTGCATGATTGCAACAAGTGTTACTGATTTCACAAAAACAGCGTTTAGAAAACGAGAAGCGTTCATTCTTGCAGGTAAAGATAAATTTAAATCCGTCACATACATTACTATCACTTTTCTTGATTCTTTAAAGACTCATTAGCCATAAAAATGGTTATTTCAAGAGAACGAAAAGAAGAGACCATTTAGAACCGATTTCAGAAACGAGGGATGTACGCACAAAGTGTGTTCCCACTCAGGATCACCTTAGCATAGAAACAGTTTGGAAGGACAAGCACGAAAAGACGACAAAATATAGCGAAGAAGTCGAGAAAACTGAACGAAACAAAGTGGTGCGAAAGATAGAACCAGACAACCTATCTAGGGCAGAGTAACTTAGTATCCCCTCATGCCCATTCAGCAGCAAATAAAATGTCAAGTCCATTCATTATATGTGCACTGGTCCACTGTGTTCTATCGACTTTTCGTCGTTAAAGAAATTGGTCAGCCCATACAAGGATATAGCTTATTAATATTGTAAGGTTCAGAACATAGTTGATGAAAATTGCTATCGATCATTCTGAACAAGCTTATGAAGAATTTCTGATGAAATGTTAGTATTCAAAATTATAACATTTTCGGTACTATTTCCACCATCACCTCAACAATGCACTGAACGCATCTACGTACCTAGCACACGGTGCCAGAACCGCACTTTCATTTGCTTAATGTTCAAGTTTCATGGCTTATAAACGCCTTAAATTTCTCACTTACTTCACTTTCAGAAAAAAAGTCGAAGGAACAGCTTTCCCACCTTATTTTCAACTTTTTTCCAACTTTACAGAATAGAACAGAATAACTTCTCCAATGCAGAATAACTTCTGCGTTCATTTTTTAGAATCCTGGGTGAATTCCTGTGGTGAAACAGTACATTTGGAATTTTTTGCACAAACTAGCGGCCATAAGGCCTTCGAAACTGAAGGAAATCAAACTAACAAGATGACCAGAAGTCCCAGTAACACCACCAAATTCTAAGGACCGAAGATCAGCTACTACAGCAACCTCCGAAACTATCGACGACCGAACCTGACGACCCGAGAAACAAGTCTCGGGCATCTCAAGTATCGACGTCTGAACATGAAGAGGTAGAAACTACAACTTTTTAGGACCAGAGCTATTGATGACAGAACTTGTAGCGCAGCAGGCTGCAATATCTATGCAAATGGCGGACACGACAATTTTTTTCGCTTACCTCACTCAAGGTTCTCGTAGGAGTGTTTAAAGTATTTACTCTCGTAAAAAGACCGGTAAACTTCCTCTTTATAATGTGAATGGAACGGAATTTAAAATAGAGTTCCTATCACACCAAAACTGGTTCGGTGTTCTGACTAAAAGCAGATGTGGATTGTTTCAATAATAAATTCCGATCATTGCGTGCGATGGAAAGTGAATGCCAAGGATCAAAATGTGCGCGACCGCTGGTTTGAAGGCTCAAGAAAAAGCATATTTCAACTGTAATTAAAACCCGAACACATTCTCAAATTTCCTTATATTAGTACTACTAATATGCTGAAGAGGATTTACATTCTGGTATGAAATAGTTCAACACATACAGTGCAACAGTTAATTTACCACGCATTATTAGATTCTTGTCTGAATTATTCATCAAAATAACTCTCCGAAACAAAAATAAACCCCTATTTTCAAAGGTATCGTTTCTCTGTCCAGTTCGATGACAATGCATAGCACGCAATTTTGACAGCCCAGAATTGGAAGATAAAAGCGGCAAGAGACGCCAAACGAAGCGGTGTTCAGACACAACCTTACCACTCCGCATCTCTACAGGCACTGACTCCAGCTCCAGCCAGCAGGCCTACGGCTCAGGAGTTTCAACAAAATTGAGTTCTCTGTCAATCTTTTGCGGAGTATAGGCCAACTCAAAAAATTTTTTTCAAGCCAGGCTCATCAGAGGGACTAGAATAGTTCTCCAGCTATCCTGATTGGGAAGACGCTTTATTTCGAACAAGTTTTGATCTTTCTAAACGAGAGAGAATGAGTATACGTTTAATTCCAAAACCAAAGATAGCAGAAAAAAGGTACTAGACGTTTTTTAAAGTAACGGTACTAATGAAGAAAGGTTTTCGCTCGAAAGGAATTTATTGATTGGCAAAACTGTCGTTAAACGCGAAGGTTTATCACAAGTACTCTGTTAACAGTTAAAACATCACTTTAAATTAGACTCCAATAGGTTTTGATGAAATTCTGGTACAACGTTACAGTAAGTGCTTCATTGCTCTCATGAGGGGGCCTTCGCCTGAAAGGAAACATGTATGATAGATGATTATAAGAAAGTCTTAGCCTTCCTTTACCACAACAAAGATGTTCATAGAGAGGAAGAATGAGGGCACCATTTAGTATGGAGGTAAGGAAATGCTGAATTTACGCACAAGGTGCATAAAAATAGTAAGCTAAGAAAGAAGTTCATGATACAAGATATAAGTTGAAGAAGAAAGTAGTAGGTGCTGAGAAACCGAACAGCAGAGAACCGAAAAAAGATGGTCCGCAACAAAACAAAAAACCTATTCTTTTTCAGGTATAAGAAGGCCTACTTCACCTTTGGTTAGGGACCTCACATAATCCTCCTGGGACCGCTGATTCCCATAGATACTCGTACAATAGGTGTATCCACCTGAGGGATAAACATGTTTGAATTTAACGAAAATGTGAGCCACGTAAATTCTGTAAATGTGACTTACTACGTCTATTACTACATCTTAATTAAATAAACAATATAGTGAATTGCAATAAATGAAACTTACTTCCCGTTAGTACAAATAATTTGCTAAGAATATTCACGCACTATTATAAATCCAAAAACCGAAATGGAAGGACAGAAATTTTCATTTATCTAACTGTAATTCTTCGTGTCGCTTAAATAAATCTTGCTCAGCAACTTCTGCTGCTCACACTGGAGACAATTCGCATGGTAAGTTTTTAGCTCGCAGGTACTCGTACAATGACGTTCTTGAAGAAAGTCTTCTCGAAGTATAAGAGCCAATTTATTAATGGGACAATTGAGGCAGATAAATTTGTGTCTTCAAGCCATGGCAGAGTTCGCATGGTAAATATCGGACTCTTTGTCGCTTTACTTAAAATTCAAAATATTTCAGAACTAGTAGAGTTTCCCAGAAAACTCATTCAGCAAGTATGTGTACTGTATTTGCAGAACCGACCTTCAGTGGGAAGACATCATGCAAAGATTTAATAATGCTCCTGTTCCTTACAACCAGAAATTTCCATCATCTGAACATTTTTCGAGCATTTCTGGAGCAACGCTGCTAAATCTTACCACATTATCAAGGTGTTCATGTTACAAAGGGCACACGAAAGCAAGTCGTCTAGCGCTATTGGAACATCAGTGGAGTTTTCTCCTAGAGATTTTCAGGTTGGTTCTTCAGTTGTAACTTGTTAAGCATACTCCAATGAATGCTACAATTATTGAAATATAACGATGCGTTGGGAGAATGATATTATATGAAACTACATAATATGCATGTATTGCTACGGCACTGAATATGCCAACACTGTAAGGATCAAAAGGAACTCAGAAATCAAACAAACGTTTTTCATAAAGTGACGTGCGTACCAAAAAAAAATAAAAGATGAACAAATCGTTGAAAATGAGATGAAATCAAATACCTGTACAAAATTTTCTACCAGCTTGAAATTGACCTGCCTAACGAGAGTGAAATTGACCTGCCTAATATTCAGCTCTAGTGTTAATACATTTAAACTTTCTTGGTAAAAGCGAATATAAAGTAATTAATTAACAATGGATTTTAACCGAGAATGTTCAAGTCTCCCGGCTTGCGAAGAGGAAGTTCCTAGTCTTAAGGTATTTGGCGCAGCTTAAATTCATTGATTTACCGCGTTGACCACGATTGGTTTAACTGAAGTTCATTATTTGACTCAAATTTAGGTAAAATTGTACTAAGCGTTTTTGAAAATAACAAACATTAACTGGATCGTGCCTTCATTTAGCTTTGATCTAGTATTTATGAATATTGCATATGTGACCTCTGGTCGGTCTGCAGCATCATGAAAATTCTCCCGGGCTAACGTTGCGGTGAAAGTGTTAAGAATCTATATTCAACATTGATACATTATTAGGAAATAACGAAACGCAAATTCATGAACCTAGTACTCCGCTTCGCGTGTTGTGCGGTCTGCGAACATTGGTGTGCTCTCTAAAATCTGGCAGCTACAAGGGCGTTTTAACTGAATTAGTGTCCAGAAAGGTCTTGGCTCAGTCGCTTTATAATTGGAGGAGTCGCAATGCAATAAGTGCTAAAAGCTCCCACTACCTGGAGCCTTGCACTGCAAAGTCTGGCTTCTGGCCACCAGGATAACACGCAAGGAATTTACACCCACTCAATGAAATCAGAAGCAGAGCTTCTATGACACTATTATTATACTGTATTTGCTGTTCATGGCTTTGTACATTGAGTAGGAGCTCAAGATAGGAGTGCTCATAGGCGTTTTAATCGCACGCGTGAAATTTGCCTTATTTCAATTTTGCGTCAAATGAAAGAACTGTAAATTTAAGCATTGTCTAGCTGCTGTACCCGCAGAATATGTCATTTAACTCAGCTTTTCAAAAATTGTCAAGTCGTATCTATTTCCACATCTCCACACGCATAGTCACGAGTTACATCTTGGTAATGGAAATTACAATCAGAAAACTTGGATTGTTAAAAACAGGAAACCAAGTTACTCTGATCAACTAAAATCTAGCTCGCAAGTAAGATTGGAACTCCGCATACGAGACAATTTCGACCTACACTCAGTAGCTACTCAGCTTTTCGTGAGCTAAATTTTGAGAAGCATCCGGAGAAAAATTCGGATCAAAAGTAATCAGCAATCTGAGATATTTATGAAATTTCTCTAGTTAATCCACCCCGATAACCAGTTAATGAATGAAATTCTACGAAGAAAATATTGATTAAGTTAAATGAAAAATTAAAATGTTTATCGTGTTTCGCGGTTGATAAAATTTATATTTAGTGGAAATCTACACACAATTATATAATTTTGGAAGTGTTCTGGCGAATAGTTTAAAACGATAATAACTGCGCTAAATTTCTGAAGTTGTTGCAAAATTTTACCCAAATATTTGAATTACTTTGAATTAAAGCTAATTCTATAAACGGACGCACAATGCAATCATCTTAACACAATGGTTATTGCTGGTACTCAATTAGTTAAAAAAACAAAGTTTCAAGACATGAAGCAAAAGTTATAGTACAATCTTCAAAACCAATTGACGCTGCATGTAAATGTGCCGACAGACGCTAAATGTAAATGAATGCTGGCAAAATACAGGGTGCGGCAGTCTATCCTGGTTTTTAGGTCTCCACGGCCTAAAGAAATGCAGGATTGACTGCCGCATCCTGCACATTGTTGGCATGTATCTCATGTGGCAACTTGGAAATAAACGTTTTTTCTTTTTTTTCTTTCAACAAAAGGGAGCCTACCTAACCTTTTGTTCAGGCCCTCACTTAGTCCCCCTGGGAGCGCTAATTCTCTTAGCCTGCATAATTACGTCAAAGTAAGACTACGCCAATTATTCCTGAATTATTCATATTAGGCAGCGTAGTTGAATTTTTTCAACTATTTTGAGCAGAAAGTATACGAGCGTTTATTTAAACGCATCAACATATCTTCTCAGACTTGTTTTTCATCAGTTTGAAGTTTCTTAATAAAGTGCATGATGTTAGACATGGTTATTCACTTACTCAGCACTGCCTTCTGCTAGATAGCTTAGTAGAACCTAATCCTGAGTTTTTTTCGTTTTCCAGAGCACTGAGAGCCTTTTTAACAGAAGTTTGAGAGACAGCACAAAATGACCACCACAATACGTGTAAAGATAATAACCAATTGTAGCATCATTCACAAAATGAGACCAAAAACCTGATCCGTTATAAACATCCTCGTAAGCTCAAAACCAGCCTTTCCATTTTGAGAGAAGCTTCATAAATGAGAGGCTTCAGAAATGAGAAGTGGAACCAACCTTGGGATCTGAGACGCAAGTTCATCGAGGGAGTCGGCGGGCTCCAGAGGGGCTCTCTCGTAGAGCATAGTGGGCGGCATGGTGAGTGTGTTGAGGCACGGCAGCGCCGACATGTTGCTCATGCCGCAACCAGAAAATTTGTTCTTCCGACGACGTTCATCTCGACGCATAGACGCCAGACGAAACATAAACAGGTTCGACATGGACATGGCTGAAAAATGAAATCCGATATCATGCTACAACTAACACTGTAAAAAACACCAGCATTCAAACTAATTTGAAATTTTTCCTTTTCGTCGAAAGGTCGTCAGGTTGAAATTACATCTCAGAAATAGGCTGTGAAAATCTTTCATGAGCGAGCTCCTGCGAATCGTACTTCCCCAATTTCCCCTCTCATTGCTACGTTTTATTTCCACATTGTTCTGAGTAAAAACTCACAAATCGAGCCATGAATTAAACTACAGTATGTTAGCTTGCAAGATCTTAACAACAGAAGTGCAACTTCAAGCTCTGATGCAAGTTCACAGGCTCGGAATGTTTTCATGTGCATGGACAAAGAACTACCTATGGCTTCACAGAAGAATTTTCGATATTCTATTGAAAAAATATCGCAATGCGCTTAAGATCGATGCCATATATGTTCTGATTCAAGTATTCAATATCGCTGATTGCATCCATGACAATCAAGATGAAACATTTTGCATCGCTGTTAAGGTTTTATGACTCCATTAACATATGAACGAGATTTATTGCATCACTATGATTCCATAGTTTTGCGCCTTGAATGCAGAGTGTAGTAAATTATCTAATATTCATATTCATGACAAGGCGTTATTAGCACCACGTAAATATTGAAATTGACGTTACTGAGGGACATCTTTAACAGAAGATTTGCTCAATAGTTGATTTAGAAAGAACGTTAAAATAAATGTGAATAATACAGCCTCGCAATTTGCTCAAATTCACTCTCATTCGCAGAATACGAAAGTCTTAAAAATGACCTTACCTGCTGCGCGTGAAAACTAGCTCTCCAGAAAAGAGTGCCGAGCTTTCTGGTCTGAGAAGTCGAGAGTCTTATTAAGGAAACGAGGCACTTGAGCTTCTTTCAAGAAGCCTCGGATAAGTACGTGCTGAAGCGTAGTTCATCTATATTGTCACAGACTAAATGAGCTTTGCAAAAATTTTCACGACCAATGAACGCAAGACTGAAACCTCGCCTGCATGAAGTCCGGCGTAATTAGACTCGACCGTAAAGTTTCAACTGCTTAAGTTGAGTTTCTTCGAACGGGGAAAGATGAGTAGTTGCTAATACGGAAGTCCACGAAGAGTTCCTCTATTTGATGGATTGTTTCTTTTTCCATTAGCTTTGAATCATTAAATATGTACATAAAACTTGGTCTAAAGGCGCTCAGGTAATTAAGCAGTTCATTAACCTATATTCCAAGTTCCACTATCCCTAATGAGGATTTCTGTCAAAGAGGGCAATTATCACAGGAAAACTATTGATCTAGTCTGTTTCACAGAGAGATCCCCACAGTGGCTTTCAATTTTCTGTGTCAAGTTCACATGAGAATAGTTTCGGGCAGCAAGTTCAGACTATTCACAGTAAAATCGAGCCTTCAGTAAATAACAATTGACAAATAGAAAGCTGCCACGATTTATTAGAACGCCCGATTTTCCTAATTAACTCTAGTTTTCACAGCACTATGATGATTCAAAAACTTTGAGACGGTGAAATATTTTCTGTAGCTTCAGTCTTCGAATTTTCCACGCAACGTTAACCTTCATTCATTTCTATGTTGAGAATTTTCAAACTTTAAGTCTAACTTTTAATCTCACTTGCACTTAGAGTGTAAGTTCCAGAATCAGGGGGAATATTTTACCGAAAGATTCACCGTACTTCCACGAAACAACAGTATTTTTAGCACAAAAAACAAACCACAAAGGCTTAAGCATCAGTCATCCAGAAGAGCTTGAAGTCCTCCAATAAAATACAAATGTTCCAGAAAGTAATTCGAAAAAAACAAGGAAATAAATTCACAGCGTGAAAGGTTTTTTCTGAGCAAGCATTCAATATTAAAAGAGAAACCGCATGAGTGTTTTTCAGTTGGAAATTTACGACTGTATCTGTTTTCACGTTAATCAGTGATCTTTTACAAATATGCCTACCTTAAATAACACTTCGCTTCAATTCCCTTACAATATCAAGGCCAATGGCTGGTTTTCAATAGCATTACAGTACGTTATTGCAACAACATCAAATGAAACATGTACAGCTTCGAAAATGTTTCTTCTCTCAGGTTCCCACGTGCAACGTTTGTCACTTTCACATGACAAGCATCCAATAGATAGGAATTATTCAAGGTGCAGTGCTAAATCGTTTCTTGAAAATATAAGACAGCTGCACTAGATTAATCATCAAAGATATTTAGTTAGGGGAGCCACTGGAAGCTATTGATGTTCAGCGTTGGTCAGGTAAGCCAGTACAAATTACGTGGGCACGCGCTGTCGATCGTGATTCTCCGGTAAAGTTCAGGCTGGACAGCCAGGCAGGATTCAAGTGAAGCGATATAAAGATTGTTGCAGTAGAAAAATAGCAGATTTTACCCTAGTAGCAAAAATAGTCTGTTGTGGTATTTCATTGAAAGCACTTGAGGAAAGATCAGGCTACAATAATTAAGGTGAATTTTTGGACCGAGTTTTGGTTTCATCATTTAAAGAGATTTCATGTACTTATTCCGTAACGATCCACGCAAATTCCCTGTGAATAAAAATAAGACAATGTTATCAAAATTGTAAAATCTGAAGAATTGATAATTACCTAGAAGAAAAAATCAATATCTCTGTTGACTTATAAATGATTGAAGCTAATTTATGACGAAACTCCGAAACTGAACAAGAAAATCATAACCGAATGCTTGTACATAATTCCTTATCATTAAAGTAAAATCAATCAAACAAATGATTAATATAAGAAAGACATAATTCAAGGATGTTACTCTCTCATCAATTTACTATTTGTACGATACATTATTTTCGAATAAAAAATTACATTTATTTTCCAAACCTTATTCTAAAGCATTCACTTCTCCGCTTGAAACCTGAATAAAATAATTGAATAATTTACAAACACAAAACACTGAATCCAAAATGGACGCTATTTCGATGAGGTGAATACATTCAAAATTCTGTACCAAATAAAACCTACAGCTTTCAGGGGATCGTAATTGCTTTCTGTCTGCTCCAACGAAGGTTGAGAGATGGTGCTCACAAAATTAAAGTCACTTAAAGTCACTCTACTTCGGTACACCCAAAAAATCGAAAACCAATTTCATTCCGAAAAACTTGTGCTCCCGTGCCATCCGTTTTAATTATGCAAAGATACATTAGTTAAGTATTCGAATGAGATTATGATTGTCACGAAGCAAGATTAAGAATTTTGAAATGGAGCTCGATCCTACTGTAAATGAAGGACAGCATAATTAAACAGCGTCACACAGCTGCTCCTTGTTACGCTATGCAGAAGCCATGCACGGACCCCATGAAACCCTGGTAAAAATCGCCACTGTGATTGGGGCAGGTAGCCGTCAATCAGCATAGCATTCACATGGCTGACAGAGCCTGTGCCAAAATGTTCACTTTATTTCAGCAGCTACCGGCGTTGCAAAGGTGCTACGTGAAGCGGCGCCGTTTTGCGCAGCCACACGGCAGCCACCGCTGCTGCCTAAGATGCTGCGACATGCTTGTACAGAAACGTCGCAGCGAAAGACCTCCTACGTTAATGTTGAGATACCGACGGTGGTTTCTGAGAAAGCCGCTTTTGATTAAATGTTTGACGTACTCGTTCTACTGGCCTGAGCTCATCAGTTTCAAATCAATCTAATTGCGTAATGCAAAAAATAGAATTGATCAGTTGTTCAAGTTTACATTCTCTGGGAGATTGTTCATTTTTTATAAGAATTGATTACAGAGATAGGACTTCCTCTAAAATTTTAACTCGCGTGTACAAGTCATACAGTCTTGTGTCACACAGTGCTAGAGTGAAACAAAGATAGTCCCTCAATGTCAGTTTCAGAGCTTCTGAGAATTTCGCTGCAGTGACTTAGTTATTGACACCACTCATATTTGATTAGATCTTCCTTTAAGACTCCATGACCGCTAAAAAAGCGTTCTGAAGAAAGGAAGGAGGAAGGCACCATTGAGTATGGAGGTAAGGGAACGCGGAACCTAGGCAGAAGGGGCATAGAAACAGGACGTTGAGAAAGAAGTTCACGAAACAAGATATAAGTCGAAGAAGAAAGTAGAAGGGGCTGAAAAACAGGACAGCAGTGAACCAAAAAAAGTTAATCCTTAAGATAATAAATAACATTTTAATTTTAGAAAAAGCAGGCCTTCCTAACTTTTAGCTCGGGTCCTCACTCATTTTTCCTCTAGGAGCGCTAATTCCCATAGATACAATAGTTGTATTCCCCTGAGGGGTGTTGACACCATTCAACTTATCCATACGCAAAGCTGTCGACATTTTCAGGGAACTCCCATTTCTTTAAATGGTGTTCAAATGCTTACGTTCAGTGGTGACGCGTGCACCATACATCATAATATGCGCTCTCCGATTCGAAAACACATTCGTTCATGTGAATAAACCCTTAATTTTATTGTGAAATATACTTTGAGAGGGATCTGTTTTGAGCTCATTATCAATTGTGAAACAAATCTGTTTAGCGCATTATCTGACTGTGAAACAATTCTTTTCAGCTCATTACAAGGTTTTGAAACAATTTTTAACACAATAATTAGAAGACTCCGCATGCAACTTGCTCACATTATATTTATCGACAAAGAAATCAATTCACACTACTACGCTTAGCGCTCTATTGCCTGGCGCTATAAGTTATAGTCGTGAATATTGCTCCATACATAATAAAACCACGCACATGTGCAGTATTTACTTCAAGCCCTCATTATAAGATTCAATTTCAAAATTGTTTTCAGATCGAGGGCTTATCTCCATGTTTCACTCAAAACAATATTAAAAACCTAGTGCTTGTTTTCATCTGTGAAGATGCATTCCACGGCAGAAGTTCATCGCTTTATTATTTTTTGACGGATATTCCCCTCTAGCTATCTATGATTTCAATTAATCATGACTTTCTCGGTTTCACGGTGGATTAAAATCTGTACACCAGTTGTTTTTTCGAGAGGTTTTGTTCTTCGTTATTAGTATTTATCAGTATTAGACAGCAGCATCCCGCTTCTGCTCAGCCGTCCTTCTATGAAAAAGGCTGGAATGGTAATCAACCTGCCTGCCGATTCAGTGGAAGTCTTTGGTCAGAAAGTAAAACTCAGGACTACAACAATGGGTCACTACACTATCCCTATATATAGACAACTAACGACAACTCGAGTGGAACACGCTTTAGTGAACACTACTTCTAATGCTAAACCGGATGAGGTTGCTCTGAAACTTCACCGGCAGTTTGCACATCCCACCTCTGAGAAGTTACTTTCTCTGCTCAAGGAAGCGGGGCGCAACAACTCAGAACTAGAGGCAGCGATCAAGAGAATTAGCGAGTCCTGCGATACGTGCCGACGCTACAAGAAACCAAAGCCCCGTCCGGTGGTGGCATTACCGATGGCCAAATCATTCAATGATTTAGTTGCCATGGATCTCAAAGTGTGGTCTCATGGACAATATTTTCTGGTTTTGGTAGATCACGCCACCAGGTTTTGCAGCGCAGCTTACATAACGAATAAACAACCGCAAACAATTGTAAAATCCTTGTTTACAAGTTGGATTATGACGTTTGGGGCACCGAAGCAGTTTCTGTCAGATAATGGCTGTGAATTTAACAACGAATTGGTGCGGTCAATGGGAGAGGGTTTTGGTATAAAAATTTTGTGCACTGCTGCTGAAAGCCCTTGGAGCAACTCTATCTGTGAGAGGTTGAACAGTGTTCTTACAACCAGTATTAAAAAGATAGTGGAGGACTGCACGTGTGACCTTGATATTGCTTTGGGTTGGGCTGTATCTGCTCGAAATGCACTGCAGAACTGCCATGGATTTTCTCCCAACCGACTCGTATTTGGACGGAACCCTGTGATTCCCACAATTTGCAGCAATTCGTTGCCTGCACTGGAAATGAAAACCACATCGCAAATGATTGCGGACAATCTTAATGCAATGCACAACGCAAGAGTCGAATTTGTGAAAAATGAATCCAGTGAACGAATAAGTCGGGCGCTTTTGCGGCAAACTCGCAACTCCGATGTAAATGACCTCGTGAACGGTGACTGTGTATACTACAAACGGAAGGACGACGATCGATGGCGTGGACCTGGGGTGGTGATTGGTAAAGATGGGAAGCAAGTGCTGGTGAAGCACGGTGGAACTTATGTACGTGTGCACACATGTAGGTTGCAGCATGCTAATTCAAGTGATGACCTACATGGTAGTGAGACAGCATTAAAGAGCGACCGGCCGTCTGCAGCGGTAGTTTCCCAGGAGGCAGCTGTTGTTGAGGACGATTCGGATGTGGAAACTGTGGAGTCGTCTGGTAATCAAGACCGGCCTCCATCAGCCCTTGCAGGACCGCCCAATGAGACACCCTTAATCACTCCTAGCAGGATAAATCAGAATAATCCAAAGACCGGGCAAAGGATTGAAGTTTATCCTAAAGATGGTGAGAAGTTCACAGCAACTGTACACAGCAGGGCCGGTAAAGCTGGTGGTTTATATGGTGCGTGTTACAATATTATTAGAAATAATGGCGAGATGGAATGGATTGATTTAGCCAGACAAACTGAAAAATGGAGACTGATTCCTGATGAAGAGCAGGTCCTTTTGTGCGACAGTGATGTGAAGGGAATGGAAGCAAAGATTGCAGAGATCGAAAATTGGAAACAAAATGACGTCTATGAAATAGTCGACGATATCGGCCAGAAAACAATGTCGGTTCGGTGGGTAATCACTGAAAAGGTTAAAAATGGAGAAACTGTAGTTAAAGCTCGCCTTGTAGTTAGAGGCTTCGAGGAAGATATGCACGAGCAGCGAACAGACTCTCCTACCTGCGCAAAGGACTCCCTTCGACTCGCTATGACTGCAATAGCTGCCCATGGATGGCAGTGTCAATCTATTGACATTAGAGCTGCTTACCTGCAAGGCAATGCAATCACTAGAGATGTCTTCATCAAACCACCCATAGAGTTCTACGATGGTTCTTTGTGGAAGCTGAAGAAGACCGTCTATGGCCTCTGTGACGCCGCACGCGCTTGGTATTTCCGCGTCAGGGATGTCTTGTTGTCGATGGGTATGATTATGTGTTCGGTTGACCAGGCATTGTTTTATTGGCACGATGAAGGACGATTGGCTGGTGTCATTTGCGTCCATGTCGACGATTTTTTCTGGGCTGGTAGCGATTTGTTTCAAAGAAGTGTCATTGCCCAACTGAAAAAAGAATTTTTGATTGGTTCCCATGCGGATGGAGCATTTAAATTTGTTGGTGTGAATGTTTCTGGGACTGGAGATTCAATCGAAGTAGACCAACTGAGCTATATTGACACGTTAAGGGAAGTTAAAATAAAATCTTGTTACACCAATCGTTCTGATCCGCTTGATAAGTTGGATAAAGACGAATTTCGCGGTGTGGTTGGTCAATTGAATTGGGTAGCAACACAGACTCGCCCAGATATAGCGTTTGAAGTATGCCTACTCAGTTCGGTTTTGGACATTGCAACACTGGAAGATGCTTTGAGGGCCAACAAGGTCATTCGGTTGCTCAAGTTGCGGGAGGTGATAGTTAGGTTCCCAAGAGTTCGCAGTATTAGTGAATGTTCCATAGAATGCCACAGTGATGCCGCTTTCGGGAATCTGGTGGATGGGGGTTCGCAGGGAGGCTATGTGATATTTGTAGTTGACGGTGATAACAGGTGTCCTATTGCGTGGCAGTCGCGACGGATTAGGCGTGTGGTAAAGTCCACGCTCGCAGCAGAGACTCTAGCCCTACTGGATGCTGCGGAGGCGGGAGTTTATTATGCCAAACTCCTTTGTGAATGCATTAATGTTCCCTGTTCCGCTGTCCAGGTGAGGTGTTGTGTGGATAATCGGTCGCTTGTAGAATCATTGCATTCTACTAAAACAGTGGCAGACAAGTGCTTGAGAATTAACTTGGCTGTTCTCAAGGATATGTTATCTCGTGGTGATGTAGCTGAGGTGTCGTGGGTTCGTACGAGTCGCATGTTGGCCAACTGTCTCACCAAGCGCGGTGCGTCCAGTGACGCACTTCTGGCTGCTGTCACCGGCAGTACGGGGCACCCTGAATGATCCACAAATTCGTGCCCTTTATGTAAATAGTCTTTTGTTCCTTCGTTTTGTGTTATAAATTGACGTTTTGGTTGGAAATCTTTTTGTGGGGTTTGTTTTGTGTTCTCTTATTTTGTAGATTAAGTTCCTTTTAAATATTTAGAGGGAGAATTGTTAGTCTGTGTAAAACTGGCGCGTGCGTGCTGATCATGCCGGTGATTGTAGTTAGTGCCGGCTCAACCTAATGTGGGCGGCGCGTGGTTCGCCACGCTCTCAGTTGGCTACGAGCGGTGTTCAGGTGAGCACAAGGACCGCTACAGTGCAGTTAACATTTCATGCTGTCGTAATATGTGCTTTGATTCATTGGTTTCATTAAGTAATAGCAGCATGTTTATACTCTCATACCTGACAGATTGTAAGAAATGACTTCGCTTCAAGAAAAAACATCACTATTGAAAGCACAATTAAAATTTTAAACGAAAATATAGTATTTTTCGAAGTTAGAAAGGGTACAATGCCCCTGGAATGTCTAGCATACGCTTTTTTGGCTTTTTCTGACATTACCGTTCTTAAATACCGAGACTAATGAATTTCAGGACGCTCTGCAGTGCTTCTCAAGAGAGGTAACACTGCGCTATTTGAAACTTGGCTTAAAAAACTACATCGGAAGCCGTAAAGTATGACACGAGCAAAAATTTAGAGGCCATCTAACTGCGGTGTTTTACAAGACTTCCGACAACTTAACCTGCATAAGCAGCAAAATTCTCAAGCAATCTCCATTGCGTAGCATTTTCGCTATTTTTTTCTTCCTCCGATCATTTCGCGAATAAAACTCACACGTCAACCGAGTTCGACGCAGCCAACTTACGCCGCACTTCGCTCCTGAAGCCCCGACCTCGAACCAGAAATGAGCCTGCTCAAAGTATGGCATTAAGTTCTGAAAGCTCGTTCGCGACTGCATAAAGGAATTTTAATATACTGAAATGGTGAAGGGCTACCAATTTTTATATTATTTAGTATTAAATTCATCAGGGAGAAAATACGAAAGACATCTTCAAGGTATGGCAACGTGAAATAGCATGTAGATTATATTATCAAGAGGTTGACACCTTATATATGAAATTGCTTACAGTGTAAAAAGGTTCCCATCATGCATCGGTGTCAGTTTCATTTGAATTTTTCACTCGTGATAATGAAATTAGAATAAAGAAGGAATGACAGAAAGATTTACGGGACATAAATTGAAATTAAAGAAACCTACTGTTCAAAAGCTGCATTTACTCCTCTGTCGAAATTTAAACTTAATTAACCGTACCAGGCTGCGCTGACGATTTTTCGGCAACTTCCACATCTTCCTTTGCACCGCCTATTCCAAATCTTCCTCTGTACCTCCTAGTGCGAGATATTCAAATCTTCCTCTGTACCTCCTAGTGCGAGAAACAAGTGCGTCACAAACTAAAAATGATGAATCAATCCTAGTCAAACTTCATAGTTAGCCATTGCAAATGTCTACCCTCATATGTGGAAATTGACTTCATGTGTTGAAATTGAAATTGTATAGAATTTATGCATGTTTGCAGTGGAGAGGAGGATTAGCTATACCAACTCATGCCTGACAAATGCAAAAATAAGATAACTTGAGAAACAAAATTTTTATTTTCCGAAAATATAACGAAATGTGGAAAATATTGCGTAGCTAATAAGCAAACACTCAGCAGACGATATCGCAGCGGGTTACGAAGATAACTATTTACTTCTTGCACTACTCAGTAAAAAATTATTTCACATATTAAATCACTGCATGTGAAGTTAGCTAAAAATTCTACCTGATAATCATTTGTGCAGTTATACGGACGGTAAACACTTAGTAGTAAAGAAATTATTTTTTACTTAAATTGAAAGAACCGTTCCTCCCGAAACATAGCATTTTGGGAGCTTTTTGGGCATCTGCAGTCCAAAAGTTGATTCTCCCGATTTTTTTTTTATTGCTTTAAATGAGTTGGAGATATGTCCCCGAATGTCTGTAAAAATATCAGGAACGTATCCCAGAGCTAACGTCTCCCCCGGGAGGGGGAGAAAATCCCCTTGCGGACCTTTTTTTCCATTTTTGAACCTAGAGCAATAAAATTTGGTATACTGATTGGAAATGCAATTTAGAATCATTTATCATCTATGACAAAATGCGATTTTCTTGAAAAGAAAATGGGAAATCATAGAAAACGACATTTTTGGGGGGGTTTTCTATATGCTTCTCCTCCTACAGTTTTTGAGCTACAGTGATGATTTTGGTATCATTGCATGCAGAAAAACGTGAAAAAAAATGCTCAAATTGTAAATTTTTATTTATTTATTATATATATATTTCATCATTCATATTCCTCAAGGTAAGCATTCCCCATCCGAATATTTTTTTTATCATTGAATTTAGAGCAATGAAATTTGGTAAACTAATAGGAAATGCAATTTAGAATCATTTATCATTTATGACAAAATGCGATTTTCTTGAAAAGAAAATGGGAAATCATAGAAAACGACATTTGGGGGGGGGGGGTTCTAAATGCTTTTTCTCTGATAGTGTTTGAGCTACAGCAATGATTTTGGTATCATTGGATGCAGAATAACGTGGATATTCCAAATACTTTAATGCTTTTCCTCAAATTTCCAATATAAAAATTTAAAAAATTAAAAATACAAAAAATCAAAATATTCTCAAGAAAATTCAAATTTATGACGTCATAACTTTGAAACAAGAATGAATTTTGAAAAACTTCTCAATACATTGTAAAGCCCTTGTTTTTCTGCATCCAATGATACCAAAATCACTGTAGCTCAAAAACTGTAGGAGGAGAAGCATTTTTTTATCTTAAAAATAGGTCTTCTAAAGAAACTAAGTTTTTAAGACGTTTGTCATTATTACTCCGAAGTTTACAAAGCTAGAGCAATGCGGTTTGTTGCATTTGAAAGTGAAATAGTTGCTCTATCTAATTTATCAGGGGATTTTCAAAGTTTTTTTCTGTAAAGCTTTCCGTAGACTTTTTTACCCTAAAAGTATAACTTTTGCCCTGACCTTTACAAAAAAATTCATATAAATTCTGAATGAAATATATCAAAAAATTCCCTGGTAAATTAGATAGAGCATAAGTTTGACTTTCAAATGCAACAAACCGCATTGCTCTAGCTTTGTAAATTTCGAAGTAATAATGAATAATATATGTAAATATAATTTTTTTTTTAAATAATTAATTTTCTATGCCCCGGGGAAAAATTTTTCTTAAACAAAAGTTGTTACAAATGTGGAGATCTAGTAGTCTGCAAATTTTCATAGACGTAAGTCCAATAGAAAAAAAGTTTCAGTTTTTTGGAAACGCTTCACTTAAAATGAAAAAAATATATAAATACCAAAGATGAAAATAAAAGTGGCAGGAACAAAGTCGTTTGAAACGAAAAATAATATCTCAAACTTTTTGTAACCGCAATAGGGCGCTAGCAGAAGCGAATTTAAAAACAGGAATTGATTTCAAACTGCCAAATTTGAGAGCACTTTGCTCTGCAAAAACTGCTCCGGCACTTCACATGTTTAAAAAACGTAGGTTTCAAACCTGGGATTCGCGATAACAGCCGTACCGTATACATGCAAATGGAAGCATTTTTACCTAACTCGTGCAAACTCGATGAAGCAATAATCATTGGCATGCACTTCAACGCGCAACCGTTCATTAGCTATAAAAATACTGGAGGCCAGGAGAGCGAAAAGAAACGACTTAAAACATTACCACGATAACTACATGGGTGCAATAACTATAACAGCCACTACATCCTAAAAGCAACCATGCAATTTTAAGAGCTCTCGTCGATGAAAAATTGAGATTTAACACATCAAAATTGAAATCAGAATCGGCAAGTTTCAGCATCTCTTTTCAGGTATTTGAGCATGGTTGCACCCTTCTTTTTCTTTTCTAATGTACGTGAAGTATTTCTGAAAAATAACAGCTAAAGGTTTCGCAGTTATGAAGTGATCATTTACATTGTTAAGATAACTTTTCCCCGGTGACAATCAATACACCATGCACGTGTTTCAAGTTTTCGCTTCTCAACCTCTCCGTCGAAACGTCTTCCGGTTTTCATTACTTTTAGGATCCGATGTCGTTCTAACTCTAAAGGAAACAAATACCATCTATGATGGAAGTTAACATTACAGTTTCACGCTCAAGAGTATCAAAACAATATCAAAATGTTTGAGTGACTATGAAAACAAAACTACCTATTTAACGCACGAATTTCACCTCGAGTCACTGAAGAATTAATTCCAAAGTCTCAAGGAGGCTGGAACTACATCACCGAATAACGTCATTTAGAAAATACCACACTAGTCTATTAACACGTTGACTGCGACGGTTACAAATTTTCCGACTTGTTAAGAGGACGATCCTAATCTCAAGGTAGTTAGAGTATCTTAAATTCATTGATTTACCGCGTTGACGGTGACGTGTAAAACTGAAGTCCAATATTTAAATAAAATTCCGACTCAATTGCAGATACTAATTTTCGAAAATGCAAACATTAACTGCATTATGCTTTGTTTTAGCTTCCATTAAGAATTGATGAAAATTGAGTTTGTGACTGTCAGCAGCATTATAAAAATTTCCTCCGTGTACACCGGCGACTCAGGTCGCGACCAACGAGTTAATGCTGGACTCAGAATTCGGATGTCTCCCACCTAAGAATGTTGGGTTCTCGAGCTATCCTGAAAAGTTGCAACTCCATTAAAGTTCTCCAAAGGGTCAATAATAAAGAGCTCATTTTTGAGAAAATATATCCTTATCGATCGATTGCATCCGCTGAGCAATAAAATGCTAGCTATCTGTAGAACCAATTATAAAAAATAAATTTTCAAGCCTGTGCACGAGTTAAAACTTCAAAAGCAGAAATAATACCTCAACAAGTCCTCGAATAAAATTAAGAAAATGATTTTGATAACATTAATAGAAACAAGGTTGAAAGCCAAGTCGTTTCGATGGCTTCGTCAAAAACCTGGCTCTCATCATTTCAAAATCATTGGAGGCTCTCGACATTCTGATCAGAGTAGGAAAGCCATTAAACGAGTAAGAGAAAGAATTTCGCTCAGGAGGCGCACCTAACAAAGGACCGAGCACTTAGCATGATCGAGAGATCGTGTAAACTTTTCTAGAAAACCTCCTTCCTCACTTTTTTCCCCGAGTTGAAGCTCATTTATTCATCACGACGAACGTGATCATTCTTTTAAAAAGATAAGAACATTTTCAATTGAGGAGATTCACGTAATTATAAAGAATTGCCCATGAAATATTAAATTAGGGATTGGCATGATCAATGCGTACATTTTTTTTAACTTCACACCAGCAACGAGTTTGAAATGAGGGCATAGCAATGCTTTGGAAGTGTAAACTGCACATAAATTCACCATATAAAACAAAGTTGGAACAAAGTTAAAAGTCTACAATAGATGACACTAACGGATGCTCTCAGGCAGTTTTCCCCTTTTGAATCTACCAAACTTTCACGACTATGTCAGAGACGCTGCAGACTAAATAAAACTCGAGGCCGGATATTAGGCGTGCGCGAATTGAAGTAGCACTTATTTTAAATTTAGTAAAGGACAAATCACACAAGAACCTCGGCTCCTGTGTCACATTTGTCGCAATCTCATCTGGGGCCATAATTCTGAATAAAAACTGCAAGACCCAACTGTGACAACAGGCACCTGCTAATGTCCAGTTAGAATTCGTCGCAGAAACTAGAAACCATTACTCACACACATCATGCGTTGTCAGACATCACGAGAATTGATTTCATTCAGTCCAATATCTTCAACTATTCACAAGAAGTCAACATTTACGTTCGTCTGGTGAAGCGATACAGCTTGCGAGGAATTTGTCATATGAGAGCTTCTATTCCTACTCGTATCTCAGAAACGAACGTTTTCTATCCAGTATAAAACGCAAAAAAATTAAATTTTATGACTCAAATATTTGTTTGCTGGGTATAAAGAGCATATATTTGAGTCGACGGGATATGAGAGCGTGTGACAATGATAGAACATGATACATTGAGTACCATTTCTGGTTTTCGAAATGCAGTTTTAAAATGACGCTTTCAGTGTTTCAACGACGTAGCTATTTCGATGTTGCATCGACTTTTTCAGTTGTTTCAAATAGTTTTGAACACGAACTGTATTGATTTTAAGCATCAACCGAGACAGCAGCAAGTTCCTGAATTTCGCCGAGCAGGAGAACAATTTGACAATAAGCCTCTAAAACGTTATTAGGCTAGTGAAATTTACGCAGCTAAACTATAAGTAAAACGACAGCACCTTTAGACGCCAGTTTATTTGTTAACGCTGCGAGTTATGCGGAAAAGGACAGACTATTGAAAATATTTGATATTTCTATTTATCGATTAAAATTGCATGTTGGCTTTCCTTGAACATTTTAATTAACAGTGACAACGGTTGGGTCAACAACCAAGTGAGAACAACGATCACTTAAACAACAGTAATTCAGAAACTCAAGCGAATTTGAAAATTATGCTGAGAATTATTATGCACGTTTCCGATAACATGAAATTAATTTGATTTTGAGCATAGTAGCCCTTTACTTGCAGTTCTACAGTAAATTAAAAATTATATGTCTATACACCTCCATGTACAAGCATTCCTCCACATACCAATCAATTTTTCCTCTTGCAGAATCGTTGTAAAATATATTCATAAAAAGAACACATACAGCTTGCTGTTTTCGACATCAAAGTGTTCGAATTAGGAAGATTGAAAATCAAGGAACATGTACGTATTTTTTCAAAAGCTTTGTTCGGACAATAATGAGAAACCCATTGTTTCCATCAGAAACATTTATGATAATCTACTCCACAGAGTATTTTTAGGGTTTAAAGATTTAGATTTATTATTTTTAAAACGGCCACTTTTGTAAAATTGGTGTAAAACTATGCGTTTTCCAAGTTGAACATTTTAAATTGTAAAACATCATGTAATTACAGAGATTATTGCTTAAATCTTTGACAGTCAGTTGACTGTTTTTCGATCACAAACATCTTTTATATGGATTATATTACAAGAATTGCTACTTCCAAATTTTGTTGACAGTTTGGAGTTTTCAATTGCAAATATATTTTCCTATTTCGATATGGGTGTTCAAGCGTACCTTGATACGATCAATGGAACGGAAAATGTCATCACAACGGTACGTCATCGTGATGACATTCAGTCTCTCGTGTACTGGACTCCAACCACATGGACTAAGGAACATTCATCGATGTACAAATCGATTATACGAATATCGATCGATTATACGAATTTTTTACTAAGTAATAAAATAATAAATCAAATATTTCAGATGAAGAGACCAATCTTTTCATAACCTGAGGATATAGAGCTTCAATAAAGATGCAGAGCTACGACTCCGACTAAACCTTCATCACAACCTTTTGTTTCCATGAAGTATTCCTAGTTTCTCATTTGTGAAATCCTCTGCAAACATTTAACCAAAGGCAATACAAGAGTAAATTATTCCATACTTGAAGAGGATTACTCAACGCGATCACGGATCACATCGGTCCAATCCCAGTAATGACAGCCCAATAAAAGCAGCGTCCACAATTGGGAAGCGGGGCACCTTCAGATCAGAATGGATATCGCCGCAGAGCCAAAAATTAAACCGATTTTAGAAAGAATGATATACTGAATGAATAACCCGAAGAGAATAATATGATCGAGAATATTAATAAATTACAAAAAATACTCCTCGTTAATGACCTAGATTTCATTCACGAAAAAACAATAATTAAGTTCCTACATTTTTTTCACCATTAGTAAATGAAACGTCTAAAATGCGAACATAAAGATGAGTCTTGCTCCTTTCAATTCTTCAACATATTTTTCATTTACAGTTATACACAAAAAACATTTCTAAGTTTAATTTTACTGTGTTTTCACTGCATTTAATATATAATGATCAGTGCGTTAACAAACATTGACTCCAAATTTTCCTACATGGGTAAATAGATGTTTACATGAACAAATGGGAAAGCACATGAGTATATTAACTAAATAAAATTAAACTAATGAATAAATACTATAATTTTTTCATTATTCATCAAATGGAAGTAAAAACCATATAGGTACCGAACTTTTCGCACTTCAAATATCGAGAAAAAAGATATTGATTATTATGTAGCTAACCGAATACGGATTATGTATGACCGAATCATACATAATCCTAGCATGGTGTAAATTTCATGTATGGAAGGCCTATTTCACTTCCAAAATGACTGGTTGTTGTTATTATTGCTTCTAAAAAGATTTAAATACCGTTAACTAAGGAGGAACTACCTTCTAGTGTATCATATCGGAAAACCTAGTTTATAATATAGACTCCGTTGAAGAATGAGGAGTACTTTAGATAGGCAGAGTTGGAGAGAAAACGATTGCAAGCTGTCCAATGGAAGGCTAACTTCGGTAAAGTTCTGCCAGCTCTCGATGGTGTTAACGATGACGCATTTGGGTCTGAAGTGGCGGCAAATCTCGCAGGAACTGTTTGGAGACGCTCAAGGCGCGGGATTATTCGCCAGATCTCGCGTGAGACGAGCGCACGAAAATCCCCAGCAATGTACAAAAGAACGGAGAGTTAAGAGCATTCCGTGTGTGGAATAAACCGGATATTCAGCTGGAGCAGTATTCGAAATAGACGGCAAAAAACCTCAGTATTTCGGTCAATAGTTTATATTGAACCATTTCAGCTGCATGCGGTTGTGCATGGTCTTGATGAATTTGCCATTGTCTGAACTGATCTCTATTTTCGTACTCGCACCGTAATTACAAACTTTGCTCCTCTTACCAGCATCAGGTCGTCAATGAAATCCAAGCCAAAAGGAACTGCCTCTCGGCAGGGGCTTGAAAAACGTACTACCGCACGCATTCGACAAAAAAAAAATATTTCACCACTCGTAGAAGTGGATTTTACAATAAATCTGGACGGCGAGAGTTGAAGAGTAATACATAGAACAACGAAAATATAAGAGCAATAACAAGGGGATGTAATATTTTCTTATTTCTAACGCTAAAAAACAATTCCCTTTTATTAGAAAGCTGTTAGCAATACAAGGAGAAAGATTTGTTCTTTAACACTGTAATTAGGGGCATTCAACCATCCAAGAAACGTAGCAAACAATTTTCATACTACATAGATCTACCACAGAAATCAATGATCTGATTTCAGTTTTGTAACCTAACATGCGGCACAACCAGTTCATTGAGGGAGATTGATAAATAACCCTTGATAATCTATAAGTATGAATGTAACGGGTTTCACTTAAAGTCAAAATGGAAATTTTTGAGAACCTGTACTTGAAGGAAAAAATTCGATAGATTGATGAAAACTTTCACACGCAATAGAACGTAGCATAGATTGATGAAAACTTCCTAACGCAATAGAACGTAGCACAATCAACCACGGCAAAATATTCTCCTCCACGAGTGTCTAAAAAGTTTCAAAAAGGATAGTCAAGTAACGCATGTTAATTATTACTGTAAGACAGATTGGCCAGAGTAAATGGAACAAAGGTAAGCTTGATAACGCAATTTACATTTGCAAGCACACTGAATGCTAGACCTCTTCCACTCTTATCCCTTTTTATTTCCCATCAATGATAGTTCCGATCAATTCGATTTATTTCGCTATCCCCATAAACGTAGCAATAAAAAGCGTTATGAGCTCCAGTAAGCATATAGTTACGGCCACCTTCATATTACAGATTCGAAAGAAATCCACTCGATGACAGCACACAGCGGGACGAGTCGGAGCAACCTTTTTGTAGGAGCAGTTACAGTGTCGTGAACTCGTTGCACAAATCCTTACTGATACTTTGGATCAGATCATGTGCCAATATAGTACGAAGATTCAATTTCAAAAAGAGGTATGAAAATAAATCTTGATAGCGCTTGATATAACAAACCGCTGGTAAATTTTCTGGAATTTAAACTCGATAGAGTTTGCTTGCAAGGCAAAAGAGGAAGCTTTTGATACAATGTACATAAATATCGAAGTCACATTGCTTAAAAGTGAACTAAAATTATGGTAATGCTCCCTGACAGTGAAGAATGAACAATGCCAACGTTTACATCAAATGATTTATCCACAGTTCTGATATTAAAGATTGGTTCTTCAGAGCAACAACTACCGTAGAAAGTATTCCTTGAATACAAGCATTTAGATGATAGACTCACAAATTCAAAATATATCACTTACATTGTGATATATGTTTTAAACATGCATCAAATAAATATTTTTGACCATATTAAACAAAAACGAAATCTTGTATCCTGAATTTCAGCAGCCTGGCTACATTCAGCACACACACTCAGGCCTGGTTTGGTGTCAAAACCTGCATAAAGTTAGGTGGGTTAAATTATAGATAAATAACCCATCTAAATTCGCACCAATTTCGCTGGGTTAAACTGAAGTTCAGTATTCAACTCAAATTTAAAGTCAAAAGTGATTAGCAAATATATAAATACCAAACAGTTACTGGATGCATTAAATAGAATTCATTCAAAAAAGATTGTTAGAATTTTTCAAACGACCCATGCATGGGTCGTTTCACAGCAGGAAAAGCCTAAGCACGACCCACAGGTGGGTCGTATCGCAGTCAACGTGTTAAAACAAACTTCATCAAATATATACTTCGCTGCGAAAACTTATTAGGCACGCGGTAAAAACTTTTTCTTTAATGTACAGTTCGCCATGAAGTCGAATTTTCCCAAAACTAACACTGGCGGTGTTGCATCAAGCGGCGAGATCAGCCTGGGACAAATTCTCATTCTGCGAACCGCCGAGCCAATAAGTGAGTTAAGGGGAGAGTTACAACATCAACGAGCGGGTTTACCTGCGTCGTGATTTCCATTGAAAGCCTAGCCGTCAAGTTGCAAGGAAACTTCGGTGAAGAATGAAATGATACGGCAAGGGTACACTTGCCTAGGGTAAGGGCAAGGGTATTCATTATAGGGTACACATTTAGTAATACTATTTATATACTGTTGCAGCAGCCTGACTAGTAAAAGCTAGAAGATTAAACTTCGATCAGCGATTGAGAGAAAATCCAACGTTTGGAATCCGCAGCGACCGCAGCATCATGAGTTTTGCCTCAAGATGATGATGCAACATAGTTCAAATTTGAAATAAAATCCAGCAGTTTGTGAGGGATAAAAATCAGTGTTTAGAGCATATGCTTCCAAATCTTGAAAGTTCGAACACCCCGATGCACCATTCATTCGCTGTTCAAGGCTATATCAATTTTTCAAGCATTCCATTCCTGCTACTGCTACTGCTACGTCGCGTCCAGTTGCGCTGTGGAATAATTTAGCTCATGCGTTTCTATTGCGAGCACTAGCTCTGTGTAATGGCATGCGCTCGATAACCGACAAGTTTTTGTGAACAATACAAGACATTACTGGGCTTTGAGGCATGCAAGGCTGAGGTCCGTTTTTGCTGCTTCAGGAATTTTGCGGCTTAGGAAGGAAGCGATCGACTAAATCCATATTCGCACTGACTGAAATGAATTTCTTACCAGCTGGAAGGTAAAGAAGTGAGATGGTACGAGATAATCGATGAAATTCCTTGCATGTATTACTGCATTGAAGTGATACGCGCATTTCACAAAGTAAACTCGAGATACGTGATGGATTCGATGTATTCACCGAACTAAGACGCTCAACTTCATTCAAATCCCGACTCCTTGCAATTGTTTTGGCATCAATCATTGTGAGTATAAACCCTGCTTGAGGGACGCAGTGTTTTTGAGCTTGAAAAGTATTAATAACAAAAGACAACCGCGTTGTCTCCAATCAGGCAGTATATATACACTCACAGTTTAGTTCCTAGGATACAGTTTTTGTCTGCTAGCTTGCAACGATACAGACAAACCCGATATTTTCAGTCAAACAACAAAAGAAACTGTAGGTCATTGATCCGATTTTTTAACCTCAATACTAAATATCAGCGTGCAATTTACAATTCCGTTCTAAAACCTTTTCCCTCTTTCCTAACTTTTGAAATATATTCTCGAGTCTATTTTCTTAACACTAATCCCGTGTAGTTCTAAGAAAATTGACTTGCTAATGTCTTCTGAAATTGACGGAAGTGGAAAAGTTTCTACACCGAATTATTTGCAAGATAAATTTGATTCATGCCATGCTAATTTTTAAATCAATTTTATGTTAAATCATTTTCTGGCGAGCTTTGATGTAGAAAATAATAAAAATACCTCACTACAGTTTTATAGATCGTAGAATTTTTCGAATAAAAATTTAATTCAAAATGCAGGACTTACGCAAAACAAGGAAATACTGTTCAGCAAATTCCCAGTATAAATGTTTACCAAGTGCACCTTTGCACTTTAAACGAGATCAAGAACATGAGCCGACAAAATCCCACATGGGTTACTTCAATTCATCCATTGATATATAAATTTAAATTTAAATAAGTTAATTAAAAATAGATACTTTTCACTGAAGAATTTTATACTAATTTATTCAAAATGTAGGCACATGAGCTGTGAAAGAAAAATTCTCTCGAGAGGGATCCCTTTCAAGAAAACACGAATCCTAGGTATCAGACCTCGAGTACAAAAGAGAGCGACGTCTCATTTCTAGAGATTAAATTCGAATGAGTCAGAGTTTCCACGTGAAGCTCACCCGTAAGTCTCAATCGCTCAAAGCTTTCGTTAATAATGCTCGATAATATTATATTGGAGTGTAAGTCTCTGATAAATATCTGGCTATAGTATATTAAGCTATATCTTTGTTTCCTTGATATATAAGGAAAGCTTTGGAGGTCAGCTAAAAAGTCCTTCTTTAGCAAGTGATGAAACCTATTGCAAATTTCCTTGATGGATGAAAACGTACGGTGCTTTTGCGATTGAACATTACGTCGGAACTTTGTGTTTTGCACTGTATATTGACAAGCTTTTGTTTGAACTGTTGCGTTAGCTTAATTACATGCAAATCTTTCTTAATGTCAATTCATGCGACAATAATTATTATTCGCCAGTCAAGGTTTCATACTCTTCTGGTCAGAGTTCACCTGTAAATTTAATTCTAATACGGTCCTTTTGACAGGAGCTACATGTGTCGACTGCTTTCTCGAACATTGAGGTTGAGGAAGTTAACAATATTGTGCAGAGAAAAAACTCGGGCCATACTTCTTCAAAGGCAGTAAGTTTTTTTTCCTTGTGTTGGTTGTCAAGGAATTATTTGGAGTGAGCTCAACTGGTTCAATAACACAAAATGCTTCTCAATAAAAATCTCCTACAAGATCCTAAGCCCAAATCTTCTTCAACCCAAATCTCCAACTGAATCCTAAACGAGCGCTCTTGAAGCAAGACCAAAAAGCGCCTGGCGTAACTGAAATCCGACTCTGCGCTGCTAAAATTGCACAAGTTTTAAGCTAGAATATTTATACAAACCTTTTATTTCAAGTTTTCATGTCAGTTATTACAATTTGAACATTAACACCCAGCTCGTTGGAAACGTCCAAGTTCTTCGAAATGAATTGTTGGAATATAATTCAGGAAAATCGGCTCATAATCCAATCATTACTTCTAAATAAAATGCAAAATAACAACGTTCATCAATGTGATGAAGCAGCGAAAAAACATAATGCGTCTTTGCGCGTATGCATAAATCATTTCATCTTAAATGACAAAGACATTGTAATCGGAATTCAGAACATAAAGAGATATCCTGAACTACACAGAAAGCCAAGCAGAAAGCCTAGTTTGATCAAAAAATGGCATGGGCAAAAACATGCGAGAATAATCTTTTGGATTTGCGATGTAATGTAATTTATATTCAAGTCATGAGACAGACGAATCCGAACTTTATCTTACCATCACAGCGCTGGTGTTAAAACTAAGCAATGGTTAATTGTTAGAACAAGGAAATCTTGACTGCAGGTTTCTAGAGTTACTCCAGCCCTACAAAGTTTGGACACACCCGCGTTTGCACTTTTATTTTTCTGTCGGAATGTACCTGAATAACAGGCGTGGAGTAATTGCTTTACATTTTCAGAAAAACAGAAATCAAACGTCATTAGCAATGACTAGATGTAAGCAGAAACGGGTATTGCATACATTCAACTAATATAAAACTGTGCTCAACCAATATAGGACTCTGACGCCTCTGAAAGGAGAACACAGTTGAAATAGGGAGGTAGTAAGTGTGCGAGATTTGAGGAAATCATTTGTGTGAGTTACAATCTTTTCCATGCGTGAGTGAAAAATAAGTTAATAGTCACTTATTATTGTCAAGCCATTAAGGAAATAAACAGGAAAATTTATCATTCAAAGCATGCAAAATAATCGTTCTTCAGATTTTCTACGGTGTTGTTCCCATACAGGACTAAATTTTCCATGGACGATAAATGAAGATCAAGTTCACAGTGAATAAAATGCAACAAATCTGATGTAAAAATTATTATAAATATCAAGTTGCTTCGTGAATGAAAACATTCTATGGAAACTGCCAAAATTGCAGCTTCTGTGTTCTTAACGATTTTAAACTGGTGATCAAAATAGAAATAGATTTCATATTCAATCAATATGAAATAGTGAAAGTGAAGAGAGTATAAACGAAAAAAGTAATATGAGGATCACAGTGTAACACCAGTTCACCACAAGCGTCGAAATGATCAGTAATCGTGTCCAGAATTTCATTTCCTTTTCGAATGGCTTAAAGCTTGATCTTTATGGGTAGTGAGCGCGAAACCAAAAGGCTAAAAGACTAATGAATGTCGTGAATAACTTTGAATTGCGATTAGATTAAAACCTTAAACATTGAGGAAATGTTCAAACTCGTCGAGAACCTTTTCTGTTGGAATTTGTGAAACGTAAGGTTTTTTTAGTTTTGAAGTTATGATGAGAAGTAGCGTTGAATGATGATGTGTCAGAGCGTGATGGCAGTCAATGGTATGAAATTTACTTTCGAGTAGGTGAAACGTTATAGGAAACCACGGACACCACGCGATTAGGATACTTCTTATGATTGAGAGACTCAGGTTCTATACATAAAATCTAAGTGGGGTACACTGAAAGTGGATTTTAAAATTTTTTGCCGTATTTTTTTTTGTAACTCGAGTAACCTGGAGAATGTGGGAGAAGACTACATCACATTTATTCGGAGAGAAAAATTTTGCCAGTGCGGTATGGTCAGGCTTCTAGCATGGCTCACCGTAAAGTACAGTTGATACAGTACATAATCATTCACGTAAAATTTTACCAATCATACATTTTATTCATTTTCTTCTACAAGATTTTATTAACATTCATAAAACTTGGCTCAGACATTGAATTCAGTTGAATTTATTTTTTTCAAAATCTCCACAAAAATGTAACAAACACATAATTAAAAATCTGAGAAAAACTTAAAATCATGCACGGCTGGACCTAACGGTGTAATTCGTTTAGGCTTCAAATGTGGTACTAAAATAATAAACCGCTTACGAAGCAACTAATGAAATGATTTTATAAATCACAAATTTTTCTAGATAAAAGGGAATTCAGACAAATAAGAACAGTTTACCTTGAGTTTCCGTGAGTTCTCGTAAGTGGCTCTATCATTCAGGTATGATGGACAACCACGTTCTTCACATGCGTAACCCTGTTAATGAGTGCACGTAGAAATAAATTCAAATTCATTAAACTGTAAATTACGTGGGAATAAAGTGCAAGAAATAACTATTACTTGACTGAAATCCCTCAACTTAGTGACAAGGAATTATAAGCTCAACGATTGGTTTCTGGATCAAAAAGTAAACGCACATTTCACAAGTGCTGAACACACGATGCTTCAGTCAATCATATTGAGACACTCACCTAGTGTACATAAAGGTGAAATAATTTGTAGTTTCGAGATTTATAGTTGTTGTTTCCTTACTTAACATGCTTCTAAAGTACCATCTTGCATCTGCCTGGAATCAAAGTAAATTTTTGAAAATTTTCGAACATATCCATGAAAATCAATGTGTTTTTGTTTTCTTCACAGTCATAGAATTTCTCATATCCATTAATTTTCTAACGGAAGATGTTCAGCGCTTTTCTAACTTAAGATAAGCACAAGTTCACATTATTTTAATCAGAACATTTACATAACAATAGCTTAAAAGCTGAGCGGTCTCATACACAAATATTAATTTTATGACATTGCATTCTCGGTAGAGAAACTATAATTCGTCGTAAAAAATAAAAGCAAAAATTTTCATTTTTCCCAGAGGAGAAGCACCTGAAATGTGATTAATTAGCTCGGTCAAAAATACATTCCTACAGCTCACCATCGCAATATGAAGCACATGCAGAGCCGTTACATTTCAATCTACATACAGAACACGACCATCTACGCTACCCATAAATAATGCGTGCTCAAGATGCGTTAACAACAGGTGACGTAGGATAGAGCTGGCCCACACTACTCCTACAAATTGACTGTGCCGTATGTTCTCCAGATAGAGAGCGGTTTGACTTCGGAATACATATCATTTCATCAGGATGGCAATGATGTGCTCTCGCGGAACTCATGAGAAAAAAGTCGAAACCAACCCCTGCGTCGTGTTTGGTTACGCATTGATAATGTTTATGTAGTCACTCTCGGTCAAAATTCAGGCTTGTTGACTTCAAGCACATCACTAAAATGTACAAAAATCCTCTCGTTTTTCCTCTCAAGGAGGTTGAAATTAACAATCTCAGGCCTGTTCCATTATCAGAGTCAGACTTTAAAATCTGAGGAAGTTAGGAAACGCTATTTGAAGATTGATCAGTAAAAGCGTTTCAAGGTGAGCAATTTCTTTCCGCTTGAGAACCTAAATCTTCTCTACAAAACTCGTCCAAAAACGCCGAGAATGCTAAAGTTACGCAAAATTTACAAGAAGCTCGAGTGAGCGAAACGGAAAAGCAACTGCGCAAGAAATTCATACATTTAGGCTCTTTTATCATCGATGCTCTTCAGGGGCTTACAATGAGCAGAGGAAGCTAAGGCAGGATCATCCGAGATTTAGACCCATGCAAATGAGTTTAACTTGAAGCGCCTACGAGAAATTTTCAGTGCATCAAGACTCAGGAGCTGCAAAGGCCTTCCTTCATCAAGCCAGAAATTGCCTTCACCTTCACAAGTTGAGGCTGAGAAATGCCTTCCATGACAGGTAAATTCGTACGAAATGCCAACAAAAGGTTAACTTCTCTTCGAACTTAATAGAACTTCATTTGTTATAGAAGTTTCGTAACGTTGTTGGGGTGAAGGCTTTCCGATCAAGCAAACTGTCACATAACTCGTGTTACTTACACATCAACTGTAAATTGAAAAAAGCTAAGCCGGTTTTATTGCTGACAATCATTTGAAACTTGACTGAGAAAGGAAGGGTATTTGTGCACATACTGACAAAATTATTGGAGACCAAAACCCTCAGAACTTTCATTTAAGAATCTATGTAATGCTTTCCAAGACTGATAAAGAGCACGCAATCAAAGCATTTCGAATTCACACGTAGCGAAATACTTATGTGAACTAATTAGAACCATATATTTCAACATGCCCATCTCTATGAGTCTATTCTATTTTTGCAGGCAAAATTTTTGGTTATTTAACTTTGAACATTCGCCCTAAGCCGAAGGGGAAAAGCAACCGAGGTTTCCCTGGGAAAGCGGATCCTTCAGAGCACCTCAAAAAATGCTAAAATTCTCGCCTTTTCGGGTAATATTCTTACTCGCCTACACGGGAAATTCCTAGTTTCGGAACTGGCGTCCTGAGATGAGCACAGATGAAAGTTTTGCTGCGTACTTTGTGTGTATAAAGAACATAATGCGTAATTCGACGCATACAAACAATTTTCAGGGGTAGTGAGATTTTGTCGTCAGATTACGATGCAAGCCGATGGAGTTCCAGAAAGTATCATTGCTAATTTTCAACTCAATATAAGAACTAAGATAAGCCCAAAAATCAAACAAATGTAGAGAATAACTGATTATTCACAATCCTTAACAAATAAGTTCCCTGGATTGAACTATATTGACAGTGTGAATAACGCACCAACTGTTCAACAGAACACAGTAAAGCGTCGAGTTGTTTACAGCACGTAAAAGTTTGTTTTCACTGATGGCACTCTACACTGTAGATGCGTAGCGTGACTAATATAAAATATATTTTGATGACTTCTGTGTAACTTTAATACACGCGCATAACTGTGCGTTGCATTTGAAATTATTGAAACTTGACTTAAATGTGTTAACATTCAATTCAAAAGACATGTAATTCAGCCCAATGAAAATTTTCCCCAATATTACAAGTTTAGTGGGAATAATTAGTGCGATACCGCATTCGTAAATTTTGATAATTTATTCCGAATTTCGAATTGAGCTCCAATGCAGACGTTCGGCTGTTCGAATTATAAAAATTTTCCGCATCAGCTTGTTCAAGTGACACTCCGTTGCCCCATATATTGTGTCCTTTAGGCCTATAGTTAATGGAGCTTAATTTCTCCATCTATTTATACTCTAAACTTCCCGATATGTGTCAACTTCAGAGCGATACAGATTTTCGTTTGTATTCGTTCAAATTTTATATACTTCACATGATCTGACTCGAAATCTCAGGAGTAAGTACTTAAAATATTTCTTTTTCGCAATTTCCTACGGCAAAACACACAAAACCTGAAAGTTGCCTCATTGAACGTTGAACCCAAAGTACTCGCTTACACTGGAAATTAAATATCACTGAACCAATTGGGATAAAAACCTCCCTGTTCTTTGCACCTGCCACCAAGACAGGAGCGTGCACAGCAACATTAAATCAGAATATATTAGCAACGAATACTAAGTTCAGAGGACGTCTCACTGGAAGTGAATTGCGATGCGAGCGCGCGGTTGCTTGAAGCCGCTGCAGGCCAGATGATAAAGGAAATTACAGCCCCGCTTCAGAGGGCTGCGATATGGCCATTTATGTGCATTGAGCAGAGAGAGAGCAGGCAATCAAAGGGGAGCAGTACAAGCCAGAGGTAAGCAACATTCATGACAAAGTGGCTTTTTGTCAACATTCAATAACAACATTCATAACAAACTGTCCAAATCAAGGCATTTTTCAAACAAAATTTGGCTGTATATATACTACCCAGTGCCTTGCAATCCTGTAGGGTTGCTAAATTTTATAAATTTTGTTTGGTAAATAATTAAACTGGAAAATTTTTCGCTTGAGAGAAGGCGAATCTTGTAACCCTGTCGATTAAATCTATACCATGCCACGAGATCAAGCTCCTGTTGCTTTATGCTCCTCGAAAGAACTTTAGGGAAATATATTGAACATGGATCATGATATATTACATGATTCTTACGAGAACCTTTAAACTTTAAAAACCATAAACCAGGAGTATGGCGAAGGTTTTGAGATTGAAATTAGTGACAACTGACGGCAATAATACAAATTTTCAGGGAATCCGCATTTCAACAGATTAACAGATTAAATAACTAAAAAATTTGGCTCATAAAAAGAGAAAATGTTAAGAGGAAATCTATAGTAAATGTAATTTTACCAGATTTTATGAGCATCACAAAAAAGATAAGGAATTCTGTGTTACTAAACGGAGAGTTGTTTCCTGGATATCCTGCAGCATTTGCATCCTTTCAAACCAAATTAAAATTCATCTCTTCAAAAAATGTAGGGGTATCATTTGATATACTTCATATTTAACCAATACCCGTAGAACTATTAAAAAGTATTACAAAGAATGTTTCCGAATGAAGTCCGAAGATGTTAAGAGGAAATCTATAGTAAATGTAATTTTACCAGATTTTATGAGCATCACAAAAAAGATAAGGAATTCTGTGTTACTAAACGGAGAGTTGTTTCCTGGATATCCTGCAGCATTTGCATCCTTTCAAACCAAATAAAAATTCATCTCTTCAAAAAATGAAGGGGTATCATTTGATATACTTCATATTTAACCAATACCCGTAGAACTATTAAAAAGTATTACAAAGAATGTTTCCGAATGAAGTCCGTTATTTTTGTGGTTTAAGACGAAGAAGAACAGAAAAAGACTTATCGAAAAATTCAGTAATTGTATCAATTCAAAAACCGATGAGCAGGTGCACCTGTCACAGCTCTTAATCACACGGTAATAAAACATTCAATCGTATCTCATATCCACCAAAAATATGTCAAATTATAAAATCGTAAATCTTCATTATTGGCCAGGTCGAGCATCCTTTTGAGAAGCAGGCCCTGCTCTTCGCTGGATCGAATCCTATTATCTTACGCCAGCGGCAGACTTCAAAGACCGCTCAAAGGCATACCTCTGTGATAATAGAGCTAGAATCAAATTTCGCTTCACGCATAAAAAACGTTAATCAAAAGTGGGCATCCTTCAACATTTGGCCAGAAGAGCTACGGAACGGATGACCTCAGAGCAAATAACTGCCAAGATAACCTATTGAAGTTATCAAGTCTTATTAATTTTCAAGCGCATTCGAAAAAATAGTATTAGGGCTTCATTTACGGTTACGAGATTTAGCTTTTATTGTCCAAAATCCCCAAGTTCTGGCTTTTTCAAATGAATTCGGTCAAAAACACCACTATGAATATGGCGACTCGACCCTGCAAGATTGCAGGACGTCAAGTTGTCCTTGCGACCAAATTTCATCGGAGAGTAAACTAAAAAACTTGAGGATTTGGAAAAAACGGCCTGGAAATCCTGGTCTCGTCACCCAAAATGCGAAGATGAATATCCTAAGAATTGCACAAAAAATACCTCACCACCCAAAAATGCCTGAAACTTTCAGGCATTTTTACACGTGTGGGAAGGACGGGAGGCACGCTCTGGTTTTCATTTTGCAGCGTTGGAAAAGTAAAGATAAGCGACAGAGAAATGCAAGTTATTCAGTGACACTCGTAATCATTCAAACCATCATTATATCTTTAAATCTTAAAGTATCATCTAACGTTTTTAGCTCAAAAAACTTTAGTAATGGCAATGATTTAGATAATAATTATCCAGCAGGATTTCCAAAATCGATTAAATTTCGAAAATTTATTAACTAAAAATCATAAATAAAAACAATATCTTTACGCATGCAGACGTGCATTCTTTTATAATTTTCTGCTCCAATATTTCACGTAAAACGAGGTATCCATAAACTATAAAAGTACTCGGCGAGTTTTGCAGTATAGAATTGTGTTTCTATGGCATACGAGTTTTTTCTTAAGAAGACTGCCAGAATTTTTCTAAAATGTTCAATTTTAACATCATGCGACCACACATTAGTATGCGAGAACACACGATTCTAAAAAATTTCGAATATCAAAGATCACGATTTTATGGTCGTTTAAAAACTCAAGAGGGAATTTTCATATGTGACATACGTGCCTTTTTTTCAACTGAGATATTTTTCTCGATGACCTTGAGTTAAAGCCTGCTCGGTGAAGACATCGACTGATGGTGTCTTTGCTGACAGACCATCAAACACTCTATCGATTGTGGTAGATCTTACGAGTTAGGAACGGCTTCTTTTTGTTTATTTTATTAACCCACTTTCCCGTCAGACAAGTTAATTCCTCCAAACGACCCATGAAACCTTCTAACACAGAAAATGCCCTGATTTTGACTTTCGTATCTAAAATTAACATCCCCTACAATAATAACATGAAAGTCACTATATAACTTCAGCAGAGTTTGTTTGCTGAAATAATGATGTACAAATACAGATACTGTTATCTCAGGAAAGAAGCGATCACAACCTGTTTTATGACAGCCACGGAGGCCTAGAATAGGCTGCGTCTTCAGTTTTTGTTAGCTAATAAATGGAAAGTGCCTCGATTTTTAATATTACGTGAATGTTATTATCCAGGTTAATATCATTGTTTCATTTCACTTCGAGCTAAAAGCTACGAGTACAACTAGCACTTTGAATGTTTACTCTATGTTGAATACGTTTGAGCGTCACTCTTTCTTGGATACCCGTGTTATGGTGATGAATGAAGTTTGTTTGCCTAATTATAGGTGATAAATCAGTTTAATCATATGAAACAGTCCAGGTGGCTTATCAGAAGTAACTTCCACAAAGTTCGTAAAGGAGAGCCTGTTAAGAACCATGCAGAAGGTCGGGCTGTGCGAATGCCTCCATGGGTTCTGCAGACGAAGATTGATTTGCCCAGCACTGCTCGCACACGAACTTCCTGCCTCGATCGACTCTTTCAGAAGTGATGCGTTGAACTTTCAGTTTATCTACGCAGCGCATCATGACAACTGTTTAGGTAACAATTATATTTATTCTTCCATCGTCTAAGGAGACTCGGCTGTAACAATAGCCGTAATGAAAATGATCATCATACTCTATGGGCATTGAACACAACGATAAGAGTTTAGACAAGGTATGTAACATGATGAAGAAGAACTGTGGAATTGGGATGAACTCCATTATCAAACAATGCAACGTTCGTGAAACGAATGCGCTCTGTATTTAAGGCGTAAGAGGAAATGTTTCAATTTTTTAAGTTATATATAGCTTGGGGAGCCAATTCAACAACCGTTTGACGACTATTTTACTTTGTATTGATTCCGTTACGTAAGAACTAATAACGAAAGTGAATAGAAAAACTTTTTTGGCTAAAAATATCAACATCTAATAATTAATTAAAAAATTGAAATCATATTTATCAAACATTTCTTGGCTACCCTCATTAGACTGGCCCTGAGATCAGGTTGACACTGACAGCCGAACGAGGAAGGAACAACCACTCGTCAGTGAACTTTTCAAAGGTAGATCAGGCTACAAATTTGACAAGAAATACAGACATCACAGATTTCCATGAAAATATACATTGAAATTCAAGGGTCCAGTCGAGAGGTAAGGATGAGGAATCGGATCATTTGATGAAACAAATGATCTACACTGTCAGAATAAGTTCCCGACATGTCCGTTAAACAATTACCAACAATCACGGATGTTGGATCATGTTATATTGTCAGTAAGTCCTCAAATGCGAAGAGTCTTACTAGACTTCCTCACAGTGAGTTACTCTGTCTCACGGAGAACATGGTGACCACATATGTGCCATAGCACGTAGACTGCGACGCGTTAAACTGAAGTTCAATATTCAACTCACATTTAAAGTCAGATGTTGTTGGCAATTTTATAAATACCAATCATTAACTTGGTAGATTAACTTTTACCAATTTCGAAAGATTGTTAAAATTTAAGCAAAAACAAAAGCACGACCCACCAATGGGTCGTATCGCAAGCAACGTGTTGAGAAGTATCCTAAGCAAAGCAAACGGTTTGCCGAAATCACGGACCAGATTTTTAAAACTTCCCGGGGCAGCATGGTAGCGTAAGTTCAACGGGGACTTGGCTACGCTTCGGGCTATGAGGCATTGAGTAACCCACCCAGTGGACCAACGAGACTTTTCGGTGGCAGCTGCACCGTTCGAACGACGAGAATTGTTTGAAAATCAGGTTCCTTCGGCCACTGAAATGCTCCGATGAATAATTTATTTTGCCCGCCTCGCCAATCCTAAAGGCCAGCAGCAGCAGCTGCTGCTTTGCCCTTTGCGTCGACAGCAGCATGCGGACGCTCAAGAAATATTTGAACATTGCGTGATCGATGTCCTGGTGAACATGAGAGCTGTTGAACAAAAAATTCCAAGTACATTGCATCGATGGAGAGTTCAGTGGACGAGGAAGATGGGAGAATGCATCTGACGCATTCGAGTGCCTTGATTTGAATTGTTACGCATGAGCTACGCAAAAAATGAGCATTTAGAAATGGAATTGCACCAGCGAACAAAGCTGAAGAAAATGTAAAGTGATGAAGCTGTGAACGAGTAAAAAGAATTACGATGATAGGAAGGGATTGGTGCGCTTGGAAACAAGAGAACAATCCTAACGTAAGGCTTTATCTTTCAACATCCTGAAAAAGACATGTCTGCTTCCTAGAAAAAAAATGAAATAAATAAATGATGCGAATGAGCTGCATGTTGTTTTCGCTGGTCAAAAGAAAACTCTTAATGCGAACGATCTGCAAATATCCTACTAGAGCCACAGAACATATATTATTAGTCCCCCTGTTTACACATAACATTCAAAATCAAAAGGCAAACATCAGGATGAAAATCAACATTTGAAAATAAGACGCACACGGAAAAATGTCTAATCAATACACACTGTGTTCAAATAAAGATATTTTCGTTGAACTACAGGAAGTATACTTTTTTAAAAATGCCTCAGAAGTACTGAAATGCTTTGATACACCGTTCTGAATTGATGAAACCAGCGCACAGCTTAATCTAAGATTTAATTTCCAGTTCCAGTTCAGCCTTTAAATCGATCTGAAAATTACACTGGACAGATCTGATTGTGTTTGATGTGGGTTCAGTTGACCACCACAAAGATGAGACCTGATAGAATTGACGAAATAATTCAAGAATTTCCAAAGGATTGATGTTTGTTTCCTCATCGGAAACATCGTTAAATCTTGAGTAATACACTGAAAACAAGGAATTGATCATCCATGTAAAATGAAACAAAGTTAAACTTCGTAACGACAAATTAAAGGGATTTTAGAATTTAGAATATTCGTAGACTACATCCCAAAAAATGTTGAAACAAACTTTTCAGCAGTCAAGAAATTTTATTTATTACAAAAATTAACTGCATCCTCAGCCATAGACATAAATTGCAAGGGAATTTCGAAACAGCAAAATAACCTTGAGGTGGAAATAATTTTAATAGCTCCATAGGGGGTAAGCTTTCCTTCAGACTATCGATGATTTCCGTTAGTTACAGTATTTTAGAGCACATAATTAACGAAATACTCAAAAGCATGCGTTCATTCTGCGTTGGAAGAACACACACTAAACACAAGATGACGAAAACTACATTACTTTAAGGTGGAAATAATTTTAACAGCTCCCTAGGTAAGCTTTTCTTCAGATTATCAATACTTTCCGTTAGTAACTGCATTTTGGAGCAGGAGCATATAATTAATAAAATGCGTGAAAGCATGACTTCACTCAGCTTTGTAGGAACACATAATAAACACAAGATGATGACAACGAGCATAACATACGCAGCTGTAAGCCATGAACGCTTCGTAGCTACGCTGTTGTCGGAATCACGTACCGTAAGTTGGTCCAAGCAATTAGTTTTTTACGGCCGGATAAATATGTTCTAAATTTAAATCCATGATTTTCAGTCATTTATAAAGCCTGTTAACTCGCAAAACAATGAAAACGAACGACTTGCATATGCTGTTGAGTTCGATGAACAAGATGGGCTTTTCAAATAAATTGTTTTCGGAGTTATTGAGGGTCTTAACGAATATAAGCTTTAGGCCATCTCATTCAGGTAGAATAGTCAACGCAGACACCGAGTAATGTACTCTACGGCATTTCATCTTCTTTCACTAAGAATGAAATTACAAATAAATTTGCGAAAGCTTTGATCAAAGCTCACATGTTATTATTGTACAGGATCTTTCTGATAAATCCGTTCAAAAATTCTTAAAACTCAGGAAAAAATTGACGTAAAGCTATGGAAATCTGGCAGTTGATGGAGCGGACAAGGAGGAAGAAAAATTCATTCGATATGACCTCCGCGGTCAGTCATGATGACGACTTCTACACGCTTTCGAAAACTGGACATGACGCGAAGAACTTCTGTCGTTTCCAACTACCTTCAAGAGCTGCGACGCTGTTGCAGGGCTTCGCACAAGTTTTGACCTGAATTCGCGACCAAAATACAGGTCAAACGAGTTGGAAGGCGAGAAGTCTTTTCTCTTTCACCGGACCTCCTGAGTAAGTCGACACTTTTTCTCGCCATGTGCCAGGGAGCAGAGCCCTATTGACACATGAATTTCTTATTTCAAGCATCGACCCTTATCCATGGAATAATTTCTGTTTACAAAACCTTGTAGCAGGGATTAACACTCGCTTTTTCGTTGTCGACGCAGAGTTGGAAAAAGACGTTTCACTTGCTCCGAAACAAACAGGGTGTTATGAACGCATGCCAGTTTTTTAACGGCCATCTTGTGTTGAAAGTCGGTATTCGATGGTGTAATCCAGCGATCGTTCAATCTGTTACAAGTACAACTAAATGTGAACATTTTTGCATGCGAAAAAATCTTACTGATCGATCCGTTGATCTTCAACCAGTTTGCAACTTTCTGGCATCTCTCCAAATTAATTCCTTTTATCTTATTAGTTGGGAAATGCATCTGACGATATTCTGAAACAGTCATTTATTCTGCCTGTTGAGTAAACGCTATTTCCTGAGGACATAATAAATTATCCCTTAAAAAAGAAAATGCAGTCGTATTGTGGCTGCTACGGTGCCTCCATTGATCACAAATGAAGCGAGCTAATTGCTGTGCAAATCAGAAATACATCTGACGATATTCTGAAAGTCCTTTATTCCGCCTGTTGAGTAAATTTTGTAAATACAGCGATGATACCAGGGAATGCGCAACGAAAATGGTACAGGGTGGTACAACAGACAAATTTTCCATTGAGGGGCATAAATTTTTCATGGCTATGATCAAAGTCACCGTTTTGATTAGAATTGAGATTAATCTGAACGACAGCTCGTAAACTCCGCAAATGACTTCCTTCCACAACCTTTCCGGCAGGGCAAAGGAGTTGCGAATTCTTCGCAACCTTTTTGACCTGGAGAGCATTCTGAAATTCCATCAAAGAGGCGTGACTATTTTACTTAAGTTTGAACTTATCCCTGTAAAGTACGAGAGAATTGGAAAACTATGTCGATATCATAAAACTGGTGCTATAATTTTTTAACTTGTTGTAAAAAGGAGAGCGTGAATATGGTAAATCGCAGGAAAAATCAGGTCTGCATGAAAAATAATGCGAAACACACTGTGGCACTTACTGCCATTAATCTTTCATTGCTTTTTGTTCCTAACATAGCAAAATCTATTGGCCATTTCATGCCTTGACTTACTGTCCTTGTATTCGAGCCTGAAAATATTTTAATGGAAATAATAGTTATTATTCCCCTTATGAAATCAAAACGTTTTGTTGCGTTATTTTAAAAGTACTTCAAAGGGCGTTATCAACGATAACCTTGTTGGAGTTGGCAGCAGCGCGGCGCGGGTATTCCCGACCTAGTATATCAACGACCTACGAGCAACACTGGCTACAGTAATGACAAATTACGCGAAAAATGGGATAACATCGCCGCCGAAACGGGAGAGTGACGTAAACCAGAGTTAACTGACATGCTCTGCCTAGCACGAAACCGAATTACAAGCAACGCTGGTGCACCCGCTGCGTTGTGTACAGCATCAGCACTCATTATCTGTCCCAAAACGATGTTGTTTTGAAACACACAGCACGACAGAAGCACTTGGGGCTAAAATTGTACAATTACTTATAGCGGACTTCCAAGCTGCGTTGCGTAAGGAAGAGAATCATAATTAATCCCAAAACTTATATAATTGAAACTGACACGAGTTTCATTTGAACTAATGAATCATTGCTGTTTTCTCCAGCGGATGGGAGTGGTGGAGAACGGTGATTTGAGTTCAGACGGCTACTCATGCAGAAATATTCAGACGGCATCATCCTCAATATGAATCAGCACAGGGAAAAGTCACAACACACGCATAAATGAAAATTCACGATGCCCAGCATGCCTCTGCTTGACACTGCAATGTTATACGAGAATAATACACCCAAACACGCCGTCATGAGAATAGCAACTCGTTCGAGACGCATCAAAGTATGATCACAAGCAACGTATAGCTGCAAGCTCTCACTAAAATTGAACCATTACGTTTTTTTTATCACTACTTAGATGCAGATTTCTATCTCTAATATCAATTTGCTTGAAGCCAAACTGCCAATGTCACAGCAGAAACGCGGAACAATATTTTGTTGGAAGCAATTTAGACACCTAAAGAAAACATTGTGCGTGAAACGGAAGCAATTTGGAGCCAAAATTATGGTTGCGCGGACTATTTAATTAGTAGAGCGTGAGGGATGGGTACTTTCTTACCATATTGTAGAGCTTTTACATTAATTTTGTACCTGCTTCTATTGCCGCATTAGAGTCCTGATAATGAGGAGCGGTTCGCCGACTGGAGCACTGTCTGATGTATTGAAGGTTTGAATTCTTTTAAATGAATGAACAATTTATCAACGCGGAGACCCGAGCAGAAAGTAACAGGTATTTAATTATCACATAATGATAAAATGGATTCCGTGAATGAAGAACTGAGAGGTCCTTCCTTCAACAGACACCAAGCACTATTCTCAATAAATAGCAATCCGATGAGAGAGATATTATAGAGTATATACGTTTTCTATCAATATTTCGTTCAGAGATTCAAGAAAGTGAAAATTCGAAGCACATTTCAGCAAATGATTTCCCCCAGTTCATTGATGTGTGTCGCATCATATATTCAATTGTTCATGTACGGCATTTAATATTTTAGTATGAACGACTAAAAAATCATAAAAATCGTTCAAATATTCTACGTTGGTGATACATGTGTAGGGTCAAAGGGTAATGCTAGAGAAACGTGTTTTAATGAAATTAAACATAAATAATGAAATGATGTCTCAGAATAATGAATAAAGCTCCTAATTTTCAGAAAATTTTCCAATCTTTCGAGCGGTTCAGAACACGGCTATGTTCAAGATCAGTCAGTATGGGTCATTCGAATTGAGTAAATTGAATACACATTAGGTGTATGATTCTCTTTAATTTGCAAAGAAATTCACTCTTAACTACTGTGATACACTGATGAGCTATACTGGGCCCAAAAGCTTTCACTGTAAAAAGATTTCTTAAACACAAAAATTACGTATCAACATTTTGATTAATTGCAAAGGCTAATAAGCACCAAGAACTTACGCGCCAGCTTTTATGAAGAACACTTTTTTTCCTTAACCATTCGTCAGAAAATAAAAGATGAACAAAACGCAAATTAAAAGGTCATACAAAATTTTGGAAACGGTTATGCATGAAGAAGCCATGACTGATGCTAACTAAGCTGTACGTCAGATTTTTTGTACAAAAGTTGAATTGCAACTAACAGCAAAAATAGAATACGTTGGCGTCTCTGTTATCACCCTTTATACGAAATTTGTTGTCTGTGTTATCATGCGTAATATGAATTTCAACCCCATTTATGATTGTTGTGCATGTTGAAAAAACCCAATGTGGGCGCTACCTATGCAAGACATTGCAACGAACTGAAGCCCTTAGCGCTAGTCTGATGTTAGGGGATCCTGCATTAGTAATGAAAGTCCAAGGCAGCTTTTGTATCTAAGGAAGCTTCATATCGACAGATCTTAAGTTCAATACACTCCCTCGATAATAAGTTTGAGCTGGATACCACGCCGTCTCTAAACGAGCCGCAAAATATTATCCCACTTTCTTAGGCCGTGAAACAAGTTTCATCGTTCGAGTGCGTCAGCAAACGATTCATAAATTCTTTATGAATAAGAACAATCTTCTTCAAGAACAATAATCGTCCCTAGGAACAATAATCTTCAATGACAATGTGATCAAAACAGTTAACAAACATTTCTAGGCGATGAACGTTCCGACCATTGTGAGACTACCCAGGTTTCCCGCAGCGTTTTCACTTGCTAAAGAGCGCCTACCGAAAAATTAAGAACTACTCCTACGAAGTACAGAAAAGTTATCCAATTATCTGAACCTTTCTGTTGGTTTATTTCAGTTATTTCAACGTACAAATGGATCCTGTATAGATCATTTGAAGTATTAATTAGTTCCTAATCCCGTACTTGCGCATTGTTGGTAGTTATTGATGTTTTAACGTATCGTTCCATCAAGGTCTCTTTTTCTAATCATTCTAGCTCAAATAAAGCTGTGCTCAATGGTTATGTTTTCGTATGAATATTTTTTACTTATTTCTGGTTGCTTTTAGTCTACTTGTCATGACAAAGCTGGCCGCTAGAATTCTAAATCTATTCGTAATTGTTACTAAATATTTCAGTTCTTAAGAAGCCTTTTAGAAATTAAGGCAGGTAGTATGCACTAGTTTTGATCCCTGTTTGGTGGGCTACAAAACAATCATCATTACAAAGTATGTTAACGTGCTCATGAGAGTATACTACTTCTATTACTGCTCTAGAAAAATGGATTTGAGATTTTATAATGAACATAAAGCGCACTGTACCACAGCGCAAATTTTGAAGTATGGTCAGGCTCTGTATTTCTAAGATTAATTCGAAACTGATGATCAGTGTACGTGGCGACAATCATTACACATGACAAGTTAGCCATTTGGTAATCAATACATCTGGTTTCTTGTATCAAAATGCACGGTTTGTCAATTGGAAAGCACATAAATTTCTTCTACTTCATATGCTCGCACACGAACGTCAGCTTCTTCGAACCTGGAGAGTAAATGACCAAATACACAATGAAGAAAACGCCTACAATCTATATTTATAGCCAACTGCAAGTAAACAAGGGCACTAAAAAAACGCCCCATAAACATTCACCGCTACGCTTCATGGTCCATTACACTAGGAAAGCTAAACGGAAGGCAAAAGAACCATCATAAAAACAACCGGTATGCAAACAGCACGCGCAGTGCAGTAATATTTCAGAGCAGATTATCCGCCGTTTCCCTTAGCTGCGAGGCACTTGTACCTGAGAATAGGAACAGTTAAGAGCCAACGGCGTGTAACGTGAAGCTCGTCAGCCAGACCCCGTGTGTGTAGGTCAGAGGTATCACCTTCTCAGCTGAGAGAACAGAGCTCGCTAGCTCACAGCGCAATGCTAATGAACTTCAATATCGCATGCTGGCTTGTCTGTTACCATCAGCGACTGAACATCGCTGTAATCGAACAACGTGCCACCTCCTGACATGTCTGTGTCTTATAGGAATTATTCAGACTAAAATTTTGTCGACAATTTAGGCTCGATATTCAAGAAAAGAGAAATAGGAGTCTCCATTCAGAGTGTTCCAGTATATCCTATTGTGATGTCGAGAATGATAGATTATTACGAAGAACGGTAAAAACATCTCATCAACAGCTTCAAAGTCAACAAAGAAGGGCAGGAAAGTCATTGATGGGAAGGGGAATAACTTTGAAGTTACGATATAAACCGACAAATAAATTAAGCGTGGGCGCAAAACTTAAATAAACAAGCAACAAATCGATGGCTGGGAAAGCAAACAAAGCAGACAGTTCGCAAATTAAAGCAGACGACTTGCAAATGCCTTGGATTATTGTTCATTAGGAGAGGGGACATATGTAGCGGTCATCAAAATAGGCAAATGAGATGCATGGAAACTCTTGTAAAAACAGTCCCTGATTAGACACCGATGACTGAACTTCAAAAAAGAGAGGGCGAGGGTCTGCCATTCTAATACAACTGTGACAGCTTACGAACGTCTCCAGCAGCCTGCGCTGTGCACTAAAGATAACACTTTGAGCTCTGAGACGCCAGTAAAGATAGCCTATTCATTTCATCGAGTTCTGAAACTTTTCCTGAATAATGCCGCCTTGTTCTAGAGGACGGTAATAGTAATCTCATAGAGGAAGGATCAACATGAAAATGTGTACTCATAGATCAGCTGGAGAAAGATTAATTTATATTCTTAAACAATTAACAACTATATTTATCTGAAATATTATGTACTAGTAAGTCTGAGGTGAAACACAGTCGTAACAGTCTCTGAAGTAACACAATCGTTATAGTCTCTGAAGTAACAGAATCGTGACAGTCTCTGGAGTAACACAATCGTTACAGTCTCTGAAGTAACACAATCGTTACAGTCTCTGAAGTAACACAATCGTTACAGTCTCTGAAGTAACACAATCGTTACAGTCTCTGAAGTAACACAATCGTTACAGTCTCTGAAGTAACACAATCGTTACAGTCTCTGAAGTAACACAATCGTTACAGTCTCTGAAGTAACACAATCGTTACAGTCTCTGAAGTAACACAATCGTTACAGTCTCTGAAGTAACACAATCGTTACAGTCTCTGAAGTAACACAATCGTTACAGTCTCTGAAGTAACACAATCGTTATAGTCTCTGAAGTAACACAATCGTTACAGTCTCTGGAGTAACACAATCGTTACAGTCTCTGAAGTAACACAATCGTTACAGTCTCTGAAGTAACACAATCGTTACAGTCTCTGAAGTAACACAATCGTTATAGTCTCTGAAGTAACAATCGTTACAGTCTCTGAAGTAACACAATCGTTACAGTCTCTGAAGTAACACAATCGTTACAGTCTCTGAAGTAACACAATCGTTATAGTCTCTGAAGTAGCACAGTCGTAACAGTCTCTGAAGTAACACAATCGTTACAGTCTCTGAAGTAACACAATCGTTAGAGTCTCTGAAGAAATACAATCGTTACAGTCTCTGGAGTAACACAATCGTTAGAGTCTCTGAAGTAACACAATCGTTACAGTCTCTGGAGTAAGACAATCGTTACAGTCTGAAGTAACACAATCGTTACAGTCTCTGAAGTAACACAATCGTTATAGTCTCTGAAGTAACACAATCGTTACAGTCTCTGAAGTGGCACAATCGTTACAGTCTCTGGAGTAACACAATCGTTACGGTCTCTGAAGTAACACAATCGTTATAGTTTCTGAGGTAATACAATCTTAACAGTCTCTGAAGTAACACAATCGTTACAGTCTCTGAAGTAACACAATCGTTACAGTCTCTGAAGTAACACAATCGTTATAGTTTCTGAAGTAACACAATCGTAACAATCTCTGAAGTAACAATCGTTACAGTCTCTGAAGTAACACAATCGTTACAGTCTCTGAAGTAACAGAATCGTGACAGTCTCTGAAGTAACACAATCGTTACAGTCTCTGTAGTAACACAATCGTTATAGTTTCTGAGGTAATACAATCGTAACAGTCTCTGAAGTAACACAATCGTAACAATCTCTGAAGTAACAATCGTTACAGTCTCTGAAGTAACACAATCGTTACAGTCTCTGAAGTAACAGAATCGTGACAGTCTCTGAAGTAACACAATCGTTACAGTCTCTGTAGTAACACAATCGTTATAGTTTCTGAGGTAACACATTCGTAACAGTCTCTGAAGTAACACAATAGTAGCACTCTTCAAGGGACCAGAATCGTAACAGTCCCTGAAGGCTGAATAACAGTTCTGACACACTGCGTAACTTGAAACAGTTCTACAATAAAGTACTATCACTGAAACGCAATACTCACGAGTGCAGTTGTCAAAAACTGTCATCTGAACTTGATCGTACGATTTAAACCTTTGAATTACCATGTTAAATCCTTTGAACGATTAAAAGTTAAAGAGACAACAAAACAGTATTCATTATATTAATTGGGTAATTTGAAACTTGCTGAAACGACATTTAATTAATTAACCCTTTACGCCCGAGTGTGACGAATTCGTCACACAACAAGTATGAGCTTCTCACGTAGTAAATTACAAACAGAGCTTCTTGCAAACGAATGTGGAGACGCAGGTACATGTCCTCTCCAGGCTGAGTAGTGTGTTGTGTTAGTTTTGCGCGCGCTACCTCAGTTGATGGACAAACTTCGCGCGTGGATGACGTGTGGTTCGCATCGCTCCTAGTGGCTTTATAAGAAACGTTATGGATGAAATCTCAGGTAAGTTATATGCGTGTAAAAATTCCTGAATCTTAAGTAACGTCTGTGCAATACGTTTATCAAAGGAAAATGGGTTTTGAAGCGTTAGAAAGAAAAAAATATTGAATTACACCAGTGTGACGTTTTCGTCACATCAGGGACACAAAGCACGTTTTGCTGATACCATGTTTGCATGGCAGCCGAAGAATGCAGGCAAACCTAGCTCTTTTATAATGCCAGTACCGTCTTAGATGCTAGCCAAGATTAATATATATGTAATTAACTCCTTGTAAAAGATTAAAATATAATTATAAATTACAATAAAATGAAATAATGCTATATATATTTATGAAAAAAGTGACAGAGTACTTCTGTTCATTTATGTAAATTGTCGTAATGTACTATTATACGAGAGTTTGTTTCTCACTAGATCATTTTTCCCACCAAGATTATTCAATGGCAACGGGAACAACCGCGAAAGATAAGTTATTTTTTAGATTGAAGATGCAAGTGATAAAGTGAAGAATTAGATGAAGATGACGTGGTAGATCCCGTGTAATTGCCGAATCCGATAAGGACGAGGAAAAAGTTACGTTGCTAATCGGTGTTTAAAAAAATATTTGTAATTATTGCAGTCATAAAAATGTATTTCCTTGACGAATTGCCAATTTTCTATTCTAACTACATGTTCGATCAATGCGTTGTATTTTATTTCAGATTTGAACATGGCAATTGACATCGACGATCCGTCAGGAATTATGGAAAATTCAGGAGTTGGGATTGAGATCACAGCATCTGCTTCTAGATGAAGCAGACCACAACCGCGCACTCGTCGCCGCCAGTGGTCTACTCTTCATCAAGATTATAATACATCATAAACGATGGCTCTGTTAGGACCTGACATAATGGGTAACGAAGATATTGTTTTTTCCTTGCAAAATTCCAAGCAATTATCAGAGGATTTCACTGATCCAGTAATTCGAAAAACCAAAAATTGAGAGTAACCTCAACAAACCTCTGAATGTGACCAACAAAGAACTGACACAGTGGTTTGGGCTTGCATGTTACATCGTTTTGAGTCTATGAGCAAGACCACTATTGGAGAGCAATGTCCTGACATTGGGGCGGCCATTGCGCCCAGAATTGCTGAAACGATGAACAAATGCAAGAGAGAGAACTGCATTGGAAGAACTGTTTACTATAAGAAATAAGATGTATGCCTTTGTCTCATAGCTAAATCGAACAGGTTTGAATAAAATGTACCAATATTTGTTACTAAGTTCTTACCCAGTAGCGCAGCCAGGGAGAGGGGCCACTGGGACCATGGTCCCCGCACCACCCCCCCCCCCCCTCGAAATTCTGAGTTGGGAGCCAGTTTCAGTTTGTCTTTTAAGTGAAACAATGAACAAAAATAAGAAGATTGCTCATAATTGATTTCTGCCGCACCCCCGAAATTATTCGCCGGGGATCCTACATTCACCCCCCCCCCATCCCTCTTCTCCGAAATTTTTTAGGCTGAGGATGTGTTTTGAGTTCCACAGTAAATAAAGTGATGGCAACGTGTGAAAGAGATCTTAAATACTATTCAATAAAGAATCTGATGTTATTACCTTGTATAACTTATACACCTTAGCTCGCGGATGTGACGAATTCGTCACAAAAAATTATTTTTGTCAAAAAAATAATTTTGGGTGATTTAAATGCATATTATGCTTCAAGTACACCTTTCTGTCATAAATAGAACAAAAATTATTTTTTTAGATGTTTGGAAAATAATTCAGGGCGTAAAGGGTTCTACAGTTAAGTAATTTCTTTCAAAGCTTTTTTGACGATATTTTTACTAATACCGATGAAGCTACTAATATTGGGCGGCAAAACTGTTGGAGGAAATATTGAACAAGGTTCTTTAACGAAATTTTAAGGTCTCCATGTCGAGTGTTTGATGAGATGTGCAAGAACACACTGACATAATAACTGTAAATGGTAACCTTTCACTTTAAATTGCGCACGAAAATTTTAGCATGGCTATTTCTCATATTATTGGAAAACCTACTTCAGTGGTGAAAAATTGATTTAGACTATAATTTAAAACCAGCTTTTTTCACAGATTTTAGAGGTATCGTCCGTTCACACAGAATTACAACTCCACGCGAAAAATGGCCTACATGGTATAAATGATTCCAATCAATTAGGAAAATCCAAGTGACACTCTGACCTGAAGGCTAACAACGGGATCCACGTGTCCTGAACATGCAGGTGTCATTTCCAATCTAGCCTCAAGCTCAGGAAAACACCAAACCACTCACGTTCAGCTGCATCACAGAAGTCAGTATCAGGCCTTCCAAAAGCAAACTTAAACAACGCAAATGTACGATTAATTTCTTGTGCGTCTGAAATTAGTTCACCCGTACTTTTGCAATTTTAACTACTGCTACTCTAATTTCACAAACGTTTTATTTAAAAAACGAAAATGGAAAAGGATGGCTGAGGATTATTCATCATTCCTTCTGGAAAGAAACCAAGAACTGCTCAACATAAACGGATGCACAATATTGTCCGATGCATAACTGCAAGTTGGGCACCAGCATTTCTTGCATCTTCTTGAACTGCAACAGAATATTCAGTTATCAATTTTTCTTCTACGTCGGAAAGCTGACGAGCAGCTGCTACTCTAGACGGGCATTGATAATGCTTGACAGAAAACAATGATTCATCTATGAATTCGTCCGTGTTTTTCCTTCTAAATTACGATACACATTAGTACTGCTACAACTCGTAACACTTTGTTATGCATATAAACGGATAATACCTAAAAATAGAAATAGCGGTCATCCAGAAAGAGTCATTTTATGAACATATCTATTGCATAGCGTCCAACATCGACGACACGCCATAACTTTGAACATTTTGACTAATGAGATGCTGATAAAAACAATTTATTCATAGTTTCAAGTACAGGAATTCGATCCGAATAACACTGCCCATATGTTCTTTAACACTTTGACAGAGACGAGAGCCACTGGTGGTACACGGATGGAATTTTCATAATGGTGCTTGAGTTTGTGCCAGTAGTCACAAACACAATTGCCATAAATACTTAATCAAAACTATACGAAGGAACTATCGAGTTTATCTTTGTTATCTTCAATAATGCTTAATACAATGGACTTTAAATTTGAGTTGAATATTGAACTTGTTTTACCCGCCGCAGTCAAAGTATCGAGGTAATACTGTTGTCAAAGAGGAAAAATCTACACAGGTATTTTTGCTCTAAGATGAACTGGAAAACTAAAGAGTGAAATATTTATCAAATAACTGGTAGCTTTATTTGTCAAAACGCGATGTTCTGATTATATTTCTTAAAATATCCCTAATCCTGATCCGGATAAAATATAACCCCCAGCAAAATCGTCATTGATGGCTTAGTTTTTATTATCTCGTACTGCATACAATATTTTTTGGTCCTAAACCTTAGAATAAGAACATGAAATACAAGCGAACTGATTAGAAGAGCTTCATCTTTAGCCCCTTCTATTCTTTCTTCCCGTTTTCTATAATCACAAGAGGAGCTGCTTGCTCGAGCGAAAATACTGTTTACTCGGGGAACTGCTCTCGAAGCACGATTTTATTTGCTCGTAGTGAGATGCTTTGTAATGGCGACACCAAGGAGGCTTGGCTTGATGAGCTAATTTGCATCTTCTGCGTAAATTTGCAGACATTACTTTTGCTCGTCATCGAATGAATTGCGACGGTTGCGATTTAAAAAAGCATAAAACTTTTTCTGAAGTCTGTCCACGCAGACCTCAAGACTAACAACGGGATCTATGTTTCCTCAACATGCAGACGCTGTTTCCAGTCCTGCCTCATGCTAGAGAAAGCACTTAACTACTCTGTTCAGCTGCATCACAAAAATTATCATAAAGGCTTCAAAACCAGACTTATACGATGCAAACGTACGATTGATTTTTAGCACGTCTGAACTGAACCAATGAATGGAAAATTTACCTCCCCGTTAAAAAAATATACTGAAACACGATATGGAAACTTCACTATTCCTTTAATTATGTTAAAGACGCTCAAAACACTAGCTGATTTTGAGCTACGAGTAACTTTAGAAAAGAAATCAAGAGGTATCCAGAAGGAAGACAGCCAGGTCAGTCGGAAGCCGGCGTACAGAAAAAGTGTGCAAAAAGGGAGGTGATTGAGGGTCAAATTTCGAGTGAAACTCTAGACTCAGAATTTGCTTCAGTACCCACAAGGGGCTCTGGTTTTATGGGTCACCGCAACGCAAGGTAGAAAATCCCGAGAACTTCCTTCGCTCGCGCTGGCCCATTTGATGCATATAGAGAAGGCAGTTCGAATATGTCTGCGTTCCCGACTTTCGATTTAATGGTCACATCGAAAATAAGGATGTTCTGCTTTGCTCTGATACTAATATTAACACTCTTCAAATTTATAGACCTACAGTTTCTCTAGTATAATTCATGTATTGCACTATCGGGAAAAAGTATTATATGAATTCAAAAGAATGAGGCTCGATCAATCTCCTCAATCAATTTTACAGTTTTCCTAGTAGAAGCTTCAGAATTTACAAAAACTCTTGACACAATGCAGTATCGCAGTATTACTCGTACCGCAGTGAGGTACGTGTAATTACATAGCAGATAAATATCCCGAGAAATCCCGAGAACTTCCATATAGGGCAGTGTAAGAACTTTGCTTTCTCAAGTAAAACATTCTACCTACACGAAATAGTGGATGTGGTCCTATTTTCGTGTAATGTACCTGAATATACCGAGATAAACCTACGTTCATAAAACCCGCAACGATTTCATGGAAAATTTTGAGCGTGGTCGCAATTACACGATAATTATTTCTCATCGAAAACACGTGAAGCACAATAAAATAAACAATTTTGCTTTGAATTATGAAAAATGCAATCAGCATATAATTTCCTTTTCTTTACTCGTAATATTTACACATGTAAATTTTTTTAAATTGTAGCAGCCAGCCCGAATTAGGGCGTGCGAGTCGATAAGATGTTCCGCTCAAGTGCTGTATGAAAATAAATTATAGTTAGCTACAGTGAATGTATCAGCCTTTTTTGTACCATTGTTCTATGAAATGTAGTTGAAAAATATACGAACACAAGCATCGATGTATATATAATGTCATTTTGCTGCCATGTCTCTGGTAAAAATTTTGACACTGTAGGCGAAGATATATGTACAGTACATATACATGTCTAGAAGTGAAAGCGCGTACAATGTATGCTAGCCGCAAGGACTACTCAAAAGTACTCATTCAAGAGGTTATGCTGGCACACGAGCTGTTGCGTGCAGCATGTACTGGTGATACAATATTGCATAGAGCAGGCATCCCAAAATTTTGCACTCGGGTTAAAGTAGGAATATTGAAGAACAGCCGCAATGCTGATAATCGCGTTTAACGCTCGATGTATCAAGTGTCACTCCAGAACGTCACAAGTGGTTGACTTATACGAGTTTTTTTTTGGCTTTGCCACGAAAGCTAGAGAAGCTAGTATAGGCTTTGTATCATTAACACTTAGACTGCAGCAGGTAAAACTAAAGTATAAAATCAAAATAAAATCTGAAGTAAATTTTAGTAAGCAATGTTGAAAATAACAAACGTTAACTAGATCATATTTTCATTTCGTTTTAATTAAATATTCTCAAAAATTGAATTCGTTACTAACGGTTGGTCAGTAGTATAATGAAAACTCTCTCAGTGACCAATAATTATGGCTCACGTCGCAGTTAAAGTATTAAAAGACTTGCCTCGTGCGTTTTCAACTTCATACGACTATAGCATCTGTGCGAAGCAGAGCAACTGCGGTGACCGCCTTCCATAGCGAGACCAGGGAGATTAGATACACGAAGCACAGCTCAAATTACAGCGCTATCTATCACTCAGACATGACAATCCCTCCACTGAGAAACAGGCATATAGAGGTTATTACAGATTTATTATAATGGTGAAGTGTTATCAAAGGGAAAATAATTGTAATTGTTCAAAACAAAGTTTTAGGATTGAATTTAGACCAATAGCCCTGCGGAAATTCGGGCGCCATTAACTTCGTTATCTGGAAAAAATCATTCTTACAACTGAACCATGAGACAAAAAATTCGTAACCGTTTACATCGGTCACCTTGAGAACCCAGTGAGGGGTTCCAAACGCAGCACCTGGAAGTGAACAGCTTATCATGTCTCCTCATTTTTTCCACAGGGTCTTAGAGTCAGTGCAGATGCCAATGTCGAGACTCTTCAAACCATTGTTAAGGCTAGGATAGGCAGCGTAGCCAATGGAAGGGCCTATGTCTTCTATCAATATTCGGCTCCACCCCATAGAGCTCTGAAAATCTAGGGTTGGATTTCAGAGAATTTTCATGATGTCACACCAAACTTATGGCCTCCTAACTCACCAGACCTTAATCCTTTGGACTATTACGTGTAGGGCGTCGTTGAAATGTAAGTTAATGTACATCCCCATAACACCAAATCCTCTTTGATGGAAGCAATGGCCCGAGTAATGGAGGATACTAATAGGGACCACCTAACCAAAGCACACAGTCCCTTTCGGACTTGAATTGAGTCGGTGATAGAAGCCTAAGGAGGATATATAGAATGAAATGTATGATATTTTATTTATTTATTTTTTGTTGTAAGAAACTGTGAGTTTCAACGATATACAGTTTCATTTTCTGTTTTTCTGAAAGTACGTAAGGCGCTCTCAGATACCTTGAACACTCTGCACATAGTAGTTGAAGCTCTCATAACAGCATGAACATTCCCGACAGTACTAATGATTGTCAGTGCGGATCGCAGAAATTTGCACACGTAGATCAGCACTTAAAAACTGATTACAAATAGATTGATACAAGTAGATCAGAAATTGATACGAGTAGATCAGCACCTAACAGCTGGTCACAAGTAGGTTGACACAAGTAGATCAGAAATTGATACAAGTAGATCAGCACCTAACAGATATAGCAGAGAGTCCCTCTAGCACGTTCCATTTCTACTAACTCCGCCAGCCGCCAAGCTCTAAGTTCCATAAATAAGAGGCGAACAGCCACAAACGCTTACGAGCTTTACGCGCGCAAACGCTAGAGCGTCACTATAACGTATTTAACAACGATAGCGTCCCAGCCGAGCCCAGTAAATTGACGACAATCAATCGCCGGTCCCACTTCCTCTGTTAATTAGAGCGAGCCGGAAGAAATGCGTTCTTTCCCGCTAAGCCATTGGCGGGCTCTCATTTAACGACTTCAGAGAACGAGGAATTAGAGCATTTTAAGGGTCTACTTTTTTGGGCCTCAGGCCTGTATCCCGAATCCGATTGGGGGGGGGGGGGGGGGGGGTTGGGGGGTTGGAAGGTTGGAGGATAGGGTTACTATTGCTATAATAGAAATTTCTCGCCGAGATTCTAAAACCAATTATTTTGGAACGAGGGAAAAGAATTAATGTGAGTTGGAAATAATGAATTGGCTAAAGTAAATCCAAAAACATCTTGTAAAAGTGAACCGTCTTAAGTTCGCAAGCATCACTCCTTATGTGATGGAATGCCACGCGTCTCCTTAAATATCTATAGAAATAAATGAATTTACACATTTTTACGCATGAATTCCCCTGAATTACTACGATGGGGAAGATTAAAACATTATTTATTAAGGCTCGGATTCAGCGTGCTGACGCCGCTCATGGCGTTGTATAACAAGGCCGTGATATTAATTAAAAAGGGCTTTAATTAATAGTAACCTGTTGATAAAAGGCAGTTCTGCGCACTGTGCAAGTCAATGCTCTACGATAAAAGTGCGACGCACAAGATAGGTCGTTGGCAACTGAGTGTGATGTTGGCACCGGAGGAGCATTTGGCAAAACAAAGTATTTCCAAACGCATGCCTACGCAGCCAAAACATGGCCATTTGCTTTACTACAACGACCAACTCGCTGCAGTACACAGGGATATACAAGTAAATTTTCGAACGTTGGTAGGTCAGTTCAGAGTAGATCAATATACGAGAACAAGATGTAAGGGTGAGAGCGGAATATCGTCAGTAGGCTGATATTAACAGGTAGGTTTTAAATAAATTTCAGTATTATAACTCAAAAAATTTTCAAGCAATCTAAACCAGTTAAAATATAATCGCAATCAGATTTAAGCTTCACTCTGCGTTCACGTATTCAATTAAATTTCGTGAAATGTTTTTCTTCCGTGACAAATAAGCAGCCTTATAGTTCATGTTGGTGCACTGAATGTAATCAATTTTCGAAGCAAGTTCTTAAGAAATAGCACCAAAGCGCAGATTAGATTAGTTAGATTAGTCGTTAGTTTTAGCCTCCCAACCCAGCAACAAATGTCATGCTTCACCGCATAACTGTGTACGGAACATCGCTAAGAATCGGGAGAAGCGCTGTCTGGCCTACAACGTAATCCTTAATGATTCTAAAAGACCAGATATTAAGCCTGATTTCTGCGAGAAAGCATCACAACATTAAAGTCTAGAACAGTCGACTCGTCAGGAACAACGTCCAGACGCCGCCGATACGCGTAACGAACGAAGACGCCAATGGAAGATGCTAAGAACCTCAACGGATGTCTTCATTTGCTTTAATTCATATGTATAACATTGTTTGTGGGGATTTTTATAAAGTAATGAGGGTAAGGTTAATGATGTATGTTTTCTATTCGATAGTAGGGATATATCACGTTCATATTGGTAACCGTGTTAGGTCGTTATTCAAAGTTGGCATCTCAAGGCGACGCCAAACGCGGTTGCTTCAGAGAGCGAGGGCAGTCGGGGCGAGATCACCATCATAAGCAGTCGCATACGAGTTTGTTCATCTACCTTGGTCCAGTTGGGCCGGGGCTTTGCCTCTTATAACGATACGAATCATTTGAAAGATACTAAAACGACCCGAGTATCTCTGTGACATTCATCTGCGAATATATTGAAATTAAATTCCGTGGCGACGTAATCACAGCCATCAAACTTCGCCCGTCAACCCTCAAACATGGCGGTTGCCGCCCCAGAGTGCCGGCCAGACGACGCTCGACTGCAAATCCTGTTCTCCGAATCTAAGATAAGTCGCCCTCTGAAATCATGCCAATTCTAGTTCCCCCTCACGCTTCTAAGTATGATAGGTCGCGAGTGCGTAAATCGCATACGTTCAATTAGTGCGTATTTTCGATAATTAATGTCTCAATATCTTCTTTTATTCAATAGCGAATTTCTTTGATGTTTCGGTGTTTCTCTATGTCCTTCAGATAGATAGGAAGAGAATGAATGGATGATTTAGAAAGAAAAGAGAATGTTTGAAGCCAGGAAACACGGCTAAAATGCACGATCAATTTATGGCCTTAAGCCGCTTATAACGCTTACCGAAGATTGAATTAAATATTTATACAGATAAACCCTGTATTGGTGGCAGCTACCTTGATATTACCAAGTAGAAAATATATGAATTGTGACGAATAATCTTAATGTCACGACAAATAACATCACATGGAAAAAATATCATGCATCGCAACAAAGAATGTCGGCAGAGAAAATGATCGGAGCGTGACAGAAGAAGCAGTCACGACACAAATGCAATCCAAAGAGAGGAAGGAAGAAGGTACAGTTTAGTATGGAGATAAGAGAATGTGGAATCTATGCAGAAGATGCATAGAAACAGTAAGTTGTGAAAGAAGACCATGAAACAAGACCAAAGTTGAAGAGGAAAGTAGAAGGTGATGAAGAACCGAACAGCAGTTAACCGAAAAAAGGTTAACTGCTAAAAAATAACAAAAACATTTTATTTCAACAAAAAAGAAGCCTACCTAACTCTCAGCTCGGGCCCTGACATTGTTCCCCTGGGAGCGTTAGTTCCCATAGATACAAGCACCATAGCGCATTCATATGCATCTTCACAAAATATTGTGAATATTGGCCGTTAAATACTTTTAACAGCCGGTCTCTGTTTTTAATATTTACAAAAGGAATGTTCAATTATTCAACTGCAATTAAGTTTCAAACTCGTGGTAATAACAGTTTTTTGAAAAAAAATTGCGAGAAAGAATTTAATCAACAAATTAAAAAAGTGTGGACATTTTGCTAATGTAAACTCTTATGAAAATCGCAATACAATGCACGTCTTTATATTGTGTGACATTTTTATTCAATCAAAACCTCATCAAACAAGCTCTTTCTATAAGAGCCTCCGTTTTCTGATCAATACAGCTCATGAATGTAATTCAATAGAACTGAGTAACGAACCACGTTAAGCATATGTAAGAAATAAGCATTGTACTAAATTTTCGTAACCTTATGATCTAGGGCCATATTTATGTAGGTGGGGAAAATTGCAGCATGCATACCGTCCGCGTTCCAACACGGTGTAAGTTGGTGAGACGAAGTGATCCCGCTGCAACAAGTGCTGTGCTGCAACAAGTGCTGTCGCAGCAACAAGTGCTGTCGCTGCAACAAGTTTTGTCGCTGCAATAAGTGCTGCCGATGCAACAAGTATGTCGTTGCAACAAGTGCTGTCGCTGCAACAAGTGCTGTCGCTGCAACAAGTGCTGTCGCTGCAACAAGTGCTGTCGCTGCAACAAGTGCTGTCGCTGCAACAAGTATGTCGTTGCAACAAGTGCTGTCGCTGCAACAAGTGCTGTCGCTGCAACAAGTGCTGTCGCTGCAACAAGTGCTGTCGCTGTGTCGGGGCATGGCCACCGTGACAAACCTGCCTCCTGGACGGACGACGTTGTAGAAGAAGCGCATCTGCCGATCGGACGGACCTATTGTCGAGGCCGCTAGATCTAGTTGTGTTGTCGTTAACAGGTCACGCCCTCGTGTGTGACAGGTATGTAAGAGCTGGATTAGGATTATTATAGCGTCTAGGACCATCCTCCTAATTGGCCATATTGATTTTGTATATATCTTTGTTTGAACGTATCCGCTATTCCATGTAGTAGTCGTATGTATTGTTTGTGCCCTTCAGGCTATGGTGGAGAAGGACGTATCCTATGGGAATTCTCTCGCCTCTCTGAACCATTCTAAACCTATGGAAAGGAGCTACGTTGGGAGAGGTCTTCGCTTGTGACCTAGCCTCCCGACCTCTTGTTGGCTCTTCCCAGCCCTCCGGCTTCCCGCCTGGAGTTGGGCTTCGCCATAGTCTAGAGCCTAGTACGACCAGCGCCTGCCTCATCTCGAGCTGCGCCGAGATCGCGGAGGTGGCTTTGGGGCCCCGACGAGTACGGGGAACCTAAACCTCCAGGGCCTGGACTCTGTGCCCTGTTGTAGCGTTACCGTGTCTGTTGTAGCGTTACCGTGTTTGTTGTAGCGTTACCGTGTCTGTTGGAGCGTTACCGTGTTAACTGTGTTATCTAGGGTTAAGGATTACATTAGGATCTAAGATTAGGATAGGTTAGGTGTTCGGCTACCTCGGCCACCTGTTCGTCCCCGAGTGGCCGTTTTAGAGTACTAATATACTTTAAGACTCGTGTTCAACCAACCTTTCCTTTTCCATCCGGGTATCCTTTCCTTGTGTTTCGGTGGTACTCGAGCCAATCAGTACCCTTCCGGGGTCTCGCTACCCGTGTCGCCGGGTGAGTGCCGGCCCCGAGTTCTTACGTGAGGGGGCGGGTGCCTTTGCAAGGCTAGGAGGCTGGACATCAGCCCCTTGGTACCTTCCGAAACCCTCACACTGGCGACCTTGCCAGTCTTTAAAAAGACACTGGCGACCTTGCCAGTCTTTAAAAAGACAGTGGTGACTTTGCCGGTCTTTAAAAAGACAGTGGTGACTTTGCCGGTCTTTAAAAAGACAGTGGTGACTTTGCCGGTCCTTAAAAAGACAGTGGTGACTTTGCCAGTCTTCAAAAGACACGAGCAATCTTGCCTTCCTATATCTTTCCGTATATTTCTCTAATAACTTTTTATAGCCCTGTCAATTCCAGCATGGTCATAACCCTGGTAACCTAACCAGCAGTGCCACGGCATTGACAACCTTGCTGGTTGACAATCTTGCTGGACAGTTATTTCTCGTCATGTTTTCTCTCGTGTCCTACTGAAAATATTTTGTCATTTTTTTTTAGGATTAGAATTTAGAATTAAGGATAATAACTGGTATCTACAGTCCCAGGTACAACGTGACCTGGGACTAATCTCGCGAAAGCTGGCGGGCCCTCCATTTGTTACTTTCAACATTCCGTGTCTTATAATTTGAGGCCCCGCCAGGTAATAGGCCTCGCAAGCCAAAAATCTTTCCCAGGAAACATTAAATCTCACATGAGAATACTTTGAGTGATAATAAGTGACATCTCGTCTTATAAATATGTCCGTCGCGGAATTAAAACAGGAAGCTATTAGCATAGGCTTGGAGGGAGCTGATGTAGCCAAATACGTTCAAGAGCAACAAGCATTAGCTAGGGAAGAGAGGGCGAAAATTAGAGAGCTTGAACGTGAAAAAGAGCAACAAGCATTAGCTAGGGACAGAATCAACAGTGAGAAGGAAAAACGGGAACATGAAGTTAATAGGGAAAGAGAAAAACGGGAACACGAAATCAAATTGATAGAACTCGGAGCTCAAAATCCTACTTTGCATACTTCAAGCGTAATCGATTGTCCAATAAAACCTAAACTGCCTATGTTTAGAGATGGGGACGATATTTCAGCCTTCTTGGTTCACTTTGAACGAATAGCTGAGCTATTAAACATCGACGAAAGCCTTTGGCCTGTACATTTGGGAACTACCTTGAGCGGGAAAGCTGTAAAAGTATACGCTGCTTTGGATCATGACGTAATTTCTAACTATGCATTACTTAAAAAAGCATTATTACTTGGCTTTAACAAAACTCCTGATACCTACAGATACGAATTCCGTTCAGCCAGAATAAGGGACGACGAGACGTACGAGCAATTTTCAACTCAACTGGGTCGGTCTCTAGATCTGTTCCTCGAATCTTGGTCAGTACCTAAAACGTATGAGGGGCTAAGGGAATTTGTTCTGCTAGACCAATTCATAGCATCTGTACCAATGGATCTGAGGGTCTTTCTAAAGGAAAAGGGTATCATGTCATTTCGGGAAACTGTTAGAGTAGCAAATAACTGGGCGATGGCAAGACAGTCTCACAAAAGATTCAATAGACCAGAACCGGAGACTCGATATCAGACGCCTAATGTTGAATTGCAAAAGTCTGATGGGGCAAAATCCCCAAAAGTAAAGCTAAGTACAATTGTACCCATGAGTAAACCTAGTAACTTTGTGAATAGCAAATGCTTCTCGTGCGGAGCATTAGGTCACCAAAGAAATCAATGCCCTAAGCATCAACCATACCGTCCCAAAACTAATAATATACATAACGCCACCGTAGGATACGCTAGGGCACTAAACGATATTTCAAATATTAGGAAGTATTCGAATAAGCTTAAATGTTCAGGAAAAGTCAATGGACAGTCCGTGCAAACAATCTGGCGCGATACGGGATGTTCAACTATTATAGTGAAAGATTCCTTGCTACCCAATATAGACTCTGCCAAATGTAGGAAAATTATTGTGTGCGACTATCTGGGAAGACGTAACGAATGGCCGGTTGTCAGATGTCACATCGACTGCGACTTTTACCAGGGATGGACGGACGTAATTAGAGCACCCATGGAATCATGTTGTGCCTTGATAGGAAATGTTCCGGGCGCTAGTTTGATGACTGACGAAATTAACATACCGAAGTTAAATTCACAGGAGCGGGTCATGACTGTAAAAACCAGAACTACTGCGTCGGGAGACGAAATCAATCATATACACCCGTTAATTGTCCCTAAATTGCATGCACTGAACTTAAACCCAAAAGATTTTCAAAATCTTCAACAGACATGCCCGTCCTTAGCAGATATTCGCAATAAAGCAGCGCTTGGCGAGACTATCGAAACAAGAAGTGGTAATATTGTTAAATATCGCACCACCAAAGGCTTGCTCTATAGAGAGATTGTCCAATCTAAGAATGTACAGTCAATAGGAAAATCCTCGTTGATTGTCCCAGCCGAATGTAGGAAAACCGTACTTTCATATGCGCATGAATCGTTAGTTGCTGGTCATTTTTCCCACAGGAAAACTGAACAGAGAATTCGGGAATTGTTTTTCTGGCCTAGCATGTCCACAGATATTAGACATTATTGCAGATCGTGTGATAAATGCCAACGGATGTGTTCAAAAGGTAGAGTTAAGAAAGTACCGCTAATGCAAATGCCTATCATTACTGAACCATTTTCCCGTGTTGCTATCGATATCGTAGGCCCACTTTGCCCAAAATCCTCAGAAGGCCATAAGTATATCTTGACATTAATTGATTATTCAACAGGATTTCCTGAGGCAGTACCGCTGCGTCGGACTGACTGCATTTCCGTTGCTGAGGCTCTCCTCCCAATTTTTGCGAGAGTAGGTGTCCCTAAAGAGATTTTGTCAGATTTGGGAACAAACTTCACTAGTGGCCTTATGCACGAATTTCAGAGGCTACTGGGAATAAAACCAATTTTCACAACGCCTTATCATGCCATGAGTAATGGGCGCATCGAGAGATTGCATAGTACCCTTAAGTCATGCCTTAAAAAACTTTGTTTAGATAAACCGAAACAGTGGCACCGATATTTGATCCCAACTCTATTTGCGCTTCGCGAAATGCCGAGCGATAGAACAGGATTTTCCGCTTTTGAATTGTTGTACGGCAGACAAATGCGAGGACCAATGTCCATTTTACGAGAATTATGGGAAAATGAGAAACTTTCATGTAATGAACGCCCTATATTTGAATACGTGTTTGAGCTTAGGGATAAGTTGCAATTGTGTACGGAAATCGCTGCAAAGAACGCAAACGAGAGTGCTATAGCATACAAAACCCATTTCGATCTTAAATCGCAGAAGCGAGAGTTCCAGCCGGGCGACGAAGTGTTAATATTACTGCCCGACAGTAACCATAAACTTCTTATGTCCTGGTCAGGTCCTTTCAAAGTATTAGAACGGAGAAATAGGGTAAATTATCTAGTTCAACAGAACCGGACACCGAAGCTATTTCATGCAAACTTGTTGAAACTCTACATTTCCAGGAACGCCGAGAAGAGAGTCGAAACGTGTGCTGTCGCAGTTATCGATGATTCCGCTGTACCGGTGACTCAAACTGTTATTGATATTGGGGAGGGAAGTGAGTTTTTGAATATTCCTGTTCCTGGGGAAACGACTAGCACTGGTGTCGTAATTTTAGAATGTCTGTCAAATACTCAGCGGGAAATAATTAAACAAACGGTTTCACATTTTAATAACGTATTTTCAACTGTACCGGGGCTAACAAATGTAATAACCCATGATATAGAACTTGTCACGTCAGAGCCGTGCCGTGCAAAAGTTTACCCTGTACCAATTCACTTACAACCTCATTTCGATCGCGAAGTTGATAATTTGCTGAAGCAAGGAATAATTAGACCTTCAAAGTCCGATTTTTCATCACCGGTTTGTATGGTGAAAAAGCCGGATGACTCATATCGCTTAACCATAGATTATAGAGGGGTTAATGCAATTACAAAATTTAGTGCCGAACCTCCAGTAAACATCGAACAAGAATGGCATAAGTTTGCACGAGCTAAATATTTTTCGGAAATCGACCTCACTAAAGCGTATTATCAAATACCATTGAGTGAGCAAGCGATTCCGATTACGGCATTCCCAACGAGCAGGGGTCTTATGGAATTCGTGCGACTACCTTTTGGTCTTGTTACGGCATGTGCCACATTTGCAAAATTAATGAGAATTGTTCTTGCCGATTTGCCAAATGTATCTTTTTATTTCGACAATGTGTTTATCTATACGGAAACATTTAATGACCATGTTGCCGCGGTGAAATCCGTATTGGAGAGGTTAGCCCATTACAATTTAACCGCTAATCCGTCCAAATGTAAACTAGCTTCCAGAACTATGCGGTTTCTGGGTTTCGACATCAAGGACGGGTGGGTAGCACCAGTCGTCGAGAAAATCAATTCGATTACGTCTACCGCACTACCGGACAGACGAAAAACCCTGCAATCCTTCATCGGCATGATCTCGTTTTACCGACGATTCATCCCGAACGCTGCCGAACTTCTTGCACCATTGACGGACATGCTGAAGAAGGGCAAGCCAGACAAATTGAAATGGCAAAAGACGGCGTCTGAAAACTTCAATAGACTCAAACAAGCATTAGAACACCGGCCAATTCTCAAGATACCGGACGTTCGCAAAACATTTGTCCTACGGACGGACGCATCCCAGCACTCAGTTGGAGCTGTGCTGCTGCAATACCACGAAAACATCCCACACCCGGTCGCCTACGCCAGCAGGAAGATGTCGCAGACAGAAAAAAACTACTCGACCATAGAAAGGGAATGTTTGGCCATTGTATTTGGTATGGAAAAATATAGACATTTTTTGTTGGGTCGCGAATTTTTGTTAGAAACAGATCACAAACCCCTTGTATCACTAAATGTAATGAAGAATAAAAATAGCCGACTAATGCGCTGGGCACTAATATTGCAACAATTTCGTTTCACGACAGTGTACATCCCAGGCAAAGTGAATATAGGCCCAGATTTCTTGAGTAGGTATTGACACGATCGCAGTTCGTCACGTAGCCACTGCCGAGGCGTGCGCTCTTTGACTGTGTCTGTATAGCGTACGATCTGGGGGGGGGCCGTGTCGGGGCATGGCCACCGTGACAAACCTGCCTCCTGGACGGACGACGTTGTAGAAGAAGCGCATCTGCCGATCGGACGGACCTATTGTCGAGGCCGCTAGATCTAGTTGTGTTGTCGTTAACAGGTCACGCCCTCGTGTGTGACAGGTATGTAAGAGCTGGATTAGGATTATTATAGCGTCTAGGACCATCCTCCTAATTGGCCATATTGATTTTGTATATATCTTTGTTTGAACGTATCCGCTATTCCATGTAGTAGTCGTATGTATTGTTTGTGCCCTTCAGGCTATGGTGGAGAAGGACGTATCCTATGGGAATTCTCTCGCCTCTCTGAACCATTCTAAACCTATGGAAAGGAGCTACGTTGGGAGAGGTCTTCGCTTGTGACCTAGCCTCCCGACCTCTTGTTGGCTCTTCCCAGCCCTCCGGCTTCCCGCCTGGAGTTGGGCTTCGCCATAGTCTAGAGCCTAGTACGACCAGCGCCTGCCTCATCTCGAGCTGCGCCGAGATCGCGGAGGTGGCTTTGGGGCCCCGACGAGTACGGGGAACCTAAACCTCCAGGGCCTGGACTCTGTGCCCTGTTGTAGCGTTACCGTGTCTGTTGTAGCGTTACCGTGTTTGTTGTAGCGTTACCGTGTCTGTTGGAGCGTTACCGTGTTAACTGTGTTATCTAGGGTTAAGGATTACATTAGGATCTAAGATTAGGATAGGTTAGGTGTTCGGCTACCTCGGCCACCTGTTCGTCCCCGAGTGGCCGTTTTAGAGTACTAATATACTTTAAGACTCGTGTTCAACCAACCTTTCCTTTTCCATCCGGGTATCCTTTCCTTGTGTTTCGGTGGTACTCGAGCCAATCAGTACCCTTCCGGGGTCTCGCTACCCGTGTCGCCGGGTGAGTGCCGGCCCCGAGTTCTTACGTGAGGGGGCGGGTGCCTTTGCAAGGCTAGGAGGCTGGACATCAGCCCCTTGGTACCTTCCGAACCCCTCACACGCTGCAACAAGTGCTGTCGCTGCAACAAGTGCTGTCGCTGCAACAAGTGCTGTCGCTGCAACAAGTACTGTAGTTGCAGCAAGTGCTGCCGCTGCAACAAGTGCTGTACCCGCAACAGGTAATGAAGCCGCAACAAGTACTGCAGTTGCAACAAGAGCTACAGCTGCAACAATTACTGCAGTTGCAACAAGAGCTACAGCTGCAACAAGTACTGAAGCCGCAACAAGTACTGCAGCTGCAACAAGAGCTACAGTTGCAACAAATACTGCAGCCGCAACAAGAAATGCAGCCGCAACATGTACTGCAGCCGCAACAAGTACTGCTGCCGCAACAAGTAATGCAGCCGCAACAAGTAATGCAGCCGCAACAAGTAATGCAGCCGCAACAAGTAATTCAGCCGCAACAAGTAATGCAGCCGCAACAAGTACTGCAGCCGCAACATGTACTGCAGCCGCAACATGCACTGCAGTTGCAACAAGAGCTACAGCTGCAACAAGTACTGCAGTTGCAACAAGAGCTACAGCTGCAACAAGTACTGAAGCCGCAACAAGTACTGCAGCTGCAACAAGAGCTACAGCCGCAACAAGTACTGCAGCCGCAACAAGTACTGCAGCCGCAACAAGTACTGCAGCCGCAACAAGTAATGCAGCCGCAACAAGTACTGCAGCCGCAACAAGTACTGCAGCCGCAACAAGTACTGCAGCCGCAACAAGTAATGCAGCCGCAAGAAGTAATGCAGCCGCAAGAAGTAATGCAGCCGCAACAAGTACTGCAGCCGCAACAAGTACTGCAGCCGCAACAAGTAATGCAGCCGCAAGAAGTAATGCAGCCGCAACAAGTAATGCAGCCGCAAGAAGTAATGCAGCCGCAACAAGTACTGCAGCCGCAACAAGTAATGCAGCCGCAACAAGTACTGCAGCCGCAACAAGTAATGCAGCCGCAACAAGTACTGCAGCCGCAAGAAGTAATGCAGCCGCAACAAGTACTGCAGCCGCAAGAAGTAATGCAGCCGCAACAATTAATGCAGCCGCAACAATTAATGCAGCCGCAACAAGTACTGCAGCCGCAACAAGTAATGCAGCCGCAACAAGTACTGCAGCCGCAACAAGTACTGCAGCCGCAGCAAGTACTGCAGCCGCAACATGTACTGCAGCCGCAACAAGTCAGCAGCCGCAACAAGTAATGCAGCCGCAACAAGTACTGCTGCCGCAACAAGTAATGCTGCCGCAACAAGTAATGCAGCCGCAACAAGTAATGCAGCCGCAACAAGTAATGCAGCCGCAACAAGTAATGCAGCCGTAACAAGTAATGCAGCTGCAACAAGTACTGCAGCCGCAACAAGTACTGCAGCCGCAGCAAGTACTCCAGCCGCAACAAGTACTGCAGCTGCAACAAGTCAGCAGCCGCAACAAGTACTGCAGCCGCAACAAGTACTGCTGCCGCAACAAGTAATGCAGCCGCAACAAGTAATGCAGCCGCAACAAGTAATGCTGCCGTAACAAGTAATGCAGCCGCAACAAGTAATGCAGCCGCAACAAGTACAGCAGCCGCAACAAGTAATGCAGCCGCAACAAGTACTGCAGCCGCAACAAGTACTGCAGCCGCAACAAGTACAGCAGCCGCAACAAGTACTGCAGCCGCAACAAGTACTGCAGCCGCAGCAAGTACTGCAGCCGCAACAAGTACTGCAGCCGCAGCAAGTACTGCAGCCGCAACAAGTACTGCAGCCCCAACAAGTAATGCAGCCGCAACAAGTAATGCAGCCGCAACAAGTACTGCAGCCGCAACAAGTACTGCAGCCGCAGCAAGTACTGCAGCCGCAGCAAGTACTGCAGCCGCAACAAGTACTGCAGCCGCAACAAGTAATGCAGCCGCAACAAGTAACGCAGCCGCAACAAGTAACGCAGCCGCAACAAGTAACGCAGCCGCAACAAGTAATGCAGCCGCAACAAGTACTGCAGCCGCAACAAGTAATGCAGCCGCAACAAGTACTGCAGCCGCAACAAGTACAGCATCCGCAACATGTACTGCAGCCGCAACATGTACTGCAGCCGCAACATGTACTGCAGCCGCAACAAGTACTGCAGCCGCAACAAGTACTGCATCCGCAACAAGTACTGCAGCCGCAACATGTACTGCAGCCGCAACAAGTAATGCAGCCGCAACAAGTAATGCAGCCGCAACAAGTAATGCAGCCGCAACAGGTAATGCAGCCGCAACAGGTAATGCAGCCGCAACAGGTAATGCAGCCGCAACAAGTACTGCAGCCGCAACAAGTACTGCAGCCGCAACAAGTACTGCAGCCGCAACAAGTACAGCAGCCGCAACAAGTACTGCAGCCGCAACAAGTACTGCAGCCGCAACATGTACAGCATCCGCAACATGTACAGCATCCGCAACATGTACTGCAGCCGCAACAAGTACTGCATCCGCAGCAAGTACTGCATCCGCAACAAGTACTGCAGCCGCAACATGTACTGCAGCCGCAACAAGTAATGCAGCCGCAACAAGTAATGCAGCCGCAACAAGTACAGCAGCCGCAACAAGTACTGCAGCCGCAACAAGTACTGCAGCCGCAACAAATACTGCAGCCGCAACAAGTAATGCAGCCGCAACAAGTACTGCAGCTGCAACAAGTAATGCAGCCGCAACAAGTACTGCAGCCGCAACAAGTACTGCAGCCGCAGCAAGTACTGCAGCCGCAACAAGTACTGCAGCCGCAACAAGTCAGCAGCCGCAAAAAGTACTGCAGCCGCAACAAGTACTGCAGCCGCAACAAGTACTGCAGCCGCAACAAGTACTGCAGCCGCAACAAGTAATGCAGCCGCAACAAGTAATGCAGCCGCAACAAGTAATGCAGCCGCAACAAGTAATGCAGCCGCAACAAGTAATGCAGCCGCAACAAGTAATGCAGCCGCAACAAGTATTGCAGCCGCAACAAGTACTGCAGCCGCAACAAGTAATGCAGCCGCAACAAGTACTGCAGCCGCAACAAGTACTGCAGCCGCAACAAGTACTGCTGCCGCAACAAGTAATGCTGCCGCAACAAGTAATGCAGCCGCAACAAGTAATGCAGCCGCAACAAGTAATGCAGCCGTAACAAGTAATGCAGCCGCAACAAGTACTGCAGCCGCAACATGTACTGCAGCCGCAACAAGTAATGCAGCCGCAACAAGTAATGCAGCCGCAACATGTAATGCAGCCGCAACAAGTAATGCAGCCGCAACAAGTAATGCAGCCGCAACAAGTAATGCAGCCGCAACAAGTAATGCAGCCGCAACAAGTATTGCAGCCGCAACAAGTAATGCAGCCGCAACAAGTACTGCAGCCGCAACAAGTACTGCTGCCGCAACAAGTAATGCTGCCGCAACAAGTAATGCAGCCGCAACAAGTAATGCGGCCGCAACAAGTAATGCGGCCGCAACAAGTAATGCAGCCGCAACAAGTAATGCAGCCGCAACAAGTAATGCAGCCGCAACAAGTACTGCAGCCGCAACATGTACTGCAGCCGCAACAAGTAATGCAGCCGCAACAAGTAATGCAGCCGCAACAAGTAATGCAGCCGCAACAAGTACTGCAGCCGCAACAAGTAATGCAGCCGCAACAAGTAACGCAGCCGCAACAAGTAATGCAGCCGCAACAAGTACTGCAGCCGCAACAAGTACTGCAGCCGCAACAAGTAATGCAGCCGCAACAAGTAATGCAGCCGCAACAAGTACTGCAGCCGCAACAAGTACTGCAGCCGCAACATGTACTGCAGCCGCAACATGTACTGCAGCCGCAACAAGTAATGCAGCCGCAACAAGTAACGCAGCCGCAACAAGTACTGCATCCGCAACAAGTCCTGCAGCCCAACAAGTACTGCAGCCGCAACAAGTACTGCAGCCGCAACAAGTACTGCAGCCCAACAAGTACTGCAGCCGCAACAAGTACTGCAGCCGCAACAAGTACTGCAGCCGCAACAAGTAATGCAGCCGCAACAATGCAGCCGCAACAAGTAATGCAGCCGCAACAAGTACTGCAGTTGCAACAAGAGCTACAGCTGCAATAAGTACTGCAGTTGCAACAAGAGCTACAGCTGCAATAAGTACTGCAGTTGCAACAAGAGCTACAGCTGCAATAAGTACTGAAGCCGCAACAAGTACTGCAGCTGCAACAAGAGCTGCAGCTGCAACAAGAGCTGCAGCCGCAACAAGTAATGCAGCCGCAACAAGTAATGCAGCCGCAACAAGTACTGCAGCCGCAACAAGTACTGCAGCCGCAACAAGTACTGCAGCCGCAACAAGTAATGCAGCCGCAACAAGTAATGCAGCCGCAACAATTAATGCAGCCGCAACAAGTACTGCAGCCGCAGCAAGTACGGCAGCCGCAACAAGTACTGCAGCCGCAACAAGTACTGCAGCCGCAACAAGTACTGCAGCCGCAACAAGTACTGCAGCCGCAACAAGTACTGCAGCCGCAACAAGTACTGCAGCCGCAACAAGTACTGCAGCCGCAACAAGTAATGCAGCCGCAACAAGTAATGCAGCCGCAACAAGTACTGCAGCCGCAACAAGTACTGCAGCCGCAACAAGTACTGCAGCCGCAACAAGTACTGCAGCCGCAGCAAGTACTGCAGCCGCAACAAGTACTGCAGCCGCAACAAGTACTGCAGCTGCAACAAGTAATGCAGCCGCAACAAGTACTGCAGCCGCAACAAGTAAAGCAGCCGCAACAAGTAATGCAGCCGCAACAAGTACTGCAGCCGCAACAAGTAATGCAGCCGCAACAAGTACTGCAGCTGCAACAAATACTGCAACCGCAACAAGTACTGCAGCTGCAACAAATACTGCAGCCGCAACAAGTACTGCAGCCGCAACAAGTAATGCAGCCGCAACAAGTACTGCAGCCGCAACAAGTACTGCAGCTGCAACAAATACTGCAGCCGCAACAAGTACTGCAGCCGCAACAAGTACTGCAGCCGCAACAAGTACTGCAGCTGCAACAAATACTGCAGCCGCAACAAGTACTGCAGCCGCAACAAGTAATGCAGCCGCAACAAGTGCTGCAGCCGCAACAAGTACTGCAGCTGCAACAAGTACTGCAGCTGCAACAAATACTGCAGCCGCAACAAGTACTGCAGCCGCAACAAGTAATGCAGCCGCAACAAGTACTGCAGCCGCAACAAGTACTGCAGCTGCAACAAATACTGCAGCCGCAACAAGTACTGCAGCCGCAACAAGTACTGCAGCCGCAACAAGTACTGCAGCCGCAACAAGTACTGCAGCCGCAACAAGTACTGCAGCTGCAACAAATACTGCAGCCGCAACAAGTAATGCAGCCGCAACAAGTAATGCAGCCGCAACAAGTACTGCAGCCGCAACAAGTAATGCAGCCGCAACAAGTAATGCAGCCGCAACAAGTAATGCAGCCGCAACAAGTAATGCAGCCGCAACAAGTAATGCAGCCGCAACAAGTACTGCAGCCGCAACAAGTACTGCAGCCGCAACAAGTAATGCAGCCGCAACAATTAATGCAGCCGCAACAAGTACTGCAGCCGCAGCAAGTACTGCAGCCGCAACAAGTACTGCAGCCGCAACAAGTACTGCAGCCGCAACAAGTACTGCAGCCGCAACAAGTACTGCAGCCGCAACAAGTACTGCAGCCGCAACAAGTACTGCAGCCGCAACAAGTAATGCAGCCGCAACAAAAACTGCAGCCGCAGCAAGTAATGCAGCCGCAACAAGTAATGCAGCCTCAACAATTAATGCAGCCGCAACAAGTACTGCAGCCGGAACAAGTACTGCAGCCGCAACAAGTACTGCAGCCGCAACAAGTACTGCAGCCGCAACAAGTACTGCAGCTGCAACAAGTAATGCAGCCGCAACAAGAACTGCAGCCGCAGCAAGTAATGCAGCCGCAACAAGTAATGCAGCCTCAACAATTAATGCAGCCGCAACAAGTACTGCATCCGCAACAAGTACTGCAGTCGCAACATGTACTGCAGTCGCAACAAGTACTGCAGCCGAAACAAGTACGGCAGCCACAACAAGTACAGCAGCCGCAACAAGTACTGCAGCTGCAAGTACTGCAGCCGCAACAAGTACTGCAGGCAGCACTGACATGAAGGAAGGGGTGAAGTATCACGTCACGTCTCCATCGCACGTACCTTCATTGTGCTGCAGGTGGTACGCGTACAATACATCATCGTTAGAAGACCTAGATCAGCCGAAATATTCTAGAATCAGCATTACCCGGTAATTAGGCCAGAAGAAGTTCAGATCTGAAATTTATGGATTTCTCAAGCTGAAACTAATTGGAAAATCGTCAGGAATGTTCTAAAACTCTGAAATTTGCTATAGATAAAAAGAAACGGCTCTCACACTGAGAATATCAATATTGCATGCCGTTGATGCCGATCAATCACTCTATACTGCATGTCTCTTTGTAAGCTTGTAATCCATTTGTCTGATGGAACAATGTCTCTGCGTTACGAAAAAATTCATTTGAACTTCATAATGTATGTAACGCGCAGCACAGCATCGTTTTCATGGTATGTGAACTTCAATTTCGTTCGATCATACATAGTAGTGCCTCCGATATTAAACTTTTACAAGGTATATGTGCTGTGCGTCAGAAACGGTACGGAATGTGTGCGCCAAATTTAGACCAGCCCTTCATAGAGTAATTTTTACTCCTTCATGCCAATTTCTAGCTTTCTTTATTCGCAGCATTCTTTATGTGTTACTCAAGGGACGTATATTTTTCAATCTTAGATACGTTGTCTTTTTTCACCAAAATAGGTCATACCCGTCACTATGTCTATTTGAATCCCTTAGTGTTTGTGTATTCCTTCCATTTCCTCTTCCCTGGTCCTGCACCTTTCCTGAGGAGGTTTAAATTCCTCCTTCGCGGCCGGTCTCTTGATTCTCTAAAGAGAGACCCAAGTCTCGTGGCAAAAGCACAGTACCGTACCGCACAGAACAACACCATAAAGATGAAAAATACTAATTTCACGCTCAGTAAAGTTGCGAACGACTCTTATTTAGGACCTTTACAAGTAAAAACATTTAATCTTATTGTGTGCTTATGAGCAACAGCCGCAAGGCTTACACTTCAATAGGAGCGCGTCTTGAGCGGATTAGCAAATGTTCCGCGAAAACTGCGTGAAAGAAGTAATGAGAACTTTTCGAGGGTCTATTTCACGTGTGAATAACGGTGAAATTTAAAATATTAGGTAAAACATGAATACAGTGCGAATACAGTGCAACAAAAGACTGTGCTACAATTTTGAACGTATATCCATAATAAAAAATCAAAATAATATTCGTGCATGCACTGTATAGTTGCTTCACAATTTTAATCTTCAGAGAGAATGATTAGCCTCCAATGGTTAGGGACTATTTTGAGTAAATAAATATTTCGCACATGAAAAAAAGTAATGAAAAGGTTTTTTCGCTACAGATTTCCAAAAGAGCCACAGAAGCTGAAATATTAATTTGGAAGATACGTAAAGCTATATAAGAGGGATTAATTGCAAATTACCTGAAGGAAACCTATTTAGCGCATAGCACAGCATGGATCGTTGGTTAACACTTTGACAGCGACGTGCACCACCGGTGGTACACGGAGGTAATTTCATAATGCTGCTGACTGACCAGTAGTCGCAAACTCCCTTCTCATTAATACTTGATCAAAGCTAAATTAAGGCTAAATTAAGGCACGATGTTTGGTTTTTTCAAAATAGTTTACTGCAATTGACTTTAAATTTAGTTTGGAATTGAACTTAATTTTTTTGTAGTAGCAGTCAAAGCTTTGATAAACTCAGTTGAGGCACTTATGCAATATCGGATCTGCATAAAATATTGAAAAAAACTAAAGGTTTCAAACTCAATACTAGCAGGCTGCATTTCATTAAAGGAGAAAAAGAATAATGAGGAAAAAAACATGAATTGTGCATCTACACCTTTTTCACTTCAAAATAATCTAAGTCAAGTTCAATTTCATCTAAGTCAAGTTTGAATTAATCCGAGTCAAGTTCAAATTAATCCGAGTCAAGTTCAAATTAATCCAGCTGTCAGTTGAGTTATAAAATGACGCAATAAGTTGTTAATTTTAGTTTTTTCTGTTAAATATGTAAGTACAAATTTATCAAAGTCAAGTTCAAATTAATTTAAGTCAAGTTTAAATTAATCCAACCTTCAGTTGAGTTAAAAAATGACATAATAATTTGTTAATTTGAGTTTTTTGTGTTAAATATGTATCTATTGGATGTGATGAGCAAAACTTGTTTCGATCATTCATTTACACTCATAGATATTTATATACGAGAGATTCCACTTTACCACATATATGAAATCAAATACATGCAAGTACAAAATATTATCATTGGACGATATGTAGATTTAATCTTTAAAAGAAATATACAAGTGCGATTCACTGAGTACTAATGTAAAAAACAATTTAAAAACAATTTATTTACCACAGGTGATACAGGGATAAAATGTTTCTTAAGTCTAGTACAATGGTCAAATTTGAGTATAGCTACCTGTGGGCCCGAATAAGTTCAGTGACTTCTAGGGCATCCTACCATCAAGGTTAGTCTTAGGAGTACAATAATGTTTAACCTAATTCACTTAAACTAGAGACGTATTAGACTGATCAATGAGATAATTAACTCGAAATTAGATACTTCATTTCACAATATAGTTCATATGGACTTGATTTAACAGTATAGTCGACAAACGATTCAAGAACAGACTGAAGATCGGCGAAATTAACCAAGGCGAATTACATTATTAGGACCAGTTATGTAGGTGACAAGGTTTGACTCTGTGATCTTACACGACTAGTAATCTGATAGGAAGTGAGACTCAAGATTATTTTTGAATACCTTATAAGAATTACTTTCACGGATCTCCGCAGGTATTGAGTTCCAAGTTTTAGTTCCAACGAAGAGGATACTGTGTTGTGACCGAGCCTTTGAGTAATAAGGAAGCATGAATTTACTTCTATTTCGGGTTAAATGGTCGTGATGACCAGTTTGCGCAGTTAATAGTTGTTTTAGGCTATTGTCGCCATCATTTGTTAATGTTTTGTAAATGAAATTGCAAATGGAGATTTTGTAGAGATCCGAGAGCTTAAGTATTCGTAAATTTTTGAATGAGTCATTTGTGTGAGCATTATATTCTAGATTCTTTACCGCTCTTATGGCTCTTTTTTGCAGGGTAAAAATTTTGTTGGTTTTATTTTTATCAGTTCCGTACCATGCTTCTATTCCGTATTGCAAGTATGGTGAAATGAGCGTTCGGTAGAGCATTTGTAAGGCTGTTTCAGGCAGGAAATTTTTAACTTTATTTAGGATTCCGATAGATTTTGATAATTTAGAACTTATATGAGCGATGTGATCTTTAAAGGTTAGATGTTTGTCTATTATGATGCCCAGGAATTTACTTGAGTTGGTTTCTTCGATTTCACCTTCGCCAATTTGAATGCGTGGGAGAGATATATTTTTCTTGTATGAGAATGTAATATATTTTGTTTTATCGATATTAAGGCTTATTTTATTAGCTTTAAGCCACAATGAAACCTTATGAAGTTCATTATTTATACGCTCCGCCATCCTAGCGGGATTTTGGTCTGGAAGGACCGCAGAAAGGGTACTGTCATCGGCAAAGAGTATGAATTTGAAGAATGATGTAGATTGAATGATATCATTGATAAAGATTAGAAATAGGAGAGGCCCAAGGACAGATCCTTGTGGAACTCCATGGCTAATTGTCTGTGGGTCTGATTTTGCGTCGTCAATGACAACGTATTGTTTCCGATTTGCTAAGTATGATCTGAACCAATCATGGGCAGCCCCTCGAATGCCATAACAATGTAGTTTCGAGAGTAATACGTTATGGTCCACACAATCGAATGCTTTTCGAAAGTCAAGAAATACGGAGAAAACAAGCTTTCCTTCATCTATATTAGAATAAAGGTATTGCAAATGATTTAATACCGCTTGTGTCGTAGATTTCTTAGAACGAAAACCGTATTGTTTGTCGTAGAGGAAAGATTTTTGTTCAAAATACGAATACACTTTTTTATACACAATTTTCTCGAATATTTTGCTAATAATTGGTAGTACAGAGATAGGTCTATAATTGTTAAAGCAGTTTTTATCACCATTTTTAAAAATAGGGGTGACTCTCGCAACTTTGAAAGAGTTGGGGAAGATACCTTGAGAAAGGGATTGGTTGATAATATAAGATATGCACGGTGCTATTATATCAGCTATAGCCTTAAGAACTTTAGCCGAAAAATTTTTCAAGCCACTTGATTTATTTTTCAAGTTGTTTATGCACGTAATTACATCGGAGGGATTAGTTGGCGTGAAAAAGAAAGAGTTAGGTTCACGGACATGGTCCATGTATTGCAAGTGGTCTCTGGGTTCACTGAAGACACTATCGGCTATATTTTTTCCTATGTTTACAAAAAAGTTGTTAAACACAGTTGCAATATCTTTTTTCTCGTGGTATTTTACATTTTCGTGAACGACGGACTCAATTGTTTTCGTAGTATTATTATTCGGTTTATAGCATGAATTAAGCAGGCGCCAAGTTTTTTTAATATCAGTTTTGTATTCAGTAAATTTGCGCGTGAAGTAGTCTCGTTTTGAGGTTCGTATTTGATTTGTCACATGATTCCTGAATCGGTTATACGTTACTTTAGATATTCGCCCTTCGTATAGTAAGGCTAGGTACGCTTGACGTTTCTTTATATTGATCACGATATCTTCAGTAATCCAGGGCTTTTGTCTATTTTTCGGCGTAATTGTGCGGGTGATTATTGGGCAACACTGGTTGTATGCGGTCGTTATAATTTCAGTTAAATTTAGTATTGCTTCATCAATGTTTATCGCATTATTGTCCCGTTCATAGATGTCTAATGATGGCATTAATTCTTCTAGAACAGTTCGCATTGTTCCCAAGTTGTATTCGTTTACACAACGAAATGAATAAGTATCAGCCTGTGGGCTGGGACAAGGATTATAGACATTTTTCTTGATGAGAAACACCGGGAAATGGTCAGATAAGTCAGAAGTTATTATTCCGGTAAGAAAATCAGTCGGATCTAACATAAAAATATTATCGAGTAACGTAGCCGATTCAGAAGCAACACGCGTAGGTTTCGTGATGATTGGAAGGAAGGAGCTAGACTGAAAAACATTTATGAAGTTTGAGGTTTGCTCACAGCTATCATATTGTAGAAGATCGTAGTTGAAATCCCCGCAGATTATTATGTGTACGCTCCTGTTTAATTACAATTTATATTTGTACATTGCTATACAGATACATAACTGCATTTGCAATATAAATGTTGCCATCCATTCTAATTCCGTGTTATTCAATGTGAAGAAATGAAGGATCCACTCACAATACACAATAATAATACGAGAAACAATGTTTCTAATTCACTACTGACTTCATTTGTGTGTGTTCACAATTCAATATATAATACTTTCAAGACTTCAATATTCATAAAATGACTATTATAAAAGTTATTGAAGTCTTAAAATTATTATATGTTGAATTGTAAACACACACAAATAAAAGCAGGAGTGCATTAGAAACATTGTTTCTTGTATCATTATTGTGTATTGTAAGTGGATCCTATATTTCTTCACATTCACTAATACGGAATTACAATGGATGGCAACATTTTAATTGTTAATGCAGGAATGTATCTGGGTACAGTAATGTACAAATATCAATTGTAATTAAACGGAATCGTACATTAGAACTCAGTGAATCGCATTAGTATATTTCTTTTAAAGATTAAATCTACATATCGTTCAATGATAACCTTTTGTATTTGCATGTATATGATTTCATAGATGTGATACAGTGAAATTTCAGGTATATAAATATCTATGAGTGTAAATAAATCCTCGAAACCAGTCTTGCTTATAACATCCAATAGATACATATTTAACAGAAAAAACTAAAATTAACAACTTATTGCGTCATTTTATAACTCAACTGACAGCTGGATTAATTTGAACTTGGCTCGGATTAATTTGAACTTGACTTGGATTAAATTGAACTCGACTTGAATTAAATTGAACTCTACTTGGATTAAATTGAACTCGACTTGCATTAAATTGAACTCGACTTGGATTAAATTGAACTCGACTTGGATTAAATTGAACTCGACTTGGATTAAATTGAACTCGACTTGGATTAATTTGAACTTGACTTGGATTAATTTGAACTCGACTTGGATTAATTTGAACTTGACTTGGATTAATTTGAACTTGACTTGGATTAAATTTAACTTGACTTGGATTAAATTTACCTTGACTTAGGATTAATTTGAACTTGACTTTGATTAATTTGAACTTGACTTTGATTAATTTGAACTTGACTCGGATTAATTTGAACTTGACTCGGATTAAATTGAACTCGACTTTGATTAATTTGAAGTGAGAAAGGTGTAGCTTCTTTATGTAACAAGCTAGCATTACAGGTCGTTTGTGAGAAAGGTTATGCTATCTCTTAGATTCTGAAAGAAAGCCATTGACTGTATATATAAATTCTGAGGCTCTATCTAATGAACAAGCACAAGCTTTGATGCATCATTAGACCAGTAATCAACACTACGTAAACAAAACTTCCACTAATTAGCGTCGTTACGTAAACGAGAGTATCCACTCATTAACCTCGTTGAAATGAGAGGCGTACAGTTTACTACGAGGCACGATGGAAAACGATGGTATTGATTCGAAGGTGGAATTCAAGGCAGACTATTTTTCAAACTCCACAGTGTAAATTTTACAAATCCTCCTACATTATCCTGGAAGTTCATAGCATAAAGCAGCGATGAACAAATGCGCTGCCAAAAATATAATATAAGTAAAGTTTGAGAACATAGCATCCAGTAAAACAGGAGGTGAACGCCGGTCTAACAAGATGAGAGACATAGTTTGTTTGCACGCGAATTCAGAAGGCAAACACAACGCTGCTGTGAATCACGCAACCTCGACGGCAAGGGCCGCCATGTCATGTGAATCTAGTACAGCCCCAACGAGACCCGGAATTCTGAGGTATGACCAGAAACTTGGCTTTCTGGTGCCAATAGTAGAAAGTTGGATATTTAACTCGAAAATTCATCGATAAAGCTAAGTTTTGTTAAGAAGATGATTTGAAAATGTTCATGTTATTGTCGACTTACATGCTTACAAAAACGCTCATAATCCTGTCGGTTAGCTTTTTCTCTTTGTTGCTTGGCTCGCTATCACCGTCCGTGCTCTGCTTTTAGTGACGTGATTTCATAAGGCACAATTTCAAATATTTTTCTTAATAATATCATAAGCAAAAATGCAGAATTCCCATAAGCTGTAATGTTGATGCACTCTTATACAAATGCTCATTTTACATAGAATATTTTCTCACAAATGATGAATATTTCTCGACTCTACGGGTCACGGGCGGCTTGGTGTGCGTTAAGATGTGCCTGTTCCGCTTGCACACAATCCCTTGCGATGACCAGACCCTACAATTCGCTCCCACGGTCAGCATCCAATTACACAGATCTCACGAAAAAGATGTACCGATTGGGTGAAATAGCCTGGCAAAATTTTCTCAGAAATCTCCCACGGAACTTTGCTCGTACTCGGAGACAGTCTGTAAACATGCGTTACTGAAGCATTCGAAGCTCTGCTGCTGTCCTTCTTATTTCAAACACACACGCGCTAAACTTTCGCGACTCTAACTTTTTACGCAAGCAGAATCCTCAATCATCAAAATGAAACGATGAAAAGAGCTTCGTGTACGTACTGATTTTCGGATATTCGGCGTACGAAAAAGCTGAAAGAAATTTGTGTATGAACAACTGAAGGCCAAATTTTTCAGATTTCACAAACAACTGAGACCGCACAGCAAAAAATAAAAATAAACCAGTAATAAAATTTAAAGAAATGCAAGATAAAAGTCACCAACTTTGACTACAGTCGAAACTCATTCTATAATCATGTCAAAATTACTGCACTGAAGAAGTAAGAACGTCAAGGCGTCCAATTGAATTGAATACATGAGGACTGGAATTAAGATTCTTTCAAAAACGGAATGTAAAGTGCATTTTATTCATCAAACGGAGAAAATTTCTTCAAAAAGTAATTTTCTTCAGAGCAGGCAAGAGACAAATGCGATTTCAGAGTTGCTGATCAACGAGTAGTCCAGGAATGTACATACTCGTACACCAGCGACTTGAGTCATTGCATATTCTGAAATGAAGACGCCTTTTTTGAAGGAGCGTATCTGAAAAGGAAAAATATGAATTAAGGCTATGCTGGTATATGAGTGCTGGTTTCCCAACATGGCCAGTTGAAACGAGAGAACTGGTTCACGCAACGAAATGCGATGCGGAGGAACGAATATTCCTCTATTTTATGAAATGTATTTCACAAAAGAGAGAAATATGGTCGTCGTCATCAGTGCACTTGAGCTTATGCGGTAGAAGTTCGAAATTAAATTCTTCAGTAAATTTTCATCAGAATTCCAAGGGATTTCAGACAAGTTCTGAACTGACCTGACAACAGCCCGAACTTTGGAAGATCACGAGGTGAAGTTACGCTCCCTGCGATCGCTTGAGGTCGCATCTGCATGGGTGACTTAGCGAGCGGGATGTTGACGGTGACGGCATCACTGAATAAACTTAACCTCAGCTGAATTTGAATAGTGCACTTCGGCATTCACTATAGAATTCAATCAATACCTAATATGATAAGGTCGAATAAGTGCAGATTCCGATGAATCTGATTTTTATAACCGTATCGAAATTTCAATCGCCATAACTTTGAACAATGTAACACAAAATTGTATATGAAAATTGTTCAGCAGTGATTAAATTAGATCATTAGTTAGTTTAAACCTCCCTTATCCGCCACAAAGATGATCCAAAGAGAGGAAGGTGGAAGGTACAATTTAGTATGGCGATAAGGAAACGCGGAATGTGTGCAGAAAGGGCATAGAAACAGTCGTTGAGAAAGTAGATCAGGAAACAAGATCAAAGCCGAAGAAGAAAGAAAAGATCAAGAAACTGGAAAATGATGATTCTTGAATAGCAAAAACATTTTATTTCAACAAAAAGAAAGGCTACCTAACTCTCAGCTCGGGCCCCCATGTTTTCCCCCTGGGAGCACTAATTGTTCAGCAGTTTCAACGCCGGTAGCATATACGGAATTCGTTGCTGTCCCATCTTCAAAGGTTAAAAAGATACAGTAGCGTACCGACTACTGGTATGAAAACTACCTACCCAAAGGTCATTGAAGTTGAAACTAAAAAAAACAAACAAAACGAGCTTGGCAGTTTACAGTCCTATTACATTTCACAACATAAATTTCTATATACATATTGAAACATCCAGGAAAAAGTTATGTAACTAATACATACAATCTCAGTTTTCAGCGAGGTTGTATACCAAGTTTTAATGAGTAGAAAGCAATGTATCATAGTTAATAGAGAATGACAATGACCAACTACTCAGATGTGAACAAAAAAAAGATCCAGAAGCGATAACAAATTTCGAGCGTCGTTTAACGCATGGTGTGTTTCTTCTCAGGAAAATGCGTTGTTCAGCCGAACAGTAGACCATAATTGCTCAATAATCCTAATGCACGATGGTATTGGCAGAAACATAGTACTTTCTCATGTCTCAGTGGCTATCAAACCAACAGAAACTGTAACTCTTGTTAACACGATGGAGTTCTGAACAACTAAAGTTTTATATTTAGGCTAATTTGGGGACAATATGTGAATACACCGGCTCTTAGAACAGATGAGGCATTAATAAATCCCATTTATACAACTTTTTGCTCTAGTTCAAGTTTAAATTCTTAAATAAATTTTGAGGATCTATAAGTCGCAACAACAGCAACATATGAGCATATTTGAACTGGATCTCATGCATATTCGTTTTCATTTGAGCGCAACATGCGCTGATTAAACCGGCTACTGCGACAACAAGGCTCGCTGTTGGGGAGCGGAACTACCTTGAATGCGAGCGCTGGAAGGCTTTCAATGGACCGACGTGTTGAAGATGCTACCTGAGAACGAGCAGTTGTAAGCACACACGTAAGAGAAGTTCAACGATATAACTAAGAGGAAGCGTGAATTTTTCAATATGCATAAGTTACATAAGCAAGCCAAATGAACAGAAGGTACTCAACTGGCAGTTCAAGTGTCAACACAAGCTTTTATGGAACTTCAAGAGTGAATAGTCTTCACAAGAACGGTGGCACCGATCATGAACCACCATGAAACATGTTTGAGAAGGATACACTCACAAATTGTATCCGTGATGCCTACGTTTAATGTTTTATTGAACACTTTGACTTAGGCGGGTAAAACTGAAATTCAATATTCAACTCAAATTTTAAGTCGATCGTAGTAAGCGACGTTGAAAATAGTAAATATTAACTGGATTTTTCACTTAGCTTTGATTAAGTATTTTTGAAAATTGAGCTTGTGACTACTGGTCGGTCAGCAGCATCATGAAAATTCCCTCCGTGTTCCACCGGCGGCTCACGTCATAGTCAAAATATCAAAAATGAATCCCGGAGAGCATTGAAATCTCTTTCGACTGAAGCGCCCACTAAAAACCGTAATCCTATTTTTTCAGCAAGGGAACTATTCATCTTAGACCCTACACATGCAGTCGAAAGTCAAATTTTCGAAAGAAGACGATAAAGAATCCGCAGCCGTACAGGACTTACGGACATCGTTAATGTCTAAATACTGACTCTAGGAAAGGACGCCTGCCCAAATGAATTTATTAAAGCTTGGCTCATGCGTAGGTCATCTCATGCTATGAAGAGAACTGTAAATTGTCGTTTCTACATCCTGAGTTCAAATTTTTTTCTTTAATTTATTTCCTGCCATGAGTGTGTAATTAATCAACGTACGTTTGTGATGTTGCCTGTTGTGGGCATCTTTGGAAAAAATCTACTCAAAATTCATTCCATGAACTAGAAAAATTGCAATACTGGTAACTTCTTCATTGATTTTTGAATTGAAATTCTTCGATTTTTGTGAGCACAAAACTTAGGCAGGTACATTTGAGAAATTTATGATCCATGGATGAGTTTTTACTTCAAAGAATAAAAGTGGAACCCCAACTTACAATATGCAACTGTTCGTTGAAAAAGTAACCTACCACTGCCAAAGTGTAACGTCTATCATGAGCAAAGTTGAACATAACAGGAATCAACTGTTTAACTTTCATCATCGTCTCTCCAGCTCATGGGGACAATAAAACGTAACTTCGTATGACCGACTTTCTTAACAAGCTTTTTGAAGCGTTTGCTAAATTGTGGGCATTCACATTAAACACAAACATAAATTGAAGTGTTATTGACCAGACTGCAACGTGTTTTACTTCTTCTCAATTTTTAACTGATCAATTATTCACACACAACATTTAGCGATCTAGTAATAACAGTAGATCATTCGCACATTGCGAGCTATTTGTGTCGATGCATTGATTATTCTTGATAGCGTACCTTGAAATTCATCACTTCTAATGAGACCTGTTACATGTATGAGAATCGATAAAATCGATTTACTTCACAAATTTGTCTAGAAGGGATAATGATGCACACGAATGCCAGTTAATCCGTAGAACTTGAAAAAGATCTTGGGATTCGATTACAGTTGCAGTTATTTTGAGGTTAGTTGATTCGAATATATAAGGGGCTCGCCCATGGTATACGTTACGAAGCATTATGATTAATTTCCTCCGATGCTTTGAATTAGGTTACGCAGGGATTTCATTGTAATTTTGAAGTGCAAATATTCATCCAGAGCTTTTCAAATTGAAGTAGCTAAAGGTTTTGCTTCCTGATGTTCTATTTCCCAAAAAAAACTGAATAAAAAGTCGTCAATATTGGAAGTATTACTCGTGATATAATGATGCGCAATTGAAAAAATTCAACTTTTTCCTTCACATAATCTCATCTCTTCATTTTTTTCTTAGCACAGTGATCTGAAAGCTTAGGGTAATAAAAACTTCTGAGCCAGCGGAGAGTAGTTAAGATAACTCTAGGTTTATTATTAAGGGCTTGTACTTTCTTTTACCGCCGGGGTTCTTCTTCAGCCGTAACTCACGAGACTTTCCTCATGGCAAAAAACACTAAATTCGTGACACCTTATAAAACGCTGAGAACTTTACAAACTTATGGCACTAAATGCGCCTCTTCAGGAAGACGTTAACAATAAAACGGATTAGAAGTTAAGGTTAACGACAAATATTGGAGCAAGAACGTCCAACCGCACAACCGCAATCAAAGAACTTTTGTAACTAATCTCAGAGGTCGAAAAAGACTGAATGACGGTCTCGAAGGGAAGAACGCTACTTTGGGATTAAATCCTGTTGGTATGATTGCTTCGTAGCTAAGTCCAATACCCGAGTTCGGCAATCAGGCTGAAGTCTAGAAGCAATCTGGGAACTGAACAACTGAGCAGGATTGATCCATTAATAGATCGAACCAAAAGGAAATCATAACACCTTGATGTCTTCAAGCTTGCGCCAGATTATTTTCCTCCTAGTTTGCTCGGAATAAAATGGTAAAATAACTGTAATTTCGAAGAAGAACTCGAACAAATGAGTCCGCAAAAAAGGGAGTATTATAAATTACGAATTTTGAAGTACATATAACAGCGCAATTTGTATTGAATGAAGTGTTGGAAATTACAACTAATGTTTCAAACTGTACAGATGAACTAGCGCTAGAGACGATATTAACGAAATGCTGCGATGGTTTCTTTCTATCTTTTTCCATTGAATGAAAGCTAAAGAAGTAAATAGAGAAGACATTCCAAATTAGGCTAAGTGAAACTTGACACAAAATTATCGTTGCTATTGACTGAGTTAATGCATGTACTGTATACTCTTCGAATCCAAGCCAATAAGGCAGTTCAAGGTTCCGCTTCATGGATTCGTCCTTGCCTATTTTGGGGATTGATTATGTCAGGCGGCTCATGATGCAGTTCAAAGCCTCTCTTACAGCAGCGTTAATGCGTGATTGCAGAATTCAAAGGACGGCAGTAAATTTCCTTCTAAGAAACTATCTTTAGTCCTCAAATTGTTAATTAGTAACTCTCTTTGTTTACTTAAAGCAGCTACGGTAAGAATGTTAACGTTTCAGTACGGAACAAATTAGAAATAATCAATCGAACAGGTGAAATGGTCTTTTAGTTACGAAATATTTTCAACTTCTTGTTTTCGAGGCGCTGTGGAAATTATGTCTTCAAACTTTCCAATGAATTTGTATTTTCTATTGTCCTCAAAGGAATTTCGTTACTGAATTTTGCACTTGAATATTGTACAACTCTACATAAACTTTATCTCAATCGTATTTCACTCAAAAATGTAGTAACATACATAGCCAGAGTTTCAGCTAGTAACGCTATAAAACGCCAATTCAGCTAGAACTACGATTTTTTTTTAAATTTCAATTCGTCGGATCTCATATTTTGCGTTACTCTAACTAATAAAAGGCTTAAACTTGGGAGCGAGAGTAGCAGAACGCAGGAAAAAATGAACTGGAGATGAAGTCTGTGAGATCTCCGGCTGGAATGAAGTGATGAGATTGAATTAGGTAAAAATAGGTGCGGAAAGGAAATGCATGGATGTAACTATTGTCGGACAGAGTATGTATAGTTGCGGCATCCTTAACAAGTGAGAATTTGGCACAGGTGTGACGGAACTAGAAAAAAAGGGCATAAACGGAGTGCGAGTTTGAAAGACTGTCCATACAGTGATCGAATTCGTTGATGGGCATAAGCCGGCGCTGCTCCAAATCAGCGTCTCCGCGTTGCTCATTCAGTCAATGTTTAAGTTTAGCAACTGAGTGTGAGTTGATTTCAATTTTTTCTATCATTCTGAAGAAAGTCATTAAATTAACATGACCTTAATGGCGGACAAAATTGCCGCGGAAGTTCATTTTCTGTGTTAATTATTTCACCGCTGTGATATCATCCGCCCATGTGCTGAAACTACGTACGGGCTACCTAAAATCATCAAAGATGCTGCTGCGAATAGCTATAGCTGGGTTGTAGTGCTAGGCAGAAAGAGAGGCCTGCATGCATCTCAGCGACATGGGAACACAAGCGGACAAGAAAGTAGCGAGCGCAGAGCACAAGAAAGGTTGTAGGACGAAGTTTGCCGAATGTGGTGACTTGCTCAAATAAAACGCTTATTCAGTGCTTCAGATTCCATGAATCAAACAACTATCTTGATGCTTACAACAAGAAACTATACCATTTTCCAAACATAACTCTATTATTCGTGCGGGCAATTTTCTCAGCATTAAGTGTGTCATGCTAAATAAATAACGGTCTTCAGAATGATACAAAAATTATTAAGGGTCGACTCGCACTCGGTCGTTAAGCTGAAATATTGACTGATTGAGCGACGCGGAGACGCAGATTCGAAGCAGCACCAGCTTACGCCACTCAACAAACTCAATCAATAATGTCAGGACAGTTTTTCGAACTTAAGTACACTAACAAAGATTGACTTAACGAATCGAGCGACGAAGTTTTTGAAGTCCCTGAGATAATTAACGAAGGAAAAATACATTTCAGCTCATTTTCCCGGGTTCTTTCGCAGAGACAGAACTTTCTAGCTATAATTTGATCAAACACTCTGACACGTAAATGCTCTGGAAAAATGAGCAAATCAGATGGAAAATGCAAAAAAATTTCAGTCTCGAAGTGTTTATTAACTAAAGTATTTCTATTAAAGAACACCGAGCTCGATTAAATCTAAACTTGATTTAGGACATTACAGCGTCGCTATCAAAATAAACTAATACCGATAAAAATGTAGAACCCAGAGGCATAACACTGAACTAGTTCAAAACTGATAACTTATTTTTGATAAAATCTTCAATGTTAAAAAGGAAAAAAAACGTATTTTGTTCAAATTGACTCACTAAAAATTTGAAAAGCTGGGTAAATGGAAATTCAAAGAATTTTTGGATAATCAATCATACAGGAAACAATTTGAAGACTTTTTCATTTGGAAGATCTTTTTTCAATAAACCTAAAGTTTCATCTTTCAAATGCTTAGAACCCGGAGTGAATAAAGAAGTGACAATGCAGAAGGAGGAATTAAAATAAGGAAAAATACGTGTCTCTCCCACTAGACAGTTGCACAGTTGGGAAAATATTACATTTAATTTCTAAACTCTAGATTCAAAAAGTATTTTACATCCTCTACGCAGACTATGATGTGACCCTCAAGAAAGAAGAAGTTTTACCACGTCACGCGTCCCAATACTCTGCATGAGCAGTTTCCAAGTCGACGATCCAGTCTTGAATGCCAAAAGGTTCATATTATACAGTATATTACGATCAAAATACACCCATTACGTAAGAGTAGCCACTGAGCGCTTATTCCTACAGAGATAAAATAAATATTACTAGGCTCATGAGCACCGCAACGAAGTTTGAAGGAGCTAAGTTTATATTCCATGCAGTACCATCGCTACCAATGATACATAAAGAAAAAATCCATTATGTAACTATTTATGGATTGATGTACCGCTGGGATAACTCTAAAAGAAGTGTCATATTCATTGGCGACCAATGTTTTTCTTTTGCATTGTAGGAATTACTGTTATAATTTGAATATCATGTGTACGATATTCATCACGTCCGTCGGTACAAAATATTGCATCAGTGCAGAGCAGGTATGCTGTGAATTACTATTTTCGATTTTGCTATTTAGGATGTTAGCGAAGCTCATCCGCGTGCGGTAGGCACATTTAGTCCGAACTTTATCTTGATATATAGCACGCTAAAATCTGTGTGGGCTCTAGTCGCTTCACTCGTTGTCTAGGCACGGAAGAGCATGTCAAAAGGGCTAATAATTCGGGAAAATTTTAATATTTCGTTATTGTGTCATAAACTATTTTATACCGTGCAATAATCCCGAAATTGATTTATGTATATGATAGGTTTTAGCATTTTCGTTGATTGTGTTTATTTAGTTTATTAAGATGCATAATAAGTGAAAATTGCGAAAATGAATTGCAATCAACTTTTTTTTAGAGCCAGATCCTAAGTGCGTTTGTATCATATTGTTACAGAAACCGTTTGGATAAGCCTGCGCGTTTTCGAATACCCTATACTCACCCAAAAAAGCACGAAGTTCTTTACAGAGGATATCCACTGTGCCAAATATTGAACATTTTGTGTCACTGTTCGCTTGTATAATTTTTATCAACATTATTATTCGAAGAAGAATCCCCATCACTCTAACCAAAAATCTCCTTTAAGTAAATAAACATCAAAGATCGATATAAACACGAACAGAAGCGTTTGTTTTCGATCAGCTCTGATTCGTCGGTCATTCCATAGAAGAATAAAAAAGAAACAATGAGAAGGAGATCACCCTTGTTTCAGAAATCTATTCCAAATCAGGTTGCCAGAGCTGAAGGCAGCTCACAGCATCCCCTTTTATCGGTCAGGTCACTGAATGAAAGAAAGAAGAAATAACGATGCTAACTGCTATGTGCCTCACCTACATGTAACTCCTGAATTCACCTATTAGCTTGAAAAAAGCACTACCGAACGAAGGAATGGAATGTCAACGAAAGCCAGAAAGCTGGTGCATTATAAATCGCTGAAGCCAAAACACTGCCGCAGAAACACTACCCGAGTGTTTCGAGGGCAAAATTCTTCCAAGTTCTTTCAAGTATAAGCTAGGCGCGTCTATTGAAGAACAACGAACTACTGCCGTTACAACGGCAACGAATAAGCCGTTAATTGTGCTAAATTATGCCTAAATGGGACGCGAGACCACGACAATGCCATAAATAAATTTCTGTATACATATAGATGAAATGCACGATTGGTCAAGCTGTAAATTATCTGAATTACATGAATGGGATTCCGTTTTGCATCTTTGGTTTGTCATTTAGTATCGGTCACCAGGAGTGATATATCCCCTCGAAAGTCCTATGTAAATCCTTATATAGCAGTACAGGATACTCATTCTAAGACGAGAGTTCGTCCCGAGTCGCTGCTAGATGCCAATATTTGACTTAGAGATAATTGGTCTCATTAGGCATCCTGAGGTTTTTATGCTGCCGCTGCGCGAAGTATTTCTGAATTTGTGAAATTTACAGCTACTTTCAACCCATAATGATTACCGCAAAATCCGAGACCCTGTAATATTTATCATTATCACTGGATTTCCTTTGCAAGTTGAGTGCATTTATATTTATTCTAATGTACAATAATTGTATGCCATGAGCATCCCATTTCGTCAAAGTTTGCATTCATTAATATATAAATAATACTAGTAAATATTTGGCCTACATTTTCCGTATCTCCATTTTTCCTTTGAATTCGCTGAAGAACTATTGATGGAAAATTGAATTTTACTGAGTAATTTTCAGAGAATCATACAATTAACAATTGAGAATCGAGACGTCTACTGTAGACTCACGTTTCTATAAATTCGATCCAATTCATTTTAAATTATAGTTACATGATTTGATTGGAGTGCATTCAACTCAAAGGATATTAACGATGAAACAATGGAAAATAAAATGAAGTGTACGCCAATGAAATAATAGCTGTTGGACAGAAATGTCGACATGAACGATTTGGACGGCAATTTTTCTAACTCGGCAATCACATGACCACGCAAAAATAAGATAACAAATAAAAAAGCATCCCACAATGAGGCCAGCAATGATGGATTTCAGATTTTACGTAAAATAAACCGAGACATTGCTGACCTAGGCATACAAATGTGCCGCCATGCATTTTGCGAGAAAAGGTAGGGGGAATTCTACGTTCGTCTTTAAGAAATGCATTATCTTCAAGCGTTAAATAACGGTAAATTGGTGAATCGTACCAACCCTTTGCTGGATAGTTTTGTAATGTTCTTCACTGATTTTGCGGCGAGCACCACTGAATCATCTGTCAAGAATACACTTAGTAGTTTACAAGTAAAATGAGACATCACATGAACATTTATTTTCAATAAAAGTTGCTAAATCTCTCAGATGCAATCAAAGACAATATGTCCAATAGCTTCTTACCGCAAAAAAAAAGCTCTGCAGCCAGAAATGTCAGCTGTGAGCACTTCATGGTCAAAATTGCGGTACCACAATCTATGACATATTAGGAAAATTCAATTCACACTTTTCCTTTAAGAAAAGGCACTTTTACAATGAATTTTTCAAAACTGACTCGTGTCAGAGATGAACGCAACCGGCAATAAAGTGGATTACTTGACGCCTCTCTGCCCTCAGTCCGCATGCCTCTCGTTCCAATCAAATTCTTCAGAGTGGTAACACGATACTTCAGCGAGGGAAAATAAGCGCTGCTGAACAGCACGAGTTGAGCAGAAAAAGTGACTTTAGAGTCCCTTCACCTCGAGTTGATTTGCCCTGCGTCATGCCATCGGATGCCGGAATCTGGGGAATTTTGAAGGAAGACAGGCACCGTAGAAATCATGCGAAAATCTCATAGAAAGAAAATGACAAGCAAATGACAAGCCCGATAAATTACGGTCGCCGATCAGCCATAAGCAGACAAAAAATTTTATGCTCCACTACCTACACACGAGAACTTAAACAGTTGAGGTTTTGTTTTGTACCAAATTTTAGTTGGCCGTTCAATGTGGGAGTTAAATTTCTTCTGCATTTACAGTAAGCTGTCACCAACCCCTATCGAAGTCTGTCACTCAAATCAATATCAATGCACGATGTCTCCCATGAGTTGAAATTCAATTCCATGAAAAACGGCACATGATTCGCATTTTAGATATCATTCTATTTCACAGGACATTTATGTATCTTTGGGTAGTAACAGGCAATCACTTGTGGTGATTATTCGCACAATAAAACGTTGTAAAATGTAAGTGAACATAGGCATGCAACAAGTTTACTGGTGTCTTGAAACTGAGATTGGAAATGAAGTGTTTGCTAGCACGACTTGTATTGCAGAGCTCACGTCGAGAGTCTCCTCGTAATTAAACGAGGAAGAAGACACTTTTGCGAGGCTGCCACTCTCCTATGAAGCAAGTTAACATTCACTTGAGTCTGTTCACTGATGAGGCTACTCAAATTCAAAGGTCTACGAAGATGAGAAAAACTGCAGGCCTGAAACCTACCAGTTCTTAGGAACAGCTTTCTAAATGGTGCCCCAGAGATGAAAGGAATTTTAATTATTATTGTATAAGAAAGTTTTAGCCACCCTTTACCACGACAAAGATGTTCCAAAAGAGGAAGGATGAAGGCACCGTTTATTATGGAGTTGAGGAAACGCGGAATCTATGCTCAAGGTGCATAGAAACAGTAAGCTAAGAAAGATCAAGAAACAAGAAAAAGTTGAAGAAGAAAGTAGTAGGTACTGAAAAACAGGACAGCAGTGAACCGAAAAAAATATGGTCCGTAACGAAACACAAACCTATTCCATTTTAACAAAAAGAAAGCCCACCTAACCTTTAGCTCGGTTCTTCACGTAGTCCTCCTGGGAGAGATGAAAGGCAATTTAAACTAACTTCTTATGTAATTTAAAATTTTTTAGAGGTGAAATTTCTCTTATCATAATACTTCTTAATACCACTGAGCATTTGCCTTACACTGAGTTTTTCCACCAAATGATGGTTGCTCACTGAGCTAAAACTTTAAGCGGGGACAAACGGACACACGAATTTAACAAAACAAAGCTGTACTCAACTCGAGCCCAACCTGAACAAGTAATACATAGAGAATCCCACCAATTGACGCGATGGCAAGCACTGGGAACTAATACAGGGTAATTTCAGGCAGAGGCACGCCCTTGGCTGAGTTATGTTAAGCTGGGGATACATTGACACTCGCATTGGAAGCTCACAACCATCGGGCGCGGGCAAGCGCGCGCAGCGAAAGGGCAGCGATCGTTCACATTGGCACAGCGCTAGCAGGCAGCAGAAGCGTCAAAGTCGGCAGGCAGAGTGTGTTGCTCACACTGCTCAGTTGCAATCCAGACGCTACGTTGGGAGGTACTGCGCTCCGCGCTCTAGTACTTCTCGCCAGGAGCTGCTGATGCTTAGTAGAATAGCGCTAATAATTATTTATTTCGTATGTCATTGATTGCACGTTCTTCAATGTTCTTGTTTTTGCTGATTTTTGTTGCGCATATGCAGCATAAAATATGAAGGCTTCGGCAAGAATTATGCTAGAAAAACCATATGTAGAAACACTCGATGCATATATGCTACACTCTATGCATAATTGTGGAAGCGCATATTACATGCTAAGCAGAAATATGCATCCATATAAATGCTTCACTTGAATAGCTCCAAATTTATATTTTTTGTGAGGAAAATTATACAGAAACAATGATACAGGATACAGTGTACTTCTTCATACACGGAAAAAATAATTTCTTTCATAATTTTCTATTAATAATTGAGTATATACAATTCTCAACTAATTTTTATAACTTATCTAAACATAAATATTTTGAAACAAAAATAATTCTAATCTGAACGAGTCAAGGACGATGATAACGAACGAAAAAAAAGTAATCTAATCCAAGGCTGGTTCTGAACTATATATTTTTTCACGAATGCAAGGAACATTTCTCAATCCTTCTTTTATACGAGGAATATATTTTAGCATCAAATTCGAGGGTTGCTCTTGATAATTGCGTGGTAGTTGAGATTTTTAAATACAAATCTTCTACGATTATCTGCCAGCCAAGTTTTACACTGCGAAAACTTCCACTCGACATCGCAAGAAACAAGTGGAGCAAAAGTGAAGCAAGTTAGTTCGAATATTCCTTTATGGATTCATCCATTGCGTCAGAGATCTCACGAGTCAAAATTGAGTTGATTGTTTTTATCTTTTCAAAACCTTTGTTTATCACCAAAATGCAATTTAACTCTTCATAATACCTTGTATCATATCTGTTCTTCAATGTTTCCTCTACGATATCCATTAATTTTATTGCTCTCGAAGTAAGAAGTCCCTGTATTGTTATGCGAGAGCAATAATAATTATTCATATCCTTCGATAACAATAATTTGATAAAGTGTGCACTAAGCCCAACAAAGTTCTGCGTGATAATATTTAGAAACTAAAACCTTGTACCACGCAAAACTTCTCTAACGTGTTCTGAGTGAAAAAAAGTTTTATATATCACCTGTTTCTCGCAATAAATGCGATAGAGAAATTCTTCCTGGGCTTGAAAATCTTCAAATTCCTTGAAATATTCTAAATATGATGCTCCTTGTTCACCTTCGGCATGATTGTAGATCACTTTTAGCCGCACTAATCTCAAATACACTTCATAAGGAACTATATCTAAAAAAAACTTGAGCTAATTCCCGCAAAATTAAAGTAAACTTTTGAAGTAGCTGTAGCAACTTACAATTATTATTGATTTACGAAAAATTTCAATTTACAAAATTGATCCAGTTATTCAAAAAGAATTAGATAAAACTGGATGAAAAAAAGAATATAATTTAAAAGTAATGGGAAGGTTTTACTAGGTTTCAGTTTACTGCCACTTACAGTTAATCATGCATGTTCGCCATATTTTATGCTGTTCCGAGTAAAATATGCGATATGCTCACACTGCATATATACTTGCGGGCATATTTTATGCTACCTAAAATATACTCAAAAGCATATATATGCAATATGTTCAATGTCACATCCCTACTGATGACATGCTGCAGGCTACGGCTCATCTGTAGATGGAGTGATCGACGGGCAGGCGGCGGCAAAGAATGGCTAGGGAGAATGTCCAAGTGAACCTCACTTTGCCCGCCTGCTAGCCCGGCAACAGTGTATGTGCCCGTCGAAGTGACACTCAGAGTGTTGAAAAGAGTGTCAATGTATCCCCAGCTTTAGGTGCCACCATCACATTCCTCGTCGGGCACCCCACACCCGGGGCTGGTGTGAGCACCCCACACCCGGGACTGGTGTCAGCACCCCACACCCGGGGCTGGTGTCAGCACCCCACACCCGGGGCTGGTGTCAGCACCCCACACTCGGGGCTGGTGTCAGCACCCCACACTCGGGGCTGGTGTCAGCACCCCGCACCCGGGGCTGGTGTCAGCATCCCACACCCGGGGCTGGTGTCAGCACCCCACACTCGGGGCTGATGTCAATACCCCACACTCGGGGCTGGTGTCAGCACCCCACACTCGGGGCTGGTGTCAGCACCCCACACCCGGGGCTGGTGTCAGCACCCCACACCCGGAGCTGGTGTGAGCACCCCACACCCGGAGCTGGTGTGAGCACCCCACACCCGGGGCTGGTGTGAGCACCCCACACCCGGGGCTGGTGTCAGCACCCAACACCCGGGGCTGGTGTGAGCACCCCACACCCGGGGCTGGTGTCAGCACCCCACACCCGGGGCTGGTGTCAGCACCCCACACCCGGGGCTGGTGTCAGCACCCCACACTCGGGGCTGGTGTCAATACCCCACACTCGGGGCTGGTGTCAGCACCCCACACTCGGGGGCTGGTGTCAGCACCCCACACCCGGGGCTGGTGTCAGCACCCCACACCCGGGGCTGGTGTGAGCACCCCACACCCGGGGCTGGTGTCAGCACCCCACACCCGGGGCTGGTGTCAGCACCCCACACCCGGGGCTGGTGTCAGCACCCCACACCCGGGGCGGGTGTCAGCACCCCACACCCGGGGCTGGTGTCAGCACCCCACACCCGGGGTTGGTGTCAGCACCCTACACCCGGGGCTGGTGTCAGCACCCTACACCCGGGCTGGTGCGAGGCAGGAATTACTTTCTCTCCAAGAATTGCTGGAGCAAATTCGGGTAAGAATTCATTTACAAATTGCCCCCTGGAACTGGAAGCGAGCGAATGAAATGGCGTCCGGTAAATCCAAAGATATATCACCTTTGAATTCAACCCTGATTTAATTCGAATTGTTATGCAGTTTAACACTGACACATCGCAACGCCAGACAAGAGTAACGCGATAGCATAATACAGATACAAAAAGCACGATCTCGAAAGTAACATGAAAACATAAGTAACACGAATACATAAGTAATATTAAAACATAAGCAAAAACGGATACCCAAGTAACACAAATACATAAGTAACCCGAATACATAAGAAACGCGAACACACTAGTAACTCGAGCGCATTAATAACATGAACACATGCATAACACGGGCACATCAATTGAACTATCTCAAACTCTCATCACTGAAAGAGCAAATTAAAAATACACGAAATAGGGGATGGAAACCGGACTTAGTGCTTGGTACTCAGGCGGAAATTGAGAGCATAGCCTACACACGCCGAACAAACAGACAGACCAGACTCACAACTGAGAAGTGAAAAGGTGGAGGACAGGTGCCAGAGTTGATTGCCTTCTCATGAAGGTGTTGGCCCCAGCCTTTACTAATGGATATTAAAATTCATATATTTTTTTTAGTGCAAAATTAAATTTTTAGCCAAGGCGCCTCGCTGGCTTGGCAGAATAATAACCTTGCGGAAATGGTCTAAAATGAAAGGTATACATTTTCGACAAAATATTGGAAATATATTCGCTAGTGAATCCTCTAATGAGGTGCAAGCGTATGCTAAAGGCGAAATCTCGATAAAATCCTGCAACAGCATGGGTTATTTTCAAATGCAGCAAAAGAGATGCGGTATTTAGTTTTTAGATAATCCACACATTTCACCGTTCAACAAACTTTTTGTGTTTTGATGCCTTGCTCCGCATGTTAAGATGCACACACTTGAAACAACACTCTTCGAAAAACTACAGCTTTTTAACTTTAGTTTAAGAAAGCTCAAGTTCAATTAAAAAAAGCTCAAGTTCAGTTTGAAAAAGCTCAAGTTTAATTTGAAAAAGGTCAAGGTCAATTTTAAAAAGTTCAAGGTCAATTTAAAAAAGCTCAAGTTTATTTAAAAAAAAAGATCAAGTTTGATTGAAAAAGTCTCAAGTGGCTATATATAGAAAAAGATCAAGTTCAATTTTAAAAAGCCTGTGTTTATAAATTGCATACCTATGTAATAATAGTATAAGTAAAGTTCATTAGTAAGAATGCATATTTATTTAAAAGTACTGGCCCTGAAAATAGAGTAAATCGAATATCAGACAAAGCAAGCTACTGTGATTTTGGACTCAATTCGACATTCAAGATTTACCTATGAATCATTTGCTAAACAGATCATCGGTACTTATATCTATTGACAAAAATGATGCGTATAAACTTCATGTAATAAGTAGCTGTGGGACAATTAGCAAACTGCACTGACTGAAGAATTGAACATTACTGAGCTTCAACTCTTCAGTCAGTGCAGTTTGCTAATTGTAACACAGTTACTTATTACATAATATTTATTCGCATCATTTTTGTCAATAGATATAAGTACCAATGATCTTTTTAGCAAATGATTTTGCAAATGATTTATAGGTAAAACTTAAAGAATGCCAAATTAAGTACAAAATCACAGCAGCTTGGTTTGTATAATATTCGATTTACTATATTTTAGTGCCAGTACTTTTGAATAAATATTTATTCTCACAAATAAACTTTACTTATATTATTATTACATAAGTATGAAATTTTAGAAACATAAGCTTCTAAAAATTGAAATTCATCATATTTTAAATATAGCCTGTTTGAGGCTTTTCGAGTAAAACTTGATCTTTTTTAAATTAAACTTGAGCTTTCTTAAATTGATCTTGAGCTTTTTTAAATTAACGTTAAAAATCTGTAATCTTCCAGAAAATGGACATGATCCTGGCGGAAACGTGAAACAAAAATCCCCACCTCATCCTACCACAAGGTAAAACTATTGCAGTTTGATTGAAATATGTAATTCAAATCATGACTTGAAAAAGGTGAACAATTCTGGATGTGTTAAGAGGAATGATGCTGCGCGGAAAAGACAGGGTCTTAAACTATCCGAAAAAAAGTCTATGAGGGAAGAAAAAAGATACGGCAACCCTCAGCTCTCGCAAGTAAGCATCACGTAAGTCAAAATTTCAGTTTTCAAATCAAAATAAATAGTCTTGTCAATGAAGCAAGCCTCTAAGTATCCATGATACGCATTAGAATAAAATTTACAATCCAGATTCCATAGTATGGAGCGAGGATCAACAGTCACCAACGAGCACGGCAGAAGAAACAAACCAGGTAGGATCATTTCTATGGGAGAAAACATACCTCCTCTTGTTAGGCTAGCGATTAGAACGGCTTAATTTCAAACAAACTTTATGACGTCACCAAAACGCCATGTCGTTAGCCAATAATGGAGCCAGATATGTGTTACCAGACGCAACATGAGCTCTGCTATTGGTTCGTTGCCGTGACGTCAGCAAAACCACGCAGTCAGCGAAAAAAAGACTGGTTTGAACCTACCTTGTTTCGTTTACCGTGCCAACGAGTCAGTACAGTGAAATAAGGCCAGCTGGCTTTTGAATGCCCAACCGCTGCGAGCACAGCGGGAAAATTGGAAACTAAAACTAATACCCAATTATCTTGACGAAGGAAATTCATTCCAATACTACATGCATGTTTGGTGATTATTTTTATTTTTTTTCTCTATAATCTAACTTTACTTATCGGAAATATGTTTGAATTGAAAATATTATCAAAAAGACAGTGATTAATAATGGAAATGTGTCCAGAGTAATTCCGTAAAACAAATTCTGGTGTTCCCAAATGTAAAAAAACAGCGTCATATAATACCTAACATTTACTGATTTTGCTCGTGCTTAATGGTAACAAATTTGAATCATCATTAGTACCGTATCAAATATGAATAACAGAAAAGATAACAAGAAAACAGAAGAGTACAGAAACAGTAGTTCAAAATCACAATCCACCACAAATAAATTAAACATTCGCTCCATGCGAAAGATCGTATCCTTTAGGAGTTATATAGCACCGTATTTCCGTGAAGGAAAAAAAACATTATTTTTCTCGCTTACTTTCAAGATGTTGGCCACTGTTATTTCCAAGCATATTCGATAATACTGCTTCGCCTGTACTGAGGGCAAACAAACAGTCTAAATTATTCTGCCTCACTTGAGAGCAACCGATCGATCAGATTGTTAGGTATGTTACTGGGGACGGTTGTGAAATTTATGTACACAAAAATATACCCTAGCCAACTAGAAAGAACTCAAAAGTATCGGGAAAAGCTTCGGTGTCTGTAAATAGAATCAACAAGGAACATTTAGGAGGTCAATTTAAAAGCGTATTGTTTTCCTGTAGTTGTCGCTAGAAAACGTTTTTCAACAGATATGCTGAACGTCTTGAGTAGCTGAAGGAAGTAAAACGAGAGCAAGACAAACATCTGGTAAACCAAATCATACGGAATGCAAGTGTTACGCTTAGGAAACTAATCTCGTTCATTAGTGTACAATAAGAAGATAAAAATGTTTTGCTTCAAAATATACTGTGTGACCTGCAAAATATTCCATAAGCAATGTGCTGGTATAACATTACTATGGATGGCCAAGAAGGCTTTCCAGAATACGAACTGTTTCAAAAAGTTCATCTGGTCATTTCTGAACACTTACGTATGTACGCCACACTATTTCAAAAGGAAACTTTATTTCAGCAAACTCTGTAATGGAAGGAATTGTATAAGCAGATAGAGCATGTTATTCATTTAAAAAATGAGATTTGAAAAGAGGAATAGAACAGCTGTTTTCAAGAACAGGTATCAAAGCTGAAGAATACATTTGTGACTCCTCACATCTAAAAGGAAAATCCAAACTGATAGAGGAACCGAAAATTTTTGAAACAAAATTTTTAAAATCAACGCAGGTGAATCAAAAAATAAAAATACCATGACAATGAAAAATTTCCGGCGAAAATTTCAGAAACAAAACGCTGAAAGAAGATTACGTAATCAAAATCAAAATACACGAGTACATACTTAGCACTTCAAAAAGTAGGTTAATATGTGGGGATTGATAACTGAAATGGAGAAAATGCCCCCAATCTAAATTTGAATGCATTAGCTACTGAAGCCGGAAAAGTGATACACTCATGGAATCCCAACAACTGCATGACAAAGGAGAGTGCTACAGCCCCACACACTCCTACACGTTTTTCTTTATTAGAACCCCAGCTGGCGCAGACTGGAGGCTAGATGTAGCGAACTGCCCACTACCTAAGCCAAAAAGAAAGCCCTTAAATTTATGGGAGGTCTCTGGAGAAGAGGTGACCGAGTTTGCTCCCGTCCGAGGTCTCGCTGCTCCGTTCGAGACGAACTCCTGATTTACCGGCACACGTGTCAATATCTTGCTCAGCCTGCGTGGCGGATCCAACAAATGTTAACGTCCAAGACCCAGTAAGGCAAATACCTTGTTCAGCCTGCGTCACGAATCCAACAAAATTAATGTTAACGTCCAAGGCCCCAGTAAGCCAAAATCTAGCTCAGCTTGCGTCATGGATCCAACAAATGTTAACGCCCAAGACCCAGTACGGCAAATATCTTGTTCAGCCTGCCTAGCGGATCCAACAGAGTGTTAACGAACGACCAAGGCACTAGTAAGAACAGGTTCAGTTAAAACTGCTAAACAGTACCCACATGCAAGCTGAAATGATGAACAAATTTGAGTTCAGCAGCAATTAAACACATGCTGATACTGCAGCATATCTTCTACCGCAAATCTGTGTATAAGTAAAATATAAACCTTATATGCTAACAATAAAGATTTCAAAAATAAAATTATTTCAGTACCATTTCTAAATCACGAAGGTTAATGCTAGAGAGTTTTTTAACTCAATTTCATAAGTAGACATCTGTAAAACGCGTGGCATAATCGAACGTTTTGATGCAAATTTAATAAAATTTCAATCTTTTGAACATCTTCGAAACAACACGAACATGAAACCGATGCACAAAATCCAAGGTATAGAAATTCCGACTCTAACACTTGGTAAATTCAAATAGGGCGATATTTAGCGGAATGGATGTGTAGTATATCTAGGATATTAGAAATTATAATACTGTATATGAATTGTGCGCTTAGAATCCACGAAAACGACTTGGTGAGATGAATTTATCTTAAGCTGTAAGTTGTACACAGTGGCAGCTCATGACCAGCGTGGGAGGAACCTCAGCAGCAGGGGCAGCGCTAGCCCCGAGGGACTGTGGTTAGCGCGACGAGGTCAGGTGTGCCTTATCGCTCGCCAGCGCTCGAGAGGCCGCTGCAGTATCCCAGTTTCATCCTATGTGCATTTCTGCGCGGACTTCAACTGAAATAAACGTGAAACTCACAACCCTTTAAATTTTGAAATATTTTCGCGTAAAGGGAAACTTTCGAAATCCACGTCTACGGTTCAAATTTTTGAAAAACAAGCAATTATTAAGCTTATCTTTGGAACTTTGAATTTAGTTTTCTTTAAAACTTTGTATCAAGAACTTCGAAAAAAAGTTTTGAAGTTCCTGACGCTATATCTGAGAGTTATATTCTTTAACTCTAGAGTTTATAAAACATGATCGACATTTTCTACTTCCTATACGAGATTGGTAAGGTCATAAAACCAATATCTACACGGAATTATTCAGTGGAAGCCTAAAGCGATGTCTTTTCAACAATAATGATTGAATGCTGACCTCAAGTTTCATTCGAAAAACAGATCCATGCGCAGCCAAATTAAACACAAGACCGAACAATTTCAACCAAAAACTCCGGAAGCTCCATCGATCAAGTTATATTTACTTATAAATATTTGTTTGGTAGCATCATTCACAAAACCTATGCATGTTATAAGAACAAAGGCATTTGCAATAAAAATGTACTAGTCGATACCCAGAGCGTGTGCGGAAGTATCGGCGTGAAAATCTCTATCTAAACACAGGAGTGAGTCGCTAGCTGTACCTTTTGTTCGTGCTGTTCATCAACTTGTTGCGGTTTTTTCCGTCGCGGTTGCTAATTAAGATCACTATTGGGTTAATCAAAAAATTCTTTCGTTTGTTGAATATAATCTTTCTGACATTCTAAATATGGTTTTTATATCATCATCCGTGTGGAACAAAGCCCTCTCTAGCAGCGAAGACCCCTTTTTCTCACTTTGGGCTATAATCGGTGATAAGATAAATGAAGGCTTATTTTATAAATGCTGTAATTGGTAGAACGAGTATGTTCACTTCAGTGTGTAATAAGCCTACAAGTGGAGAAGTTCTCATATTTTTGCTTTCATTAAAGTCCTTGAAGTGGTAAAGCAAGCAGAGCACTACCAACATCTAACGTTTTTTACTCCAGAAAAGGTAAGAAGAGAAGAGAAACTTGTGGGAATGTACGCAACATGCATGGGGTAGTTTTGGTAACTGTATTTCCCTTTCTGAAGTAAAAACGCATTAGATGTTGGTAGTGCTAATTGCTCCACCATTTCAAGAGGTCGAATGCAAGCAAACGTGATTGAATTTCTCTACTTAAAGGCTTCAAACACACTGACGTAAATAATGCTCGCTGAACCGGAAATAGCATCTTGAGAGAAAAGAATATAAAAATGACTTTTAGAAGATCGGAAATATGCCATTAAAAAAGGAACTGTTTGGCTGACCCTATACATAATACGATTGTTTCAGGTTGTACAACAAATGTGTTCGTTCCCTAAATAGGAAAGATGGAGGTACCATTTAGCATGGAAGTTGGGAAAACTATGCATAATGATTATTTCCACTCAGTGCGAATGAAAACGGCAAGATTGAGAGAATTTTATGAGATTAGATAGAAGTTGAGGAAGAAAGAAGTACGTGCTGAAAAAAGGACAGCACTGGACCGAAAGAAGATAGCTCCTAATAAAATAATCTATACTATTTCAACAAACGGAAGGCCTAGTTAATCTTTTGCTCGGGACTCTCACATTTTTCCCTAGGAACAATCATTCCCCTAAATAGACTTGTACTCTCCTAAGAGGGTATGCAATATATAATGAAGCTTGTAAATGGTAAACGCTCGTGCAAGTAAAAATGACAAATTGTGAATGCATTCATCACAACTCATGTCACCAGTTCATCGAATTGCTCAGCTATTAATTATTTACGATGCTTTGTTCTGCTCTTCAATAATTTTCAAATTTCTTTAGAAAAATTACGTTCAGCGCGATCTATTTGCGTGTGCATGGAAGCAGTGCGATCGAGGAGCTAACTCTCCTAGAAATCCAAGCGGTTCCCGCACGTGCTCACGTCGTGATGTCCATGAGTTTATTTTGGGAGAACTGCTCGTCCTTGAAGGGTTCATTCCCAAAGAAAAATTAGTGACTTTTCAGTGCATCGATAATTTGACAAAAGTTTCGTTAGCAACGTCTTTGACAGGACGAGATCAGGTTATCCGTGTGAGACAAAGCTCACTTTAGCAACGGAGACACTTTCTTCCAACTTTGGGCTGTAGTCTGTGATGAGATGAAGACTTATAAAGACACCATCTCTGCAACCTTGCATGAAGGCTAATTATTTGAAACGTTTCTTGTTTCTGTGTTGGTATAGCTAGTAATGGAAGACTTTCGTCTACTTCACTACACTACGCTGTACAGCACAAAGTAATATCCCTGTTTTCTTAAAAGAATTTCACTGTCAGCGGCCTCTCTACTATTACGTTGTAAAATATAGTTGTGTAAGGCTTCATTTCCATTGCAACCATGTTTTCACATAGGAAAAAGATGAGATCATTTAGTACGGGCTGTAGAAAACAGGGAATATATGGACAATGTGTACCTACACATAATATCTTACGTAGATAAACAACAAATTTAGAAGTAATAGGAAGGAAACACACAAAAAAATGAGGTAACGAAGATGGCATGGAATTTAAACGGAAAGAAGCAAAGTGGTCACGGAAGAGAAGTCTCAAAGGCCCATTTAACAGTATCTGCTCGGAAGATGCCAGTCCCCATAGCTTGCGATAGGCATACCAAACTAACTTAAAGCTTACTGTCCTTACATGCCCTCTGAGAGGTATGGCGGCGTAAATTGTCTGAAAATCAACTACTTGTCTAAGTCACTGAATTTATGTTGTTACCTGCTTTCGCAAAGAAAAATGCCCTCAAATCACGACGCTCTGTCGATTGCTCATTATTCCTTTATTTCCATCTGTCTTGCAGGAATTGAGATGTCAACAAGTGCATTGTAAGCACAGGGCTTGTTTAGGTATAGTTCACAATCGTTGTTTCCTCAGTCGTAGATTTTGCAGGCCCTAGCGTAACCATGAAAAGCTTCACCCTATGAGAGTGCAGACATTCGAGTACTGATATAACTACTTTTTTAATTAAACATCGAACAAACAGTAAATCGACTCAGGAAATTTAAAAATATAAATTCCTTTTTAACCGTCATCGATGACCAATCTCATTAAATTTGAAACTTTGCGCAGTTAGCCCTAATTGATTTCAGATTTCAAAAAGTTATCAACCTAATTCACAATTCAAAAGAATGTATGTCTCCAACGTTTGATAACTTCTAGCTGAGCTCCGCACCAGTGAAGCTTTGGTGTGAAAAATGGTCGTAAGAAGACACAAAATTGTTTAATGTCACTCAACGAGGAGGACCCCCTCGTTCGGAGGACCCCCTTCGGAGGTCCCCCTTCGGAGGACCCCCTTCGGAGGACCCCCTTCGGAGGACCCCTTCGGAGGACCCCTTCGGAGGACCCCCTTCGGAGGACCCCCTTCGGAGGACCCCCTTCGGAGGACCCCTTCGGAGGACCCCCTCGGAGGACCCCCTTCGGAGGACCCCCTTCGGAGGACCCCCTTAATGTCACTCAATGCCGAATCCAAACGTTTGGCGTGAAAGTTGACTGCCGCCTTCACCGTAAATGAGGTGTGATGCATTCTGTTCATTATCGAAGAACAACCAAGTGTCAACTAAAGTGGAATTGGTTTGATTCTACGTATGTATATCTTATGTTTCTTTGGTTGCCACTTTGAGACGGAACAAAACTGATTTAAATGTTGGAAAAATCCATCATTTTAAGTGGTTACTCAGGAACACAGCTACATATGTGTGATAAGCCATACCGCAATTTTGAATAATACTTATATTTTCTACATAGGTTAGGGTTTTCGGAGGACAACTAGAGACCAAGCTTTGACACAACCTTCCTTCACGTACCTGCCACAAATACCAAACATTTTTAAATTGAAAAACGTAATTAGAAGTAACTTCATAAATTACGCGCATCGACATTTTGGACACCTTTGATATCAAAACTGTTTTTTATCTTATTGTGAGAGTAATCAATCATGGACGAAATGTTCTACATTTTTGGAATACCACTTTATCACTATATTTCAACAATATTAGATGCAACATTTTTAACGAAATCTTCATTTTAATGAGATTGTTTCCGCCTCCCAATATTAGTTCATCAAATACTTAGATTCGCGAAACCTTAAAATGTGAAAACAAACTAATGAAGAGCTTGAAAACAATTTTGCAATTTTTCCATTTATGAAAATTTCACAATATCATTTCATACGGTGGGATGAAATCTATTCTAGTTACACACTGCCCTGAAGGAAGATGAGCTCATATGCTTCACAATTGAATTGAACAGTTTATGTCGCCGGAAAACAATACCCTCAGCTTAAATCTGTTTTTCCAACTCGAAACACACGAAATATACTGAATTTCCCAACGGTTTGTGCTGGCTCAGCAATCCTGCTACATTGTTCTCATGACGTCGAAACAAAGCGGGCTCTGCCTGCAGCGTCAGAGAATTTAGTCAAAGCATGAAAATAGAAAAAGCAGCTTTGTTTCAAACAAAGTGAACTCCTTCCAGCAATTTTTTGATCGAAACACAAAATAAAAAATAAGCACAATAAAAAACATCTTCACCAAGAAGTAAATTGGTGAATTATCAATAGTGTCAAAATAACAAGGTCACCAATAAATATCTATAATAATATCGAACGGTGTTGATATGAAAGGTTACAAGGGAACCTCATCAAATTGTGCTCAGAGGTAACTTAGTTGCCTCCTCCCTTTCAGTCACCTCTGAGAGGGGAAAAAGCTTAAATGTTTCATATAAAATAAACGAAGGGGTTCCGGTCTGACAACAGCGCAGTAAAACACTGCGAGTAAAGAAAAGTCCCCGTATAAAATAAATGTAAAGATTTACGCATCATATCAGTAATGCAGAGCAAACCAAATGTATGATGTATTTGTTGACCAATAGAGTCCGGCTTTTACTGTTTTTTTTTGCACGTATTACAGTCAATAGAAGCGCTGATTTAGAGCTGACACTGACATCGCATTTTTACTGTCATCAGAATGAAGATGGAACTGACACTTGGCGGTGAACTTCAGCGAAAATATTAAGATACAAATTTACCATGAAATAAGTTGTATTAGAATAATTTTAAGAGGAGAATTCGAAAATCCATAAAACCATGAAGGTTTCTACTGTTTTGCAACAATGGTACAATAAAAAATTTATTATGAAAGTTCAAATGATTAGCTGTTTCTACTCCTGTCAGTCTATCAAATCTTCAGTGCGTCACTACTGAACATCCATGCGTTGCCTGCAGAAAAAAAACCGATGCTTTATTTTCACCGCTGAATAAAATGGATAAAAACACACTACAATAATATATGTGGAAAATTCGGTGAAGTTGAAAATCAATTTACGCCTTAATTTAGAGAATTTTCTGACAAGTATGCATCGTCTCTGACCTAAAATGTGCACGAAAACGACACTAAGATAATCACGCTTAAACCAATTTTCAAAAACTAATAAAGCCTGGACACATAAAATATAACAATAGACTGAGCGTATAAGACACAATCATTGATGAACGCGTGCGATAAAAGGGCTAACTCACCATGGAGAAAATGGCCTTACTCTGTGCGATATTCAGGGAGTAAAAATATGGCATAACTAAGCGTGACATCATTCTGCTGTGAATTCTGGAAACAAAAAAATTGTATTGTTCTGCTTTGAATTCAGGGAGCAAACAATGACATTCTGATTTGAATTCTGGGAGCAAAAAATTACATTCTGCTTTGAATTCGGGGAGCAAACAATGACATTCTGCTTTGAATTCAGGGAGCAAACAATGACATTCTGATTTGAATTCAGGGAGCAAAAAAATTACATTCTGATTTGAATTCAGGGAGCAAAAAAATTACATTCTGCTTTGAATTCAGGGAGCAAACAATGACATTCTGATTTGAATTCTGGGTGCAAAAAATTACATTCTGCTTTGAATTCTGGGAGCAAAAAAATAGGTTCACATAGGTAAATAGGTAAAAATATGTGGCGGTGATATTACATTTGTTGTGGGACAAGTACAAACTCAAACATAAAAATGGTTGACGGCTAATCTTGTTAATGAGGAGCAGGGCAACGGGCCAGCGTATGTGTCCCGCAAATGCCATCCTTGGCCAAACAGGGGAAGTTTGTAGAGCAGAGATTAACGAGCCCCCTGGCCGCAGGCCAGCGACATGGAACCTTCCAAATGCGAGCAAAACCAACGCTCATTGTTATGCTGCAACGTTCATTTCCTGCTGAGTAAATACAGAATTTCAAAACAAATGATCCATGAAAGAAGTCTCGGCAACAACAAGGTCGCATTCCAATCTCAGCGTGGATGTGACACGAGGAAATTAGAAGAGCTGACGCTTCGCCTCGCTAGTGAAACTGCCGACTCGGGATTTCTTTCCCAAAAATATTTAGACGCGGAATTCTTCGAACAGGAAACGTATAGTTCAGTTAAATTTAAAAATATAAAAATAAAATGAACTGTTGCTGTGCAATTTGTAGAGTATGTAGTTAGTCTCGTATTCAGTTTAATAAGACAAAACCAAATGGGAATAACTGCTGCTGTGCTGTTTGTAATGTTGTTAGTCTATTATGATGTCTCATGGGAATCATTCAGGTGTTAGAAAGCTCATCAATTGAAAGTTTAGTCTAGGATTGTTCATTGGCTGTTCGCAAACAGGAAATCCAATTAATTTTTAATGAATTGTACGCCACAAACTGTTAGCAATTTTGAAACACGAATAATATAAATGCATTACTGAATGTATCTCAATTGTAGAATTTTAACCTATGTCGTCTACTTTGCAGTAGAAAGTCAGTGTGATAAATATTCTTCATCAGTTAATTCACAAATTAGTACTATAAGCCCGGCCCAGTCTAAAGAGTAAATGAGTCGATTTTCAGAAACTATATTTATCGTGTTTGATAGTGCTTCAATATACCTAGAACCAAACTCGCGTTGCACTCCTACGTCCGTTGCCGCCAAGTCATGTAGTTCGACAACACAGCGGCCAACCAAAACATTTGGGCTGTCGCACATGAAATCATCCCCAGAAATAAGATGATTTGATTAAGATACTCCAAAAAAATGAAAACAAATAAAACAGCAATGGTTGTTGAGAGGTTGAAACGGAGTTTAGCGGTCGAAGTAGAGTTTAGCGGTCGAAGTAGAGTTGAGGGTCACAGCGGAGTTGAGGGTCACAGCGGAGTTGAGGGTCACAACAGAATTGAGGGTCACAACGGAATTGAGGGTCACAACGGAATTGAGGGTCACAACGGAATTGAGGGTCACAACGGAATTGAGGGTCACAACGGAATTGAGGGTCACAACGGAATTGAGGGTCACAACGGAATTGAGGGTCACAACGGAATTGAGGGTCACAACGGAATTGAGGGTCACAACGGAATTGAAGGTCACAACAGAATTGAGGTTCACACCGGAATTGAGGGTCACAACGGAATTGAGGGTCACAACGGAATCGAGGGTCACAATGAAATTGAGGGTCACAATGGAATTGAGGGTCACAACGGAATTGAGGGTCACAACGGAGTTGTGGGTCACAGCAGAGTTGAGAGGTCACAGCAGAGTTGAGAGGTCACAACAGAGTTAAGAGGTCACAACAGATTTAAGAGGTCACAACAGAGTTAAGAAGTCACAGCAGAGTTGAGAGGTCACAGCAGAGTTGAGAGGTCACAGCAGAGTTGAGAGGTCACAGCAGAGTTGAGAGGTCACAGCAGAGTTGAGAGGTCACAGCAGAGTTGAGAGGTCACAGCAGAGTTGAGAGGTCACAGCAGAGTTGAGAGGTCACAACAGAGTTAAGAGGTCCCCGCAGATTGGGGGTCACAGCAGAGTTGAGAGGTCACAACAGAGTTGGGAGGTCACAGCAGAGTTGAGAGGTCACAGCAGAGTTGAGAGGTCACAACAGAGTTGAGAGGTCACAGCAGAGTTGAGAGGTCACAGCAGAGTTGAGAGGTCACAGCAGAGTTGAGAGGTCACAGCAGAGTTGAGAGGTCACAACAGAGTTGAGAGGTCACAGCAGAGTTGAGAGGTCACAACAGAGTTGAGAGGTCACAACAGAGTTGAGTCACAATGGAGTCGAGGGTCAAAGCGGAGTTAAAGGTCATACCGGCGTCCACATTTGCCAGGCAGATCCTATACAGGGATGCTCCCGACGGGAAGCCGATTAGGTTAGTCAGCAAGGAGATTATCGAAGATTGGATCCCTGTGTGCGGAGGAATACGGCGCATTTTAATGAGAACCGCATGCATATAATTGGTGAGATATGGGAAGTAATGCTGTCTTCAACATTGATATTAGACTATGGAAAGTAAATTACTTGTAATTTCTGCTCGATGGTGTGAATAAGCAGTTATGATACGCTGTGAACAGTATGCTGTCTCGATTTAACGCAGAATTACTGGCATAATCATAAACAGAGTATTGCAGATAAGAAAGAACTGCTCTGAAGGGTCAGTAATGTAAGAAATGATTGACTGAAATTTTTGCTTTGCTATTTGGCGATTAGTTTTTAATATTTCTTTCACTAATTCCCTGCTAGTCCTATCTTATATATATTAGTTTTTATGTGAAGAAAGCGACCGAGATTTGATGAGCTTCATGCCATTGAAAATTTTTAAGTTTTTCGAGAATATTGTCAGATTTTTAGCGATTAAATAAAATTCAAGATATTTTATTTCGGGGAAAGTAATATTCGAACACTTTTTCCAGCGGTAATTACTTTGTTTCAGTGTCTACACTACTTCAGCCCAGTGACATTCCTCACGAGGGTTCCTCGCTGCACTTTGGCTACGCTAACGATGTGCTGATTGTCGGTGGAGGTCCCGGATCATGGCGGCGATTTTTTAACGGATGCTTGGCATTACATAGCTTACATTTGCATAATTTGGTCCCCTATTTACTCTTTTGCGCTGCGTCTCCAGCTCATTTATTTCCACAGCTCAGTAAATGGAATATCAATATTTTCTGTATTCGTTTCAGGTTTGCATTTCGAACCGTATTTCAAGAATGAATGAATGTACCAATAAAACTAATTCAACTATGAACAATGGTTGCTTAATTTAATGGTACTCAACGACTAAACATTGCCAGCTAGTGATATGAAATAGTAAGCTAAACCATGGAAGGTGTCCTGCGCTAGGTCTGTAAGGCTTTTCAGGAGTTTGTTATCGAATACCACCAGAAAGCCGCCCAGGCAACAAAGTATAATCCTGACGTCGGACCAGGAAACATTAGCCTGTAGCAGACTTCAGAATGCCAACTCTTCACACTCGAGAAAATCATTCATTTCTGTTTTGTCTGGCGGTGAGTATAATTCGCGAAGAAGCACTAGCGTTTCCACGCATTGTTTTTTCAATATAAATCATGATTGAGACGCACTTAGCAATTCATCAACTCATGCTATTACTGAGAAATTTTATCACGGGGCGACTGCACGACATCAATAGACATTGCATTTCCATTTCTAGTAACTTTTTCACCGAGATCGTAGAAAATTTTTGACGAACCTCCACTTCCAGGAAATATCCTTTTGTCATATGTAGACGAACATTGCTGGATTTGCGCCTAATAAATGTAAGAAAGAAAATTTAAGAAAGTGTCTCATATTGTTCTGACTATAGTCCTTCTGACTCATATTGTTCCCAACAGTATACCCATGAGTTGCACCTATGCGTAGGCATCAAAACAGAAGTAAAACTAAATTCTATCAGAAGCAAAGCAGTCAAATCGTTCAATAATTATTGTTATGCAATATGTTTTCAAAGTACTTTGAAAATGAACAAATGAAAGTAGATATACTCGAGTTCAGATGTAGAGACAAAACAATCCAGCATGCACATTAGTTCACGGCCTGATAAAACTTACATCATTACTTAATGTTTGAAAATAACGTGAATCTGACTCTTATCAATATTCTGGAACAGAGATTTGAAATTCTGTGATATTCTACTCTACTCTCCCATAGATTTAATTTTTATTGACAAAATCGTAGGGAAATAATTAAATAAAGACTGCATTGACCTAAATGAAATTTGCATCATTCAATACCTACTTTTTGTGAATAATTTTTTCCTGCAAAGTGGCAATGAACTTATTCACTTCTTTGCAATGAACTTTATTCAACGTACTTCATGGAACGTAATTTTGTATTAACTAATATGAAATAAAGCTAATGCTACTTTTTGTTGGTTGGTACACCGTTCTCAATCAATTAAATGGTAAATACTGAATAAGATTGTTTACCGGAGCGTTAGTACGTTAGTACCGATTTTATTTTAGACTGCACCTGACGATGAACTCAGAAAGTCAGAAACATTTTAAAAGAGAGCTCTCGCTCCCGTTAACAATTATTTTTAGCTTCTGTACAAAGATCATACACGCACTTTGTTTATTAACGATAGGAACCGATAAATTCTAACGTTACGCTTGACTTTTACAAGCTTTTCTTGGAGGGGGTTTCCTAGAAATCTTCATCATGCCATGTGAACTCAATTTACTCGCAAATTAACCTCATAGTTAATCAACATGAACTACGTAACCTCGATACACGAAGGAGGATCGAGGCACAGGAACAATAATTCGCACAAGGCACCGTCTCCTTCCTTCCTTCCCCTCACATTCGTTTAAAATTCATTGGACTAACAAGGGAACAATTCCCCCCGAATGGGCTTAGCACGAAGATGATTTAAGCGAGATACATTTCCATATGAATACAGTAACGAAGATTGACATCGGAACACACAACGTCGATGCACAATACCTGCAACTGAATGGACAGGAACTGTTTTCTAATCGTAGGAATATTGGACTCTTCTAAAAAAGAAAATTTTTCTATATAGAGTCAATATGGCTACAAAAAATTGAGGAGTACTCATGAAATGTTTGAGTAAAAGAGAAAACCTAAAAATATGTAGGCTCAAACCGTATCCAAAAGTTGTCTAGTAGGTTAGTATTCAAAAATATTCTTATATGACTCCCTAAACAATAGATAGGTCCTTTTACGCGTGCAACAAAATCACATGAGAGAAAAATAATTCTTTCGACCGTCACTTTAAAATCGCTGCATTAAACGCTCAAACTTACCCTCAAAGGCTATAGCAAGGATGTTTTGGCTTTGAAAACAATGAATTGTTTTCCTTTTTTTCATTGTTCAGAAAGATAAGGAATTTCGAACTGCATGCATCTGTACGATGATTCCTTCAAATTTGGCGTCCACCGGCGCTGCTGCAGTGTCATAGAATTAAAGTTCGGGGAGAGTGTGGAGGAAAGCCTTTCGTATTTCTGCGAACAAAATAAGCAGTGTTGTAAAGGAGGAACTTTTGCAATTAAAAACTGTAGCTCGAAACGGCAAGAACTCTTGTTTAAATACGTACAACTCGCTGGGCTTCTAATCTGTCTGACAATATAAGTGAGTTCAATCATCATACATACGTCTAACCTTAGAAAAGCGAGTAGGGTTTTAAAAAAGATAGTGCAAATTCATGAAAAGAAATCGCTCGCGACAATAAGAAATATAAAAAGAACCCACAACGCTATTAACTTCACGCTCACTAAAATTCACTGCGTCATATACAGTACCGCTGGTGATAATCGCATTCGTATCGTTAGGGAGAAACTCCAAGGAAATCTAATAAGGTATTAATACCAATGTGAGCTCTGAGAGTTAAACATCTCACTATCTCTGTTATGATGTTCGTCATGAAAATTTAATGAAAGCTTTGAAAGAGCAAATAAGACATCTGTAACCCACGATACTTTTCAAATCTAGGCATTATATAATATTGTTTACGTCGTATTGCTACGGCTGAACACCGGCAAAACATCCGAAAAAAGCGAAATCAATAGTTTATCTTAGACTTTTCCGCGAGGGTTGACCCTCAGCAGAATCAAAAATTCAATTGAATGACGCTTAGGTTCCTCAATTTTTTTTTTCGTTACGAGCAGCCGCGTTAGTTTTAACTCTCACGATTTTTCGATACAAGAGAAAGAGAGCGATCTTGCGAGCATTATAGCATGAGTGTCTTGAGCCTCTGTCAGACCAGACGTGCTCCTGCAACAATAATGGCAGAGCATCGGATCCAAGGTCACTAAGTAGTTTTCTATCGTGGTAAACTACAAGGCGTCTCAAAAAAATGTAATGCAAAAATCGTACAAACATAGGAATTAAAACTACAAAGCAGTTAACAACATTTGATGGATAAAATGTCTAACTCACTAAATCAACAACTCAGCTGTATTTGATGAACTTGAAAACGTCTTTCCTTCATAAATATGCAGTTCTATCCCTCAGTAATACCAATAAACAAAGCGTGTACTAGTGCAGCAGAATAGACAACAATGCCATCGAACAATTGGCCCGGAATTTCACAAAAAGTATAAGAAACATCTGTGGGGGAAATAAGTCTCTTCGTACCACATGAACTGCCGCTAACTCAGCGATGATACGAGTGAAGTAACGCTATCACAAGAACGTGTGAAATTAGCGGAACTAGTCTGGCTTCCATGTTGTCGGTGTAGCATTTCAAAGGAGAGGTTTGAGCCACGTTGCACTCAAGATAATCTAGGTAATTGCGTCAGGTGCTCTCAAAGAAAACCGGCAATATGTGTGGCAAAAACATGTTTACTAAAATCAATCGAGCTGCCTACAGAAACTTCAAATAGTCTGACGGCAATATGTTCTCCAACGAAGCGCGTAAGAAAGAGCAACGTGGTCGCTTCCGGGAAAAGAGGTCGAATGATTCCTGCATCAAAAATACCCTCATTTCGTTGTATAGGGCGATGTAGGATACTACGATAGTTCTCTTCTATTGTCGTATGTTTTGGGATTCACCTGCCCATTACCTTCAGAACCTACAGAAATTTTTTGACACCTTTCGCATTAGCTTCGCCAATCAAGGGAGTAATTTCTTCTATATAGCATACGAATATTTATGCTATGAAGTAAATCCTTTTAGTTCCAAAGTCAGAGTTGATGAAAACGTGGCGCGCTATTCGTACTTTTAGGTAATAAGTCCTTTCGCAAGGGCGAGGATAAAGAACAAAACTTGGACTGAAATTTCTGTCACAGAATTTCTTTCAGCTCAATGTATCTCTTTCAACGAAGTGAGTAAAAATTTCTACGCTCAAGCAACTCCCTAATTTTAAGAATCTCATGATTCCGTGCCAGAAATAGTGAAACCCTCTCATTGTAATTTATAATAAATTTTCATTTGTTCGATGCATTTATGAGTATATAGCACTGCTCGTAGTCATTTTTGAAGCAACATTGGTTTTGTGAGCGCATCATTAGTTCAAATTATATCGCACCGAATGCCTCATTACTCAAAATTTCGACATGGATGGACAACTACTCATGCTGCGTTCTCAAAGATAACCGTAACATATGTACATCACCGTAACATTACCGTTACATACGCACATAACTGTAACTTAACTGATGCATATATATACATGCTTTAACTATAAGATATCGTGTACTAGTAAGATGCAAACATTATTGAGCGTAAGCATGCGATGAAAGATAAGGTTAGATTAGTTTAAGACTCTCTAACGACAACGAAGGGGTTCCAAAGAGAGGAAGGAGGAAGGCAACATTTCATTGAATAAAAGGGAGCAGAGAATCCATGCACAAAGTGTGTTCCCACACAAGATCTCCAGCGCATAGTAACAGTCAGTTAAGATGAAATCTTTTGAAACATTATAAAAGCTAAGACTAAATAGTTGGTGCTAGAAAACAAGTCAGCAGTAAACCAAAAAGAACGTCTCTTTACAAAAAAAAAACTATTCTTTTCCAGCAAAAAGAATGCCAACTTAACCTTCAGCTCATGAACTCAAATTTCTCCCCCGAAGATCTCAAATTCCCTTTGACATTAGATGACAAATGGGAGTCTCTCAAAGTGCTAGACAAAGTTCGTGCATCCACCCACTTGAAAATTTCCACCGGCACTTGCGTAGATCAACGAAACGAGGTCCATGCAACTTAGTTCAGCGCAAAACTGGTCGCGCGAAGGCACTGCAAGGCAGATCGCTGCAGGAGGCCGAGAGCAAAACGTGTGGCCGGGCAAACTGCCGCGGTTCACCTAGGACATAATTATGCGCTGCCAGCAGCTACTGCTGTTATGTGGAAATGTCTGCGAAGCCGCAGCGCTACACCGGCGCAGCCAGTCGAATGAATGATGTGCTGATTGCCGGCGTCCTGCTCCGATCACGGCGGTGATTACACAGAAATGGCCTTACACATCATCAGCTACGCAATATCGCCATCAACCCAACGGTCTTGCACATCGGCCACGAGTGCATAGTTGCTCAAGCCGCTACTCGATCCAGCTAGCGCTGACGCGGCACAGAGACCTCAGCTTGCAGAACTTAGCATTGATTTGCGCTCCTCTACTTCCTCTCGTTTTAGCTGTTCATCAAAAAAATGTTGCTTTTAATAATGATATATTATAAAATAAAGGGATATTAAAATGGGAGATCTGTTTGAAAGGGATATCAAAAAAAAACGGAAGAAAATATCGTCCATAATGTAGCAAAGTAAAATATATAGTGTACATTGAAACATGCAGTTAACAGACACAATTAATACGAGTATTATTCACCAACATATGAAAATAGTTACTCTAACTGAAGAACCGGAAAAATGTACATTTGAGTTAAGTTAGACGAAAGTTAAGTTTAATTCTAGTCTGTAACATTCAGAAAACTGCTAAAAACTTTCGTGGAACAATAATTCACTATTTGGGCCCTCTCATAATGACGAATGTTAATTTGTAGACAGCAACCTTGACTGGAAGCTGAATTAAAAGCTCCCTGCTCATGAAATTTTGGCTTATTTACACGGTCAACTATGCAAAACAATGTTTGCAGGATTGGGCTTGAAATATTGAGTCTACCTCCATTTATGCTTCTGTTGCGTTCCTGATAGTCGCGTATGTACTTGTACGCTGACTGAGATGAGTTCACGCTACTGCCTTGGCTACATCTTCGGTCATGAATTTCAACTATCCAGCGTTATTCTTAACACAGTGAATATTTCGTCATGATCACCGAGTGAGAATATTTGTGACGTTGCCGATCTCACACAGAAGAAAAATTTTTGGAACGAAGAAATATTCAATTTCTATCAATACAAAACATTTTTAATTGCTTCGATAAACATCAGAAGTTAGTAGTGACTGACAAAGGAGTGCAGTGAAAATATTTCACTTGCTTTGAAACTCTTCAACATAATTTTTGTGTCGAAAACTGAGTCAGAAACTCTCATTGCTGCTCAGCACAATTATTTTTTAATTAAACTTATGTGTTTCGCGTAATTAAGTTTTCTTCAGAAGTTCCTAACTTTACGGCAGTTCCGACATCAAAATGTCTATTGCTCTCCAAGTTCAATTTAGGCTAGAATTACCTCCTCAATTATTTGAGGGCTGAAGTTGCCGAGCTCGAAGGCGGCGAGGCTGGAAGAAAACCGCAATAAAAGATTGGAGACTTCTCGTTGTAAAATGCTGAATTAAAATTGAGTGTGTAAATACCAATGGTAGAGATCATTCCAGAACACTGACGAAATTAAATAGATTTAGGCTGAGTTGAAGAAAACCGGGATATTTTTTGACCAACTCCTTCAGATGGCACAGGTCTCTTTATTCTGGCAAGTTTTGCCTTCCATGCTAGACGGGAGACAAATCATTTCCACTATCTTGTATCCAACGAGCAATATTTATTCTCTGTATCGTATTAGTGCCATAATCTGTCGCACTTCAGACAACCCGAGAAGATTTACAATTTCAATAGAAACAAATAACGCGTCCTTAAGCCGATGGAAAAATGTCGTTTCCACCTTTTTGGGCTTGAATAAAATTTTGGCAAATAACTAAACAAAACAGGAGAGTGCTAATTGATGAAACATAACGTTGAGTTCTTATATTAATTTCTACGTATACGTACTTGAGGAAACAGATAGGGAAATGATGGATAGAAAAATCAGCAGAATATACAATAGCTGAACGGTACGTCACATGTTTCCATAAAGGAATGCTTAGCAACACACTGCCAACGCATAGAATTCATTTCAGAAGCCAATGTCAAAGTTTTAACAAATGCGACGGTATTCAAATTTAAAAAAACTTAATCCCCTGCGTTATTGCAGAGAGGGGAGAATTTGCCCACTGAACATGAAAGGAAGGGCTGGCAGCAGTAAAGGCCTTTACAGGTCCCTCAAGTGCGGCAGGATGATTCTCCTCGACCTTCTTGTCTGTGAACTTCACTCGTCAACAAGAACTACTCAGGGGTCATTCTGGGTCATGGCAGACAACAACAACCATGCAAAAACCTATGAAGACATGGTTGTCCAAATAAACACTCATGCACTGTAACTAAATCCCATTTCGCAGGCAGTGCCAACGAAAATTAAGAACAGCATGAGCTGAGTAAAGAACTATAATTAGTTTGAGACGTTCATTTCTGTTCAATACCCTTTAAATTGATATCAGAAAGAGCCATCTTTACCAGCACATGTTTTTTTGAAACCGATGTGTTGTAAATTTGAAATAGCTCAGATATTTGAAATATCGTTAATTTCATGAGTGTAATCACATCAAGGAATACAAATAGAACTAATTCACTAATGTGTTAGTTGAGTATGTTATCAGGTTCTGTCATAAAATAAGATATTTAATCTTATACTTACATCCTCTGAGCTCTACAGACTAAATACAGGGTGTTTCAAAAATACACGGCATAATTTCAGGTATGTATTTCCCACATGTAGACAATCAAAATAGTTCATTACAACATATGTCCGGAAATGCTTCATTTCCGAGTTATGGCCTTCACAACATTGAAATTCACCGGAACGTTTTTCTTTCCGCAGGTCGTTGCCATTACAGAAGATGTTCAAAATGACCACCTCCTGCTTGAATACAGACCTCACATCGATGTCTCATTGACCTGCGAACACGATCCCACACTCCAGGAATGTTGCGTATGTCCTCAGAGCGTGCCACAATTCGATTCCGAAGGGATTCCAAATCAGGCACCGGAGACGAATAAACCAATGATTTTAAATGGCCCCACAAGTAGAAATCGAGAGGGTTCAGATCAGGTGAGCGTGGAGGCCAAGCAATTGGGCCACCTCTACCTATCCATCGATCAGGAAATCTTCGATCCAAGTACCGGCGAGCCGTACGACTGAAGTGTGCAGGAGCGCCGTCATGCAAGAAGTGAGCGTGCTGACGATCGATCAGTGGAGTGTCGTCATAAACATCAGGTATGATGTTTTCCAGGAAGTTTGTGTACGCCTGCCCCGTAAGTCTGTTTACAAGTACATGGGGTCCAACTAACCGATCACCAATGATACCGGCCCACATGTTGAGGGAGAACCGCACCTGGTGATGAGATACAACAGTTGCATTTGGGTTTTCATACGCCCATACATGCTGATTGTGGAGATTTGTTATGCCATCTCGTGTGAACTGTGCTTCATCTGTAAATAATACTAAGGCAGGAAAGTTCGGATTTGCAGCACATTGCTGCAAGAACCACTGACAGTACCTAACTCGTGCAGGGTAATCTGCTGGTGACAGCGCCTGTACACGTTGCAAATGGTAAGGATACAATTGATACTCTTTCAGCAGTCTCCAGACAGTCGTATGGGGAACATTCACTTGCAACGCTAACCTTCGTGTGCTGATAGAAGGAGTTCTGTTCACAATCTCCAGAATCTCCTCCTGTTCTTCTGGAGTTGTAGATCTTGGTCGTCCCCTTCCCAATCCAGGAGAGTCAAATTTTCCATACTCGCACAGACGCTGATGGAGACTTACAAATGTCTTCCGATCTGGACATTGTCGCTGTGGGTACCTCTCCTGGTACAAACGACGAGCCAGCGCAGCATTGCCGTCTGCCTTACCGTAGATCAAGTGCATCTCTGCCAGCTCCTGATTTGTGTACATGACACACAGTCGAACGCCAAACACAACACTGAATTTAACCTTCGCCTAGGAATGATCTGTCAGAGTGCCCTCTTAATGTGTCCTTTGACGGCAACGACCTGCGGAAAGAAAAACGTTCCGGTGAATTTCAATGTTGTGAAGGCCATAACTCGGAAATGAAGCATTTCCGGACATATGTTGTAATGAACTATTTTGATTGTCTACATGTGGGAAATACATACCTGAAATTATGCCGTGTATTTTTGAAACACCCTGTAGAATTACTGCTAAATTTCTTTGCCCAATATCTTCAGTTCGAGCACTTTTCCAGATTACGTAGAAGAGAAGAAAAACTTCTTGAAATGAAGAAATTTAATACTTGGGTGGGAAAACGTACATTTAACAGAAACACTGTAGCGGGATGAGATTTAAATTCAAGAAACTACGTTACTATACTTGTTAAGAAACCTTGGTTACACCAGGGCAAGCTTTTAGCATGGTAATTTGCAACATTAGAACGGTTAATAGGAAGAAGAGTTCTGGATGGCATAAATCGTCAAGTTAGCGCTGAGTCACTTGTGCCAACAAGCCCCGCTAGGTAATCGTTAAGAAGTTCGCCTTTCGAACGAAAGATGCGAAAGCTAGATTAGGTTAACTCAATCACTGGGAAAGCTTAGGATGTTAACTACACTTGGTGTCCGGATATAAGAAGCAAATAAGCTTTCACTAAGAAGCAATTTAAAGTTACGTAACGTTGTCACACTTTTATATTCATCACTTATCGACCATTTATCATTTATTTATCATTTATCAATTGCTTATCATTTATCAATTGCTTATCATTTATCAATTATTTATCATTTACCAATTATTTATCACCAGAATATAGACAGAGGGTGAAACTTCTATTTATTACAGGTTATGAGAGGCTCACATATACAGGCTCTTTGGGCAGGCGCAGAAAGGCGGAAAACGCGAACATAGACCTCCACCATGTACCCAGTGACTTGATAAAATTCTAGCCTTAACTCTGAACTTAGATTATAGTTTAACGCATATAACAACTTATAATTTACGACAACAACGACATATCTTTGCTTATGAAAATTAAATGAAAATGCGTATTTGTAATACTCGTATGTTTGAGATGGACCTCGTAACAAATATCATGAAGACTTGGAGTAATTTAGCCAGTTAATTTGGTTCAGTTAATTTAGTTATAAACATTGCTAGGTTGATTAGCCCTCTTTGATAGAAAAATACCGTACGTTTTTTTACAAACACTCGTTTAGAGGCAAAATTGCAGTTGTGAATACAATCTACGAAAAAACTGCGAAGAGACCAACGAAAACACGAGGTGAATGAAAACACAATAATACAATTTAAAACAATTTTTATCACTTTCATTTCATAAATACATAGTCTTTACTTGGTGCTCACATAAGTTAGAATTAACAGTTTTCGTACATTGTTATTGTGTAGCGATATCCATTTAACTACCAACAAAAATACACAACATTATGTAAACGCATCGAAACTAGAAGACAACATTTTTCTTCCGAAATTCGTCCGCATTCTGATGACAAATTACAACCTCGTTTCAAGTTCAATAATTTTTCTGCTACATCTTTTACGAAATCATAACGTACACACACGCTGCGACTAACAGAATCCGGCAACAGTAAATTATTATTTCGAACTCGAACGAATGGTACAAATGGGATACGAGCCGCGCAATATGAATTATGCATAATTTGATGTCATAAACTTATGTGGTTTGTCTAAACATCCGCCTTGAGAAAACAATAATGGTTACTTCTACCTATAGTTTTCTCCAAAATTTTTATTATCAAGAAGTTTCTCAATCTTCATGAATGTAAAAAACAACAATCATGGTGAACAAACTTTGGCAAATGATGCTGCCCTACCTAAGGCATTCATGAGGCAGCGAGAGCAAAAGAAGAGGGCTTTAAATGACAATGAAGTAGAGGTAGGGCCCTGGCCTGTGATGGAACTTGATGCGAAAACAAGTCGCTAGCGAGTTATACTAAGTTTTCAATAATATGGTCGAACGTCGGTACATATAAGTTAATCTTAGTTTTCGTCAATACGGTCGAACGTCAGTCTACAAAAGTTATTCCTAGTCTTCAACAATATGGTCAAACGTCGGTACAAAAGTTTTTACCAATCTTCAACAATAGAGTCGAAGGTCGGTTTTGCGGCATGGGTCGTTCCAGGTGACTTGAGCAGGGCACGTATGAATAGCATGGAAATGAAAGTAGAAAACTCACGAGGAATCAACGAAAGCCCAGCAAAAAAATGTTGGAAAATTAAAGAAATTACCGTTTAGCAAAGAGAGTAACGAGATTTACGAGAGAAATTCAACAGTACGCAGAGTATCTGGCATTCCATGTGTTCGCATTGCAGTCCACTGTCTGGGGAGGAATTTTTGATGGGATGAAGCATCTCAAATAAAACAGGCATAAATTATCCTCCATGCTTCGAGATCTTTGAAAAAGCAAAATTCAATACATTAACAGAATTAAAATTGAATGCGCGTAAAATGTAAATTGCACTTGGCGTTAAAATGCATGGCACTCGTTTCCAGTTTAGCAACTGTGTTCCAAGTCCAATAATCACAATGATAACATGCTAAAAAAATGAACAGAATGAGAATCGGCTCTTTTACAATTCTTATTCACTTACTGACAACTCAACTACAAACGGGAATTTTACCGCACGCTTAACGAACTCTGCAAATACATCAACAAGGAAAAAAGTTTCTATAGATAATGTACGTGTTATCAAATCCCTCCCGTGTTCCCCTGAACGGAGCATAAAAATTCGTGAGGCGTGATGAAATACGTGAGCTCCTCATGATGCTAAAAAAATGATTAATACGACGACAAAAAATGTCACACTCAGTTAAACAATATTTATATACACAATACAGCTGAGGAAAAAAACCTTTGTGTTCAAATTGGTGATCAAAATCGATCAACTTAGCGTAGAGACTGGACTAATTGGCAGTTAGACTAGTACACTCCACATGGACTAGTTACTGAGAAGAACAAACATTTAAATTTAATACCAATACAAATTTTACACGCTTACATAGCGTATATACCATAAAAGACCATGCCTCAATCAATTTTCTTAATAATTAGAATGAGAGTACCCTTTAAATTTATTGAAAAAATGGCAAATAACACTGAACAGACAGCACTGTACCCGCAATAATATATGCGCGAAATTCCAGCGCGAATGTATTTCCTGTTATGTTTAAGCAATTTACTACCGCCTATCACTGCGAATTACTTAATACCTTGCGGTATTTAGGCTTAGAGTCCAGGTCGTGCCGTGAGCGGTGGACACGCACGACACTCATTAGTGCAGGCAGAACTTCTCGTCAAATACCGAGCTTACAAGACTCGGCCAGGCCAGGATGTGAGATCCAATTAACAATTCCTCCACATCGTGAGCGACATATGAATGAGCCAGTTCCTTCGCCGAATTGAGTTAACTCCTTGGATGAACACTTCCCTCTTCATAATTAGGAGATAATTCACAGGTACGGTTAAACATTCCAAACTACTTAGATGTGCGCCGCCACATCCAGTCGCATACTTGACTACGTATTGTTAGAATTTCAAAAGCCCAAGTCAGTCAATGAAGAACGAGCAAAATCTCATTCATCAAGGGCATTTTTTCCGGACATCGACTCAGACAGCAGGAAGTAAGGCCTAAGCGTAGAACTTACATTTAACGGCCACCTGCCATAAAGGGATTTGGCTCTGACTTGATTACCCAAAGCCGTTATAAACAAATGTCGAATTCTCAAATAATCTTAAAAAAAACAGATAGCTATCGAACCATTCCCTCCACCCCCACCCCTTCGAAAGTAAGATTATCGCTTCTTCAGGAACTTCCTTTCATTGATGTCAATGAAATGAAGGAAAACATTTTCCGACACTCACTTAGCAAAAGAGTGTTTTCATTTCTGGTACTATTCATCGACCAACTGATAAGATTAGACTAGATAAGTTAATGTAAGCCTCCCTAACTGAGTGAGGCGTTCATGAGAGGGGGAGGATGAACGCAACACTTAGTATGAACTTTAGGGAATGAGGAATCAATACACAAGATGTGTTATCACACATGCGCATTAAAGCAATAAGTTGAGAAAAGAGTTAAGTGAAACAAAATAGAAGTTGAAGAAGAAAATGGCACGGCTGAAAAACAGAAAAGAAGTGCACCGGGAAAAGATGATCCATAACGATATAAAAATTTATCATATATCAATAAAGGGATGGAAGACCTGCCATCAGCTTTGGACACTAGCGGATAAGATCTCAAAATTGCTTGAAAATTTTCTCATCACACTTGTAAAATTTTACATGACCTGCTGCGTACAAACCGTTTTATAGCACCGATCCTTCTTACTCACCATGAAAAGCAGTTAGGATTATTTTGACTATAAAAATATGTAGCGGAAAATATTATTATTATTATTATATAAGAAAGTTTTAGCCTCCCTTAATTGCACGGCAAAGATGTTCTAAGAGCGGAAGGAGGAAGGCACCATTTAGTATGGAGTCGAGGGAACGCGGAATCTATGCACAAGGTGCACAGAAACAGGAAGCTATGAAAGAAGTTCATGAAACAAGAAAAAGTTGAAGAAGAAAGTAGTAGGTGCTGAAAAACAGGACAGCAGTGAACCGAAAAAAGATGGTCCGTAACAAAACAAAAACCTATTCTATTTCAACAAAAGGAAGCCTACCTAACCTTTAGCTCGGGCCCTCACATTTTCCCCCTGGGAGCGCTAATTCCCATAGATACAATACCTGTATCCCCCTGAAGGGTGTAGCGGAAAATATGAATAAAATATATTATCGTTCTACAAATTTTTCCCCTCGTCCATTTTTGAAGTCTATGTAAAAACCATGCGGTGGTTTAGACAGTAGGGTAAAAGAAAGTTATGAAGTCGTGGTCAGACGCTAGTGCAGTATTTCAAAGCATCAAATGATTGTGAAGACCATTTTTTAACCTCTTTCAAAATTTTCAAGAAGAGTGATTTTCCAGAACACTCGTCATCAACTATGATGCTTCTGAGGCAACGGAAATCTTGACTAAGCGTATATCAATTTTAAAGCAAGGTACTCTGAAATGCTACGAACAGAATGAACGAACTATCGATGAGAACACAAAAGGCGCGCTAAAACGAATCTTAGCGATGGATCCCTTCCATCATTTTGGATCGAGACAACTAGACCTTAAAGCGTGCCTCGGAATTAGGGCTCAACAGAATAAGTTTACACCCCTAAACCTTCTTGAAAGGAGTTATCGCGATTCGGCCCCAGACACACATTAGGTTTTATGAGAAGAGTTTAAGGTGCTTTACGTTAATAATTTTTGAGGATTCTTTAACGTCCGGCACTTTCGTGGGGACTTAACACTAAGACCCGTTCTTGAATTTGAGTTGATAAGCCCAATATCGCCGCTCAACATTGCTTAAAGGAACACAGGTTTAAGATAACTGAATTAAATTCCTAGATTAAATGGTAGCATGGACCTAATCGCTCATAACACACACACGATTTCAACATTCTCTTGCATAGTTCATGATCAATAGTTTAACAAAATGCTTTACAAATGCAGCTGCATAAATGCAATCAGCGCATTACCCGCTACTAATTAGGACTGTTCCTCGTTCAGTGCTTGCACATAACCTAAACTTCGATCCCAGATTCGAACACCGAATGAAGAACTGATAGATAACTGTAGCCCGGAAAACATTAGATGACTTATTTTTTATCTGGGAAGATAAATATCTAAGTGGAGTGCAGCTATCATTTGGCCGTCCTTACGTGGGATGTCTATTAGCGGTTGGCTTTTGCAGCCGCACAACCAAAGGTGCTCACGTTCTTAATCATAATTCCAAGGCATTCGCCTCTTGACCGAAGGTGCCATGCTCGTCGAAGCATATCCGTCGGCGACGGTTGAAAATGTTATCAACAAATCACATTTTTCATTCGGACAGTCTTTCACTGTCAGCTCAGCGCTTACTCTCATTAACACTATACATCAATTTTCAAACTTACCTACATACATAAATGTTATAGCCTTCACGAAGAATGAACCTTCTCAAAGTTTGTACCAAATCTCTATACTTTCTTTTTTGAAGTAAGTAGTGGAGCTCACTCAGTTCATTTTCATGGCGCTAACTTTTCAAGCAACTCCAACACTATGAATTTGCAACGCATTTCATATCCAGCTTACGCAACTTTGGCGATGTCGCATACAACCCTTCGCCAGCGCCTGATCTATATTTGGCGTGTAACTCAAAACTCTCACAACCTTCAAAATTTTTCAGCACTCTACTTTTCGCAAAAACTCCCTTTCGTCGACTAGCTATTACACGATAAAAATCATAAAAAAATAAAGTGTGAGATAACTAGGAAAAAACGCAAGTCTGGACAAAGAGCAAAAGTTAATGTGAAATTTGAGCCAGGCATAATGGCAGCCGAGAAGTTGAGATGGGCTGAGTTACCACAACATTGTTGTCGGAAGTAGAGACCCGGACAGACTAACTCCTCGAATTACAGAGTTTCTTCGCTGCCAGGGAGTTGAATGGAGTTAGGGAAGACGTTTCGAAGCGTAAATCCACTTAACCAACGAACTGCAGCAGCAAATCATAATTATTATAACAGCTCATAAATTTTGACACTTGATTAGTATTCGCAATCATTTCTATAGGCACGGAGGAGAATAATTAGAATTATTATAGTGTATCACCGAACATCAATTTTTTGCTAAAAAAATAATAGTATCAAGGTCACGAGAACACTAGTTGGCCTGACAGTGTCGTAGAAACAAACGTCACACAAAATTGTAGTACTGATACTGCAGGGGTAAGGTTTAGTAAGTTTAAAGTAAAATATCTTCATGGCAGTGAGATAGTTTCTAGAATAATATTTTGTGATAATAAAAGCATGAAAATGTCGAAAAGTTAATTCTAAAGTCATCAGCATGAGATACTACTGATTATTAAAGATGAGCGCCATATGAGTTTATAAAAGGAATCGAGCAGTTGCATACGACACATCGAGCTGATAAAATAAAACCAGCATTTTACAAGTGTCAAATCGCCAGAAACTGAAATGAAAATATAAGGAAATTCATGCTCTTCAACATAAAAATGTGTATCTGAGGTTTTATTTTTAGTTGCATTTTAGCTCAGATAGTATTTTAAAAGAATGAAAGAAATTGAACTAAAATGAAAAAAATAAACCTAAAATTAAATGATGTAACGGGTCTAAAATGGCGGAGAGGGGGAGGGCCGGCCGGGGAAGGGTTGAATCATCACTTCTGGGTTCATAAGACAGTGGGTCCAAAACATTTCGGAAGAAACTACTGCAATGAATTGAACGCATTGAACAACATAGCATCTTAACATTTCTATTCCAGGAATTCATGAAAATTCTGCGCGTCTACTAGAGAAAAACTCTAGGAATTTGTTATCGAAAACAAAACATTAATTTCATTTATTTATTAATTTATATTAAATTCACCCCACTTCACTTCTGTTGTATTACATTACAGCAGGAATGGCGAATATAATTTAAATACCATTGACAAGCTCATACCACGCAGATTAAATTAGGTTATTAGTTAGTTTAAGCCTCCCTATCCACCACAGAGACGATACAAAGGGAGGTAGGAGGAAGGCACCATTTAGTATGGAGTTAAGGGAACGTGGAATCTATGCAAAAAGGGCATAAAAACAGTAAGTTGAGGAAGAAGAATATGAAACAAGATCAAAGTCGAAGAAGAAAGTAGTAGGTGCTGAAAAAACAAGACTGCAGTGAACCGAAAAAAGGTGGTCCTTACCATAACAAAAAAACTTTTAGTTCAACAAAAAGAAGGCCTACCTAAGTCTTAGCTCAGGCCCTTACACATTTTCCCCCTGGGAGTGCTAATTCACATAGATAAAATAGTTGTATCCCACGGAGGGGCGAAATGAAGCAGCAAATGTTTAATCGATTAAAACGAAATGCAAAGTTAAATGTATATATTCATATAAAAATATTTTAACATTCTGAAATGAACAGTGCAGACTATGCTTCGGACTAATGAAGTGGTGGAGATGGAAAAGTCTGCAGAATTTAAAAAAAATTGAGGTAATGAAAAATTTATTGAGGTGAAGAAATGCATAAGTCGAATTACACATGTAGACTGGACATTGAGCGATGAACATAAAAGCGTAGCTAAAAAGTTCCTAACGCGGTTCCCAATAAGAAAAAATGTACGTAAGCATATTCTAGAAACTGAAAACACAATTTAAGCTTTCGTCTTTTCGAGGTATTGCACAAGACTACAAGCTGTACAATATAACCATTATATACTAAAAGGATTCTAACGGGGTCAGACCAATACAGTGATATTGTCATTTGCGACCTGACCTTCTGTCTTTCGCACACAAAAGAAGTGATCTCCAGCCTCTCCGCACAAAAAATTTCAGTTCACGCCCAACCATCAGCGCCTTAACACTGTTTGACTTCTCCGATTTCTTCAATTGTCAACTTCTTTTTGGCCATAGTCAAGACGATTTTAGCATACCATGACTGCGTAAGAAGCGGCGGCTGCGGTAGGCGTCGCGACTACTTTCGCGTTCCGCAGAGGATGGGTGATCCGGTGCTGCCGTGTCTCATGGGTTGTTCGGCTGCGGACCTCTAGAGCTATCCTAAGCTGGTGCCTGCCTCGACAAAATCGCACCGATAGCACACTCGTGGACGTCCTGCAGATCATCGCAGCGGAGACGACGGAACCAGTTCGCTTACGAGGTGGGTCGCGGGGGCATACAGCGCTGTGTACGGTCGACCCTTTCGTAGCGAATCCTCTATCCTAAACCGATTTCGGTTCCCCACTCCATCCTTACTATAAATTAGTGTTGGCCGGTGCGAGCTTTAGCTCTCAAGAGGGTAGCGATTGAGCTGGGGTAACTTAAAGCAAAATCATGAAGGTGAAACGATTGATTACTAACTTATTGCTAATTTATGAATAATTTAACGTTATTGCTAACTATTGCTAAAATATTGCTCATCTGTAATTGTAAGAATTGCTAAAAATTGCTCACCTTTAATTCTAAGAACTGCTAAAATATTGCTAGTGTATTGCTATTCTCATAAATTACGTAATACTTGAAAAATCTCTTAAATAAACATCTTTCTTAGCATAATCTTTGTTTCCAGCTCGCATCCATCCGCTTCCTTGGGATCATTGCTACCCCAATTGTTTGTATGCAGCCCGATCTCGGCCTTCCAATTCGTGCGTGCCGGTGGGGCAGCCGTGGTCCTGCGCTGTCAAACCTTCATGGGTTGGTTCTCCATGGCTGATGAGGGGCTGTTGTGCTGCCAGTGTAACCTCCTAATTATACTTCAAACAACAATAAATTGTGTTGCACTGGAGCGATAATTTCCTTCACCCGCCGTCATTTTCGATCCAAGCCGATATTGAAGAGTAACAGAAATGAATAGGAACTACAGCTTTACCGTATTAAATGAGTATCTCCAATAACTACGATCTTAATAAATTAACTGAACAGAGGCAACAAAAATTCAGAAATCAGATCGCAGTGCACAAGAATTAGTCGTTACGATTACGAAAATGCGTACAACGTAGTCTGCATATAGGTATGCAGAAAAAGAAAGTGTTAACACGTTGGCTGAGGTATGACCTACCAGTGGGTCATGCTCAAGTTTTTCTGCTGCGAAATGGCCCATTGATATGTCGTTTGAAAAAGTTTTAGCAATCTGTTAAAATTAGTGGCATTTAATGGTCACAGTTAATGTTTGGTGTTAATAAAGATTCTAACAACTTATGAATTTAAATCTGAGTTGAATACAGAACTTCAATTTAACCCATCGCAGTCAATGTGTTAAGCTACGTGCATTCAAGCGAGGGAAATATCCAGGAACAATATTATTCTTAATGAACAACACTGCACAAGTGAAATTAATTACGTAATATTGAAGAAGACTTATTGACTTCATGTAAAAAAATACACAGTTTCCTAGTTAAGTTCAACAAAAACCACAATTTTTGCTACCTTTCTTTGCATCTAAATATTTTAATTGCGGTATACTGTACCCAACGAAGTTTCATTTCGCAGAGAACTTTTCGCATAAAATGTGCTTGCTATCAAGCATAAGGTCTGTGAGCGTATGTTTAATTATGGTTAGCACATTCCTCCAACAGTTTCTGGGTGTAAACATACTATGTTTACAGGTCAATGTATCAATCATTAGAAGCAGCTTCTTTCAGCTGAAGAGGGTCAAACAAGAAAACAATCGACTACTCGAAGAATAGAGCCAAAAGAAGTGCTTTAGTTGCAGTGAACGCAATACGCAACTTTCTGAAACATCATTGTGGGAAGAATTTTGCCAATATTATTTAAGAGAAGTTGATTAACGTAGTCGAATGTTCAATTTCGTTATCCTAAATTGAATTAGGCAACGATAATACGAAAATTTCATGAGGATGAAAAGAAAATCAGTAGGAAAAATTTGCCAAAAACGGATGTTTGCTGTTTTTCTGATCAGTAGAAGATGTATGGGGCGGTAGTTAGGGACTATGAAGAAATGTATGACCCAAGAAAGACCAGGTTAACTTAGTGCTTGTTCTCTGGTCAAAGATTCATTTGAGAGTAATGTTGTCGAGTATCATATTAGGCGAAAGCCTGGCAAACATGGTTATTCGAAATATTACTTCACTGCGTTTTGATATGGTCTGACTGGGCGATAAATATCCGGTTTGCTTGATGAAAGGGCAGTAATCAAAAGTTCAGTCTACAAAAGCACAAGCGCACGTGAGTTAGTATCATACAGAGATGAACTAAAAGGAACACACCTCATGTATTTGGATGCACTACAGAAAAAAATAGTGAAGACTAACGTCCCGTAGACAGGCTTTCATCCAAAAAATACCGCTATTAAAGAGAGACTATTTATACGCTACGAAAGTTTCAGATACATTAACAGAACGAAAAAAGTGATTTTATTGGATTTCTGAGCTGCAAACAGAATTATTGATATACTTCCAAATTTGAAACAAAATTGTATTGAAATGTCCCACGTCGTTGGGGCTTCTGGTTCAAAGCATGCATCCGAAGTTTGATTGAAAGGCGTAAATTGCTTAAGAAAACAAGGGAATAAAAGTTAAAATGCTTCAACAGGTACTTCATGAGATTGTTTACATTCACCTGCTTGAGTTCAAGTACAGGACACATCGATCCCACCAAAGCTACGCAATGACAGCGCGTATTGTAGGACGAATTTTTCTCTGCATCTCGAGGTAGCCGGTGACAAGCTTTCATTGAACTACGAGCAGCACGGCACAGATGAGAGGGTGGGCAATGTTTAGACGATGCCTCGTTACTATGCTCAAGTTATTAATAAAACTAGAGACGATACCTCAGTAGGCCATGCGCTCTTACGCTGTGAAAAATTGCAAATCAACTTAAATGACGGGAATTACAATTTGAAGAATTCATACGCACTTTTTATTATTGTTCTGGTAATGCTATAGGGAGATGACAAATAAAATTAACTTAAATTAGCAATGATATAATTTTGGACAGAATCAATTTCAGGCTTAGTTGCACTTTTCTTAAAAAAACGAGAATCATTACCGAATTTTCTAGGACTTTTTAAACCCGATCACAGCGGCGCACGGTCATCACAGTTCCACGCGGCTCAGACATGTGAGCGACCGCAGCAAACAAGAACAATATTTACGACAGGCAATGTCCTCTGATGTGAGGCATGGACCCGCGCAGGCAGCAGCTCTCAAAGCGATCAATATTGAGGTCTTATTCAAAAATGCGCGCCCTTTGCTTGCTGTAGACCAACAGCGAAAGAGAACAGGCTTCTATCGATGACTACGTTCCCTCATACTCAGGCTGGAATCATGAAAAAATAAGGTCTACAAAGGGCACCCAAGAGGTCATTGCTTCTGAAATGAGTGTAAAGCGATGGGACTTGAATAGAGCCTAGGAAACGTGAAGTGAAAGTGGTGATTACAGTGAGAACTTTTTGGATTCTAGTGCGTTCATTTGAATTTTATGAATTATGAAGTGCGAAGCCTCAGTATGGGAGTGCACAAATTATTTTAAGTGCGACACTACGCAGTACCATCAAAATCTTGTTCATTGGGAGGCATATCAAGGAATATGAATACACATGTCCTTTACAGATTAAGTGACATGTCGTATATTTCTCTCAAACTTCCGTGAGCTGGTCAGAGCCATTCCCTTATTTACACGAAATGATAATTTTAGTTAAGAAAATGTGAGGCGAGGGTGATATCAAGATGCGAGGTCCATGTGATAGGAAGATCTAAGGTGTAGGTGATACTCGGATGTCAGGTATAGGTGATACTCAGATGTCAGGTATAGGTGATACTCCGATGTGAGGTATAGGTGATCCTCCGATGTGAGGTATAGGTGATACTCCGATGTGAGGTATAGGTGATACCCCGATGTGAGGTATAGGTGATACTCCGATGTGAGGTATAGGTGATAAGGGGATACTCAGATGTGAGGTATAGGTGGTACTCAGATGTGAAGTATAGGTGATATTCAGATGTGAGGTATAGGTGATACTCAGATGTGAGATACAGGTGATACTCAGATGTGAGGTATAGGTAATACTCAGATGTGAGATACAGGTGATACTCAGATGTGAGGTATAGGTGATACTCAGATGTGAGGTATAGGTGATCCTCAAATGTGAGGTATAGGTGATACTCAGATGTGAGGTATAGGTGATACTCAGATGTGAGGTATAGGTGATACCCAGATGTGAGGTATAGGTGATACTCAGATGTGAGATTCAGGTGATACTCAGATGTGAGGTATAGGTGACACTCAGATGTGAGGTATAGGTGATACTCAGATGTGAGATACTTAGATGTGAGGTATAGGTGATACTCAGATGTGAGACACAGGTGGTAGAGAGCTGTAATGTATAGGTGAAAACAGAAAATGAGGTGCAGGCAATGAGAAGATGTGAGGTTTAGATGGTATTAAAGAACTAGCTTGATACGTTAACGATATCTTCCGAAAGTGTTTTAAAATGATCATAAAGTATTTTTCTTCATCTTAGAATTAGAAACACACGAACAGGGCACAAGACATACAGTGCTTCAGCATGTATTCATTTCAAAAAAGAAATGTACCTTTGAATTATAGAGACAAGAGAACGTACACACTTAAAATCATGAATCAAAAAGTCATGAAGGAACAAACTTGGAAATTCTACGTCACCTGCATGTTCTAAGACGTATTTTAATGATTAAAAAGTTGAGATTGATCAACACCTGACGACTTAGAGCGCAGTTCCCAATACGGCTTATATTTTGCAACCCTCTACAGCGACAACAGCTGATATCAATTATGGTAGACTATTGTTAATCAAAATAATTTTCCATTAAATCTGCACACTTTTCCATGAATTTGAGCGCGAAATAATTTCGAGATAAGACCCACAATTTAAATGCAAGTTTGAAGCCTCACGGCAATGCATACATAATGAGTCGGAGAGACGGGTGCTTAGCAAAAGCTTTCGGAGACAACGGATGAACAAAAGTAGTCAGCGGATATGTGCTCGCAATACCTGCAGTACTGGCAGCAGGCAGACTGCCTCACGTGGTCGCCTCAGTTGATATCAAACATGACTAGTATTCCTTACGAGAGAAGTAATTATATTCTTCGAAAAAAATTTAAATTACTAACAGCAAGCAGTTTCATTCCAGAGAGTGATTTCAAAAAAGTTCAGGTATGGTGAAATCAGCTTGTCTGCTCATCCATAGTAATACTTGACCTTTTTTCATTTCAATCAGAGCACGAATAAAATCACAAACGAATTAAATTGAGCAGAAAAACGGAAAATCAATTCTTCCTCACAATGCAAAAATCATCCAGTGCCAAATAGAGCTTAAAACATGATGATATCCCTTGAAAGAGAAGGAATAGTGTGTTCAATGATATAAATTCCAACTTTTGCCTAATTCACTTGTTCCTCTTCCTCCTTTAATCACTGCTAAAATCATGCATGTTCTTAACTAATCCATGTAGTAATGTTCATAATTTTTTCTATATCCTTCCTTCGTTTGTTTAATTAAAAGATTACATCATTCAGTGTCCTTTTGTAGTCCATTGAAGTGTCAATGAAACAATAGTTGAAATATCTGTTCGAATCACTGACGTAAAATACCCAATGACAAAGAGGCTCGACAAGATGCAGTTGCTGACTTAGAAGCAGCGACGTCAGTCGTAGTAGCCGACCAAAAGAAGGTCGAACTCGGCAACCGAGGGAAGAATTCTGTGCGAAGTAAATCATGTTAAGGACATTGCTTCACATAAATCGAAATCACGGGAAAACTTAAAAGTACATGTAAGATTTTCGCTCTGTCGAGGAATAATAATAATAAAATTTTCTGCCTGAAACAGCTTTATAAATGCTCTACCGAACGCTCATTTCTCCATACTTGCAATACGGAATAGAAGCATGGCACGGAACTGATAAAAGTAAAACCAACAAAATTTTTACTCTGCAGAAAAGAGCTATCAGAGCGGTAAAGGACCTAGAATATAATGCTCACACAAATGATTCATTCAAAAATTTACAAATCCTTAAACTTTCGGATCTCTACAAAGTCTCCATTTATAATTTCATTTACAAAACATTATGAAATGATGGCGAAAATAGCCTAAAATAATTATTAAATGCGCAAACTGGTTATCACGACCATTTAACCTCGAATAGAAGTGAATTCATGCTCCTTTATTATTCAAAGGCCCGGTCGCAACACAGTATCCTCTACGTTGAAACTAAAACTTGGAACTCATTACCTGCGGAGATCCGTGAAAGTAATTCGTAAAAAGTATTCAAAAGACATCTTGAGTCTCACTTCCTATCAGAATACTAGTCGTGTAAGATCACCAAGTCAAATCTTGCCTCCTACATGTCTGGTCCTAATAATGTAGAGATTATTAGATTATAAGTTAGTTTAAGCCTCCCTAACCGCTTCAAAAATAGAGCGTATCGAAGAGAGGAAGGAGGAAGGCACCATTTAGTATGGAGATAAGAAAATGAGGAATCTATGATGAAGAGGCATAGAAACAGTAAGATGGGAAAGAAGTTCATGAAATAAGATAAAAGTTGAAGAAGAAAGTGAGAGGTGCTGAAAAACAGGACATCAGTGAACCGAAAAACGGTGGTCCTTAACATAACAAAGAAAACTTTTATTTCAACAAAAAGGAAGGCCTACCTAACTCTCAGCTCGGGCCCTCACATTTTTCCCCTGGGAACGCTAATTCCCATAGATACAATAGTTGTATCCCCCTGAGGGGGGTCCTAATAATGTAACTTGCCATGGGTAACATATCCGATCTTCAGTCTGCTCTTAAATCGTTTAATCGAACATACCGTTAAATATAGCTGATTTGACCTACATTGAAAAATACAGCATAAAATATCGAGTTAATTATCTGAATGATCAGTCTGATGCGAAACTAGGTTAAGTAAACTAGGTTAAACATTATTGTACACCTTAGAATAACGTGATGGTAGGATGCCCTAGAAGTCTCTGAACTTGTTCGGGCCCACAGGTATACTCTAGTTTGACCATTGTACTCGACTTAAGAAACATTCTACCTCTTTATCACCTGTGGTAAATAAATTGTTTAAAATTGTTTAAATTGTTTAAAATTGTTTAAATTGTTTAAAATTGTTTGAATTGTTTAAAATTGTTGGCAGGAAATATCGTTGGGCGATTGCTTGAAAATAACTAAACAGGTTCAAATAATCTCGAAGGGGGTACTCGAGATTTGAAATCCACTTCGCTTAAAGAATAATTTTTTCAGTTTATCAAGAGTGCATCATTTTTTATTATTATGCAAATCTTCCCGAAATTTAAAACCCAAAGATCTTTCTAGGATTTACGAAATTAAAATATGTGAAATTACATTTATTAATTCCATTTTAAGCAGTATTCTATTATACCCATCGATCCCACCAAAGCTACGCAATGACAGCGCGTATTGTAGGACGAATTTTTCTCTGCATCTCGAGGTAGCCGGTGACAAGCTTTCATTGAACTACGAGCAGCACGGCACAGATGAGAGGGTGGGCAATGTTTAGACGATGCCTCGTTACTATGCTCAAGTTATTAATAAAACTAGAGACGATACCTCAGTAGGCCATGCGCTCTTACGCTGTGAAAAATTGCAAATCAACTTAAATGACGGGAATTACAATTTGAAGAATTCATACGCACTTTTTATTATTGTTCTGGTAATGCTATAGGGAGATGACAAATAAAATTAACTTAAATTAGCAATGATATAATTTTGGACAGAATCAATTTCAGGCTTAGTTGCACTTTTCTTAAAAAAACGAGAATCATTACCGAATTTTCTAGGACTTTTTAAACCCGATCACAGCGGCGCACGGTCATCACAGTTCCACGCGGCTCAGACATGTGAGCGACCGCAGCAAACAAGAACAATATTTACGACAGGCAATGTCCTCTGATGTGAGGCATGGACCCGCGCAGGCAGCAGCTCTCAAAGCGATCAATATTGAGGTCTTATTCAAAAATGCGCGCCCTTTGCTTGCTGTAGACCAACAGCGAAAGAGAACAGGCTTCTATCGATGACTACGTTCCCTCATACTCAGGCTGGAATCATGAAAAAATAAGGTCTACAAAGGGCACCCAAGAGGTCATTGCTTCTGAAATGAGTGTAAAGCGATGGGACTTGAATAGAGCCTAGGAAACGTGAAGTGAAAGTGGTGATTACAGTGAGAACTTTTTGGATTCTAGTGCGTTCATTTGAATTTTATGAATTATGAAGTGCGAAGCCTCAGTATGGGAGTGCACAAATTATTTTAAGTGCGACACTACGCAGTACCATCAAAATCTTGTTCATTGGGAGGCATATCAAGGAATATGAATACACATGTCCTTTACAGATTAAGTGACATGTCGTATATTTCTCTCAAACTTCCGTGAGCTGGTCAGAGCCATTCCCTTATTTACACGAAATGATAATTTTAGTTAAGAAAATGTGAGGCGAGGGTGATATCAAGATGCGAGGTCCATGTGATAGGAAGATCTAAGGTGTAGGTGATACTCGGATGTCAGGTATAGGTGATACTCAGATGTCAGGTATAGGTGATACTCCGATGTGAGGTATAGGTGATCCTCCGATGTGAGGTATAGGTGATACTCCGATGTGAGGTATAGGTGATACCCCGATGTGAGGTATAGGTGATACTCCGATGTGAGGTATAGGTGATAAGGGGATACTCAGATGTGAGGTATAGGTGGTACTCAGATGTGAAGTATAGGTGATATTCAGATGTGAGGTATAGGTGATACTCAGATGTGAGATACAGGTGATACTCAGATGTGAGGTATAGGTAATACTCAGATGTGAGATACAGGTGATACTCAGATGTGAGGTATAGGTGATACTCAGATGTGAGGTATAGGTGATCCTCAAATGTGAGGTATAGGTGATACTCAGATGTGAGGTATAGGTGATACTCAGATGTGAGGTATAGGTGATACCCAGATGTGAGGTATAGGTGATACTCAGATGTGAGATTCAGGTGATACTCAGATGTGAGGTATAGGTGACACTCAGATGTGAGGTATAGGTGATACTCAGATGTGAGATACTTAGATGTGAGGTATAGGTGATACTCAGATGTGAGACACAGGTGGTAGAGAGCTGTAATGTATAGGTGAAAACAGAAAATGAGGTGCAGGCAATGAGAAGATGTGAGGTTTAGATGGTATTAAAGAACTAGCTTGATACGTTAACGATATCTTCCGAAAGTGTTTTAAAATGATCATAAAGTATTTTTCTTCATCTTAGAATTAGAAACACACGAACAGGGCACAAGACATACAGTGCTTCAGCATGTATTCATTTCAAAAAAGAAATGTACCTTTGAATTATAGAGACAAGAGAACGTACACACTTAAAATCATGAATCAAAAAGTCATGAAGGAACAAACTTGGAAATTCTACGTCACCTGCATGTTCTAAGACGTATTTTAATGATTAAAAAGTTGAGATTGATCAACACCTGACGACTTAGAGCGCAGTTCCCAATACGGCTTATATTTTGCAACCCTCTACAGCGACAACAGCTGATATCAATTATGGTAGACTATTGTTAATCAAAATAATTTTCCATTAAATCTGCACACTTTTCCATGAATTTGAGCGCGAAATAATTTCGAGATAAGACCCACAATTTAAATGCAAGTTTGAAGCCTCACGGCAATGCATACATAATGAGTCGGAGAGACGGGTGCTTAGCAAAAGCTTTCGGAGACAACGGATGAACAAAAGTAGTCAGCGGATATGTGCTCGCAATACCTGCAGTACTGGCAGCAGGCAGACTGCCTCACGTGGTCGCCTCAGTTGATATCAAACATGACTAGTATTCCTTACGAGAGAAGTAATTATATTCTTCGAAAAAAATTTAAATTACTAACAGCAAGCAGTTTCATTCCAGAGAGTGATTTCAAAAAAGTTCAGGTATGGTGAAATCAGCTTGTCTGCTCATCCATAGTAATACTTGACCTTTTTTCATTTCAATCAGAGCACGAATAAAATCACAAACGAATTAAATTGAGCAGAAAAACGGAAAATCAATTCTTCCTCACAATGCAAAAATCATCCAGTGCCAAATAGAGCTTAAAACATGATGATATCCCTTGAAAGAGAAGGAATAGTGTGTTCAATGATATAAATTCCAACTTTTGCCTAATTCACTTGTTCCTCTTCCTCCTTTAATCACTGCTAAAATCATGCATGTTCTTAACTAATCCATGTAGTAATGTTCATAATTTTTTCTATATCCTTCCTTCGTTTGTTTAATTAAAAGATTACATCATTCAGTGTCCTTTTGTAGTCCATTGAAGTGTCAATGAAACAATAGTTGAAATATCTGTTCGAATCACTGACGTAAAATACCCAATGACAAAGAGGCTCGACAAGATGCAGTTGCTGACTTAGAAGCAGCGACGTCAGTCGTAGTAGCCGACCAAAAGAAGGTCGAACTCGGCAACCGAGGGAAGAATTCTGTGCGAAGTAAATCATGTTAAGGACATTGCTTCACATAAATCGAAATCACGGGAAAACTTAAAAGTACATGTAAGATTTTCGCTCTGTCGAGGAATAATAATAATAAAATTTTCTGCCTGAAACAGCTTTATAAATGCTCTACCGAACGCTCATTTCTCCATACTTGCAATACGGAATAGAAGCATGGCACGGAACTGATAAAAGTAAAACCAACAAAATTTTTACTCTGCAGAAAAGAGCTATCAGAGCGGTAAAGGACCTAGAATATAATGCTCACACAAATGATTCATTCAAAAATTTACAAATCCTTAAACTTTCGGATCTCTACAAAGTCTCCATTTATAATTTCATTTACAAAACATTATGAAATGATGGCGAAAATAGCCTAAAATAATTATTAAATGCGCAAACTGGTTATCACGACCATTTAACCTCGAATAGAAGTGAATTCATGCTCCTTTATTATTCAAAGGCCCGGTCGCAACACAGTATCCTCTACGTTGAAACTAAAACTTGGAACTCATTACCTGCGGAGATCCGTGAAAGTAATTCGTAAAAAGTATTCAAAAGACATCTTGAGTCTCACTTCCTATCAGAATACTAGTCGTGTAAGATCACCAAGTCAAATCTTGCCTCCTACATGTCTGGTCCTAATAATGTAGAGATTATTAGATTATAAGTTAGTTTAAGCCTCCCTAACCGCTTCAAAAATAGAGCGTATCGAAGAGAGGAAGGAGGAAGGCACCATTTAGTATGGAGATAAGAAAATGAGGAATCTATGATGAAGAGGCATAGAAACAGTAAGATGGGAAAGAAGTTCATGAAATAAGATAAAAGTTGAAGAAGAAAGTGAGAGGTGCTGAAAAACAGGACATCAGTGAACCGAAAAACGGTGGTCCTTAACATAACAAAGAAAACTTTTATTTCAACAAAAAGGAAGGCCTACCTAACTCTCAGCTCGGGCCCTCACATTTTTCCCCTGGGAACGCTAATTCCCATAGATACAATAGTTGTATCCCCCTGAGGGGGGTCCTAATAATGTAACTTGCCATGGGTAACATATCCGATCTTCAGTCTGCTCTTAAATCGTTTAATCGAACATACCGTTAAATATAGCTGATTTGACCTACATTGAAAAATACAGCATAAAATATCGAGTTAATTATCTGAATGATCAGTCTGATGCGAAACTAGGTTAAGTAAACTAGGTTAAACATTATTGTACACCTTAGAATAACGTGATGGTAGGATGCCCTAGAAGTCTCTGAACTTGTTCGGGCCCACAGGTATACTCTAGTTTGACCATTGTACTCGACTTAAGAAACATTCTACCTCTTTATCACCTGTGGTAAATAAATTGTTTAAAATTGTTTAAATTGTTTAAAATTGTTTAAATTGTTTAAAATTGTTTGAATTGTTTAAAATTGTTGGCAGGAAATATCGTTGGGCGATTGCTTGAAAATAACTAAACAGGTTCAAATAATCTCGAAGGGGGTACTCGAGATTTGAAATCCACTTCGCTTAAAGAATAATTTTTTCAGTTTATCAAGAGTGCATCATTTTTTATTATTATGCAAATCTTCCCGAAATTTAAAACCCAAAGATCTTTCTAGGATTTACGAAATTAAAATATGTGAAATTACATTTATTAATTCCATTTTAAGCAGTATTCTATTATACCCAATGTACAACAAAGCCCTCTTTTTTTCTCCCAACCTTTTTCTCTGTATAGTTAAGGTACTTTAATTGCATAACTATTAAAAAAATATACTCTTTCTACACAAGTTTCTGCGAGACCTTCAATCATAAAAACTTTTTTCGAAAGCGATCACGATTTTAATGAGAGTAAGCCTTAGAACGTAGTAGCTCTTGTGAACCAAACACGTGTAATTTGATACGTCATTTTGCTTAATGTTACGAGTAACTGTTCACAAGAAAATAAAATACATTGGGTAATTGAATTCGTGTGTCTTGTAGTATTTTGCTGTGAAGGAATTAATTTCATCGTTACTTATTTTATAACATTCCTCAGAACACGTGGCATTTTGAAAGAGCCCAATCCAGTATACTGGTAAAAAGCATTCGTGAGGCCAATCCAGTATACTGGTAAAAAGCATTCGTGAGGCCAATCCAGTATACTGGTAAAAAGCATTCGTGAGGCCAATCCAGTATACTGGTAAAAAGCATTCGTGAGGCCAATCCAGTATACTGATAAAAAGCATTCGAATTAAAAAAAATTATTTCAAGCATTCCTTTTCCAATTTTCATAGAAAATTTTTACACATTGGTTAAAAAACTCATAGAAACAGACTTAGCAAGAACGTGGGCACCGAATCGTGTTACAAGGTTTTTCAGTACTGTTAGAAGTACAAGTAAAAATGGGTCATCGTCGTCCTAAGTATTAGATAAAGTAGCATTGTTAATCACCATCGCACTTTCTTTCCCAAAGTAAAATAATTCAGCCCCGAAATCGGTTTCCATCTACAGAAGTCAACAACGGAAGAAAAATTAAGATATTGATAATTATTTCTTCGCAGAATCTTCCATCTGACAAAGACTTAATTAAGAAAAAAGAAGTGCTATTTTTGATCAAAAAGCTCCGACTGTAAATCATTTTCTAATGCGAGTGCAGGCGACGTAGTTTCTCTGACACTAATTGGGCGGAAATTGCCAGCCTGAGAAGCAATTTAAACTTAATTGAATGATTTTACATGATCGATAATTCACATGATGAGGAATTCGTGTGAATTTATAAAAATAGCTTCCCTCAAAAAAACAAAATCCAGAGCTAAAAAACAGAATAAACTCATAGCCACTTAATCACTGCTCGTTGCTGGGAAGAAATTCGCAACTTGCTGTCAGTTGAGCTTTCAGTGAACCACGTCGGATGGGGTGTTAGAATTGCGAACCTGAGTGCATCACTGTGGCTTGTTCAGTCGTTACATCGTCGTGAATCATAAAATCACGATACGGACTTCACAAAATTTGTTAACCAGCACCCACTGGACGCAACAGCCGCTCAAATTTGAAGCTTCCGACATTTAAGTACGGAAAAAATAACATGTACATTCCAACCATCTCATGAAGTCTTACAAAACAGCGAGCTTACTAACGATAGTGTGAGACCTTATTCTTCTCCTTAAACCAAAGTGGTTAAAAGTTGATTCGAATTCAATTCAGGACGCGACTTCAATAAAAGGTGTTTGACGATTTGAGTTTTTTAACACTCACATCCTCTAACAAAATTTAGCGATGTTAGGAGTAATAGAGATGTGAATGCGACTGGTAATCATTTATTATTTTCCCCTCATGATTTTGAAAGTAAGACTAAGTGCTTATTCAAAAGTTATGAAAAGGAATTTACTCAATTCGATTTCCCAGACAGCGGATGAGGATCAAAGTTTGATAGCCTGAAACACATTAAGCGCCCATCACATTTGCTCGTACACAATTAAATTTCATTTTATTACATTGCATTTTCACACAATTTGCAATCAATGTTTTTCCCATCAGATAAAATATCAGGAGCTATTATCCCAAACAATAATCTAAAAATACATATTTGCTCATCATAGAAAAATTGAAAATCTCAGTTACGCATCGTCGCAAGCATCTGCGCACGTTAGATCCGTAAGGTCACATTGGAGTTTAACTCAAAAATGTTGGTACAAGGGCAGGTCACTGTAAAATCTTGGATTCCGGACGAGGCTGCCGTACGGCTGCGCAGTGTGCGCCCGCCGCCTATATAAATAGAGTCGGCGAGAGATATCGTCGTTCATTGTTGGTGCGCTGTCGTGGAGATCACGTTAGAAAGAGACACCTCTGTAGTAGCAGACGTCTTGCCGATCGTCCGACCTCTCTGTCTTGCCAACCATCAAATCTGTATCTACTCTGAAGTACCAATAAACCAGAATCACGTCGTTGCTTCGTCACTCTCGAATCCCATCCGCGTTTGATTACGGCCTGTTATAGAAGAGGGCCGGCACATTTTGGTGACCCATGTATGGGGATACCACATCAAGAAGCCACATTAAAGATTGCCACATTGCTCCATTGAAGAAGAAGACATCAAGAATTGATCTTCAGTTCTGCTGATCCGTGATTTTAAGTGAAGTGTGAAGAGTGTCAGCCTGTGGAGTAACGTCGCACAGTCATCACATTACTTCAGAGCATCGAGAAAAGAAGAAAAGGAAGAAAGACGTCAGCGCGGAAAATCGAAGTTCTTTCAAGAAACACTTCGAGAAAGAAAGGAGAGAAAAATAATCGAAAATTTACACGCTACGCAGTCTTCACCAGTCTACCAGTCTACGCATCGCTACTCAAAGAAGAAGAAGTGAGGGTCCACATCTACGATCTACGATCTACCCATCTACCCGTCGTCATCTGCAACGAGAAGAGCTACGAGATCTACGCATCGCCAAAATATTAAGTTAAGTGTACGCCAATAATGTTGCTTGCGAATTTAATAAGCATGAGCTCAAATTAATGATCATTATAAAATTAATGAGTAAGCAGTAAGTAGTAAGTAGTAAGCAGTAGCACTAGGCAGCAAGCAGTAGGCATTGCAGCACGCTGTTCCCTGGGAGTGCAGAGGCAAGTTGATTCCCGGAAGGAGCGCAGAGCGAGAGGTGTAGGCAGGCATTGCGAAAGCGCAGTGAGCAAGATTCCCTGTAGTGGGAGAGCGAGCGTCTTCGCGGAAACGCTGTGCGGAGAGGTAGTCATTGTTCTCCATAACAATTAAAGGAAGTTGTTGCTATTGTTCAAGGGCCATTGTGCTCTAGCATATAAGAGTGGGCTGAGCAGCCTGCCGCTGAGAGTGACGGTCACGCAATAGTCAGTAACGGTAGCAGAATAACAGTAACAGTCAAGCATCTCGACTAGGTCTTTTGTGATGCTGTTATAGCCTGTTTTAAGTCCACTAAAATTGTGAGTATCATTTTATTGTGTGTATACTATTTTCTTTAAATTTGTGTAGAATATTATCAATTGCATGTAGAAAATTTTACTGTGTGGAAAACAAATTTTTCTTAAAGATAATCGGAGGTCTAAGAATATTGTGATTATTTATGTCGGATAGTGATTCTGACGAATACGAGTACATAAGAACTTTCCCGTGTGTGACTAGATTTGGTAGGATATCCGTACCTATTGTTCAAGCGAAGTTGAATTCCGTACCAGTCACGATGACGACCACTACCCCTGTCACCCCTGTAACTAGTACAGTGGCTACCACAGTTGTCCCCGTAACTAGCTCAGTTACCAGTGTAACGACTTCTGTTGTCGGTCCGATACCCAGTGTAGTAATTGCCGGACAGGATCTTCCCCAATACCGTGGTAGAAGGCGTCGTTTCGACCCTGACTTCATAGAAAACAAGTCGCTAGAAACGCACATAAAGAATGTGCGAGCGTATTTTAATATGCTATCTGACAATTCAGAGGAAGCGAAACTCAATCTATTGTTGCGAACTGCAGACAAGCGTGTCGGCGACTTCAACGCCGTGGTAGCCTCCATAATTAGTGAAGGGTACGAATTAACTTTTGAAGAAGTCGTGCACCTGTTGGAGAACATTTACGTATCAAAAGGAGAGAGATCTTTGCACGCAGTTGCGTGTGATCTGAATAACGTACGCCTAAAACGTAACGATGCTTTAGCGAGTCAATTCGTTGAAATTTTATCCAAAATCCGTAAGCTAACCCACAGAATCATGACCAGCCCAGAGTGTTCGAACAGAGCCCACCCGTATGTAGTAAACTGTCCCGATCCTGTTGCTCTCGATAAATATGTCGAGAATACTTTAATTGTTGCGTTGGCTATGGCCATCATTAATCCTCTAGTGACGGAAGATTTCTCAAAAAGACTATTCAATAAACCCTTCAAATCGTCGGAAGAGCTCCTTCAGAGAATAGTAGCTATAATACGCAATTTCCCCGAAGATAAGCAAATCTTAGCGACTCGAACTGAGAGGTCTGTGGAAACCTATTGTGCAGAGGGTGATGACAATTCATCCGAATCAAATTTTGATGCAGCCTATGATGAGGCCGAAGTGCATGCCGTGACAAGAGGCAGATTCCAAAGTAGAAGTAGGACGCGCAGACCTTACTGGAGACCCAATTTCCCAAGACCAACTTACCGTGCTAGACCTCATGTAAAATCTTTTGTTGATCGTGAATTAGGAACTCTAGAAGTTCAGGCATTGGAAACAGCCACCGAAGCTAGGCGTTGCTCGTATTGCAACAGAAATGTGTGCGTGTGCCAACGACAAGGTGCGTCGGCAGAGAAACCGACTGATTGGTACAAACCAAGTCTAGGGCATACGGCCGCCGAGCAGTCGCGGAGTAGCGGGGCTTGTTTCCGTTGTAATAAGTTAGGACATTACGCAAGAGACTGTCGGTCCGGACGAGAGTATTTCAATAGACCAGGTAGGCCTGATCGTGTCCGTGCGCGAGGACAGTATAAAACTCGAGTACCAGAAAAAAGCCAGGTAGAAACTTACCAAACTAACAGTGGAAATGATTTTTTAGCGTAAGCAGTGGAGAAAAGTTCATTGCCGATAGAAGTAACGTCCATGATAAAACAGAATCTAAAATAACTATAACTAAGTGTGACTCTACGACAGTGATGCCCTGTGAACCCGAGGAGGATTCTAGTGTTGAAGATTCCCTCGTTAAAAATCCCGAGGAGGATTCTAGTGTTGAAGGTTCCCTCGTTAAAAATCCCGAGGAGAATTTTGGTGTTGAAGGTTCCCTCGTTAAAAATGTTGAGAGAGTTGACCCACTGATACAATGTAAAAACAGATATGAATCGCTGGGAGAGGTAGATTTAAGCGATGATTTGAATGCTCATGGCAGTTTTGAAAGCCATGTTACGGCGAACGTTTGTAAATACGAAGAAGATGAAGAGGTAGAAATAACAGGCCAGAATGAATTATTTGTAATACGAAAAAGCCATAAACCAATGATTGTACTGAGAAAAGATGCAGACCTGTGGAATGCATTGATTGATTCAGGATCAGAGAAGTGCCTAATAAGCTACCACAGAATTAATGAAATAAGTAACGACTTGAAGCCAAGTTCTCTGACCATAAAAGGCGTTAATGCTAAAAGTAATGTCGAAGGAGAGGTAGAGCTTGTCCTAAAGTTAAAAAACGGAGTAAGTTTAAAGACAAATGCTCTAATAATTAAAGACGGTATTTACAATTATGACGTCATTATTGGACGTGACTTATTAGACAAGAATGCCGTTGTAGACTTAAAACAAAGATGTTTAATAATAAAAGACGAGAAAATTCCATTTGCAGAGGTAAAAAGACGAAAAAAGAGAAAGACAGAATGTCTGAAGTATTTAATAGAGAATAATGAGTGTCTGATGGCAGACACGATTACGTCCAGAGCTAAGAAAAAAGTCCTAAATAAGCTAAGAGAGAAGAGAACGTGCATTGCTGAGAAAGCAAGTGAGGAAGTAAAAAGGGATGGTAAGAGAGAAAACCAGCCTGTTCGAGGCGTAGTTGCAGTTACCAGTTCCCACAAGCCGTTAAGAGTGCATACTCGACGAATTGAAATCGCTCCCAATGTAATTTTGAAACATGTTGGACATGTTGGTAAGTGTAAAAACGGAGAATATATAATAAAGAAAGCAACTTTAAAAGAAGGCGTTTGTGTCGCCGAAACAATTGTGAGAGTTAACAATAGGAGAAAGATTCCGTTGTTATTAATTAATAGCTCTGACAGAGCGATTGTCTTACCGGAGAACGCAATCATAAGTACTTTAGAAAAAGTGGAAAAGGATCAAGTTGAGTCCGAAGTTTACTTGTCAGATGTACAAGGAGAATTAAAAAGGGGAATGAGTTCCTTTGTGCAGGCAGCTGGTGTTGTTCAGGACAGTCATTTAGATGTCGATAATAAAGACACTAATAGTCAATCTGTCGGGATCACAAGAGTTGTTGACAAAGAGTACGTTTCTGATTCCAAAGAAATAGCCCGTGGTCGGCGGAAATTAAATAATGACGATATCAAGTGTAATGATGAGGAAATGAAGCCTGAATTGTTGAGTCTGTTAAACGAATTCAGAGATGTTATTACTATAGACAATGAATCGATCTCTGCTGCTGCAATTAAACCATACAAAATACGTTTGAAACCTAACGTGGATGTTGTAAATGTCCCTCCCTATCGTATTGCCCACCGTTACATGGAAGACTTGAAGGTCGTTAACGAAAAAATGTTAGACGACGGAATCATTAGACCATCGATTTCAGCTTATAATTCACCTATCATTGTAGTACATAAGAAAGATGGAACTATACGCCCGGTAGTAGATTTTCGCAAAGTAAATGAGGTAATTCATGAAGAATCTTTCCCGCTGCCGCGCGTGGACGAGCTTCTCTACAGTTTAAATGGTCAAAAATATTTCTCGAAATTAGATCTTAGGTCAGGATATCATAATATTACACTAACCGATGAGAGTAAAGAAATAACCGCATTTACAGTTGGTAGTCAGAAGTTTGAGTTCAATCGTTTACCTTTCGGTTTAAAAACTTCACCTGCGTATTTCCAATCAGTAATGACGCAAACGCTATCGCCTGTTCTAGGAAAACTATCTTTCGTTTTTATGGACGACGTGCTAATCTACTCGAAAGAAAAGGCACAGCATCTTGCAGATATAAAAGTTGTACTTGAACTATTAAGAAACGCTAGATTGTCAATAAAGACGGAAAAATGTGCTTTTTACGAGAAAGAAATTGAATATCTAGGACATTCCATTAGTGGAATGGGAACAAGAAGCACCGGTACTGACAAAGTAAAGAACTTAGAGATTCCTAAAAATGTTAAACAATTACAGTCCTTCCTAGGTCTGGTAAATTTCTTTCGTAGGTACATAAAAAATTTTGCGAGTATCGCAAGCCCGCTCTATAAACTTCTAAAGAAAAATATCGATTTCGATTGGACACAAGATTGTCAAAGCGCTTTTGAAAAATTAAAGGATGAATTGTGCGCAAACACCACCTTGAGTCATCCAAACTTCGATCAAAAATTTCATCTGTTCTGTGACGCATCAAACGTGGGCATAGGAGCTGTTTTACTCCAGTCATCTACTGATAAGGTTCGAAACATGAGACCTGTCGCGTTTTTTTCTAAAACGTTGAATTCCACTCAACGTCGATACTCAACTACTAAAAAGGAAATGTACGCCATAGTTGAAGCTTTAAAACACTTTAAATATCTTGTCTTAGGATATGATCTGGTCATATATACCGATCACAAGCCATTAGTCCCTTTATTTTCAAAGAAATTACCTGAAGATAACACGCTCGCTAGATGGAGTATTTATGTGCAAGCCTTTGATGCCAAATTAAAGTATTTCTCTGGTAAAGCGAATAGTGCCGCTGACGCGTTAAGTAGATTAAATCATGACGAAAATCCTTTAACCGAAAAAGAACTGTCAGCATGTTCTGATTTAACCCCAGAGGTAGAGACTTTTCCCGTTGTAACAAGGCTGCAAGCCGCTGCTGCGAGTAGCAAATGTAACAAGCCTGTGACTGAGGGAGAGTTCGAGGAAACAATCCCAGGAAATGATGACGGAAGAAACAACAACAGTACTGCTGAAAGCCCCAGACGTGAACCCAGTGACTTTAATAGCAGACAGACAACGAGCTTATGCAGACTGGATTGAGTTAATACGACTACAGACCATTCAAGTATTAATGACAACTGGTCGCTGGATGAATTTAAACGTGAACAAGATCAAGATCCATTTTGTTCTGAAATCAAGAATGCCCTAGAGAATGCAACTAAAGTTTCTAATACCGACATGAATGAATTTCTGATTATGAATGATATTTTGTATAAAAGACGAAGAATTGACAATAGGCCCAGTACCATTCTGACTAGTGTAGTGCCCTATACTTTGCTGCACCAGACAATTCTTTTCATCCATAATTTATCCCACACTGATTTAAATCATACCTTGTTTAAGTTTAAATTAAAATATTTTCATCCGTACGAAAGGACAGTTACACGCAAAATTGTTGAATCGTGTGACATCTGTAAGATTTTAAAGTCCCGAGTATCGACGCCGATTAAAATTCTAAATGCTCCAATTGGAACGAGATGTTTTCAAACTGTCAGCATGGACTTCTATGGTCCATTGCCAATAACGGACAATGGTAACAAGTATATTCTTGTTATCATCGACCTTTTTTCCAGGTTTGTCAAATTATATTCGACTAGTGACCGATGTACAGAGACTGTCACAGATTGTCTGTGGAATTTTTGCTGTTTGTTCGGTACCCCGGACGTGCTACTGTCCGACAACGCGCTAGAATTTAAATCAAATAATGTAAAAAATTTCACAAAAGGACTTTCTATCTTAAAAAGGGAAGTTCTGGCTTATTCACCTTTTTCTAACGGTATCGTCGAGCGATGTAATGGTAAAATTCGACACCTGCTCAAGCTATATCTAAATTTTCTTACTCATAATGAGTGGGATAGATTGCTGGATATTGTAGAGAATTCGATTAATAATAGCTATAACGAAACCTTAGGAGATACACCCGCATACACAGTTTTCGGTAGAGATACCTGTGTATACATCAGTTCTACTAATTTAGAAGATTTAAATGTTGCGACTACATATGAAGATGTTCACAAACAAAAAATTAAAGAGTCATCTATTGTAGTGAACAATATTAGAAATGCGGTCATTAATGCCACAATTGAAAGAACTGCCTATAGAAATATGAAACGTCGCGATAAAAATTTAAAAGTGATGGACCGTGTACTAGTAAAAAATCACGCCAAAAAACATAAGTTACAGCTGAATTTTTTGGGTCCTGCTATCATTGAACGGCTAGGTAAAAATTATGCAGATATTAGGATTGGTAACAAGATTATCCGCTCGAATTTAAACCATGTACTGCCTTTAGATAGGATAAAAAGGTAAAAGTGTCAACCTAGTTTGTAGCTGTTCATTCATTATATTCTGAAAACGCCATTCCATATATGTATTTCAATGGTATTTAGTTTGTAAGTTCGTTCTATGAGTTCTTAACCTGTAAGTGAGTTCTATGAGTTCTTAGCCTGTAAGTGCGTTCTTTGAGTTCTTGAGAATTATGTGTGTCTTGCTCTAGGAAATATTTCTGTTGCGCAAACACCTTCAGCCGAGATGATGAGCTGAGGATGTTGTCATGTTATCGTTGCGACATCTGAGTGTGCTCATCAGGTCGTGAGCTAGAATTGATAAACTGAGTTGGAGATGTCACCACAAGAGTGCGTATGCGCCACTGCGAGAATTCCCTCGCCTCTGTCGCAGATTGTTTGGCAATGCCAGAGACTGTGGTCGGAATGAGTATGTTGTAATACGAATGAAGCGTGCCGCAGTATGAAATCTTAGTATGAAATGTAAATTGTTTATTTTAAACTTGGGGCCATGCTAATGTCATGTGTCGTTTCTTTTTCAGATTCCTGGAGCGATTCCTGAACAACTCCGGAACACTTTTACACAGTCCAATTTATAACATACGCATTCACTGCTTAATCTGTATTGATGTGCACCGGGGCTACAAACCAACTCTGGCAACCACGGGAATCGACGATAGTTATCAAATTTAGGGTACCTAAAGAATTGTTACAGGAGGCCTATTGCAAATTAAACATATTCCTGAACCTCGATTCCCCTTTACGCTCACGTGTTTTAGTATATGAGGCCGGAAATGATATAGAACTAGTAATTCAAATAAGAATCGCTGCATTTCCAGCAACCATCCAGTGATAAAATAAATCTGTAAATTGCTAAAACAATATACACTATTAATCAATACTAACTACTTACGTGATTTCAAGCGGCACCATTTTAATTCCCGCTCTGTTAGTATCACTTTTGCCTGTTAAGATGGGCAATAAAGTGTCGAATATTAATGTAGATGCCATACTCACTGCGATAAAAGCCAATAATGGCCAAATCTCGGATGAACTTATTCGACACACTGAGGAAACAAGAGTTGATCTCATTCCTGACCAGTTAAGCGACATAATGTTGCTCCTGTACACAGTAATTACAATCATCCTTGCGGTGATGATTATTTACATAAAACGGGACCTACACAAGGTCATTAGCCGAATTAGCGGAGAGGACGTTGCCTTGCGTCGAACCGCTTTAAAAGAAATCTGTAACGGTCCTAGGCAGATCCCTTCAGTCTCACCTCAAGTTAGCGTGTAACTTTACAATTCTAGGCTCCTACATTTTGTATTTGAATACCATAGATCTAAATATCATGTTCTGATATTCCAATCTCCCGCGGAGTAAGAAACCCCATGTCTTAGATTATCTCTATTTTATATGCTGTATTTTAAAAAGTTCTACTATATACGGATTCTGTTTTCGCTGTCGATATTATAACCTTTTTTGTTGTTTTACTTGCCCTATGGAAATGTTTTGTTCATCAGTAGTTCGCGAAGGACGAGAGCTTTTTGAAAATTCGAAGAACCATTTTATTGTAATGATTGAAAAGCAGAAAGGCAGAATAACTACTTATATACTCATCATGTAACGATCACCTGCGAATTTAATTGTATTAAGCATTTATCGGAGAGTTTTCATATTCAACGCATTTTTCAGCAGCGTGCCACGAAGAACTGTAACGCGAGATAAATATGACACGAGATAGTTAAATTCTGGTATTGAAATCCGTAGATTTTTCTCTATCGTCAAAAACTATTAAATCTCTACTATACACGGATTATGTATTCTATCCTATAGAAATGCTTTGCTAGAATTAAGGAGACTAATTATTTCGATTGCGACCAAAACCAAATTGCACGCTTGTTGACTGATTCGATTAAATTGAATTAGATACTTATTGATTATTCTATTTACTTTCTATATTTAATTTACTTGAACTGAGATAAGTTAATTTAAATCGTAGTACGGCTTGAACTTGCCAGTGTCGTATTGTAGTGTCTTGTGTATTAAAATTTATATTCTATTACTTCAGTTGATTTATTCAGTACGCGTTTGATATTTGATTTTGATATTTTTGATATGTTAAATTGTGCGATGTATCTTTTGTATCCGAAATATTTGAAGTATCCACGAATTCTATTACGAATAACGGACATTCTAAAAGCAGTTGATAAATAACTTAATGATGAATGAACAAATTGTTTGAGCTAAATGCATAGAGTGATTATTTGGCTGATTATAGATAATAAATCTGGTATTGAATTGACACTAATATATAATATAGACACTAAAAATTGTTAACAAGATGTAGGATTACCGTTGAAACTTGTTTATGATGACAGCAAAGGCCATACCTGTCTACCTCTGTTCACAATTTGGAAGCTTATACGTTCTGGTTCTGAATTTTGTTATACCTTCTGATCGGTTCGAATTAATTAGACGGATTGTAAGATTACTTGATAGTCACTGAAGATCAAAGTTAATTAAATACCGATTTAAAAATTTTTATTGTAATAAAGAATTTTTAAAATTGTGGGGGGAGCATAATATGTGCGCCCGCCGCCTATATAAATAGAGTCGGCGAGAGATATCGTCGTTCATTGTTGGTGCGCTGTCGTGGAGATCACGTTAGAAAGAGACACCTCTGTAGTAGCAGACGTCTTGCCGATCGTCCGACCTCTCTGTCTTGCCAACCATCAAATCTGTATCTACTCTGAAGTACCAATAAACCAGAATCACGTCGTTGCTTCGTCACTCTCGAATCCCATCCGCGTTTGATTACGGCCTGTTATAGAAGAGGGCCGGCACAGCAGAACTGCGCCGTGTCACGCGGGATATTTGTATTTAAAGAAGCTATTGCAGGCAACTGAACATTTGTGATGCTGCTATGAGATATGGACGCTGGCTGTCACGGGAATTTGACGTTAGTTGATGGCAGCCTGTCCCAATCACGGTACATATTTTTAAAAGAAAGGACACCTTGTTGGATAATTTAGCTACCCGAACGCATTCGATCTATTTTTTTTCCGTAGTTTTCAGCAGGCAATATATATTCAAGTGCCACATAGAACCTTAGAAACAGTTTACTACACAATTAATGCCCCTACATAATTATTACGCACATTTTAGTTTTGAATTCGTGGAGAATAAACTTATTCGAAGTTCCAGTCTTCATCACACAAAGTTAAATTGAGGCCACTTGTATTATGTATACCAACTCCGTGACACAGAAGCGGTTCAAACTGAAGGTTTAAATCACTTTAGCTCATTAGAGCGCTTCATCACCACCTACTGAAGTCGAAAATTACCTGCGAGAGATTCCAAACCAGTCAGTAGGTTTATTTTTTAATAACAGTAAATTAGTCAATTTACCATCACGATCAGATGCTATTTTCCATTTCGCATAAAAGCTGCGGCTATGGTCAAACGAAATATAAAATACATAAACTTTAGCAGATTAGTTTAATGGGCTAGCAGCAACCTTCCGCGTTTGAAAGCTTGAGATAAATTCATAAATGAAAAAGTGCACATTTTCATTGAATGGAGAAATCAGCCACTCTTTGCGCTACGAAATCGATGACATAATCACATCTGGTTATGTTATTTATCCCTAGCAATTCATTTATATCATGTGTAAATAAACAAAATTTGAACACAAAACAAGTAAACTAGAGAACGTACGGGAAAATATGGAAGAAAAAATACACTTCTCATTCGAATAACCCATAAAAAAAATGAATTCCAAACTTAGTACACAATTTTAGCAATCGAAATAATATTAATGACCTCTTGAAATGTCGTAAAACTTACAACGGTGAAATACATAATTCAATTTCTCACAGCAGCAAGGGAAAACCAACATAAAAACGCATTAGGTAAAATTTGTATCTTTTGCCCTATTCTAAATTTTGAAAACCTAATATTGACAATAATAAACAGGTCACCGGAGAACATAGCCGGAGGTTACAGAAGCCTGGTTCTCACGGTGGTTTGCTCCGTCAACGAGGAGCTCCAGGCTGTTCTCGACCAATACAGGTTTTCCGTTCTTGATATGAAATTTAAGAGGAAATGCTGCAACATCTTGCTTGCTTATCCTACATTTGGGAAATGCTGCAACATCTTGTTTGTTAGTCCTACATTTGGGAAATGCTGCAGCATCTTGCGTTCTTGTCTTACATTTTGAAAATGATGCAGCATCTTGCTTGTTAGTCCTACATTTAAGAAATGCTGCAGCATCTTGCTTGTTAGTCCTACATTTGGGAAATGCTGCAGCATCTTGCGTTCTTGTCTTACATTTGGGAAATGCTGCAGCATCTTGTTTGTTAGTCCTACATTTGGGAAATGGTGCAGCATCTTGTTTGTTAGTCCTACATTTGGGAAATGCTGCAGCATCTTGTTTGTTAGTCCTACATTTGGGAAATGCTGCAGCATCTTGTTTGTTAGTCCTACATTTGGGAAATGCTGCAGCATCTTGTTTGTTAGTCCTACATTTGGGAAATGCTGCAGCATCTTGTTTGTTAGTCCTACATTTGGGAAATGCTGCAGCATCTTGCTTGTTAGTCCTACATTTGGGAAATGCTGCAGCATCTTGCTTGTTAGTCCTACATTTGGGAAATGCTGCAGCATCTTGCTTGTTAGTCCTACATTTGGGAAATGCTGCAGCATCTTGCTTGTTAGTCCTACATTTGGGAAATGCTGCAGCATCTTGCTTGTTTGTCCTACATTTGGGAAATGCTGCAGCATCTTGTTTGTTAGTCCTACATTTGGGAAATGCTGCAGCATCTTGCTTGTTAGTCCTACATTTGGGAAATGCTGCAGCATCTTGCTTGTTAGTCCTACATTTGGGAAATGCTGCAGCATCTTGCTTGTTAGTCCTACATTTGGGAAATGCTGCAGCATCTTGCTTGTTAGTCCTACATTTGGGAAATGCTGCAGCATCTTGCTTGTTAGTCCTACATTTGGGAAATGCTGCAGCATCTTGCTTGTTAGTCCTACATTTGGGAAATGCTGCAGCATCTTGCTTGTTAGTCCAACATTTAGGAAATGCTGCAGCATCTTGCTTGTTAGTCCTACATTTAGGAAATGTTGTAGCATCTTGTTTGCTTGTCCTACGTTTGGGAAATGCTGCAGCATCTTGCTTGTTTTTCCTTCATCTGAGATCATGTAATAGTCGCCCGAATATAATCCTATGAAAACATTGCGCTTAAAATGTACAGATAAATGCGGTGAAAGTACACACCTACAATTAAATGAAGCATATAATCTGCGTAGAGGTAGGTTTTTTCGAAGCGTTGTTTCTTAACAGCACGAAAAACTTACACAAACTGTTAATGTTTAACGCTATGTCGGTTTTAAGGAAGAACTTTTGACAGTATTTCAGCTCAATCGATGATGCTGACGGAAGTCTGAGTCAAAATAGCAGAAAATTTTGGGGTCTCCTTGCCTCTACGTTGTGAGTAAATCACGTGCAAATAACATAACGCACTTGCATCACTCAACTGATGCCTATTAGCATTCAAATACACGATGCACAACCGACATTAATTCATCCAACGTAGGTCCATACAAGCACAAACTGACGTCATGGAAAACCGATGCAACAAATATTCTGCGGAGTGCCAGCGTTTTTTTAAGTAAAACGAAAGTATTGTATAAATTGGAGCGTACATAACAGGATGTCAATCGCACAGAAAATTACCGCGTAAAAACTTCAGTTCAAAGTGCACTGGTTGATACGATTCATACAATAGCTCCATCAGTTACATAAGAACATAATACAACTCTAAGGCGCTCCAATGCACTAAATACAGCTAAGGTAATCATACAGTTTCCGAAAACTAAAATTGAGTAAAAGAAAAAAAGTGAGTCATTGTAAAAAGTCATGGCAGAAACACTGCACGAAGCAACATCATCAGACTTCAAGTTTGAGTCAATGCGGTTTCGGCAATTTATTTCTCATATTTTTCTTCCTTTTTTGCGCTGCAAATTTGGAGGCGTACAAAGCAGACCCGGAACCTATGAGAGGCTGCACCACCTGCGTTCAATTAGAGCTTGGCAAATGCAGTGCTGAGGTGGACAGTGATGAGTTCTGCGGTGCAAATGACGGTTCATATCTCGGAGAAAAATTGCACTAATTTCTCATCAAAGGACGCGTCTCGGAGAATGCAAATGAGTAAACTAACGGCTCCGTTGGGCATTATGGGGGTTCCAGACATGCAGTGCTTTTGCGTTGCGAATATATAAAACACAATCAAATTTTTGTCCGGTTATTTTAAATGCTGAATAACATTAAACCAAAATGCGTTCTGCTTCTGTGACAAGATTGAAAATTGTTTGCGCTATGTTTTTTGAACTAAATTACACTTGATTAGTCAAGATCGCTAGAATATCCGAGCACTCTACAATACCATCAACTAAGGTTGCTGAATAGCATACACATTTACTGATATAATTACAACTAAATGATGACCAAGTAATGAACAAGCATCAATGTTTTTCAGTAAAAACTGTAACCCTACAAAGTTCAACAGAAGAGTAAAAGGGAGAAAAGTTGTTCTTGCTGCAACATTCACCTAAACGGGAACAAGTATCAATGAGTGTATTGAAACTACAAACGGTAGTGCTGTACGACCTTGCCATGTGGTACAGCACTACAGTGCCATTGATCAACTCCTACGGATAAGCATCACCTACATACATACGAGTACAGTGGCCAGTGCCTACATGCAGCAAGAAGTCATACGGCGTCGCCCGGTAACCGCGCACCTGCGCTCCTGACGGTGACAGAACGGTACCATCAAAGGTTGCCACCTTTGCCTTCAAAGGTCGAATCCTGAGCGCAACACACACCGTCCGTTGCGTAGCAACGGTAATAGAATCAGGGGTGAATTTCTCTTGGGCATTCTATTGGAAGTTATTCCCAGCTGCAGTTGCTTGGCTGAGGACCAACAATAATAATCACTCAACAATCTTCATCGATGGTGAGTTGTATCACGGGCTCCAATTACGCGAATTGCTACAACGGGTTTCACGCCCATGACAAAAGGCCCGACGAACTCAAAAACGAAACCAACAAATCAAGGAAGTAAAATTTTTCGGCAAAATAAAGAACAATGAGCAACATGTTTTCAAAATTTCACATTACTCTTAGTGATAACTAATCATCTGTGTGGTCTATCAAAATGAAATTATAACATGAAACTCAATTTTCTATGAAAGCATGAGTGAAGATATTAAAATGAAATTAAAATCCAATTGATGGTAGGACACATTGATTGAAGTTTATTGAAAACAACTCAAAATTAGCAATGGGACTAAATATATTTGATCCCATGATCATCAACTTCTTAAATTAGTAAAATAAACAGCTATACTAATTCAACTATGAATGTAAATTCAAGAAACAGATTTTTGATGTCAGAAAACCTCGATCGGGGATCTGCTCGCAATCAGAGATGAATGTGTTTGTAAATAAATAATTCACTAATTCCTTAAGTTTTCCATTCGTTGTCCAAATGATATTTTCAAATAAAAAAGCTTAAAGAACTTAAAAACACAATAAAGAACCCGAAATTAGCATTTCCGGGATCAGTGAGGAAGTTTCCTTGACGAACTCGCCGTTCTTCACTCCATCACTAAACATACAGACAAAGAATTTACTCAAGAAACCAATGTATAGAGGAAACAAATGAAAACAAGGAAGCATAAAAAAATTGAAGTCGAAATACTCTGCTCAGGTGTGTGTGGTCGAGAGGTCATCTCCTCGAGCACCGTTTGAAAGTAAGTTCCTACCTTTTGATTCTTTTCATCTCTCACTCATCATTTCATAATTCAATCCCATTTTTTACGATCACAAGCATTTTTAGGCCGTTAAGTAAAGGGGAGAGGGTGGGATTTTAAGTTCGCTGAGTGCAGAGATGTCTTCTACGGCCTCTTTTGTTCGTGTTTTTCGTTCCTTCAATGGCATAAGAGCTTGCTTGTTCACGTTAAGAACACATTCAGAATTGAATTAGAAAACTGTTCATATAAAGTTTAACGCTTTTTCTGTAATAAACTACCACGCCACGACAAATCAAATACGGAATAGAACCAGACACCTGCTCACCAACAGGTTCACGCTCTACCACACCGCTAAAGAGAAGCGAATGCGGAATCGAGCCAGAAACCTCTTCTCCCAAAGTGTGTTGCTGTACAACTACACCACGTAAAATTAAATGGCATATTGACCACAAAACATGGAATTTAGTTCACAAAAAAATACAGTATGCTAGAGGCCGTGGACCCTCCTTCATCAACATCAAAAAACTCCTGCGGCTTGGTCTAGCGTCAAGGTCTTATGCACACAAACCTTATACCCCAAGACGCAATCAATATATGAATAACGGGTATAATTTCCTGCAGATGAACTTTACAGTTTCACGCAAGGGGTTAAAAGTAAGACCCAATATGCATGCAAATTGACGAAGCAAGAGATTGCTTAATTCCAGAGAAAGCGAGGAAAGAGAAATATTGGAGGGCATTGCAGAGTTAACAAGTTGAATTGATGGAACATTGCCCCCGAAAGTGAGCGGTAGCCTCGAGGCGATGGCCATACCGAAGGACTTTGAGCTCGCTGTCACCTGAAAATTGCGTTTATTTTCGGGGTGCAATTTCAAATTTACTGGCAGAATTGATGATCCCTATCAAGGCTGATTGAAATTCAGAGCGCTAGTTTTTGTTTTCGGTCGGTGAGCGAGAAAAGCGTAATACATTCTAGCGAGTTTTAAACAATTTTTGCACAATATACCTTGATGACTTCCAAACTACGAGCCTCAAATGTAGTGCAACGGCTAGAAAAGTTTAGGTACTATTTTTATAACTTCAAAAGGTGCGCTTCATGTAAAAATACAGGCGTTAAGCAAATAAAACTGTGGACCCTTGCAGGTGAAAATAAACTTTCGCATAAATTTTAGAAAGCAATTTGAATAAAATTGGCATCTGGCGTCGTTACTGTTTTGCATCTCAGAAAAAGATGAAGAACTTCACAAACGACAAAATGTGATTAAAAAACCCTTGTATTTATCTATTTTCGTTTTGATTATTACGTTAGGAAATGTAGCTTTTTTCAGGTGTACGGATTAAAAGTATTTTAAGTTCAAAAAACACACAAAATAAGTTGTGCGCTAACAAACAAAATAAGCTCTTTTTGATTACTTTTCACGCTGTTGGACACAATTAAATGACGACTGGAAACCTGGGCGTGACCTCTCGAGCTCTGTGTTTAAGTGCGACTGAGCAAAGGGCATATTTGCTGCAGTTTTCGAGCCCATGTTCCCCTAATAACACCATGTTATTCTGAAGAGAAATGAGACCGCAGAACTCTGAGACTATTTCGAAATTATGCCCTTCGCATCGACTCCTAAAACTTCAATTTATACATCCAATACTCTTTTAAATAAATAGATTCAATAAATAGATTTAAAAATTACAGTTTTATATGATGTGGTTGCAGCAATTGCTATCGTTTCGATATTTTCGTGCCCATTGAATTTTTGTCGAAATATCATAGCTGCTTTAGAAAAGTATAGGCTATCAAGTAATTTTTAATTTTTTTGCGTTCCTACTGAAAACGAATAAAATCTCTGCATTTCAAGAAATTTTTTGTTTGCTCACTATTTTATCGATTCTCTTTCAATTTTCACAAAACAATTTGAGGGAGAACGGAGTTCTGATCAATATGATTTATCTCTAGGATTTACAAAAAGAAAGTCTGGGACTGATTTCAAATGTCTCTTACTCATGCAAAACAACATGAAAGGAAACAATATGTTAAACATCTGCGGATAATAGAAAAAAATCTAATGCCTGCACAAATTTAATGACTTCAATCTTGTTCCAGAACACAAAATCAGTAGCAGTAAATGTCCCAAAGAAATCAGTATGGCAAAATTACAGCACCGCAGGGCTGAGCGGCCACGTTATTAATTTAGACGTCACCCAAAATTTAGGAAGAAGTAACGAATTTTCTTGGCTGAGGGGACAGCCAATCGAGCTAATGGAGCAGCTGCAGCTAGCGAGCGCCTCAGGCACAATTGCAGAAAGTGATGCAGGTTTCACTGTTCCAGGTCACCACTCTCATCGACAGAAGCGCATTGGCGGCAAGAAATGCAAGCTTTTAAATGTTTTTCACAGAGCAAGTGCTCTCTGTCAAGTCGCACGCTGCCATCGACATATGCAGACACACCTGCAAGCTCTCCCGCGATAGAAATATTAGGAACGAAATTGGCCCCTGCCTTACGCAGACGTAAGTATTGCATCTCCGGAGTTAACACGTTGACTGTGCATTGGTACATATGCGTGCCGCTAAGTAAATTATCATTCATGTACCAATGTCAATGAACAATTTTTCAATTACTTCGTTACTTTTATTTAAGGTAGACTATGGCATACAAGTTAGAATATTAAAGTGCAGACACGTCTTTCTCGTTATTTTGAAAAAATAAAAATTTAATCAATCAGTACAGAGACGTGTCAATTTTGCCACTACTAACTATACCACGCCAAGCGTAGAAACCGCGCAAAGGCAGTTAACGTGTTCAAATCATTAAACGAACAATCATCAACTATGTCAAAAACTTCTACAAAATTGAAACTTTCTTCGAGTAAATTTGAACTTTCAAGCATGCGATCATTTGGGGTCGCTTTGAGGGTAAAACTTTAGTTTCATGTCAAGTGCAAAGATCTCGTAATAAACGTGACATTTTCAACATTACAAAAAGGATCTCAGCAAACGTTCGTAAATACTTATATTTTGAGCCCGATAAAATATATTCAAGAAATACATGTCAAGTCTAATTTAGGCCTGTCAAAGCTGTAAACTCTCACGGATCATTCATGGAACTCATTTGAATCGCTTTTTATGGAATCTGTCGGATCTCTGCTGGCCTTGAGGCAGAAAGAACTTCATAATTTAAACAAAATTGCATTACTGTTTTGGAAAATTTACCCAATATTCTTGTTTCTACCATAAATTATCACAAATTAGAATCACCTCCAGTTACATCGATGAGGGAATAAATTTGATGAATAGTTTAGAAAAATATTAAAAACTCATCAAATTCAACATAATTTACTAAAAATAACCTAACATTCTCTATTTTATGTTTGGCAATTGAGGCTATGGAATATCATGTAAAAGAATTTCAATAGTTAATTTAAATATATATAGTCAAATTAGTTAGGTAGGCCTACCCAACTCAAATTGTTATCCGAGATAAGCTATTTTTATAAATTTTCAAGAATTCCTCATCATGTGAATTATCGATCATATTACATCATTCAATTAAGTTTAAATTGCTTCTCAGGCTGGCAATTTCCGCCCAATTAATGTCAGAGAAACTACGTCGGCTGCACTCGCAGTAGAGATTGATTTGCAGTCAGAGCTTTTGACTATTTGGAGACTTAACGACAGGCGCATGCCATGTACTGGACTGTATTAAAGTGCTGCAGGATTGGTTCTGAGGCATTTTTATTACCGTCATTGATGCACAAGTCCTGCTCGTTTCTACGATCATGAATGATTATAAATAAGTTTCAGTATCCCTTACCACAACGAAGATATTCAGGATGAGGAAACACGACGGTACCATTTAGTATGGAGTTAAGGGAATGCAAAATCTATGAATAAGGATTGTTCCCGCTCAGGATATCCTGCGCATAGAAACCAGTTGAGAAAAATTTTATGAAACAAGATGAAATTTGAAGAAGAAGAATAGTGGTGTTGAAAAATCGGAACGCAGTGAACTGAAAAATAGTTTGTCGTTAACATGCCAAAATAATTTTTGTTTCCACGAAAAAAGGGCCTACCCAACTCGAAGCAAAAAAATTCAGATTTTTTATTGAAGGAACTTCTAGTATGCAATGATTAATGAGCACCTTATCCAGTCTATGTCGATTCAAGCATGATCGCTGTTATATTCCACATTTTGAGCCTTCATTTCATTTGAAAAGCTTCAGTAAGACAAATTACTACTTACCTCGATTCACGCTTGACTAGCTTCAAAACACGATTATTTAAATCGTAAATTACAGTATTCAACGACCATTTTTAATTTAAAAACATATAATTAAGCGAACACTCGAATGTTGTACTGTTTGATTGATATTCGTGATGCGAAGCGAAATTTTTGAGCATCTTCATCCAATAGCCATCTGCAGCATTCCAGTCATCAGCAATACCGAAATACCCAAGCTGTCAAATTTTCAATCGTGGACTTCGTTCTCTCATTGCTGATTCGAAACTTTCGCTGTCTCGCTTGGGCTTCTATGTTCACCTCCTTACCATTATCAGTCAAGTTTCGTACCGATATTTACCTTTGTCCAATCATTTAGGTGCTTCTTACATTAGCAACCCGCACCAGTTACTGCTTGCGTAACTTCACTGCTATCCTCCATTTGTCAAATTGTTCGTGGGTCTCATTCTAAATTCTCTTTGCAGCTCTTTCTCATACTTCTTTTCTAGCGTTCATCAGTCTTCCTGTTTCACGCTGCAACCATTACCTTCACCTCACGTAGACCCTTATAGACCCTTATTCAACCATTACCTTCGCCCAGTAGAGACGCACGGCTCCCTGTTGATCAGTTCCGCCTTGCGCGGCAGCTCGATAACTTTGCCTGGCATATGAACGCATGGCATCTGCTAATTCTGCTTGGTCTTGGAGGAGCTTCCACTACTCGTATTCCCGCATCGGTCGTTTTTCGTCTTCGTCGACTTATCAGAAGATATTTCATTTCTGAATGAAGTTTTGGGAAGTTACTCGGGTATTTCACGTGGGGAGTAGCAAAATGTAGGAATATTGAAAATCCCTCTCAGGTGTTCCAAAAAATAGGTAGACCTAAAATTCTGAAAGCCTCCAGGCACCGAGCAATTTAATTACAATCCAAATCACATAAGTGTATTAGCTGCCATAAGTTCTGAATTTTCTGCACCAAAAGAGACAGTTTTTGAAGTGTACGTCTGCTAGCAAATATTGAAGAGCGACAGGAAAGTATAAGTGATTGAACACAGCAGTTCACGATGTGGATCATCCTAAAACGTAAATCCTTGGTTTTTTAGATTGAGCAAACGATTTATATCACAAAATGTATTTCATTACCCACCCAATTAGTCTAAACGCCAACGCTTAAAATGAAATGACCAGAGCGTCAAATTAGCTATTTTGAAGAGAGCAAGCAGAGGGGCATTTTATTTTTACGCCGACCAACTTTATTTATTCTTATCCTCCCTGGACTGCAGCGTCTTTCTGCTGACGCTAGCTGAGTTCTGCTTCAGCTAAATGTTTGTATACCTCCCATTTGAAGCATTGAAAATAAATTCACGTTATTAAACTAGAAATGAAAAGACAACAAAGTTGTGAAACACAATTTCCCATATAAGTATTTGAAAACGCTACCAGATGAAAGTAAAATTTTAATTTCCCTTGAATTTCTTGTAGTAGTAGAGATCGTAAACATGAAATCAAAGATTAGATTAGATAAGATTATTAGTTAGTTTAAGCCTCCCTATCCGCAACAAAGGCTATCCAAAGAGAGGAAGGAAGAAGGCACCATTTAGTATGGAGTTAAGGAAACGCGGAATCTATGCACAAAGGGCACAGAAACAGAAAGCTAAGAAAGAAGATCATGAAACAAGAAAAAGTTGAAGAAGAAAATAGCAGGTGCTGAAAAACAGGACAGCAGTGAACCGAAAAAAGATGGTCCGTAACAAAACCAAAACCTATTCTATTTTAACAAAAAGAAAGCCTACCTAACCTTTAGCCCGGGCCCTCACATTGTCCCCCTGGGAGCGCTAATTCCCGTAGATACAATAGTTGTATCCCCCTGAGGGGAACATGAAATCAAAAGTGGAATCGAAATGAATCGCTGAAATCGGACCTGAGAAAGATCGTATTGTATGGGATAGATTTAAAAAGAGAAGCTTGAACAAGAAAGAATAAAAAGTTACTTATTGTAGCATATAATTCAAAGAAACTACGTTTAGATCAAGCGTATAAAAAAAGAGTACCGCACGCATACGGTTTACTTAGAGCGCCTAATGCGTACCTGATTGCGATGTAGATAGTGAGTTAGTGAACCTCGTCATCAGAATAATATTCTCAGTTTTAAGCATTCAACTCCCATGAACTAAATAGTTAGACTTTACAAACGGGTACTCTTGGTTACTCTGAAACAAGTTATGTCCACTTCAAAATTACCTGAAGAATTTTTAGATGCATCCATGTGTCAATATCCCCAGTATTCGAATAGTAATATTTTTTACTTGCTGCTGATACCAAGTTTTTATTGTTGCCACTGTATTTAAAAACGACCTACACCCAAAGTCAATTCACAGGAAAAAAACAGCCAGAAGCCATTAGCATTCCCATGGCAAAACAAAGCTATTTTTACTTAATCTGGAACACCTGGGCTTTCTTTATCACAAAAACACACGCATATGTGTAAACATTTTTAAGAGCTGTGAAATACACTTAAAATATTTAGACAGTAGCGACTTACGCGTTTACGAAAGAACGAGGGCGAAATAAGCCATTGCAAATACTTTCCTTTGCAAACTTTACAACTAGGCTGCTATCATAGCATAAATTATATGAAATACACTAGTCTCACTTTATTTCTGCGACTATTGTTTTGCCACATTGGACCAAAATAATTTTCTGTACCAATCAAGAGGAATTTTCGTACATCCTGAAGATTAAATTATTCGGCAAAAAAAAATCGGCGTAGAAAACCTGCTTGTAAAAAAATGAAATATTAGTCCACATTTTTCCTCTAGTTTTCGTTATCATAAAAAGTCATTCAGGAAAATCCATCGCTCCAAAACTCTCGTAGTTATTTCATTCTAGGCAGGATTCAATTTTTGTCAGAGCTTCATAATAGATTCTACGAACCTAAGAAGCAACATTCACTGGAACGGATCAGTAAGAATGATCAAGAATGCTGAAATCTACCGATGCTCCTTAGCTTATGACGACATAACAAACAGGATGTCTCTTCACCATTCTGCGTTGCGCCAGAAAAAGCTAGCTGCTGTATACCCATACGTTGCAGTAATCCATGAGATGGGTACACAATGCCCTTTATGTAGCGTTCTTTGTTGAGGTTTCTCTTATTGATTAATAAAAAAGGAGCATCTATTTCTCCGGAACACCCATCTAAGCAGTTGCTAATGATGGTTTCAGTGTCCTGAAGAGTAACTCATTCAGCAGAGAAGCACGGCTTCGACTTGATAGTAAACATGATCTTTGTGATTCAGTCGGTTGAACAGAAAATATTCTGGTCTCCGGGAAAAATATGTGCAGAGCACAATGCTAAACCAACTGATATATTCCTTTTCAGAAATTATTTTGCTGCGGTTGCGGAAAAGCAATTTTCATCTCCTAATCTTTTGCGATGACATTTTCGGGTCGTTTCAACAAATCCTACTCTACGAATGCCTGTATTTTAGCTTTTATGACAGTTTCTTCGTTCCTCTTCATGGGCTATACTTTTTCTCCCCCTCAGCTGATGGATATTGGCATACTGGGCAGGCAAGGGGGTCGGTTCGCCGAGGACAGTTTTTATTTCAGCCTAAGCTATTTCTTTAAATAAATTGCCCTTTCGGCAAGCGTAGAATAGAAGGTGAATCGTTTGAAGTTTTTAAATTTTCCAAGTCGAGTACGCCTCTTTGACACCGCAAGATTCAGAACTTTCAATGTAAAATTACTGTTCCCTTTGAAGTTTAACACACTTTCTGCTCAGTTAAGCTGTAATGGAAGAGAAACTCCATGAAATGCTAACAAAAGAGTTACCTCAGAGATTCGAAATTGTAGTGTCTCGGTTGGAACAACTTGCTACGCTGATAGAAGAGAGCTTGATCATCTCGATGAAACGAATCTTTGGAAAAAGGATGGAGAAACAAGAGATACAGATACTCGTGTAAGAGGTCGGTTGTACGGTACGCCGGCCTCACCAACGAATAAATGATGAGGCCCAACTAACTCCAATCCAGACCCTGAAAGAAATGTTGTAGGCGCTGGAAGAAGTTGTTAAATTTTCATTTAACATCAACGCACAGTGCAAAAAGTAAGTCTAAAAATATTCGAAAATATTTTTAACTCTGAAAATTTATCGTTTTTCATTATCATCCAATAATAATTTATTCTAAGAATAAAAACCAATTTTCTAACTGTTTCTGTGCGATACATCTTGAAAAGCTATATTCTCACTTATACCTAACGAAACCAATTTCTTAAGCAAAATTAAAACTCAGTGAACTAAGAATTTCAACAGCTTTTCATCATGTTCCTGACACCAGCGAAGAGCACCTCCGTGTGCTAATGACCCCCTAAAAAACATTGAAAAATTGTTACTTTTTTGCCTGTATTTTTTCCTCCTCCCCAGAAATTGAGGACTGAGAACGTGTTTCAATTCAAGTGTCAACTTGTATTGATATCCAATAAGGATTAAGGCGTTTCCGAAGTTTTTCGATAAATGGTAAAACATTGCAAACAAGTGGGACTTGCCACAGCTCCCTGATACAAGCAGAAGAATCTTGGTAGCCTGGTCAAGTGAGAGCGTCTTCTCAGCTGGTTTACAATTCTTTTTTAGCTGTACTAATTACGGAAGAGAGGAAAGCATCGAAATTTTATTATTCATCTCTACGCAAATATATATTTTCGTTGCCTACTGTCTCAATGTTATGTGAAATTTAATAACTAGTAAAAACAACGCACATTAAAAGGAACTGGAAGAAGTAATACCCTGCCTCTAATCTGTAACATGAGAGATTCGTAAACAAACCCGTTTACGTCATTGTGGATAAATAAAACAGCATTTTAGTTGCACTGCCTCGAAGAATTGTGTTTTTAAGGTACAATTATTCATATCTAAGATTCCATTGCAAGCAGTTGATACGTACACGAAATGGAATAAATTAATAGCGTCGAACACGTTAGTGAATAAAGCAAAATGTGTCATGACAAAAAGAAAATCGGAGTTGAGACAATAAATATGCAGACGCACTCAAATTAAGGATGAATATTGAGGAACTCATAGGTGCATAATTACTATTATATGCGTTGTATTCAGAATTTAAGAGTCGATTTCACACATCAATCTTAAATATAGTGAAAAAATCCGTGAATTTTAGATAAAAATTGCGACGAGGATGCAAGAATTTAGTTCGTCAAGCAAACACAAATGCATCCAAGAAACGGAGCGAGGGTTACAGAGAAGAGGGGTACTGTACAATTCTGAGGTGAGGAGCGAGGGTTACAGAGTAGAGGGGTACTGTACAATTCTACGGTGAGGAGCGAGAGCTACAGAGTAGAGGCCTAGAGGGGTCCTGTACAATGCTGCGGTGAGGAGCGAGAGCTACAGTAAGGAGCAATACTTTACATTTCCGAGGCGACGAGCGGTAATGACAGCGGTAACGAGCAAACATTATTGCTGTGAAGTAATACTGCCTTATAACCTCAACAAATACGATGATCAAATACCTTCCTGAACATGATTCCCTACGTTTATCTTTACACCCCGAAGATTGCCAAGTCTCTTTTACCCGTCTAATTCATTTCTATGATGTCACCCCCATAAGAGAATAGCACAATACTGGAAATTAATACATATGCCGTTTATCAACACGGTTAAAACGCATAATAATTTTGCGCGTACAAATTAGGTTGGATAAGTTACTTTGGGCCTCCTTAACTACTTTAAAGGTGTTCCAAGTCAAAGGCACCATTAAGTATGAAGTTAAAGAAATGGGGAATACATGCAAAAAATCTACTCCCACACTTGACCAACGTATATAAACAGAAAGTTAAGAATTAAGTTCATGAAACTAGACTAAAGCTGAAGAAGAAAGTCAGAGGTACTGAAAACAGGACAGCCGTGAACCGAAAAAATGTGGCTCGTATCAACTTACAGAAACAAAAATCCTATTGTATATCAACAAAAGGAAGACCTACCTAACTTTCGGCACAGGACTTGAAATTTTTCTCTTCGGAGGGCTAATATCCATACAAACCATAGTTGTATCCCTCTTAGTGGCTACGAGCACAAGTTATCTGAAGTCCCCTACCCTTTACATCCTTAAAGAAAACAAGTATTCTTCAAATTGAAGACAAGTTTGCCGCCACTGGGACACACACCCCGGCCATGCCGCCGCTGGTACACCCTACATACATTCCGCCGTCTTTAAAGGCACGAGCGCGCGCTCTGCTGCGGCATCATTCATTATTCAGGAACAGAACAAGCGCTCATGCCTGCCTGCTCTTGAAATAGAAGTGAATGGCTAAAGCTGCCCATTCATTGTATTGTACAAGACGCCCCTAAACAGCCCCACACAGGTGCCACACAGGTGCCATACAGGCGCCACACAGGTGCCATACAAGTGCCACACAGGAGCCACACAGGAGCCACCCAGGTTCAACGCAGGTGCCGTCTGGTGTGGTGTGTGTGGGATGGTATCTGACTTCAGCAGGGACCAGATTATATGCCACTAGTCTCGTGTGCCACTAGTCTCGTGTGCCACTAATCTCATATGCCACTAGTCTCGAATATGTTGACATAATTTACTTTCTCTCTATTCACTACTTTGTTCTATCCTATTGTGCTCTATTTTATACTTTGGCGCAGCAAAGCTACCGAGTAGCTACAAAGCTACTTTCCCGGTGGCTTCGTTGGGTCAGGAGTGAAAAGAACGAAGTGACACTTTTACAAGCACATAGAGTAAATGTTTTCGAAAATATGAGTTCATTTGCGCAAACACTCCATGCAGAAACAATATTTCCATGAGACAAGACGAAGTAATACCCTCGTGGGATAAGTTCCCTAGAACCAGATGCAGGCTTGATTTGACCACTGGAAGTTCACACGAAATTCGAAGCGCCGAAGGCTCGTCCCAACAATGAAATGCTCAACTACTCCGTCCACCACTTGCATTTCAAGTCAAGCTTCAAATCAAGACACTGTGATGCGTCTACGAACAACCTCTGTATCAGAACAAACAGACATATATATGTATACCAGGCTTCTCCTCCCTATGGGAGGGTAGCCGACAGCAGGCCACAGTCATCACTCTTGGTCACTAGGAGGCGAGAGAGGCAGCACTGGCTGCACCAGAACTGCCAGGATCAGCACCAGCCCAGCACAACCCTCTTCCACAGTCAAGCCAGACAGCCATAGCGTTGGTATCAGAACATGCCAACACTAAATGCTGACCGGCATTTCACGTCACATCACTTCGAGTGAGAGAATAAAATAAACACAAAACAAGTAAGTGGGAGAATAAAATAAGTACAAAATTAAGAATTGGGAAAATAAAATAAAGAAAATAAGTTAGTATAAGAATAAAATAAATAAACTAAAAAAGTGTAAAAAGGAAGTATACAAACAAAATAAATAAGAGAATAAAATAAACAAAAACTAAATAAGCGGGAGAATAAAATAAACTCAAAACAAATAATAAGAGAATAAATTAAACGTAAAACAAACAAGTGGGAGAATACAATACAAACAAGAGGGAATAATATACAAACAAGGGGGAATACAATACAAAGTAAGGCGGCACTCATGAGGCTCACAGAATGGCTGCACGAGACACGCTCGCTGAGCCCGGCCGTTGTGACGCCGCTCGCTGTCACCAACAGCTGTTGTATCATTTAACGCTCTCGTATCGTACGTAGCGTACATGTTTTCAAAGTACAGTTTTACATGTTATTTTCAATACCATCGTTAGTAATGTACACGATACCTCAAAAGAGTCACTGTTAATACATGGATCGCACTCTATTAAAGTTTTCTGAACTATACCATGCACTACAGGCACAAATGCAGCATAAAAATACATATTTCTCCCAGAATGCGCTTTAAAATTCATATCAAAGTTATACAAAAGTTCATGTGAACTCCAGAGGGAAAAATATAATCATTGACAAGAGAGATATCTTCCAATGAGGAAGTTAAAAAATTAAAAAAATTGCCCAGGTTATTTAAAACATTCCGAAGACGTTATAAACGCAGCATTCTCCTCGGTTATCTTCGGCAAATAAACTCACGATAATTATTTAATTACAGACTCCAGATAACACAACGTAATTAATGAGAATTTTGCACCAATATTATAAGCGGACCTGCATCTGACAGCGCGGGATTCCAGCAAGGAGGAACGATCGTCATGGAAACCGAAACTTTTGAGAATAGTTTGAAATAACTCTCTAATGATGCATTTTTCTCTTGAAAAACATATTCCTACGTTGTTTTGATCTCTAGCACTCTCCTTTTCCAAAACAGCCAAATCATCACAAAAATGTCAACCGGGTTTTGTTTTCTTCACATTAGAGCTTGAATAGAAACAGGGGCACAATTACAAGGAATATAACGAAATTACAAAAGAAATACTAAAACATATAGATCTTTAAGTTTACATCCAGAAATGGATCGAGTTGTGGCAATGAAAAATTCATAAATAAATTCTCTCACGGAACATTAATCCGTCATTACTGCGCCATTCTACCACATAGTAGCAAACACGATCATTAAAATAGAAAAAAATCGCGCTGCGGTGTGTAATTGACTCAGCTGATGGTGTGGTGTGTAGCTGGCTGACACAGCTGAGACTGCGGTGTGTAGCTGACGCAGTAGTCTCCAGACTACAGGCTGACGCCAGCGCACCTCACCGCTGGAGCGTACAGTCCCAATAAACCACTGATGAGCTTTTCCGTGAAGGTCTTTCATGAACTCCTGTTGCGAAATTATTTCAAAAATGTCCAAGACAATTTACAGGCATCAGTGCAGGGTAATCCGCTTATGGGAACAGAAAATGAGAAGTCATTTTCAAAGGAAATTCTGAGAAAAGGTCTCCAAGTCTGGAGCCCACGTCATACAGGAAGTAGCTCCTTATGATTCTTCAAAAATTATTTCAAAGTTTTCCATTGATCACTTCTCAGACTTGGATGTGACCTCAAAGCATATTTAATGAAGAACTTACGTCTTGTGAGACTCGTTCGATTCCTACAATATTTCAGAAAGTCATGGTGCTCATTAGGGTCAAATTATGTGCACTGAATCCTGAGAGCAGAAACGTACAGTAGAATATGAATTATTTATTACCATACATCTAGCGCCTAAAAAAGTTCGCACTACAAACATTGATATACAGTTTTTAAACCGTTACAAACTAGAGGAGTCAGTGCAGTAGTATAATCACAGTTATAATGAGACAAGCAAATACCTCAATACAGCATACAAGTTTTGCAACTTATGTAAATTCGAAGACGAAAAAATCCCAAACAAGAATTGGGGAAATATTTTGAAGCTGGTACGCAAAAGTTCCTAAGCTGATTATTCTATTGGTGCAACGCAAGAACTTTTCTGAGACCAAGAAGTCGGCGCCGCGCTTGAAAACTTTCCGCCCCGTGTTTAACAAGCTCACTTCAGCTCGGTCGCCGCAAAATTATTGGGAAAGTGACGAAATATCAGGGATAGTTCTGAAAATTGCGTAATCATGACGTGCTTACTCTTTGTATGAGAGATGCTTGGAGAATCTTGTGCTAGTTTGAAATGGTTTTATCAATTTGCCCAATATATTGATGGGAAACTTACTTTTAGAGTTAGGGTCCGCGTTTTGCTGACTCTGATTTTTATCTTCTCTCTCACATTCATTTCATTTCCAGAGAATTTGAAAGACACCTCATGCCCCATCAAATTAGATTCGGATCTCGCTACGACTTTTGAGGAAACTTCGCGTCAACTAGAAGGACTTGCTGTGAAAGATGGCAACATTCGAGCATCATTCCCGCCTATCTCTGAAACAGAAAACCAAACGAGCTTTGATGAAGAATTGAGCACTGAACTTCACTTCCTTAGCTTGACACAGTCTATTTAGCTTTCGTTGAGGGTAGATATTATACTCACACACCTAGTGGTTCTCTTTACAGTATTACAACTCATTTGAAACAATGTTGTGTAAACAGTGAATGAAAATATTAGTGAAGAAATAAATTTTCAGGTCCACAATACAAAATTGATTCATCTGCTTTCGATGAAGAACGATGGAGTTCTATCATATTCACAAAGCAAATTTTCAACCAGACTCTGAGCTACGAAAAGAAATTAAAGACAAAAATCAAATATAAAATACCTGATAAAACGACTGCTAATAGAATTTGTATAAATTAATTTGGCAACGCGCGTAACTAAAGGTCTGATAATATCAGTGCAAGCCTCTAACGAAATAGCTAATGGAAAGCACTCGATTGAGAGAGGCCTCCAGTCATATAATAAGTAAGCCACTCCGAGAGATAGAATACAATTCAACCTGAACTATTTCAAAATAATGAAACGGAAAAAAACGTAACGTACGACAAGAACCTATTGGTGGGTGAGCATACTAAAATTTATCGAGTTTCAAGTCATTTTTTGGCAAACGAATAATACGCTCGAAAATTAAAAGCAGCCCATTTTAGACGAAACTTAACTTTTTCACCAGGCAACGAATAACCAAAATATTTTGGCAGTAAAGTATCACCAGGTTCAGCAACTATGTCTCGACCCGTAGAGTGAGCGAACACGCCGCAAATCTGTGCGAAACATCAGCAATCGAAGAAGTCAATACACACCACCAGTATACTGTACCATTGATGAAGACGAGATCCATCTGTAATGTGGTCGATACATCAATGAAGACATAGTATTTGAGGCGTAATTCAGAAAGAGGTGCTCGATAAAGCCCACATCTGGTCCGGTGTCGGCTGTTGGGCCCCTTTGATGGTGTCTTCCGCGGTAGAGGAAACATGGTAGGTTCAGCCCAGTCTTTTTTTCGTCGACGGTGTGGTTTTGCTGACGTCATGGCAACGAACCAATAGCAGCGCTCAAATTGCATTTGGTAGCACTGCTACTCCCAAATCTGGTTCCGCTATTGACCTAATAACATTGCGTTTTGGTAACGTCATGAAGTTTGTTTGAAATAAAGCCTTTCTATTGGCTAGCCGAACACGAGGAGGTGTATTTATCCCATAGAAATGACCCTACCTCGTTTCCTCTAACGTGGTACCTTCAGCGCATGGCGTGTGCATGGCGTATTTGAACTACAGACTGACCAAAATGAAAAATATCGTGCCGGTCGAAAAACATATTACAACAAAATTTCTCAGTGAATGTTCTCACAGTATTCATCGATAGAATAAATTAAGACTTCTGCCTTACAAAAATTATTTATCATACGGAATGCGATAGCAATAAGAGTTGAGAAAAAAATAAATATACCATAAAATTGGAAAAAATCAGTAGTAAACAGACAACGAAGAATATCGTATGAAAGATTTACGTGTGTAAACGACGTTTCTAGGGTTCGCACACAATCAACTAAAAATATATAGGAAAAAATCATCTGTAAAATAAATTTTCCGTCACGAATTTCGATTCTGAAACAAAACGTTTACATTGCATACGTCTATTGAGCGTCATACTATTTCCAACCTTAGCAGTAATTGCTCTAAAACATCGAGTGGGTTATTTATTGTTACACCGAACTTAATGAAAGCATTAATTACATTTCGAGTGAATGTACCTCCTTTTCATTCAATTTAAGAAATTAGTGTACATATTACGCTCACATACAATTGTTATGTCGGGTGATTTCTAAATATGGGGCCTGAAAGAATATTGAATAACTCCCACATCATTGAATTTATTTTAAAAATAAAGGATTTGTGAAACCCTGAAAAATGCTGTTATTATTGGATATGCTTGTAACCAAAATACACTGTCAGGCGTAAGAGCCACATTCAAATAAAAAATAAATAAGATTTAAGCATTACTCCACAAATGATAAATGGGACAAGCGTTCAACTCATCTTCCTTTCGAGATATCTTCTCTCTGGCCAATCACCCTTGAATTTTTTGCTCTGGGGATACCTTAAAGAAAAAGTTTACCTTAAAAAAAGCAAATCTACAATAGATCAAAGCATTCACCGAAGAAGAAATCCATTGAATTTTATCTGATCTCACTAGCGCCGTGATGAAGAGCCTTCGTAATCTTGCTGTTTTTGTCGGCAGTCAGGGGACTCAAGTGCATGAAGAATATCAAGTTCAAAAAGTAATCAGAATGAAAATTGTAATTTTACAGGATTTCATGAAAACTTTTTTTTAAATCCTTTCATTAAAATGGGAGTTATAAAATGTTCTTTCGGGCGCACATCTAAAAATTCCCCTGCAGAAAACCTTACATAAGTTACATTCTGACAGTAGCACCTTACTTGATGAACGAGATATGAAGTATGTTTATGAGATGGGCAGTCAATAAAGAAGGGAGCGAGAACGGAAGTCAAACAGCGTGATAACGAAGCTAGGTAAAAAATGAGCTGCAGAGCGTTTGCTAAGCACAAACAGCCCATATAGAAGGTCAGCCCGGAATATAAGGGTGTACTCCGTGCTAAAAATGCACACCTGATGAGGGAAAGTCAAGAAGAGGAGACGCACAAGCTGCAAGCAGCAATGTAACTAATTGCTATACAAAGAACAAAAGATTTACAAACCTATATAATTCGTAAAAGCAGGGAACGTCAGAGCTTGAACTGTTTTTTTTTCTGCGATGATGAAATTTATAAGGACATTTAGCACCGAATTATGTTACACTGCAGGACTAGGAGAGGAAAAACTGAAACTTCCTGGAAAAATTCTTAAAGATTATTGTTATTGAAAACTTCTTCAGATCAATCGAATGATGATTGAACAGAGCCGATTAAAAACAATTTCGAGCAAAAAAAATATATGATCAGTCCCCCTCCAACTTAATGTCTTGGCGCGATGAAATTAAGAAGCATTTCATCCCCAAATATTTATAAATTACGTTTTATAGCTAATTAAAATGAGCAAAATAGACTTGAAGTTGGATGAAAGACCGCACCCTCATTGTTGAACATCAGAGGCTATAGGCAGTGCTTCGGCACTACATTGTATTTATCATCTTTTATGCGAGGAATACACATGAATACTCTTAGGCACAATACCGAATCGCAATATATTCAAGCGATGGAAGAAGAATAACTAACATCTACCAACCGACATCAACTACTAGGTGTTGCGTGAAGCATCACAGTTAATTCATGGCACAATGCTTCACAGCTTGTTATACCAAAAAGAGTACCAATCGAAGTTTATTGTACCGTCAGGAGGCATTGGACCAATACACAGTACCGAGTGTTACGACGCGCGATATTTAATGAGCTAACGTTAGAGGTGAACCGAGACGTCAAAAACTTCGGTTGTTTGTCGTCCAAAGCACGGCAGAGAGCACTAATAAATGCCTCGCACATCTGTACAAGGCATTGTACCAACATACAGCGTGTTGTGACATGCGAAATGAGCAATCATAAGGACTGCACGGAGCTGTCAAAAGGAAATTCAAATGCAATTCCGCAATCCCCGAAGGCAAAACGAATCTGGCGCCCTGTCACAGATAGGCTTTTTAAAAGTCATTGCAATTAAGCACATAAACGCTCGCGAAGTGGGAAGGATAAAGCGTTTTCAAATGTCATTACCTGAGAAAATTAAAGCCCGGTTAAAACAAAGGCCATCACCGAATATTGGTGCTTATGAGATTTTACGGACATCAGCCCATTTTCGGTTCAAATGAAGACAAAACTTTTTCCAGTGAAAACTGAACAGAAAAAATTTAAAACAGTCTAGTCAAACATTGCTATGAACGCTGTAAGTTGTTGAAGCGTACTTGGTTGTATGTTTTAGCAATAATTCGTTGTTCAAATAAAATATTCGACTCGAAAAATATGGAAATCGTTACTTTGCTGAACTCAAATCACTCTGTAAACACAGCCTGATACATAGAGCAAAATTTCTGGTAAAGGAAACATCGTTAAAGAACATGAAAATGTGGTCAAGCCGAAACCTAAGCACACCAAGGAGCAGTTACACTGAGAAAAATTTTGTCGTAAAAGCGGCACACTTTTGTGTGTCAAGTTGTCGCAAAACCGGCACACAAAAGTGTATTTTGACACACTTTTGTGTGTCTAGGTCTTATACGACACACTTAAGTGTGCCAACCGTGACATACTTAACGTAAGTTAATTTTATTTCACATAAATATTTCACCTTCTTGAACTAGCATCTAAAAACACTGATACACATGCAATGTCCAAGAATTAAAAGAAAAATTAGCGAAGATATGAAGGTTTTTTGGGGGAGAATTGTACTCCAATCACAAAATTGAAACAAAGTTCGGTTTTCTGCAAATAATGTTGAGCCATTTGAAACCTGAATAAGTGCTTCAAGTCTCTCAACCGCTTTAATATGTGGTCATAGGAAATAATTCAATGTGTATCGAAATATTTCGGAATGGCCGTTTGACACACCCAGGTGTGTCAAAATTTCTCTCAGTGTATTAATTGTGAGGATAGATCAAGACACTACTGAAGTATCATTACACTGGAAGGAATCAGACTCTATCGAGTTCATATGATGTTCTCCACACACCTCGCGCGAATGAGCAGAGAAATGAAGCAAACACATTTTGAAGATCTAAATTTAGAACTTTCGAACATGTAAAAATAACATCTGAGAGAATTCAAGCTCAAAACTACGAACTTTTTGCTCCAGTTTGATTAAAGCAAACAAGTTCGCAAGTTTTATTTTCTAGAGGAGGATGAGGAAAATTCATATTTCATCCGGAAGCACCTAAAATAGAATTAAATCTGTCGAACATATGAAGTTATATTTGTTGTGAGGCAGGAAACGCCTGAAATCCTCAAACGTGTGTTTTGGTTGTTGTATTTCCAAACTGTCGAATCTCTACAGTAAAACAAAACACATTGGTGTATATAAAAAATTCAAGCGCGGGAATATTTCTGAGCATCATTATTTTACAGTATAAAATAAACCGAAAGAATAATGAATCATCGCTGATTCTTTCGTCGGTTGTCGAAGAAAAATGCGTAACTTTCTTCTTCTGATCACACCACCTGACGAAAGTTACATTGCTTGTGCATACAGGGCGAATGAGATTTCTAAAAAAAATGAGATTTCTTCTAAAATGGTTAATAAGTAACATGATAAAGCCCCAATGGAATTATGAAAGTTGAAAATATGTCTAATTATGTTGAATCAATACCGAACTAAAATTATTCGTACAAACTGTTATCCTGAAGTGTAGGGTACGGCCTGTAATTTACGATTGTCACACATTGCAAATCTTTTATTTTCATTTTCTGCTACTTAGATAAACCACTAGTAACAAAGTCAGGATTACCTATGATGGATACTAAATAGGCCAAATAATAAATTATTAGTTTAAGGCTCTACTAGATCGGCTAAATAATAAATTATTAATTCAAGGCTCATTAAGCCCAACAAATGTGTCAATGAAAAGGAAAATGGAGGATAAAATTTCGTTTAGAATTCAAGGAACGAAGAATCTACGCACAAGATGTGCCCCCACACTCAGCGCATAGAAACGGTTAAGTTGAACGAAATTTATTAAAGAAGAAAAAAGAAGGAAAAAAATATTTATTACAGGAAAATAAGACAGCCCTTACTAACCTGAAAAAAGCCCACAATTATAAAAAAAAAACTATTTTATTTAAAAAAAATGAAAGCTAACCTAACCTCCCGATCACGGGCTAACATCTTCCTCAAGGGAGCGCTAATTCTCAAAGGTTGAATAGTTGTATCACCATGAAGAATGATGAATAATGGACCTCGAACTTCTTATGTGTTACACTCACAATATTCGCATATTAGGAGTCAATGTATTAGCAATCCAGTGCCTCAAAAAAGTCACACAAGACTCTCTGAGGTGCCGCACTTGAGGAAGGCCGCTGCGACTCGCTGTTCGACACGTCTATGGACAGAGTTCATAAAAGAATTCATTGGTAGAATTCACACAAGTTACACTCATTCCCAAAATGCTTTAGGAAATCACTAAGCATTTTCAACGTAGAAACTATCTAAGATTAATTGACCGAGAAGATCCATTGCGAGTGACACTTCTCTTACAAGCGAAAATACATACTAACATTTGGAAAGAAGTTTTGCAAATCCATAGTATACGGATTTTAGTACAAATATTTCACTAACCAAACAAAATTATCCAATGATAAGCTAATCAATTAGTCATGTTACTAGAAGGGGGAAATGCGACCTTATTAAGAAAACTTGAACACGTAAATAAAATTTGCTAAATCATTTTTTATTAATTGAAAGAGTCAACACTAGCAGGGAGACATGCGAGTGCTGAGTTATTCACTGATCACAATAAGCCAGGTTTCAAAATACACAGTGAAAATTAGAGAAATAAATCATATTAATTATAATTTCATCAAATATGGCAACGGCGATGAGGGCTTGACCAAAAAAGGCAACCAGTAGTAACCTTATTTCCCTGATTGCATCTAATGTTGACAATAAGTAGGCACAAAAACTGTACACTATTTGCTGACATTCAGTAACTCATGCACGTAATTTCAAAAAATCACATTTTTACAGGCTATATTTCTTGAATTTAGGCACCCGAGTTCGATGACAGCAGCATATCATTAATTTTCACGGGGTAGAGCAGAACGTGAACTGAATCACGTTAACAAAATCATGTTGCCCGGGAGCACAGCGTGTACGGTATTGTGAGAAATACCTACTTCGAACCTTGATCTCGCTTTGGGCCCGACCCGAAAAATTCCACGGTTTTATTTTCACGTTATCTCATAAACTTTGTCTAACTTAATTTATTTCAAGTGCGTTGAAGTATAAACTTTGCTGCTATTTGGTCCCCTTAGCTTCCATCACTCCTAAAATTTAGCAAACCTAAACGTTGATTTATAAGCTGAACGAAAACAGGTTTGCAGTGAAACGTTTATGTCCTATTCGTTCTCTTGAATAGTTCCTCCACGAGTAACATGATGCACAGAGCAGGATCGGTATTAATATCACATGCCACCTGAATACTGAAGAAAATCATTTGAACAAAGAGTGAAAGAAAGTTAAGGACAGCTTACATACCTAACTAAGCAGAGGTGAAACATATATTTTCTTAAATGACAAATAAAATCAATACAATCAATTTCTACATGTCATATGAAATAAAAAAATCAATTATTCATGAGCAATAAAATTAATTTTACATGACCAATAATAACAATCAATTAATCAAGTTATGTGCTCATGAGAAGGCTCAAAACGGAGCTCACTCTCGCGACCCAACGACACGCCGCTATTCACAGCTACCACGAACCTTCTGCCGTTGATGAGAGCAAATTTATAAGACTATTCGAACTCGTTAGAAGACGTCACTGAAAACTTGGAGACCGTGCTCTTTTCATTGGCATCTAAGGTTCTTATTTCAATCTAGGCTTTGGCCTCACCTCAATTTTTTCGTTGACACCTAATTTTATATTCAAATAGGCACGATTTTGATAAAATAGGTGAATCTAATTTAACCCTTTAACGCTCACATTTTTATACTCATATTACCGTTATCACAACCACTATCATTAAACCGACACTGGCATTAGGTAGTCACTGTTATCAAGATGTGGAAGGAACTGCCACTCGGCAGTGAAGTTCAAAGGACACATTAGTGAACAAATTGAATAAGAAATACAATATATTATTGTTATTTTTGAAAGAGGACCGTACAGTCCACTTGGGCGTTAAAGGGTTAACTCGATTTGTGAGCCTATACACATTTTACTATACGTATTCTAAGTTGTAAATTTGAGCATTCGTCCCACTAACAGATGTAAGGCGCGAGCTACAGATATTTATAGATCAAATCATTCAACAACACAAATGCAAGCGCACAAATTAACTTGATTTTATTCTATTTATGGTCAGTGAAAGTGACCGCACCTGAGTCATTCGAATGTGGGTGAAACAATGAGGAAATGAAACAAATAAAGTCCGCATATTAAGAGGTAAACGAAATGGATCTCATCAATCTAACCTCGGAATTTTTAAATGATATCGAATTATTCATTAATGAACTGAACATAAATGTACGTCGTCAAAATTCTCCATCCATTTTCATTTACTCTTTATAAAATAAAATTTAGCCCATCGGTCTTGGTGAACATTGGCGAAAAGATTTCAGTAAACATTACCAACAAATTTTCCTTGAATGTAATCGCGTAATTTACGACAGTAACTCATTAAACCATATTATCAAATAATAATTACATTGGAAAAATCCTAATAATTGCCGAGGTTATCAGCCATCTGTAGATAGTGTTACAATGGATCGATTTGATTATCTTTCACAAAAACCCCACTTTATACGAACCAGAATGAGCGGGTACCCCGAACCCAACGAGCGCTGACAAAGACAATAGAAACTACGGTGACTGAAAACCTATGAACTAATAGACAAATTTAATGGCAGAAATACTACTGGCAGTGCAAAAAATCTGAAAAAAATGCTGCGGAACATCTATGTTGCATGAGTTACTGTACGTTATTTCTATGTGGCCCGAGCGACACATCTAAGTAGCCAGAGTTCGGGAACGTTCGAGCGCTGGTGTTTGGGAGGGTAAACTGACTGCGAGAGTGAATGCTATTCTCATCCACATCGTCCCTGATGCTCTGGTGTGTGAGCGTGATTGATGCATGACGGCATAGGACTTAGGTACCATCCCGAGGATGGGCCACTCGGCTCATTCTTTTTTAAAATTTTTATTATATTCCTTCATTTCCTGTTCGATTAAAATTTCGTCCATCCCAAACAGAATTTCAGCGCAGAAAAAGCGCTGCTTTCAGTATTTACAGATAGAAAATCGTACGAAATTTTAGAGTTTACATGCGCGAAATTTTTGTTTAAGTCGAGCAAAGTGAATTATTGAGCGTTAGCAAAGATATAGTCTTCTGTTTCGGCACAAATAGGTAATTTCAATTTAATATTTGTATTTTTCTTGCTCTCGCAAATTTTCATCTCACAGATTTTCTTGAATGCGCTATCTCTGACCAGATTTTTAAAATATATCTAAAAAAATCTCACTCACATGAATGACATCTGTTCGTGAATGTTTTCAAATAAATATTAAGCAACCAACGAAATGATTAAGATCAGAGATGAATTATTTTTCCAGCTTGTAAACTTTTCTCTAATTGATTGATCATAAGTCGGTTTCAGCCTCCCTCAGCATAACAAAGATGTTCAAAGAGAGGAAGGATGAAAATACCATTCAGTATGGAGTTCAGGGAACGTAGAATCCATTCACGTGTGTTCCCTCACAGGGTCCCCTATAGCGCAAAGAAACAGTACTTCGAGGAGAAACGCTAATAAACAAGGTAGAAATTGAAAAAGAAAATCGGAGGTACTGTAAAACGAGACAACAGTGAACCGAAAACGATAGTCCTTAGCAAAACAAAAAAATATTTAATTTCAGCTCGGGACCTCGCATTTTCCCTTGGGAGTGCCAATTTCAATAGATACAATAGTTATATACCCCGGAGGGGAAACTTTTTCCAAACATTTATCTTTCACAGTAAGACATTGGAACGGAATTACAAGAATCATGGTAACAAATGAAGGCCCGTCAGTTTCTAAGCGAAAGAACCTCAAGAGCAGATTGGAAGCCCCTGGAATCCAATGCGCTAAGTCAAATGAGTACAAATGTCCGAGAGAAAATCCACTGAGTCGTATTCGTTTTTTGTACGTAACCGGATCTAACCGTACACCCGAAAGCAAGTTTCTTCTCTCAGACTTGCCTTTTAATACTGAATGAACGCCGCATTTCTGCGAGCGGATGTTGGTATTGCATTTTCCACGCTGAGTGAACTCAGTAAATTTTAAACAACGACAGTTTTTCAGATTAGATTAGATGTTAGCTTAAGCCTCCTTAACTGAAACAAAGGCTTCCCAAAGAGAGGAATGAGTAAAGTGCCATTTTGTACGGAATTAAGGGAACGTGGAATCTATGCATAATATTGTGTTTCCGTACCAGGTAGTGTTGCCCTACGATCCCCTGCGCATAGAAACAGTAAGTTGAAGAGAACGTTAGGAAACAAGAAAAACGTTGAAGAAGAGAGTACGAAGTGCTAAAACACTGGACGGCAGTGAGCCGAAAAAAGATGGTTTTTGACAAACCAAAAACATTTCGAGAAAAAAATGACCTACCAACTATCAACTCAGGACCTCATATTTTCCCTCGAGTATTGAGCACGATTACACTATATGATTGCTTATTATTTCCATATACCTAGGCATATCAACACACGAATTTACAATATTTATGGAAATGATCACTCTTTACAAATACTTACGATCTCATTTTCACAATGTTTATTCTTGCGATCATAACATGTATCTCTATGCAAACATAATTTAGATAATTTAGATTCTATCAGACAATACGAATGCGCACCATCACACAATAAAAATGCACACGAACACACGATATTAATGCTCACAATCACGCAACAGACATGCATATGATCACACAGTATAAATATTTATGATCACACAAAATAAATCACGATATAAATAAATCATAATATAAACGCTTCAATGATCACGATCACAATTTAAATGCTTCAATGATCACGATCACAATTTAAATGCTTCAATGATCACGATCACAATTTAAATGCTTCAATGATCACGATCACAATTTAAAAGCTTCAATGATCACGATATAAATTCTGACTATCACGCATTGTAAATGCCTACGATCACGTGGTGCATAATCACATAACCACAAGCATCATCAGAGTGGGACGGTAGAGGCGGGATCTGAAACAGGTTCTCTTCTCTGAGCGTACAGTTCTTTACTTTAGCACACAAGTGTGGCACCATTGGGACTGAATCTCATTCTAAAACTAAGTCATTGGCAAAAACACCTCCCTCAATGTTTAATTTCATCTGTAATGGAACTCTATATTCCAAACCGTAATCCTGGTATACGTTCATGGCTTTGATACCGAACACAGCCTAACTTGAACTGCCTCCATTACTGGACTCGAGGGCCAAGACGCGACGCCTTTCGATATGTCGGCCTCAGACGCACTCGACTCCCTCCACCTGAGGCGAGGGACGGTCCTCTGAATAGCCCTCCTGTGATTCCGCGCTCCGTCAAGCGCAATGCTCGGCCACTCGTTCAGCCCATGTGATTGCATCTTATTACTCGCCTCACGCAATCATATCGACTCGCGTATTACTCGCCTAACGCAATCATATCGACTCGCGTATTACTCGCCTAGCGCAATCATATCGACTCGCGTATTACTCGCCTAACGCAATCATATCGACTCGCGTATTACTCGCCTAGCGCAATCATATCGACTCGCGTATTACTCGCCTAGCGCAATCATATCGACTCGCGTATTACTCGCCTAACGCAATCATATCGACTCGCGTATTACTCGCCTAGCGCAATCATATCGACTCCCGTATTACTCGCCTAACGCAATTATATCGACTCACGTATTACTTGCCTAACGCAATCATATCGACTCCCGTATTACTCGCCTAACGCAATTATATCGACTCACGTATTACTTGCCTAACGCAATCATATCGACTCCCGTATTACTCGCCTAGCGCAATCATATCGACTCCCGTATTACTCGCCTAACGCAATCATATCGACTCCCGTATTACTCGCCTAACGCAATCATATCGACTCGCGTATTACTCGCCTAACGCAATCATATCGACTCCCGTATTACTCGCCTAACTCAATTATATCGACTCCCGTATTACTCGCCTAGCGCAATCATATCGACTCCCGTATTACTCGCCTAACGCAATCATATCGACTCCCGTATTACTCGCCTAACTCAATTATATCGACTCACGTATTACTTGCCTAACGCAATCATATCGACTCCCGTATTACTCGCCTAACTCAATTATATCGACTCACGTATTACTTGCCTAACGTAATCATATCGACTCCCGTATTACTCGCCTAACGCAATCATATCGACTCCCGTATTACTCGCCTAACGCAATCATATCGACTCCCGTATTACTCGCCTAACGCAATCATATCGACTCCCGTATTACTCGCCTAACGCAATCATATCGACTCCCGTATTACTCGCCTAACTCAATTATATCGACTCCCGTATTACTCGCCTAACGCAATCATATCGACTCGCGTATTACTCGCCTAACTCAATTATATCGACTCCCGTATTACTCGCCTAACGCAATCATATCGACTCCCGTATTACTCGCCTAACGCAATCATATCGACTCCCGTATTACTCGCCTAACGCAATCATATCGACTCCCGTATTACTCGCCTAACGCAATCATATCGACTCCCGTATTACTCGCCTAACGCAATCATATCGACTCCCGTATTACTCGCCTAACTCAATTATATCGACTCCCGTATTACTCGCCTAGCGCAATCATATCGACTCGCGTATTACTCGCCTAACTCAATCATATCGCTTCACGTATTACTCGCCTATAACTCAATCATTTCAAGTTTTCCAGCATGAACCTGAGAACTTATTTGCAAACTTTTTCTTCTATTTAATTGTTACAAAAATTTTACTTTTTGGGTTTGAATGAAATTTTTGCGATGTTAAATGCATCTTGTGGTTGGTCACCTCCATGCACACACGTCAGTGTACGGAAGATTGCTCTTTATTCCCAGGACCGTCAAACATCAGCATGATGGTGTGGGAAATAATTTAACTTACGTCATAAAAGCGTTCGTCAGAAAATGGAAACAAATCTACTTACAAAATCTATTTTATGCTATTATATTATTGCTGAAGTTCCAGAGAATATAGAAAAGTTTCGTAAAGTAAATGAAATATATTTATTCACATGAAGTATGGAAAGAGGAATCGCACTACGCAAAATACACACACGCAGTGCAATGTAGCACACCTAATTTTTAATTTTCTAAAAAAGAATTATTTTTCTATGGTTAAAACACAGTTAGTGCACCGGAGGATCACTTGGCGTCGCTACGTACTGGAATTCTTCAGATGCTGCTATCACGAATGAGAAAATAGCTCATAATGCTAAAAAATATTATCAGATCTTTCATTATTCATGTACCAGCTCAATATTATGCATTGTGTGAAAATAAATCTAGCGAATAAAAATGAACAAAAAACCACTGCATCAAGTTGAAGGTCGCTCAGACGCGTCAGTTTGCGACATATCTAATTTTTCGAGGGAGCGTAAAGTATCTGAGGTCTACTGAACACCGATTGAATTCAAATAAGCGCTTTTACGTCAAATGAAGGCCCACACAGTTTATTGTCGTCTTTCATGCAGCTGTATTGTGGCTCAGAACTTTTTATCAGTCGTTCGTCGCAGTAAACACATCGGAAGTTTTGATCGGTTCTGTGTCAAAAAAATCCGATCTATATCTCAAAGAATACACACGCCCCAATAATGAAAAGAGCGCTTTCGAACACCCAATACCAACAGTCATTGATGAAAAATTACAGAGAAGGATGGGAATTCCAAAGGTGAGGGAAACAGCAGTCTGCCATAGAATCAGGAGACCTGCAGCTTCCTTTGAAGGACGCTCGACGCTAATCTAATCTAATATATTAGGTCGTAAAGATAAGCAATATTCAATCACGCGGCATTCTTAACACTGACCTCGGCCAAATTGACCCTCGACAAAATATTGTAAGTTAGGTAAAACGGAAATGCAATAAAAATGTTAAAAACATCTTACAGCTTAAATAGACAACGACACTTCACTAATTTTTAGAGTTTAGGCAACCTTTGGAGAATCCTTTATCGCCTCTATTTTTCTAGACGATTCATTTTCACAAAAGCTCACGCAAAAAAAACACATTATGTTAAAACTCTGTTTAAGCCTCTGTAACTACAGCCAAAGTGTTTCCAAGAGAGGGAAGAGGGTGGGGCCGTTCAGAATGGAATCAAGCTAGGAAACGGGGAATCCAAGCCATAGGTGTGTTCCCACACCCAGCGCATAGGAACAGCAAGATTGAAAGAATTTCACGAAATATGATACCAATCAGAGAAGAAAATAATAGATGCTGAAAAAATTCAGTAAACTGAAAAAAGGGTTAGTAACACACACTAAAGCCTATTCTATTTGAACAAAAGAAAGGTTTCCTAACTATCACCTCGGGACATTACATCTTCCCTTGGGTGTCGTAATTCACAAAGAAACAACAATTGTATCTCCTGAGGGACAGTCGCAAAGGAAAACAGAGTAACGATGTTTTTCGCAGGTGCAGCAAACTCGAAAAATCTACTTAGCAAGCATCTTCGAAAACCACAAGACTTTACAATACGTCATCACTCACGTGTGAACAATGCTTTCTTATTCAAAAAGGATTGAGCTGGGTTAGAAAAATATACCTGCATGTGTAAGAAAATAGTTAATTAGGCTTGGAAAAACATTCCATGCATTTCATTTTCCACTCACAGGACGTCTATAATGTAAAAATGTTTCGCCACTGGGTCATTGCCTGTAGCTAGACGTTCATGAAATAAAAGTACATCGATAATGAGAGAGTTCATCACCACGGCCTGCGGCAACGAAAACGCCAAGAAATTCGAAGCCACAATACCAAATTAGAAGAAAAAACACGTTAACTCTGAATAACACTGGCCAGGGTTTTGTCTTTTCTTCTGCCTCTCCGTAGGATTTGAACTTCGGATGCCCTGAAGAATGGCTTAATTCCGTATGTTGTTTTCCGGGAACAGCATGCGATCTCATCTCTTGTTCTCTGCGTTCGTGAAGAGGCTTTATATAGGTTGGGATAAGTCAGGGGCAGAGATTTCTTTTAATATACTGCATTCAAATCCAACTGGAAACAAAAAATTTAGATTTCAGTTAAGCCTGGGATAAAAGTTTGATACTTTGTATACTTTAACGTTCGTTTGTACTGGGAAAAAGTTTGTTTACATTTATAGATGAATGTGATTATTACTAAACACAGCAGAACAAATTTGAATCGCAGCACGTATTAAGACATCCCAGTCCTGCAGTTCAATTCAGCACCACAGTTCGATTGCTTGGTCAATATGGAATTATGTCGATGATAGGTGTACAGTCGTAAAGAAAATGCGTATTATTGCTGAAGAAAGGTAAATACATAAAAAATATTTATGCACGCATGTTTTAAATTATAATTTGCATTTCCGAGCAATTAAAGCGGGAAAAACGAAAGAGAGGCTGTTTCGAGATGATCCAGTTCTCAAGGAGCCTCAGAGCGATGACATTCTAGCCAATTTGCACGTACTAGAGACAACTCCAACAAACTTTGAGAGGCAGCGCTGCAAGAATTCATGGTTATTCAATTTTATCACAGGAAAATGCTCGAGTGGCGCCAAAAAGCAATAGAAACTAAACTTTATCCTTATTTCCTCGCACCAGCAGAGTGCTCCTTAAAGGAAAAAAAAAGATAGTCTCACACTTGAGAATACTTTTCATTGCTAAAGAAAGAATAAACGCGCGCTTTTTAAGTGAGAGTATAGAGAACAAATGTTCAAAATTCAAATCTTCGAACGGAAAAAACATGTCTGTTTAGGGAACGTTTAATATAGAATCAAGAAATCAAATAAAATTAACTCTTTCATTTCTCCATTTTCCACTCGTAGTCTGAGCGAGGCCTGGTGAGAAGAGTGTATTACTTCCAAGAAGTGATACCTTCCTTTATTCCTATTCGAGCGACGAGGTTTTACTTCATTTCGTTGGAGCACCAACACTGCGGTCTTTTGTAATCTGGCACTCGACTGAATAGCTACATCCCAGAACGAGAACTTGAGCCATGTAATAGAGTCATAAGAGTCGCTCGCTCAGCAGGAGTACTGTAAAAATTATCACTGTACCAACGGACGGCAGCGCACTTTGAGACAGTGAAATCATAACCTCATTAAATTTCCAAACTCAAAGTGAAATCCTTGGGATGACATTCAAATTCACCACTGCAGGGAAACTTCGTTCATAGGTCATATCTTGACGATCATTGCAAACGAGGGTATTCTTACTGTACTAATGACAAAAACTGATGGAAATATTTTTTTTCTGTCCTTTGAACCGACATGTGATCAGATATCTTGTAAGCCTTATGTTGCTCTTACAATATTCACTCGTTTGCACAACCAAAGGAGGTAAATGATTACAATCTACCTTCAACTGAACAAGAGTACTTGCAAATCAAGATATTCTACGTGTTTAAAGTGGCAAGAAATTAGCGACTGTAGAAATTTTCCCCATACTTCAAGGGACACCGGCGGAGGCAAGTGAGTTTTTTATTGTTTGGAAATAAACCTTTTTTCCTTATCGTGCAACTGGTGATGAAAAATCCAAGAATGTTCCTTAGAATAGTACTCTTAATTTGAGAGGGGAGATCGAGTGTTTATGAGCAATATGCGTTATAAAGAAAACCCTCCTCTACGTGAGTTGGTCGCTGCAAAAAAAATCGGGGCTATACTCGAGCTGAATCGTCATGATCAAATAGCAAACTAAATTATAAAATTCGGAAGAAGTGAAATTTTTATTCAATTCAGAGAGAAATATATACAATACTAGGAATTATTGACTAAAAATTGCCTGTTCAGTGTTGCTGAATTTGTCAACACAGTAAATATACATTTGTATGTTTACCAAAGAAAGTCACTCCCAAGGTAAGACAAGTTTCAGGTACGGCATGTGGTGTCAAAGTTTCTCATCACCCCAAGTTTCTAAACAGTTGATTTCTAAGCTGTAAATTTAGGAACTTCCTGCGAAACATCGACCTTATGTCCGAAGAACTGTCCATTTAGATTTTGATAAATTTTAATAACATTTTTCATGTATTAATGTCATCAGATATAGAAATAACGGTGAATTAAATTTTTTGTGAGTAATCAATAACGATGGTATAAATTCTAAACTCATATGAGAACATAAAGTGTTAACGAAGAGCATGTTTCTGATTAAATTCAAAAATTTGAATCTCTCATCACAGAAGTTTTTTCCCCAAGATGCATTCTGAAATCAAAAGCCATAAATAACATTTTTGAAGCATTCCTTTTTTGACCGTCCAAAAAAAATAACCTCTCTAGATGAACCAGGTAAGCGGGAAACAATGAGTGTCTAGCGCATTTTGTTATACATGATATCCGTGGGGAGTTCAAAGTATAATAAAAGCTTTGCGCTGGCTGCAGAACATCTGCATGGACATACAAACAAGGATAGGAGCACTCTAGATAGCGCGATCGAAGCTTTAAACACTCGATGTCGGGAGCGCCAATAGACGACCTAAAAAGCCTTATTGATTTCCGAGACACGTCACCATGCAATAAATGAATGCTGAACTCTCTAAATGAAGGGCTTTCTTCATGGTAACTGCAATAAAAACCATGAAAAACGACATGAGTAACCACTCGCATTACTGATTAATGATTCCAAAGCATCGCCATCATATGCAAAAGTAGTACACGATAAGCCCCCCAATCAATACATACGACTAAAGAGAGGGTGCCACAGCAGGGAAAGTAGTTGTGTCATCCGACACACCAGCACACTCTCATATCAAACGTACACATAGACAGCCCTTCTCGTCTCTGCACACTAAAATAAAGGGCTGCCGCCCTTCCGACAAAATACTGACACTCTCTCGCCTTCTTTCTGGCGAGAAAAAAACGTACCGAAAGCTGACACAAGTGACAGCATTTTACGGGAAAATTTGCAAGGTCATAATGAAAATTCGTAATGTTAACACCTTGGCATTGTGTTGCACATAACATTACAAGGTATGGAAAGGGTCGTAAGATGCATGTGTGATATTCCAATGAATTTGTCAAAATTTCATATTTTTGTCATCCCGTATAGCTTCTAAAGTTTTCAATTCGAAAAAACAATTATTTTGAAATTAATCAGAGAGCCAGCGTTAAACTATGGCAGCAGTATAGTAGTTAGTTTAGGGCTCCGTTTCTATTATAAACATATAAAATTAACTACCGGACTGCTGTCATTATATGATCCTGGTCGGTATAGGGAAGATATTAATTTCAAAACAACCTTTTCTCTCTATTGAAATTTATCACAGATTATAGAGCACAAATTAGCTTAAAAGTTTGTTTAATCATTCCTATTCACAACTAAGCTCTTCTCAAGAAAGGAAGGCGAAAGCACAATTTATTATGCATTGTGGTTTATATGTTGCACAAAGAAACATCAAGATTGAAAAAAGTTCACGAAACAAAATAAAAATTGAGATAGGAAGTAATGAGTGTTCAAAATGAAGGAGACCAGTGAATCGAACAAGATTTTGATTACATTAATAAAAAAACTCTTCTGCCACGGCAACCACAGTTTTTGGAAATAAAGTACAGAGCTTAAATTTAATCGTGCCTTCAATAGCTGATGTATAAGTTCATAACGTTAGGAATATGTTGGTCAAAAAATATATCACACATTCATATATGGAGGTAGAAAAAACATATTTTGGGTGCAGTCCATATTCACTCGTTTCACGTGAATCCCGAAATACAAAATTTATTAAGGAAATTACATGAACTCGTAGTGTAATGATTCTGCTTTCACGAGTATTTATTCCAATTTGAATTTCCAGTACCAGCTCATCGCTAATCTAAAAAGAGTATTCACTCATTCATTCACTTTTAATTCTTTTTACCACTCAATTAAGCGGCAGCAGAGAAACCTATTGTGGTTTAAATTCATGTCGAATCGTGAAAACTTAAGAGTTTCTTGTTTGACAGTTTTTTTTTATGGCAGCAGAACACATAAGGTTACCTGCGTAACGATGGGGGAAAATGAGAATAACTTTGCTCATAAGAGGGAAAGAGATGTAAAAAAATGTAGGCCTGTCACACAACTCATCTAAGCCCACAACAGACTATTGCTTGAAGTGTTCGCGATTGTGTGGGGCTGTTCATTCATAATTAAAATATCCTGACTGCGTTTACATATAACTCTGGGTTAGACATCAGGTTTTCTCCCTTTGCTCGTCAGTAAAAAAACCAGCATCAGCCGAACATCGACGTGAGCAACACACAGTAACACAATAATGAGCCAATACTCCCTCAAAAGCTTGCCTTTCCTTTTGAACTAACACAAACATGCACCAGACAGGCACAGTCGGCAACACTTAGGTCACGCTCGAGTAGCAAAAGCCCCAGTATCCATTAGAGTGCAACGCTCGATAGCGAGCCAACTCCAAATCGAGGATTTGTGAAGTATTCTTTTGTGCTCGCCACGCCAGAGACAATAGAATTGAAAGCCCAAGGGCTCGTCAGAGCTCGACGATTTTACAGCTATTCTTTGAGTCACTTATTTGTAACAGTTGTGGAAGATGATATCTTGATGGGTAGTCAAATCCAAGAAATTTTTATTGAGACAAAATCGTACTAAAATTTCATTTGAGCTAATAATTTTCATAGCACAAAAATAACAGCATTCTATAATTTGTAAGCATTTAGAACGAAAATTTTTCGGATAAATTCACGTAATTAAGTGTGACGTACCTATTGTGCCCCCAAAGTACTATGTTAGGCTGATTCATGAGCTAAATTTTGGATGGCAGACATTTGAGATGAACTGTTCACCTAATTCATCAAGACTTCGAACAAAGTACGGCACCGATATTCAAGGCGTCGAAAAATTGGTTACAATTCATTCGTAAGTTATAAAGCAGAAAGACTGAATAAGGTTTTCAAATAATTATATTTTGAAGCACAAATACCAAGCATTTTAATCACAGATGGAAACTTCGAGGGGAAACAAGGGCCTTAACATGCAGGGGTTCCGAAATGTTCATGAAAAATTGAACTCAAAGCTCTAAGCTTGGTGATTATTTGGTAAATAAATATCTGCAGATCTAAAACTTCAGTGCCTTTGCTATTAAAGATTTCGTTAAAATTTCGGTAACTTCAATCATTATCACTCCAAACTCGTCGCTGTAAGGAAAAAACAATATTTCAACAAACCATACAGAAAAAAGAAAAACACTATATTTTTAAAATGTTCAGTGATTATAATGATTACGAATTAGTATTAACCTCTCTTACTACAACAAAAATGTTCAAAAAGGGTAAAGATGTAAAATAATTCAGTATGGAGCTTAGGGAATGCTGCATCTATGCACAAGATGCTCTGCCGCACAGGTTTTTGCGTGCATAGGAACAGTGAGTTGAGAAACAAGGTTAGAAAACAAGATGAAAAACAAACAAAGTTAGAGGAGCTGAAAAACAGGACAGCAGTGACCTTAGAAAATATGGTTCTTAACAAACAAAAACATTTTATTTCAACAAAATGAAGGGAAGCAAGGAAGGGAACTCTCAGCTCGGGCCCTCACATTTTCCCTCTGGGAGTGCTTATTCTCATAGATGCAGTTGGAAATCAATTGCGAGCAATCTAGTTGGAATGAATGCCATGTGTTAGGAACAAATACCAGATTTAAAACACTATAAAGAATTGACTAATATACCGTCCTAAATGGTTTCAAGCAATGAGATAGGGTTGGCGCAACATAATTTACAGAAAAAATTGCACAACACGCGAGTCTTAAATAAATAAATCAACATATATGCAGAAATAAATATTGCATTGCGTCTTCATTACACGATGTGTGAAAAATGCGTGAGGTGATTGTTTTCTAAATCCATGGCTTGAAATATGCGTATTTTTCATTTGTTTTCTTTTATTTTTGGGATACAGAAACGTAGCACTCTCACTTGGGTAGCGATAAATCTCTTTCTAAGGCAGTAAGCCAGTGTGATTATTTTATTTATTGAAATACATATTTAATTTTCATAAGAAATTATTCCTTGATGGTTGCAGAGCGTTTAGTGAATGTAAAAATCATGATTTCCAGTTTACCTTTTTTGCATTAAAATGGAATATTCCACTTTGCTACATCGAAACAATGACTGCATAGTAGCGGAAGGTCTTCGCAAAAGATCTGTACAAAAATTGCATCGTAGAAATGCGGAAATTCATGCATAAATGTCAGGTTCACAGAATTTGACAAGCTGATCTCAAAGCAGCAATGAGAATAGTTAAGGAAAACAGGCGATCGGTGAGTTTAACAGCTCAGCACTGCAGAGCAGAGGTGTTTTAGCATGTTATTCTCTATGACAGAAGCAAAATGGCGTAACACGTTCACCTTGAATTCTTTTACGTTTTGAGATTTTTTTATACGCTGGGGAAGCTTATTCCCCGATAGAGCTCCAGAAAAAGAAAATAACTTTTGTCCTAGGTCACATGAACGGTAATTAACTGAAACATCATTGCTCTGATCTGTTCTTTTGTTCGGAATATTGAGTAGAAGAAATTTTACAACATCGCCATTACTCTGAGGGAAACAGAGAATCGAGAACACGCTTCAGGCTTTCTGAATGTGGAATCTTTACTTCATTGACGCCCAGCCGAGTTTTTTTAAGAAAGGCGTTGTATATTCGAGTTTCATGAAATTGTATTTGCATGCAACTTGGCAGTGAAGTTCATCCTTTCGGAGCATTCTTTTTAAAGATTTGCATTAAGTGTACCCAGACTAGACTACTATCGTCTGAACGTAATAATAATCACTGAATTACCAACAATAATCTAGCTTTTTCGGCGTGTTCTGAATACGATGCAAAAACATTAAGGTTCCTCTAACTTTGTTGCTCATTGCCTCCTCGTGAGGTTCGATTATCATGTGTTTGTCTAACCAAACACCAAGATTTTTGAATTCGTCCACTGGCTTGATTATATCGTCTCCAAAAGTCAACGAAAGTTTTGGCGATTTTGCAATCGTATTTTTTATCCCAAAATATTGCATTGCATTTTCTTGGCGTTAAAGTTCGAGGCCATTTTGGTCACACACGCTCACAAGTTCTTCAGAAGGCCTCATTGATGCACAAACAAACTATGTTAAAATATTTCCACAAGAAAAAATGTTCCCGAGGTATCACTCGCTTCTTCAAAAGTATTTGAAAATGTATGAAAACTTCCGCAATATCACTGTGCGCCCAAGCTCGCTGTCAGTAGTAATCTGGTATTATCAAAACTCAGCTATGGCCACAACGCTTTCAGTTCTGTCAATCCTCAAACTAAACAAACATTTTGCTAAAGTTACAGCTCTTCTTACCTTTAACTCGAGCCTGTTACGATACTGATAGAAGTTATGCTTTTTGCTATCACTGAATTTAAAGAAGGTTCGGATATTTCAGTATAATGTAAAAATGGAACGATACGAAGTCCAGTTCTACTTAGTTGAAGTTGCTCGTTGACGTACTTGAAGCAGGTATTAGCGTTCGAGTTTGGTGGGAGAAAAATATTCAAGTTTTAAACTGCAAAGAAATTCCTGCCCTCGAAAGTTGAGTTAGTGACTGTTGTTCATCCCGTTCATACCATGAGCAAATCTGAGTAATGAGAAGCGAATGCTGAAATATCTCGACCCCCGTACACAAAACTATTAGCAGATTATTTCATGACGGACTCAGGTAAATTTTGAATTTCTGAAATTTAAATTATCGCAAGTTTAAATTTTGATCAAAATGACATAAAAACTTACCACCATCTGGTGAAGAAATTTTGATAGTAGGAACATCTTGCTTTTTATAAAAAATATTTTGAAACTCGATTAGATAAGTTATTTCAAACCTCCCTAGCCACAATATACTGTAGGTGTCCCAATGAGAGAAACGATAAAGAGCGCCCTCAGCAGCAAATTGAGAGATCGGGGAATCTAAATCCAAGGTGTGTTCCCACATAAACAGCAAGTTAGAAATAATTTCACGACAAAATAAAAGTTAAAGAAGCATGTAGTAGGGGCTGAAAAACAAGAAAGTAGTGAACCGGAAAGAGTGAACCGTAACAAAACAAAAAATATATTCTGTTTTAACGAAAGTAAAGCCAACCTAACATAGGCTTACTGATTCACAACTAATATCATGAATGAATTATAACACGAAAAGTGTAGTTAATTTCATTTTTAAGCTGACAGTCTTGGAAATTTTTCCGGATAGCCCAATAATAAGCAGAGATGACGTTTTCTTGAAAAATTAACTACTCAAAATCTGAATGAACGAGTGGATGAACTTGAAAAAAGTTTATAGAATTGAGCGACTCCCAGCACATACAATGAAATAAAAAATATACCTTCCTATTTGAAGCACTTCCTATTTATTTGTGTGGGTGATAGGTGTATGACTTCGGTGAAATTAAAGTAGAATAAACGCCGCATATTTTCAAACTATTGAAAAATGTGGTTTTCCCTTCGTGATAAGAAATGTAATTTAACCCTTTAACGTCTGCATTTTGTATTATATTACCGTTATCACAGCCACCTTCATTAAACTGGCACTGACATCACGTAGTCACCAACATCGCAACGAGGAAGTGACTGCCACTCGACAATGAACTTCGAAGAACACTTTAGGGCACATATTTCCCAAGGAATAAAATACATTAGAACTGCTTATGAAAGTGGACTTGAAAATCCACTTTGACGGTAGAGGGTAAACGAAAGCAAGAGCTCACTAAATGGGCCCAATCGATGTCGAGAGGTGATTGCAGAGTCGCTTACTTCGCTTGTACGGGGTCAAGTTCTCAAGGGAAATTCGATATTCTGTATCCTATGGGAACGAAGTTCAAATTCAAAAATGTGAAGCCAAAAATCAAGAGACGTTGGAGCGGTGTGAGAATTACAGATGAGGAGGAACACCCAGGGGACAAACTCTAAAAGCTCTCCCTCTCTAATTCGATCCGAGTTACGAAGAAAGGGAAACGAGTTCTGTTTTTTATTAAGAAGCTATTGAAAAATTAATCTTATCCTTTTAACCATAAGAATAAGAGCGAAATTGATCAGTCCAACCTGATGGAGGTAAAATTTGGTTAACTGTAGTAGCAGAGCATAAAAAAATTTCACTGCGCAAAAAATTTTGGTTTTAATGTCATAAACACGTTTCTATCACAATAAGTTTTCACATTGAAAACCTTGAGCCCAGGTTTTCTAATCAAGGTTTTAAAATAATTTTTATACAACGATGGATAAATAACTTCAGCGGATTTCAACGTAGCACTGTGAGAAATTCGCCAGTGATATCGCACGTGAAGCATTTCGTCCTTCATTAAACGAAGTTGAAAATTGTGAGTATTCAAACCCTTGATGAGCAAAGAGCAGTCTCAAATAAACTCACTTCGTAACTGAAAGTATCAGCACTGAGCAAAAAAATTAAATTAGCCATATTAAAACTTTAAAAGCATTTCGACATGAAGCCATTCTGCACGTAACTCGAAATATTCCCACCGGGACAAGAAGTTACTCGAGGAAATCTTCTCTGCTCGAAAAAACGCTCGGCACAAAGCTTCGACTCTTTCTGTTCTATGATAATGACCGTAAGCTGGATTTTCCATCAAGTTTGGGATGAGGCTCGTGGGTACTCTCTGGAAAGCAGCCTCGCGAAGGCACCTAGATAAAATTTATTTTTCTTTAGAAAATGGACAAGCAGTCTCCCCAAATGCTAAGAAGTGTGTCAGTGCTTCGCACGTCGAGAAGAAACATTACAAATGGTCTGAATTATTATGAAACTTATTATGAATGGGCATCTACACTTCGAAGCCATTCTTTCCGTGCTTCAATCGCACGCAAGAAAAGTTGAATACTCGTTCATAGAAAGTTCAATTTTTCCCAATTTGAGATAGAATGTAGGAACCTGTGAACTTTTCCAATAAACGTAACAACTTAAGCGCATCTGCACTCAAAATTATATATTTTTAGTTCAGTCTCAGATTTGAAATGTCCCATTTGTGTTCAACTCGGCAAATCTAGCTGAGCTGTAAAAGGATCGCACAAAATTTTTTTGGCATTTATTAGCCCTTCAGTCAGTATCCAAGCATCATTGATCAGTAAGGTAAAAAAAAGGTTTTCTAATTTTTAGAACACCTACGAAAATAAATAAAAATGTTAAGGCATAGCTAAATTTGACGTCGGTTATGGGTTTCAAGCCAAGTTTTCCTAAACAAGGGCTTTTCATCTGGATGAAATTGTAAAATCTTCCATAATGTTACAACAAAAAATTGAATAAAAAAAGATTCGAGCATAGGACTAACCAAAAGATGAAGAGAAAGTAAGTGAACTTTATCGACGGTTAAATTTTATTCGGAAAAACAACTCAGCTTGCAAATTTTGGGCAGAAAAAGGTCAACCATAACAACCATGGTTTGTTCAACCGAATTCGCGTGAAACACCTCTGAAAGTGTCGCTACTTGGAATATGTTCGTTTAGTAGTACAGAAAAGAGTTCATATGAGAGTAACCAAAGAAAGGAATATCTCACAGGAAATTAACATCACAACCAAGAGCAAGAAGATGTAAACAATTGACGACCGACGAATGTTCAGACCGTAGCTAAACTGCTTCATCTAGTACCTATACATACAGCTGAGCAACTCGAGTCTCCATACCCTGATTGCCCAACAAACAGCGGCCAATAGCAGAACTTGTGACCCGAGGTATTTCTCCTCATCAAAGTAGCGAGCCAATATCCGGATACGAGTCACATGGACAACCATTTGGGTCCTCGATTGAGAAGAAGTTACCAGGGCAGCGAAATTAAGTGAGAATTGGTAGTCGATGGGAAGCGATGTAGAGTGAGTTTGCACGCAATATCATGAGCAAGATCAGGAAACTAAGAGTTCAGTAGCGGGATTAAGCGATGTGAAGCCAATATCGGGTAGAGAATTATGAACGGAAGTACTTCATTATGAGTTCATAATAGCTTGATCGTAATGGGATATTACTCAATATTAGGTAAGGGAGGAAATAAATGAGGCACTTTGATGTACTACCATTCAAAATCCATCGAGTTCATTCATGGTTAACAATTTATCAGATTAGCGTGTTATGTTTTCAGGTATATGATTGAAGATTGAATGAGAAAATCAACCTCAAAATTCGGTTTCATAGCAACCAATGAAATTCACCTACTAAGCCAAGAATTTTTAAGTTTACGATCGTGTTTTTGTAAGCCTCTATCGCATAACTAATAAAGAACATCGGATATCATCATTGAGATAGAAGTGCAAGGTGACAAAATTCTTATAAGCGTTGGTCCCCATCTCAGAATTGTGTACGAAGATGTACAAAAGAGCACGTTTCTCACAAATACGCGTGCCGCTTTGAGAAGGATTGTAAGTTTCAGAAAGGATCAGAAACTTCAGCCTCCTACCCAGCTCTGCAACACAAACACTAAAAACCTCACGCAAAACTTCGCACCTTCCGTCACTCACACATGGACGAGAGGCTCTTTGGGATGCTAGGACTCGTATTTCAAACAAAAACCCTTTTTTAACGCCACTTATAACAAACCGTTGCTCTAAGGTGTGCCAAATTTTATTTGCGGTTCATGTTTTTCTTCATAGCACAGTGGTTAGTGCGCTCGCTTCTCACGCGCAAGGTTGAGTAATGAAGCCTCTCACCTTGTGTCCGGAGTTTCTTCCCGTGGAGAGAAAGAAGGAAGTTAGGCGCAACTCTTCACCTGGACAAAGCGCTTGAAACTGGGTACTGCCTCGACCGAAGTAATCATCATAGCCCCTCAACCTTGAAAAAACGATGCTTGACGACAATGTCTGATAAAAAAATGCATGACATCTCGAGAACAATAACAACTTTCTTCTTATTGAAAGAAGCATCATGTATTTTTTACCTTTGCTTAAGGTTATCGGCCGAACATAAAAATAAACAACTTATTGCTTATGAACATTCCCAACGGAACCGATTTTCAAATAACATGAAATGTATCAACGAACTTAAATGAAAGCAAGTAATGTTGTTGCAACGTTCAATCAATTCGCAGCATTTAGACTGCACAAAGAGCAACATCAACTTCAATTTCTACTTTCTGTTCACTACTAAACATCAACTCTTGTTCTACCATTAGGGCAGGCGTCCCACACTCCACTGGGAGAAGAAAAATGCCAATTATAGCGTCTGAAAGCCACCCGATGATCACAAGCTCGGAGCACAGAGCAATGCCATACAAAAGTCATGGCTCCAATAAGTCCAATAATGACAGAGACTTGGGGCCTAACAGGGTTATAAGAGAGCCTCTTTCCACGCCAGTGGCGCTCGACCACTGCACTAGCAGAGATAACCTCTTCTAACGACACAAGAAAAATGGAGAAGGGTTCAAATCTAGAAAATGGAAGCAAAATCACCTTTTATAAGCCGCACTTTTGTAGCGGATGGCGTAGTATAGAACCAATCAATCACGATCTCGGAAATAAGTAAATAATAATGATTAACGTTACTCAGAAAGTAACTTGCAAAAATTCTCGCTCACACACACACACATTTCCAGCATTGCGTTAGAACTATAAGGTCCGTTTACAAGTCCATAATGCCTTAGGCAAGCACATAGGTGTCTCCAATTATATTATCTATCAAATGAGTTGCGATAGAACTATGGAAAGAGTTTAAATATGTTACGAAACCGTCTAATTCGGATCAGGGACTTTTATCCAGATTTAAAATTCATCCGACTAGCTTCAACACCTCACATTTTCTTTTCTAGCAGTCGCGAATCCGATCAAAGGCAGACGAGGTGGACAGCATGTGACATTCTTCTCGTGAGCTCGCAGGGTAGATTGCGCCTTAATGAATTACCGTCATCCCCTCCTGGCAAGGGATACCGCATGAAGAAGCCGGTAACTAAGCTTAAACCGAAAATCCAAAATCTCATTATGACCGAACAGGCGCCCTTCATTAGAGCCTCGCTTGGCTTTTGTTGGGCTTAATCAAAGACTTCAAGGCTGTGGTCAACACGGGCCAGTAACGAAACCAGCGAAGGAGTGGAAAACAACATTTCCACCTCGGCACTTGCTGGAAGTAGACTACACAGTTTGATCCATTTCTCGCTCAGAGTGCACACTGCGTAGAAAGTAAACAACCGCATAGTATAAACAGAATATATTAAGGAAGGAAATACACCGGGTAAAGATCAAATATCATATACTAAGAAATATTCTCCTGTACTAACAGGTTTCGATGAAGAATAATAAACACAGATTAGGTCAAAACTTTGTTAAATTAATACAATTAGAACAAATTTTGACCGCACGAAGTTTAATTAACTTCAATACAAACGTGTGTTACTATAACTAGATGGAAGAGGTCGTTGCAAGTCATAATCTAGAGGTTCTACAAGAATCTCAAAGAGATTAGCGTGCCTTAAAGAGAAAATCGATGATTACGTCTTTCCAAGGTTTTTGGCATCTCACCATGAGCATCAAGGGACTCAAACCGCACTCACACTGAGAGGCACAAAATAACCAAGCAAATCAACAGCTTTAGGTTAGTGGTTATTAACACTTTGACTGCGACTACTAAATATTAAGTACAACACCAAACACAAATTTAATGTCAATTGTAGTAAGCTATTTGGGAAATACCAAACATGAACTGGATCTTGCGTTCATTTATCTTTGATTAAATATTTATGAAAATTGAATTTGTGACTACTGGCTGGTCAGCAGCATTATGAAAATAAAATCCGTGTAACACCGGTGGCGCACGTCGCAGTCAAAGTGTTAAGAAACTAACGTAACAACTGCGTCAACTCGCCTTTGTATGAGGTAATTAATAATTAACGTACTTGACGGTAACACTGAAAAATTGTAACTACTTTGAAATGAGTTACTGTATTAAAAAAGTAGAACACTAAATTACATGAACTCAAGTCCGTCCAAGTAGTCAAAGCGTCAGTTAGTTTTCGATGGACGAATTAGGATAAAATTCTGAAGTCTTTCTCACGATATGTGAAGTAGTACGTTAACATACGCTATGGATAACTACTCCTTTCAAACTTTTCTTCTAGTTAACCACGTGTCTTATCAAAAAGCTTGAAGCTGTTCATTCCTCTCCGGTGATGCACTTGAAAATATCAAATAAATGTTACGCACAGTTGGACCAAAATTAGTTTTTTTTTATAACTGTCTATATTTTAAGGACATGTCAATGATTGAAAAAATCCCACGTTTTCCAGAATCAATAATTTAGCTTACGAGCTCAAGAACTGTTTTGAGTAAGAAAAAGTTACGTTCTTGCAATCATTGTTCAGTAAGAAACATTTTACAACGAAATACATTCGAATGGATTCTATAAAGGTTAAAAGGAAGATACGGGAGTGACTTGAATTATCTAAAGGAAAATCAGTTTAAGGAATTAGGGTCTTGCATCTAGTATAAGATATAAAGGGGTTGGACAAAATAATGGAGACACCTAACATTTTGGAATTATAATCTTAGAACATGTCATAAACAATCAAAGCTTGGCATATTTTAATGTTTTCTTGTTCATTGTTGTATCTATTATATATTTTATTTAAATTAGGTGCTTTTTACAGATTTCTAAAAGAATAATTTGGTTACAACCATATAAAATGGCAAACCTCTTTGACTTTCAAAGAGGCCAAATTGTTGGTGCTCGTATGAAAGCTGGTAGTGTAACAGAAATTGTCCGAATGCTCGACATTTCAAGAGGTACTGTCTTACTTCAAGAGGTACATTTGAAAGAGAAGGAAAAACGTCCTTAGCAAAGCACAGGTCAGGTTGAAGTTGTCTGAGAGAGACAGTCGGACTCTAAATCGAATTGTTGGAGAGGGTCGCAAGACCATAACTCTTAAAATCACTGCTGACCTCAATGCACACCTAGAGAACCCAGTTTCCACAAAAACTGTGCGCCAAGAGCTGCACAAATCTGGACTCTTCTGAAAAGCTGTAATTGGAAAATCTCTGCTCTCGTAGGAAAATGTTTCGAAGCGCTTAGAGTGGGGTAGAAACCAACAGAATTGGTCCATCGAGCAGTGAAAAAATGTGATTTTCTCTGACGAATCATCGTCCACCTTATTTCCGACCTCCAAGCGAGTGTATGTTTGGAGACAGCCGAAAGAAGCCTTTAGTCCCGTCTGTCTTCTCCCAACCGTAAAACATGGCGGTGGTTCTGTGCAGATCTGGGGTGCTATTTCTTGGAAATTCGCAGAGCCAATGAGTTCCCTTCATGGAATAATTAGGAACCGAGACTATTTAGGAATTTTGGGCAATCAAGTTCATCCTATGGTTCAAGCACTGTTTCCGAAGGGGAATGCCTTCTTTCAAGATGATAATGCCCCTATCGATACTGCAAGAATTGTTAATTTAAACTGACACGAGGAACATTCTAATGAAGTTCAGCATCTCATCCGGCTACCACAATCCCCAGACCTCAACATTATTGTGCATTTAAGGTCGGTTTTGGAGATTAAAGTAGGAAGTCACTTTCCGCTGCCATCGTCTCTAAAAAAACTTGAGAGTGTTTTTACTGGAGAATGGGCTAAAATTCCTGTGTAAACAATTTACAATTTGTATGAATCAATGCCTCGGAGAATTGAAGCCGTAATTACCTCAAAAGATAGACAGACCTACACCATATTAAAATAGATTTTGTTGATATTCCAATGTTTCTCCATATTTTGTCCAACTCTTACATGTATGAAGACCCATACGAAGGATCTTCAACATGGATTTTCCTCAATATCAGATTAGCGCGAAAGTAACGGAAAATCTATTTTTCGATTTAAAAATCTCAGGCAAAATGAATAATTTAATTACTGTGGAAATACTTATTCATTGATATACTCGCCAATTCTATTAATAATGACTTCGTTCTACTTTTCACCAAGCGTCTATGAATGCCTCGCTCACAAAATTTTTCAGGTAGAATCAAAATTTAAATTCAGCTCATTTTCAATCTCTTCTCTAATTTTTAACCTTAGTCCACGCAAATGGTTTTGTGGTCCTAGGGACAAATGGAAATCAGACGCAGTTTGTATGGGCCACATCTCACTGTCTTGCAATTTCCCTTATGGTTACAGTAGGATTCTCGGACACATGAACATTCAACTGATCGGAATCAAGAGTTTTTGAGCGACCTGTCTATGGCTCATCTTTTAAAGTGAAATCCCCACTTCGAAAACGGGAAAGCCATCTCCTGCAACTTCTATCACTTACTACAGCATCCCCATAAGTGTTGTGAATAGATTTTGCAGCTGCACTTGTGTTAAAACATTTATGAAACTCGTACAGTAGAACATTTCCTTTGTGATCTTTAGATAGGACAAACAGGGAAGCCAATATTAGTGAAAAATATAAACATAACAAGACAATCTAAAAAAAACGTTCAGTTCAGTTACAGAAATATATTACACTTATAACAGAATGTAAATAATCGGCAAATATAATTTTCAACATCATTTTTAAAATCGGTCATTACCATTGACCGAACCTGATCCCTACGCTGATTTTGTTGAACACATAGCACGTACCTGCGCTACACAGTTAGCAGATTCTGGCACTCGAATCTATTCCAAATCCTAATAAAACTGATCATCGCTCGCAACTTAATCTCCGCGACTATTTAATGACAAAGAGCATGAAATGTACAAGTGCATCGATTTATGAAGCAAAAAATGAATTTAAAATGTTTGTAAGGGCCGAGACCTTCGGAACTTGCCGTGAACATTATTTTTTAATGGGAAATAAAAGCTTCATTACTTCAAACTGCAGGATTAAAACTTATATAACTTTTCCTTTACACAATGCAAAATTTTCCCATCAAATTCGAAATAATATTCTTTGACAGTAACGTCGAAATTAGCACCAAGTATTTTTTAATTATATATCATCAAGCAAAACTTGACGTAGCTACTTTTTCGGCAAACACTTTAATCAACATTTTGGTTTCATAAAAGATTCCATTATTTTGCACTCCGTTATACTTTAAAATGGATTCTACTTCAATTTCCTTCAAATTAAAAGAATGTTCAATATTCAATTCATGCTGTGCAGTTGGGAGAAAATATAACGTTCAAATTTCACCGATGACAGCAGGTCGAACGAATTGGAAAAAAATTGTTTGTGCTAATCGCAATAATGTTGGAAACTGAATGTCTACTTTGATGCTATCACACTATGAGTTCCCTTCATCAACAAATACCATGCTTTCAAATTTGAGAAATGCTAAACTTAAGCGTTTGGTACACGAAACTTGTCTCTTTTCTGTATTTTCCAGACCAAGCCTCTTATGGCGCATGTTGCAGAGATTGCATTTTCACGCAGGCTAAATATTATTATGGGGATAAAGTTTTACGCTCTCATGAAAACTCTGGAAAAAAATGTGCGATGGTAAACGAAAACTAGATGAGGGCTACAGAGTCCGGCAAGTGAAGCAGGAGAAGCAGGAGAAGCATTTTTCATTTAAGTTTTAAAAATAAATGTATACCTTAATTCAAGTTCCTTGAGGAGTTTGAAAAAGTCCATAATGGTAAACGGAAACTAGATGAGACCAAGAGAGTCCGTCAAGTGTAGCAGCGACAACGTCTTTTCACATTAGTTCTTAAGATATTTTTTATTTCTTTCATTCAGGCTTCTAGGCGAGTTTAAGAAAATGCATACATGCTTAAAAACTCCCATTTCTCTGCAGTGAAGAAAGCAGAACAAAATTCAAGGCCTGAAACCACAGTTAACTCCAGTACTTTCAGAAGATCATACAAGTTTACTTTAGAAGCAGACATGAGGGAAGCTCATGAAATAAATAATATCATAACTTAATTCCTTTCGATACATTTGGGAAACGGTTTCGTTGACAAACCAATCTACAATTTTCTTCATTTTCATTGTGGCTGGTTTTTCTACGGTTGCAACACAAAATCGGTGACACAAAATGGGATGTGAGACATGTTCTCCCAAACTATTCTCTTCCCATAGATTTTGGTTGTTTTTTCAGCATTTGTGACACAAAATCGATGACACACTCTGAGATGCGAGACACGTTCCCCCTCTCGAGTCTGTGCTCATTATGAGTTAGCTGAAATATTCATACAGAATCGATCCATTTCCCCGTAATTACAGCTAATTAAAGACACGAACCAGCACTGTCTCAGAATATTAAGCGTTAAAATACTTTTTATGTACTTGTTGTAAGTCATTTACCTTAGTATGATTATCAGGAAAATGGAAAATGATAGTCCAGTACAGTCTCAGAATTTTCCCCATTAAAATACTTTTGTTCTATTTTGAATTAGTTATTTTCCATAGTTTTATTTTCATGAAAGTGGAAAATAATCTAACATAAACTTCGTTTCCTTCGTTTTGATGAACCGAAACAGAATTATACTGATATAAAATTCTCAAGATGGCGCAGAAAGAAGCTGTTTAGACGCCGAAAGTTTTACTCACCATCTTTGGTTCAGTTTAGCGAGAACTTCCTTATTTTTGAGAGTTCACAAACCTAGAAACATCTCTCAGAATCAACTTTTATTTGCAATTGGAAAACTCACACAACTGAACACAGCCGTCAGCAGTAGAATTCAATGAAATATTGTCCAAATTATTCTGATCAAACGATATTTATGGCATAATGGAAAAATTATTATCGATTCAGATGATAATACAGATGAAAGTCAGAATGCAGTGAACATATTTTTTTCTAGGAAACTGTCTTAGTGTCTAAAATGAAACTGGATTGGAAATAAACGTTGACAGATAACTAAATGTATGTCAGCCTCCCTAACTGTAACAAAGGTGCTCCAAAGAGAAGAAGAGGTGGGCGCGATTTAGCATGCACTTGAGCGAACATAAAATTTATTCACACGGTGCTCAAAAATACTAAGTTCAGATAGAAGTATGTGAAACAAGATAAAAGCTGGAGAAGAAAGTCAAAGGTTGTGAAAAACGGCACAGCAATGAGCCGAAAAAGATGGTCTTTACTAAAACAAGCACTTTTTTATTTCAACAAAAAGGAGGCCTACCTTATAACCCATAATTCGAGACCTCAGATATTAACTCTGGTGAACTAATTCCCAAAGATACACGATTGGAAGTGAAAAATATTTCACTTTTTTAAACGTATCGCTGTATATTAAGACGCACAAATTCTCGTACGAACATAATTTGAAACAAAGTAGAATTCAAACCATTAAGGAGATAAAAAACAACTTGTAGTGACATACAGTACTGTATGACGAGTAGAACACGAAGTATCCATAAAGTTGAACTCTCAAATCGGAGCCTTATTGATGAAATTTTGCCAGGACTGCGTTCAGCCTTCTTGTAAAATTGACCCTCACTTACTTCACTTTATTGGACATGATCTGAGGTAACCACTCCAACTTCAATATGATGCTATATTGAATGTTTAAATTTCATTGTGAGCGACGTATTGCATTTCAAAAGAGGAACGAATTGAGAGACGAATTTTTTTTAGAACTTACCAATTCAAAACACACAATGCGTATGTCATTTTCCACCTCATGTAAAATATATTTGTATACGTACATGACATTGTACATTCACGTTTTCATATTTTAATGTTTGTGCCCATGATTGACGATAAAAGGATGATTAAAAAAAATCGTAAATAAAACGTGTACATTAGTGTGTGCTCTAAAATGAATCCTGGGCTCTAAAATGAATCTTGCACATCCGCACCAATGCAGCAGCTCACAGCTGAGTATCTGCACAGTCACCCGAGCCACCAAACGAACACTCGAGCTCGAGGAGATTGTCGGCTCGTTCCCAGAGCTCGCATCGATAAGCACCTGTGAGCAGCCCGGACTCTGCATCACAATGTCGCAGCTGCTCCCCAATGCGCGTCACTTTGAGCCGGCCTCTCATGGATTTCGACAGGTTTCAAATGTAGGCAATTGAAAAAATTGGCTCCGAATGAGTACCTCGAAGGAAAATGCGTTTTCGAAACTCAGTCCACGCAAGCGAAGTAATCCAATTGAATATTGCTGTAATATTTGAAAAAGTGTGACAGAATTATAACCTTCAACCTTTTCTCATACTAGCTCGATTTATAGAAACTTTACTCCATATTACATAAATGTCAGCAAACGTGAAGTTCTAAACGTATTTTACTCCTAATTGCAAAAATGTCAGCAAACATGAAGTCAATGGTGAATACTTAAAAAATATTCGTAACTGTAACAAGAAGCACGTGAAAACTGGAGGTCATCATTCCATTTTTCTCAAATACTGGTTATTTTCAAATGTGATACACGAGACAATGACCTAATTTCTCAATAAAATATGTACATCTTCAAAAAGATATACATATCAAGACACTGTAATCAGTTAGTCTCTTTCTCCGCTCACGATGGATATCTGCAACTGGTCAACCAGTTTAGGAAACTGAGCTCTAAGGAAATCCTAGACACAATTCATTCAGCACGCGAAACAGTTCATGCCATTAAAATATCACTGTAAGAAATATTTTACTAACACAAAGAATATTTGAATGTTTTTCCTGGACAGTTTTCACGCTTAAAATCATCATGCAAGCGTACGATTATTTGAAAATTGCTGCTTTTACCACAATATGAAACATTCAAAAATAAAAGCAAGTAAGTTAAAATTTTTCAATCATGTAGTGCATTGAACCAAAGAAAGTCGTTTTCCTTTAACCCTTTAACGCCAACATTTTTATACTCAAATTACCGTTATGACAACCACTATCACTAAACCAACACTGGCATTAGGTAGTCACTGTTATCAAGATGGGGAAGGAACTGCCACTCGGCAGTGAAACCCAAAGGACACATTAGTGAACAAATTGAAGAAGAAATACAATATATTATTGTTATTTTTGAAAGAGGACCGTACAGTCCACGTGGGCGTTAAAGGGCTAAAGTAAGTTTAGATAATTCAAAACAAAGTTTTATAGAACACGCTCCGTTACAGCCAACCGGTTCTGCAAACATTGGTGAACATCTAACATGAACTATTTGAAGATATGAGCTCGCCGACAGTGATGTTGAAAATATCACACGAAAAAAGTTTTAATTACCGGCCCCATTTTTTACATTACCTCTCTTCTCCCTGAGCCACGTTCCGTGATTTCATTCACACTGAATTTGTGAAAAAACTACCATAGCAAAAAATGATATTGGGCATTCGAATGATGGATACAAAGAAAAAATGGTCGAGAAAATATTTCTTCACCAGCTCATTGCTATGTCACTAGACTGAAAGCATCGCGGCAAATTACGATGACTTTGAAACTCCTCGGTGCTGCTAACTGAAACTGGTTGTTTCAGGAATACCTTCCATTGAAGAGGGTTTTGCTAAGCCGTTCCCGTCACAACAAAAGATTTTAAGGCTAAGGCTGCATTACATTAATCCACATTCTTTTCTAAGATGCGGCGAAAGTTCAAGAGATTTTTAGCAGGCCAAACCAGCAGAACAAACATCTGGCGCACAAACGTCAATCATATCTGGAGTCAACAACGGACGACATCCTCCAGCAAAGTCATCCTTGAGTCTTGGATTAACAGAGCATTAATGACAACGGAGCTGCAGAACTCAACTGAAGACAAGTCAGAGACGTTCTTAGTTGCTTGGAAACCTGAATTTGCGACTGGGAGACGAAGTTTGGACACCTGCGATCTCGTGGGGCAGCTGCAAAGTTTGGCTAACTTGGACGTCTCACCCACGAATAAAACTCTCCTGTGCTACACGATCCCTGCTCCATGGACTAGCTTCGCCGGACGACCGAAATGCAAAAGCGATGATAATGAAGCAAGTTTAGTTCGCAAGAACTCGAATTTGAATTTATTATCCTTGCTCTACAATAGTTTAAGGCATTCAGTTCGAGATTAGCAATCACTTCAGTGTAACACAGATTGTAAGATAGAATAAGAAAATAACATAACAAGGGAGTAGTGAAGACAGTCACACTACAGTGAAGCTCGAGATGAAAAACTTAGATTTCCGTACTAACGAAAGCAGGATTATATTGTTCTAACCTTGTATCCTTGCGCTCGTTAGTACGACAAAAAAAATTAACTTTTCTTTCTCAAGCTTGAGCCGGTCACCACCCTCGTTAAGACGAGAATAGAACTTCCAGATTTCTGGAAATTCAGAATAGGCTAGAATGGCAGCTCAGCACATGAGCACCAGATCGATTGGCTTGTTTTTACGTCAGGGTTAAAATCCGACAAGGAATTAATTTGAGGAAGCAGCTCAAAGCACCAAATCCTAAATTGAGTATTTTAGCTGCCTCCAGTCAGGATTTTGCGGTAATGACTTATTACAGTGTAGCACTCGAGTTCATTGAACACTTTCATGTAATATTTTGCAAGTTTTAACACTTTGACTGCGACGTGCGCCACCGGTGGTACACGGAGGTAATTTTCATGATGATACTGACCGACCAGTAGTCGTAAATTCAATTTTCATAAATACTTAATCAAAGCTAAATCAAGGCACGATCTAGTTCAGGTTTGCTATTTTCCAAATAGTTTACTACAATTGACTTTAAATGTGAGTTTGGCATTGAACTTAATATTTAGTAGTCGCAGTCTAAGTGTTAATAAACTTGTATAATATTACAAATAATAGTTCAATAAGCGCAACGAAACTTACGCAACGAAAAAAATGCAATCAAATTATGGAAGTCCATAGCACGACGCACAATTAATTGCCTGCATCCATCCTCATCCACTTTTCATTTCTCCAAATATCACGGACTGAGCGTCAAATTCAAATTTTACTGGCCACACTATTCTACAATACTTGTTCCATCTAGACACCATTAGTGAGAAACGTCATGGAGCAGCTCGATGTTATGCATTCCATTTAATGCATTCCCAGCTCAGACTAGATTAGATAAGTTAGTTTAATTAAGCCTCTCTAAAGAAAAGGAAGTTAAAGGGGTTCCAAAGAGAGGAAAAATGAAATCACCATCTAGTATGCAGTTGAGAGAACGCAGAATCTACGCACAAGGTATTTTTCCACTCAATGTCCCTTGCATATAGAAACAGTAAGTTAAAAAGTTTTTCAGACTAGATAAAAGTTGAAGAAGAAAGTGCTAGGTGCTGGAAAAAAGACAGCAATGAGCCGAAAGAACACGATTCTTAATAATACAAAGCCTGTTTTTTCACTAAGGAGAAAGTTTAGTCAACTTTCAGCTAAGGACCTCACATTTTTTTCAGCGTCAGCGCAAATTCTCACAGATACAATAATGACATCCTCCTGAGACAATTCCCAGCATAGCAAATAACCTCGTGTATCATGGAAACCATAATATTTTGATTGTCGTTGGTTTTCGTCCTATAAAATTTTGCCAAGGACAATTCATAACCTCCTTTAGTTATGACACGACCATTCCATTCGCTGTTGCGAAGCGGCGTTCTTCCGTTCGGAAGTAATGAAAGGTCTATGAATCGTAATTACGAGTATTACAGCCACTGCACCAGAACTTCTTTTGCCAGAAGAAATGATTTGGTAGGCCGTCCTAGCCGCTGGGTATCTTCGGTGGATTAGATCCTTGATTGGCTTCGAAAGACTCTTGTAAAGCCTCGTCTAATGAGAGACGCCAATTACTGATGCAGCTCGTAGAGAACTAGCTGACCCATTACGGTACGATTTTTGTTTTTCTTCGTTGCACCGTTATAACAACCACTGTACATACATGAGATTAGCCCGGATATCAGCTTATCATCGGCATTAAAATAAGGAAAGAAGTGTTTCTCAAGAGTGAACTTTAGCACTTTGACCGCAACGTGCACCACCGGTGGCCACGGAGGGGATTTTCATAATGCTGCTGACCGACCAGTTGTCTCAAACTCAATTTTCAAAAATACTTAATAGAAGCAAAATGAAAGCACGATCCAGTTAACGTTTCCTATTTTCAAAAGTGTTTACAATAATTGACTTTAAATTTGAGTTGAATGTTAAACTTAAGTTTAACCAATTGCGGTTAAAGTGTTAAAGAAAACTTCAGGGTGTCAATTTGACAGGGAACGAAGAAAATTTTATAGGCATGAGTTTAGGCGAATGTTGGAAGTTGGAAACGATGACGACGTCCAAATGCCGGGATCAGAGGATGAGGTTTGGTGTTCAGCATGCGACGGCAAATAGTTGCGCAAGCTGGACGAGTGCATGAGAGAAGTTGAATTCAGTGGCTTTTCAGTGAGGTCATTTTAGGGTGACCATTTAACTTGATTTTGTTAAAATATTACCGTTTAGCTTTGAAATATTAATCTTGTGTTTTCAGAGCGCAATTTTTTCCTGGAGAGAACTTTTTAGAGCAAGTTTTTCTAAAATTGCCTGCAAAATTATTCAGATTTTTGTCGGTTCACTATAAGAGCTTACTTCACCGACTGCACCCAACGCTTTAGGCATTAAATCTACGTAAAAATTGCAGAGTAAACTGACATGGATATGACAGTTGAGGGGTAAAATGATCACTTCATCGACAACATGATTTGCAAAAATCTCAAAACTATTCAGTACATTGTATGATGTTCCCGTTTATGAGCGATTCTAAAATTTTAATTTGTTAATAAACAGTTGCTTTATGTGCGCATGGTCAAAAATTAACAAACAGCTCTAGAAATTGGAATGAAGAAAATACCTTAACATGAAAGAGGGCTATGAAAAACTCAAAACGTAAATTAGAGCTGGCGCATTCCAAACTGCTTCAACACGATTAAAAACGCAGAAATTGAAGTAAAATAAAAACATGGTAATGAAAATGTCGTAACTCTGATATCGAGGAACATGTTTTTTTTACACTTTATCAAGCGTATTTTCCTTACCGTCCATCATGAAAGAGCTAGGGGAAACGAGATAATCACAAATTTGTCATGACACCTTAAGGATTGATTTCAAAAATTTATTTAGAAACAGAGATCCTTAAAAGCTAAAAACGGATGATCAACTATGAACTGCAAGTGACTGAAGCAAACTTCTCTTCACTCTAGATTAGGGTGCAGCGGAGCTGAATACCAGTGAGGCAAACAAACCAAACCAACTTCATGGAGGAGCACACAGAGGTTTGCTCACGACACCTCAGTTAGCGAGGCCCCATAACCCATGCCAACCTTATTTTCCCTCCTCACATCAAGGCAAGATCAATCGACAGGTCTCAGCCCTTTGTAAACAAAGCATCTCGATCGATGAAGGTGTGAAAGTCTTCAGGTGTATGTTTGCTCTGCCCTCACTGTTGTCAAGCAAGTAAAAAGGGAAACTAACAGAATCAAAGCTTCTCAAGTGATAGGAAACGAATAGAAAAAACAGATGAATACTGGGAAAAATTCCACTACAACCTAACTACGTATTGAAAATACCTGATACCATAGAGAAGCAGATTTCTGCAATATTTTCTTGGTAAAGCCACAAGTTGAGATATCACTTCAAAGTACATTAACGAAACTTCACTTATTCTATCATTTAGTATTTCTTGCTTTCGTAAGATAGCAACTTCTTTAACGTGCTTGAATTTGGTTCTCTTTTTTTTCCGCGAGCACACAAGAAACGAATTGGAGTGGCAGGAACTATCCAACAAAGAGGAGTAACGAAGTCAATATCTCATCAAGAATAAAAGACCCAGGAGCCCAACTGGGTCTTCTTTTCATTGGTGAAGGAGCTTCTCACTCTCGTCAGAAACTAAGGACGCTGTTCAGCAGCTGATATCGCCATTCAAGTCGTCAGATTTATAGGCTCTAATAGCTGAGCCCATCAGGAAGCGGTATCCTTGATTCCCAATCGCAGCACAAATAAAATATTTTACTCGGCAATGTCCAAAGAAACAATGGTCGTTGCTGAGAATCATATGCCACAATGAACTGATAAATTTTGCCGAATCAGACGACAGACACTTTCTATAAAACAAATAACACCCGTGCAGTTGACTGGAATTTGCTTTGAAAATCTAAGTCAACCATTTTGCTGAAGAATCGTGGTAATCAAAATCGCAAATTGTTGATCCTACAGGAACACGGAAGATACCGCAACCTTCCCCGCGGATTTTAATCTTTGCCAAACAATTATTCGTCTAAAACTTTCATTTGTATTATCAACTTTTTATTTTCTGAAAACAGAAAAAGTTGCAAGACTGTGCTCTAAGTGCCAGAAATAAAAGAATATTTTCAAGGCAATGCCTCACAAAGCACAAACCAATACCAATAAAGACGTTTTACACTGAAAGGATAAGCGTAAATACAACTTAGTCCAGTGTTAAAAACTTTAAACATCAGTGGTTAAATATGAATGAGTTTAAATTAAGAAGCAGATATATGGATGATGAAAAAATATTTCTGAGAGGAATACAATATTAAGGTGAGCTCTACGAGTATTATCTCCTAAACAAATAGGAGTTCTCGTTCTCACGTTGCTCTTCATTACTTTGCTTATGATTTATAGAGCTAATTTGTAGATTCCTTGAACGAGATTTAATTCCAATCCAACAAAGTATCGGACATTTTGATGCTAACTCTTTCCTTATTATACAGCGTGGGTCAGAAGTAACTGACCCTTTTACTTTAACACGAAAATGGAATTTTCTTGTATTTGAAAGAATAGCATTTTTATGGTTTGTTTCGGTATCCTATTTACTCAGGAAGCAAATTAAAAGGGTCAGTTTCTTCTGTTCCATCCTGTACGTCAGAAAAAAAACGAAAGAATTTAGATCTGGAGATCAGAAAAGGCCACAGAACGTTAGTTTAATGCGAAATTGTCAGAGGAGAAAAGCCATCTGTTCGTTCGTCGTATATACAAAATATTAATTAAATCTTCCTGAACCATGGGGAAAAAGATGAACTGCTCCCAGAAAGGGGATTCCATTATTTAATGAGCTTTATTCACAAATAAAGAACTGTCAAGAATTGTCATGCACTGCAACATGACGAGTGGGCCTCAGCAGCAGCTGCGTCAACCACGGCAGCACAGTAAGCAGTGAAGCGGCAGGCGACGTCTCATAGGCTGCAAGAAAAAACCGAGCTAAGCACACTTCGTATTATGGAGCTGATGCCCTTCCAGTATAGGTAAATACGAGCCAAGCCCAGAAGATAGTTACAGACTAATAGGTGAGCGCGATGCCACGAGATGACAAATTAAAGATTAAAGCTTACAGATGACAGATTACAGATTTTTACACAAGGCGCGAAGCCACGAGATTACAGATTGAAGATTAAAGATTACTAAGTTGGGCGCGAGGCCACGAGATTACAGATTAAAGATTAAAGATTACTAAGTTGGGCGCGAGGCCACGAGATTACAGATTAAAGATTAAAGATTACTAAGTTGGGCGCGAGGCCACGAGATTACAGATTAAAGATTAAAGATTACTAAGTTGGGCGCGAGGCCACGAGATTACAGATTAAAGATTAAAGATTAAAGATTACTAAGTTGGGCACGAGGCCACGAGATTACATAGATTACGCAGACTCCTAAGTTGGGCGCGAGGCCACAAGATTACATAGATTACGCAGACTCCTAAGTTGGGCGCGAGGCCACAAGATTACATAGATTACGCAGACTCCTAAGTTGGGCGCGAGGCCACAAGATTACATAGATTACGCAGACTCCTAAGTTGGGCGCGAGGCCACAAGATTACATAGATTACGCAGACTCCTAAGTTGGGCGCGAGGCCACAAGATTACACAGATTACGCAGACTCCTAAGTTGGGCGAGAGGCCACAAGATTACATAGATTACGCAGACTCCTAAGTTGGGCGCGAGGCCACAAGATTACATAGATTACGCAGACTCCTAAGTTGGGCGCGAGGCCACAAGATTACATAGATTACGCAGACTCCTAAGTTGGGCGCGAGGCCACAAGATTACATAGATTACGCAGACTCCTAAGTTGGGCGCGAGGCCACAAGATTACACAGATTATACAGACTCCTAAGTTGGGCGCGAGGCCACAAGATTACACAGATTATACAGACTCCTAAGTTGGGCGCGAGGCCACAAGATTACACAGATTATACAGACTCCTAAGTTGGGCGCGAGGCCACAAGATTACACAGATTATACAGACTCCTAAGTTGGGCGCGAGGCCACAAGATTACACAGATTATACAGACTCCTAAGTTGGGCGCGAAGCCACGAGATTAAAGATAAAGAACACGATTACAAGAATTGAATTAGGTTTCAGGGTTCATCGGTACAGATTGAGCAGCGAGCCACATATTGAAACGATACTAAACCTAAGCTAAGGACAGTCGGCAAACATTGGAGAGTCCATCTCACCTTAGGCCAGGCTCATTGAGCTCGACGACGTGAAGCGAGGGGCGCAGCCATCGAAGTGGGGCGCAGCCATCGAAGTGGGGCGCAGCCATCGAAGTGGGGCGCAGCCATCGAAGTGGGGCGCAGCCATCGAAGTGGGGCGCAGCCATCGAAGTGGGGCGCAGCCATCGAAGTGGGGCGCAGCCATCGAAGTGGGGCGCAGCCATCGAAGTGGGGCGCAGCCATCGAAGTGGGGCGCAGCCATCGAAGTGGGGCGCAGCCATCGAAGTGGGCGCAGCCACCAAGGCATTCCTCCGCTCAACGGACGCAAGCCGGCCAGAGTGTCGCCAGTTGCCGCCACCTAACTCTTCACACTATCATAAGTTGATGATGAACTAATGAAGAAGCGATAAATAAAAAGATGAATAATCGTCCACTTGATGAGATATATTCCACTGTAGAGTGGTCGACTCAGCTAATACTAGCGAGTTCAAGAAATAGTGACGGAGACACTGCTCGCTTGCGCGGCGCAACGTCAAAAGAGCCGTCCAGAAAAAGGGGCGAGTCAGGCTTACTTAAACTTGCTCGCATCTAAGAAATGTGGATGGAGCTCTCAATGTTTGCCGACAACTATTATATTACAAACTTGACAAAGATCACAGCAAACTAATTTTGAACAAAGATTATTTAATACATTTAGGAACACTTAATACAGCTAAAGAAAATTTAACACTGGGAAAGAACATTAAGCACAGGCAAACACAAATACATGAGAACACGAAAAGCATGCGTTTTGTACATCGTATGAACTCTAGCTCCATCTCGTCGAGCTAAGATACTCTTCACGTTCATGGTTTCGCCCCGTGCAACAAATGGTCTATTATGATCATTTAATGTATGTTTCTTTTCACAGTTTCTCATTTACAATTCCTATTTTCAAGATGAAAATGAATAGCACATTATGATTGCACACATTCTTTCCGTCGAACCGTTCTGAATTTGAAAGACGTTTCTTTGATACAATTCTGTTAAAACTTTTACCTTCGCAAATACTTTTTTTTCTTCAGGGCAAACATCGGATGAAAAGTTCCACAATTGGCTCGATGGTCCTTCGTGCACCATATTTCTTTTGATATTTCAAGTAATTTTAGAAAAACGCCTAATATTGCCGAAAAACGGGCAAAAATTTAACAAAAATTTTATTTTATTATTTTAGTTCAAAGTCTTTCACTAACTTTATTTTCATATTTCCAATTCATATAATTTTTAAACGAATTCTTTGACTACTCTACACGATGTAGAGAGCATCAGCGAGAGCATTTCATCCCATATCCGTAATTTGCTCAACATTATCAGTCGTTTCTTTACAGCAAATTCAAGGTGGAATTTTTCTTTCTTTTAAATCTGAAATAAAACCTCACAGCAGAAATCCTTCAAATTATAAGCCGCCCGAGTTCAGAGCCCCAGCTCAATAATGGCAGCTCGGTATTGAAAAAGTGGAGTTCAAATTTAGATCCTGATAAGCCAGACGCAAACACGAGGAAGTTTAACACAAATAACGCAGCAGGAGAGCTCAGTTTCGAACGCGCAACGAGTCACGTTTTGTTTGTAGAGGGCATGAAGCAACGGCGAGATTGTGATTGAAGTTACGTAATATCTCTAGTTCCAACAGAGAACATCAGCTGTGTACAGCGTCTCGGCAACCATCGCAAAGAGACCCCTGAATTTTGCACTGTCAAGCAGAGAGTGAGAGAGAAACGACAAAGGAAATGCAAACTTCACCTGACGGCCGCGCATTTACCCCGTCGCATAAAACTCAGGGAGGGAAACCATACTAGACGCGTTAAATCAGCAAAGTTGAAGCTACTGCTGAATGTAGATGATGATCGTGCGTTATTAGGCTGAAGAAAATACAACTGAATATTCAACGGAGAGGTGATATATGAATAGTAATTTCTACATTCAATAAAGCTACTCTTCATAAAGTAAAACTGATTCTTAAAAAGAATAAATTTCGCTGACTTCGTGAAGACGTTAAATGTGTGCTGAGAAATAAGCTTTCAATTTTGAGATCTTTCTCTGTTGATATTGAGTAATTTCGAAAACTGTTTACTTACCTTTCAATACAGGATTACTATTCCAACGATATTTGTACAAACGACTATTATACCATTGAGAACTAATTTGAGTCAACAAAGTAGCCATTTTTCCAATTATACCTTTGCTGTGTTTATTTATTTATATTTTTGTTTGTGTTCGTTTCTCAAGTCTCTCTGTTTCGCTCATAGATTGTTCAATAAAAGCATCTGTGATAAGAGTTTTACCAGTACATAAGGAAAAGAATATATTTATTGCGGGTACTGTTAGGATGAATATATTTGTTTGCCATCCATGTTTGGAACATTTCTTCAAGGGAAATATTGAATCCCATCGTTTTAACGAGCCGTGTACACTACTTATTCATAATAATTGCCGACATAATTGAAACTATATTTCAAGTGAAATACTCGCGCTGCCTTAAAACCAAAACACTGAAGCTATCCTACAGGAAAAAATGCCTTGTATAAAAATGTTTCAAAATTGCTAAAATTATAATACTAGGGTTGCGACATTATCACAAACTATCAAATTCATTTCCGATTTTTAATTAAGATTACAACAAGCACTAGGGGTAGCTAATTACCTTATTATTTCTCCTGCAGACGCCACGAAATTAAAGCAGAAACGACTACTCTTCAGCCCTGGGCCGACCACAAAGTGGAAAGAATTCACAATGAAGTTGAAGAGCCTTCGCACTTGAGCTCTTAACTTGACCCCGAAATGGAAAGATCAGTGATTAAAATAATTCAATTCGAGTGCTGCTTACGTCCATTCGAGAGGCTCACTCGCCAAAAACAATAGCACATGAACGTGATTGGTAAATCGCTCTAAGGAACTAGTGTTAGCTGAGAAATATTTGCGCCGGGTTGTGTATTGGTGCTCTCCGTGGAACAGTGGTTAAGGGATCAGCCTTGTATGTTGGAGACGAGGGTTCGTATCCCGGCGCTGGCGCGGAGATTTTCCCCGTTGGGTATAAGGGAAAGCTCAAGCACAATACCCCACTCAACCCAGGTGTCGGAAATGGGTACCGGCTTTACGGGGGAACCGTCATGGTGTCCTATATATAGGGTTAGTTGTAAGACATTTGAAAAACCAATGCTTAAGATCATATGTATCAGGCTTGATTGGAAATAAAGCATCCCAAAGATGCCGTTGTTTGTTTGGTTGCTGCGTAAACATTCGATTAACGCCCGCCAGGAATAACGATAAGATTTGCATGTTATGTAAAAATTATAAAATTATTGTTAAGGGCCTCCCTTACCACGTATAATGCATTCCAAGGTAAGAAAAGAGGAAAGCATATTTTAGCATAGAATTATGGGTACGGAGATTTTAACCACAGGTTGCCTTACTGACATAAGCAGCAAGATTTTCAAAAGCTCATGAAAGTGCATGAATTTTGAGGAAGAAAATAACAGACAACGAAAAATGGGCAGCAGTGAAATGAAAAAAGATAATCCGTAATAAGCCGGAGAAATCATGTTTTACAATAGAAAAGCTTCCTTAATTTTCACTTCGGGACCTCATATCTTTTAGCTGGTAGAGTAATAAAATCTATCCTCTTCGCAAGTTTTATCAACGTATAAATATTGCAAATGATTGACTCCAGCTTCTCGCAAGTTTTTCAATATCGAGTTCAATCCAGGAGGTGTCAGCTGTATTATCAACTATGGAGAAGATTTCACACTTCAGGAGCTTTTTAAAGCATGACGTTCACGCATCAATTTTGCACAGGGAGAAAACTCAAGAATAATAAACGCAGTGTACAGCATCCATCTCAAGCCGCTCAACCGTATTTTTCTAAAGTTATGTGAACATGCAGTTAAGAAGAACAATCTCAAAAAACAATCACATTTTACTAGAACCTCTATAAAGTTTCATTACGTTTTATGGAGGTGATTAAAACGGTCTACATGTAGTGCGCAATACCTTGTTCATACATTGGATCCTGCATCGCAATTTCATTAATGCTTGATCATGATCAACACCAAAATCAATATTTCAAATAATTTACGTCGTCATAGCAGAATAGCCGGCAGCGGAAATTTTTCTGATATTTCGGCTTCCTGACGTATTGTTCAATACGACCAAAACCTTCAAGTTTGAGTCTTTTTCAAACTACTAGACCCACCTGCGTGATCCCAATATTGCGAGCACAGTAAATACAGACGCTTCCTGGCGTCTTCGATTAAGAGGTAAAACCGCCAGCTTCGAATTTGTTCAGATAAATGATAATACGAATATCACGGATGTTAAAACGTTTCATCTACGACATTGCAGTTTAATTTTTTTCCGAGGTACATGAAAATTGAAATTATAATTGAAAATGTCATCATGGATTTTAAAACATATCATACGCGACATTACAGTTAAATTTGGTGTTCATATGTAGACGCTTGGAAATCCAAGCCAATAAAAAATAGTTTATATGAACTACAGGCTGCAAGAATATAATAATTAAAGAATTATCTAGCAGACACCTACTTTATCTCACGGGTGAAAGGCTGAAAATCACAAAATACTACAGTGAAAGTCTCTTTGAAATGCCTGCAGTTCACTTTATCAATATCAATTTCCTAATTTATGTACAGTACTTTTACATCTCGTCTCTCTGTAGGGCCAGCCCACAATATCTCTCATTGTGATTCAACGTCAAATTGTTTCTTATTCGACAACAGTAGTATGCGCAAACTTGACATCGAACGTCTTTTTCATTCATTATTTTAACTGATGAGCGCACAGTGGCTAATACAAGAAATGGAGAGGCCCCTTACTTACTCATTTGCTTACATAGCAGAATTTCATATCGCTGTGCTGAAACTGTTGTTTTACAAAATACTTTGGATAATGACCGCATTCTCACGCAACTCACACTGCAACAGAAGAGAAACAGAGGCTGAGCATCCAGGAAAAATTTATGGAACAAAGGCACTCTATGCTATCTGCTATTTTTTTCTTACTCCGGTTTATGTGATAGCGAATTCTCGTTTGTGGCTCAAAGTGCAAACCGCACAGAGGAATTTTTCCTGGCCAAATTCTATTTCGAGCCTCGCATAGCAACGCAGCTTTGTGTCCCCCTCACACGCAGTGAAATTTTCAGCGCTACAAGCGGCCGCGACTTGTCATGACTGGATGTTGTACCTGTGAGCATGCATAGAGTGTTGTAATTCAGTGTTTGTCTGAGGTAAATTCTTCAATTTTCTTTCCATGTTAGAATGTTTATGTGCGCTTATAGAATAACGCATTCTTTCAGTATCACTAGTGCTCAGAAATTTGGCAAGTTAACCGCAAATTATCAAGCATGAAAATTACAAATTTTGGTGGGCGCTGAAAATAGTCTTAAAAAACATGTTTAATTGAAGATGAAAGAAATTTGAAATGATCTGACGGAACTAACAGGTAATTTGCAGCCGCAAAGTGATGATAAATGACAAATGGAACATTTTACCGTTCGCAGTAGACAAGACGAGTTACTTTAAGCCCCCTAATCACGAATATAAAGGTGTTCCACAGAAAAAAATTATGTAGGGACCATTATGTATGGAGTTGAGGGAACGGGGAATCAATACGCGAGGTAGTAGTAGCAGCTGAAGAATAAAACAGCAAAGATCCGAAAAAAACGATCCATAATAAGACAGATTAAAAAATTACGTTCGCTGCAATGTCAATTAGCTTGAAAAGCGTATTAGTTGAATTCAGTGTTAAATTATTACACTCGATCATTTGCTCTAAATTATAAGGAATGAAGTATACATTTGCGTCGTGATGTTTGAAATGTGTCAGAAAAACGTTTAAAAGAGTTTTAAACAGAATTGTCTAACACTTTTTTAGCCATTTGATGTGTGAATTTCAAGGAAGGTAATAGATAATTATTGATCCAGCCCTGCGAACTTTGGCAAAAAATATCTTTTTAGATCTGCAGCATCTAGATTTTACCTTGCATCTAAAAATGTACTTCTGTTACTTAATTGAAAAAAGTAATTCCATCATTACAAATTTCACAGCAATGAAGAGGATTTTGAAAGGAGACACCACCAATTAAAATCTGTCATTGTAGATTTTGATGGGAATCCCTCTCTCTTCGAAAAATGGGCGGTAAATATAAGACACCAGCCAAATTTCTCGTGAGAACATTTCGTGGCTCAAAAAATACGGTTATGCTAATTTCAGGCGTTCAACTTTCGAAGTCGGCGAATAGAAGCAATCCGAATTTGTCCAAAAAAATATCCTCTAGTATCCTAAAGTTGCTAATTTGATTTTTTCGACTCTTTAATTCTCATTGGCCAACACCGTGTCTCCCGAGTCGAAAGTTAGTCATAATTTCAACCAGACTTTGAGTCATCACTTGAAATCATTCACACTTCGATGATGATCATGATTAGGAAAGGCGAAAGTGTTAACAAGCTCATTGATTTATTCGTCAACAGCAACGACTAAAGTTAGTTCATGGTTTTTCGCGTGTGATTTGAATCCGTTCGCTAAAATTTACGAAGGAGCAAGAAGACTCGTTGCAAACCTTGGCCAAAAATTTCAAACTTTAAAAGGCAAAGAATGAGGAAAGTTTGATGGCTCTGAAACATCGAACTGGTGATACACGTTGGTCGTGATGTGAGCGGACTGCGTAGACGGTGGTTATTTTCAGGATGCAGCTGGAAGACCAGTAGTCACAAACTCAAATTTTATTAATACTTAAAGCTTTATGAAGGAATGGGACAGTTAATGTTCGTTCTTTTTTAAATTGCTAACTATATTGAATTTAAATTAGGGTTGAATATTAAACTTCAGTTGAATCCACCGCGGTCAATGTGATACAGCAATGAATTCTAATGCCTCTTTCAGTCTAAAGCTCTGAAAATCGAGTAAAAAGCATCTAAAACTATGCGGAGCAGTGACAACCTAATTTTAATTTTGTCATAATATAACTAACTCATTAAATACCTACAAATCTGCTGAGATTACTAAAAAATAAATAGCTTGGTTTTGAAATACAGAATTGCACATCTTATTTATGCACTGTTCAGTTCTTCTTAGATCAGTAAATCCTCAATTTAACCAAACTTTGGTGCATTGAAACTGTGCAGGATAAGGCGTGAACAGCACGCGGCGGTTTATACATGATTATTTGTATCACGTAACTTGCTGTAATCGAGAACTTGCGGAATTATGGCTGAGAACGACGCACCATTATTACACTTGACTTAGACAATAACGAACACGTAATGAGGTTACAGGCCACGAGTGTTGCCTCTCCGTGATCTGAGAAAAACATCCTGCTTACTGACGTCTGGTGAAAGCGTTCAATTTCGCTCGACTTGCAACGTTAGAAATGCAGACGCGAAATTAAATATCTCATAAATGGCACGAGAAGTGTTACGCACCAGTGTGGTAAAGGCTTTTCAGATCCTCGGGAGGTGCTCTAAGGATTGAGGCGATCAGGTCACGCTCAGCAAAATGATGATAATTTCGTTGCAATATGTAAATAATTAATAAAGATTCTTTGGGATACATTGGAGAAAATCAAAACACGAAAGTTGAAGAAATACTAACTTATAAAAATGAACATAATCTGACGCGCGGCATCCCTGCACAACAGCCAGATGCTAAGAGCTCTGTATTAAATGACACGTTGAAAAAGCCTATACTTACGCGTTCCCCGCGTATCGGGTCATATGAGTACCGTTAGATAAATTGCTCATGCAAGCACCGGTATAAATCATTGATATTTCTTCAGTTTCGCGACCTTTTAAAAAACACAACTGCTATCATTCCAAGTAAAGTATTACTGCGCAGTTGTATTTTTCACCTTTCTTTGTACGGATGAAAAATTATTCGAGCAGTCAAGTCGATTTCTCATTTCTGCTACCTACATCCTAACAAAACCAACCATGAACAAGTACGGAAACGTGCACATGGAGAACGTGCTAACACAGCACGCATCGTAGCCAAATCAGTTAAAAAAAACACACGCTGCTAGCCATGCTGCTAGCAAGACCTCGATTGTTTGAAAATCCGAGCTCTGGTCACGGCGCCCTCGAACGCAGTGACGTAAGCGAGAGCCTGAGAATGGGCAATTAATCAAACGAAGGTTTGATATGAAAGCTATCTCCGTGTCGTCTGTTCAGACTGTTTGAAATACCACACTAAATAAAGGTCAGGAAATATGAAGTCGTGTTCATGAATTATCACCGCAGTAACAATGATATTGTCGTGATATAGATTATATTAGGCATATATATCTAAATTATGCAGATATATACATCTGCAAAACCGACGCTACAGAGGCAAGCAACCGGCTCTACAGTCAGCCGTGCGCGGAGCGTGAGGGGTATGAGGGGTGTACCACATCAGCAGATGGGAGGGGCACGTAGGGGTAGAGGCTGTATCAAGAGCTAGTCCGAAATACATCACATATACGGGAGTTATTGTAAACAAACAAAATAGCACAGAAAAATAGTGGGTTAAAAAGATTATTAGCTACGAGCAGGGGACTGAGGAATCTTGGTATTTGAGAGTAAAGAGCGGAGTAATTTCAAATTGGAGAGAGGGACACGTAGCATAAGGGAAGCGACGCTTAAGAACGAACCAATTAGAGGGCGAGGATTTTCACGGGCATCCCGCACAACCCACGATATGCGTCCTTTGTGCGGGTGAGGTATAAAGGCTTAGGATGAACGTAGAACCGGTCTATTTTACTTGGTGCTGTGAAGGATGTAGGCTGCCTGAGAGGAGAGGAGAGGTGAGAAAACGTGGTTAAATTTGCTTGATAATTCATGTGGAGTCATCGAAGCGTAGTACGTCTAACTTTTGGACGCAGTGATTTGCAGAATGCTAATTAGTTTTGTTTTCATTTTTGATTACATTGATTCTCTCAAACAGGATGCTTTACATTGAGCTTTTAGTATGAGGGTAAAATGATCATTTCTCAAAGGGGAATTGTATTGAGATGGCATAAAATGGGGAATCAGAATGTTCGTGTGCTTATTGGAGGGTTTGCATTGGTAGAGTGTTCTCAAACAGGGAGAGCTTAGAGTTTCACTGTAATATTTGCGTAAAATTTCAAGGGGGTTATTATTTCGCAGAAGGGGGTTCATATTGAATGGGAGAAAGTAAATTCATTGTGTCGGGAGAAGCTACATGGGTTTCATTTAAATTTGTTCCGTATGTCATTAGGCGGGATTTTATGACGTTCATGTCTCGGGGAATAGATTACTCAACCCCGTTTATTATTTGTACAAGCGGGTTGGGAAGCTGGCCTACGCGGCAGCTGAGACATCGCGGAGACTTGGGTTGTGTTATAGCACCACGACCGTGTGCTCTTCACATCCGAGGGCAGTGGCTGCAGCCGGGCAGTATCAGAGTTGTGAAGCGATCAGCCGCCTGGTACTCGTCGCTAACATGAGTACCAGGGATACAGTGATTACGTGTCACAACCGGTCAACGATCGAGGATTATTCAGTTTCAGTAAGACCAAAGGAACCAACAGTGAATTGATAGCAGCGAAGCATTGACAAAATGCGATTGCTGTGTGGCAGTAAGAGCTCTAAAGGGTGGTCGTGGTGCCAGTTTAATATAAAGCAGCACACTGAACGGTGCAAATTCAAAATTTGGCGCGCTGTTTAATGAATTGTGTCTTGTGTTAATTCGACCCAAACGCGAGGCATTCATGTATTTTATTTTGACTCAAGTTGTGCGTAATGCGAAATGTTCTCATTTTGAATACCTGGTGGTGAGCAAGGTTTGATGTCATGTATTTCCTTTGTCCCCTTTGTCGATGCAGCTAAGGTGCAGCTATCTCATTGAGCCGAATGAGAGTGTTTCGCAGATCATTAGCATCTTGCCTGAGGGCTCTGGTGCGAATATGAGTGTTGCGATAACATAATTCCATGTGCCAAAATCCACGTGTTCATCTTAAAACAAATCCATGGTAATCTTTCAAATTCTTTTATTCTCCATGTCTGGTATGCAGGTGTACGCAAGCATGAAAGTATAATACTCTAAAATTGTGCGTTGGTTGAAATTCCCTCAAGCGTCTGGGAAGGGGGTCCTAAACCACACCCTTTTCTCATATCGCAACAATATTTCAGTGATGAATAAATTTGTGGCGAAAAACAAATTTGAGAAGAACATTGTATTTTTTATAAGTGAACTGAGCAGTTAAATTTCCTCCCTCGGGAATCATGAAGTCTTAAAATTAAAAACAAAATTTCCAGAAGAAAATTGCATAGCAGTTTATGTATAGTAAATATGTGTTATAAACGCAAACGGTGCAAAGTAACACCGTCACTTACGTAATCGAAAAATTCATTTCGCTTCCAGAAAATTCAGTTATTTGATTTTACAACAGATTTTAGATATTATAGCTGGAGTGCAAAAAAAATCGATTACATTCTCTCGTAGACATGTTTTTTCAAAAATATTTAACGTGTATAACAGCAGACGTTCTGAAACAAGTTCAACTTACGCTCCAATGAATAAAATAGCCTTTCTCCTATGCAGGTTGTCGATTTTTTTGCAATTGTAAAACCCGGCGCAGCACGTCGTGGCCTGCAATAAATGTACTGCAGCGCACCAAGAGAAAATACTCGGAAAATTACTCATACTTCATGCAAACTTTTAGCATATCGGCGATTTTAAGTCCAGAGCCTTGTGAAACATCAGACGATAACACCATAAAGTATGGAGACTTCTTTTCAGCGAGACGATGACATCGTGAGAACAGCGCGTGGTATGGACGAAAAAAAATTACTTGGCACATTGCATATGGCTTTCACATTCACGCTTAGTATAAGAACCTGTATTCAAAAGTGCGGGGCAATTTATGAATCATTTTAAGTTTAAAAATTCTTCGCAGTAATAAAGCTCAAAATAAACACGTACAATCAATTAAAATGAAGGCAAAACGCAACGCAGGAATAATGCTTGAAAATACGTAAAATTAATTAAATACAAGCCAATGAGGAACAGTTGTGACGAAAAGTGCAGTAAAGCTAGAATTGACACACTAAAATGGCGCTAATCTGTCAAAACAGGAGCGTAGACTACGCTGGAGCATCGACAGAGGTGTGGTGGTAGCGCAAGGACAACTTACATGAGAGCTAGACAAAAGTTCAATACCTCTGGGAACGACTGATTTAAAAACTCATGATAAAATGTAAAATGACTGCTGTTGCACAGAAAGCAGTTGCGCACAGGGCCATGAAAATTATCATGCTTGATAAGACCGGGATATCAAAAGACCCATGCTAAAACAATATTATATCTAATGATAATCAGCAAAAACCGCACATCTGAGATCATGAGTCAAATTTAAAAGCTGAAGAAACCATTTAAGTATCCATGCCGTGGGACTCCTCGTAACCCGTGATCCGTGATCAAAACACGTGATAGAAGGTATTAGTGGAACAACACATGCACGCTCATCAACTACAAGTGTACTCACACATGTTTCGTAAATATCACAAAACATTTTTGAAGGGGCACCTGCTGTATTGTAAGGCGATAGGTATTAGTGAAACAAGATGTGTACGCTCATCAGCTACATATATCATTTACATATCGTAAAAATCACAGAACATTTTTGAAGAAGCTCCTGCTACAATTAATGTGAGGAGATAGGTATATTAGTGAAATAAGGCATGTAAGCTCGTCAGCCGCATATATACTCATATCCGTCTGGTAAAAATGATAGAACATTTTGGAAGAGGAAACTGCTACAATTTAAGAAGATATGGGGAAAAAATATAAGTAAATCAGCGGAAATAACAAGGATGAAGTTGACCAAACCGTCTGCAGTGAGGACAGGCCTGGCCAGATGCGCTGATCGCGTATCCTGATGCTTGTAAACACGCGACAGAAGCTGCAATTAATCTTAGCAAAGCTTAGTAAACAAACACCAGCATCTTGTCTAAGCTCGCATACTTGAAGGTTTCAACGTAAATGAAATGTAGCTCAGTTTTATGATATTAGCCACAGTTATAGCAGTAAATTATCTTACAATATCACTGGAGCATGTTTAAATAATTTCTCAACTGAATATTCGCCAAAGTATTCCCTTGCAAAAAGAAAAGAAGACTATTCGTTCATTCACTTATTTTTCGAGGTCGTTTAGCACATGAACGTAATACTTCACTCTCTTCCCTACACACCGGCAAAAATTTTCCTACAGATATCAGATCTCAGGGCGGGTGTATCTCTCAAGGCTTTTTCAGTTCCGACCTGCACGGACACAATCGATCGATAAAAATCGAAGGAGCTGGGACATAAGACAGCGCTCGATGAGAACGCGGGACACGAACACCTCCTACTACCACAGCTGGAGCACTTCTGACGAACCACCTTTGAAAAGACCCCCCCTGACACGCGTTCAGGTCAGGTTTATTATCCCACAGGTAAGTCGTACTTCGAACTGTCGTTCATAATTATTGAGTACGTAACGCTATCAGATGCGATAATTCTTGAACATTAATTAAGAAACACGGGCTCAATGTTGACAATGTGGCAAGTGCCAAAGCATCCCACTTGAAACCTGCAATAAATGAACATCTCAGAGGGGGGAATCAGTGTTAAGGAGCAGGCATCACTGCTACGGTGACCGGTGGGAGAAACAACGGATCCTCCCTCATTCATGCACAGGTAATCAGGATACAAAACGCCTTTACTCCACCCGATAGGAAATCCGTCAACTAAACTTATTCGTAATTTTTTTCACAATTAACTCTTGGACATACGAATGCCGTACATTGTTACGACATCAGTCACGTGAGCTTAAACACAAAGTCCGGCATTCCTAAATAAGTTTATGAAATGGAAGATTGCATGGATATTAGTTATCATAATGCCTTCAATATCTCCAGGATTAAAAATCGTGTTGTCACAAAAGTAGTCGAAGATTGTACACCATTTGTATTGAATTGAAAAGACGAAACTTACACTTAACTTACGACGTGAACCACCGGTGGTCACTAAGAGGATTTTTATAATGCAGCTGACCGACCGGTATTCATAAACTCAATTTTCATGAACACTCAATCAAAGCTAAATAAAGACTCGATCCACTTGATGTTTTATACTTTCAAAATTGCTTACTACAATTGACTTTAAAAACGGCTTGAATGTCGAACTTCAGTTCTACCTGGCGCAGTCAAAGTTAGCTCCAGAAAAATCGGTTCTGAATAATAATTTTTGACTCAGTAGAAAATAGAGTAGTCTAGTTTGTTTCATTCTAGCTTTAGTCAGCGCTATTTGATTTGTCAATATTAACAAAACTAGTGCACTCAAACAATATCTTGCATAATCAGAAGGGTTATGATAGTCATTTTTCCCCTGTAGCAAATGATTTAATGAGGTTACGCAACTTTACAATATTTTCGTTCTTGTGTCGATCCCACTTATATTATAACACGACCACGTAGTGTTATAATATAATATTTTACACGTCGTCAAGACCCGTCTGGTACATCGATCGACTGGCACTGCTCGACTCTGGAACCGAACAATACAGAAGATTTGACTTGATAATTTTGAAACCTGCTCTTGATAAAATTTTTATCCAAAAACTGCATCGCTAGACCTCATTACGGCGATTTCGCTATTCAATTGTAAAACATCAAGAGATCCCACACCATATTAACCAAAGTTTAAAATACGAGTCTGAATACACCCATGTAGCTTAACACACCATTTGCATAACATTTCATCTTTCCCAGCAATATCACATAAGTTCTGGTGAAGATTATACAAACGGAATACATATCTACCCCCTAAAAGTTTCACCTAAAACTGTTGCAGTTTTCGTACCACTAGTGTAACATCCAGCCTGAAAGCATCGGTTATGTACATCACAGAACTAAAGCATCAGCTGCGAACTAGGTTAAGTCTTAGCTCACCTGAGAGCTGAAAGATCAGAAAAATAAGACCTGTGTTGCTTCAAATTCAGGAAATGTGGGCAGTTGTTACCTTCAGAAGAGCTACGTTCTGTACAACATCTACTTCAGAAATACATGCAAAACATGGGACTGAGTTAATAAGAAGTGGGGGTTCACACGAGCTGCAGAATGTCATTCCTTGTAATTCAGGAGTTGAAATGATTCTCAGGTGCCACAAGTTAAATTTAAAGTTATTCTAAAGCTCATACAGAAAAGAAACCCATTTTTTCATTCTGAAATTAAGCCCTTGCATTAAAACAAAACTATAATATCGATGTGATAAATGAAGACGCGTTACGAAATACTTGTGACTAGTTTCACTTCAATACAAGATATCTAAAGGACAATTGATGCTTTCGGGTTACTGTGTTTTATGCCAACGCTTGAAGCAAGATTCGAATCCATTCTCAAGCACCATTTCGCTCGCACAGAAGTGTAAGGAATGCACAATGTAATGAATGATTTGGTAGCTCAGATCACCGTTGGATCACGGTTGTGGCAACTCTCTTCAGTGTAGCAAATCGCCCTTGAAAACTTGTATTGGATGCATATTTTTAGATAAAAAAGATCATCGTATACGGACAGAAAAAAAAGCCCGGATAGAGAGCGCTACTAGAAGTAGCCATGAAGGTATGGTATGAGTAATAAGACAGCTGGCGGTCTGGTCAAATTTCCAAAATTGACACATTTTTCAAATGAAATTAGGTCGTAAAAATCGCTTCGAATCTAGCCACCAGTGAGTTTTGCAACTGAACTTTCTTTGGAAGAGGTTGAACCTGAAAGTTTTGACCAGAAAAGGGCCCAAGTTGGTTCAGTTGTAGGTGTGAGCGTTCCAGAATTACAGAGCCTCTGGAGCCTGGGCTTTTCATTGGGCCTTCTGAGCATCAAAAATGTTGCTGTGAAAGTACTACGATTATAAAACATTCAATAGTGCCTCTCGCTGTGGGATTGAGCCTCTGTGGGAGCATAGAGCCTCTATGGGAGCATTGATTTATCGAAGGAAATGCAAAAAACAGTTTCAGCTTCCTATCGTACTTATACACTAAGACCATGGTGTGAAATTTGTTACAAATGCACATATATCAAAATTGGAGGAAAAATATATCAATTATACCGAGATTCTCCAACGTTAATTATTTATAGTACATAATTCTCCACTGTGTATAACAATGCGTTCACATTTTTATGCATGTACGCAGACTGCAAGCACGTGTGCGTTACTGAGATTAAGATTATAAGTTAGTTTAAGCCTCCCTAACCGCTGCAAAAATAGATCGTATCGAAGAGAGGAAGGAGGAAGGCACCATTTAGTATGGAGATTAGAAAATGAGGAATCTATGCAGAAAGGGCATAGAAACAGTAAGATGGGAAAGAAGTTCATGAAATAAGATAAAAGTTGAAGAAGAAAGTCAGAGGTGCTGAAAACCAGGACAGTAGTGAACCGAAAAAGTTGGTCCTTAACATAACAAAAAAAAAAACATTTTATTTCAACAAAAAGAAGGCCTACCTAACTCTCAGCTCGGGCCCTCACATTTTTCCCCTGGGAGCGCTAATTCCCATAGATACAATAGTTGTATCCCCCTGAGGGGGTGCGTTACTGAATAACTTCAAACAATAGTACATTTCTGCAGTATTGAATTTACTCAAGCACCATACGCTTATTTTTAAAAACTTGCACGAGAATAGGTATCGCTGCACACCGTCTCACCGACCATTTCTCTGACTTTGAAGCCAACAAAATGAGTACAATTTCTTACTTCAAATTATTAATCGAATGAAATTCATAGTGCGGCAGTTTTAACGTCTGTAGATTAACAGTAAAATCAACACATGTAGTTCAGTTGGACCTTTAACATGAGAAGCAGAGAGCACAGCTTCCATAGCAGCAACTCGGACACCTGGAGTTGGAGAACAGGTTTGCTAGTGCCAGCCGAGCGGTCGATGAGGCTATAGCAAGATGAAGCCTAACTGTATTGTGATTGTTGCTACGTGTTACTCAGCTCAGAGTTCAAAACTTGTACAGGGCTTCCGCTAAAAAGAAGTCGATCTAAAAATTCTGTAGTTTGTAAAATATTAGTGCTAGAGAGCTGAAATGAGTGTCATGAAAAAGAGCAATACTCAAAGTTAACAGGCATTGTATATATCAGAAGTTAGACACACTTTCACGCAGTGCTGTAAGACTAGGTATACCTAAAATAAAAATTACACTATAATAAGATGTACAATGTAAAAAAACGCGCTTTATGAGGATAAACTGCCGTGCTCAATTATCCTTGAAAGTAACAATAAAATCGGAACAGATGCCATGATACGGCATTCTTTAGAAAAAGTTTTCTCCAAGGTAGACTTTTTAGTATTCATGGCCTACTGCTCATGAGAGGAGACACGTTGATCCTTTACCCTTCTTAGATTCTTTTGTACACAGAGCGAGTGAGAAAAGCCAACCGGGCCCAAGATTCTTAGCCGACGAAATGAAAAGACAAATAGCTTTAATGAACTGTGGACAGTGTCGGGCTTGGAGAAAAAATCGCATATCATGGGTTTCCACCTGTGGATGATGAATGTTTCAAAATTGGCACATTTCTAGCATGAAAACTGAGGAGGAAGTAAAAATTAACCAATAAGCTAAACCGAAACAGATCATTGAGGATTTCTGCATGAGCCCGTACAGATTAGCAACTCAACTCGGCTCTCTATAGAGATCTCTATTCAGGCAAATTCCGATCACTTGAACCGAGCTCAATGGGGCAGGTAGGACTCAACTCGCACAAGACAGTTTACGGTAAGGTAAAACATTCCCTGAATGTTTACAGGATATTACTGAAGTATTTCGTAAAATAAAATGCATGGGCAGCTTACAGTTGGAAGAAGTATCGTTTCCGAAAATAAGAGCAGAAGAATTTCCTGTAGGCTATTTATGGCATTAGTCAGGCCAGGAGGATGTCATAAGCCTTGATTTCGAATTTTTATAACGTTTTCTTCCGCACCAAAAGATATCACAAATTGAATCTAAGCACAAGAGAGGCTTTCTCAATGCTACATAGATATGATTTACACTTCCTCAGTCTCACATACGTGGTGGCAATAATTTCTACGGAAGCCCTAGAAGAACAAAGAAAGAATCGATGCGTGTTTGTGCCGACCGGATTACGTTTCAGGCACGTTCATAATATTGACGAGAAGTTTTCAGCACATTTCTGCTCACAGAATGTTCGAGAGGATTGCGGACGCAGAAATGCGGTGGAAGAGACGGCAATCGCTGGAAGTTCATCGAGCCCCGGGAAAAGGTCATAACAAGAACGTGGAATGCTCGCATAAATCCCGGGCCCGCTTCATACCGATCTAACCGTCAGCCGTTCACTGATTCTGGACTGTCATAATCGATCGAGAGCACATCGGCCCGGCAGTGATATAGAGGCGGCATGATTCACGTCTCTGCTCCTGAGAATATAGGTGCCAGGTACTTGAGCAAACCTATCCACTTGCGGAAACCATTCCACAAGGGTGTGAAGGATTCATCAGAAATGATCAACTACGCGTGAACTCGCGATAGCAACGAAAATTATTGAAATAGTAATTGCTGAAGCTATTCAAATATATAATTACTTATGAATAAGTAATTTTCAGAATCTGAAGATCATCAATCAACCTAATCTGAAAATAAGCTGCTCAATGGAGAATGCGAACAACTTTTTTTTAATACGAGGGGACTTGGAGACCATACGAGCTGAAGTGGAGAGAAGCCATCATCAAATGTAGAGCAGAGAAATACAGTGAACAATGCAGGTAACTCGTCATTGGTCACTACACTGCAATAATAACGTGACCGATACCTAAAAAGGTGAATATGATTCATCACCAATATTAGTAAACCATTTCAAAAAAGAAGAGAAATTTACATCAACCATCGAACCGTAAAACCAACTCAGGCGTTGATTGGGATGCCTATGAATACATAAGGATTGCGGCTGTTACTCATTTGAGGCCAAATTTCAAGTAAAAATTGATTTTTCAAAAGTAAAGCATACAATTATGATTCAGGCGTTGACCAAAATAATGCTAAGGGAACATTACCTCTTGATAGAACAACTATATATAGGCTTCATGGCACCGATTGGCGCACTCCTTATCAACCAGGAAGACTACGTGGAGCTGATTTTCTTCAAAATACGACAGATTGGGTATGAAGGGCACGATTGTAGTGTCCCGTGTTATAAGAATTTAATCCATGGCATTTGTTGAAAAACGTACTAGCTGTTTTTAATGTAAAAACCGTTTCCTCCTCCAGAAATAATTTCAGTGAAGAATTATTTCAAATGACAACCTGCGACAAATCTATCCGTAATTAACGACAGCAGCCCGCAACGCATAGCAACAAGGGGAATTAGTTAAAGTAAATCGAAATTGCGAATTAATCAGCGAGTAGTTACAACAGCTCGCAAAGAATAGCTGCAGTGGCAATTGCTTCAGATGACCAAAGGTGATAAATTTACGCGCATCACTTGTTATTTACAACAGCCGGCAATGGATTGCAGGAGATCAAGCACTTCAAAACACGGATAGATATGACTGGAAGTAGCCGAGCGAAGGTGGAACAAACTCACCAAAGGTCGGTTGTACACAGCGCCGAGCTGCCGCAGGGGGAGCGGGAGAACGAGACAACTATAGCAGAAACAAAATAATCCTCAAACCACATTCTTGTGAAAGGGTTTCTGCTTCAGCTGCGAGGGGCTTTAGAGATTTGTCAGAAATTCCTTCTAGAAGCGATTGGGAAAAGGGTCCCGACCAGCGCGGATTACCCCGGGCTAGTGTCAGCAAATGGTATCCGCGAAGTTTGTGTCAGCAAAGTATTTACGCAATTACGACAAGAGGCAAGTGAAAACTGACTGATAAATGGTGATGCTGGATGAAATTGGTATTTTAATGTATAACAGGATAACGAATTGATATTCTGAAAAAAAAACTAACGGTCTTCTTACGTCACAAAACGTAAGCAAAATGAAACAACAGCCGGATTCCAGAATTAACTCATGCTGTAAAATTGAACTTGACAGTAGCACACAAATGTCTAGCAGACTGCTTTGAATGTACGAGTATAACTAGGAGTTGAATGAAAAATAAGTTTCAGTCTACTGTATAAAGAAAATTGTTATTTGCCAGTGAATTGAAAAGTTTCGATTTTTTGAGGCAAGTAATCCTATGCATTTTTCTGATGCTCATACTAACACCTAGCGTGAACATTCGACTTCTCAGTTCTTTAGGTGTAAAATGCAGAACTGGTAATCTCATAGGCTTTGTCAAACAATGAATTTTAAAATGGAGCTTTTCTGACGGGCTCCAGCAGAAAAAAGCTGCTAAACTGTAATGTAAGTTATATATTGAACGGCAAAAAATTTCTTAAATCGTAAATTCATACAAGTTACGACACATACCTAAGCATTTGAAGACTATAATCGTCCATTTGATTTCGTTTAAAGGTAAAAAGGTAATCTCTACATTGAATACGTGGTTCTAATTGTACACTAAATCTCATGATAGCAAAAATGAGGAGCGACTTCTGCATGAGTTTCATATGACAATATGAAATTGAGAGTAAAAACCGTAAACGTTCAGTAGAAAAAGCGTTCTCTGTTAAATGCGATTAAAGATAATAATGTGAAAAAAGTGATATAAAATCGACAATCATTTCCATCAACCAAAAATTTTTCGTCAAGTAAAGAGAGTGTGGGAGAATTCCAACCAATTTAAACGATGATTATGATACACCAAGAGCTAGCATTTTTTTTTCTGTGGTAAAAATTTCAGGCTTTGCGAACATATTTCAGTTCGCTCATAGTACAATACCTGCAGTCTTTAGGTTAGTTTTTGCTTAATGATTCATTTTAGAGGGCAGTACAGAAACGGGCTTTTTTTCAAAAACAGAATTGTGAGGTTAAATAATCAGATGACTTTAGAAGAACAGATTAGATATCAGTCTAAGTCTCCCCAAACGCAAAAAATCAAAGAGGGAAAAGAGGAAGGCACCAGTTGGTATGGACTTGAAGAAACACTGAATTTATGCACAAGGTACATAGAAAAAGTTAGTAGAAAAAGAAATTTATGAAACAAGATAAAAGTTGCAAAGAATAGTAGTAGGTACTGAAAAAAAAATTTATGAACAAGATAAAAGTTGCAAAGAAAAGTAGTAGGTACTGAAAAAGAAATTTATGAACAAGATAAAAGTTGCAAAGAAAAGTAGTAGGTACTGAAAATTAGGTACTGACAAAACATACGCTATTCACAATCCGGTGTCCACATTGACGTATTGAATGATCGGAGCCCGTCTTGAAAAATTCCCCACTGACGTAATCACTCGTTTGCCAAGACCAAACTTTCCTGAACTGATGAAGGCAAAATGCAGCGAATAAACTTGCATTATGAGTTCACAAATCAGAGTTACAACCGCCGATTGTAAACAGAATTTTCCTAATGAATAAAGGGAAAATATTTTTGAAGAATCCCCATTCTTCTCCATTGATCGAGGACAAATACTGCAGGCTTTATTACACGAGATTTTCCAAATATCCGACCGTTTTTATGAAAGTTTAAAATGTGTGACCATACGCTGTCGTGCGCGCATTCCTATGAGATGAATTTTGCATTTGTGCATTCGTAATTCAGAAGCGAGCTCATCTGCGTGACACTCCAATTTGACGTTCATCTACCACGCACGTCCAATGTCAGCAATTATGAGATTATGATATTTTTCACCGCGACGACGATGCTTCCAGCTCAGCTCTGGGATCTGAGACAATTCAATATTCATGAATGATGGATCGAGTTAGAATGCGGAAGGTCATTTTGTAATTTTTATACTCCAGAAAGTGCATTCGACTCTAACAAATCTAAATAAATGAATTATTCTTACACATGAATCAATACTACTGTCCAAACCTGAATTATTAGACACTGCAATAAAAAAAGCAATCAGTAGTGATTAGTTTGAAACATAAATGGAGTTCTGAACACACTTAAAATACCAACACCATGACTAGCTCAATTATCCACGCACGCGCCCAGAAGTGATGCATGGTGATTCAGCGAAGACCTGCTTAATATGATCAATATTGATAATCGGTGATGGATGATAAAAGTGGGTCAATATTTATTTGTAGATGATTCATGACCACTGCTCTTCTCAAACAGTATTCATACAGATAACAATATCCATACGGAACCGTATATATAACAAAGCTTCAAGTACTGCTTCATTACTCACTGATTTACACTAAATTTTATAACAAGCTAATTTATGCCTAAATTTATACCAAACAAAGCCTTTTATTTCCCCGTTATTTTACAAATGAGCAAATTGCTAACATAAGCAGTGCCTTCTCAGTCCGCTGGCATCCGACGCCGTGTCGTTCTCATGTTGCATTACTTGTGTTTTATTAAATCGTCGTACAGAAATTTTAATGAAAATAATTCCTAATTTCATTAAAGAGGACGAACACAATCACTCAGGACGATATCGTCTCCTAAGTTCAATTGTTAATTCAAAGTTCATCAAACAAGCAGGTCTACAACATGTAAGTGTTAATGAAAAATATTGACTGAAAATATGAATGTTTCCCAGAAATGATAATTGTGAGAGAAATTCAGAACAGATTCTTTGCTTTCACAAGCCACACTATTTTAAAATTGATTTCTTGACGGCAACATGAATTATTTGAGAACCTCAACGCGAAAAAAACGCTCCTTATTTTAAGCGCAATGTTTGAAACGTGTTCAGTACTTTAAAAGTGTCAAAATTAATTCTTTATGAAACCAAATTTACAATAAAATAGCAATGAATTCCATTTCTAACTGGCTCATCATGGAAAAAATTGGTCACACTGACTGAAACAATTTTCTAAAATAAACACGTTTTTCTATGCATAAACCAATAAAATTTGACAACTCGAGTAGCCCACGAAATCTTCAATTCCTGAAAAACCTGAGGAGCAGCAGTCACTTATAACGACACGCACATTTTGGGTCATAAGTAGACACCTAACTAAGCAGCCTGTCGTCACCATTATAGATCTGCGGGTAGGTACACAACTCAGCTGAAGAATCAGAAGGTGTGGAAAATAAGCGCTGGCGATCAATCTGGCTCGCAATTCTCTACCAGAACGTGATGAAGCGTAAGTAAAATTAACCAATGAACAATTATTGAATAACTTTCTCAGATTATCTCTCGGTACTATCATCACGCATGTACAGACAGACCAGTAAAACATAAATTGAGCCGTCCTGTCGACAATATCTTCGTAAATGTAAATCGGTAATACTTGGGGCTGATGCCAGGAGTTATTTTTGACTGAGTGGGGTGCCATGTTCCTAGTGTTATCCATAATGCCACATACGGTATAGGCAGAGATCTGAGTGTAGCTATACTCGCTAATCAGTGGAACAGCAAAACTTGAAATTAGTAGAAGTACAACGCCGAAATAGGACAAGAGGAGTTAAAAATTTCCACAATCATTCAAACAAAGCTGTACTACGAACGAATGAATATAAAATCGGTTAGCCGAACGGACACTTGCTAATTTGCAAGGGAATACGAGTGAGAAGATAATTTTAAGAATACCACCAGCGTGTCGAGGAGCAGAGCAACGAACGTGTCAGTGCCTGAACGAAACTTATAATGCTACAGGACGAAAAAAAATGATTTAAAGAATAGTTAGTACCGTAAAATGGTTTAAATTCTGAAACACTATTCCACTCCCAATCGATGAAGAATTAGCCCCTGTTATACTTTTGACTACTGCAAAGGTTTCCATTGCAGACTTGTGTTTACATTTGGCATAGCCAGTAGTTCTCTGAAGCGCTGAAACCTGCAGATTATGCTCATAATGTATGAAAAATTCAAGCTGCATAATTCTGAGGAGCGTAGCGGGACCGATAAATGTCCTCCAAAGGTCGTAAGCGATGCTAGTGTGAGAGAGAATTGATTTTATTGATCTGAGGTCATGTATGTCAGTCTTCATCACTTCCGCTGCAAGGTTGACGTTCGACTACTCAAGCCTTGATGGCATTGAGCAATATTTCCTGCCTCACCATCGGAAAATTCTATCAACATTTTCATGTAAACGAACGAACAATAACACCATTTGCAATGATTTTCTAAAACAAAGGATGCATTGGCATCGTGATCATTAGCCAATATCAAATCAGCGCGTTGATTCACTCCGGCATTGAGAGGTATAAATGCAAGTCTACGGACTATACGCCTAAAATTACACTATCGTGACGGAAGAAAGTTCCTTGAGCACGACAAAAAATGAGTAGTTCCTAAGTAGTTTTAATCTATGAATTATCTTAAAGCAAATTATTTCAGAGAAACAATATTCCATGAAGACACAACTAATGAAATATTATTTGTCCTCGTTGTGAGAGAACGAATCAAAATTTGATGTTGCTGCATAACAGGCTTCATTATTAGGAATTTAAAAACGAAGAATGCACTACATATTGAAATCATATTTATATTTAATTAAGATTCTACACTAACTATATATTCAAAACTAAGTCAATTCTATAAAACGTTTCGGAGACCAGCTCCATCTTCAGTTAACCGTCTGCAAGTAAAAAGTAAAGAAAATCAGTCTTCTATACATAATACAAGGGTACAATAAAATCTACAAGTGAATTTGCAATGGATATGAACTATTAGCGCTATTAAGATCCGGTTTTTCCTTTGAAATAAAAAGAGATTCTAAAATACGCAGATCTAAGTCATTGGATGCTGTGCGTAAGATTGAAAAATTTTCCTCTGCTATTCGGTCACAACACTGCTCGCTGTGAAGGCGGATAGATGAATGAGGCGGTTGGGTCAAAGGTCTTCCGCTACTGTAGCTGACTCCACGGTGTTAGGCAATCCTAATATAGAATGGCAAAGTCGTCATGCCGACATAGCCAGATGTACACTGTACACAACTAAACTTATACACGATGGATGCCCGCATCCGTTTAGGAATCACGTCCTTGTAGCGAAAGAACGACCCAACTTTAAGTGAATTAACCGACACAATACACAGTTTTACAGCAGGAAAATGACGTTTAAAAAGAATTTCCAAATCTCGCGACATTTTATCAGTATAGTCTCCAAAATACGGGAAAACGCAATAAAGACGTTGCAATGGTTCTATCACGGCATTTGTGACGGAGTATTTTTTAGCCAAAAATTTTTAATATGAACATCGACAATAGACGTAGGGTACCCATTTTTTCGTAAAAATTTTTGTAAAAAAGAAAACTCCACATGAAGATCAACGTAATTAGAACAAATATTGAATGCACGATTTAACAAGGTTTTTATAGTATTGATTTTAAATCTATAGTTACAGAAACTAAAAAAGCTTAAGCCCAAACCAGTGAATGTAGGTTTGCGATAGACAGATGAACAGAACGTATGGCCGCTTCTAGTAATTTTAGAATCCAAAAAAGATAAACAATTATTTGACTCAATTTCAATAGTGAATTTTATTGACGGGCGTTTAGAGTTTAAGTAATCTCTGAACAAAGGTGCATGACTAGGATCTCTAAACAATAAAAACGTATCGTCAATATATCTGCGGTAGAATTCAGGCTTAAACTCTGTGGGACAATCTGCCAACCATTTTTCTTCCCAATGGCACATGAAAATATTGGCAAACGTAGGCCCCAGGGGAAGACCCATACCGAGACCCTCAACTTGCTTATACATCTTTCCTGCAAAAATAAACACAGAATTTAACACGGAAAGTTCAAGGAGGGGTTTAAAATGAGTTTTTCCTAGACCTAAAATCGTGTTTGTTGATGTAACAAAAAGGGTATTCATAATTATATTTATAGTTTCCGCTAACGGAATATTAGTAAACAAATTTTCCACATCAAATGAAGCCATTGTCATTCCATTTGCATTCTGAAAAGAAGTAATCTCCCTAACGAACTGAGAAGAATCTTTCAACGTGTAAACATTCTTGGTTAAAGGACTTAATAAGGGTACCAGGAATCGAGCTAAATTGAAACTAGGCGTATTACAAGAAGCAAAAATAGGCCGGAACTGAAACTTAGATGAAAAGTCTGGCTTGTGCACTTTCGGTAAGCCGTACAATACTCCTGAACATGAACCAGATACGTACAACTTGAAATATATTTCAGATGACAAAACCTGCAAATTTTTTGGCTTCCACAAAAAGTTATTAATTTTATCTTCAATTTGGAGAATAGTTTTTTCCCATGACTCTGTAATCAATTTAAATTTAGATGCATCAGATATTAAAGCTTCCATTTTAGTATTGTATACGGACTTATCAAGAATTACAATGCCTCTGCCTTTATCAGGTTTACATACTACGATTTTGTCATTGCGGCCCAATTCTTTCAGCGCAGATACATCGTTCTTCTTAAACACGGCTGAGAAAATTTTCTGCGGTTTAAAACTATAGAAGTAACGATGGGCTAGAGAACGTAAATCTTGCAAGAATCTCGTACGATCAGCACACTGCAAAGATTTACTCGAATATGCAAGTTTTTCGTAAGATAAGAAGTATTTGTAAAAGTCCAATTTAAAAATGGGTAAGCAGAAGTCGAGACCAAAAGCTAATAGTAATTTCGTACGTTCCGATAACGATATTGCACTGTAGTTGAATATGACTTGGTTTGGATCACATGGGTTAATATCGTATTGCACACCAAGGTTTGCAAGTTTCCTATTATGCACCCTGAGAGTAGCCACTTTGAACTTTGCATCTTCCGACTGCCGAAAACCACGAACGCACAACGCGTCCAAGCGGGAGAAGAAAGCGCCAGCTTCAGCTTCAGCGGTTGCCACTTTTCCGGTCAAGTTACGCACAGCATCTCGTTTCTGTTGTAACTCCTGCATTAACAACTCATTCTGACAGGACTTGTAGAAATGAGAGGTGTGGAGAGATCTTCTGTGGAGTTTAAACCGTAGAAACTTGGGCACCACACCAAATATTTTGCAACTTGTGTTAAAAATTCGACGTCTAAAGATGCCTAAGGCTTCATTATTGGATATCTTTCAAGTATTTTTTCCGGAAGAAATTCATGATATTTTAACATTCGTTTAAATTCCATTACAAAGTGAGAAATCAAACAAACTCTACAACTTTTTCTCAATGTGCTCTTCGTTATTCATATGTTATACTACCTAGTTCATCTTGGAAGTAACACTATTTAGCTTCAAATGTTGTATCCATCTTCATTATAGTGTAACCTTACAATCTGGAGTTGGAGGAAAAATTTACTAGTAATTAATTAAATTTCAGTTCGCCCTCGAATTGAACTGTAGGGTACAACAATAATCTCAGTTGAGACAGGCAGATCTTTGATCAACCACCAAAGAGTGTACTCACATTGCAGTGTTTTCCGATAGCTCCCTTCATTTGTTTAAATAAAAATTAAAATATGGGATCAGAAAGGCACTAGCGTAGGTACAATATTACACTGTGATTTATTATTCCAATTTTCAGATATTCTGTGATTTATTATTCTATACTTAGAGTCACATTTTACAGGCTATTTTCAGGGTAGTAGGTATAGGAGTAACTCCTACACACGCTGGATACGTCAACCAGGTTTGAATATTACGGAACACTTTAACTTTTGGAAAGTGCCTGCCAATGCTGAGCTTCCGTGTTTATTTAAACGACGAAGGCAGTAGCCTAGGAAGCTTCAGAGTTTCCTGAATATTAGAGTAACATCATGAAGTCGATGAGTGATCAATCAGAGCACAAAAAGAAACAGATAAATCATTTCATTTCAACAGCCATCTTGGAATGGTCTATTGCAATCACCTTAAACACCTGAAATTGAACAATAATATGGGATGACCCTGGCTTAAAAGCATGAAAGCATTAACGGTAAACATCAGTTAAAGATATCAAAAACCATTTCAACTTCAGCCAGTCAGAACATAAACAACAAGCTAAAACATTCACTCGGTAAGTACTTCCATCAATCTTATCCGGTAGAACTGAAAAGTTCCAGTCTCTTGAACTACAATCAGCCAACTTTTCACAAGATCTCAGACAGTGTTCGTAGCCTTAAGACGAGTTTCGCAATTTTAGCGAGGATTAGTCTGGAAGCCAAGACAGGGCACTAAATCTCATTAAGCCTGACTTGGCGTATCTGAGTATTCATGTAAGGAGGAAGCAAGTAATATTTGCCAGTTTGGTCCATAAGGTCGATAGATGCTTAACCCCGGTTTTGTGGCACCAATTGGAAGAGAAAGAATTCAGCTAAGTGACTAGCAGTTAATTTACCGGCCTTTCCGACTCATTCTTTAGAGCATGTACCTATTTATGTTTTGAGCTTGAGGGAGCGGAGATTGTAAATAACTTCATTTTCCCCCAAAAAACGGAACTCAGAGCCAGATTTCCGTCTCTTTTGGACACGAGTAATTCATGTGTACCGGAAATGCATAGTGTGAATCACATTCACTTCATATAATTTCTCAGTCTATTTGTCTAAATAGACTCAAATACCAGAAATGAAATAAAACCAAAGTATTGATACATAAAAAAATTATCATACTTTTCGTTCCTAATTTGCATTACTTCGTCTAACTCAGTATGAAAATGGTCCGATAGGCTTGACGTGAGTTTTGTAACCAGTTTGAATTAGGTAGGACTTCTGTTCCCGATACTGAACCTACTTGAACTTTGACCTAAAATGAAGACTGAAAAATGCTAAAACAAAGTTGACTAGATATTTTTTACTGGAGAAAAGTCAAAAATTTGATTTTTAAAACTTAATTTGCTGAAGAAAATGTTACTTGAATACAATGTGATAATTATGAATATTTTAAGCCACAAAATTAACAGACGCAAAGTCATTAATCTCATGAGTTATTTTATCACCACTTCGAATGAGATCGGACGTTTGTATTCACAGTTTTGGTAAAACAGCTGGGGCGAACAGCAAAGGTCTAGTCGTTTCAAATTAGACATTACAGACAATTCAGAAAGTAATCCATACTACACAATAGCTCTAAGAGCGGTTAGCTCTGAACGCAGTTTTGCGCAAATAATTAAATTACGACTCCTTGTCAAACCCAATGAAGTTTGTGTTAAATAATAATGAACTATGAATAAAAAAATTCGAGTCGTGCTGATTTTCTCCGAACCATTCAGAACGCAAATTTAATTGCAAAGAATCAGCATAAATCCACGGATTTTAAAACAAATATTCAACTAACACAGCAGCGGAACGCGATATATGAAACAGTATCAATACGAATGGTCAAAGCCAATATCATTAATTAATTTTAAGTTAGTTTCAGCCTCCCAAACCACACAAAAAAAAAATGTTCACAGAAAGTGGACGGATGAAAGCACCCTTTATTATTGAAATAGGGGAATGCAAAATCTATGCACAGGGCGTGTTCCCGCACAGGGTTCCCCACGCATAGAAACAGTAAGTTGAGAAAGGAAGTTAGGACTCAAGATAGAAGATGAAGAAGACGGTCAGAGGTGCTGAAGAACCGGACGTACTAAAACCGAAAAAGCTCGTCCTTAAATAAACGAAAAATATTATTTATTCTACAAAAAAGAAGCACAATCTACCTCTCAGCGAGCGACTTCATACCTTCACCCTAGGAGAGCTAATTCCCATAGCAACGATCGTTGCATTCCCGAAAGGGGGTTGAATCCAATAACTAGAAAAAACGAAATAATTACACGCGAAGTAAAATTGCTCGCAAGACAGAAGCACCAACTCAGTCTCACAACCCATCAGCAAGGATATGAATTAAAAAATGTGACGTAAGAAGTATACATTCGAGTTCTGTTTATTAGTAAGACGTAAACTAATTGGAGTTGAACTTCGTCCTCCATATGAAACCATGTATGCCCTTGTGCCATATTTCTCACGAAATTGAAACACCGCATCTGGTTATGTTATAGTAACAGCTGGACATACCAGAAAGTTACCTCAAACGACGGTCGTTAGGCGATGGGCACCAATGTACGTCATTGTTATCTCATTGTGCAGAGTCGTAATAACTCCACGGATATTAAACCGAATATTTAATTACCAGAGATTTATATATGGTATATGAAACTGATAGAGTTCCTTGAGTTTATTTAATGCGCTCACATAGTTGGACGCCATCAGGCGAGATATTCAATGTTATTTCTACTGCCATCACTCCGTGCTTATTTGCAGTCATAGAGTGGTGACGAAATCAAGACGTGATAGACAAGTTAAAGCGTTCGTGAAACGTGAGTTCAGCGGCTCCTCCATCAAGTATTACAGCTCAAGCATCAATATTTGCGGTCTGTACATCACGTTTTGCAGTTATTGCACCAAGTTTTGCGGTCAATACATCAATTTTTCGGCCCTTTCAGCTAGCTTTGGGTTTTGTATATCAAAATTTTTGGCCCGTGCTTCAAGTTTCGTGATCCGTACACAAAATTTTTCAGTCCGTGCATCAATATTGGCACTCCGTTCATCCCGTTTCGCAATTATTGCATCAAGTATTCCGGTCAATGCATCAAGTAATACGATATTTTCATCCAGCTTTTGGTTCCGTACCTCAAGATTCGCGGTGTGTGTGCAGACTTGAAATCCTGGCATCAAGTTTTGGCTAAGCCACCGTGAATTGAAAGCTCAAAGCCACCTGACGCTCAAGGAAGAGTTCAGAGCAACAACACCATCATGCCAAAAAATCTTCCTGCTAGAATTGAGAAGAGTCGAATTTCTTAGACACAGGCTGGTAATTTATAATGCTGAGTTTATTATATCTCCTGGCAAATAGATAACTTGCAAAAAAACTTACCAAGTCGAATTTAAAATGGCTCAGTGTTTCACCAAATGTTTATTTAGGAATATGAATATTTATAACCAGTACTGAATGTGATCCTGAATTGCACGCCGGTGGAAAGAGCTACTTCGAATAATTAGTAGCGCATTGATGCATGAAAAATGGGGAAATGTATGAAAGTGGCGCAATGATGCATGAATTAGAGCTCATTGATACATGAAAAAAGAATCAACAATTTTCTGTGAATAATTCCGCTTATCGATTTGAGCTCACTTTGACATAGACGTATATATGTAGCAAATGTGGAATTTTCTGTGAAGCTCAGAAATTTTCAGGTGTACTGATTATGACTAGAAAATAATTTCAAAACTCTCGTAATAATTCATTATTAGAGCAAAAAATGTTCTGTTCTATCGTTGAAAATTGCAGGTTCCACGAAGGACATCTGTAAGAAATTAAAGAAGAACAACGAATAAATTGTGATAGAAGGAAGATGCGTCTAAACGGTCAAAGGTTCCACTAACTATTTTTATTTAGTTCAACCAAATTTTCTCAAAGAGGAGGAGAAAACATTTTACTCCAGGAAGTACAGAAGTTGTTTGTTTCACAGTCTCATATTTTAGATCTTCTCTCAGTACAGATAAGAAAAAATGCAACTTCATCCTTTATGTATAATTTTGCGGGTCTCGAGCTTCGCTAAAAATGCCAAGTTCACATGAAATAACGCAGTGGCCGCGAACCCTCTTCTTCATCTGTTTAGAATCGTATACTGATATAAGTGGTAAAATCGTATATAAATATAACCTATGCGTATTTAAGTACCCGTGAGATTTTTTCAAATGAACTAACGTTTTGTACCTGCTGAGCAAAGTGCAGAATGAAATGTCAGAAGCACTTGGGGTTGAACTCGACTAAGCTGCAAGGCACTCGTCAATCTCCTTCGTAACCAATTACATCCCTTGCCCTTCTCATGCTTTGAAGTATCGACGTTTTGAAGCCTCGCAGTATCAACTGAAATGCAAGCAATCAATGAAACTCTGGGAGACCCATCCAATCCGGCGGCTCAACAAGCGAAAATGCAAATAAAAAAGAAAAATTTCCTGAATACATCATCGAATTACCACTTCGATTTCAAAGCTTCAAAGATTAGCATTTCCAAAAGACCTAAGTATGGAAGTGCTGCATTAATGAATTGATTGTGACGAATTAGGGAGGGTAATAAGTTCGGCGTGCAGCGCTGCAGTCGCGGCAAATCACGACACAAAATCACTGCCATGCGTACCTCGCACATCGCATTGCTGCCGTGACGCAACGAAATTGAACTTGGTTTTAAAAATGCCTACTGGCGTGTTACATCGAAGTTAAATACAAGATGGTGTTGAAGAAGATATTTCAGCATTTGTGAAAAATATATTCCGGGATGAATAAGAATTAGTAATAAATCAACATAACAATTATTCACCTCGTTTACTCGGGATTCCGAAATATAAACGAATCAATTTATTTTCCGTGAAAATTTAGCCAAAATGCTTAAATTTGAACAACCAAGCAATCTTACGTGACCACTTATACTCCATTTTTTTCTTCAGCTATTTAAATAATATTCACGATAATATAATGATGAAAATATTTTTCATTTGGTTCCATGAAGATTAAAATGTCCATTGAAAAATCCCGTTGAATCACGGAAGTTAAGTTACTCGAGCAACTCTGACGAGAAAATTCGAGCTTTCGCGTGGAAAGCTTTCAGAAAAATCTGAGCGTGATCCAGTCCCACGCCTGCGACCTTCTAACACCGACGATGAGAAGTTTTCATTCGGAAACTTCGGCGCCCGGGGAGCATTGAAGATAAAATAGCAATTAAAGAAGCCCCGGGAACGGAGGACCAAAAAGTTCCCCTGAGGTCACTTGTTCGTTTAATGTTCCTTCAGATTCATTTTGTTAGAGTTGAAATAACTTGTGAAAGTCCTCCCATTTTGCTGATGTAAGTCCGATAATTTAAGTTCAAAGATTCCTTTTCAAGGAATTAGAGGAGTTATAATAGAACTTAACGAGTCATTAAACCTTACTCAGACTAGGACTTTGAAACAATAGTTTCAATTTCAATCTATTTTTGCTCGCTTCCATAAAGATTCGTCGCAGCAATTGGGTCCAATTAAGAGCAAAGTTAAAACTAACATGCAGAAATTACAGAAAAGGGTTTTGCAAAACACGAGTGTACTTTTTATGAAAACATCCCTAATATCTCGAGGTGCGCCCTGGCCACTGCGATAGATTTGGACACTCGAACACATCCACTGCAATCACAAATACCCCCTAAGAAATAGCGACTATATATTACTGATCCAAACCCCAATGAAACTCTACTTTCTCATACATGAACAGAAAACATGAAGAACAGAGCGGTGAGGATATAATGACATTTCTATGCTAGAATCAATGGATAAAACACAAACTAGTTCATTAGTGAGTTCGAGCGCTAGCGACAAAATTTATTTTTCACAGAAATACAGACAAACTCAATGACATGCTCCGTAGCTTTTCAATGCAAATTAATTTTCTGAGAGGGCTGAATAATTTTTCACTCTCAGCATCGGCAATCAGAGAATTACGTCTGACATATAGAGTGAGAAGCTAAATTGAAGCAAAACCTAGCGTGTTGCCACGCAAACGTACCTGCAATGCGGGAGTGCTCACCTTAAAATGAATCGTGATTGTAGGCGTGCAATTAGCTCTCACTCAGAACGTAAGTAAATAAGCAAGCGTTTTGAATGTACCGAAGTAATACATAAGACTCCTGCTGTGAGCCTGAAACTAGACTCTTCTGTGATGAAAAAATATTTTAACCTTTTACAGAACCTGATAAATCTACACAGCATGTATGACCCAAAAGATCGTTTCCTTCTGACCTAAACAGAAAGTAAATCAACCACTTTCATATTCGACCATATGATTAAGAAACTTATCTTAGGAGAACATGCAAAGTATCAGTATAGTAACTAAGAATTAATTGCTCTCTCCTCACTTAAAATTCAGCGTCAAGAGACGCGGCACCGCTGAATTCAGGCTCGCTATTGAGTTATTGATCATAATAATCTATACCGATACATACGCAAAATACGTCAGGTACATGTTACTTGGATTTTAGCAGCAACGCTTAGAGCGTACTATGCCTTGTGTGGTGCTAGTGTGATGCTAATGGGGTGCTGGTGTGGTGCTAATGGGGTGCTGGTGTGGTGCTAATGGGGTGCTGGTGTGGTGGTATTGTGGTATTGGTGTGGTGCTGGTGTGGTGGTGGTGTGGTGGTGTGGTGGTGTGGTGGTGTGGTGCTGGTGTGGTGCTGGTGTGGTGCTGGTGTGGTGCTGGTGTGGTGCTGGTGTGGTGCTGGTGTGGTGCTGGTGTGGTGGTATTGTGGTATTGGTGTGGTGCTGGTGTGGTGCTGGTGTGGTGCTGGTGTGGTGCTGGTGTGGTGCTGGTGTGGTGCTGGTGTGGTGCTGGTGTGGTGCTGGTGTGGTGCTGGTGTAGTGCTGGTGTGGTGCTGGTGTGGTGCTGGTGTGGTGCTGGTGTGGAGCTTGTGTGGAGCTGGTGTGGTGCTGGTACGGTACTGTTCAAACTCATCAATCATCAAAATCACAGAAGACAGAGGGTACGAATGGATCAAGAAATATTGGCTCGTGCAAAATACAAAAGCGCACAGCGGCGTATACAATTCCCGCTTCCGAACATAAGAAATAGTTCGATGTAAGCTGCAAAAAAATACTTCATGCGTGAAATTTCTAGTCCGAGTTCTTTGAACGCCGGACAAAATTTAATGTCTTCATAATGAGGCAACTTCACTTTACCGTCGTGAAAAATGAATAATAAAGTTAGATACAGAAGTGCTGTAGAGAAGCTGCAACACAAACGCGCTGTAAAAATATCGAATACGACATTTAGCTTCGACACTATCATGGACAATCGGCGAAACTATTTTATCGAAAGTTCTTTGCCAGTGAAGTATGTTTAACCAGCACAAATACGAAATAAATAATAAGTGAACAACTTAATTTCCAACTTTCCCAACAGTGGAAGCCGTCTAACTAAAATAAAAACGAATCGAGTTAATAACAAATCAATTTCATTGAAAAAATATTGCGAAAATGGCAGACGGTTAACCAGAAGAAAGACGAAGTAGACAATAAATGGATTCCATTGCCAAATTTATAAATATGGAAAATGTTTAAGCAGATAGAAGTTTGTGAATGCAATGGGCCAGGCTTGCGTGACGAATATTTAGAGGTTGGTTGTTTTGTCCAAGGTGCTGAAAAAGACGCACTATTCTTACTTGCTAATTAAAAACAAATCGTTGGCACGAGACGCGGTGTAAAGGCAAGAGTATACTCAGGCACCATCTTGCGAGCGAGCTAATGAGATTTGGATATTTGAGCAAAAATCCAGTGGTAACTTCTTCGTCAGCTTCACAAAATAGCGCATAAACTCAAACTCAAAACTGATGAACAAGACTTCAATACGTAAATTATTTCATATTTAGTTGAGAGGGCGGTTCTTTTAGGAAAATATGTCGAGCTCGAAACTCAGACAATTTCTGTTAAGCTGATTATTATAAAACCAAGTCTTGTAATGGCTTCAAATTTGAAGCGGATCATACCCTCTATGACTAGTTTCTTAGAAACTGCTGAACAAAATTACATAATTTTTCGTAAGAATTTTAGACAAATTCGTTGTAAGCGCTTTATTTCAATCAAGAAAAACTTAGTGAATACCCTCCAATCCGACACTATTCTGGTCAAGTGAAAAAAGCATAATGTTTTCATTCTGTAGGTATAAATGTTTGTGTATTTTTAAACATTAATTTGTTATCACCTCCTCCAGTTGAAGTAAGAAAATTACGAAGGGCAATTATTTCCACAAATATTTAGAGAGATAATACATACAAGAAGGTCGGAGAGAATCTACAGCTCAACCTTGTATTCACACACACAAACAAAATAAATTCCACAACGTTTCCAAGAACGCTGAATCAAAACAGCCTTTATAAGCAGAAAATTGAACTGTCTGGGCATTGAATTCCCGGGGATACATAACTAATTAATTTGTTTTGAGTTTAAATTGGTTCGAACTCATATAGCTAATGATATCCTGTACGTTTTAATGACTAAGCAGCTATGTACATAAATGAACTGTGAATACAATTAGTCTCTACTGATGAAAAACGATCAGCTTTCTGTCATAAGGTCCTTTCAATTTTGAACAAATGAAGATGCCTTACTGAAGAGTAAACATTTGCTGTGAAAAACTACGGGCATCTTTTCATAAATGAACATTGAGTTTTCAATGTACTTTTTCAAAAAAATAAACAATTTTAAAAGGACGCAGCGACGTTCTAATCCATTGCACTAAAAATTCATAAACAGAAAAACTTTTTCAAATGATTCACTGATAAGTACTGCTTTCTGGAAACTAATTGGTTTGACTAGTATCCAAAAATACGTTGACGAATGGGATTCCTGATACAGCACCATGACGAGCACAGCTTGGTGACCACCACCATCACCACCACCCCATGTGAGAACTCCAGATTTAATCTTAATGTAAAGCGCCAACTTAAACCCTCGAGATACATTCTCGTTATTTCTTGAGGCCAAACCTGAGAAACAATGACAACCAGCAGAGCTCAATGATGTGTGAAGAAAGAGCCAACAGTTTACTGCCTGCTTCCCTATTCTAAAGAGCTCCTGTGGTCTGGAGCTACATGTTCATCAGTGACATTGCTTCGCTTTATCCATGGGATTATTAGTCATAATAATTGTGGCAACTGTTATGTGTCTCACAGGACAGCTTTGAGTAAAGAAAACGGAGCATTTCTCTGTGAAAATCACTGCGTTTATACACGTGCCTCAAAAAAATATGTTTAGAGCACGAGTAACGAATAAACAATTGTTTGTGCCGTTGGGTTTTAAATGGAATAAATACTATAAAAAATTCCTTCCAAGACAAATTAAATACTCGAGTTAAGTAGTGAATAAAAGCCGTGACTTCTCTCAGATATCCAAAATACGTTCTACAGCTGCAGGTACGGACTGGCTAACCATATGTTGACAGCCAGCCCTGGAATAAAAAAATCAAAATACGTACTGTTACTAAGTACATATTACGAGAAACGTCAGAGCACGCGAGAAAATCGTAATATTTTGGTTAGTACCATTAAAGAAACCGAGTTATGTAAGGTGTCTCATTCGAAAGAAATATTCTCCCTCAGAACGATTCATGAAAACCTTGCCTTCGATTACAGGATTCCAGTAAGTATTTCTCTTTGAAAGCAAGCTATAGAAGCACTTGACAAAGTCTCAACTTGTTAATCGCTTGAATGCCTCGGTACCAGCTCGACACATCTCTGCTACCACACGCGACACTTCAAGCACCTGCAGACCCGCAAATCAGCTCACAAAATGCCGCATCCACCTCACTAAAATTAGACCCGCATGTCTTGCCGAAAAAGGCAGCGTGTCATAGCGTGATGCAAAATAGATCAGAACTGTCATTGGCGGAATTGAGTGATGTTTGCCGACATTGCAATCAAGATTGTAGAAAAATTCCGAAGGCAAAACCCATACCTCGAACGCATCAAAGGCCCGCCGAAGGAGTAACTCAAATAAGAAGTTTCCATAGCAATTCAAATAATTTTTCGAAGAAACAGCCAGTAAAGAAAGATAATCGAATTGTGTTTTGTATGTTTGAGACCCAGTGTTGGCAAGAAAGTGAAAATTCAAACCGAAATTAGGAATTGATGGCGCTCAAGTAATGCATCGCAAAAAAACATGGCAGAAAGTTAACTGTGAAAGAATGTACAAGCGCATCGTATTACTGTCACGGAGAAATACGTCTGAGCAAATAGCAACCGAAGAGGAGAAAGTGGGAAAATGAATTTTTATGAGGCTCATGCAGCACAAATTTGGCCAAAAAATTCGACATTATCAGCATGTGATTTTTACGTCTGAATAACTTTCACCTTTTCAAAACATTTAAAATTGAAATTGCAGCGCATAATTACCATGTAAGGGCATAATTACCATGTCCTGGTATGTGAGTAGCTGTGATGCAAAAATTAAAGTTCAACAATTTTCTGGAATACGGCAGAAGTGAAATAACTCTGCTTCGCTTTAGTTGTTCATTTGCGGAAACATAAAACGGAAAGCTCGCACTAATTCAAGCAATCCTGGAGAACGGGGAGAAAATAAACGTGTCAATATTGCCTTCGTTTTCAGCAAAAAGTTATAAAACTGAAGCCATGAAAGATAGAGCGATGAAACCATGAGCCACACAGAAAATTTAGCAACATTTGCAGTCTCCCCGAGAAAAAGTTCATAATTTCTAAAGAAACAAGAAAGATTCAGAAGAAAACGTCGCAACGCATACGAAGCGTTAGCGGTCTACGTTGAAACCCTTGCACTGGATGAAACTGAGTTCTTACATTATATGCTTGAAAATACCAATGAAGGTGATAATACAGGGTAAATTATAGCACATTTAAAATAATGAAAAACTCTTTTCCTGGTAATAAGGGACCTCTAATGTAAGATAACACTGAGCAAAATGTTATGTATCGTGAATGTATACGAGAAATACGACTCACGCATATTTACGGCAAATTTGAGATGAGACCGGTGACTAATTTCACATACTAGTATGTGAATCGATCAAGACACTCAAACACAAACCCCAGTGACGGTCTTGACTGTGAAACGTCGAGACCAAATTTACGCTCATACAAAACACTGAATTACATTATATTCTTTTGCCTCACGTAGAACGAATTGTGCAGGCTTAAATGCTTCAGAACAAGTGCTGAAATCTGTCACAGCAAATGAAAAAGGGGGTGGCCATCATAGAATGGCCACTAACGCGCCCAGATTATCACAAGTTAAAAAACTGTACAACAATGGAATATGCTCGTATGTGTACTCACCCACTGCTGGATCTGAGAAGAAAGTCCAGAGAACGAAGATCGTTTAGGCGAACTTACCTGAAAGAAACAAAATACAATAGTTATAATATCGCAATATGATAAAAATCTCATCATGAGTCTGCATGAATGTCAGCTTCTCAAAATTTCGCGTCGAGAAAAAGGATTCAAAGAAATAATAACTTTCAAGAAGTTGTTACTACAATAAGCAGTATGGTCGACATGGACGGAAAATGTGAAAAAATCAATTGACTTGTTTGGTATCGAAAGCACTACATAAAAAGCTGCACGATACGTTGGCTTCTACCTTAAAAATTAATAAAACGGAATAAGAAAATAATACTAGTAACCATGCATAGAGCATGCCTAATAAAACGCCACAGAAGAGTAATAAAACGTGGCTGTTTGGACGGAAGGCATTTCTGCGTTGCTTTAAGAGGCTCTAAATCCTACGATACAATAACCTGGAGTGACCCAGAATAGCGCTCTGCCAAGAGAGGAACAAAGAAATATTACTTCAGTGAAGCACTGTAAGCCCTCTTCGCTGGATAATCCCGGAGTAATGCAGTAGCCATTATCAGTAGATTCATCGTGAAACTTCTATTGTTGGTGTTCAAGAAATTATACGAAATAATTGAAGAGTATGAAAATAATGAACCCGCTCAGTGGTAGGAACACTATTTAACGCCAACGAAGAACTTCATGTGTTCCCTCAAAGACGAATATGTGAAGTTTAAATCTCAGTTATTTATGAGAAAAATGAAGATTTTCTTTTAATAGGATCTTTAATTAGTATTCTTCAACAAACATAGAGCACGTGCCACATACAACTAAGTTTGTAGAACCGCAAGAATCATGGTGAAGATATTGCGACTGATAAATATGGCAGTGAAAGTTTGATTTTACGTGATTTTTTCACCACTAGTTCATAGAATTTCGTAGTCTTAGTTGATTTATCACGAACCATCTGGCACAGGCACTGCATTCTGTGTACTTTGGGCTGTATTTACCCCCAGTTCATTCCCCTGAACGTCACTGCAAGCAAGGTCGCGACTGAGGCATCATAAAGCGAAGGCCCATAAAAAAGTCGAATTACAGCAACGAGCTCACTTTACGGACTATGAAAGCTACCTGGATCAAAGTCGAGCAAGATATTTGAGACGAGAATAAATTTAGGGAAGTAGACGCCCAAATATTAAGCCGAGAGGAAGTTTCCGAGCTCAGCTGTTGCTTGCACACGAGAGTTCGGAGGGGAAGGTGAGCAACCCTAAGACCAACATCTGATGCGTACTAAGCACTGAATAGCTCCCGAGATGTAGCTCTTCAGAGGCCTCGTAAAGCAGAAAGGAAGGCCGTAAGAGCAGCACAAACTGTTGAGATACGCACTCTGCTGACAGGATCATGGAATGAGCAAAAAATAAATTAGTTACGAAATGAGATCGTCCTGTCGATTTTACGAGGTTGTCTACAGTAATTCAGCACTCAGGTTGCGAGCCTGAAGCTCTTAATCAGGACGCTGAAATTTAAAAGAGTGTGAAGGTCTTCTTTACTTAAAAAACTAAAATTTTAACGAGTTCTGAAATTCACCTAAATTCGCTTGGTTTTAAACCTCATTTCTTAGCTGTAGGAACGATTACGCCAAAAACAATAAGTTTTCAACCGTAATGCACTTGAAAAAAATCATCTTGAACTCTAAAAATATTAAATTAGTTGGTTTAAAACTCTCTAGCCACAACAAACACGATCCAAAGCGAGCAAAGAGAAAGGACCATTTGGTATAGACCGTATTGAAGAGGGAATCCGAGCAGAAAGTGAGCTACCACACAGGATAACCAGCAAAGATGAGAAAGTAAGTTAAGGCGAGAGAGACTGAACTAACAACAAAAAACGTAGCACAGAATGCATGAAAACAGAAAGAAGTACTGAAGACACGAAAGACAGAAGTTCCGAATAAAAGAGCACAGTTTACTGCCTGCTCCCGTATTCTGAAGTGTTCTGTTCTGGAGCTACTTATTCAAAAGCGAAATCGTTTCACTTTATCCTAGTGATTATAAGCCATAATTGACTCACGATCACTACAGTGTGGACGGACTATCTAGCTGAGGTAACTCAACAGTACGTATCTTCCCCGAGGACGCCAGTCCCCTGGGAAAAGGAGAATTTATGCACAAGGTGTGTACTGACGCAAGATCATCGGCACATAGAAACAGCAAGTTAGGGATCAAGTTTATGAAACAAAACGTTAATTGACGAAGGGAGAAGCACACGCTTAAAAATGAGAACAGCATCGAACCGAAATAGTATGGTCCGTATCAAAACAAAAGTTTATCAAATTTAACACGTTAAGTGCGGCGGGTTAAACTGAAGTTCAATATCCACCTCAAATTTAGAGTCAGTTGTAGTAAGAAATTTTGAAAATAGAAAACATTGACTGGATCATGCCTTCATTTAACTTTCATTTAGTATTAACCAAACTTGAGCCAGTGACTGCTGGTCGGCCAGCAGCATTATGAAAATCACCTAAATGACCACCGGTGGGTCACGCCGCACTTAACGTGTTAAGAAAAAAAAAGCATACCTAACCGTCAGTTCAGGACCTCACAACTTTTTAAGGGGAGTGTTAATCTCCACAATAAAGTTGTTTCCTTCTTAGGAGACATAAACATTTGAGCATCTTCAAGATATTATATTATGATACGTTGCAAAACCGTTCCAATTATCTACATTGATCAGCACAATGTTATACAAGATCTGTATTAAACAAGTCATCTCAACAATGAAACAAACGAGGCTGAATAGTAAAGTTAAGTTTCTTCTAAGGTGAATTGCCTAATCAGTTTACTGCCTTAAAAATAAACACAACCCAGTATGATAGCACTGCAAACACTGAATAGATTGATACCTACAGTTTTAAGGTAAACATAAAGAGTTCATGATATGCTAAAACTGTAGAGTAGTATTTTGAAGCATTAACTTCTGGTCTGGTGCCTTGCTGAGAAGCTTCAGGCGGGACTAGACGAGCGTTCCCCAAAGTCAAAGTTTGCTAACTTCGAAAAGCAGGCGGCCAAAAGGAAGCCTCTCACCTCGTCAACAACGGCCTGAAATGTTCAGAAACTCGGCGACGGAGCGTAGGCATGCTACGAAGTCTTTCTAGCTCTACAGTTGGCTACAACTACACCTTGGAGAGCGAAAAAAGGGGTCAGTCTCAAGTTTTAAAACAAGACGAGTGTCGATACCGTCGTGCGGTCAACGTAAAGGTTCGTGGAAAAGGAGGGCTGTCTTCTGTGCAGCTACCTTTTTCCGGGACGCTAGCTTTTCTTCGCAGCTGCCCTTCCTGAGGTTCGTGTGGGTACCGCCTACGCCGTAATCAGTCCGCTAGGGCAACAGAAGTAATTTCTATTAGTGCCGAACTACGGTGGTACCGTCGTGTGTGTGGGGTGAGGTTTGTGTGGATACCACCTGCGCCGTATTCAGTCCGCTAGGGCAACAGAAGTTATTTCTGTTTTGTGCCGAACTACGGTGGCACCGCTAGAGTGAGGTGTGTGTGTGGATACCGCCTACGCCGTATTCAGTCCGCTAGGGCAACAGAAGTAAATTCCGTTTTGTGCCGAACTACGGCGGTACCGTTAGGAAAACGAGCAACTGTCTGCGCCGTATGAGACCGCTAGGGCAACAGAAGTGAACTCTGTTAGTGCCGAACTGCGACAGCGTCTTCCTAGTCGATCAACCATGCGAGATAGTTCGTCCTTCCGAAGTGGCTTCTTCAACCCCATGTTAGGCGAGGTGTCGTATGAGACTAAAGCCTGTGGCAATAAGGAGAGAGGAAACTCTTTTGACTTTTTATTCCGACTTCTTTATTGCTGAATCTCTTTGAAGTCCCTATTACACACACCGATATATTTTAACAAAGACAGCGATTTATTTTCTGTTGCAAAAATAGTGCGTACACACATAAGCTACTGCATAACAAGGTACAACACTCAAAACTGCATTTAAAATATTAGTCTTATTTAGCTAGGTAATCAAAGAAACATTGGAATATCGACATGTAATACAAATGATATTCAAAGGCTAACTGAAGTAAATGCACAGACGCAACATCAGCGCAGAGAAACAGACAAGTCGGCGTTCAGGGAGCTGGACACATAAAGAAAATACTTGGGATTATGGGTAACTAACACAAAAGGCTCGGCAACCCCTGTGCGGCCTGACAACGAGACGTACTCAGCCATCACAGTACAGCTAACCCAGTTAGCAAAATTTCTCTAGAAGAATTATAGGTCATCGTAACTATTGGTAATTTTGAAGACTCACTTTACTACAAACTACTTAAAAAGTACGCGGATGGCGAGATCGATCTGCCTAGCAACACTTTCGAAATATCCGACGATGACAAAAATTCTTAAAATGTTCACTGCGATGGGTTAAACTGAAGTTCAATATTCAATTCAAATTTCAAGTCAATTGCGGTAATCACCTTTGAAAATAGCAAACATTACCTGGATCGGGCCTTCATTGAGATTTCTTGAAGTATTAATATAAATGAGTTAGTGACTGCAGGTCAGTCAGCAGCACTATGAAAATCACCTAAGTGGCCACCGGTGGGTCACTTCGCAAGAAACGGGTTACACATCTCGGCTTACGGTTAACAGTCAAAGACTTTCCAGCATTGTATTCCATGCTTCAGAAGGGAAAAAATCCATCGTGAAACCAGTCTTTAAGACATAGATATGTAAACAAGAGTCTTCTAAGTCAAATTTGTTGAAAATCAGCGTCGGTTCTTGCGAACATTTGCGCTCTAATTAAGACGCGCTCAGAACGGTTCAGCGTAACAAAATTCGCGCCAGGGCAGCTCGCCGCAGAATTTCTGACGGTTGTCAAAATCGCCATGTGACTACGCAGTGCTATGCCGCTTGGCGCACGATACTTGCGTTAAGGCCCATTTCACACTGAGCTAGCAATGCAGCATCTAGCAAGCTCGCATGAGCTATCTAGCAGATGATCTGCGAGACTGGTAGGTAGGAATAGCACTATTACGAGCCGTTGCTTCACACTGAACTCGAACGTTTTATCCAGGATCCAGCATGCGAGGTGAAAATCCTCTTCCTACCCATCAATCTCACAGACCATCTGTTAGATAGCTCATGCGAGCTTGCTAGTTGTTCCTTTGCTAGCTCAGTGTGAAATGGGCCTTAGTAATGGGCAGCTTCTGCATCCGAGTGGGCGTGTTTGCGGGACAGATGACCAGATAGGCGTTCCAAAGAGAAGAAAGAGGAAGGCACCATTTAGTATGGACTGAAGGGAACGAGAAATCTATGCACAAGGGCCATAGAAACAGTAGGTTGAGGAAAAAGTTAATGAAAGAACATCGAAATTGAAGAAGAGAGTCGCTGGTGATGAAAAACAGAACAGCAGTAAACTGAAAATGAGGTCCGTAACAAAACAAAAAACTGCAAAATTTCAACAAAAAGAAGGCCTACGTCCTTAGATCGGAACCTCACATATTTCCCACAGATTTAATAGTTGTATCCCTTAAGGGAGCGTAACAAATGAATAATAATTTAAAATAGCAAAGAAAACATGCAGATTTTACAAACTAAAAAAAATATACCAATGGCATTTCAAATATAAACTAGTACTAAATCGAAAGGGTAAAAAATTAATGAAGCAAATTTCAACGACCGAGGCACCAACATATTGTGTTTCACACGCCTTCCTGCAGATTGCATCTGGTAACTGCAATGCTATAAGAGAGGATTGCGTCTGGCCAACAACATTTCCTTACAATGCCTCGAAAGGTAACCAAAAAGAATCGCCATCTCGTGAGAGATCTGTTCTCGTTGATAAAACCAACATTCGTGCAATTATACTATCCATCCCACAATATAATAGTAATAACCTCACCTAGCTTACGTAAGTGCAACACCAGCAGGCATCGTTTGGCTGCCTCACCATACCAAAAGTTTTCATCTGCACCCTACGGGAGCTCCACGTCATGAAGGTTTCCAACGGCCTATTCACTTCGAAGAATATATTTCAATTTCTGTAATTTTAAACTCGAAGGATCTGATTCATTTTATAGACTATAATGCAGAATTTCGGATTTTAATGACTTATTAGGATTATGGGTTTACACCAATTAAATGCCATTCCCTTTCGTAACATGTTTGTTCATAACGACGCACCTTGAAAGTTAGAAAGTTCCCAGCAAGCAAATTACTATGTGTCATTAGCATGGGAGGCTGACTAGCGAGATCACAAGAACTATTGCTCTTTCTTAGCGTTCGTTGCCTTCAGCGATAAATGCGCGTTTTATCGAAATGGTTTAAACGGTGCAGTGATGTCTGTCAGTGTAGTGATTTCTTGTAAAAGATTAGAAAATCCATCTTACCTCGATTTTACATTGTAACTACAATTCAAAACGTGGTCAACCTCCCCCCTCCTCCTACGTTTTACCAACACCAAAACGGACTCGTGAGATAAGTCTTCGTTATTGCTATCATAACTAATCAGCTATTCGCTCTCAAGCTTTGTGATTTATAGTTGTCAACGTTTATCAGTTTCAATAGTGAAATAAGTTTTTTTCATGTTTCACTTCACTTTATCAGTTAGGAAGAGTGAGAACGAGGCGTTGAAAAGAAGGAATGAAATGGTACTGACGACACTAAACACACGTGTATAAATAATAGCCTTAAAAATACGGCTTTACTGATGCCCTCGACACGCGCTTAACGAAGATAATCTGATACGATATCCGGAGTAAACAGTGCGCTCATATTAAGAAATAAATTACATAATTGATACCAGTGTTGTACGTCTCATTAGAGGCTGGTGGTCGCGGATAGTCAATATCCTATAGAAATGATTGCTAAAAGAACAAAATTCGATCGTGAAAATATAAACTCCAACATACGACGTCGCAATGGGATTAAGAGAACCACCTAATTAGGAACATTACATCTGGAGGCGGAGCGGTGGAACACCAACTACAAATACAACGAACTATAATAATATCGCGGGAGGCAATCTGTCAAGCCCCAATAATGACGGCTGATTGGAACGAGCAGCGTGTCGATGTCGCCAGGGTCGCGCTGCGGGATCAAAAGTAATACCATGATTTCTTCACGCGTCCAGTTAATTACAGACCGTGGCTTGGGGAGAAAAATTTATCGGATAATTTTGGAAATGGTTAGTTGCGCAAGCATAGAATTAGTTACTTGACATTGAGGATTCATCTCGGATGATAACCTACGTGAGCCGTAATAATTCTTGCGTTTATCAAATTACCATGGTGCTTAATACATGTAGATTACCATTATGGAAAAAAATCATTCCAGTATAATTTGATGAGTTCTATTGTCTTTTCCTATACCGCACGATGTTTTTAAAACGGGATTGAAAATCCGCAATTAAAATAAAACAAAAAAAGAGTTCGAACAACGATTTGAATCCTCCACAGTGTAATGTGAGAAATGTTCGAATCGTTTTAAGACAACTTTTGAAAATCAGGTCCACCACAGCATGTATTGTATTTTTTTATTGTTGTTTCCAATAACGTAATAAATTTTGAACATCTGAGGTCATTGAAATTAGCCTCGTGAAAAACGCATACTTTTGCTCAACACATATGATTTGTGACAGCAATCAGTTGTTACTTGAAAAAGAGCTACATGGCAAAGGAGTTAATTGAAAAACCAAACTATTTAGGTCCAAATAAGGAAAAATGTTTACAGGTATAGCTTTTTTGAACACTTGCACTTATTTTCTTTTGATTTAGATTTTCTCTCACAGTAAAGACTCAATAATTTTGAAAACAGCTTTTTGGTGTACGACATAATTGTACTGTTTCAGTGAAATTTATTAAATACCATACTAAACATCCAGAGTGTGAATCAGTCAGACAGGATGAATTAATATGAAGTAAGTTGTAAGCATAACCCTATTGCAATAATCGGGATACAGATAATACGGAAAGTTCTCTGCGTTGAAACGAGCACATGCCTTACCCTGACGATCCTTAATTAAAGTATTTGATTTTTAAATCTTTTTTATTCAAATACTCAGTTCTTGTTCGGTGCAGTAAATTTAAACGGTGTAGACAACTGAATTTTGCCAATAATCATCTCACTAACATTATCCAGCTAAAGCTATACTCTTTCCAGTTTAACTTCCTATACTTCAATAATAAGCATGTATATTAGGTAAAATTTTCACATTTCTTTACTTAAGGCAGCATTCATGTATACATTCCGATTTTTCAAGCAGTGATTTGTATCTCAACCGGCGTCATTTTTTGAAATTTTGAGCGAATAGCTCGTTCAAGGTCCTTACTTTCAACATTGCCATCGTATTAATACATCCTCGATGTTTTCCAATCGAGCTCAAAACACTGCTCATGGGAAGCTTTTTGACGTGTCGATGTCAGTCGAGTCAACAAGTTAGCGTACATTAGCTGGCCACGAGATTATAACAATGCTCTCTCCATTAGCGCATTAAGCCTGCCAGTGGGATTATCGATTGCGTAACAAATCATAGAACATTAAGTATTGGAGAGCTGGAATAAATTTCCGTGGGAGTTCGAATAATTCTACACAGGAGGGGAGTAGGTATAGAGCGCTCGATGGACTTTAATTACAACGGAGCTCAGCAATTTCGAACGCCAAAGATTACGTGATCCACGCTAAAGCAAACACGCCTTTGTCGATGCAGGACGACTCACTCAAAGGAAGGTCAAAGAGCACTGATAATAGCGATGACTTAGAGGGGGTTGTAGTTCTACATTTAGCACAGATGACTAAATGTGACGTAAATGCATCAAAATACATGTACTTTGACTGGTAACTCAATCGAAATAAAGATAACACACGAAACGTTTCTCCTCCAAAGCTAAAAGGAGTGTTCGAACAGCTACCGAAAGCCTCACAGTCTCACGCAGAAAATAAAGTAAACGGTGATAAGAGCGATTCGAGCAGCAGCGGAATAACATGACACTCACTGGAATGAGCCTTCGCACAAGTCCTCAATGTCTGCATATTTCTATGCTGTATAGAAATTTATTTCTGAGATGCAAAATTCAACTGTATGTGAAATGAGACGAGACATACTTCAAAATTTACCAAACTTTTAATCACTAGTTTACACAGTAACAAAGTGAGATCAACTCTCAGAACTGACAATTAGCGTGCAGTCAGATAGAATTAGATTAGATGTTAGTTTAAGCTTCTCTAACCACAACAAAAACGTCACCAAGCAAGGAACGATGAAAGCGCCAATAAGTATGGAGTTAAAGGGAACACGAAATCAATGCACAAGGGGAAAATGAACAGAAAGTTGAGAAGGAAGTTCATGAAACAAGATAAAAGTTGAAGAAGAAAGTAGTAAGTGTTGAAAAACAGGACAGCAGTGAACCGAAAAAATAGTCCTCAACACACCAAAAAATATTCCATTAAAAAAAGAAGGCCTACGTAGCTCTCAGTTCGGGACCTCACATATAAAAATGAGCCCCCATTTACTATACTGAACAAGACAAAAGGACGCCCTTTTCTAAATTTACATTAGAACACTGAGACACTCAGTAAATACTCTGAACCTTGCGAGAATTTGCAAATATTGAGTTTAATTCCAACAAACATTTAATGACTGGGTTGTACAAAATAAGTTAAGTTGTTGTGGAACACGTAAAGAAAAATGATTACCTCAGAGATATTAGACCGAGAGGCATAAGTCTAAATATTCTGTTTCTCGAAAATGCATTCATTCTGCGCTTAATTCAAATAGAAAACATTGAAAAATCAACAATTTTCAGATCATAAAACGAAGTATAGTAAAATGCGAGGCATAAAACTATCCGTATAACGAGAAACTAACAAAGAATAAAATAGACTAAAAAATCACGGGACAAATTTTATTCAAAAAATTAAGTAAAGAATGAAGCTACGAAACATGAACACCAACAATCCGTAACATTAAACTCTCATCAAATTAGCGATGATGTTTCTGCGATTTAATCCTGCCAGTAGTTTGGACTGAGTTAATTCCGCTTCAAATTAATTATTGACAGGCACAACAAATGCAGCACAGATGCAGTATCCAGTGAGGTAGAAGCTGAAGATTTTAAATATTTTTACGAGGTAACTTGGTGCGCAATTAGGTCACGCTTGTAAATCGTTGCCTGCTGATCTAAGACGTTGTTTAAAATCTATTAAAGCAAACTTACGAGAGTTAGCCCCACTAGAAATTACCGAGTGAGGGGCAATGCTCGTATACTTGGAAGCAAACGAGGAATCGATTAAACTCGAAGTACCGATTTATTTTATGAGAATAAGCACCAAGGGAAGGCGTTAGTTCACATTGACTCTTTCTTGCTTAGATAACTTTTGCCATCCATTGCTTGGTGCTTGATGCTTTACAAATGCCTCACAGCAACTAGCAAAATCTAAAGGCTAGAGGCTGAATATTTCAATTTATGGGTTCCAAATGCCGAACCTTATCAATTTTACCAGCAACTGTTGGTTCGCTCAAGATAATGTACATTACCTGCCAAATTCGGTTCTGAAGTTTTAGCACCGAACTTTGACGAGGGTCACTTTCGAGATCAAATATATTTGCTATTGTGAATACTGACTGATATACACCAGAATATGTTATTCATATACTTGCAATTCAAGCAGCTCGTCAGCAACGAGGATAGGTAAGAGTTTCCTATAGAGCACGGGATATGCACATCTCCTACAAAAGTGACGTAGTTCAATTTTTCGAAACATTTTTCCTTCATTGAAAGTCAAACACTATTACAGAACGCTAACTTTTCTCTGATGACGGTTCAAAGTTGTACGATTAAACGAAGTAGTATCTTAAGTTGTTACCGAATTCAAATCTCATATTTAGAGTTTATCATGTTACAGAATGCGTTGTTTGCGAACAGCGCAGCAGAAGCGTATAACCAATGATATATAAAACGAAACACGGCTGCACTGATTTCTACATCTACTGTATGTACTTGCACACCAGCGACTGTGAGCAACAATAGATGAGTTTGCATATGGACATTCAGCATTCGAAAAACGCAGGAATCATTTTTTAGGTTTTAATTTCACAAATATGGTCAGACAGAGAATAGCTTGATAGTTTGATCGCAAGTGTATATAGAGATCAAAAGAGTAAGAAAAAATTGTGAATTTTTGTGAAGCTTTTTTTTTGTTTATTTGTCAAACATGTTAGAGAATACGAGTATTAGCTTGCAGTTAGATTAGACTAAATGTTAGTTTAAGCCTCCCTAGCCGCAGCAATGGCGTTCTGAGAAGAGGAAAGAGGAAGGCACCATTTCGTGTGAAGTTGAGGGAACGCGGAATCCATGCGCAAAGTGTGTAAAAACAGTAAGCTGAGAAAGAAGATTATGAAACAAGATGGAAGTTGAAGAAGAAAGTAGTTGGTGCTGCAAAACAGAACAGCAGTGAACCGAAAAAAGTTATCTGTAACAAAACAAAAAAGTACTATATTTCAACAAAAGGAAGGCCTACCTAACCTTTGGCTCGGAACCTCACTTATTCCTACCGGGAGTGCTAATTTCCATAGCTACGATAGTTGTATCCCCCTGAGGAGGCCTTGTTGTTATCAATTGTGCTCAAAATTTTATAGATTTTTAAGTGAGTAGTGTCACACAGGAGGGGAGTTTGTACAAAGACAATTGGTACAGAAATAAAATACAATTTTGCGTGTCAGTTCAACTTCACAATGGATAGTTACATGAGACAATACAGTGTCACGTTATTACATACGTTCTGTTCATATTTTCAATTTACAAATAAATTTAAATTTAATTATTAAGGTCGTTTCTATGATTATCTATGACTCGATTCTTTCAATCGACTTCCATGCTTCGAATTTCAGTAGAAAACCATTCTTTCAGTTTCGAATAGATGAACTCGGGAATATCAGACCTGCAAATACCCTTAAAGTTTCAGGATTAACTTTTGCGATACAGCAAAATTTGATGAAATTATTTTTTTAATATTTCGTCTGTAACTCAGGTGATAATCTGATAACCTGATAGATTAGTGAAAATCACATCAGACTCGAATGACAGGCTCGAGGTACGCATAGAATATAAGGCAAATTCTTCAAACCCCAAAACGTCAAAGTTGGCTGGCATCGAATGCAAATGGCGGGGTGACACTTGGAGTGAGGACATCGGTTTATGGAGAACTAATGACGGTCTAATTCAACAGATGACCGTACTGCTGTCTCATTTAACAGCAGACGGTAATTGCGGTGTGATTGAGGAGCAAACCACGTACTGACGGTTTAATACAGGGTGTCCGCTAAAAAAGTAGCCGAATTGAAAATGTTGTAGTTTATAAATATTAGTGCTAGAAAGCTGAAATAGGTCTCATATATTATTTTACTTCTACGACCTTTTATCTGATGCACCTTTCGGAAAATATGAAACTCATCACTAAAAATTATACTCTCCACCAATATTCGATCAGAACTTCTCATGTTTATAATTCTGCGGCAAAATAATAACCTCTGATCTTTATCCCGAGGGGAGATTTCTTCATGACCGTATTTTAAATGTTTTTTTAAATATAGTTCTCTTTTGTGAATAAAATGAATAGAAGTTTTCTTCGCCTGTGCCTCAGCAGACAGTGCAGATAATTTTCTCACTGATTTCTTTTATAACCGTTAATTAAAATCCTAAACATGTTTATTCCTGTTTCTGTCCTAGTATTTCAAACATGCAGATCAAATTATCGTAACAAAATAAAACTTTAAACCCAGCTCTTTTCCATGAAATCTTTTTCAGCCTTCTATCACCAATTTTTTACAAACTACACCATTTAAAAAACGTCTACATTCTTAGCGGGCACCCTTCAGAACAACAGACGATAACTACGGTACGATTGAGCATTAGGCCTACGGTCCAGTGCAACAACAGACCGTAAATGCAATGTAATTGGTCAACAAACTGTAATTATGGTGTAAGGGAGCTACAGGCAATACTGACGGCCTGATTAACACTGTACTAGGGGGGAGTAGGCTGAGTAATAAGAGGGGTCTATTACCAACACTGTATTTTTACACCTGTTTTTTAATGCGCAATAATTTCCTCTCAGGTAAATGTCAAGGCAACATGTGTGTCATAGTATGATCTAAAAAACCATTCATGAAAGTGCGATCAAAATCAGGCTTAGAATCATTTTCTGAGGCCAGTCTCGTACAGCGTTTCGAATAAAATTATTTTGTGCAAATACTATTACCAAACTACAATTAATTCAACCATTAACTAGACTTGAGAAACAATCTACTCCTGTATCGCTTATGGAAAATAAATTGTTTACATTGTTTGTTTAAAATCTTTTACTTGCAAAACATTAGACTTCGAAGGAATCGATTTGGTACTGTAGCGGATGGTCTATAAAAAATGTAACCGGCCAGCTTATCCATGTTAGTAAATGGATGAAAAATAGGCGACATAAAAAAATTACTCAGGGTGATTCACCGTTCTTTTATCAATCCAGTGCTGGTAAACCTTGATGGCTTCACACACTTGTAGGGGCAAAACTGTTCTGAGTTCGCTCAAGTTGAACGCGCCCCTGTCATAAACGCAAATTAAAATTAAATTATACTTCAAAAAAGTATTTAGCAAATCGACTTATTATTCGCTGCATGCAACATTTTTGACAGAGAACGTTGCTAACCTTCGATGTAAAAATTTACATGCTAATAACATGCGAGCCTTACTTCTAATATAATATTCAAGACATGCGCAACATACGTATCGCAATATAAACGTTCCACTCACAGATCTCTTTGCGTAAAAGTTACTGAACACGCTCGACAGTTATCGAATATTGTACGTAGATGACTCCTTGGTTCTTCCTCGCATTTAGACGCCATTGTTGATATCGAGCGAAGACGACGTGGGGTGACATTTTATTAATTTTTATATTTTTATTTACGTTTTTTTATGTTTTATTAAGAAAAAAATGGTTGAAGCATCGACTCTGTAGCAAAAGACATCTCGGTTATGCTACCGCTTCTCATTTTTCTCTGCTCTGTTCCCAATGTTTTCTTTGTTCAACTCTTGTAGAAAAAATTCTTAGTTCTTTTGTTTATTGTCCATTCAGATTTAATGCTGCCGCTTCTCATTTTTCTCTGCTTTGTTCTCAATGTTTTCTTTGTTTGACTCTTGTAGAAAAATTCTTAGTTCTCTTGTTTTTGTCCATTCAGATTTATTTGCGAATGAAAGTCTTGGTCTTTGATGCCTGCATTCAAAATAAATCAATCATCAGTTCCACAATTTATGAATACAAACATTTTCTTCCAAAAATTCCAATCACTATCTGTTCAAGCACTTCTTCTTCGTCACTTTCAGCAGTGAACAGGAAGGACAAACTTCCCAAAGACAGTAAAAATAAAACCCTTCAGTTACAACGACAAAGGTACAAGACACATGAGGTGAACAGCGTTCATTCCTTCGCATGCTAAATGAAAGCATTCTATTTTTTGACATCTTCATCTACAGACAACGGATATAACAGCATAAAAAACATTTCTGATGAGCTTGAAGAGACTGAATTTTTTCTGTCACGATGGTCGTTACGAAACACGTGTGCATTGTGTTGTTACCCACGCAAGCAAAACTTGCACGATAACACGGTCCCCTGGAGGACACAGTAAAACGGCCCGCCTCCTTCACCGGCCCCGAAAAACGCAATCGATGCCATAATGTGGCAGAGTTTGAATTATTAATTGCAGGGGCGCCACGCAGGAAGCCAGACCGACGCAAAGAGGCCCAAGCAGCCGGTGGTCAATAACGCAAGAATGTCGGCTCATATAACGCGATTTTGCTAGAAAATAATTGTCATAGAAACAAACATAAAAAGTAATTAAACAATAATTATCCACAAATGAAAACGAGGCCTCAAAATCTCAGCCGAAATATAAAGTCATTTCTGTGTAACACCAGAATAATAATCCAAAAAAACATCAGTTGGAAATTTAAATTCGAGTCTAAGTGCTTCATAGTCTGAAACAAGACCACAAGTGGAACTTCATGACGATGATACTTCAACAAGTGCATCAAATGAATCCGTAATAGATCTCATTCATATGCCTAATTGGATACCTCAAATCACTTCCAAAAAATCGAGCTGGCAGCACTGAATGCTTGCACATCACAGTAGCGAGTTGTGAAGAATTCTCATTCAAGTCTTGCCTCCGTAGTCATTTTTCGTGTGAGCGCTGCGTGCGTGAGCAGCGGGCAATGATGACGTGCCGTGTCTGCTCTACAGATGTGCCAAATTTATGAACTTAACTCGGATAATTTATTACAGAGGTCTCAGCAAATCCATGTCCGCCACCAGCTTTCGCCAGTAACAAAATAAAATGTTTTGGAAAACTTTTACCATTTGAACCTCTCTAGATTAGAACGTATAACCTAATCCAAGACTCCCTAACCACAACAAAGGTGTTCAAAACAAAGAAAGGAAAAAGGGGACGGAAAATCTACGCACAAGGTATGTTCTCCTCAAGAATTCTTGTTCAAAAGAACAGCAAGTTAGGAAAGAAATTGGTAGATTAAAATATAGAAACCAGTGATAGAAGCTGAAAACAGGACAGAAGTGAACCGGAAAAGGATCAACCATGATAAAAAATAGATGTTCCAGTTCAAAAAGTAAGGTCCTAGGGCCTCACATTTCCCCCGGGAGTGCTAGTTCTCATAGTTACCCCTATGAGGATCATAAACTGCAGTAGCTTCTCCGCAGCTACATGATGTCCAGGTGAATATTAAAATAAAGTAATCTGTAATAATGTAAACCTTAGTTCACCAATCAGAGTAAATCCTACCCGGTGTAGTTAAGATGACATGAGGTTACCTTGCTCTCAGCCTGAGTCAAGATCCTCAGTATCTTTCTAGCAGTTTTAAAGTCATCGTACACTATATTATGAGGAAAGAAAAACCAAGGACAGTTATTGTATTTGGAATTATACGCTTCCGAAACGTGTTTTGTCGCCGGTTTTTCCTAAAAATGGCCAAGTGGTTACTCAAGGTCTTTGATAGTGTAAAGCTGGCTATCTGGTTTGTGTTCTAGAGTCATGCGAAACCATGAGCTACAACCCTGCAAAATGGAAGAAAAAGATTTTTGAATGAATTAACTTCAATTCTAAAGCTAAACTTAGATGGGATTTTGCACGTACACTCTCTACGTAGCCGAATCAGCAACAGGTCATTCGCAAAAACTTTCTACAGAGTGGAGTTGCCATACTAACCTGCAAGGGAGTATAACCAAATGCACATGTCGTCTTCTGATAATTTTGGAGTACTCCAGAATCTTTCAATTCACTCCCACAAAATATCTATCAGTACTATCGTATAAGTAAGAAACAGCTGTTTAAAACCTAGTGTTTACTGTGAAATATTGAAGTTGTGGCATAAAAGTACATGAAACAAATATCAAACGAAGGTCATCCTTTAGATTCTCCAAGGACGAAGTACGATACAAAGATCTGATTGAACGAATTTGGACGCGAATCTCAAAAATTACTAAATTTATATTCTAACGAAATGCGGATATGTACACTAAAAGTGCGATGAATCGACAGGGAAGTTTTAGCTTGCAGATTTTTTTTCACTTTAGCCATTCATGCATAATAAATTTAACGATGGCAGAAAATCAAATGTTGAACAAGACTGCAACAACATGAATTTTAAAAATATAAAAAGATTTTTCAGATGCTCCAGCCTCTGAATGAAGCGCTGCGCACCGAAGTGATCTTCACTACAACCACACAAAATTTTCCCCTAGCTAATGTCAACAATAATTAGAAGATTGAAAGACCTTTTGTTCGCTATACTGATTGATTATATAATCGAGTTTCAGCCTACCTTACTTCAACAAAAATATTACAAAAGAGGAAGAATGGAAGCTCCATTTAGTATGGAGTTAAGGGAATGCGAAATCTATGCATAAGATGTGTTCCCACACACGATCCCGCGCGCATAGATACAGTATGTTGAGGAGGAAGGTTAGGAAACAAGATAGAAGCTGAAGAAGAAAGTCAGAGACGAACCGAAAACAGACGTAACAAATTAAAACCTTTTATTTCAACAAAAAAGTCCCACCGAACTCTTAGCTCAAGGCTTCACATGTTCACTCTAGAGTTGGTAATTCCCATGAATACAGTAATGTATCCAGAGCGGGGCTCGTTTGCTATATTGTGACTCAAATAATGAGATGTAAATAATAATTAAATTTTAATGAAGTAATAACATACTGATAGGTTCCGGTTTTCAAAAAATTTAAACGCAAAAAAAAACTCATTTCAAGGAAAGAATTCTCCACTTCATTTACGCTTAAGTTTATGAGCAAATTTTTATTATTACATTGAAAGGAAACTAAACGGCATGCAAGTTTTGCTACTTTCAAAGTTTAGAGAGAGTCTTTGCAGGGAAAGTGCTTCAGCTATGGTAAACAGCATCGCTACGAGACGTAAACTAAAGAATGGTGCAAGCAGATCAGGATATTGAAAAGACTTGTCAGCCTTCCATTTGAGTAACAAAAAGTAGATTAAAATAAGAGAGAATCCGGTAAGGCTGACGTAGCCAAACAATCTTCTGGCGCAAGTGTCGGCGTCGCACTGACGAAGACAGACACTATCAGGAACACAGGCCCGTTCCTCCCCCTCCAAGAGGAGCACAAAGATTGCACGCATCTCTCAAGGATGCTACGTCCAAGGAGGTTGCAATAACCCATTCTAACCTCCTTGGCTAAGTCGCAGCAACAGATGGCCGGTCTCACCACCGTACGATGTTTGGATGAAAATTCCAATTTATAAAAAATCGCAACGTAAATCTTGCCTCATGCAAATGCAATTTCACCCCGTCAATAAATGAATTATACAGTTCAAATCATTTACGTTGGCTGAAATTTTGGCTATTCAGGTTTAAGTGTCCAGAGCAAAATAGCTAAGCCTATGACTTTCACTTTAAACCCTCAACGCAGTAGCTTTACATCGATTACTGATTTACTGCTTTAAGATCTAAGTTTGCTACACCGTTATTAGAAAGCTCAAAAGTCGATATCCAGAATCAGTTTGAAATAAAAAAGTGAAACCTTCTCCATAGGATATATTCAGATTCCTATTTGCTACACTGATTTTTAGAGTTTGAACGTTTTCGCAAAGCGCTCAACTTCAGAAGCTCTGTGGACGATTTTTCGCTCAAACCTATACCACCAGTTATTTACAAAATTATTATGGAAAATTGTGACGTCCAAAATTACCTGGCGGTGATTACCAAGCTTTGTTTTACAAGCAAATGGCGTTAACACCTACTAATTATTTTTTTTCACGGTTTAAGCTCATTTACATAACTCTTTATTTCAGTGTTCTATTTCCTGCCGGCATTACTTTGGAATAAATTTACATAAATTTGTCGTGAGATGAGGCAGGTTATCTGAGATCGGCGCACGCTTATAACGAGGTGCGCGTTGAAATGTGTGCACAAAATTAGTTTTGAATTTCCGCCTGGCCGGTCGTCTTTGTTTCACATGTACAATTGGCTATTTTCAGTCAATATACTTCCAAAAAAAATCGGTTACTATCGCAAAATCACCAAGCTTATGTGTCAAATTAAACAAAAATGAAGCTAAAAGAGATTATGTTCCCCAAGGCATGCTGAACAATGTTAGCCCTCTTTCTTTCGTTACACGTATTAATGAACTTCTATGAACTTGCACTACACTAATCATGAAAATTTCCCACTAATGTCTCTCTCTCTCTCTCTTTTAATATTTTATCCAACCATTACCTTGACTATTTTGATACCAATAATGGTTAACGTACTAATTAATAATCCCAATTTTAGAAAAAAAAAATATTGTGATACATATTGTGCTCCAACTCTATTAAAAATTAACTCTTTTATTTTCTTTCTTCTCGCCATCTGTCTTTCTTTAGCTCTTCGCATTTGTGTCGCGCAACAAAATTAAGTCCCAACCAAAAGTAGTCTCACTTCAAGACAGGTCTCTAGCCATCTATTTAAAATCTCAAAGTAACTATGAAGTTATCTTCAAAACTCACAGAGCAAACGGTAATCATTTCTCACACGCACATTAATTAGGTAATATCCGTGAATGTAATACGTGAGAATAAATGATTGGCATTCGCAGTGAAACTGCATATCTAAACGCAGTTTCCGGCTGATCAGTTTGGTGTCCACTTAATTAAGTTAGCGAAAGTTCATTTAAAGAAGTTAGGCAAAAAGTTCGTATCACGACCGCTAAGATCGATCATGAAAGGCAGAACTTTGGGACAGAAAATAATATCGTGTGCGAAATCACAAGGCTGCGTTAATCAGGAATTTCAGAGACAAATGGGAGAACTTCCTGACACTTCAAGAACACTTTCTGTCTAGAAATCTGTTGGGAAGACTTTCTCTAACCTAACGATGTTAATGTTAACGATGTAAATGGAGTACACAAAAAACAGTAAACCAGAACAGCACTTCAAAATACCTCAAAATAGTGTTAGTTAAATAAGCTTTGTTTTGTACAGTATTTCAAAACAAAGCTTATGAATTCGCAAAATTTATGGTCAATGTAACAACAGGAAACGGAAGAAATTGCTTCATTTCCTCAACCCTGGGATGTCTACTCCAGAGTCAAGTTGAATTCTACGGTAGTATGAAGTTGGCTTCACAACTGCGGAAACCTGTTTAATCGTCATCAACGGTAATTTTTGGTGCCAAAGCATTTTTCTTCCAAAAATCCGAGTGATATCGATAGAGTAACCTTCACCTTGACGTTGAATGCCTAGTGCTCCTGATAACCAAAGTTTGCTTGAGAAATAGTTCAATTTGAATAGTTTGCTGAGAGAAAAGATTATCATTGTAACTGATACCTGTCTAATTGCTGACATTTTAAGGCCCCAGCCACCGTTCAAATGGATAAGGATAGCAGATATCAACTCCAGGACGAGATAATACACACATTGTTCTACACACGGAGTAAGTGTAATAGATTCTGTCAGAGGAAATCAATTTGAACAACGATGACCTTCTATAAGACAATTCTTTACCTTTTATTTTAGCTGGTGTGGAGAAAGGGCCACACAATATACCAGGAGAGAATGAACTTATCCAAAATAATTATTATGAGACGGATGTTTTGCTAATGTATGTTAATGGAAAAGAAATGTAAATGCAACAAATTGAACAGATTTAAACTTAATTGCTAATTCAGACCGACAGAATGAAGTTCGAGTGGTAAACATCTACTATAACTAATGTGCAATTAAACTTGTGAGACTGCTTTTTCACTAACGAAGGACTGAATTCAGCTTTCGAAAGAAATATTCTAGGTCTAAGTGAGAGAAGTGAGAGAAAATAAGCTCATGGACTGACTAGGAGTGTGTGCTACACGAGTTATTCACATGCCAAAGGCAATGATATTACTGAACGGTGCAACGTAGCTGCTAATTATACATTTATTTAATAGGATTTGGGTAAAAGCGTTAAAATGCGACAAAATATGCATGCTTAGCCTGATTTCAATGTTTATGTGATAGATAACGCATAGACCAAAAGCTTATGTGATGAAAAATTTAAAACATTAAGTCACCATGAAAGAATAACAATCAGAGATCGTCAAGGATTTTAGGTAATGGCGCTGAAAAAATGTTTCAATTAGATTTGAATTTTAAGAAAGTATTAGCATGTGTTCTTAGTTATTGAATTTATTAGGTGAGAGGATTGAAGACTGCAGGCGAATGTTTACACGTAATGGAAGGTATGTTGTGAAGTTAAATATAGAGCATTCTATTTACCGACTCGTTCAAGTGTTTAGTTATCTTTCAACAGCTGAATTTTGAATTTAAATTAGATTTCCATTTAATGATAATAATTATGAAAATGTTGAATTTTTATTCCGAATCATACCAGTCATAGGGGCAAATTATTTATTTTTAAACTCAAATTCCTTCGCGTGGTCCACGTCACTAAAATATTACTTAATTTAAACAGCTGGACTGCTGTGTTAACCTAACATAGTCAAGAATAGGTATGACGAAATCAAAGATGTTTCGAAAAAACAAAACAATACCACCATAGTTTGCAGAAAGACTACGTTTGTAGAGTAACAGTCATACCTCGAAAGACCCAACTTACGAATAATCCAAGATACAAAACGCCTTTCAGTAATATTTTCGTGTCTGAATACGGAAGAAAATTCAAGTTACGAAACGCGAAAACTCAAAAATTCAAATGATGCGCGCTCGGCTTCGCAGCCACCCTAATCCCCAAAAACGTAAATTTACTTGAAGCATCCAAAATTTTGTTTTAAAATTAGCGCCATTGAGTAAATAGTAAATGATTTGCAAGTCTTATTCATTTTAGTGGTTTAATAAATAATTTTCTTTCACTTATAACATGTATTTCATTCAAAATTAGAATACTTTTTAATTTTTAAAGGGGTCTATGGGGTAGTATTGCGGGCCATGGAACGAATCAGGCCTTTTAGTTGTAAAATGCAACTTGCTTACGAAATAATCTCGTTACGAAACTACTTCTGGCACGAATTAATTTCGTAAGGTTAGATATGACTGTACTTAGTTCAGAGCCCAGTTCTTGCAGAGGCCGCCGTACCCAAGCCACATCTGTTGATAGAGCTAATAAACTTTTTGTTTAACATAACCGTGCCAAATGGAGACAATCTCAAACCAAATTTGGTCTTAAAGAAGCAATGGAAATGATCTTGAACAGATTTATTGGTCTTCAGTGGGACATTCGCATCTGCATAAATGTCGATTTTCCAACTGCTTGAAATGAGGGCTCCCCTCAAATGACTGAAGTTTTACATACATAAGAAATTCAAAAAAGCATTGTAATGAAAGGACAAGCCCAAGAGTTGAGCCCCTATAATTATCGGTCGGGATAGCATCAGCAAAGAGGGCATCATGGTAAACTTTGCTTCTAATGTAACACAGAATAGTAAAAAAACAAGTCCTTCAAAGCATCTGTCGTTTGATAAAAATGACGGACGAGAAATCACAAAGAAGCTTTATTGACACAAACGATGCAAGGATCGGTTAATATCCTGCGTTCAAAAACATATCTTTCTCGATTTTTTTTACTGTTAGTGAGAGTTACAAGTATTTGCAGATATGCTCAAATGGACAGGAAGTCAGTCAATCGAAAAATACAGTCTCTCACTCGTGTGAATTTACCTGAACCTTTAAATTAAGTCTTGAAATAGTCTTGTACTAGTATGATATGAAATAAACCTCCTCGTGAATATGTGCCCCATTTAGCTCGTTTTTATGTTGCAAAATGTTTCTACATGAGGTTTAATCACAATTATTATATTTTTTAGGTGTTCGCAACATTTCGGTGTACAGTTCAGCAGATAAATTTAATAGATAACGCTGACAGTAATTATTAACTTCCACAGTTAAAGTTATAAAAACGTGCATTAGCGAAGATCTATTGAAATTCCATGATCGAGGCCTATAAACGTGAAATAAATACAAAATCAACCTACGTTGGGATATTTCAATCTCGTTAGTTTCTGCCGTGATGGCGCGTTGCCGAATATTTCTGGGTAAATCGTTATACCAGTGAGCATTAGGTCTAGGAAACGGTGATTTCATTGGATCTTGCAGTAAAGCTGATGGGGGACCCAGAGTCATATTTGTACTATTTCATGAGCAACTACGCCTGGCCAAAAAGTCCCGTATAATGAAGGCCACGATTCCATTAGCAAAAGACCAGAGAGTTCATCGATCGTGATCAGAGTCGCTCTCGGTCAACACAACTCGGTCAGCCAAAACGAAGTCAAACAGTCGGTGCGAGCTATGCAGTCATCGAATTATGTACGGTATTGGTGATGCTATCGACCGCTGTGGTCTCTCCCAACTAATATCCCGCCTCACTTGACGTGTCGTCATTCAGTAGAAAACATTTTTATCAGTTCGAGTATTTTTCCACGACAAAGTAAAGTGGTAACATCGTACAAAGTAAGCGGCTTCGAGTTCGATGAAATTTTCAATGATAAATACATGCATAGATGTGAAACGAGATGTTGGATGTCTTGAAGCTGATGGAACTCCCCTTTTTCGATTCGTTACAGAACGCTGACGGAATGAAAAATTTACACAAGTCAAAGGAATGAAATTTTTTTCCGATTCTCGTTTAAGTAATGCCAAGATTCAGGGTGGGGCAGAAAAACCTATCCGATTTCAAAACGTTATGAAATTAAAACCACTCAACTTGTCAAAAAAAAATTTTTATTAGCATATCGCAAATTTTATGCCATTTTTAAATTTAAGTTTTGAAAAGCACATCACTCAAATGTCGTCCTTGGGAGCGGATACACTGATTTAGGCGCTCGCGGTAGCTTTCCATGACTTTCGCCGTCATTTCCACAGGAATTTCTTCAATTGCCCGAGCAATTTCCCTTCGTAAAGCAAGAAGGGTCCTTGGTCGATGCTGGTAAACCTTCGATTTGAGGTAACCCCAAAGGAAGAAGTCACATGGAGTGAGATCCGGTGAGCGCGGCGGCCAGCCAAGATCACCTCTCAGGGAAATGAGGCAACCGGGAAACAGTTCCCTGAGAATGTCCATTGATCGTCGCGATGTGTGGGCGGTTGCACCATCCTGTTGAAACCACACATTTTCCACGCCATTTTCTTCCATTTTGGGTCTAAGAAAATTTTCCAGCATGAAACAATAGCGCTCGCTGTTGACCGTTACGGTTTGCCCATTTTCTTCAAAAAAGTAAGGCCCCCAGACGCCTAGGCGGGAAAGAGCACACCACACAGTCACTTTTGGGCTATGGAGGGGTTTCTGATGGATTTCTCGAGGATTTTCGTCACTCCAATATCGAAAATTCTGCCTGTTAACGGCACCACAAAGGTGAAAATGGGCTTCGTCCGTGAAGAGCACAACATCGTCGTTTGGGAGTTCTCGGAGATCGCGACACAGGTTCGTACGGGTTTCAAAATCCCTTTCACTTAATTCCTGTGCAACAACCATTTTGTAGGGATGCATTTTGAGGTCCCGGTGCAAAATGCGCCGAATACTGCGGTTGGAAATCGCCAAAGCGAGCGAATGTTTTCGCGCCGAACGACGCGGGGAACGTTCAATCGCGGCTCTCACATTGGCCACGTTTTCAAGTCCTGTTGCTGTCCTGGGACGTCCAGGCGACTTCTTTTTCAATGCTGAACTCGTCTGTCTAAAATTTGACACCCACACTTTAATCGTAGCGTGATGTGGAACAGGATCATGACGCCCGAGTCAGAAATGAATTCGAAAAGCACGTTGTGTAGCAATTATCGAACCGCCGCATTCGATAAACCGCTCAATAAAAAAAAGCACGATGTTCACCAGACCAAGGCATGTTGACTACTGACAAATGGCATAAAACCGGCTTTCTAACGGTTTTTACCCCACTACTCTACCTGCTCCCTCTTCTGAGAAAAAGGGATTTGAAATCGGATAGGTTTTTCTGCCCCACCCTTTACTTGAATCTTGGAATTTGTTCCCAGGTTGAATGGTATTCTAATCTACGAATTCAGCCCAGTGCCAGGGCAGTCAAGGGAAATTATAGTCTCCGAGTATCCGTCCTCAATTTGGTTCACTATTTTAACTTAGTGCGCTTCAGGGAAAGAAGCTTGGTTTCGACTGCCTTTAAATTTAACTTCAGCGTTATTTTTGGTTGTATATTAAAACAGAGTAATGCCAGAAGCTCAACTTGCCACACGTAGCCAAAATAACCTTAAACATAGTAGACTTTTTTCAGAGGCAAATTTTTCTATAGTACAACTCGTTAACTACGTTCTGCTTTGTTATAACTTTTGCTTACAGAAAATGAACGATTTTAAATTATTGAATTAGTTTGCGTCTACATTTCCATGCGCGCTCCTGTGTCTGAAAACAGTCGTGGAGTTGTGGTCGTGGAGTTGTGGTCGTGGAGTTGTGGTCGTGGAGTTGTGGTCGTGGAGTTGTGGTCGTGGAGTTGTGGTCGTGGAGTTGTGGTCGTGGAGTTGTGGTCGTGGAGTTGTGGTCGTGGAGTTGTGGTCGTGGAGTTGTGGTCGTGGAGTTGTGGTCGTGGAGTTGTGGTCGTGGAGTTGTGGTCGTGGAGTTGTGGTCGTGGAGTTGTGGTCGTGGAGTTGTGGTCGTGGAGTTGTGGTCGTGGAGTTGTGGTCGTGGAGTTGTGGTCGTGGAGTTGTGGTCGTGGAGTTGTGGTCGTGGAGTTGTGGTCGTGGAGTTGTGGTCGTGGAGTTGTGGTCGTGGAGTTGTGGTCGTGGAGTTGTGGTCGTGGAGTTGTGGTCGTGGAGTTGGGGTCGTGGAGTTGGGGTCGTGGAGTTGTGGTCGTGGAGTTGGGGTCGTGGAGTTGTGGTCGTGGAGTTGTGGTCGTGGAGTTGTGGTCGTGGAGTTGGGGTCGTGGAGTTGGGGTCGTGGAGTTGTGGTCGTGGAGTTGTGGTCGTGGAGTTGTGGTCGTGGAGTTGGGGTCGTGGAGTTGGGGTCGTGGAGTTGGGGTCGTGGAGTTGGGGTCGTGGAGTTGGGGTCGTGGAGTTGGGATCGTGGAGTTGGGGTCGTGGAGTTGTGGTCGTGGAGTTGTGGTCGTGGAGTTGTGGTCGTGGAGTTGTGGTCGTGGAGTTGTGGTCGTGGAGTTGTGGTCGTGGAGTTGTGGTCGTGGAGTTGTGGTCGTGGAGTTGTGGTCGTGGAGTTGTGGTCGTGGAGTTGTGGTCGTGGAGTTGTGGTCGTGGAGTTGTGGTCGTGGAGTTGTGGTCGTGGAGTTGTGGTCGTGGAGTTGTGGTCGTGGAGTTGTGGTCGTGGAGTTGTGGTCGTGGAGTTGTGGTCGTGGAGTTGTGGTCGTGGAGTTGTGGTCGTGGAGTTGTGGTCGTGGAGTTGTGGTCGTGGAGTTGTGGTCGTGGACTTGTGGTCGTGGACTTGTGGTCGTGGAGTTGTGGTCGTGGAGTTGTGGTCGTGGAGTTGTGGTCGTGGAGTTGTGGTCGTGGAGTTGTGGTCGTGGAGTTGTGGTCGTGGAGTTGTGGTCGTGGAGTTGTGGTCGTGGAGTTGTGGTCGTGGAGTTGTGGTCGTGGAGTTGTGGTCGTGGAGTTGTGGTCGTGGAGTTGTGGTCGTGGAGTTGTGGTCGTGGAGTTGTGGTCGTGGAGTTGTGGTCGTGGAGTTGTGGTCGTGGAGTTGTGGTCGTGGAGTTGTGGTCGTGGAGTTGGGGTCGTGGAGTTGGGGTCGTGGAGTTGGGGTCGTGGAGTTGTGGTCGTGGAGTTGTGGTCGTGGAGTTGTGGTCGTGGAGTTGTGGTCGTGGAGTTGTGGTCGTGGAGTTGTGGTCGTGGAGTTGTGGTCGTGGAGTTGGGGTCGTGGAGTTGGGGTCGTGGAGTTGGGGTCGTGGAGTTGGGGTCGTTGAGTTGGGATCGTTGAGTTGGGATCGTGGAGTTGGGGTCGTGGAGTTGTGGTCGTGGAGTTGTGGTCGTGGAGTTGTGGTCGTGGAGTTGTGGTCGTGGAGTTGTGGTCGTGGAGTTGTGGTCGTGGAGTTGTGGTCGTGGAGTTGTGGTCGTGGAGTTGTGGTCGTGGAGTTGTGGTCGTGGAGTTGTGGTCGTGGAGTTGTGGTCGTGGAGTTGTGGTCGTGGAGTTGTGGTCGTGGAGTTGTGGTCGTGGAGTTGTGGTCGTGGAGTTGTACACGTGGAGTTGTACACGTGGGTTGTACACGTGGGTTGTACACGTGGAGTTGTACACGTGGAGTTGTACACGTGGAGTTGTACACGTGGAGTTGTACACGTGGAGTTGTACACGTGGAGTTGTACACGTGGAGTTGTACACGTGGAGTTGTACACGTGGAGTTGTACACGTGGAGTTGTAGTCGTCGAGTTGTACACGTGGAGTTGTACACGTGGAGTTGTACACGTGGAGTTGTACACGTGGAGTTGTAGTCATCGAGTTGTACACGTGGAGTTGTATACGTGGAGTTGTAGTCGTCGAGTTGTACACGTGGAGTTGTACACGTGGAGTTGTACACGTGGAGTTGTACACGTGGAGTTGTACACTTGTAGTTGTACACTTGTAGTTGTACACGTGGAGTTGTACACGTGGAGTCGTACACGTGGAGTTGTACACGTGGAGTTGTACACGTGGAGTTGTACACGTGGAGTTGTACACGTGGAGTTGTACACGTGGAGTTGTACACGTGGAGTTGTACACGTGGAGTTGTACACGTGGAGTTGTACACGTGGAGTTGTACACGTGGAGTTGTACACGTGGAGTTGTAGTCGTCGAGTTGTACACGTGGAGTTGTACACGTGGAGTTGTACACGTGGAGTTGTACACGTGGAGTTGTACACGTGGGTTGTACACGTGGAGTTGTACACGTGGAGTTGTACACGTGGAGTTGTACACGTGGAGTTGTACACGTGGAGTTGTACACGTGGAGTTGTACACGTGGAGTTGTACACGTGGAGTTGTACACGTGGAGTTGTACACGTGGAGTTGTACACGTGGAGTTGTACACGTGGAGTTGTACACGTGGAGTTGTACACGTGGAGTTGGAGTGAAGAAATTGGACAGTAGAGTGGTCTCGGACTTGAAGTCCACCTATTTGAATCTTAAGGCTAGATACTTTAGAATACATAAAGGTCTATTGAGAGACTTGAGGTTACTGTATTTTCGTTGCATGTCTATTTTGGAATATTACGGATTTTCATTGGATTGGAGCTGGTATTAACACTTTCGAACGGTGTCTCGAAACTGATACCATTAGCCATCAATCCATACAACAACACCCTAGTCCTCTAAAGGTAAGTTATTTTGAGTGATACCAATACGAAATCAATATCCCGGTATTCACTGCCATTTAAATGTTGTTCCTCACAATTATAACGTATACAGGGCAAGCCTATTTCTAACGTTCAACTGGAAACACCAAGTTCGATTCGTGATGCAATAAAGAACAACTAAATATAAATCTATTATTCTTTTCAAAGCCCTGTTGCTCATCGTCAGTTCGAAGAAAATTCCATATAATCCGCTTCGGAGAAGTGATTTTGCCAGTAAACTAGCGCAGGAACATATCCTGGTTTAAAAACTTGTCACAGCGGTGACGAAGCGGCAAACCTAGATATCAGCACCAAAGAATTTTTCAGGCCCAAAAAAACTTCGCAGAGCCTCGCGGTGACGGGGTACGCGTATATGGACATGGCGACCAAAAAACGGCTGCTTTTAAGAATAAAATACGGCTAGAAGTCTTGCCTACCGCGGCACAGAAACCACTTGAAAACGTCTTATTTTTTTAACTCGGGCGAGCACTGAACAATCGGTAGACACGCCTGCGCACTGGACCAGGACGTGGCCGGACGAATCTGGTGCCCGTGCGGCGAGTGAGGCACAGAAGCAGCAGGAGGAAAGTTTGCTTCCAAGATGATACATGTAGGAAATTGAAGTGTTGAAATTGTAGGCACGACTAACTGTTTTTCAGTGTGATAAAATCCCAATTAGAATGAATGTGACTGAATACTGCGCGTAGCTTGCGTAAGATAGTTATATTGGAACAAATTCGTAAAATATGTGTAACATTGAATAAACTTTCCATAAATTTCATTACAAGATTAGATGTTAGTTTAAGCTTCCCTAACCGCAATAAAGACGTTCCAAAGCTGGGAAATTTTTTCTTGAGAACAGTGCCATGGGGATGAAAATAGTCACTCAGAATTTTTTATATGAATGAATTAGTACGACAAACATACAGCAGAAAATCAAGAAAATCAGAACGTGAAGTCACCTCTAAAGGAAGGAAGTATTTCAACGTTTTTTAAGATACGCTTCCGCCAAAACGAATGTAGTTACATTTCATGGTTGATAAAAACTCATTTAGTTCAAAACTACACAGCCAAAAATTCAATGGATACTCTGCATGATAAATTCGCAATACAAACGTTATCTGGAGAAAAACACAGCGTGTGAATAAAGCACATTATTAAAATATTCATTGATCACTTTTAAATAATGAGAAAATTAAGATTATAAGAAAATCGGCATAAATAAAAACGCCCGAGAAAGTTTACTCGTAGAGTATAAGCTGCCACTAAGCACACAAAAATATTATTACCAAGATGCAACATCACTGGGCAGGAGTGGATTCTCAGGCTTCGCGTTCCCGCTTCCTCCATGTTATGCGCCGCGCCACAGAGGACCCCGCACGTTTCGCGAGGAACACCCAACCCATATAGGCGAATATCACCCCAATAAAAGCGTTGCTATCGCGTTTATCGGTACCTCCTTTCGTAAACACTTAACCAAAGCAAAATAAAATCACGATCCCGTTAATGTTTTCAGTCTTCAAAATTGCTTATTACGATTAACTTCAAATTTGAGTTGAATGCGGAACTTCAATTTAACCCTTCGCAGTCGACGTGTTAACTTATTAACAGAATACAACAAGAAAGAAAAACAGAAGCGAAAACGATCTCAAGTTATTGAGTTCGAATGTGCTCAGCGACTCGAAAATATTTACCTTTTGAGCAAAGGCTAATGGGACGGACTACTAAGAAAAGTTAAAGCGAAGACTCTGCCTTGTTGGCATGGTCGAAAGTAATAAAAGAACGTCCAAGCCCTAAGTTCACCCACTAATTCAGCATCGATGCCAGGAAAAAAGTATAGCAAACCTCAAAAAGCTTCTACGCCCTGTCGCCTCCAAGTATATATTGCGATATGCCCAGTAGAGCGCGTCCGAAACTGAGTAATGTAAAGCTTAGGGCAAATTAAATGTTGAGTCACTACGCAATGGTGGCGCTCTACAAAGCAGGTTATCGAGGGATATGTGTGAGCCTAAAATCTTGAAAATTTTCAGCCGTCCACTAATACAATCATGTCCCAGACCCATAAAATTTAGATGCTATTTGTGGGAAATACCTTATATTTTCAGTGCGGTTCTTAATATTACATTTGTTAGTCCAGAGCATCCAGAAGTATTTCAATAAGATGAATGCATCGTCCTCTCGCAGAGCTGTGTGAATAGTATCGTCAGTAACCAACGTTAGTATTAGTATTTTGAAGTTTAAAATCACGGGGCACAATATGACGCACAAAATAGCCTATAAGTCTGTATTTTATGCATGACGGCCAAACTGGAATCCGTCTCAACCCACTTCATCGCAGAGAGTAACCGAACCTTTCTAGATTTCGATCTAAGCGTTCTCATGAAACATCCATCTAAACTTATATTTAAAGTGACTCATAAAACTTGAGCCTTACAGCTCCTCGCAATGGTAATACTCATATTGTAATGAAGGTAAGTCGTTATCATTGAAAGGGACACTCACTAAAAATAAGGATATTCATCCATCCTACAACTAGACGTCTGGACATCAACCTCGGTATCAGAAAAATACGGAAGGGATGGGTTTCAATCTCAGAGCATTCAGTTGTTCAGTGATAAATTGTGAGACTTTATGGTGGTGTTCTTGATTAATCTACGATATGAAATCATTTCAATGTTAAATAATTATTATGATTTCAAAGACGTCCTGCAACAGATTTCTCAGCACACACAGTTAATATCCCCACATCGAATCGCTGGAAAATTTGTAACTGCAATAAAATGTCACTCAAGATTCAACGCAGAACTATATCGTTCAATATGTCATCGCATAACTATAGCCCAAGGAAAACTATGTAGCAGGCTGTAATATATGGTGCAATTTGGAAAGAGAATTGAAAAATCATGGCCATTCCAAGAGTCTGAAAAATAAAGAGACCAGCTAAGAACAACTCTAAAATAATATATCATGTTATTTTAAATCGGTTAAGCATATTTCACTTAGAAATTGGTTTCAGATTGTTATTATTATTATTATATAAGAAAGTTTTAGCCTCCCTTAACCACGACAAAGATGTTCCAAGAGAGGCAAGAGGAAGGCACCATTGAGTATGGAGTTGAGGGAATGCGGAATCTATGCACAAGGTGCGCAGAAACAGTAAGCTAGGAAAGAAGTTCATGAAACAAGAAAATAGTTGAAGAAGAAAGTAGTAGGTGCTGAAAAACAGGACAGCAGTGAACCGAAAAAAGATGGTCCGTAACAAAACAAAAACCTATTTTATTACAACAAAAAGGAAGCCTACCTAACCTTTAGCTCAGGCCCTCACATAGTCCCCCTGGGAGCGCCAATTCCCATAGATACAATAGTTGTATCCCCCTGAGGGGGGTTTCAGATTGATACCCGTGAATCCAACCTATATATTGAGATAATAGTGGCAGTTTGAATTTCAAACGAAAGCAATATAACTCAAATATTACGTGTATGAGAGGTAGCGTACAAAATGCAGGAGTTATAAAGAGTAATGAAGAGTATGTTTAGTACTAAAATGCACTGAAAATCTTCCATATTAGAACAAAACAAAACGCGGCGTGACTGAATAGAGAGTAAGAAAAAACTGCCATTTAATTAATTCTAAGTAGTTTAATAGAATTTACGGCGCGGTTCTTTTAAACGATTTCAGAGCAAAAAATCGTTCATATTTTCATTGAGGGAAAAAAGAAAAAGAACCGCCCCGTAAATTGTTGGAACAATCGTTGCAGTCCACCATTTCGCTTTGTGCTTCGGCCAAGTGAACATGTGTTTAGTTTAATATTAATGAAGAAATGAACTTAGAAAACGTGACATTTTTCACTTCGTTGTAGAAATCCTATGGCACACTGCTTTGTGGAAAGTTCCGCAATAGGGTGTCTCAAGCGAATAGAGGTCGAAATTCAAAGTAATGATTTCAAATCCAGCACATGTTGCTCTGGTTCCTCGTCAAATGAAAATGATTCCACCAAATTTTCATGAACTTTGGCAATATTTAATGGTCGCGCAAAACGTACGTTTTTGTATAGCTCCTGTGAGATTCGACCTGAATTTCCATCAAATAATAAAATTCTGGCTTTTCTTCTATTGCATATAGACCGACAACTAATGGCTGTAGAAATTTGATATTTATTGAAAGTATTATAAAATACCATTGAAATGAAATATAAACTCTATCAAATCTCCCTTTTCAATAAATTGATAATATAATCATCATAGGGCAAGATATTTTACCTTATCAACAATTACGTCTCAGGACAACTAAATTTTTGTTTGTAATGTAACTGATGCATCGACTTCTGGTTTCCTGCAGAAAACAAAGTGTATTTGCTGTAAAGGTCTAAGAGTTGTTGTAAAGGTGTCAACCTTGGGGTGAGTGGTTCCTCGCTCTAGAGGGGTGAGTGGTGCCTCGCTGTTGAGGGGTGAGTGGTGCCTCGCTGTAGAGGGGTGAGTGGTGCCTCGCTCTAGAGGGGTGAGTGGTGCCTCGCTGTTGAGGGGTGAGTGGTGCCTCGCTGTAGAGGGGTGAGTGGTGCCTCGCTGTAGAGGGGTGAGTGGTGCCTCGCTGTAGAGGGGTGAGTGGTGCCTCGCTGTAGAGGGGTGAGTGTTGCCTCGCTGTAGAGGGGTGAGTGTTGCCTCGCTGTAGAGGGGTGAGTGTTGCCTCGCTGTAGAGGGGTGAGTGTTGCCTCGCTGTAGAGGGGTGAGTGGTGCCTCGCTGTAGAGGGGTGAGTGGTGCCTCGCTGTAGAGGGGTGAGTGGTGCCTCGCTGTAGAGGGGTGAGTGGTGCCTCGCTGTAGAGGGGTGAGTGGTGCCTCGCTGTAGAGGGGTGAGTGGTGCCTCGCTGTAGAGGGGTGAGTGGTGCCTCGCTGTAGAGGGGGTGAGTGGTGCCTCGCTGTAGAGGGGGTGAGTGGTGCCTCGCTGTAGAGGGGTGAGTGGTGCCTCGCTGTAGAGGGGTGAGTGGTGCCTCGCTGTAGAGGGGTGAGTGGTGCCTCGCTGTAGAGGGGTGAGTGGTGCCTCGCTGTTGAGGGGTGAGTGGTGCCTCGCTGTAGAGGGGTGAGTGTTGCCTCGCTGTAGAGGGGTGAGTGGTGCCTCGCTGTAGAGGGGTGAGTGGTGCCTCGCTGTAGAGGGGTGAGTTGTGCCTCGCTGTAGATGGTTGAGTGGTGCCTCGCTGTAGATGGGTGAGTGGTGCCTCGCTGTAGAGGGGAGAGTGGTTCCTCGATGTAGAGGGGCGAGTGGTACCTCGCTGAAGAGGGGTGAGGGGTGCCTCGCTGTAGAGGGCGAGTGGTGCCTCGCTGAAGAGGGGTGAATTATGCCCTGCTGTTGAGGGGTGAGTGGTGTCTTGCTGTGGAGAGGTGAGTGGCACCATAAGGCACACCTCTACTCACCCCATAAGGCACTATAAGATGAGTGAAAGCTAAATTTTCGCAGTAAGTCCGATGAAAAGCAAAGACAAACAAGCTAACGATAATTTGAAAATCATGACAGAAGTCTGATTCACAAGTGTCTACGATACGCGAGCTCAGTTTATCCTATGGAAGCATTATAATTATTATTATTATTATCATCATGTAAGAATGTTTTAGCCTTCCTTTACCACGACAAAGATGTTCAAAAAGAGGAAGGATGAAGGCATCATTTAGTATGGAGTTGAGGGAACGCGGAATCTATCCACATTGCACAAGGTGCATTGAAACAGTAAGCTAAGAAATAAGTTCATGAAACAAGAAAAATACGTGTTATTGTAAAATAGAGCTCACCTAACGCCCTTACAACATTGACCTCTGCACAACCTGACGCCCAGCACAAAACTGAATGAAATGCGCGACCAGTAAAAGACGAGATAGAAAGCTAAAAATTTTCCTGGTTAAATTTTTCACGACCGGAAACAAGGGCAACAAGTGCTGGAGTGTGTCTGATTCACTTCAATTTCTTGGGACACCCTATTCCGCAAAGTGAATTAAAATGAACGACACCAAGAACAGAAAACCAAAAACATGCAGGGTTCTCACAGCCATGTAGTGCGAATACAAAAAAGGGATGACAAGAACCCAACGTCAAGTTTACACTGCGTAATGTGTGTCTATGAAATTTTATTCTTGAGCACAGATTGTACGGTAGGCGTGTCGTTGATGTGGGGTTTGGAGCGGTAGTAGAGACTCGTGGCGGATCTCGGAGCTGGCATGCCGTTCATAGCCAACGAGTTAGCTATTCTCAAACATGTCCATTGTACAAAACTTAAAAAACAATGTACTGCCGCGCCTTTTGTGATACAGCGATAGATTGTAACGGTACATATTTCTGAAGTCAATAACTGAACCACCAAAGGTACAGCAGTAAATTGTTTCTCATGCTGCTATACCGTTTGGGGTTAATAAATTGTTTAAATTCTTTAAAATCATTTAATGAGGGACTTCATCGATGAAATCGCAGCCAGTGAAGGAAGAACGGTGAGCTGCCTGCTCTCTCACTTATTTTTGTCGCTGTTCGTCTCGTTGTATTCGCTACAAACCCTGTAGGACTTGAGATCAGCGAAGCGTTAAGATGCGACCTGCCTTTGCAACCTGGCTGAGTTTCTGAGTGATTTTAATGTTTCCTCAGAGAGTATCCGATGCTCTGCATCTAATCCCGCGTGTCAACTGCTTCTTAGGAGCCCTTCAACTATTAATAGCTTTTGTTGAGCATTCGGGGAGTTTCAAACTAACATGAGAAATTTATTTGCGAAATAAACGTGTTGTAAACATATTTATTTATTTTTCAATAAGACGCGTACTTTATAATACTTGCAGCACCCACTTTTAGCGAGAGGACGTTCAACACGCTACACACTCTAATAATTATAAAAATCATTATAAGCGCAGGAAGGAAATACGACACTCGAGCAAACAATTTTAGGTTGACAAGCACAGATTGCCGAAGTTCCATTTTCATGTTATAACTCAAAACTTGTGAGCCTAAAGTAACAGCTCGCTACAAGACACTGGAAGGTGGTGCAGTGGTCAGCGGATGTTCAAAGTGTGTCAAATGTTACTTGAGTGCGTTGTAGCGCAACACTCAGAACAACACAAGCTCAACGCGCAGTGTGAATGTACGTTTGAAAAACTTCAGCATAAGCTGAACATACAGTGTGTGACTGGAAACTATTTTAAACAATTTAAACAATTTATTTACCACAAGCGATACAGCAGTAGATTGTTTCTTTACTCTAGTGTACACTAGTTATAGTTGCGTATAGCTACTCGAAAGACTTCAGCACAAACTCAACATACAGCGTGGACGTCGGAAATGCTTCAGCACAAGCTCAGCATGCAGTGTGTACGTTGGCAAGACTTCAGGAGAAGCTCAACATAGTTTGCATGTTGGAAAGACTTCAGTACAAGCTCAGCATGCAGTGTGTACGTCGGAAACACTTCGACTCAACAAGCAACAGCTATTAGAGCGCCACACTTGCGATTCACTTTACACAACTTCAACAGCGCTCAATAAAAGCCGGTGCTCTGCAATTCCCGTTGAGACGAGGGTAGTCTGTCACTATCGACACTGTGTAATGTTACGGTCTGTAAGGGTGCACTCGCTTGGGCAGTTCAGCACTGGTAGTGTCAGCCATCAAAGTGCATTATTTACAATGCTTTCAAACTCATTACCGAAGTGATGTTTATGAGTTTCTTTGAAAAGATAAATAAGCATCGTCCCTAAAAAGACTGCATGGCGCGAGTGTTTATTCATTTTGAGCACCATAACGGCTTTTTTCTTAACCCTCTGGAATGAACACTACAACAAATTAACTTCAAAGATTTTCGAAACACAATTTTAGAAAATCACATAATTAGAAGCCTGAGGCACTAGGACACTCGCAGCTTTTTTAGCGCACTTGAAAGCCCTAATTACAACACACGCAAAACATTCCAATTTTTGCGTGAACAACTCGGCCTTTCTAAAGTTGTCCGTCCCATTGGTCTTTGCTCGAAAGGTAAATATTTTCGAGTGGCTGAGCTTGTTCAAACTCAACATCTTGAAATCGTTTTTGCTTCTGTTTTTTTTTCTCTCTTGTTGTATTCAGTACATGAGTTATCACGTCGACTGCGAAGGGTTAAATTGAAGTTCAATATTCAACTCGAATTTGAAGTTAATCGTAATGAGCAATTTTGAAAGTATAAAACATTAACGTGATCGTGCTTGCATTTAGCTTTGATTATGTATTTATGAAAGTTGAGTTCGTGACTACTGCTCGGTTAGCTGCATTATGGAAATCCCCTCCGTGACCACCGACGGCTCACGCGGTCCAAGTGTTGAGCGCAGAAGCCATTAATCAGCTTACGACTCCTTAAAAGGAAAAGGTCAGATGTGCCCTTCTCCTACGGTATCAGCGATAATATGAGTACCTAAGCATAAATAAAAGTGGCTAACGCTTACCTCATTAGAGTCATGAGTTTTTGGCCCAAAATATTTGTGATGACGCACTCTCAGAGACAAAGGCAACCCCTTTCTTGAAGAATGAATAGAGAAAAGTGTCAACTGGTTAAGAATAATATATACCAGATAAGGTTTGGCAAGTTTTTGCCTTAGCCATGATAAATTTTTTCCCATGAGAAGGAAGTGCAAGGAACCATTTAGTTAGGAATGAGAATAACGTCCAATCTGCGCAAAAAGTATGCCCCCACATCCTGAGGGTAGTAACACTGAAGTTGAAAATTTTTTGAGAAATACGATAAAAGTTGCAGAAAGTAATACGGGGTAAAAAAGAATAGCAGCGAACTTAATAAAGATCAACCGTGACAAAATAATCTCTTTTGTTTCAACTAAAGGAAGTCACACTTTACCCTCAAGCTCAGGACCTCATCTCCTCTCTTAATTAAATCTATCTACTCGTAGCTACAACGTGTAGCGATAAAATCATCACTACTATGAATTTTTACTAGAAACATCAAATCATATCTACTGCAATTGATAATAAGAGTACAGTTTGCAATCAGACGGGTGAGAAAATAACGCTGTAGTACTGAAAGTATGGAAACATAACTTAAAGAAGATATGAATGGAGAAGAGCTGATCATAAACAAATCGATTAGAGCAGGTATAAATTGCTATCCATTTTTCTTCTTATCTCCTCAGCGCCGAAAGAAAAGTGATATTCTACGCTTGTTTTGCCTGATTTAGATGCATGAGAGAATAAAAAAGTACGATAATTCCCACGAGTATTAGAAAACGTACTCGCAGTCCTCCAGCACACAACCATGAAAGTTTACATCTAAATAAAAGAAGGATTCGACGCTCACGCAACGTCTACTTGGCTGGAATGTTTTTCTTTTAAATCATATTAGATGAATCACTAATGAACCAAATCATAATTGCATGGACCGAAAGAAAATTACAATTAAAGTGGAAACAAACATACATCATGCAAATGAATCCAAACGAACCGTACAAAATTTGTAAATGAAAAAAATGTACATAGAAGTCGTGCGGGTGAGTCCGATTCAATAAAACATAGCCATTGCATTTATAAAGTTCAAGAGAATCCGGTTCAGTGTAAGTCATTGCGCTCATGGAATTTTAGAGAATCTGATTCAGTTTAAACAATGCCATTAATGCCATTGCGCTCATGGAATTTCAGGGAATCTGATTCAGTTAAACAATGCCATTGCGCTCATGGAATTTCAGGGCTGCATCACAGTGTTGTAGCGAAATATAGTTCCGTTCCCTCGTTTTCGTAGTGCCTTTCAGACATGTCTGTGATGGCTTGTCACAGGGTAGGGAAATCGGAAATAGTTTGAGCTTCTTACAACACCATTAATCAACTCACATCCCAAATCTGGCAGTCGGTCCGAGAAGAGGCGGATACGCTAGCCATTCTTTCACCATGCAGCACTAAATCGATGAAAATTATCGATTTTCGAAAAAATTTCGAAATTCATTTGCGAAAAAACTTCACCTTCACCAGAAAATGAACATTTTCTTTTACTTCGAAAATTCGCGAATGATCATGAATTCTTTTACTTCGAAAATTCGCGAATGGTCGTGAAGCCTTAGTCCTTCAATAAAAAATCGTGTGGGATCAGCAATCTCTGATCCGGCATCAACTCTCCAGCGTTCAAAGAAAAATAAGACAAAAGTTGCGATAATATGAACAAAAGCTCTCATGTCTCCGCTAAAATAAACTCATAGGTTCGCTTAAAATCTTGAGACCACTTCCAAGAAAGGTTGGGGGCTTAACATTGTTGTTAAATTTCATTTACGTTAAAATTGAACTCGAATGTCATCCAAGAACGCCACAGACGTCTGTGTGATAGTGTTTAATCTAACATAACTAAGCGTCTCCTGCTCACCATTTCACTTCATTAGGCTTTATCTCCGACATCTCTAGTCAGGATGTGGACGTACCTTGTGAAGAAGAAGATTTCACTTCGGTAAACACTGAACGATAAAAACAAACCGCTTAAGAACTGCGAGAATTTACCGTGAGAAAATCAGTCAATTTGACCTATGAAAAACTAACACATTGAAAATCCAGTGTGATATTGCTCATTACGTCAACAAGTTTACAGTCGGGAAGTAATTTATCGGAAACAAAGCACTGCTTGACTATTGATTTTACAGCGTTTAGGAAAAGCAAATGTTTTCGAGGTAAACTGCGGCACAAAATCATCGTAAAACGTAAAGGTTGCAGGTACAACAATGTATAAAGGTACAGACAGAAATGTGTGACACTTCCGAGACTCGAGTTCTGGCACCAGCGTACAACTTGAAAGTAATTCATCTGCGAGGTGCCGTCACTCAAGTTTGTGCATTATCTAAGTCAGTTGGAATTTCACGCTAAAGTTTGTCGCAACAAGATTTAGACGGCAGCCTCCACAATCAGCAAGGAATTTGAAGGATGCAAGAAGTTTCAAATGCATTTTCTCGCGTGCACTGATTCTTTAGTGGTTGTCAACGTCCACGGAGAAGTGTTCAGATTTTTCTCGCGTGCACTGATTCTGCAGTGGTTGTCTACGTCCACGGAGCAGTGTTCAGATGTGTGACGACTCATAAAGCTCCTCGTTCTTTTCATAGAGTTTGCTGATTTTATCCTCCTCGTCAGCGCCCTATAGGTAAATCGGGTAACATTCAGAATATACAAATACATCAGCGTAAATTTTTTCGGTGCGACTTAAGTAAATGTCGAGTAATCTTACCACTGAGCTCGATTATCGCATCGCCCTTCATCATTCATACAATAGTGTATAATTTGCCGCTCGCTTGCTTGTTTGGTTGATTAGTCGTCCTGGTGCCTACTCCGTAAGCTCGATACCTGAACAATGACCGACACGAATGCCAGAAAATGAAAATGTTCTCTTACTTCAAAACTTCAACCATGCTTGTGAAGCCTTAGTCCATCGATACAAAGCCTTAGTCCATTGTGCAGGAGGAGCAAACTACTTCACATATCCCGTGACGGTGACTTAAAACGCTTGCAATATACTTACACAATCTAAAACTTATTTTGCATTTTACCTATCAATAAATAGAGTCGAAAGACGGAAGGACACGCAGTTTAACCTATTGTGTGATCTTTTCTAAGAGGTTAACAGCGCAGCGAATAATTTGATCTTCGAATAAATTCAAGTATTAATTGAATTGTCCTTGAAAAATTGAGTTAGAGATACCGCAAATGCAGTGTGATGCCGCAAAAAGCAAACAATCGACCGTTATTTCCAAAAGTGAAAGTGTCAGCGCAATCAAGATGCGTGCATTGGAAAGAGTCATAATAAGCTGTAAACAATAACTTGTGTGAAAAAGAACTTTCCATTGCTTGAAAATAAAAACATGCAAATGAACCACGTATAACTTCCCTGAAAACTAACCTTTTGCGAATACCACAAATGAGTACATTTTGAAGCAACAAAATTTTTTCAGAATATAATTAGTCAACTCTACTCTTAACAAGATACGAAATTCTTGGACCACATCAAGGAAGAACTTTAATACTTAGCAAACGCTCTGGGAGTTTGCATAAAAATATAAATTAAAATTCATCCTGATGTTGACCTACTACTCGTACAAAGACTGGAATAGAAAGGTAACAGGACTCTTTCAAGCTCTTTATTCACAAAAGTGCTGATGAACACGATATCACAGGAGTTTTATAAAACCATTTGCACAGTTCCTCTGGCTCTCACCTTTCAAGTGAATACCAGTAACTTTCAAACCAACGTATTTGAATGATAAAATTAGACAGCGTGATTATTTGCACCAGCATGTTTTAATAGTTTCTGCCCTCACAGCATGGTAACCCATCAGCAACAGGAGCACGATAATAACAGAATTAGAGACTAGCATAATAAGTTCGGACGAGGAAGGTAACTTTTCATCATTACACACACGCTCGCGGCCTTCAAGTGTCCATAACTTGTAGTGAACAATAAATTATTCGGCAGGACGGAATCGAACCGGCTACAAACCACGTCGATCACAGGGCCGGCAGGCTGCACTTCTTACTGCATTATTGGTCACTTTTTGGACAACTCCGACGTGACTTGAAATGTTGCAAGAAGTTCAAGCCTTCACAGAGACATTCCAAGAGACAACTGACATATTGATCTTTATTTACTGACCGTTGGAAAATACTAAGTGCAGACAGACTTGAGCGACTGGAATCATAAGATCACATTCATACAAAGTAATTGCGAGTAGGGATATCACAAGTTTCATGCGTCGGTTCCTGGCAGATTATCATTATTATTATTATTATTATTATTATTATTATATAAGAAAGTTTTAGCCTCCCTTAACCACGACAAAGATGTTCCAAGAGAGGAAAGAGGAAGGCACCATTTAGTATGGAGTTGAGGGAACGCGGAATCTATGCACAAGGTGCACAGAAACAGTAAGCTGGGAAAGAAGTTCATGAAACAAGAAAAAAGTTGAAGAAGAAAGTAGTAGGTGCTGAAAAACAGGACAGCAGTGAACCGAAAAAAGATGGTCCGTAACGGAACAAAAACCTATTTTATTACAACAAAAAGGAAGCCTACCTGACCTTTAGCTCGGGCCCTCACATGGTTCCTCTGGGAGCGCTAATTCCCATAGATACAATAGTTGTATCCCCCTGAGGGGGGTTCCTGGCAGACTTTTGTGGTCCGTTTGAAAAATGAAACATGAAAAAATAAATTAGATTTTTATGCTACTGATCAGAGTGGTTGAAAAATTATTTACGCATGCTTTAATAGGAACTGTGCATGGACGAAAATATTCCGGTTAAGTTCAACAAAAGGATGAAAATCGTAGTCTAGTTTAGCATATCTATTATGAAACTACATTACTTTCTCATTTGATCTAATAAAAGTTATACATCCTGAATATTACGCAGGAATATTTTCAATATTTCACGTGTTTGTGGTCGATATTTCAAAAATATTAACAAGCTTCCTCACTATACATCCCTAGACCAAGATTAGGGATTCTTTGCCATGGCTGTAGTCACGAGCGCACACTGGTACTATGAAGAAGAATATCACGACCTTCTAAATTCACACACAAAAACAATAGAGCTAACGAAACAGAAACAGAAAAGGAAAATTGATCGAATGAAGTGCATTGTATAATTTTTTCTAAATTTAAATTTCTGTCCAAATTTTGATCACTGCAGTTTTCATGTCGTTTCCTAACTTCAATATCACAAATATTAAAGGAAATCATCGTCCTAAAGAGCAATGAAAACAACTCCATCAACAAGACGCGCCCTGTTGTAATTTCAGGTCACCATTGGTCATCAACACACTCCCTCAAATTACAACGTAACAATTTCACACAATGAAAAATTCAGACGCCGAATCGACTTCGTATAAATTTTAAAAAATCTGAGCGATAACTGTGTGAAAATTTTAACGAGTCTTTTATTCTGAACTAACGTTTGCAGAGCAAATATTTCGAGAACATCAATTTAAAATGAACTAAAGTTTTATGTTCCGGCGTATGTCAATGTTTACACTACTGAGTTATCTGCGAGAATCGAAACGCCTTTCTTGTTCGGTTAAAATGTATTTCTCTCTCAAATTTTCGCTGGACGTCTTTAGCTCTCAGATTTGACGCACGCACATGAACTGAAGTTTACGTTCGTCCTAATCTCTCGACTTTAACTCAACGAGCGTGTCACAGAACAGCATTGGGAATTAATCTAGCTGGTTAAAATCTACAACACATATACATTATCGGGCTATAACGCCTCACAAAATGCATTTGGGGTACTTATTACCCAATATAATCCACTATTTTAGAAGCCTGAAGGCGCATTTCGCTCAAAATGCTAATACTGTTGATCTTTACATTTCAAGTTCACTCTCATATTTACTTATAACAATGGGCATGCTTGCGGTAAAACTTTTTAAAATCATTCAAAGGCAACAACTTTCCCACGAGGAAGGCTTCGTAACGATCTGAAGCAAAACAACAGCCGTACTCGCTGCAGCCACACAAACTGAACTTCGTTAGGTAGGAGTTCTCCTTAATTCACGAGAAGCTGCACTTTCCTAACGTGATAGTTCCAAGGCTCCGATCCGCATTACAAGCTTCATGTTTTTGGACCTTCGATTGCAATATTACTAAGGCCTAATCTTTAAACGGAGCGTGCTCGAAAAAAATACTGTTACGTTTGCACAGAAAAGCTGGAATTTCTTTAGTCACTCAGCCTGAACATTTGCCACATTTCTCCAGAAAATAAAGCCGTACTAATGGTGAAAACTCTTTCCAAGTTTCATTGCTTGTTTGGTTAACAACGTATTTTATTAAAGCCCCGAAGAAGCTTATACGTTATGGAGTCGGACAGCGCAAAATCGAGAGCAGGGACTCCATAATTAATGAGTAGACTTACCCCGACACGCGAATATTGACTGCAGTTCGTTACGCAGGCTGCGGGGTGGAGCCGGTACGAGCGTATAATCTGATTACGTAATGGCATGCTGGAGAAGTCCACAAATTTAACATCATTTGCTATGAAATATAACTTAAAATATTTAGTTGTCAAAGTGTGTGAACCGCATTTCAAAAAACAGTTCAGTTTACACACTCATAATCTTGAGCTATAAAAAGAGTTTCGAGGTGGAGCGTTGTGTCATGCATGTTTAAACCTAAGACAATAATGAACATTAATGTAAAGAATAATGCCGAACAGCAGACCTCAAAAATAAAAATAAAAATTAAACAGTAACCAATGACGAAATTCAAGAAATGAAGCGCATAAAATGTCAACGACGTGGAGAACGTGAGCTAAGTTGAAGATCGAGAAGAACACGCACTTACCATCACGAGTAATGGAACTTGATTTAGTGATTTCATTAAACATCTTTTACGCACAAAGAAAGAGCATTTTCTCCATAACAGCCTTCCAATAAGACTCTAATGTAGACATTTTGAGAACCCTTCAACAAGGTCGTGCAATAGAAAGTTCATTAGAAGAATCCCCGACTTATAAGAATGCCGGAAATTAATTGCTCGAGCATTCAATAACAGCTGTAATTCAATCCCAGTCTCCTGCATCTAAATTCTTCCGATCACTGACGACACGGTAAAGACTATGCTTCATCATTAAGAAGAAATAAGATCCAGTGAAAAATACAGAGCCCGAGAAGTCAATGTTTTTGATTTTCACAACTTGATAAATTATGATATCTATTATACAGCGCAATGATTTTTTGTTATATGTTATGTAAAACGTGCGTTGCATTGCTATAGTAATATTTGAGGCGACTTTTTTATTTAATTTACTACGGAACGAAATTCAAAATGGGTAATATATCTACAATTCAAATTTACCAATAATTAGCAGCTTCTTTAAAAACTCCGCCAAAATAAGCAGCGGCTACAAATGGCATAAACACATGCAAAAAAGTACACTGACTTAACATGCTGGTCGCGATGCAAGCCACCGGTGTACATGGAGGGAATTTCCGAAATGCTGCGACAGACTAGTAGTCACAAACACAATTTTTAAAAGTGAATGCTAAATGAATGTATGATTCAGCTAATATTTGCTTTCTCAAAGTTGCTTACTGCAATTGACAAAATTTCAGTGGAATATCAAACTTCAGTTCAACACATCCTGGCCTACGTGTTAAAGTTGCTACATTTAACAAAGTTTAGACGCAAGACCTCACCACCAGCAAACACAAGTGGAAACAACAGCAGATCCAGAAGCGAGGCTGCGGCAGCCGCACTGCAGTGGCCTCGCTCGTTCCCAAGTCAAACGGAAATGCGCCAATCTTGATCCTCTAGATTTGATCGCGCAACTTCAGTGATGAGTCGAAGTTGCTTTTTTAACCCTCACAAAGAAGGAAGCGTGGCTTAAAAATGATGTATTTTTGAATCAGAAAACGTTCGTAGTGTTGTGGTGTTCAAGGATTATAAGGGTTTGCGATTTCTACCTCTGAAATCAAGATTCGATAAGCATTACGCTTCTTATTATTCAGAGTTTGTAGCTCCTGTAAGCCTTTTGTTCGTAAGAGGGATTCTTTTTTAAGAGAAATTTCATGGTGAAATTATCTCCCACAGTTCTTGTGCAATATCATATCTCTTATTCTATAAAAAAAGTTTCATCCTTCTAGAGATGATGCTTTTCATTGGTTAGAAGCTTCATTTCGCAGATTTGAATTCACATTATAGAAAAAAATTTAGGTTCACCTCGTACATCCACAACTTAAACATAGGAATTCAGTTCACCAACAACGGTTGTTCACTCAGTTCATTTAACTCATTTGCGCGCTACACTTACTATTGCACAACAGTTTCTACGTGTTTAGAAATTTTAGTGAGCGCAAACTACATACATCCGTTGCGATCTCCTGTACTTTGTGGATGACCGAGCAATAGAGATGTGAGATGTACTTATGAACTTCATTCGACAGCCTTTCTCGTTCAGCGAAGTACGGACCGCGCTGATAAGCTCAATGCTCAATTGTCTATGCCTGGTGTAAAATATTATGACTGGAAATTTTCTTTAGAACCAAATGTCTAAGCATTGGCTGGCTTAACACATTGCGATGAGTTAATCTGAAGTTCAAGATTCAACTGAACTTCAAAATCAATTGCAATAAGCATTTTGGAATAGCACATTAACTAGATCGTACTTTCATTTAGCTTTGATTAAGTATTTAAAAATATGGTGTTCGTGACCACTTGTCGGTCGGAAGCATTGTGGAATTCCCTCCGTGAACACCAGCGGCTCACATCGATACCAACGTGCTAATGAAAGCATCTTTGGAACAACCATCTGTTGATCTCTTTTTCTCCTTTGTTAATTAAGAGATGCTTTGATTTCCAACTTCGATTTCAACTCCTTGAATGAATTTCTATTTGTCTGTAACTTTTTTGTTTTACTTCTAATTCAATCCAAACTTTTGGCTTAAAATGTTAAACGTAGGACGCCGAAGAATAGCATCGTCTAAACGCAGGGTTGAACGTCAATTAACCTTAATGTGGTTCTATAAAGTCATGCAAGAATGGAATTCCTTTTACTAGATTAAAAAATCATTAACTCAATTCCCCAAAACATACGTGTCATTGCAAGAATAAAACCCACCTAATAGCAGATGTGTAAAATTCAATGGCTATAATAGATCCTTTTCGCGATGTCTCTCTCATTCTGTATGTTTGACGCAAATCAATGCACACAGATGCCATCTAAAATGAAGATCTCTTCTCGGGTAACACGGTGTCAAAAGTGTCTTAAAGTAATTTTCGGCCTTCAGTGTGGGCGTAAGCTGGATGAGATGTATCCAGTTCACATATTTAAAAAGAGGAAATCAAATCAATTTAATCGATGATCAGATACAAACGAATTAAAAAAGAACCTTGAATGTAGTTTATACTTTTACAGTTAATAGACTAAAATGCATTCGAATACCACCAGAAAAAAAATCGGCTTATCAATGAATCGTTCAGAGGAATATTTAGTGTAGAATAAAATTAGACGAACTCCTGTTTTTACTTCCAGTATGAAAACGGGCGATGCTGACGAAGGAATGACAGAAAACAATGATTAATATAATCACAGGTATTACGTGACGTGGAGAATAATTTTTCTCACTGATAACTTCATGAATCGATAGTGAAAAAAATCCAATGAAACCACTTTCAAGAAGCAGCGGAGTGAACATCAGTCGTCATGGTACTCAACCCATAAGTCAACCAGCACAGTCGCAAAGGCAAAGCTGTTTGAATGGATATTGCAGAATACATAAATTTTTATTGAAAGTTAACAAAATTGGAAATTCTGAAAAATACATGGAGTTCTTCTTAAAATGAACAGAATTGGAAACATCAGAAAGAAAGTAAAAGAACAAATTCGTAATTTTTCCGCCGGTAACGCAGCGTGGCACTGGCCTTCTAAGCTAATCAAGAAATGTTTGGGCTTTGAAGGGCACTCGGGCTTATTTGAAGTCGATTGGCTGCAAGCACAGCAAACCTGAACGAATTTCTCTATTTCAGGGGAACCAAAATACGAGAGTAGAAAATTTCGAACGAGGATAACACCAAAGTCTGCCTCACTCTAGGAGCTACAATCGACACTAGTACAAAATGAGAAAAAGTGAATCCTTCCATTGAAAATTTCAAATAGAAACTATCTTCAAAAGAATGTTATACATACATATATATATAGTCTCATGACTGTGGGGTATTTTTTTCTGAAGAAATGAACCTATTGTTAGAGCTGATTGAGATCAATAAATTCAGAGAAACCATGACCCGATTGGGGATACCGAACATTAAGTTTTATTTCAGCCGTTAGTAGACATGCCACTGCAGGGTGATAACAAAATACTCTGACGGCTTGCGTTCTTTAAAGGCAAGGAAATTGCTCGAAGTGTATCATTAGAGTGCAAGAACATTTTTATTCATGACGCATTTGAAGGTGACTAGAAAACAAAATCAAATTATTAAATAAAACTCTGTCTGAAAAACTATCATATTTATAACCTTTAAAAAAGAAACGTTCTAAAGAGTCGTTTGACAAACAGGCAGTTATTTGATTAGACTAGAACTCTGCGACCAATTTCTAACGACGCATTCAGGAACGTTGAATCTTGAACGTCGTCCTGAAAACTCCAGATATAACTATGAATATCGAACGGAGTACGCCTGATGTGGACAAATATCTGCTCCATTGCCAGCCCCAGTGAACTTCAAATCACTGAGCCTACTAGTCAACATAAGTTAGCGTAAATGCCACCGTTAACAAGTCGAAAAAAAATATTATTCTCACAATAAATTGTCAATGGTTCAGTGCTGAATAATAAATATTTCTAAAAATGGACCTCAATAGGATGTAACCATTCTGAATAAATAATTAATTCATGGATGTAAAGGAATCATGAGAATTGAGCAGAAATATTACTCTCCTAAACCCTACAGCTGCTCAAAGGCCAAATTAAAAATAGAGCGTGAATAAGAAGTTGCTCTCCATTGAAAGACCACATTGAGGTCACAAAACTTAGCGAATTACAAGATGCCATTACCATAGTAATTACCCACCGTTTTCGCCCCGTCAAAAAAGAAAATGTTGTATTTATATTCCAGACATGAACTTTTCAACCGTGAAAACTGTTTTCAATCAAAAGATGGAAGGTTATATTTTCTTTATTTAATTCCCTCCACTCACCATGGATAGAATGAAAAAAATTAATCGATGCAAGTCAATGCACTATAAGAACAGAACTTAACAGTAATTAATGTGTAGTGATCTGAAATCCAGCTCGCAGGATGGGAATACGGACGGTCAGATCGACAAATCAACCAATCATGCACAAATACAAGTAGTAGTAGAAGAACTATATAGTACATAGTAGTGGTAGTATAAAGGTTTCTAGAGCTTCGACCACATAGAACATTTCGCGCCAAATTCACAGTAGCAAACTTACCTCATTTCTACAATCAGTCAACTCACAGTTACTTAAACATAGGATTGTGTCACACTCAAATGAACAGTTAAAACAAAACTTGCATAAGTACAAGCAAGCAAGTACGTAACCAATGCTGAACTAAAATATTGGTAGATAAGCTATGGTTCGTTGACCCCAGCAGCCACCAGCGAATCTTTAGGTTGAAAAAAACGGCCAGGTGACGTCAGCAAACACTTGAGTTTGAACACGACCCGCACAGCACTCGAGAGTGTCACAGCGCAGGTCATTTAAGCTGGCGGATCCTCACGGCGACACGATCATTCACGCCGCTCATGCGCTTTAATTCCCTCATAATAAGCCCAGGAAAGCTTTGAAGTCCAAGCCTTGCTATTTTATAAGCTTGGCGACGTGGTTCATAGTTAGATCTATTTGAATTATTACGGTATTTTCCATTCATCTGGGTTAGACTAGACAAATTTTCCCACGTAAAATTATCATCAATTTTTGCCCCCTGTGATTATAAAACTCTTACATTTTGTTAATTCTATATTTATCGCACGAAATGTAGAATTTGATCTTTATTATCTGACCCACAATTGATTTAGTGCTATGTTTAAGTAAGGCTTGATAAAGGATCTCTTTTCTTCCTGACGTTTATGAACTATCCACTAAGTCGTTACCTCTCGTAGTTTTCGATTTTTGTTCAAATATGTTTTCGCTCACCGTAAAAATAATCCATGTGGTATTATACAGAACTTGTATTTGATAAATTTATACAGCAAAATTGAACATGAAATTAGAGCTAAAATCCCGTCGAAAAGAAGATTAGCAGTAGTAAAAACCCCGTTTGAAGAAAGGAACTAGCAGCCCCCCGCGTTTCTTGTAACCTATTCATGCATTCAAAAATAACACATTGTACTCTGTAATGATACTGAAAAACGGCATCTGTCGTTCAAGGTTCATTAAAAACTATGTTTTATTTAGATAGCAAACTCGTTTATTTCCCAAAGCTAAAAAGAAAACACTGGCTCAATTCGTCATTCCTGTAACGAATCAATGCAGTGAAAACAGGGAAATAATGCTAGAGCTCACATGGCATGAAATGTCTTAAATTACGCACGCTAGCCATTGTAATCAACTTCAGCTCGTACACAAAGGCTCACATACAAAAGCGGCAAAAAGAACAGAATTCAAACTTAATCACGCAAAAAAACTGTGAAGTATGTTCGGAAGTTGGAATTGTAAGTTTGAGTTCGGCCTGAATTTCTAAAATACTAGCCTTTTACTAAGGTACTCAAATGAGATTTCATAAATTAAACTTGAAACAATCAACGAAACCTTTTCCAGCTTTCAGTGAAACATGATTATGTCCAATTTAAACGTATTTTGCCTCGTATTACAAAACAATGTCCTTAAAATTTGAGCTTGCATGTGCTATTTCATTTCCAAACTACTCCTAACCCTCGCTATAATTCCAGAATGCCAATTTTTTCATTCAAATTTATGTTGTCTGTCTGAATTGAAGCCCCTTAGACATGCAAGTACCGGTGCGTGCGTCGCATAACTGACGTCGGTTCGACGTCACGAATCTCTTCTCATAGAATGACAGAATATCACGGCGTACCGAGACCAAATATTTTCCTCCTACGTTACCTCACTTCTAATACTTTCAATGCTGAGAATGGTGAGGTTTTATGTTGCACGTTCATTTGAAACAATCTCAAAATTCAATGCTGGTTGTTAAGTAGTTCTGGTACCAGTATTTTAGAGTCGTGCTAACATTTCAAGAAGAACGTATCTCGATTATTGTAATGATTTGCTCCCTCAGTTGGTAACACATATTTAATTTGATTTCGGAATGAATTCACGCTTTTCACTTCATTTTTTCACGTCATTTTCTTCCTTAAAATCAAGGATGACTTTATCATATGTCAATGAACTGAATTATTAATCGGCGAAAGAAACATAACAAAATACCATTATTTGAAGAAGATGGCGTGATATCTGACGCAGTTTACCTAGAAGTATTAGAAAAGGTTGATATTGAGAAACAAATCACCAGTGATGGTACCAGTGTTGTCCATGATGATTGAAACGAGTGAAATACCTCTATTCAAGGCCAGGAAACTTATCTGATTGCGACGATATTGTAATAAAATATTAACTATCTACAACTCCCAACCGCAACCACAACGAAAAAAAATCACCTCAACAAAATGACTTACTTCGTTAGTGTGCACTTCACCCTTAATTTTCCAATAAGATTCAGGTGGATGAAATTTTCCCCAAAACTAAATATTTTGAACGGAGTGTTATTTGGTAAGCATTTATGACAAATTAGGAAGCTCACATATTAGCAAACGTTTTAGTGTTTTAAAAATTTGAAACAATTAGAAATTCAAAGCAGGCATTGCAGACTCAGACGCAGGACCATACGTTATTTGAATGCGTTTCAGATTTAGAGCTCCATGCTTTAGTAGGAGCCACAATTTCAGCAAAATTTGCACAACCTTCAGTTTTACAGCTCCATGCCTCAATTGAAGCAAATCAATGAACGACAGTAATGGTGGCAGTTACATGACTCCAATATTTGCCAGCAGTACTGGCGACTCGCAATACTGGAAGTGACGACTGTGAAAGCAATTTTCGTTCGGAATGAAACCTGATAACACAGCAGAGTTTGTACATAAACTTTTCTCTATGATCTCTTCCATATTTCACGTTCTAAGAAAACTCTGCCACCTCCATGAAAAAACCGGACACGTATACTGTTACTTTGTTACACAACGCATAAAACAATTTCGAAGCTTTTGATTACGATCTAAGAGATTAAACGAGAGATTAAATTTTTTACCAATTAAAGAGAGGAAATGGTATGAGATAACGTTAGCGTGGTAACCAAGCGAAGCAAAAAATTACATTGAATTAAAAAGCAAAGAAAAATTATCAGTAAAAGAATGAAATAAAAACTCCAATAACTAAACCTACAAAGACTGTGTAAGGTGATTTGCTAATTAATCGAAAAAGAGCTGAGGATTTTTCCCTGAGAAGCACTTCTTTCTGCATTAATTTGACGAGAACAGACACAACCAATATACACAACTAGACACAACCAGCCTCTAATGCAGCAACGAAATACATTATATTCCAAGGATTCCAAAATTTGAATAATGAACTGTGAGAAAATGTTCCAACCGATCTCGCAGTCAGTTGCATGTCTGCACATTACAAACTGCCTTCTTCTGAACGTTTTTCTGCGAATGATTTTCTGATCAGCTCCATTTTAATAAAATCAAGAGATTATTTTCAAGTGTCGTACACCTACTCAGCACTTAACATTAGAAACAATTTCGCATTCAACTAATGCTAACGCTGCGCTATCTCCATGCATTGCATTATCAATATTATCACGCCATCATAACATTACTATTATACACTTTATGGGCCGTTGAAACAGGAACTTTTCATAATCTGCATATATTATTTTACTACAAAGAATGGCTCAAAATCTCGCAAAGCTATCTCACTGCTTATGCAGTCGTAAGGGTTTAGTTTGACTAGGAGCAAATGTTGATGGTTCCATTTCTCAGGTTCTTGAAAACTCGGTAGGAATATGAATGAATAAAACGTCCGTTATGTAAGTGGCTCATTATGATGAATTATGTAGATCGACTCCTGCAGGCCTCATAAGTAAAATCAATTTAGGGGGAGAACGAAAACGTAACAATGTTGAATAGAGTATAAGGAAGTAAATTGAAAGAACCAATAACCGGTCCCCTGGCATGTTTGTGAAGTTGCCTTAGTATGGATTTTTGCTACCCAAGCATGCCCATGCATTTCGAATTTAAAAAATGCTTTTGTATAGAAATATACTGAACAGGAAAATTTCGACCAATGCTTGGAAAATGCTATTCATTTTATTTGATTATTGTTACCTTGATTAAGAAGTAAAACTTGGTTCGGTTAATCAGAAAAAATTTTAAATTCGCATCCGAATCTTGTGGCTTAAGCTTTGCAAAAATCGATAGCGAATTGCATTTAAGCATCATAGGAAACGTTTTAATCCATTGTTTGATGAATTTATTTCTTATGTTTTTGTATTAATTGCAAAATATAACCCTAGCAATTACTTTTAATTTTACTAATTGTCCTGAAGTGGTCGTCGAAGCCTAATTGGTATTGCAGTTACCGTCAGTACACAAACTGGATCCAGGTGAATAGCCTCAGTATATTCTTGGTGTGCACATAAATGCTAAACATCAATTATTGTTCCGAAGTATGTTTACGTCCCAAGCAAAACCCGAGGCAGACTGAACTAAACTGAACTAGTTTAAACGTATGTAAGCTCTTCGATAAATAAATAGGGAGACTTTTATTCATTGGCCCTGGCTTTTATATGGGATGTATTCACTCACAAATTCAATTTATGGTTGCATGAAATGAAAGTTCAAAAGAATTTTATCGCGAAATTAGTGAGTTCAGAGGTAAGACGAGAAGCCAGGTACTATCTTCCATATGCTTCATAGGAAGCCCACTTACAAATCAATCTTGCGTTATACCGGACATCGATTACAAATTTTTGAGTATTTTAAGCGAAAAACTTAGAAATGACTCTTTTCAAACGGTATGTAACAATACTCATTTTACAATCATTCTTGGATCAACAGTGATGAATTTGTTCTCGGATCCTTGTATTTCTTCCATGATTCGACACGAGGCTTGTTATTTACTCCACCAATTTCTTTAAATTTTACCGCCCAATTAGCTGTGTAGTTCTTGTGGCTCGGTGCTCAGGACATTCAATGCTGAAGCTCCATCGTACAGCAGCAGATTTCAGCTCACCTATACACTATACACATTTTACTTTCTATTTTAAAGTAATGGATTTCTAAAAGTGATCACTGAAAACAATTAATTTTAAGTTGCGATACATTTTAATCATCACGTCAAACAAATAAGATTCTCATTGATTACTTGATTGGGTATATTGAGTTTTTATTGCATAACATGATAAAGGACACTCGGACTCTACGGATACTACAAAATGGAACTTTCATTCTTTCTGGACAGTCAGGGTCAAACAGGTTGCAACCGAGCTATGCAGAAACGTTAAAGCATTTTTCGAGATCTCTGACTTTTTGTTCTATATTTATTAACTCTTAGCAGATCCAATTGCTAGTCAGATGGCTGGAGTGACTCAATTTAAATTGTGATTCATAAGCAATGAAAACTTAATGCTGATTGCACAATTTAAAATAGTTTCGTTAAAGTAAAAGTTAATTTCATTCAAGTATTGATTTGGTAATTCTTTTGAAAAAAATCAATCATTTCCCCAGTGAAAATGAAAGGGATGCTAGTAAACCATTAAACTCCAGCTTCCTTTTCAAATTTTAAACGACAGAGTGAATGGAGTAGTAACAAAATATGTCCACGTATGAGAGAACGACAACAAATCAAAAACTTTTCACAATTTGACCCATTTAATTCATAAAATATGCAAACGACTTCTAATTGCTCAATTCATTTCGATAAAGTAACAAAAGCAAAGAAACGCTATTGAGGGGTTTTGAAAGGAGACACGTTATTCCGATAAGCGAGGCCGACGTAAGGCAACTTCTTCCGACAATTTCTAAGGCGATCAAGTTTTTGCCGAGTGGGCAGCGCTCGTTAGAGGTAGCGAACATTCATTCGCTTATACACGAACGCAGGCAGGCTGCCATTCAGGGGAAATTGTGGTATCTCAATGTTGGTTGCGTATCCACCAACTGAAATCACACCAGTGGTATATAAGAAACGATGCAGCATTTATTTCAGGTACCATGCACACTAAGTATTGCCACCAAACTAATGGTACAATGGTACGAATATTATCAGAATAGAATAGCACCAGAATAAAAGTAAATAGAACGCTAAATCTTTATATGGCACTTAAAGTTGACCCTCTTGTAACACAAATGAGCCAAACATATACGTTGAAAATTCCTGAAAAGGAAAAATTACGATGCAATAAATTGTCAAAATATATAGGAATGTAGCCATGAGTTGCTATACGAGCAAGAAGATGAGAGTGATGAACTCAAGCGCTTGTCTTCTTATGCGGAACGATAGCCATTAAAAAAGAGTTCGTCTCAGATAAAAGCAAAATTTTCAGCTTTCTTGCGTCCGAATTCTTGTCAAGATTACAACACACCGTGACATGTCCCACTTTCTGCGCGTTGCGTCAATGTACACAATCCACAAATGGTAGCATCGAATCGCGCTTACAGGATAAAATACTATGAACTCGACAAGCTTAAGCAGGAGTTCGTAAGGAACGCGACTTGCCAAAAAAAATAAACTGTACTGTTGGTACGCCGTGACTTCCTCCCTTTTATGTGATGCATGCTCGTACTTTTTTTTCATAGTAGGATGAACATCAAGATGTTCCTGCAGAGATTCCAGAAGGGTTTTGTGTCGCGTGCTCGTTTCAGTAAGCTTCTGAAAGCGAAGCTAGAAATCTTATGGGAATCTCTTATTTCAAGCGCAGAGATTGAAGCCATGTTGTTCTCTTCAGTGTCGTGGTGCCGTCAAGTCGTCCCTCTTTTCCACCAGCACATCACATTAAGTGCAGGCTCTAGCTATCCCGTTTCTCGTGAGTTAATCTCGTGTGTCTGAAAATTAAACCTTCATGCAGGCTATCTGCATTATCTTTTAATGGCAGCAATATACATTATAGAGGATAGGCCGATGCTATTCTATTTAGCTTGAACACTTATTTTGCTATCAGTTTTCTTGACTGCTTTTGATTTTTTCTCATGTTTTATTATTCTCAACGTTGGAGCCACATCATGTCCAGTTGCTCATCATTTTGAAACGATTGTGAGAGAATGTTTTTAATCATCTAAGATAGTTAAAAGCTCTTATACATACATGATATCACATCGTTAGAACATTCGACGATGTAAGTTGATGAACATCATTTTTCACAGCCCATCAGTGGTAAACCCCTTCTCCCAGTATCTCACACTCTTTTGGAGACACGGAATCACACTCTCGTATTACTTCATGACAAATCACTTGCGCGCTCTAAAAAATATTGAAAGTAACTTCAGTGTGTCTCCGTTTACGTGTTACACATAGTGTACTTTTGTGTATAGATATCTCGGTAACGGGTCACCTACTCCCAAATTCTTGAGGCATGGATGGTCGTGGACTGTTGCTGTCATCTGTGTCTCCACTGCAAACTAAAGAACTGAACTAGCCCATTACTACTAAGGTGATGACAGCACCCACCCGAAGCACATTGATTTGGTGAAGGCTCATTCCGCAATCCCAGCACACCTGACGATTTTCAAAAAAGAGAAGGCGAAGGGGAAACAGTCTCTCTGTGAATCTCAGGTTTCCTGTGGGTTGACAGGGTAATATTACCTTTTTTGGCTGCTGTCTGTTCTCATTAGAGCCTGCCGTGTTCCGCATGAACGTACATTCAGTCTTTTTGAATGGTGGGAGGAGGATATAGTCACTCGAACTCATAAAATTCAATTTACGGGAGTAAAGTTGAACACTTAATCGGAAAAAATACTCTCAAATACTATTTCACTCAAATTTCCTTCGCAGTTCTGCAATTCAATCTTTCCCAGAATTTGGCTCAGTTTAAGCTTAGAAAGATAAAGAAATATGAGACCAATTGAAAACTCACACTCCGATGCAACTTGGCGTACTTATACGACAAAGAAATAGTGATGCCGACGAACGGTAGCGGAAATAGATCAAAGTGATTACATAATAGGCATCAAATAAAAATTTTTATAACGAACAGCGATGAGTTCTTTCTTGGAACAGAATGTGCATATTGTGCTCGTATTCAACACAAAACTAACTAAAAAAAATGTCGCAATGTTATGATGACACTGTTAGTTCAATTTAGATAGTTCTGCAGTGATTCTAATAGTTCAGCACAACACAGGTTACTGACGATAGACCCAGACAATCTCTCGGTCGACTTCTCTTTCTGTAATTTCGGTGACTTCACTAAATGAAGGTTAAATTCAACCTGACGTCGTTATTTGATGTTATTGAAAAGAACCTGATACACAGATGCTTTCGGAAATGCCGAGGCTTGGACTGTGGAGTTAGTTCATGAATGCATTGGTATGATGGCAAATGAACCAAGTACGTACCTCATCATTCTTTGGAATGTGAAGTTCTTAAGTACCTGAAATATTTGAGAATTTAGAGTAAATTTTTGCATTGAACCCTTTCCAGTACTATGAGCACAAAGCTAATAGTGCAAGTTTGCCCAAAAAATTCGCCCAAAGGGCTGATGTACTGTAAGGTCAATATAATATACTGTATCACGCTCACTTATAGGTTATTCATTTGAGAAACTGGCATTTAAGTCACTGAAAATCATACCTTGATTCTCAAAGAAGTTTTTTACGTTGTGCAGCAACGAGCCATCTGTTCAGAATGACACCGATCAATTAATAAGATCTAAAACAGCTTTTTACGAAAAATGTTGGGGAAGGCTCAAACTTTAGAATCTGATAACAAATATCATTTTCAATTTTCTCAGAATTATTTGATAGGGCTTATTAATTTCTGAAACAATAATAAGCATTCTCTTTGTGGTAAGACTCATTGGATGCTCGAAACATAAGTGACAAAAAAATAATAATTTAAAGTTCTGAGATGAACACCGACAACAAAAACCGCAATACTTTGTAAGTGAAATTCTGTAACTAACATCACCATGACATTTTCTTTTGGCACTTTTGAATATTTTATTGTTTCTGATAAATATTCTATTCTTGTACTCAAAACTTTTCACAGACGTACCAGTTAATAAATTTTCTTTTTTCTTTTATTTAGTTCAATGCCATTCATTTAAAAGATTTCGCTTCGTTCATATTTATTCACTATTTTTCATCATTATCATTATTTAAAATAACCCCATGACTTGCCCCTAGCATTTTCAACGTCGGGTAGATTGATTTATCGCACGAGTTCTTCTATGATAAACTAAACAATTTTCTAACTAAAATTCCTTTTCCTTTAACAAACGAGTCGCATATTGATTTAAAAATTTACAAGCCCTCCAAATAAGTTCTGTAATATTCTCCAATTACAACTTTCCATTAATGACTCCTCACTATAAGAGTCTTCCAAAATAATTTGAATGAATTCATTCTAAAAATTATTTTCTTGATATAAACTCCGATCATTTTGAATGGTGTTTCACTCGTACGCTTGCGGGCTGAGATGTAGAGACTTGAGAATTAGATCATCCTCTCCAAAGATCAGCACAAGTGTCTAGGAGCCTTTCCTGACGAGTGAATATCACAGCTCATCTGTCCACCATCGAAACTTCAGCTCACGTCTTCTGTTACGTCTGGCTGGTAATATGATACATGCTGTCTCTGTTACGGGCAGCGCAGGCATCTGCACGAGTTTGCTTCTGAAGTCCAGCGTCTGGAACAGGCTCTAGCTCCGTGCTCTTTGTAGTACGTTCTACAACAATTACATTTTGAATTTATGGCTTTTGAAAATGTAATCACTGCATAAGCTCATACTGTTTTCGAGATTCTAATCAGTCCCATGTTGCTTTTAAGCAAAAAAAAATTAGAACGTTGACGATGAATTAGTCTAATATTCCTAACATCATAGCTGACTTATAGATGTACAGCTGATTAACGGCTTACTTCATATCTGCAGCAGAAATGGTGCTGTAGGTGTGCAAATATTTCAGTATATACATAAAAAAATGATTTTACACAGTAATCATAACATTCATTTGTGTATCACACAAAAAGTTAAATCTATGGAGAAAGGAGAATTTATGAACATTTTTTTCCTACAAAAGATGCACATGAGATACAGACGAGATCAAATCTCGTATTTCAATTCTAGAAAAATTTCAAAGTGCAAAAAATTCTAGGCAAACGGATCACTCATTCCATTCTATGTCATAGGGAATAAAATACTAAAAAAATCTCTCTAGAGCTCTACGTTGCTTAACTGTCAAACTCAAACTAGATATATCATAAGTAATTATGTAATTCAGTAAATAAAAAAGTACATTGGCTTACTGCTCAACAAACATTTATCGTCACTCAAGTGAACGTCCTACGTTTCTGTAACCTAAACTATAAGTAAAGGAAAGAAAAAATATCCGAATTCTGAGCTTAGAATTTTTTACCCATTCACCTTTTACACTTCTCACCAATCATATTATGAATAGGCATCGAAATTATTTTTTGTGGAAATGTTTGTTTAATTATTTTAGATGCAAGCGTGTTGAGCAATATTTTTTGTAAATATTTTTTGCCCAACCCTTTTTGATTACTTGAATCTATTTAGGACTGTACATGAGTCAATACATTAGAGTGTTTTAGGAGTCTTTTCCTAACACACAGCAAACATTGCGATAACATTGCTTGCAATTGATTCTCAACCACAGCCATAAGTATTCTCAACCGCTGCCTTCTGCTTTACTTCCCCAAGTTTGATAGTAGAAATTTTATACGTGTTTTTAATACCAAGTTTTAAAATAGGAATTTCTAAAATCCAAGGATTCATCTCTTTATATGTTTTTGGAATTATCCCATTTTTATTCACTTATATTTTGATGATTGTGTTTTTTGTTAGCCTTACGCGGCAGCTCTTTGTAGTTTCTGACTGAAATGAATCTTCCGTGAGAGCATTATTTTGGTAGATAATCAGATCAAATTGTTTGTTTCGTGGTAAAGCAATTTCGCCCAAGCTGGTTAATAGGTGCTGTTGATATGAATGCACGAAAACTAGTTTCAAGTTTCTAAATTATCCATTACATGCTTTAAGTGTACTTCCACTCACTCTAGTTCCCCTAAGTTTACTTCCAGTATACCCATTAAACCTGCCACCCACTATACCATAAACTGCTATCTACTATACCGTTAACATACACCCACTATACCTTCAACAATATCAACAACTGCCAGCGAAAGCCTTAGTTGACCCTTATGTGTATGTAAACAGAAACTATCCTTCAAGGTATTTTCAATAGTATTTACAATGTTTATAAGCTTCCAGTCTTCGTGTCTGGAATAAAATTTCCAAAAGAATGAATTTCAATTTTGCTTCTCTGAATAATAAAACGAACCTCTGCCATAGACATTGTTTGCGACATAGGGTATGTCTATAAACTTAAACGAGGATCTTTTGTGTTTAAGAAATATTAACAACCCAAAAGGTTTAAATTGTATTTTATTTATAATATTTTTAAAGAAATCCCTGTGTCTTCCGTTAAAAAACGAGGGACAGCGAATAGGTACTCCATGACGGTCGCATTCTATTGAAAACTGTAAATAATGGTTTCGAGTCTTAAGAAAATGAAATGAAAATTGAATATACTCATATAATGAAATGAAACGAATTTAATGAATTTCTTTGTGTCTAGTCAGTGATGTTATTGGTTAATAAAGTTCATTTGCTTCCTTTATTTTTGATCTATTCACGTCTTACGCATTTTGTGATCTAGCAACTGAAACCGTAAATGAAAACGAAGTGGTTGAATGTTGAGCGGAAAATGGTGCGTAATTTAAGTAAGTTGTGTACTATCGGAATTCTTTTTCATGCACAAAAATTTCTGAACTCATATAAAATTCAACCACTGTATAAGCATTAGAATAATATTGTGGCTTTTCCAGTTGTTAGATTCAACAACTTTTACATTAAGGAATTTTTTTTAAATCCTGTGGCTTGAATGAATTTTTGTAGCAACTCCTTTTTGGAAATATATTTTTTTATACAGCCACCGTACGAAATTAATTTCCATTATCCCAAACTTTGCGAGAATTTTCTCACCATGCGATATCTGCCCGAGAACACTCATGGTTTAGCGAAAAAATTAAATATGACATAAATTATACGTGCCAATAGTGCTTGAATTTCAACCATTGTATCACACTTCCACTCTTATCGGCTATCTACTTAGCAAACTGTAATTGAGGTGACTAACAGCTTTACCAAGATTTTCAAGAATTTTTATCTTTTCATTGTACGTGACATTGAATTTAGCATCATTTTTTCGGTGAGAAAGATGTTTACTGCCGACTGGCATTCGATCCCCTTAGGTGTATATATGCATATATATACAAGGTGTTTCAGAATTCGAGGTACAAAATTGTACACCGAATAAAAAGTGACTAAATAAACCCTTTTTCTTCTATGAAATTTGAGAAAAATTCGGGTTATTAAGATAAGAGTTATTTATAGTTTAAAGGATGAAAATCAATTACACAATTACTCGCAATATTTATTTTAAATTTACGTAACAAACACTGTTGCATGGCCTCCTAGATCTTCAGACATGACTCTACTCGATTTCTTTTTTTTGGAACACATGAAGATTCTTGTTCATGCTACACCCACTAAATACGAGGAAGATCTCGTGACCAGAATTGCAGTAACTGCTGCTGAGATTTCTGAAATGCGAAAAGAGTTTCTAAATATCCAGCAGTCGTTAAGGCTAAGATTTTAAAAGTGCATAGATGTAGGTGGAACACATGTTGAGCAATTGTTGGGAAGTAAATTCAAAATAAATATTGCGAGTAATTGTGTCATTAAATTTGATCCTATAAAACAATAAATAACTAATATCTCAGAAACCCGATTTTTTGGAAAATTTTATAGAAAAAAAGGGTTGTTTTATATAGTCAAATTTTACTTTGTGTGCAATTTTTTACCTCGAATTTTGAAACACCCTGTATATACATCTCTAGTTGCAGGTATTCAGTATTTCAACACGTCGGTTCGCCCCATAGAACGCTTTGCGTTAAAGTTAAGGAGCCAATAGTTATAACCACTGAACGAGCCAGTTTCTCAGCTCTTCTCATTTTAGTGTATCGCAATTACATCGTTTGGGTAATTTATAAAATTTGAATAGAAGTTTTGGCTCCACTTCAGCAAACTTTTTCCATCGAACTCTGAAACTGCTATGCTTTCAACAACTAGAAATTATTCTATAATGGAAGAACAGAAAGTGCACCAACTGACTTTCGTGAACTTTCGTTATATTGCCTTTTGCCATGTTCTACTATCTAGGATCAATGTTCCTGAGGCTGATAAGTATTATATCCATATCAAATAGTATCAAGACGTGGAAATAAAGCATATACGATAATGTCTCTATGGTTTTCTTCAAAAGGCATATTTTCTCGGGATTATAACGTTTATGTCAGTGCGCCTAATCATAAATTATGTTTTGATATTAAATTACAATATTGTTACGATATAGATACGTATGTTACGACATAGATACGTAGAGAGGATAGGCAAGGATAGGCAAGCAACCGGCGGCTCGCAACCGGCTACAGAGTCGGCGCAGCGCAACATACCGAGAGCCATAGGAAGGTGTGACGTACATACGTACATCAGGAGCAAGGAGGAGTACGTATAGGGGGTAGAGGCTGGATTGAAAAGCTAGTGCGCTAAATTGCATACAGAATAAGACGAGGGCAACTTGAATACATAGCACAGAAAACAGTGGGTTAAAAATTGAATTTCATATCAGTAAGAAATCAGGGGTTTCTGGGTTTATTTTAGATATATATGCGTAGCAATATTGTGAGGTAAGGGACACGTCAGTATAGGGAGGTGACGCTTGAGGGTTAGCCAATCGCGAAACGCTACGTCACTTTCAGTTTTCGCGGGTGTAGCAAAGCCCAAGGAGCGCATTCTTTGTTCGAGGAAAGGTATATATAAAGGAAGGAGTAGGGTAACCGATCTTTTTGCTGTGGCCTGGTGCGAGACAAGATGTAGGGATACGAGTTCTTCGAGGGGGAGGTGAGATATTGTTCTTTGTTCTTTGAAGATTCTCATGCAGCTTATTAAATTTGTGTTCATAAAAAGAGTGGAGTGATTTAAGTAGAAATGGTTGACAATTTTTATTGTAATTGAAGTTGTTGTCTAGGTGGGGCGCAGTAATTTTCATTGTTAATATTGGAATTTGATCTTTGGGTTTTCATTTTAAATCATCCTCGAATTGTTCTCGTGTTTGGAGTTCACTTTAATGACGGGAATGAAAGAATTATTACATTAATTTCTTAGAGGGAAATCAGAATATTCGTGTCTTATTGAACTATTGAAGTGTAGGCTAAATGGGTTTCATGTAACTTATCTCGAAACAGAGTGCTTTGTGATTTGTTTTGTAAAGCGGGGTGAAATAATCCAATTATTCTCAGGGGGAAAATAAATAAATTTTTTGATTGATTTGGGGATTAAAGGGGGGTAAAATTCAATCAATTCGATTTGAAGTAGGGGCATTGCAAGGAATAAAGATTCAAGTGGAGTGTAGTCACTTAATATAATCCTTGTTCCCAGGAGGGGTCGGGTGTTTGAGTGTGGAGCGGCTTGGAGTTTCCAACGATGTGGGCTAGGCGACTCCGGGTTGCAGAGCGACCTGACCTTATGGCGCTCACCAAGCTGAAGTGCCAGGGCCTACTGCCTACCCGTCACACTGAGAGGGAAGTCATGCAAGCAATAGAGCTTAGAAAATGTTCAGGCTCTCTGAAATTCAAGAGGAGCTCGGGGTTATGCCTTTGAAACGCTTCGTTCGGAACGATCAAGAGAAATCATGGATAATAGGCCATAGGTGACTGTGCTTTTCTTCCGCGCGCGCTGCGATTACCCAGGATTGTGTGGGATATGGTTCTTGGTGTTGTGTTGGCGTTACACGGTGCGCGCGCCAGTAACTTCCGCTAATATTGTGTGTCGCAAATTTCTCATGCCAATCACTTGTTCATTAACTAACTCGAAATAAAGTAATCAATAATGTACCATTAACTGAGTGTTTCATTTCCCATGTTGAACTGAGGTATTGGTGTGGGTGAGCAGATCAGTAGTTACTTTCTCTATTTTTCCCAACTGTTCTACCATTTCCTCTTTCTGTGTTTTCCGCTCTGTGTTTTTCATTTTTCCCCTCTTACTAAGGAGGTTTCGAGTCCTCCATTCGAACTAACACAGTGTAGGCGCCTGATCAGCGCCACGTACGCAACACTGTGCGTAGTTTCGTGACAATATAATCGAGATTTCAACGCCTTTGTGAGTCTAATCATAAATTTTACATTGATAATAAATTACAATAGAACGAACTTAGAAAACCGATAGACCATGGTGTTCAACGTTACTGGAAATATGAGTTGTCCGGAAAAGTACCTTAGGTTACTGAGATGCGGTTTAAATCTGAGGCCATGAGTAACTGTTGACGGTACAGGCTGTACGTCCCTCGTTATTTAGATATAGAAGGCTTTTCTGTCATGGAAAGCCTACTTTCCTATGTCCTGGCAGCTCGGATAGCTTGTATAGATCACACCGCAATTGCAATCCGATGTAGTTTGAAGCATGCAAACTCTGAAACTGTAATTACTGGCGTGATGCTATTCACTGCTGGCATCAAAGGTTTGTTCAACTTGTTGCACCTGTAGATGGTTTAGCACCGAGCCCCGACGATTCTCCGAACGCGTTGTTGTTGAGGGCTTTCATAAGTCTATGCACTGTACTTAGAAACATACACTTATGGCTTAGAGCAGTTAAGCGGAGGGCATTTTTATCCCAAAAACATGCCAAAATGTCCCTACTACATCAGTTTTAGGAGAACTTTATGATCCTACTTGGTGGTTGTTAGATCTAACGTTTAAGTCATGACCTCAGGAAAGGAGTGTGGCTGGTTTTCAGAACTTCAATGAGGAATGGATACAAAGAACTTCTTGGTAGTTTAAAATGCAGTCGATGTTGATGATTTTACTTGTCTGGCTGTTTTGTGGCCTTGTGCGATGAAGAAGTTTTCACAGACCGGCTTGGTTAACTCGTAAGAAGTTCGCTTAACCCGTAAGAAAAGCGAATGAACTATACAAAGAGCTATATTTATAATAGCTCCTTCTATAAACTTTGAATTACTTTTTAATGCAACAAGGACGTGCAAATTCTAAAGTGAATAGTCGAACATTTAAAGACACCGTCATGAGCGTCAACAAGCTCTAATGATGATCATCAAGCTTATGGTGGTATGAGCTTCGTTTCTACTTGGAAGCTTCTACTTTAGTGAACAGGTGGTACTAATTTATTTCCTTAGGAGATCTTAGAAGGTATACAGTAAACACATAGACTTATAGATCATAAATCAACTTACTATACACGATATTTCAGTCCTACCACGGAGTATTTCTACTGAATCACATTTGAATTATTATTATTATTTTTATTATTATTGTTATTATGTAAGAAATTTTCAGCCTCCCTTTACCACGGCAAAGATGCTCAAATTAAGGGAGGAAGGATGAAGGCACCATTCAGTATAGAGTTGAGAGAACTCGGAATCTATGCACAAGGTGTATAGAAAAAGTAAGCTAAGAAAGAAGTTCATGAAACAAGAAAAGTTGAAGAAAAGAGTAGTAGATACTGAAAAACAGAGCAGCAGTGAACCGAAAAAAGATGGTTCTTAACATAACAAAAGCATTTTATTTCAACAAAAAGAAGGCCTACCTGACGTTCAGCTCGGACCCTCACCTATAGTTCGCCTGGGAGCGCTAATTCCCATACATACAATAGATGTATCTCCCTGAGGGGCATCACATTTGAAGGTGGTAGTGACTCTGTTGGGGCTACTGAGCTGAATTGGAATGGCGGTATCGAAGTTTTATATTCATTTTCCACACTCAATTAGCAGCATTTTGGCATTTTAGCACATTGATGAAGTAACTGAAAAGAATGGAGATGGAACACTGAGAAGTTCACTGGCGTGTTAGCATTCCTGTAATATAACAGCAGACGTGAACAGTTTACTGGGCATTGCATTTATGGTTAGATTACTAAGCAATCAATTTAAGTTCAATCTTCATTCAAAAATGAAGTCTTTAGACTCCTGCACACCAGTTCACGATGACACGTTGAAAGCACGCCTGCCTCTTGTTGTGTGCCGTACTTGCGTCTGCACCGAACTTCTTCCCAATTTGAGCGAACTGCTAACTCTGGTTGCAGTTTATACTAATTTGAGTAAGTTTTCCCCAACCCGCATCCATCCATTGTCCGAAATAGAACACCTCCACATAGAACTCGGTGAACCTCCACTTCCGATACGTAAAGAATCATCAGCGTTGCCACGGACCGACACGGAACTGCTCTACCGCTGCTCAACGACCATGATTGATGACGCTCGGCCGCCCGAGAGGCGCGGCATTGTCTTGCTTTTATCTATGGTCCCGAAGAGCTGTCCTTTCACAATAGCAGCATTTCAGGACCGCGTTTTGATAAGAGGTTATTTTATAGCGGCACACGTTGACGATTCTGATTCGTTCGATCAGGAACAACATTATTCTACCTTTGTTTTGTTTTAAGAACTTTTTTATATCTTATCACTGGTGGGTAGTACTACATTTTCTGCCTTATATCTTCTGTTGTGGGATATCCTTTGAGTAAGAAATCAGAGTTTGCATGAAATGGTCTATATGATGGTTAATGACGTCGATTGATTAATTTCGGTAGATGCTATTTGTCAACTTTTTCTACGCCAAAAACATAATTTAACGTTTTAATTTGAAATCCGCTATAATTTTACATTTCTTATTTTAGATGGCAAAACAATGGTGACGTTTTATTATTTATCTGAAGAGTTGACCACAGTGTTGTATAGATTATCCTAACAGTATTTCTCAGTTCAGTGTTTTAAAGCAAGCATAGCTAGTGTTGAGTTTGGCTATCCTGGTTTGTTTTCTGAACCAAGCAAACTAGCTGAGATGCGTCGAGCGAGGTTCCTTTCCTGGAGCTAGTTGAACGAAACATCCTACTGTTCGAACAACAGACTAGTACACAGTTACTACAGTATAGTCCCCAGTCGTCTGCAACTATAGTCACCCTCAATTGTCTGAGTATAAATAGAAAGAAAAAAGAAAAAGAAAAAATGTTTATTTCCAAATTGTCACATGAGATACATGCCAACATATTGGCTTTTAAAAGTTTCTTAAATATAGGGCATCCTAAAACAAATTTTCCATACGAGGAGTACTAATTGACAAACCATCCGAGGTGTACAAGTAGATGAGCCATACGAGGCATAATAATAGACAAACTATACGAGGTGTACTAATAGACAAACTGTCAGAGGTGTACAAGTAGATAGACCATACGAGGCATATTAATTGACAAAATATACGAGGCGTACTAATAGACAGACCCATTCGTGGTGTGCTAGTAGTCTAACAAAAGTTCTATACAAGGAGTACTAATTGACAAACCATCCGAGGTGTACAAATAGATAAGCCATACGAGGCATAATAATAATAGGCAAACTATACGAGGTGTACTAATAGACAAGCTATCAGAGGTGTACAAAATAGATAGACCATACGAGGCATATTAATAGACAAAATATACGAGGCGTACTAATAGACAAACCACACGTGGCTTGCCAATAGTCTATCTCTGTCAAGGGTAGTTGAATGAGAAATGAAAACTATGCCCTAAAAAATATGCAAAGCCCTATCACCACCAAAAACATATTTCGTATCTTCTCGATATTCACCCCATCATGCGGACATGGGTACATGGGATAAAATAGAGATACAGTGTAAGCCGGTTACCACTCATGATTGACAAATATCTACAAAATATTGGTAGAAATGGGTAAACAAACATATATTCAATATCAAAATTCATAGCTTGTACAAAACACGGACAGAAAGATAATTTTACTACGATTCATATGCTCAAATTGCACTTTATTTCATTAATTATATATGACATTAATCCGATTCACAGAAACGCCCTCTGGGGAAGTGCTAGATCTATTTTTGAATCATTTCGCAATTGCAATAAAATTTATTAACCGAATGGTTTTTGCGTAAAGAAATGAAATAGAAACATGTATATCTATTTATGTAGATACATATATATACCTACACACGTACACACACATATTAATTTATATACTTATTGAAAAAAAAAAAAAAAAAAAAATACATATATAACATAAAAGATAGAAGCAACCTACCATCTACTACACAGAAAATGACAGCTGAGCTCACTGTAATCCTAAGAAATTTTTCGCAAAAAAAATAACTAAAAGGAAGAGAAGACTTCGAAAAACATAAAAATGAGCTGTTTTTTAATTTCTTCACAGAAATTTTTAAGAAAAATCAGATTATAGTCAAGAAGCAACACAACTCTTCAGCATTATAGGGACATGTGTACGTGGGATAAAATGGAGTAACATTGTGGCCGGATATCACATCTGAGTGGAGAATATTCACAAAATTGGCACATATAGGAAGATTAGGCCTTGATCCAAAATGATAATTTTGATTACAGAAATTTAGAGTTTTTCCGATTTGAAAGTTCGGTGCTAGTGTGCGCTGAACGCACGAAAAAAAAAAAATAATAAAAAGACTAAATGCAATGCTTAAATTACCCCTTTCCCTCCAGCTCAGCCGAAAATCGATTGAAAACATCTTCGAGAATGATTTTGAAATAGCGAGACAACGTTAGCCAAAAATTTAATTCATTATAAACTTTGCACAACCCTCACGTCTATAAACCTGTTTATTGGTGTACACACAAAATGTATTTCATGGTATATTTGTCATACGGACGTTAAATATTAATACAGAAAAGAGAAAGAAATAACAAAATAAAAATGAGGAAATACTCCTAATTATGGAAAGAACGTTCGTTCTGCTGCACTGAACTGACGGCTGTGGTGCTCATTGTTGTCGACAGAAATAAGTAAGATGAATATACGAATCGCTTAGCAAACGTAAAATGAAATAGGTTCTAAATTTCTAACAGAAATTTCAGGAAAAATTAAAATTTCTGATAGATGGGAAGTTCACACCGAGATGCTGCAGGCCCTATGACAGAGATGTAAAATGACGTGACACATTTACTCTAAATTCTTTTCCAGTTTTAGAGTTTTTGATATGCTGGGGAAGCTTGTTCCACAAAAAAGCTCCAGAAACTGAGAGAGCTTTTTGTCCCACGTTAGATGAACGGTAACTGACTAAAACATCAATAGAGATGGTAAAAAATGTCATAAAATTTAATAATTGACCAATGGCGTATCAGCAAGAGATAAACCCCAATTACGAAAACTGAATCAATGAACTGTTAAATTTGCGTTTTAAAGTCCACAAATCAGTGTAACTAGCATTCACGGTACCTACGTTTAGATGTAAGAGTAGCATAGGACTTAGAGTGGCAACAGTCGTATGGCCATGAACCAGAAGCACGAGAGCACTCATTTGTTTGGCAGAGGGAATATAGTATGTTGGTTTAAGCCTCCCTAACCGCTAAAAAACGTTTCGAAGAGAGTAAGGAGGAAGGCACCATTTGAAGTGAAGTTAAGGGAAAGCGGAATCAATGAAGAAAGGGCATAGAAGCAGTCAGTTGAGAAAGAAGTTTATGAAACAAGATAACACTTGATGAAAACGTAGTAGGTGCTCAAAAAAAGGACAGCAGTGAACCGAAAAAAGTGGTCCTTAACATAGCAAAAAGTATTTTATTTCAACAAAAAGAAGGCCTACCTAACTCTCAGCTCTGACCCCACATTTTTTCTGTGGGAGCGCTAGTTCCCATAGATACAATAGTTGTATCCATCTGAGGGGGTTGCAGATGGAAGATCTTAAAGCTTTTGTTATCCATTCTCGATCACATTAAAATTCACATAAGAACTGTTACACCTTTTTGGAATGCGCTGACGTTGCTTTTGGTTAAAGCTCTGTAAGAAGAACAGCTAGACTACAGTAAAACGTTTTATTTTAGAACTATCTTGACTTCTCATGTTCACAAGAGCTTTAAATTGCTGAAGGAATTCTCTTTCGGTAGTGATTAAGAAGATTTTTAAGCATTTATAGCGCCAGCAACGCCGATATTTCGGATTAGCTGGCTCCAAATTATGACTATTTTCCCAGGGAAGAAATTTATAGCCTGAGCTATTCTAAATTGTTATGACAGTTTTTGTTTGTTCTTCCTGGCCCCGACGTTTTTGGGTTCATTGACAAGCCCTCTGGGACTTTCTCTCTTTAACCATAATGGGCTCTGTCAGCCATAATTGGCAAACCTTGCAGCCTCTATGAGGTGACTTTAAGTTAAAGGTGACCTCCAACTTTAAAAAGGTTTTCTTACAGAGCTGAGATAACCACCCAGTATTCAAGCTTTTGTCATTGCTTTACATTGAATTTACCCCCATTTGGTAGATGCCTCGAAGCGAAGTGGACGCCCAGAGTTAAGAAAAACCTTCAAAACGTGGTCAAATTGGCTCTTTGTGGAGGAGTATTTTTAGCATTTTTGACATCATGTCATAATTGATGTCAGTGAGAATTGCCTTTCAGCTTTTTTCTATAAAACTTTTCCGCCTGTTTCTCACATTTTAAGTCGTCATAGTAAGAATGAAGCACAGTTCTCTTTACTGCACCAAACGCTGAGTTGGAAATGCTGCTTATGCTTTGTTGGCATGTTTGTAGCATTATTTGTTCAAAACGACACTCATTTGATCCGACAAACATAATAGAACAATTGTCGATATCATGACATATTGGTAAGAATTCGGTCAATAGAACAGATCGGTGCTTTCTGCCTCGATCAGTAAACGCTTTGAAACAAAATTTGTGTCCCTTAAGAAATTGTTCATATTAGTGAACTTTCTCGGAGAAGATCTGATGTAAATATTAAAAGGAAGAAGACTTGAAAGATTGATATGTTACCCTGGGGTCCACTCGTTAAGTAGCTCCTGTCTCGTTCCTCGACCGTCGGGTGTGACTACAGTGAGGTCGTTAGGTGGATATCGAAAATATAATTAACTCATCTTATACTCAGCGAGAATTTACTTTGACAACCAATTGATCGCAGGGAAACTCATCGACACAAGTTTCGGTGTAGAGGTTATGAGATCTATGGCTTTATTACCATGAGAAATATGAGCTTATAACTTCCTAAAAAAAGGCTGGAGAAGCTCGTGAGGCCCCTGTATTTTCTCTTGGAAATAGTGACCACCATCAGGAATCCCACGAGATTTCTAGAGCTATATTTCAATTTCGATATCAAGTAGTCGCTATAGTCTTCTGCACTAATAACGGAAGTCAGACTCCTGAATTTAAATCGGCCCTTGTTTTCCAAATTTCATGAAATGCGAAGTAACATTCATTTGCTTCCTACCTTATAAGTTCCCCGGTCTGGAGCGTTTGATGGTAGAAATCTGCTGAGTGAGGTACCTTGAATACTTCTAACTTTCTGCGTATTCGGTCGATTTGAAAACCGTGTTCAGGTTAATTTATAAGACACTGAGCTATTTTTATATGTTGTCCATAAAACCTATCTCGTTTGCTGGGACTTTCTGGCCTGATTGATTGAATGATTAATTATAAGTTAGTTTCAGCCTCCCTAACCTCAACAAAGATGCTCAAGGAGAAGAAGAATGAAGGCACCTTTCAGTATATAGTCAACACGTTGACTATGTAGTGGTACAGATTTGTACCATTAGGTAAACTGCAAATTTACGTCCCTGCATAAATGGACAGTATTTCAATTCTTTCAGTACCTTGCTTAAAATAGAGAAAGCCTAGGAGGTAAAATATTTCTACTTCTCAGCCTTTATTAATGTTTCACACTTCTTGGAAATGGTGATATGTTTCACACTTCGTGGAAAGAAAAAAAGTGTCTCAGCGGGTTGAGTCTGTTTTTCAATTCTGCTACTTGCAACATAACCTACCCAACCATAGCAACCGCGTTGACATAGTGAAGGTATTAAGGGAACACGAAATCTATGGGAATCTAGGAGATAAAATCCAATAGTCAAGATAAAAGTTCAGGATAAAAGTTACTAGTATCAAAAACAAGAGCAGCAGTGAACCGAAAAAAGATGGTCCTTAACAAAACAAAAATAAGGTTCAATATCAAGAAAAGAAGGCCTCGGGACTTCGCATTTTCCTCATGAGAACAAATTCCCATAGATTCCAAAGGTATATCTCCCAACCACAGAGTTGAAGAATTTCCGTTGAATCTTCCAGCGTGAATGTCATTGCGAACAGTTTGATGCTCCGCCTGCCAGATATGGCACTAACCAAATCACACAAGCCATTGCAAATTACTTAGTACGTTTGTGTACTATGTGCAATATTTAGGGTGTCCAAAAGGTAACAATGCAAACTATGATGGCGGTTATAAGAAAGCAATACAATAAATTTTCATAAATGAGTAACCATTCAAAAGTTCATCGCTTCCGAGATACCGAAACGCAAAAGTTGCGTCGATAGAAAAGTTCTTACTCTCTGCATTAAATTAGATATAAAAATTAAGGTAACGTTTGTCAACTTCATGGTCGTCTGCTATCAGTAAATGTTATCAAATAGCTCCGACAGCAAAACAAAAAAGCATCTTGTTGGAAGGACGACTGACGTTGCAAGACTCATAGCGGATGATCCGCGAGTATTTCATCGTGTCATGCAGAATCGTTTCAATGTAGATACTAGACTTGCATCCACGTTGCGGGCGGACATTCGAAACTTACATTTTACCATCACTTACCATCACTTACGGAAAAGGAGACTGCCTCTTTTACCATGATTAGATAGACCCAATTACTCAACGTTGAGATCCTATATTTTCAAAATTATTAAATATTCCTGAATAGGAATTCCTTCGGATTTATATTTTTTTAGATCAAAGTTAAACCATTACTTCTCTAGCACCTTGCATAGTACATTCTTTGATTTTTAAGGATATTCTTACAAATTGAACGCATCTAGCTTTTGTATTCGTCATTTCGATGTACTCTCAAAGGAAAACTTTTCCATATTCAATTTTGAAGAAAGCGGTTAAATTACGTGTGTCTAGTGCTGACGTTACTTTTGCTGGCGTTTTAGTGCGGCTATCAAAGACGATCACTAATCCAAAAATCTCACTTTTTGAATCTTCTATCATGTGTATATATGAGGATTTTTTCTTTCTCGTTACTTATATGAATTATTCAAATATTCGAAATAAACTTTCTTCCAGTATTTAATTGTTTGCTTCACAAACATAATTAAGAACGCAAGCATAGGAGGCTTGAGTGGAAGGGAGTTGTTCAGAATTTGCACAAGTTAAGAATCTCACATATCGTCAATAATATTTGGGTTAAGGACCACAAAATCATATATAAACAAGGGAAGAATGAGGCAATCAATGCCTCGTATCTCATTGAAACTAAGGCTTCTATGATCATTTACAAAATTTAAACTTTCGTGAAAGTTTTCGATAAATAGAAAATTTTTGAATTGAAAGACATAAATTGAAATAACACCTAACTTACGAGCTAATTTTTCGACTTTTTATCACAATTTTCGCTTAAACTTCTGGAAACTATCCAGCGGCTCATAACCCTACAGCTGACCGGTGTAGGTCACAGATGATGGCCCTCAAAATACCAACGATAATGAGCTCCGTAATGGCAGAACTTGGCGTTTCTGTCCAAGTTTCACGTGGCTTCGTCAAATTACAGTACCTGCAATTAAAACTTGTCGTCCAACCAAGTGCACTTTACGATCCATTGAAGTTGAGGTTTGCGTCTTCTACCTTATTTAATGCTTCCTGTAATTTGTACACCAGTCGTTTCCAGGTGACTTAATGTCGATGAAGATATCACATCAAAATTAATCTTCGTGGAGTCGATGCTAATTGCTGTACTTGTACACTTTTCCGAAACAGACTATTACCTCAATCCAGCGATTAAAATAATGAAAGTATTATTACATTTCCTCTAGACACACAACCATTCTTTCATGATGACAAAAAAACGCTTATCATCAAAATTAACAGCAATCAATCTGCTGCTAGCTCTGGATGAAAACTCAAAGCCCTTCTTGACGTCGGTTACGCCTGCTTTAAAAAGTCGTCAAGCTAGATATAACGACGACAGAGTTGTAAGGACATTGCAAAGGTGCATTTATAGTTTTATGAAAGAAGAAACTCATAACGAGTGGTAACCATTTCAAGTTAATCAAAACTTAGGAGAGGACCTATATGTGTGTTAGCTATGCCAGATCGCATTCCGCAACCATTTTTCATGGTAGTGCATGACGGTGAGATGAGCATCAACTAACCCGTAGGTTGGCTGTCAGTGAACGTCAGAGCGGCGAGAATTGTAAGGCAATGCCTAATGTGTGTTAAAACCAATCGCAAATTGAAATCTAGGGACGAACGAGTAAAATTATTTCGATTCTGTACCTTCTCATCAAAACAAACTGGCCGCCAGAGAGATTTACATTACAAGGCATGTCATATGCAGGGAAGTTATGAAGACTGGTGTTAACACTTCTTTAAATTAAAAAATCTACCTAGGTCCTCTAGTAATCAAATTTGTGGAGTATGAAAATGAAATACTTTCCCACGTCAAAACACCACTACAAAGAATACATTCGTAAAATTTTTTAACGAAGCCTTTTTAGTGCATATTGTCAAAAGTAGGTGACCGGTGCAAACTTGGAGCTGAGAGAACATTTGCAGCGAGCCGATACTTAACGCAACCGTTTTTTCTGCTCTCAGATCACGAACGCTGTGTAAACACGGTGACGGGCAGCATTTCTCAAAATCTTGAATAATATTCTCAAAATAACTGTACAGCGATACTTATTGACTCGCTAAGGAAACCGAACGACCCATCCTTTTGTGACAGCAACATTCCAAGAAATGTTTTGTTTTTTGCATTGACGGCCACGACACTACACACACCGCTGCATTCCCAGGACAACGACCACCGTGTAATATTCTACAAGAATTGAAATAAGTTACTGTTGCTATAGAACTTCAGCCTCATATTTTCTCAAAATTTCCCACAGCCGCACCACAACAGAAGCGATGTACACAAGGAGCGCCTCAGCCCACACGTGAAGACCTCGAGTGCTCTCAGACCGAGCTCGGCGCACAGCGTCGCTCTGAGCTCCACGTCTCGTATTCCTGATCTCTGCAGACTCACAGAGTGTCTAGACTTAATAAAACCTCCGACACGCACGCTAAGAAAAATATAGAAGTCAACTATATCTCTAAGGAATTTTCTCACTCGTAATGCAGAAGTGCTCTGCTCTGAATTCAACGTTCTGAATCTGAATTAATTTCATTTCAGAACACGGTAGCACGAATAAAACTGACTCACAGGCTGCGCGTTTCTAAAGACATGCACAAAACTATATTTTTATTTAGTCATTCTACGAGGGTATGTGACATGGAAGAAATTGTCAATATTCATCAACAAGGGGGAAAACTCAAATTACAAATTTTTAATAGTATATCTACGGCACGTTCTGAATAAAAATTTCGCAATTATGAGAAGCCACATGTCACTTATTATCGGACATCCACTATATAATGGATAGTCGTCGCTTGCTTGGTTGGTGCATCTCTTTGTCACGCCCTTAAGGGTGCTTAACCCTTTGCTTCCCGATGGGAACTCCAGTTCCCAGATGGCTGGTGCTTCCAGTTTAGGGAAATTGACAAAATTTCAGAGTAATTCAACTAGTCGGGAAATAATTTGAAGTAAATGATAAAATTAGGGCAGTTAATAATATTCCTGCAACTATGTTTTTAGACACTCCAGAAGTTTGACTCGTGCAATTTGCTATTGATATCCACTCAGAGTAAGCTTCATTGTCTATGCAATACATTTAATGCCTTTTTTATTTAACTTGAGCAAATTTTTCATACGAACACGTATTTACAGATATAATTGAGCAAAAACTAAATTTATATTTTTTCTCAGGTTTTTCGGCCATTTTTTGCATCGAAGCATACATTTTTAAAGCATCATTTTTTTCAATTTAACACTTCGACCACGGAGTGGGACAAATGTGTACCACTAGGGAAATTTTTCATACATGTACCAATGTAAATGTATAACATTTAAAACCATTTTGTGACCTTTTTGAAGGAAGTTTATCATACCATGAAAATATTATTGAGCTCTTACACTTTTTACGTTACTTACAAAGGACGGAAACTTATTCAAGCAATAAATCGATTTTACCAGTCTGTTTTTTGTTATAGACTATTTCCTTTGTTCGGCGTACGTATCATTCGCTGGCCGATTTTCAGATGGCAATTCTTTTCTAGTATAATTCATCGTCATTTTCTTTTCTGTTTCAGGAATCTCAAGGTTGGTGATCGAGACAGAAAGCCTCATTTATTATATTTTCGTAATATCATTAAAGATCGAAATATGCAGTGACTTTTCAATGTCATTAGTCGATGTAAATAATCATGATATCATAACAAATTAAGCAGAAGGTGAATAATGAGATGAGTGCAACGCACATTTGTTATATTGACGTCTTCAAACTCAATCAGCAAGGGGAATGACACATGTGGAAATAAGAAGCGATTCACGATACACATAGCATATTAGGTTCTAAATGATTACAATGCTATCAGATCTCGGAGATTAAGTCGATTCATATCCATAAGATGACACATATGGTACAAATTATGACATTGAGATAAACTGGTGAAGCCTTTAACGTGAAACAATAGATGGGAATATAGATTATTAATATATAGTGAAGTCTGACAAGGACATCCTACACGAGGTGAGGCCCCGATGTTGTATCATTTAGTAGAGGAATGCATTGATGATAATAATGTACACTTCTTAGGTGAGGTTAAGTCTCGGCATTGAGTAATTAACAGAGAACAAAGATCGTCTAGAAGTTACATCGAATGGAATTAATCTATCCTACACATGTAGTTACGAGGAGCGTTCGACGAAATATAGATGAATACGAAGAGGAATAATATGGGAGTACTTAGCTGATGAAAATCCCGAGTGGCTATGGGCAACTCAGTACCATCTTAATTAACACTTCCTCCGCTTCACCCGCATGGGTGAGCGGAGAGTCACACGTCTTTCTTAGCTGACGGCCCAGGACCTTCTGCTGTTGTGCACATCTGCCCAGAGGGAGGCTGGGTGACGCTGTTTCGAGTTAGAATAAACGCGTTACTTAACTTGAAGCTTCACGTGAAAATATCTCAGAAAATAGCAAGCGTTGAGAGATGATTCTAATGGATTAAGCTTTATAATTAAATGGCAAGTAATTTATGTAGAATGAACAACATTTTAGGTCTCGCAGGAAGAAGTTTAAATACCCAAAGAAATATGGAAGTGTCTTGAAATAATCTGGAGCACAGGCGTCGTCTACGTGGCAGAGAGTCCGAAGTCCACTGGGGGTTCGTAGAGGGTGTGTGTGGTTCGCTGGTTGATTCAAATGATGCTCGGCGGTTAGCGAAGCTTTGTTCGAAGCGTAGGTTGAAGAGCTCAGAGATGCTGTATTCATTGTCGAGAGCATTTTATTCCACGTCGGGTCTTTTAGAAGATAGTTGCTTGGCCAAAACAACACCTTCTTAACGTTTATATGAACACGACGAAAGTTTGTCCCAGAAGAGTCACGACAAATCCTCGCCGTCCTCATTTAAATTGCGAGCTCCCGCTCGCTGTTATCCTTCCTCTTGATCTGTACGTGTGCGACTACTGATCAGAAGAAAAGTAGTTCCGAGAAGACAAATACGGAGCTGGACGGGAGTGGTTTGCATCCACTAGGAAGCGCTGAAACGAGACACCATAAAATGACACAATTTTAGTCGTCCTTTGGCAGGTCATTCTCCTAACAATCGATGTCGGTGATCTCCCACGCCGTCATGACTGCCACATGCAGCAGTCGTGAAGTTGAAAAACTTCATGGAAAATCCTTTTTTGCCCTACAGTCGCGTAGAGACCGAGGGTGCTCCTGTTCTTCATCTCTCTTGCAGGAAGAAACTCCGAGTTATAGAACTCCACGGGATCTAAGATAGAAGTGGACGTGTTCCTTTAATGGCTGGAACCGTCATCTTTTCTTCATCAAAATGATGATGTAAACGTTGCCGTATCATTGGTTGTCTCTCCATTAACCGCAGCACATCGTCGCTCTATTTCCTTCATCGTCGTATCCTCTGTCCTCGATGCTCGCCGAGATTGCATCACGTCATGCGCCAACCAGCTGTGCCTCGCGCGCCAAGTGTGTGTGTGAGCAGACGCAAGCGTGTTCGATTACCTCGAGTTGTCATGGAGACAGGACAAGTCTCTGAGTCACGCGTTGTAGTACGCGAGTGTTCCAGCTGGGACGCTCGCTGCCGCTGCTCCGCCGTTTCCTCGCATGCCTGATGCTCGCCGCATCAGCCTGTGTTGTGCTTCGCACATGTATGTAGCAGAGTGCATCTATGTCGCCGCCGACCGTCGTTACGCCAAGATGTACGCAGTGCACGCGTATGTGAAGCGAGTGTGTGCGGGCACTGTTGTGTTGCCTCCCGCATCTCAGTCGAGACGTCCGCTGCTGCTGCTGCTGCGATGTAATTCTGGTCGCTCACGCACGCAGACGTACGTACGCGCCGACGCCTCAGTGAGACGCTCGCTGCTGTCGCTGCCTCCGTGTGAACGTGTGATGCTCTCTGCCGCTGCTTGGGCCGCAGTGTACGTCCACTCACGCACACAGATGTATGCAAAGCCCGCGCTCACGAAGTCGCTCAGCATAGGCAGAGGCTCTCCGCGCAGTGCGGCTCTCGCGGAGATTGAAGTCGCCTCTCACGTCCACAGCACAGCAAAAGACTGAAAGGTCCATGATGGTTATTCACTGGTTTTAGAGATCCAAAATTTTTTTTTTACTCCTTCCTCCACAGGCGTTCTCGTCATGCATCCACACTCATCTCACTCCTTCGTAACTCCATGTTTACAGAAAAGGACATTCTTCTAACCTACATTTAATTTTATTCCGTTTTTATTCGATACTATGAAGCAATGACAATAATGATTCTCGGAAGGAGAGAATACAATGTTTCCTAATAACGCATTATATTTGAATTTTTACTTAATGGACCGCACGCTATCCAGATTTGAATCGAATTCATTTACATGTATAATTATCATTAAATTCCTCGTTAGGAAATATCAATTTACTCGCACTGAGAGATCATTAACTACTTTACAATTCACGCGACATTTACTTCACAAAGAAAATAATCTAGACATGAAAGAATTATCTCAACATTTAATCGGTGGTCGTAATTTAAATTAGTAATTTGTCGATAATGAAACATAAGTAAGCAGGAATAAAATAAATTTCACTACCACGCTATTTCGTAAAATACATTCAAACATCACACTAAAACATCCTAAACATCGAGCATCATACTTGAATTTTAAATGTTGCCATGTCGTTACAATGTTGGAATAGAGTCAGTCAGCCGTGTGGGCATGTGGTTAGAGAGAGTGTGGCCGTGTGGCCTGGGCTTAGGAATGTCTGCGAGAGGAAGCCGAAGTGTCGGATAGCCGGGCGATACTGTAAACAGAGCGCAGACCAGGCAGCTTCTACCACACCTCGCAGCTCCACATCCCCCCAAGGTCACACCTCACGCACATTACACTCTCCAAAAACGAACATCCACCCTTAAACTTCTCCTCAACATGTCAAATCACACAAAACAACGCGTCGAAATTAAGAATTGAACCTGAGAATGAATTAATCACAAGATCATAACCTCTCCATCTGTAAAATTTATATGTAACATCAAATTTTGAGTGTACGCAATGCATGTAATATCGTCATTCTGTAGAAAAGATTTACAATTGAATGGAATACTCATTTTAAATAAACTTCCACTGACGTCTGAGAGCACGAAGAAATTTTCAAATAAGCACTTTAATTGAAAGTTTTTTTTTTTTAATTTTTAAACGTTTAGGAGATTTTTCAATTAAATTTCAATGATGTTAATTTTAGAAGTTTAGTTCTTGAACTTTAAGATTCCAAATGAGAAGTTAAGATGACAAAGAATGGATGCTCCACGTAAATTTTAGAATGTGATTCAGGCTATAAGAATGACTCAGGCTACCGAGCTGCGCTACCGCGTAGCTCGGAGCTGCGCGGCTTCCAACGCCTTTGTCGAAAAGAAAATGGCGCCGAAAGGTTCACAGTGGCTAGATGAATTTTCACAGCGTCTAACTCAAATTAATTATTCTCATAGAGAAATTCCGTGCAATAATCAATGGAATGACGCTTGATTTTTATAAATTTTAAATCATTTGGAATTAACTTCTTCATATTGGGTATCTCAATACACGAACAATCAACACAAAATAATATAAATGAAATAAGAAATTTAGAATAGATTCATTAATCGGGATTAAAATTTTTGATTAGAAATGGTTAACCTTGAAGCATGATTATGGAGAGAAATCAGTAAATGAAACAGACAACACGATTATTAGACATGGATAATTTTACAGTAAACCAAACACAATAATGAAAGGTAAATAAATTCACAAAAGTAATAAATCAAAATAGAAAGCATGATTAGACATCCTGATAATTTTAGAGTAAACAAACACAATGAAATGAAAGCAAATAGGCTTGCAATTGAAATAAAACGGCAGAATATTAGTAAATAATGGGTAAACAGGCATACGAAATAGAAACAATTTAAATGTAAGCGGGATACAACGATATAGATTACTAAACTCCCTGATACAATACTGAGTGTTATGAACAGTCATCCATTACGAATTGAGTTTGCGTCTGGTCGATCAAAATGCAATTTTTACGAAGTATTTGAGGCGAATTTAATTTGATTTGAAATGGTTTTTGGTATTATTTTAATAATTTTGGTAACGTGACAATTATTTCGAGCGGTCTCTTTCGGAGACGATTGAAGTTAAAGATCCGCCACCGCTTGGCACCATATGTTATAGCCTATTTTTCTTCCGGCGGCGTGCGTATCATTCGCTGGCCGATTTTCAGATGGCAATTCTTTTCTAGTATAATTCATCGTCATTTTCTTTTCTGTTTCAGGAATCTCAAGGTTGGTGATCGAGACAGAAAGCCTCATTTATTATATTTTCGTAATATCATTAAAGATCGAAATATGCAGTGACTTTTCAATGTCATTAGTCGATGTAAATAATCATGATATCATAACAAATTAAGCAGAAGGTGAATAATGAGATGAGTGCAACGCACATTTGTTATATTGACGTCTTCAAACTCAATCAGCAAGGGGAATGACACATGTGGAAATAAGAAGCGATTCACGATACACATAGCATATTAGGTTCTAAATGATTACAATGCTATCAGATCTCGGAGATTAAGTCGATTCATATCCATAAGATGACACATATGGTACAAATTATGACATTGAGATAAACTGGTGAAGCCTTTAACGTGAAACAATAGATGGGAATATAGATTATTAATATATAGTGAAGTCTGACAAGGACATCCTACACGAGGTGAGGCCCCGATGTTGTATCATTTAGTAGAGGAATGCATTGATGATAATAATGTACACTTCTTAGGTGAGGTTAAGTCTCGGCATTGAGTAATTAACAGAGAACAAAGATCGTCTAGAAGTTACATCGAATGGAATTAATCTATCCTACACATGTAGTTACGAGGAGCGTTCGACGAAATATAGATGAATACGAAGAGGAATAATATGGGAGTACTTAGCTGATGAAAATCCCGAGTGGCTATGGGCAACTCAGTACCATCTTAATTAACACTTCCTCCGCTTCACCCGCATGGGTGAGCGGAGAGTCACACGTCTTTCTTAGCTGACGGCCCAGGACCTTCTGCTGTTGTGCACATCTGCCCAGAGGGAGGCTGGGTGACGCTGTTTCGAGTTAGAATAAACGCGTTACTTAACTTGAAGCTTCACGTGAAAATATCTCAGAAAATAGCAAGCGTTGAGAGATGATTCTAATGGATTAAGCTTTATAATTAAATGGCAAGTAATTTATGTAGAATGAACAACATTTTAGGTCTCACAGGAAGAAGTTTAAATACCCAAAGAAATATGGAAGTGTCTTGAAATAATCTGGAGCACAGGCGTCGTCTACGTGGCAGAGAGTCCGACGTCCACTGGGGGTTCGTAGAGGGTGTGTGTGGTTCGCTGGTTGATTCAAATGATGCTCGGCGGTTAGCGAAGCTTTGTTCGAAGCGTAGGTTGAAGAGCTCAGAGATGCTGTATTCATTGTCGAGAGCATTTTATTCCACGTCGGGTCTTTTAGAAGATAGTTGCTTGGCCAAAACAACACCTTCTTAACGTTTATATGAACACGACGAAAGTTTGTCCCAGAAGAGTCACGACATTTTACAACTTAACCAAATCAATTGTACAACACGCGCAATCGTAGTCAACGTGTTAAGAAGGAAGTAAGCACCTTCTTATGCAGAAAAAAACATGCTAGGGCAATTTTGCTGATATTCCAGGGTAATGACTGAAATTACCTTAGAAAATTTTTCCCTTTAAACAATTCGAGTGTTGGGATGGAAAGGGTTAATGACCGTCTCTGTGGTGCGAGTTTCACCAATGCACAAGCACGAGAATATTTTAATTGCACGTGCCGTTAGGATGGTTATATTTGTTTGTAATTAGACTAGATGTTAGTTTAAGCCTCCTTAACCGCAAAAAAGTTCTAAAGAAAGAAAGGAGGAAGACAAAATTTGGAATGGAGTTAAGAGAACGCTGAATTTATGCGCCAGATGCATAAAAACAGTTTGATGAGAAAGCGGTTCATGAAGCAAGATAAAAGTTAAAGAAAAAAGTAGCATGTACTGAAAAAGGACAGGAGTGAACCGTAAAAGATGGCCCGTAAGAAAAAAAAATGTATTTTAATTCAACAGAAAGAAGGTATACCAAATCATCACATTGGGACCACTCGTTTTTTCACTGCGGATGCTAATTCACTAAGATACATTACTTGTATCTCCCTGAGAGGTGTTTATTTAAGTTTTAAGCCCTATATCCGCTTAGTTAAGGGATTGTCACCAAGAAGATTAGCGAAGTTTACAGTCTACTAGCCAAAAATGATCAAAAGTTCGGTGTCTCAGGTGGCACAGCTTGCGAAGCTTGCAGACCAAAGCACATCTTGTTGACACGAGAATGAGAACTGAAAATAAAGAATAAAAGTAGGCGACACTCGTGCACGAGGTTGACTGCACCATATGCCAGCCTCACTCTCAAGAAAAACAAGTCTCGAGAAAAATAAGGTCAGCCTAACTACAGATTTATTTTCATCATGGATTGTTGATTTTTTCATGGGTGATTTTGCGACATGATTTTTTTGGCAGGTAATTTTGCTGAGTTTTGCTACAGAGTGACCACTGAGGAGCTTTAGAGCTATGAAGTATTATTGTGAAGACAGATACTGGCAACATGCCCGTAGCAGCGACTCTGAAATCTATCATCTCTCCGGTACAAAGCCTCAGATGCGTTGAAGGATAGTCCTCTTTGCCGCTATATCTTACAGAATTCACGAAGCGCAATTAGTATCTTTCAGTAAATATGGAAATGCATCACATAATTTCCATTCTTGAGAATAAAAGACCTGAAGATGCAGCGCATCACATTATATTTCACTGTCGTACGAAAAAAACGTCAAGATGAAGAGCATCACAGCGCAGCTGAGAAAAACGCTCCTGTAAGGAGTGGTTAAAGTGAAAATTATGCCTCAGAATGTAGGGCTGAACCGAAGAGGGATCGCAGACCATAAACTGCGAGACAGAGCACCCTGAGTTAGAAGCTCAGTTATAAATGGACAGCTCTTGCTTGCGAGTGCACCAATTGTTCACGCCATTAATACTCGTGAAACCAATACCGCTGAGAGCCGCTAGGAACAGACATGCTTCTGTGCGCAGTATAAGTTCAATTTTTGGGCCAGGAGCAGTATGCCTTAACGCTTGGAACAATTATGTGTTTACTAATTCAATAAAGAAAACATGAGACGTGACAACATAAATTTACCTCCTTCCTCAAAGACCTCACGGCTTACACTTGATAATGGTTCGCGAGCTTATTAGTGCACACCGTATCACAAAGTCCCGCTGATGTCAGTAAATTCTTACTGAAAGATGAGCATGTTGACTGCAGCGTGACACACCGGCGGTCACTGAAGGGATTTTCACAACGGAATGTGACACAGCGGAGGTGACCAACCCTATTTTCCTGTATGCTTAATCATAACCAAGTGTAAGGGCGATCCACTTAGTACGTGTTTGTCATATTCAGGATTGAATAATAAAATTGACTTTATTTGTATTTGAAATTTTAATTTCAGTTTAACCTGCAGCAGCAGTAAACGTGTTAAGTTCAGGAAAAATATGTATTTTCATCCTCTAGCCTTGTTCAACTGTACACTGCAAATGTAACAGGAATTTTGTATAAACACCTAATTATTTTAACGAGTCATTCGACAAAATTCCTACCACATTTCGGTTTACCATATCCAGGCCGCTAAAGTAATTGGTTGTAAGCGGTACATTTGTACGTGACGTCTCGTAAATACACCTGAGATTTTATAATACTAATGTACACAGCCGACTAAAAATTATGGGATTCGGTACTTTCCTCAAACAAATTTTCCAGTTGTGGATGTCAAATAAGCATATCCACCCTCATAGTGCGTGGGATTAAGATATTTTTGTTCATGAGTGCAGGTAAACTCGGATCACAGATACGGTCATTAGGTATCCTTAAGAACGTGAGAAAGCGACAGACCCTAACCAACCAAGCAAGTAAGTAACACCAGTGTGTTATAAAACAGGTTGTTTTTTAAATACGGGACCCAGAAAATCGTCAATCACTTTTAATACAATGAACGGATTTTTGGAAACAAAACGGAAGTAGAATCCCGAGATTTAAATCTTCTGTTTGGACTAATTTTTAAAGATGACATTCTTCATGTGGCGTCAACTCGACTGCAAACAATATTGGGCGCGTGTTAGCATGCTTCTCATAGCAGCAATGGTGAGGGTGGGACGGATCAATCTTATTTTTGAGGTGATGGCATCCTTGAGTTGAGTCAGATCCGTCAGTTTGTCACGATAAACCCTTGCCTTTAGATACCCCCACAAGAAATAATCCAATGGGGATAGATCAGGAGACCTTGCAGGCCACTCAACGTCACCGAATCTTGAAATCAGATTTCCGGGAATCTGGTTACGCAGGATGCCCATATGTTATCCCGTGTGGTATGATTATTATATGTTAGTTTAGGCCTCCCTAACCGCTACAAAAAAAGAGCGTATCGAAGAGAGGAAGGAGGAAGGCACCATTTAGTATGGAGATGAGAGAATGGGGAATCTATGCAGAAAGGTCATAGAAACAGTTAGATGAGAAAGAAGTTTATGAAACAAGATCAAAGTTGAAGAAGAAAGTAGTAGGTGCTGAAAAAACATGACAGCAGTGAACCGAAAAAAGATGGTCCGTATCAAAACAAAAACCTATTCTATTTTAACAAAAAAGAAAGCCTACCTAACCTTCAGCTCGGGCCCTCACATTGTCCCCCTGGGAGCGCTAATTCCCATAAATACAATAATTGTATCCCCCTGAGGGGCCCTTGTGGTATGAGCGTAAGTAGCAAATAAAAGATATAAATCTCATGATTCTAGTGCCTTTTTATTTCTAGAAATCTGTTTTTTGTATCGAGAGTTAAAAATTTTTTCGGTCACGTAATTGAGAAATGGATTCAATGGAAAAATGGATTTTCCTGTTTTCCTTTTAACTTGATTTTCTTATGTTAGGTTTCGTACTTCAAAGTTTATTTTATTCAACCATCTTTAGAACGATATTAAAATGTACCGGTGATGAGTGTAGCACTAGTGCAGCTATCAATTTAATGTACTTTTAGAACGTATAAGAATGTCACATCGAAGTTGTTCTGATGAAAATTCATCATGTTAATTAAACGTGCGATTTGTGTCGTTTTTGCCACCATTCCGTAAAGTTTGCTTCTCACGCAGAAGAGCTATATTCCTCAAAATCAAAGAAACAGAGAAAAGGCAAAATACACTTGGTATAAAAAGTGCGGAAAATCAATTTTGAAAAACATTGAGCAAGCGACGAAGCTCACTTCAGTAATTAGATAACATTATTAAAGCCGACCACACTCTTGGAAATGCCCTTCTCTGCACTATTTATAGACTGGTCACGCAACTAACCATGTTAGAACCTTCGTTTTAGCTTCTAATCGTGAAAATCAGTTCTGTCTCAAAAACTCAGCGCTTGCCAAAGCAGAGCCAGAGGCGGCAGGCACAGGCCGTGTTTGTAGCACTGGAAGCAGAACAAACAGACATTTATTCTGTTTTTACTTGACTTTTTAATCAAACGAAATGCCGAGCACAATTCTGCTGAGCTGGTATCGATCGATGCTAGACAGAATGTTTGTCAGAAAATGATAGGCTCACGACAATCCATTTCTAAGAAAACCACTTACCTATTAATACCGTTGGAGCGTTTATTTATTTAAACATTTGTTCGGTGTCCGCTTCTTCCATCCCTCTGTCCCGCTTTTAAAGGATGCTTGATGACTGTATCTGTGATACGAGCTTCACCAGTGCAAAAGCACTGGAATATTTTCATCGCGAGTATTATTAGCATGGATAAATGTCTGTCATCCACATCTGGAAAATTTGTATAAAATATTGAATCTCGTCATTTTTGACGGGCCATGTACACCAGGGTTCAATGATAAGCTTAACGTGACGGCCGTAGTAAATTCACGTCATTCATGAAAAGAACAATACATATAGTCAGTCATAGCAATACAAATAGAAGAATCTAATTTGTCATGTTTCCACTCTCATTTATGAATATCATTTTTAGCCTCATTTATCGTTAAAATTATTTTGAAAGTGCAACATCTTTCTTCGAAAGATTTAGAAGAATCAGCGACAGGGTTAGAGTTAACGTTCTAATAAACAGCTGTCTGAATTCATGAACTCAGACAATGAATAATATTTCATAGAAGCTGTTATAACCATTCAATTAGAAAAATTTTTCAACGAAGGATTCAAATTTAACGATTTGTTTTCTTGTCAGAAAATTTGATGGCTAAAAAATATCGTATAATCTGTACAAAGCAAGAAATTGGACTGCCCTTTACAGGGAAAAGTTCCCGGTCTTTCCTACAGGTGAATTTTTTTCGGGCGTAAATATACATCACGCTTCATATTACCGGAGTACTGTCACTCATTGATTTTAAATGTAGTGCCTACGAATAGACATTTACAGTCAATCGCACCTATACAATTCAATGTAATAAATTATAACTCCCATAGTAAAGCCCAGGGTAGATCGCATTATGAAAAATCTAGAATTTAAGTATCTTAAGAATCAAATTAATTTTGTTAAGCTTCGTAACTCACCATTTGCTGATTGATAGATAGTAATCGCACCTGAAGTTATGAAACTTTCATTAAATTTATATCAAAGCGATACAATTTCCTCTGACCATTAGTGGGATTTCCACTCAGGGACCGAGGACAGACTCGTCATCACTGCCCGAGTTGCCAGATCATCTTTTTGCGGGCCAATATTCTTGAATTTGGGTTTTTAACACGTTAAGTGCGGCGTGACCCACCGGTGGTCATTTAGGTGATTTTCATAATGCTGCTGGCCGACCAGTAGTCACTGATTCAAATTTTACAAATACTAAATGAAAGTTAAATGAAGCCATGATCCAGTCAATGTTTGCAGTTTTCAAAATATCTTACTACAATTGATTCTAAATTTGAGCGGGATAAGGAATTTCACTTTAACCCGCTACACTTAACGTGTTAAACAAAATTTCAAAATAAAAGCCTCTCGGTTGTTCAGAAACCGTGCACGGTTTTCAGTGAATGAGTAACCTTTGTGGTCACATTCCAATTTGAAGGTCCTAGCGTGCGAATTTAGATTGAAAAAGACCTATCCAGCTTTAAACTTTAGAAGCTTTCAAATAAAATTTGAGTTAAGACCACTCAGCATCCTGCAACCGAGCGGAGTCGCCAGATGCTCATTGATTTTAAACGGTAAATTTCAATTAACAGGAAAAAACAATTTAAAAATTTTGTCCAGTAAAAATGTCCGTCCGTCAAAAAAGCCAGTATCTCGGTGGTTACTTACAATTTCCACCGCAATGAGAGCGAATGGAAATTTCTTTTAGGAACACGGACCATAAATGGAGACTGGAATTGAGCAGTTTATCTGGACTGTGCACAGAAAGCCAAGCCATAGATGCCCGCCAATCTGTCGCGGTTGTTTGTGTCTCAAATTTTTTCAATAGATTCGAAAGATTCTTAATCCATCATTTCTGAGGTCGACCTCACAAAAAAATGAAGATATTCCACTCAAACCAGAATGCATCATCTTATGCATCAGTTTCAAATTTCTTATCTTTGCAGCAGGGCACAATCACGGTTACCTCAGGTCTAATCGATACCCATTTCAAACATCTCATGATGCAAGGGAATTGTGACTATCGATTCCCAACAGGAAGAAACGCGAAGTTTTCACCCTTCACTTTAAAGCCGCGCTCTCAACCATTACGCCACACTGCCACAAACTAGACTGACTCAGCAGAAAACGCTCTCTTGGCTATGGAAGAACAGGAACACTGTGTAAAAGTGGGCTTCCCCCTTCCCTGCCGGCGCCACAAGAAACTTTCAGGAGAAATCGGAACCCAAACAAGCGACCTCTTTGAAGCGTCTACCGTCGAGAAGAATACCTGGAAAAAATCAGCCCTAGAACGAGAAGTTGAAGATAAGGGATATGTGTATCTCCAACAAGACTTTGATTCAAAACTAAAGTTTTGATCCGCCGTAATTCGCAAGAATCAATTGACGATCAGCGAACAACTACAGAAAGCGATGCTGATGCTACAAAATTTCATCGAGAAAATCATTGAATTATTTCACTTGCTTCAATGCCTCTCGCCAACAATTATAAGTCCAAAACTTATTCTTCCCGTTCAACAAGTGAAAGCAACTGAAGCATTTAAAGCTGGTTGTTGCTCACTTTTGTGTGGTGCATTATTTCTCGATCGTTAGCAAACACACGAGTGTCCCCACTAGTGAGCATTTCACGTCGTGCAAACGGAGCTGTGACACAAAGCGAGACAGGCAAAGTGTGCGAGCTGTGCAGGAGCGACATAACCATGAATGTGTTATGGACAGATAGAAGGAAGAGAGAGGAGTTACATTACTATATTGCGCTCTTGTAACATGATTGAGGTAAGTGAGGGAAGCGAAATTACTATACTCAATGTACGTAATAAACGGATTGAGGGTATTTAGTGAGCGATGCACATATACGTAGACACCATGTGTACCCAGAAATAAAAATAAATTTGTGTATCACGAGCTACAAAAAAATGCTATCTAGTTTACGATGCCCTTGTGAATGCTAAAATTCAATTCAACTGAAGAGAAGTTCAAACAGAAATGGATTGAGTAACTTGACGAAAACAATTACAAGCGTGTCAAAATGTATCATTTAAAACTTTTCAGTTTCCTGTCTAATCTTCAACAACATTCGCGATCACCCACTTTACCAGTGTAAAAATATCGGTCAATCAGAGATTGTATAGATTGTATAGATTATAAATTAGTTTAAGCCTCCCTAACCGCTAAAAAAAGAGCGTATCGAAGAGAGGAAGGAGGAAGGCACCATTTAGTATGGATATTAGAGAATGCGGAATCTATGCAGCAGGGACATAGAAACAGTAAGTTGGGAAAGAAGTTATGAAACAAGATAAAAGTTGAAGAAGAAAGTAGTAGGTGTTGAAAAACAGGACAGCAGTGAACCGAAAAAGGTGGTCCTTAACGTAACAAAAAAAATTATTTCAACAAAAAGAAGGCCTACCTAACCCTCAGCTCGGGCCATCACACATTTTCCCCCTGGGAGCGCTAATTCCCATAGATACAATAGCTTTATCTCCCTGAGGGGTCGGTCAATCAGTGAATAATTATAATCGTTTGTATGAATATTTTGAGTTCTCCATTCGATATATTATTTCAGGAGAACTAAATTCGATAAAAGTATATCATATTTTGTTATACCTTTATAACACAATTTTTTGCTATATTTTTTTGTTATTGAACTCGATTTGTTTTATAACTTTCGAGATCATTCGAACACTGAAAGAAACCAAAAGGGCTAACCAATTCAGGGCTCAGAATGAGACAAGTGCGCATCTGCCGAAAGACTTGCGGGAAAACTCTCGGAGTGTTCAGGAGGTCGCTGAAGCAAAACGTCAGTCCCACGACTCGTTCGAAGAACATGACATGAGCAACAGCGGCGCGAAAGACTTCCAATAAGAGGGTTACCAGAAGATCACAGTCCGAGTGACTTTCCAGCAACATAGATGATAAATTTTAGGCTGTTTTGAGCAATGGTTCAGAATTCAGCTGCAACTTCCCCGAGTATTTTAGAAAACGAAAGCCTCTTCCCCTGTCAAATTCAGTTCAGTAATACTACAGAACGTTCCTTTTTATTGAATTGTTGTTTTTTTAAAGAAATATGATTTCTATTAAAACGATTTTCTTTGCTCTTTTATTCATTGTTAGACTTTGCAAAAAGCAAAACATTTACTTATATCCATACTACAGATCGGTGCTGCAAATTGTCACGTCCGCTTTTACACCAGTTTTCTTACAGCGAACCATATGATTGCGCGTCACTGCAGTCAGGTTACTCGACGGTTCGAAAACGAGCCGCAATGTGTGAATATGCAGTTATGTCTACTATTGAACTAATGTGTCATCTGATGGATTGTTCTGATAGGATGCTGGTGTAGTTTTTCCGGCACCTCATATCTAGAGGCTGCAGTCGATCGTCGCGTCAATTAAAACTGTAGGTGCAATGTACTGGTATGAATTAATCTTAAAAGAGTCAATATGAAGGAACTTTGAGAGCCTTAAAGTTCATTTACACTGCGCTGAACAGGAAAAAATAATTAGAAACTCTGTGCTGATATTTAAATGACTGCTAATCGTTCCTACTTAAGCTAAGCAAGATGATCGAAATGTATTTTTTCTTAAAAATAGAAAGCATTCTCTAGTTCCTAACTGCAAACTTAACGACGTTATTTTTGTACGTTCGTTCTGACCTCCGTGTGGCAATTTTTATTTTATTTTCCAAAACAGATTCACAAAACGCCAATCTCTGCTACACAAGCTAACCCAAATTGTTCATCGTAGAACAAAGGCAGGAATGTAAACAAAGCGTTCCAACAACCATAATTTTCAGTTTGGTTTAAAGGTTTGAGTTCGGGGTTTTGGGTGAAGTTTAAGTTTGAGTAATGTGACGAGCAACGTTACACGGACAATGGGGCCTGGAACCTCAACACACAAAGTTTTCTAAAAAATCAAATATCACACTGAGAAAAATTTTGTCGCAAAACCGAGAAACTTTAGTGAGTCAAGCTGTTACAAAACAGACACACAAAAGTGTATCATATATACGTAATCAATCTATGTACTGTGACACTTTTGCGAGTCATGGGCTTATACGACACAGATAAGTGTGTCAACCATGACACACTTACATAAGTCAATTTCATTACACATACATATTTCACTTTCTCAGACTAGTCGCTGAGTACACTAATATACAAATAACGTCTAAGAATTAGATGAAAAATTAGTGAAGATATTAGGGTTTTTGGGAGAATTTTACTCCATTCACGAAATCACAGTTTGGCTTTCTACGAAAAAAATTGAGCCCTTTGAAACGTGAATATGTAATTTAACTCTGTCATCCTCTCTAATATGTGGCCAAAGGAAATACTCAAATGTGAATCAAAATATTTTGAAAATCCGTTTGAGATACAAAGGTGTGTCAAAAATTTCTCTCAGTTCACTAGCCTAAATTTTCTACCACTAACATACTACAACAGTTATTAAACAAATGTGCTTTACATGAGAAACTTTCGGACATAAATAATGAAAAAAACAATCTATGTAGTCAACGCGAGCAGAGAGTATAGAATTTTTTTTATCGGAGTGCTGTCTAAACTTCCAGAACTCAAGTAGAGCGAGAAAATAATGTTTTTTTTCCGAACACCTGTAAGTACACGCAACTGCTCTAGTCTTAAGTTGCAGGGAAAATTGTATTATCTCAATAGTTAGTATTAAGTGAGCCTCACACGGCACTTTCTATCGAACGAAAAACTGCAAGCGTAAAATGAAAATTTCACAGCTTGTTCACACAGAAGCTCTAACACAAGTAATCCAAATGCAGTTATGGACAAACTTGACTATGCTTATGATTGACTCAAAAGATCCTTCACATTACGCTGATTGCACCACAAAACATGCTACATGCCTATCGGTGCTCTCATTTACACACTAGGCATACTACATGCCCAACAGTGGACTAGTTTCAACACAAAGCATACTACATGCCTATCGGAGCACTGCATGATTTCTATAAAAAAACAAGCTACACGGGCCACACAGTGCGCTAACTAGTAACCAGCTGCACCATGGAGAACCCTGGCGGGTACATCCTGACCCTCATGCAGTGATCCTCCCACATAAGACCACCTCATACACATCACAGACATCCATAGTGGCTGCACTGAGACAATATAGCATTAACGGGTCCAACACTATAAGATTAGATACGATGTTACTTCAAGTCTCCCTAACAGCTGAAAAATTCGTTTCGAAAACAGGAAGGCACCATTTAGTACGGAGATAAGGGAACGTGGAATCTATGCTGAAAAGGCATAGAAACAGTAAGTTGAGAAAGAAGTTTATGAAACAAGAAAAAAAGTCGAAGAAGAAACTAGTAGGTGTTGAGTGTTGAAGAACAGAACAGCAGTGCACCGAAAAAAGGTTGTCCTTAACATAACAAAAACATTTTCTTCCAACAGAAAGAAGGCCTACCTAACTCTCAGCTCCGGCCCTGAAACATTTTCCAACACTATAATGCAATCAGCATTCACCCGCCAAGTAACAGAACGCATCCAGCTAAGTTGGGCTGAAACAAAAGGTCTTGGTGCGCATCGCCAGGTGCTGCCACCAAAGTTGATTGCACACATAATAGAAGCCCCTTCTCTGCATGCGGTATCATTCTAGCGGTTTACTAACGTGAAAAATCAGCCATCAATATGGCAGAATGCGTAGCTATGTTTATAGCGTCGCTGGGAATGTAAAAATAAGAAAGTGTTCGTAATTCGCTATTGCAGTATTGCCTTACTGATTCCAAAGTTTGAAATAACTCTACAGAAAACTCGCATGATGATCTAGAGTCCTGATAATCCGAGTCTAAGTCTCGAATGAGTTTTTCCACACTTCAGCTGAAATGTGGTTTTCAAACAAATAATTGACAAATGATTTTGTGAAATAAAACTATGTTAATACATCATCTCACTCCTTCACATAGGCAGCAGTATCACTTAATCGCAATCTGATAGCGTTTCATTGAAACATTAAACAAATGAACGAAGATTAACTCAGTAAAAACTTCACGCAGTGCTCGGGATATTGAATGTATCAGATTCAGAAGATATCCAAATACTTTAAAACAAACAAAAAGCATCATCCCTGAAATATTATAAATTGACCAATCTAGAACTACACTATATCATAGATCTTCGGATAGTTTTCTGGGAAATCAAAATTTCCTTCAGGAGAATTTTAACTTCAATTCAGAACTACAACCAGTTAATGAACCTAGAGTCCATAACATTCCCTCAAAATATATGTTGATTACGCTTAATATTTCGCATCCTCTTCTGTAGACGGAATAAAATTCGAAGAGAAATAGTTCCGGCATTTCACCCTACTGCCACGCTCTCCATGAGGCAGGAATCGTGTTCCATGTTAGATTGCTTTCTAATAAGGCGGGAAGCAAATTAGGCTTCAGATCTATTGCATTTGAGGAAATATAGGCTTCACTTAGAATATGAACTAAATTCCATGAGTGATGGCGTTAATCCGTGCTTTAAGATATCTAATATGTAGCATATCATATAAGATTCATCTCTTTCATTTCTCGAATGTTACTAAATTCGAGGAACAAACGTTTAAGCTAGGAGCGTGACACGAAGAGAGAGATTTTTGATTATCTTTAATTAAGTGTTTGTTTCTAATATACTGCAGAGTACGACGTATGCGCATTTATTTCCGGACTCAAATAACACAGCTCAGACGGCAAATGGTACTAAAGTCTTCTAATTTTTCATCACACGAGCCCGTCATACAGCTGGCGTCAGGATCAGTTACAGAACACCAGTACGCTGCGGTGATAATAATTACCCCTGTAGTGACATCATAGAAAACTAACACCCATAGAGCGGAACTTAAAAATACTTTTTACAAGTAGCTGTTTATTTCATACCACATAGTGTGCACGGCCCGCCAAAAATGACGGGATTCAATGTCTTTCTTGAAGAAATTTTTCAGGTATGGATGACAAACAAATATATCCATTCTAACAGTATCCGTCATAAAAAATATTCTTGTACTTGTGCACTTGTGAAATCGTATCACAGATACGGTCATTATAACTATCCTTATGAGCGTGACAGAGAAATGGAAGGAGCGGACTCCAAACAAATAAACGAAGGGTATTATTAGGTAGTAGCAGGACCCGTGAAAATTCCACTGACAATGTCATCGATAAGCTAAGTAGACCCGTGAAAAAATTCCATCAACATTACTTACCTATTCTAACCTATCATGTCCTAACCGAATCTATCCTGATAAAATGTCAAACATATCAATGCAAGTAAGGGCATTTTTCAATACACTGAGGAATTCGGTATCCATGATACCGCAAACTCAGACAAACTCAGTTTCTAAGAAGCGGACACCAAACAGATATATAAATAAACACACAACTGGTATTAATAGGTTAGATTCGTGTACTTCATTCATAATGTTAACAGATTTATATACAGGAATCCGGAAACAGTAAGTTTAATATATACTATACCATTTACAAGTTGATTTGCTCCAAATGAATTTTGATTTGCTCCTCGTGAAAATAGAATTGCTCCAAGTGAATTTTGATTTGCTCCTCGTGAAAATAGAATTGCTCAAAGTGAATTTTGATTTGCTCCTCGTGAAAATAGAATTGCTCCAAGTGAAATTTGATTTGCTCCTAGTGAAAATAGAATTGCTCCAAGTGAATTTTGATTTGCTCCTCGTGAAAATAGAATTGCTCTAAGTGAATTTTGATTTGCTCCTCGTGAAAATAGAATTGCTCCAAGTGAATTTTAATTTGCTATTTTTCAATTTTAAATCATTACATAAGTATTTTACTGGCTTTATAATGTTATTTGAAAGAATCTTAGCGAAATTTTTTCTCTTTGTAAAGTAATTTCATTCCAATAATGCATACAAAGATACAGAGTTTTTGCTGAGTATAATTTACAAAAAATATATATAGAATATAATTTTCGTTGTATGAACCATTAATCATTATCAAATCATTAGACAGAGGAGTCGTACCTCAGACACTTTGATCAAGGAAGCATCACAGAGATACTGCCACGTTGCACACTGCTGCACGTCACGTTGCACCTTTTGTAGACAAGCTACTGTCATCAGCTATAAGTGTCCACCTCAACTCCAAATTTAAACTTTCAGAAATCAAAACCTTCAAGATGAAATATAATAAAACAAGTGCGCGAGACAGACAGAGAATAATAGAAGCCTTCAATAATGAAGAGGACTGGAAGACAGTTGCGAACGCACTTGGAGTAAATGCTAAGACTGCTTACAGGTGGCTGAAAAATAAGCAACTCTTAGCAAAGAAGAAAGGAGGAAATAATAAGAAGAAATGTCCCGAAATATTGAGGACACTGACATCAGCCATAGAGGAAAATGTTTCGAGTACCCTCTCACAACTTCGTAGAAAAGTACAAGAAGATCACGACATTGACGTGTGTGTTAATACGATCAAAAATTGGCTCGATGGTGAAATGTTTTCCGTCAAATTAGTGAGACCAAGCATTGATAGAATGAATAATGAAGCGAACAAAGGAAAACGCGCTAGATACATGGAACAATTTTTCAATGTGAGATCAGAAGGTAGGACTCCAGTCTGGGTTGATGAGACAAATTTCAACCTTTACTGTAAAAGAAACAAAGGAAGATCAAAAGTTGGTACGAGAGCTTCAGTGATTCTTCCGTCCAGCAGAGGCGCAAATCTGCACATCATTGGAGCAATGACAAGTACCCAATTGCTTCTAACCTCGACTCGCCGTGGCTCGTTCAAACGATAGGATTGTCTGCAGTGGTTCCGGGAGCTCATAGATGCATGTCGTCAGAACGGGATTGACCATCCTACTTTCATAATTGACAATGCTCCGGCTCATTCTAATCTTGAAGGGCTAGAGACAGAATATCCCAGTATTCAGATACTTCGTTTAGCTCCTTATTCTTATCTGCTAAATCCAATAGAGTTGGTTTGGAGCCTAGTGAAGAGTCACGTAAAGAGGCACTTGCGTGAAAGGATGAATGCAATTCTTGAGATAGCACCAGGTGGAGCATTACCAGTTACTGAGCAAAGGATGCGAGAGATGGAGAACATCGCAGTTGAAGCCCTTGGACTTGTCAACCCCGGCATGTTGCTCAACTTTACCAACAGGGTGGAGAAGTACTACGCTGCCGCAACTCGTCAAGAAGACCTTATAGAAATATGTTAATGCGAAAATAACTGTCAAAACTTGTGCAGACGTTGTAATGCATGCTTACTTTTCTGTTTGCCTTGCTTTGTTATGACTTTTCAGCAGCATTATTCTTTTGATCATATTACTGTACTTTTTCATCAAAATGCGTTTTTACACGAGTTATTGATAAAACCTCTATAAATTTATTGTTCTTTTTAATTCTAAAACGCTTTCTATCAATATATTTTCCAATCCCGCTAGGGACTAATGATGATAATAATAATTGTTTATTCGATAGGGCCGGATAATCTACCGGATAATCGTCGGTAGGATTGTTAGATTAGTCGTAAGTTTTAGCCTCCCAGGTAGGGAGGCTAAAACTAAAACCGGGTTGGGAGGCAGCAACAAATGCTATCCAAAGAGAGGAAGGACGAAGGCACCTTTTAGTAAGAAGTAAAGGGAACTCGGAATCTATTCAGAAAAGGCATATAAACAGAAAGATGAGAAAGAAGTTCATGAAACAAGATCATAGTTGAAGAAGAAAGTAATAGGCGTTGAAAAAATACAGGACAGCAGCAAACTGAAAAACATGGTCCGTAACAAAACAAAAACTTATTCTATTTTAACAAAAAGAAAGCCTACCTAACCTTTAGCTTGGGCCCTCTCATTGTCCCCCTAGGAGCACTAATTCCCTTAGATACAATATATAGTTGTATCCCCCTGAGGGGTCATAGGTAGGAAATAACCCTTGGTTAATACAGCTACTTGATGATCGTCGGTAGGTTACCGGTTGAACATGTGATCCTAATACCCTGCAAATTATTGAAAGTCCTTTTGCTTATATGCCTTTAAATGATCGATTAATTGAAGAGCTAATTAATTAATCTTTCTGCAAAAATTTTTAAAATTAGTTACTTATTAATTACCATTAATTAAAAAAATAGAGTATTTTTACAACAATATATAACAAAAATATATAGCATTTTATAGAAATGGTATTTAAATAGGTTCATTTTTCAATAGGAAAAAGCGTTTGGCAGAGTGCCTGAGAAATGGTTGTGTCTACTTATAAGAATGTGATTGCTGCCTGCAGTCCTATGTTGGAAGTACCACACTCCAGCAATTTATTCGTCACAGCCAACACTCTTGTGTCTCCAATAGAACCGGCCGTCCCTACTCATCTTGCTCCCTGGCAGCCATCAGAGAACATTTCCATAGTTCAAACCACCCTTTCAAAAATTCCAATTTCTCCACACTTTGTAGAACTGTAGAGCAATTTGACCCTAGAATTATGGAATCCTCCTTCAATTTTACCCATAGACCTCAGCTAAATATATAGTGATCAAAGTGTGATGAAATTAAATATCGCCCAAACTGTGTAAATATGAGTGTGTTTGAGTGAGTGTGTGTGTGGGGGGGTATATATGTGTGTGCAGTTCGGTTACTTTGTGTAGATGTTATTGGGGTTTGGTTTGATTGCCAGAATTTAGGTGTACTTATGGTCAGGAATGTTTAGGAGAAATTGTTTTTATTTTTTACGGTTAGGCATAACTATATATATATATATATTTTTCGATGTAGGTATAGTGATATTAATTTCTTATATATAATTTTCCGCAATTTGTTCATTATTGTTTTTCGTTTCGAGTTTTACAGCACTGATGATGGAATCATAGATTCCGAAACGTTTGCAATTAAAAGAATGTTCCCTTTTATATTGGTTCTTCTTTTCATTTTACATATTAGATTTCCCAAAAATCGCCCTTTTAATTCTAAAAAAAATATTATTATAATTATTCTACAATATATAGCAATATATAGTGTTTTAAATATGTTGAATACGCAAGCTAAAAAATTAACCGTTATTTTGATATTAAAACTATAGCAATCTAAAAATCATTTGAATCAATTGCAAATTAAACAAGAGGAAATCAAAATTCACTTGGAGCAATTCTATTTTCACGAGGACCAAATCAAAATTCACTTAGAGCAATTCTATTTTCACGAGGAGCAAATCAAAATTCACTTGGAGCAATTCTATTTTCACGAGGAGCAAATCAAAATTCACTTGGAGCAATTCTATTTTCACGAGGAGCAAATCAAAATTCACTTGGAGCAATTCTATTTTCACGAGGAGCAAATCAAAATTCATTTGGAGCAAATCAACTTGTAAATGGTATAGTATAACCGTTGACTTCAGTGTGTAGAGCGGCATTGCATTTAATTTCATCGCTTGCAGAGCTTCCCTGCGTGAAGGGCAACCGGCCGTCAGTTTGAGCAGGAAATTATGCCCTAAAGGCCAAATTACGCGCAGGCTTCAGATCGTCAGCCCCTGTGTACACACGCAGGTGTTAACGCAGAGAATTGCGTTCAGAAGCAGGTATGATGATAATTCAGACCTAGAATGCAGTTTACGCTCCTTTACACAAATACTACATAAAATAATCGGGAGAAAACCTAGGGCATCTACCTTACCTGCTGGAGGCAAATTTGACTTATTACAATAGCAGACCCACAGAACTATAACACAAAATCAAAAATAAAACATTTTTATACTAACTACGAGCCCGTCGCCAAGCTCGAAAATGAATGAGCGACTCACCTATCGCCGTGCGGGTTGAGCAACTCTAACACATACGAAACAAAAAATGGTTACGGTATGAGCACATCGCCAACGTCGATATTGGATGAGCGACTTACCTACTAACGTGCGGGTTGAGCGTTTCAACAGTGGACACGCGCGACACTCCAGACTGAGGCGGCTTCAGAAGAGATTCGTACTTGGGACGGCGACCACTGGCTGAAGAAGACGATGCATCACTGCGCGCCGCCTCGCCGTCGGTGCCATTGTCATTGTCCTGCTCAGGTTCGCTTCGCCCATTTTCAGTGTCATCTCCTTCAGCAGCTCTGAACTCGGAGTCTCGTCGGCTTTTGACGTCTCGACTACAGTACTCATTCTTGGACTTGCCTTTCAATCCGTTTTCTGCTGCGAGGTCGTCTTGATCAGAATCAAAACTTTTGTACTTGTGGCGGCGCTGGAAATTGGATAAGCCACTTTCTTTGCTTTCATCTGAACTTTCTTTTGCAAAACTTTCCTCGCTTTCCTCACTTTCTTCTTTGATGCCGTCATGGCTAATGCTGTCACTAACGTTGCTTGATTTCTTGCTAATCAAGTTTCTATAGTGCTTACCGTAACGGCGTTTGTATCGAGGCTTAGTTGGAGAATTAACGGGATTGTTAGTGAAAGAAGTCTCTTTTTCTGAAGGTTTTGATAATGAACTTTTAGGTTTAAATACAGATTCCTCGCTGTCGGAGCTATTGGTGGACTTGGCTCTTTTCTTCTTTTTGCTCGGTACAGAATGGGCGACAATATCGTCATCAGAAACAGGCTCTTCGTATCTCACTTCGCACTTCCTTCCAGCATCAGGTTGTCCATCTTCCAAAGAATCTGAGCCACCAGCCTTGACTGCGTTGATGCCATACTGAGGAGGTCCTCCATTGACTTCTTCATAGCTCACTTTCGTGTCGCACTTCGTCTTAACATCGCACGAAGAACCGCTATTCAAGACTAGGAAATCCAAATCATCGAGCTTTTCTTTAGTGTCAAACCGAGGCACGTTCAGAATTTCTTTCGCAACTGAGGCGCTGAGCTTGCCAGTACCCCTTCGCGGAATCTCAGGCTGCTTTTCATGCAGGATAACTTGGCAATGAATTGGGTTAAATGAAGGCGATTTCGGTGACTTTCTTTCTTCGTTTGTTCTCGTCGGAGGACCACTTTCTCTCAAAATGGAAGGCGAACCTCGATCCAGCATTTCAATGCCACCTCGATGAAGATCACCCGCTTCACTTCTATGTTCACTCATGAGGTGCGCAATTATTCTTACTCTCACATTTTCCGAAAAAAATTATGGTTCATATCAAATGAAAACGTAATTACTTACTGGGAGCATCAATCTTTAACGGTTGTTCTGCGAGTCAATGGAGCTTCAACTGAGGTTATAATTAGCGCAAAACAACAGTAATAACAAGAAAATTTCAATAAAACGGACAGGGCATCACATGTTCACAAAATTAGCCCATGCACAACAGCAAAATGAGTTTTTAGAACTTTCGCACCTTCATTTACTTACGCTAACTTTGAACAGACCAGGACGTTACGCGTAGAGAGCTCGACGATTGTTCCCACAGCTTGCAGTACTTGGTATTGAGACGTTTATCATCAAATGGAAAAGTAGCTAGGATACCCACGATGAATACCATAACTCAAAGTTTTTCAGGGATGAAAACACTTCAACTCTCAGACAATCCTCGTAGGCACTTTCTTCATTTATGGATTTCTAGTTAAAAGAAATACTCTGTACATTTCAGATTAATTTACGACTCACGTTTGTTTATTCACGACAAGTTTCAAATCAAGAACATTGACCAACAGTCACTCGTTGAACGAAAAATCATCACTTATAATAGTTATTGTTCACTGCAACAAATTGAGATTTATTTTGCACTTTATATTTAACAAAATTGAACGCAAAGGTGGCAACTTTCTTGGATAAATTACGGTACGATTTTTATTGTTGAATGATTTCAGTAATTTTTCGTCAAAACACACAGATAAATATAATTCGAAGCTTTGTAAAATTTTGCTTCAAAATCCCGTTCACCATCTTCCAGCAGCTCTACAAACGACACACATCAATAGCAACGTAACAAAAATGCTCGAAAAGTTCTGGAACAGCATAGAACAGATTTTAGAAAGTTTTCTTGTAACCTAGAGGGCTTTATTTTCAATCATTTGCAGCTTGCAGCATTTCCACAGGGAAGTTGGGTTTAGGCAGACGCAAAAGTATTTAGTCTCTCATTCGCTGGCTTTAACAAATACTGAAATAATGTATCACCTACTATACAACGAATATTAGGTTACAGATATTGGACTGTTATTTTGCAATGAGTATCAAAAAAGATTTTGAAACTGAAATTAATTATGCTTGATAATTTACTTCAGCTGATTTTCTACTGCATTCGTGGAAAAATAACCGTGCAAATGTTGACACCATCACACGACACACTAACGGATCTAAAAAGCATTGCACAAACTTCTCAATGCCAAACTATCGATTTTTCCCACGTAAGACTAAAGATTTTATCTGTCTTTCATGGATGAATACAATGGAATATTGACTAATCCCATGAAAAATGGCAGGGAATCAGTGGACCCAACCAGAAAACGATACGTCAGATAACGAGTTGAACTAATCAGCAATTCAGCGAAATGAAGTTCATTTGCAAAGATCCCTGACAGCCAAATCTAGACGACTTGATGTTAATCTGCTTTCGTAGTGATCGGAAGATAATGGTGGTGTTCTTCAAAAGGCGCGTTTCTCTTCTTAAACACATCATTAGACCAACTCATGGGTTCCGAAAACCTTTCAAACAAATTTTGACAATATTCAAAAATGACCGTCAGTGACCAGTACTCTTTTAACTTCACACAACCAACGGACCATTTAAATTGAAAATTATTTTCAAAGATAAATAGTACTTTCTTCGTAGTCGAGTTACACGAAAAGAAACATTGGCTTCATTCAAGCACCAATTCTAATAACAGATGCATTCATACTGGAGAAGCTTCCACACGTCATTTACATGAAAAACGAGAATGAACACTCCCTCTCACGAAACACTCTCTTTAAGCCACCCTTCAAAATTTCTACTTAAGGAATTCCGAACGTTCCACTACCGAGGTAACTCAGCAATCGGCTAGAATCTGATTTTTCATAAAAAGTAGTAGAGATTTATTACCTATGATCTTGTGGTCAATGCTAGCGAATTTTTTGTGTGTTGAAAGAGAAAACTTGAGCTTCAATATCCCGAATTCATTTCTAATTATGGTATCCAAACATCCTAAGAAGCGAATTCTTCATTTAGGAATACTTCACTATCGTTAAAATTATGAGCTTGCCCTCTTGAACATACAATTTTTATTCACTGAATGGACGTGAGTGTCGTTTTCTTGTATTTGACATCATTTGAGTCAAGTCTGTCGACTGTAGTGCGTTCAATATTATGTCACATGCGTAGAACAAAATTGCCCATAACACATTTACTTCCAAGGAACCGCCGGCTACCAATTTTTTAAGTAAACTTCGCTCAAGCTGGTGAAAATATCAATTACTGTTTTAAAAATAAGCTCAGGGTGAGAAAAAGTGCAAGAACCAATGATGGTAATGAATAAAATCCCTTTCAACTCAAATTGGGAACGTGAGGTTTCTTTCCAGGGTGTCACCCTACTCGAAGGCTGATGTCAACTTGCATTGTCGAGTCTATACTTTGCTCTGAGCAGATCTCTCGTGGGGCTGCGTCAGCAGGTCTCAATTAGGCAGGCCCCTGAACTGCTTACGAAAGACCCGAGCTCCTCCATAATATAATTCAAAATCTAATAACTAACCATAATGAAGAGTGATCAGAGAGCCGCCATAGAAAACGAAAATGAATTATAATTAAATACGCGTCGTTTATGAAGCAAAGCATGATTCAGAGTGGAAATTTAAATTTCATTGAATATCGACTACAGATAATATAGGGTTGGAGCGTGAAAATTGTTGACAGCCATTTTTAACCTTCGTTCGTGTTTAAAACGCGAGAGATCTAGCCTGAAATTATCGTAGCAATATCACAATATCTTCCATCGACAAGAACAAATGGTTTTAAATATTTTTTGAAAGTGCAAGGACATACAGGATGGACCCATACGTTGACGTAGATGTACGCAGAGTTAATTTTCTAAAAGTACAAGAACAAATTCGTAGATGGACGCACAGTTGAGCGTAAGCGAATGAACTTTGACGTAACTGTGGACAAGCGGCTCTGAGTTAGGCCCATTTCACACTGAGCTTGCAAAGCAGCATCTTGCAAGCTCGCACGAGCTATCTAGCAGATGGTCTGCGAGACTGGTCAAAAGGAATAACATTTTCACCTGGCATGCTGGATGCTGGATAAAAAGTGCGAGTTCAGTGTAAAGGTAACGGCACGTAATAGTGCTATTCCTACCTGCCAGTCTCGCAGACCATCTGCTAGATAGCTCATGCGAGCTTGCAAGATGTTGCTTTGCTAGCTCAGTGTGAAATGGGCCTTAGGCACCAAATTAGCAGGACGCCTGCATGACTCGTTAACGTGGCAGTGAATTTCACATCGAGCGTCTGCTCTCCTCACATACTCGTCTGGCAAGTCAAGAACAGAAATCGACCTTCACTGGCACGAGCCATTTAATGATGTTAACTAATTCGTTAATAATTGCATGAACGTTCATGTTAAAAAGAATTTTCTGCGTTACCTTGCTTAGATATGATAGAGCGTAATAGCTGAAGTGATCAGTTAACACGTTAACCGCAAAGGATTAAACTAAAGTTCAATATTCAACTCAAATTTGAAGTCATTGTGGTTAGCAATTTTGAAAGTGGCAAATATTAACTGGATCGTGCCCTCACTTAACTTTGATTAAATATTTATGAAAATTGAGTTTGTAACTACTGGTTGGTCAGCAGCATTATAAAAATTTCCTCCGTGTACCACCAGTGGCTCACATTGCGGTTAGCATGTTAAGGCAGAATGCAACAGTAATGAGCGTATCCAAAAATGAATAATATACACAATACGGACAAAGTCTTTGGGCTGAACGAACTGTAACACAGGTTGAAAATCAATTATTGTTCAAGATTTCCTTTTTTAGGCCGAGCCATAAACTTCAGTCTGCCTGAAAAATTCTGCCGCATTGCAGGTCATGTTTTGGAGAATTGATTCCCATTATTTTTCGATAGAAAGCTTCAGAGCTTCAGTTGTTGGGAAGGAGGATACTTCTTGTGTGTTGTACAAGTACAACACAACAACCCATGAAATAGAATGTGCCTAACAGAAAGAATTAAAGTAACTACCGCCACCTACTACATTTTATGACTGGGAAAATATAAATTCACAAGAAACATTCTCGGTAGGGAACACGAAGATGAGATCGGAACAAGCATCAGCGCCAAGCATCGTATATCGGAACAAGCATCGTATACAATAGAGAGTGGAGGTATTTAAAATCAGAAGTCCCAGAGCAAGAATTGTTTGCTAGGTTCATATATATGTATATATGCTTCGCACTAGGGAATTAACAAAGACTCAACACTTTGACTGGCACACGGAGGGGATTTTCATAATGCCACTGACCGTTCAGTAGTCATAAACTCAATTTTCATAAATACTAAATTAAAACAATGAAGGCACGATCCAGTTAGTATTTTCTATTTTCAACATTCCAGACTACAATTGACTCTCAATTTGAGTCGAATTTTAAACTTCAGTTTTGCCAGCCGCAGTCAAAGTGTTAAATGAGAAATGTGCAAGAAAAAATGAAATAAATGGTAGCATCAGTACCACCATAGCATAAATTTACAACTTTCATCAAATGGCCCCTGCCAGCATCGCATAAAGGGCCGTTTACACTAGGGGACATTTCGGCCGTGAGGCGCGACACATGTATACGAGGCTCACCACTGAGGCTCATATTTGTGTGTGTTTATACGAAGTTCCCTATTCGCCACGGTAGTTACGAGGCTCTTGTGTGTCGCGCATTAAGAATTCGATCAGAGCGAATAGGGAACTTTGTGTAAACACACACAAATATGAGCCTCAGGAGTGAGCCTCGTATACACGTGTCGCGCCTCACGGCCGAAATGTCCCCTAGTGTAAACGGCCCTTAAGGATCACACTGACTGCTCAAGCTGTAGCGCATTACAAGACTATGTCTTCATCAGGTGATATGAAGCATCTTGAAGCTGCGTCGCAAAAACTCACTCGTAGTTCATTGAACTCCGAATTTGAATTTTATACCTCAATATCATGACTGTTGAAATGTGGTGGAAGTATTTAAGAACTATAGCAAGACGTCTTCGTCAGGTGGTATGAAGCCTCTTGCAGCTGCGTCGAAAATATCCAACAATAATTAAAGAATGGTTTCATTGTCTATTGGATAATTTTACAACAACACCAAAGAAAATAAATGGGATGAACGGAAACGACTCAGCGAAATCAGGTACACGAGGAGGTGTAGGCGGGAGCGAACAGACACTTTGGTGCCATTCAGGCGGCGTGGCTGCCGTACCTCTTTACGGCCATCGTTACAGCAAAGTGGCAGGACTGTCACTTGCATGGCACATGTTTTTTAATTTGAAATTTTCAAAGGAAAAATTCATCACAAATTGCCTTCAGTATCTGGCAACAAGGCAGGGTTGCCAGATGCTGACTGCTCTCTGAAGAGTGCCCGATAAAAACAATTTTTTTTTAAATTAGAATTTAACCTAAAAGAAAAGCCTTAAGACTCTACACTGCACGTGCTGGAAATAGATATATAATTTAAATCCAATTGATCAATGTAACCTGATGTCAAATTTACCCGTGTTTCTCTCCTAGCTTCTTGGTAAACCGTTTCTGTTAAGACTATCTCTACACAATATCACTTCATATTTCCTCATAAATTATCTGTTTTGTCCCTCATTTGCTGTAAGGCTGTACCATTTAATTCCCACGCCTATGACAAAACCATAAGGCTTGACTAAATTCACGTGGAAAATGCCAACTAGTAATTGAGTGACGTGGTACAATAAAAAGATATCCAGCTAAAATTAAAATTTCAGTCATGTCAGCCAGCATCAGTTACTTGGATGTTTTACCAGAGCATTTTGACGCGCATATTCTCAGCCCTAATTGTTTGTAGAATTAACAAGGACGTACTCTTGTTACTCACCATGCTACACAAGTGACATTTAATTACTTCCAGTAGAAACTCACGGAGACTTGTATCAAGATCGCAGTTGTTAAAAAATGTAATGAAAGATACGTCCTACACTTATAAAGGATATTCAAATTAAAAGTGCATGTTCAAACAAGAAAATTGCCATTACTGCAACGAGCAAAATATATTCCAGTGAGATATTGCGTGTCTCTGATGATTGATGATGAGATCCAATCAGTCGAACAGATAAATATCTTGTTCCAGCTTCCATTTGCTAATTTTTCTGTCCAATCCTGTCATATATAGTGTTTTTTGGGTATTTGAAATACTGGCAATGCAATCGGTGAAATAAAGCGAAGGTTCAGGACACGAAGCTATTTTACATATCAAAGACCTGTTGCACTTTATTGCTTCGTGCATACTTCATAGGCGGCTTCTCTGCCTAGAGAGTAGTTTTTTACAGCCCTCATAGTAGAAGTGTGATCACCAGTAGTTTCCTTATGAACTTTTAAGAGATTTTGCGCGTAACCGAGAGTCAAAAAATAAGTTACTTCCACCATATTTTATGACAAGAAAATGGGCGGAAAAACATCCGTGTTCATTAAAACAGATTAGTTATTTCTTTAATTTAGTTTTCACGGGTTCAGAATATTCGATGCAAATAACTACTGAAAAAATCGTAGAAAAATCACAGAAAAAGAGCGTAGTTATACAAAACTTCCTTCAAGCGACATCGGCGAAGCGCGGAGCCGGATGTTGAAACAGAGGTCAAGAACGAACAGGCACCGCAGAACAACGGCTAATGGTCCAGCCGTTAAGAGGATGAGGCCATTTCAGAACTAACTGAAATGACTCCCGTAACAGCTTTTGGAAATGTAATTCCAAACCAGAAGTAGCCGCGGAAGGATGAACTGTAACGCAAGATAGCAGCGAGGGCTTCGACTCGAGGCATTAGCTCCGTTGATGGAGTCTACTTCATACAAAAATTCCTCGTGCTAAAGACTGAAAAGAATGTACAAGTCGTTTAAGATCACAAAGAAGTGCTGCAAATAGTTGGGAGGCCAGAGGTGCTCGCTCATTAACATAGATGAAATATTCCCTCTATGAGCGCAAAGATATTGCTTTCTTAGAAACTTTCGCATCCGAAGTTAGGCAAACCAATTAACGAATATATCGATTCAACAATGAGCGCTTTGATGAAATTTTTGGGATCTGCAATTTTTTTAAATAATCAAAACAATTTCATTTTTTATATTTCAAATATTTGCCCGCTGTAAAATAATATGTACACTTTCGAAATGATGTGCCCGCTGCAGAATGCATGTTTATTCTGAGACAACATGACACTTCAAAAATCGAACCTAAGTAACAAAGATATTTTCATTCACATAATTTGGTGAGCATTTCAATCTCGGTAACATATGATATCCAAAATTGAACATCGGCGACAGTGTTCTTTCAGAGGTGAAGTATCATTGAAGCTAATGAACTGAGGGAAATGAAATCCCATAGTTCGCAATTATAAATGCCTAACTAATTATGAAATTTCTTCAGGTAATGAATGACTTCTACTTGTGCGTGTTCGCAGTACTTTATACTTGCACATTCTAAGTCATTATGGTTTCAAGCAGATATTTAATTTCGGTATTTTTCAATATGTATAGCCCAAAGTACTCGGACCGGACTTGGTACTTCAACATGCAAAGCTGCCGTGAAAAGAAAGAAAGACTCATCATCAAAACTCCGACCCTGGACGTGGACGAACTGGGATCGATAGGTCGATGGCCAGATGAAGACACTCTGGAAAATGAATTCACAGCAAGATCCTCGAGATTTGACAGTAGACATATTTCACTTGAATTCATGGACTGCATTACAGTATGTCTAGCAAAAATAGTTCAACCTGGAACTATTATAAATAGTTCAACTTTCTCAAAATTGCCCGTATGAAAGAGCATGACATTAAAACCTTAATCTGGAGTTTTTGGTACCGTTTTAAGTCACATAAATGCATCAAAACAATGAAAAATAAACTTCACCTCCCAAATTGATGAAATAGTAAAATTTGTTACGGACTTTATAAAATACTCGTTTTTTTCACCTCATGCCTGCCCACAATTTTGTTCCATATAAGGAAAATGTTCAGAGCCTATTTTCAAGATATACATCGAGAGAGTGGACAAATTAATCATATACATTGTATTATAGAGGGAGATGAATTTTCATAGTCTTCTAATATCAGTCAACTCATCGCAAAAACAAAAGAACACACATTCAGACTAAAATGGAGTCTTCAGTCAGAGATAACCGCGGTAGAGAGCATATACCCCAAGAAAAGAAGAAGAATAAACAGGAGTCAGCAGCAACAGCACAAGAGCCGCAACTAATTGAAAACAGGTGGCTACCTCTGACAAAGAAGAAGCGGCTTGAAACCTAAAACCTGCTGAAGCCAAATACGAGGACGAAACCACTTCAGCGCGAACTGTTCGTACATCTCTAGTCAGACTTCAAGGGAAACTGTGTGGAAGAGAGAGCAGAGTATGAAAGCGAGAGGAGGTGGCAGAAACACTGCACCACTCGCAAGAAGCCATAAAGGAAATTTTACATAAGACCAACTTCTAATCTTCTATTCTAAGTAATAAGGAAACCAAATTCAATTAGAAAGACACGGTCGTTGAAAATTTTTAATTTTCTATTCTCTTGGCTCGAGCGATAACATGACGCAATATTATAATCTAGGCAGAAAAATATAGCAGAATGAAATTCCTTAGAGAAATTTACGTCTCAGACACTGATGAAACAGAATAACACTTTCAATTATTCCTTATTCATTTAATTCGAAAGAGAAAGATTTTCGTCTTCATCTTTTATTCCTGATATTGTTTACAGTTTCCCTAACTTTGTAAAAAAAATTACTCTCTCAAACCTTCATTAAAAGTTCTCAGGGATATTCTGCTCGTTTTTTTACAATTTTTGCTTTTACTAATCGACCAAATTTTCATGAGTTATTAACTCTGTAATAATATCTCTTTAGCACTCTGCAACACAAAATGCTAAATATTAATCTACCAGCCGTATTCAAAACATGTGAACATGAAAAATTTAATGATCAATTGTTCTGTGAAGTTTCATTTCAAAGTTGCTATTGATTTGCATTTGTGACTCAAAACTTAATGAAGGAAATTACTGCGAGGACCAATATGTTTTGTAAAATATTACCCTAACGCAAACAAATGAAATAACTCGCATTGAAGCTGTCAATAAAAAAAGCAGCTATCCGTAAATTCTTTTCGAAAAACATTCCATCACGACGGTGGTGTACCTCGCTGCAAAATTAAAGGTCGAAGAAACCTCAGCTCAACAGGAAATCCATGGAGCCCTTCATCCGAAACCAATTGATCCCCGACGTGGAAACGAGTTTCGAGTGAAAATGTCGATAGCCGCAGTGCTGCCTGCGACACTTGAAGGGTACGAGGCCAAAACCGGCGGCAAAAGAAGGGTAGAAAACCAAAACCCGGTGACTCCATGAGGGTACAAGGTCAAAAGGCGGCAACTCCAGGAAGGTACAAGGCTAAAACCGGCTACACTACAAGGGTAGAAAGCCAAAACCCGGAGACACTAGAAGGGTACAAGGCCAAAACCCGGTAACACTAGGAGGCCGAAACTTGGTTGTATCTGAGATCACCGATGGAAATAGCGTTGCTAAAATTAGAAAACAGTGGTGCTCTTGTGATTAATGCGCACAAGAAGCACATCAGGATATTCAAGAGGATTACGCTACACCGAAGACCAAAAATTGGAAATGCCACTTCAGCCACATGGGTGAAAACTACGAACTCAGGCAGATGTTTGAAAATAGAAAAATCTAATTTTAGCACAATAGGCTTGGACTAAAAACTTAAAAGGACTGTGACATAATCTTTATTATTATATTAGAAAATTGTAAGCTCCCTATATAGCTCCAACAAAGGCAAGCTCTAGAGAGCAAGAGCGACAATGTCGTACCCACTCAACATTTTACTGCGATATGAGCTCCGGTGTACACGGAGGAATTTTCATAATGCTGCTAACCGAGCAGTGGTCACTAACTCAATTTTCGTTAACACTAAAATCAAAGCAATGTGATCGCTCGATCCAGTTAATGTTTACTATTTTCAAAATAGCTTACTTCAATCGGCTTGGATTTGAGTTGAATATTGAACTTCAATTTTTCCCTTCTCGGTCAACGTGTTAAAGAGTGTTGTAGCCATGGCACTGAGCCTTCCATTGGAAGGAGGTCAGAAAAATTATTTCCAAGGATCAAGATTTCAAACGCGCGCACGCGACGTCGGGAAAAATCAAAGAATTAGAAGCCTTCAAAAAGATGTACATCATCTTACTCTTCAAAATCCACTGAAAACCTGGCTAAAAATTACAATGTCAATTGTGCGTGATACTACCAATACAAGGCGTTTATTTTCAAATCAAGGGGGCACTTACGAGGATAAGCTTCAAGAGCAAGCAACTAAAATACAACTCAGGTATGATCATCCATCACATGAGCGTCAAGTCGCTACGACACACAGCAAGATATTCACAATTATGCGACCAGAAACAGCTATGTTATTTCACTATCAACAGCTGTAGCCATAATTCTACCATTGAGAGCCACACTATATCATGCTGTAATTAAATTTTGTCTTATTTAGAGTTGCAATGAAAGAATAAATGAATGAGGCATGTTCCTAAATTTCACAGAATGTAATTCATTACGTGGCTGAATCCATTTCTCATTCGATTTTCAACGAATTTCTAATATTTGTGAACGATTATGATTTCAAAGTACAACTCTTCATTGCCTTTCATTTCAGGAAATGTTTCTTACTTAAAATCTACTACCAATAGTTTACAGAGCAGTCTTAAAGATCACTTCATAAGGATTTGTTTTCCAATTCTTTGAAATGGTTTTAAAATCAATTTTAATCAGCACGGGATGAAAATCAGATCATTAGAAAGCCCATTGACAAATTTTAAATTAAACGTAACATCAGCATCTTCTAATGTGTTCGGGTACGACTTTTTCTAGTTTTAGAAATATCTTAGACATTGAGAAATTAATTCTTACACAACATGTAACATGCAGAAATTTGAATGTCATTTCAAGTATTCAAGATGAGTAGCGTCACTCGAAAGCTATAATGTTAACATAGATTTCTTCTTGAAAATTTTATTTTAAGCGACTTTGATACTTTTCAATACACTTGACAAAGTTTTTCTCAAGAGTCAGACTAAAAAAGAAACGAATGTCTTTATATATTTATTGTAAATTATATCAGCTTATCAGTACAGTGAGCACGTTTTAGACTATTTTAGAAACCATTAAAATATACTTGTGGACGATATTTATTGGCCCCACTTTCGAATAAAATAATTCACCTAAATAATTAAGTATATTCAAGAAATATCTTTATGTTTTACTACGGCGAAGTGCAGTAGTAATAATGCTGAGGGATTGCGGTAGTCGATGCTCATTAGTATTTTACGAAGATATTCATAACGCCAACTTCGTAAAACGAACAAAAAAATAACTCATGTAAAAACGCAACGACTGACGGGTTTTTCAGCAAGCCCTGACTGTATTCTTCCTGTCAAATTGACAACTGGTAGAGCCCCTGTCACCAAAACATAAAGCGTCAAAATACTGTATTACGCGTTCCACTCACTACTAACGAAAAAATTGAGCATTATGGTAATTGAGGGGCCTACAAATGTTTATTCCATTGGGAACAAGAGAGAAACACGCTAGTGTTGAAAGTGCCCTATAAATCCCTCTTTCAATAACTTTCCTACTAGAGCATACTTCAATGACCTTTTCCAGCTACGTAGTCAGATTATTGATTAATTGATTTCCACATTCAAGCCGCAGGTATGGTCACGTTTTAGACATATTCTTGTGCGTAACTTCCGGTACCCATTTTCGTAGCGCCTGACTCCATCGACCGGCAGTGGCAGTCTGCCCCCGATGGCATTCTTCCACCGCAAAAGTCACAGTAAGTTCTAGCTGCTCGTTTCGATATGCTGTCAATGCGCACGCGATCTATAGACGCGTCACGAACATTCTCCACATGGAATGAGGCGGTGAGGTGTGACCTCGTCAAGGTACACCAGTGACGGTCTTGAGCTTTATATGTTTGGAGAACATGGAAGATAAGCGTGCAGCGTATATTTGGCATGGCTACTTTGCTGGCCGACGTTGCGAACTCAATGTGTAACAAAGAGTTCAGTAATATATTTTGACTGAAATGTGATTAACGAACCGATTTTAATGACGTGGTTGGTACAAAGCTTGAATTCCAATACGATTCGCCAAAAGGTTTGCGGAAATGACACCCCAATTATCAGAACGACTGGAAGTGATTCCTAATTGCGTTCTCATAGTAATAAAAGAGCTTATTTTTACATCAACTCACGTCGTCGTAGCATTACAGCTGATAGATTTAGTTCTTATAATTATACCTGGCTCCTCCAAACTTTACAGATCGTAGCGTAGCAGAGCTAACTCACAAGAGCCAGCGCTGCTAAGTGCACTGCTATGACAATGGGTATTGATAAAAATTAGGACCAAGAAATACAAAGGTTCACTTGATAGACTAAGTATTTGTAGTAACTGCGCCGCTTGGTCGTTAATGCTCTTGCTGAATTCCAGACTTACCGATAAGAGACCTCACATGCACCGTCGAAACCAACACGATAGAAGTCTGGGGTCATCCAGGTCAAGACTTCTTTGGGGAGCTCCCATGTTATTTTACGACCGCTCCTTTGGTTAATGAGCAAATTATCAGTTTGCAAGAAAATGTTACCGGTGTCAGATATATGTTTCATTTTCACTATTCTGTTACTTATTTTTGCATGAAAACCAATTTCCCTAAATATATTTCCTCACCTACGTAGAACCTATATTTGGGGTAAAATTAACATTCTAATTATTAAATTGCGTCATACGATATTACTCCCCAAAATGATAAAATGACTGAGACACTTTTCTGGTATTTTAATTCTGTAAACAGGGCCTAACAGCTAAGAAAAACAATAAAACTATTCCTCTCACGATTATCAAAAGAAATATGTTGCAATGAGGATGAAGTCGCGAGTGGGAGTAAGAGTAAATTAATTACTAACATCTGGCTGCCAAATTTAGTTTGAGTTTAATTTTCGTGAAATATTTCAGGTGAAGGCGAGATACAAAGCATTGCCCAGCAATAGAAACACACTATTTGAAATAAAGCGGAAATAATTGCAGCTAATGTGCACCGTATTAAATAAAATATTCTCAATAACGCTGGTTCTTTTTTATTTTATTTTTAGAATGAGGTTCCCAAAGAATAGCGCAATAAGTACTACTAAAATGACCGTTATTGGCACTAACTACTTTTTCGTGATGCCCTGAGAGGTAATCCAAATGATATTCACACGAGTGTCATGAATTTTTTTTTCATATAATACGCAGTTGCATGACGGGGTAAATACAGAATTAAAACGCCGATAAAATATCTCGCAGCGCTCCACATTCCGCTGTTCATACTAGCCTTCAGATTGTGGGATCGACCAGCGCTACACGATTCCCTTTGACTCTGACATGAATGCGCAGAAATAAGTAAAATAATAAAGTGATCGTCTCAATTTTAAGCAGCACAGTACGCATGCATATCTTGCGGCATTAAAACTAGATTTAATTCACAAGATATACTGGCAATATGTTGAGTTTTGTCTCTTAAAGCTTACCTTCACTTCGACATTCGCGAGGTGACCACTCTGAAATTGCTGCATTCAGGGTCTGAATACTTCATGTACATCGATCGTTACCTCAGAGAAACGAAAGAACGTTTTAGGAACGCTGCAGTGCCTAGTGGTAATTCAGATGTTTGCATTTCTGCGCACAAGCACAGAAAATTTTTCAACTTTAACATAAAACAAAATTAACTGGGTGCAACAGCGTACTGATGCATTCGAAGGACTGCACCTCGACGGATTATAAGTCTTGCATACTATTGCTCTCGGGTACATAACACAACAATAGTAATGTAAACTGAGTATAATCATATAAACAACTCTTTCTAGAAAGTGAGCAGTCACGTAATAAAATTATTACTCGGATGAAAATCTATTTTTGGATACATTTTCATGTCTGCAGTTTCACAACATTGCGGATTTGACATTAATTAAAAATGAGGAGCAACATCCTTAAAATAGTCATTATTGTTTTTTTTAAATATCTTAAAAAAGTATAACATGACAGTATTATGACCCATGGAGACTACGGGGCCAGTCACACGGGAAGATAATTCTCTGCAGCTTTAATATTTTGTTTTAAACTTTAAACCCAAACATAACATTAAATGGTAAAAATTTTAAACTCAATTCTTGATAGTTTTAAACTGATTGAACTTGTGTTGCCCCATCAGGACTTATTTTAGTGCTGTCACGTTGCGTCTCCTGATGCTCGATGTGTATTTAAGAGAAGTATTTCTAACCTTTCTCTTGCTTTCTGTACACGTGTAACAACTCGCAAACTTTGACTTTAGATTTTTTGGACTTTCGAAGGAGCGAAAAACAAAACACAAAACCGTGATCATTTAAACAAATAGAAAAAAGTCTAGAGAACTCACTGAGTGCTAAAAAAGGTGAAGCGATAAATGTTTCTCGATATGCAGTGCTCCGGTGAAAACCGGTGTCAGCGTTACTTTAATGATAACATTAGAAATTTAATTGCAAAAATTCACACTCATCTGCTGTACGAAAAGCAGACCCGAGTTTGCTGCAAGTCGGCTGCGTTCATTGATTGCTAGGTGCTCGTGGTCAATGGGATGCAAAGCCCGACAATTAAGATGAGAAGCGAAGCAAAATTTGCTATAAAATTAAGGCGATCTTAATGCGCCTACGTCATTTTCTGGTCCTGTTCCATCAGGTCCCCCAACACAGTACTATTTCAGTGTACATCAGCAGCAGTCACTTCAGTGTACACCAGCAGCAGTCACTTCAGTGTACACCAGCAGCAGTCACTTCAGTGTACACCAGCAGCAGTCACTTCAGTGTACACCAGCAGCAGTCACTTCAGTGTACACCAGCAGCAGTCACTTCAGTGTACACCAGCAGCAGTCACTTCAGTGTACACCAGCAGCAGTCACTTCAGTGTACACCAGCAGCAGTCACTTCAGTGTACACCAGCAGCAGTCACTTCAGTGTACACCAGCAGCAGTCACTTCAGTGTACACCAGCAGCAGTCACTTCAGTGTACACCAGCAGCAGTCACTTCAGTGTACACCAGCAGCAGTCACATCAGTGTACACCAGCAGCAGTCACTTCAGTGTACACCAGCAGCAGTCACTTTAGTGTACACCAGCAGCAGTCACATCAGTGTACACCAGCAGCAGTCACTTCAGTGTACACCAGCAGCAGTCACTTCAGTGTACACCAGCAGCAGTCCCTTCAGTGTACACCAGCAGCAGTCCCTTCAGTGTACACCAGCAGCAGTCCCTTCAGTGTACACCAGCAGCAGTCACTTCAGTGTACACCAGCAGCAGTCACTTCAGTGTACACCAGCAGCAGTCCCTTCAGTGTACACCAGCAGCAGTCACTTCAGTGTACACCAGCAGCAGTCCCTTCACTGTACACCAGCAGCAGTCCCTTCATTGTACACCAGCAGCAGTCCCTTCATTGTACACCAGCAGCAGTCACTTCAGTGTACACCAGCATCAGTCACTTCAGTGTACATCAGCAGCAGTCACTTCAGTGTACACCAGCAGCAGTCACTACAGTGTACACCAGCAGCAGTCACTTCAGTGTACACCAGCAGCAGTCACTTCAGTGTACACCAGCAGCAGTCACTTCAGTGTACACCAGCAGCAGTCACTTCAGTGTACTCTAGTAGCAGTCACTTCAGTGTACACCAGCAGCAGTCACTTCAGTGTTCATCAGCAGCAGTCACTTCAGTGTACACCAGTAGCAGTCACTTCAGTGTACACCAGTAGCAGTCACTTCAGTGTACACCAGTAGCAGTCACTTCAGTGTACACCAGTAGCAGTCACTTCAGTGTGCACCAGTAGCATTCGCTTAAGTGTACATCAGCAACAGTCACTTCAGTGTACACCTGCAACAGTCACTTCAGTGTACATCAGCAGCAGTCCCTTCAGTGTACACCAGTAGCAGTCACTTCAGTGTACATCAGCAGCAGTCCCTTCAGTGTACACCAGTAGCAGTCACTTCAGTGTACACCAGCAGCAGTCACTTCAGTATACATCAGCAGCAGTCACTTCAGTGTACATCAGCAGCAGTCACTTCAGTGTACATCAGCAGCAGTCACTTCAGTGTACATCAGCAGCAGTCACTTCAGTGTACATCAGCAGCAGTCACTTCAGTGTACATCAGCAGCAGTCACTTCAGTGTACATCAGCAGCAGTCACTTCAGTGTACACCAGCAGCAGTCACTTCAGTGTACACCAGCAGCAGTCACTTCAGTGTACACCAGCAGCAGTCACTTCAGTGTACACCAGCAGCAGTCCCTTCAGTGTACACCAGTAGCAGTCACTTCATTGTACACCAGTAGCAGTCACTTCAGTGTACACCAGTAGCAGTCACTTCAGTGTACACCAATAGCAGTCACTTCAGTGTACACCAGTAGCAGTCACTTCAGTGTACACCAGCAGCAGTCACTTCAGTGTACACCAGTAGCAGTCACTTCAGTGTACACCAGCAGCAGTCACTTCAGTGTACACCAGCAGCAGTCCCTTCATTGTACACCAGCAGCAGTCGCTTCAGTGTACATCAGCAGCAGTCACTTCAGTGTACACCAGCAGCAGTCACTTCAGTGTACACCAGCAGCAGTCACTTCAGTGTACACCAGCAGCAGTCACTTCAGTGTACACCAGCAGCAGTCACTTCAGTGTACACCAGCAGCAGTCACTTCAGTGTACACCAGCAGCAGTCACTTCAGTGTACACCAGCAGCAGTCACTTCAGTGTACACCAGCAGCAGTCACTTCAGTGTACACCAGCAGCAGTCACTTCAGTGTACACCAGCAGCAGTCACTTCAGTGTACACCAGCAGCAGTCACTTCAGTGTACACCAGCAGCAGTCACTTCAGTGTACACCAGCAGCAGTCACTTCAGTGTACACCAGCAGCAGTCACTTCAGTGTACACCAGCAGCAGTCACTTCAGTGTACACCACCAGCAGTCACTTCAGTGTACACCACCAGCAGTCACTTCAGTGTACACCACCAGCAGTCACTTCAGTGTACACCAGCAGCAGTCACTTCAGTGTACACCAGCAGCAGTCACTTCAGTGTACACCAGCAGCAGTCACTTCAGTGTACACCAGCAGCAGTCCCTTCAGTGTACACCAGCAGCAGTCCCTTCAGTGTAGAACAGCAGCAGTCACTTCAGTGTACACCAGCAGCAGTCCCTTCAGTGTACACCAGATTCGATACAATTGTAGATAAACCAGATTAGATACAATTGTAGATACACCAGATTAGATACAATTATAGATACACCAGATTAGATACAATTGTAGATACACCAGATTTGATACAATTGTAGATACACCAGATTTGATACAATTGTAGATACACCAGATTAGATACAATTGTAGATAAACCAGATTAGATACAATTGTAGATACACCAGATTAGATACAATTATAGATACACCAGATTAGATACAATTATAGATACACCAGATTAGATACAATTATAGATACACCAGATTAGATACAATTGTAGATACACCAGATTTGATACAATTGAAGATACACCAGATTAGATACAATTGTAGATACACCAGATTAGATACAATTGTAGATACACCAGATTTGATACAATTGTAGATACACCAGATTAGATACAATTGTAGATAAACCAGATTAGATACAATTGTAGATACACCAGATTTGATACAATTGTAGATACACCAGATTAGATACAATTGTAGATAAACCAGATTAGATACAATTGTAGATACACCAGATTTGATACAATTGTAGATACACCAGATTAGATACAATTGTAGATAAACCAGATTAGATACAATTGTAGATAAACCAGATTAGATACAATTGTAGATACACCAGATTAGATACAGTTATAGATACACCAAATTAAATACAAATTAGATAAAACCCCTGGATCTGAGTGGTTAATTATGACTGTATTTTAACAATCTAAATTTCAAACGATGAAAAGTGGTGACGGACGACGGGAGTAAGAAATAGTAAAGTGGAACCAAACCACAAAATCATCTTCTTGCCTAAACACATAAGCGTTTTACGAAGTAAAATTAGCTCAGCTATGGTATTTTTAAGACACGTTTTGCTTACTGGAAGGCATGAATGATGTTTTGAAGAAGTACTTTTAACAGCGACTTAAACGCTGAATCCATTCGAAGACCAAATGTCACCAAGCGAGAGCAAGCACAGCTCCACTTGCGAGCATTGGAGGAAAAATATCGCCGTCCATATTTTATTTGGTCCCACGTCGCCCAATCAACTTGACAGGCAACCTATAGCAGTCCTCAAGTTTCCTTTCATGTCTCAAAAAAGTATTCTAAATGCGATCAAGAATTTTGCGGTCGTATCAAGTCCGCAGTCTGTCGAATATGGTTTACGAAAATATCAAGTTCTCAAAAGAATGTGAGCGAAAAAGAGAGGGGGGGGGGGGGGGGGGGGTCGTGTTAAAGCTTTAGAGATAAACGCGCAGTCTCAGTGTTAGATAATAGTTGTTCAACTTACCTAACGTTAATGCGACATTGCTTACAACTGAAACAAGGTGTGAGACCGATAACTTGTGCTAGTGAAATGATCGTTTATGAGTCGTATACAAAATAGAGTTTTAAAAATAAAATCGTGTCAGCGAATCACACCTGGTACCCTTCCAATGATTCATTCTGTGACGCATCATAGTAATCGTACAACCATGTGACAACAGTAGGGAGCATTACTAGTAAATTCAACTAGATACGCGCTAAAATTGTTTGAAATATCCATGAATACTTGAATAATTATCTCACACTTGAAGCACCAAAGAAATTATTTAGTACATCTGAACCCATAAAGAAAATGTGTAAAAAAGTTAGTGCAAAACTTCTGAGTGAGCATATATGTACACGACGATATCCCTTCAACAGCTTCGGAAAAAAAGACCTGCGTAAACGATAGGTGACGTGCACACAGTTTCGGTCCAAATCATACGAGATGAGAAGGAGCGAAAAAGCTCGGTTACTTTACAGAGAAGAATAAAACTGCAATACAGTCGCAAAAATAGCTACCTTAGAGAACGAGGAAAGACTGTCACTGCCACCATGACAATAAAATCAAGTTCATAGTGATGAAAGGATTCAGAAATTTTTAACAAAGTAGAAAGCCCTCAACTTCTGCAGCTGAAGATGGAATTCTTCCAAAGACGGACAAAATTAGTCACGGCATCCAAGATACTATGAAACTGTCCTCGGAAACATGAATATACCAGAGAGCAAGCGGAAACAAAAGGTAATTCGAAGAATCGATCTATTCACGCCCTAACTGAACACCTATAATACCTCAGTGTGTATTTATGAACAACCAAATTAAACAAGTGAGCTGACTGCCAATAGATTGCTCAATCTTGAGCTAAGGCATAAAAAACTAAGAAAATTATACCAATTATCTTTGGAGCACCAGACCGATTTATTTCATGATATATAACACCCCTTGATTGAAGATTACTATCTGTAGTTGAATTATTCATCTATACTGGAAATAGAGCCGTAAATTCATCTGTACGACCATTGAATGGCTCTAAAAAATTATTCTTTGCACTCATACATTCTGAATTTGGTGTATCTGCTCATGAAGCATTCTCTTCAGAAAGCGTGTTTTGTAAGCGCCAGAAAATGGGAATTCGATGACTAAAATTTTCAACGCCAGACTTGGATACAATAACTAAGCAAATGAGGAAACCGATAAGGACAATAAATGGTGAAAATACATAACAATCACTCAGTTCAGTTTTTAATATGCATTACTCGATTTCCGTCATGAATTTTCAAAGACACTTCGGTATTGTTTGAAGTTGTTGAAGCTGTAATTCGATTTTCCACATGCCTGTCAGCCGTTTTGAAAGTAACCTCCTCCAAAACAGTGAGTGAGCAGAGCTGAGCCAAAAAGTGGTTTGGTAACTTCCACAATGCCGTAAATTTAATTTTTTTGCAATCTCACATACTGGATAAAGATTGATTTTGATGCTCAAGTGTGCTGTTAGAAGACTCGCAATACGTTGCTTGGGTCAATATTCACAGGTTTAGCAATCATGTTGAAATTTAGAGACTTAAGCCTTCATTGCTCCTCACAATGAATATGTACGACTCATACAACATGCTGGTATACTTCATTTCTCACCGAGGATATTTCCTAATGTGTTTTTTCACTGTCGAGTTGTAGTTCCGTTCTAATGTTGGTGATTAGCTAATGACAGCGCCAGTCTAACATCGGTGGTTGTTATAACAGCGATTTAGGTATTAAATTCTGATGGCTAACGGTTAACACGTTGGCTGCGGCGTGTACGGTAAGTGGCTGCACAACTACGTACCTATGTCTCAAGGTATGCTCACTCGCAGTTGAAATATTAAGTTTGACTCATTTTCGCCCTTGAAGCTTACTCTCTCTACGCTAAGACGCTGGGACGAAAAAGAAGACTTTGAACCCGACCAACTCCGAAGAAAAGTATGTCCTGAAAAAAGTCTAAGCGACAGCTTGAACAAAATATCAACTCATCGCATAAAGCCCCACTGTGAGGACGTCAACCTGGCAAACTCCTCCGTTGATGAACAGCCTTCCGAGGCTCATCGCAAAATATCCTAAGAAAAAAGCAGTAGCGATCGCACAATTTTCTCAGGGTCAAATGGGATAAATTTTTATGCTTCAGGTGTCGTGTCTCTCCGTCACATTGAGGGATCGGCGATGAGGCGAAAGTACGCTTGATCTTCCAAGAGAATTCAGTGAACGATGCACGACAGTCACAGCGCAGATTGCAGAAATGTGTCTCAACACAACAAAAAGCGAGTGATTCAATTCTTTTGGACCAAGCTAAAACAGTTTTTGTTTCTAAAGTTTCCGGTAGATATGCTTCAAAGCTCACCAAAGGACTAACCTATGTTTCTCATGGCGCCACGCCCATCAAAGTGACAACATAAAAGCCATGGTGTACATAAACAAAATAGGATACACAAACACTGTATGATACATAAGACCATGGGATACGTAAAAAACCGCGTCATTGTTCAGTCTTAAAAGTCGTCCGTCCAAAAAAGAAAAGCAACCGAAATGAACTATTTCGTCAAGACTAACGCACAGCATAAATCGGTATTTGTCGTATCTCAACGAAAAAAAATAATCAACGCTAGATTTGGACTGGAATGATGAGAGATATGCGAGAGGATTGCTTGATTTTCAATTACATGAAATTGCTTCATGGTTTCTTAAGCCCATTCCAAGCGGCGGAACTATATATAGTTCGTCCCTTAAAATGTCCACATCAGCGGCGCGTCTACATATAGTCGCTATTTCATTTCGCCTGCAACACATAAATGGTGGCAACAATATGAAAACTGCGTGCATATAGGTCTTTTCTGGCATCCTTTTCAGTTCCTCAGGCAATTTTTAGCAAGTTAAACATTGAGTTCAGTGCCTTACCAGACGTCAATATGGATGGCGCTTGAACGGGGCAGGAGAGGTAGCAGACTTGCTCCTCTACATGCTTTGCTATCATTTTTTTGCTCTTTTTCCCAGTCGAGTTGAAATTTATTGACTTGCTGATATTTATTGTCTTCTAATAATAACAATAATAATGATAAATGAAATAATTTCATTCCAAAAATCTTACACGATTTTGTAAGCAAAATACTTCTTGTACATTCTGCTCAAGCTTTCGACTTCGTCTCTGAGAAATCGGTTATCATATTCAGATGTCTAATTCCATCTGTGATCGTAAAAACACAAATTTGCGGTCTATCAACATGATTTCTACGTCAGTACTAGAGGATAATGAACGTCGGTACGTATCAACAATAAAAATCCAAAACAAGTATTTACTTTACAAATTATTCAAAATGGAATGTATTACTCCGTCATTTTCATGTACGATTATAAATAAACTAATAAATATGCAGTATTCATTCATTTATTTCAAAAAATTAGGTCCAACTTGATCCTATAAAGCGGCATAAACTATATTTAGTCACAAGCTCATTCCTTCCATTTAGCGGCGCGACTATATATAGTGAGAAGTGACTGTCGTGAATAGCGGCAGCTGCTATGTGTAGATCATTTCAAAATTTGTGAGCTCTGGTCGATACCCTGCCGCTTGGAATGGGTTAACCAAGTCTCATAACCATAAAATTCAGCTCATTGATCACAAACTCAGCAAATTTACGCAAGTTAAACAATTGTTTTTGGTCTGCGGTCATGTGCACACACTTAGACAAAGAATACGAATACATTGCGGAAGGATTATATTGTATATAAAAGTCCATTTCGTTTTTCGTTTTACTTCTTCATTTCATTTTTTTAATCAACAAATTTCAGTTGTCTACATATCCTGCATGTGCTCATTTGAATCAATTTCATAAAAGTTGATTCAAGATCTTCGTCCTTGCCGATCTGAATGAAAAGGGATCCTACACTATATTACACAAGGCACGGGAGGCCTAGAAAAGCTCCAGTTTAAGCCTCCAACAAGCTGCTCCGCAGACCGTAGCGAGTAAGCGAGCGATCGGCCAGCCGCACAACACCCTCCACCAATTTTTGCTAAGCCCCACGAGACCTGATATCGCTCCAATGAATATTTCCTCGGCCACCCCCTGAGTCTCCAAAAACAAGCAAGCGAAGGACCAAGTATCGAGTATCAATCGTTTAGCATCGTTCGGCCAAAATTTCCACTCGACAGGAACGAAATCCCAACTTCTAAGTCTTTACATTATGCGATGCACGTGTAATTAACATCAATCAAATAGGCGAGAACGGGTGTTTTCCATGAAGAAATTTCGGAGAACTGCTCAACGACCCTGTTGAACCACTTCATATGGCACGCTTATGAACCTAGATCCCAAGAGTGCAATTGAGTTCATTGCTTGCTTAATTGCGAATGATTCCCTTATTTTGTTAAAGTAACGGCAAATAAATTCAAAACAGTAACGGAAGATAGATTAAAAAGACAGAAGACATGCACATAAAAATAATTTTACGGGTTCCTCATAATAATAAACCCCCCACAGATCACTATTCTGCGTCCTATTTTTGTGCATTTTCACTGAAATTAAACAAATGTAAAACGAAGTCAACGTGAAAATAGAAGTGACCAGTAAACTTCATTCAATTTTACTTCTGCAGATTAAAAAACGGACACACGTGTAATATACACAAGTACTAATATGATTATCCACCCTACGATGACAAATGCAAAACGTTACATTTCATCGCGACGTAACATACGGGCTTCATATCCATCAGAGACCAGAATTGTGTGGGTTTGAGAAATTGCAGCACTTATTCACGAGACCCATTACGGTCCGTCCGGCCGCAGCTATTCCGCAGCTGTTTGTCAAACTTCACTTCATCAATGACCTCGAAAAATAAACTGCGCTGTTAACATAATTTCCACTCATCTTCATTCATGTACACAAAGAAATGAACCGCAAATTCATTTACCAGGAAAATAGCTCAAATCTAAGGAATAAAAAATTATAATTTACGCATTTTACAACAGTTTCCAGATATTTTACTAGAGACCCCAAGATATTTTGGAAAGAAAGATATCAAATGAGCTTGAGAATTGTGAAAAGAAACCTGCTGGCTATTTAGAAGTCAGCACAATCCTCCTAAGCCGGCAGTGACCAACGTTCATTTATGAGGGGTCCCTTCGCAGGAAACGTGTTTAAAGGACGGTACGACTCACTTACGAGCGTCTCCCACCTGATATGAGGGAAGAAGCAGTACAGCAGCGTAAATTATCAGGCTTGGCCAAGACACGCAGGAGTATTCATTTGCGATGGCGATTAACGACAGCATGTGACAAAAAAGCAAGGTGCGTCGAGCGGCTTTAATTAAACAGCTCCAACACGGCCATGCAGAGCGGTTATTAGTTAGCTGATGACACTAATTACAGAAGTATTGATGAATGCTTCCACACTGAGGTAGGCAACTTAATAAAAAATGCAAAAATACAAACATTAACTATGTTTCAAATGAAAACAACAAAATGAAAATTGAGTTAATGTTTATCAGCCGTAAAAGGCGAACTTTATTTATATTACCCATGCACAGAAATAGCATCCAAATGCGCTATTAAGCAGAAATAAAAATATGTGGCATATGATAGCACCTAGCAGCAAAAAACATTCTACCAAGAATTTACTAACTTACAGAAACTCCAAAACAATGATAAATTTTTACAGAATTTTTTTTCCAAGGAAACAATTTTTAGTCAGAACTGTGTCTGAGTTGTAAAAAGATCATTTTAAAACGTAGCAGAGACATACTCGTATGTACAAATAAAAAAGCTCAAGCCCATTTATCTCCATCCCTAATTTCAATCGTTGAAAAAATGGCCGAGTTAGAATAAGTCACAGGTTGAATGAGCTGATCTCACGATACTTGTTGACACCTCAGTGAAAACCGCCTCTTGCAGGAAAAAGTAAACTTCCCTAATGAATGATAGGGCCAGATTATTTATATAGAAACGCCAAAACCAATTTTCTGAATGAACGAAAAATTTTACTTCCATAAGAAACACTGAATTTTAATCATTAAACTTGTAAAATATTTCCATATATAAAAGTTTTCTTTGACCATTTTATACACAGTTGTATTCATCGGTATTTGAAAGTGGGATGAAGGTGGGAGAAATAAAATATGTCCAAGCTAAAATACTTCCGATCATAACTGATTCCATTTTTACCATTTGCCGAATAGGCGGTAGATTAAAAATGTAATTCCTGCTATAGTATGAGCTACTGAGCCTATGGCATTACTATAATTGTTCATGCATATAATCTCCAGTACTAAATGCGTCGCATATAAAATGGAGCAAGCAAATATTGATGAATATTTCCAACTGGCACAGCACATAACTATTCCTCCATATCCAAGGAATGTCTGATTTCAACGAAGGAACATTTTAATTTCAAAATTTGCATGCAAAATTTTATTATTTAACTTCTTGCGGACATAAAACGTAGCTCCACCATATATTATTATGGCATAAGGGATATGTGGATACACGAAAGAATAATACAATGTAGTTAAAGAACTTCTTTTCAGGTATCTGGAAACTGCATGCACCATACCCATGGTTTCTACCTAGCTTCTTTCTCACCTGTTCAATTCCTAGCTTTAAATTGTTCATGTAGAGTTCAGTTGGTCAGATATCCATTAAAGATGATGGCAATCATTCTGATTCGTCAATGATGAAGCTGTACAAGAAGAATAAAAGAATAGTCTTATCTACAACATTGAAAACTTTACATAAACCTAGAAGTAAACAGATTGAATAGTCTTCAAATATCTGATGTAGCTTTTCTGCCATCCAGATAAAAAGACCTTTGCGTTAAAAAATATCAATAACTTCTCTCTTGTATTCACTTTTGCATCAAATTCATGGAAACGCCGAGTTTTCCCTTTTCGTTCTTTCATTTTTCTTTACTGTAGAACGCTGAAAACAGTTCTTTAATCGAATAGAGATATGAAGAGGTAGTTTTGTTATGTCTTGAAAAAACTAAGGCTATCATAAGAAATCGTTGGAGTAAGTCAGAATATAGGTTAGTTTACGGTGTTCCTCAACCACAACAAGAAGGTTCCCTAGAGAGGATGGAGGAAGCACCATTTAGTATGAAAATTAGAAAACGCCGAATCTTCCAATGCACAAGATGACTGCCCACAAAGAGCGTATAGTAAAAGTAAAATGCAAAAAAGTTTATAAAACAATAAAAACTGAAGATAACAGTGCTAGGTGCTGAAAAATATGACAGTACTAGGTGCTGAGAAAAAGGACAGTAGTGAATCAAGAAAGAAGGTCTGTAACAAAAAACATTCCTTGTCAATAAAAAGAAAATCAGCTCACGCTTAAGTTCACAGCCCCACATTTTCTCCGGGGGCGGTAATCCCCTCAGCGCTAGAACCTCTCCCAGAGAGGTTAAGGAACTGTCGTCACCGCAAACCAAGTGAGTCAATCGTGTAAAGATTAGATTAGATTATTAGTTAGTTTAAGCCTCCCTATCCTCAACAAATGAGATCCAAAGAGAGGAAGGAAGAAGGTACCATTTAGTATGGAGTTAAGGGAACGCGGAATCCATGCAGAAAGGGCATAGAAACAGTAAGATGAGAAAAAAGATCATGGAACAAGAAAAAGTTGAAGAAGAAAGTAGTAGGTGCTGAAAAAACAGGATAGCAGTGAACCGAAAAAAAACTGGTCCGTAACAAAACCAAAACCTATGTTATTTTAACACAAAGAAAGCCAACCTAACCTTTAGCTCGGGCCCTCACATTGTCCCCCTGGGAGCGCTAATTCCCATAGATACAATATTTGTATCCCCCTGAGGGGAGTCAATCGTGTAAAACTATCCCAAAAAGTTAGTTGAACATGATCACGGTATTAATAGATGCATAATTCGATATGTCGGCAGTCGCCACACCTTAAGGAGACCGTCTGGGTAGAAATCAGGATATGTGTTGATTTTCTGTTTTTATATGCATCTTATAGAGGATTTTCTTGCGCTTCCATTGGTACTTTCCGTTTACGTCTGCTCCGAATAGTGCGCCCACCAGAGGGGGGGAAAGCGATGGGGGTGGAGTGACCTTGAACCCTCCCCCCCCTCATTATTGGGAGTCAATTGAGCGTTTCTCTGCGGGAATGGCATTATAGTTCGTTCATGGGCTACTCAAAGTGGTTCCATTATTCAAACGAAACATTCTAAGGCTGAATAAATATTTTTTATGAAATTTTGACAATTTCAGAATTTAGCTGTTCTGCCGTATCTATGATACCGCAGCTTTCCTTCATAGCTCGATGACAGCTGCAGTATCATAGCTACAGCAGTGGTGAGCACACCAATCCAAAGGGCTTGAAAAGAGCTATAAAACAAAGGAGTTGAATAGACAAAAAAACGTATTTTCGTGGAAAAAAATTAAAAATTAAAAATTTTTTTTTTGTCAAGAATTACACCCATTCCCTTTTGTTGTTTATTTTTTCCCAGAGTTACAGAGCTACAGCAATGTAAATTATATCAATCAAAAGGGCTTGAAAAGAGCTACAAACGCTCAAGAGTTCATTGTAGAAAACCCTGTAGTTCAAAAGATAAAAAGAAAATTTTTTTTTTGTGAAAAAACACGTTTTTCTGGAAACTTGATATTGGTTTTCTCAAATCTATCTCCTTCCACAATTTTAGAGCTACAAGAATGGTTTATATACCATTTGATAGAGCTTAGCAAGGTGTATCCATATGCAATAGCGTTTTTTGATACATTTATTGTTTCGAAAATTACACCACATGAAAAAAGAAATGAAAAATACATAATTTTTTTTTTTCAATTCCCAAAATCCACAAAAAAAAGTTATCAAAATTCCCTATTGCATATGGTTATATAGACATATAAGCAATCTAAAAACGAAATACTGGTTCTGTAACTTCAAAATTGTAGAAGGAGATAGATTTTACATAACCCCCTTATTTTATCATATTTAAAAAAAAAAAAAAAAAAGTGCAGCTACAGAAATTTTGTCGAAATAACAAATGATCTATGCATCATTTCACACCTACTGTGACAATTTCAGAGAAATCCATCCATAAATAACAGACTTTTTTTTTTACCCAGACGGTACCCTTAAACTAGAATGACTCTTGCAGATAGAAAAGCGATAGTAAATATGCCATGCAAAATATCTTAATCACAAAGTTCAGAACAAACAGTGCAGAATGCATCTTGGTTTAACCCATCGCAGAAAACGTGTTAAACTTTAACCCTGGTAGTTGAGGAAAAACTCATGTTAAGGAGTAATTTTTTTTTTAAATTAGGATCGAATTTTAAATTATTTCTGTTTCATGACAAGTGTACCCATGTTTTGAAACTGTTTTACTCTCGTTCATGCGCGTGTTATGAGGAAATCAGTAAATAAGGCAAAATTCTTGCATTTTTATACAAAACAGCTCCTCTCTATTGACCCGCACCTCATCTGAGTTGGACGCCACTATGGAGCAAGACTCGAGAACTCGGACCACCAGCATTCCATGCCTCCTATCTATCTGGGGTACTTTGTTTTAGACTTTCTTAGCTATTACGGGAAAATAATCATTGGAGAAAATCATGTACCTTCAAATAGCCAGCTGTGGAACCGATACCTAAAAGAGAGGTCGGCTTAGAGGTGAAGGCTTTGAAGTAATGTCGTTATTTTTTTCTGGTTTGTCTTTAATAACTGCGAAGACTCAGCACTGACAACAATTATGCCACGTATTACAAATCATCGATACGTATGACTAACTTGGGATGACTTCAATGGACGTAAAATAACATTATTCCTATTTGTACGCAACTTTTACGTTCGTCACGCAACATCCAAATAAGTAATACTGTGCATTGCTTTTAGTAAGATACAGGAAAAATTCGATGAATACCGAGAACAATATTACAATTTATTGTTACGTGATTGAAAGGTGTGCTCAACCAAAGATGTTTACTTGTAGCTGTTGCAGCGAAAATGTGACTGCTGCACTACCAGTGTACACCAGGAGGAACAAAAAGATGTGAACCACTGCTTTGATCGAACCCGGTATCAAAGACTGGTATTTATAGACTGTTTTCAACCAGCCACACATTGAGAAAACACACCGAAGTATGTCGGCGAAGAATATGGTTGCGCTACTATACCGCCTTCATTTAACAATTCTGCTCTAAATGCGACTGGCCGGACGCAGGAAACCATTAAGTAATTGCATACATACACTGCCCGAAGCCCAAATCAAACAATAGTTGCCTTGAACTGCTCCAAAGGCCCCGAGAGGTCTCGCCTTTCCTTATGGGTCTCGGCTACTGGTCGGTTTGCCCACAGTTCAGTGGGCACCAATCCCTTTCACAGTGGAAGTTTTGACGCAAGTTTGAGTACCACTAGCAAAAAATTGAGGAATGATGAAATGTAGGAAACTGACTAACTTGTTTGAGCCTGTTTTGGAGGAAGGAATTGAAAAGGCTTAGTTGCGATATTTTCTAGTTTTTTTGTATGATGCAAGAAGCTGCATCCGCATTCTTTATGTAGAGTAATGAGTTTATTTTTAGAATAATTCTAACTATTCCCCATTCGTGATACTGAATGAAATTCAACATACGTAAGCTGCAGTCCGATCGAAAATATATGGTATACGAAAAAAAATATGATATTCACGGGCCTTTGAAAGATCATCCGTCCGTGTGCATGACCACGTCGAAATAGTGGTGTTCAATAAATTAGTTACTTTATTTTACGCTGAATCATTTATAAATCATTACCAAAAGAGAAAGTCTTGGGCTATAAAATTTTGTTTAGTTCAGAGACTAATAAATGACATCACGCAACGCAAAAGGACACTCGGTAACCTTCAATAGGCATGAGATAACTTGGACCTCCTTAAAATAAACTAAAACTTGCCAAAAGGCTCTTGTCCGCTGCACGAGTTGCCGTAAAAACGCACCCGACAAGGCGAGTGTCCCAGAAACCCTAACGCAAAAACAGCAGAGCCCTCTATTCATAACAGCCCTAAAACCGTACGAGCGAGAGAAATAAATCGCTTCTTCGGTATAACTCGTGTCGTAAACTGCTAGCTACACGCTTCACGGAACTCGGAGAATGTCTCTTTACAGACTCTTGTCATCACCGTTACACTTTGCAGTACGCAGCTAATAACTCATTATTTAAAAGCATCTAAAAGTTACTAACTCTAATGACAAGGGTGAAAAAAGAGAGCAAGTAATAATTCAGTTACCAATATCATGACCCAAAGTAAAACTGCTGATTCGGGCATCGTCAACAAATTACAGACGAAATCAAAATACGCTGGGGGTGACGACGCCTCATTTCGTCAGCGCTGGAGGGAATAAATTACTCGAGCTATCTCTTCCCGACGCCCCCAGCGCTACAGATCAGACACTTCTGCTCAGGGCTAATTTATGCATTTGATTCTAATCCGGAGACGGTGGAATGACGCAGGCACCCTATCAATTTTAAAAGGGTGGGGAACGGGCCACGCCTCCGAGACTAACGTGAGCATATGGGGGTATTGATAGACTGAGAAAACATGAGATATGAGAGTTTAAAATCGCCTTATTTGTGACGTACCTCACGCGTGCAAATAGAGCGTGTTAAACTTTCTATTCAAGTCGAGAAGAGGGTCTATAAAACACTGTGGCATTGTTATAATATCGTACAACAATAAAAATGCTTACCACGTTTACGGGATCGGGTTGACTTGCAATGCCAATCGTTTGCGGATAATTAACAATTAATAATGCAAACGTCCATAAAGTTTGATGGGCTCTTGGCTTCTGGCATGTTATAAGAAAACAGTAAACTAGTACTGTGAGGCCTCAGTTAAATATGTTATAAAGCAGTAAGTGGAAAGTGAAATTTAAGGTTTTCTCGATAAAGTCACCCCAAAAAATAGCAGCGAAATATTTTTATCACCTGAATATCTTTTGGACGAGCAGCAGACTTTTCTTAGAGCAGCCAACTTTCCAAGCGCAATAAACGTATCACCATTCGAAACTTTTTGATCCTTAGGTGCGGAGTCAGCATTTCTTCTGGCTGTTTGGACTTGATGACGGAAAAAAAGACTCTCAGAATCATTTGGAATTCGTATTTCAATAGGACCTAATCATTACATCATAAGAAATTAGACCTATCGTGTTTTCTAACTACTCTATGTCTTTAAAATTCAAAAACACACAGGAAGCTAAACATTGTCATGTACTGCAAGAGGTCGCATACTGGGCTTCGATGTAATAAAAATAGGCATTTGAATTATTGCATATACATCGATGACCAACGAGGAAGCAATGATTATACATCGTCGATTATAGCAGCGAAATTTAAGAAAAGTCTGGCATCCTATAGGCATTTCACCCAGCGCTACTTGAATATTGTGCTCGGTATAACGGTCGACTTTGATGTGAACTGCTTTTTTAAGAAATATCATTTATTGAATGAGAAAATTATAAACTCGTGTAGTCAATTCGTCTGTAAGTCGAATAAGCAATTCTGCATTACGCAATAGAGTATGAAAAAGTTCAAAATATATATTTTTGAACCAGAAATATATACTCAAACGATGGAACTAAAGACCTTATTTTATTATTTTTGAGAGTGCTTAACGTTGTTGTATTATTACACTTCAGAACATTCATGCAATATAATTCAGTGTGGAGGTTTTTAGGCGTTCAATTATTCACGGAATCATTTTTGAAAACTTTTACATAGCAAGAAAATATCGGACGCTCAATTTTAAAACTGAGAAATAATTTTTTTTTTCATTCTTACCTTTAAGAAGCAACTTAAAAGTTCCATACACTCGGGTTAATGCCACTCATCTGAAATATATATACATTTGCAAATGATTAAATATGATTTGAACTGAAATGACCAATTAAGTTTTGATTCGAAATGCAGTCTTTTCGAATATGATACGCTGAATCTTTTTGCGCACAAATTTTTAATGCTTTTAAGCAAAAAGTCTTCCTGCGCATATTATTTGCTTAGTCTACCAAATAACTTGTAGGTTCAATTTATGTAAGAAAACTTTTGTTATCACAATGACGAAAAGTATTCAAAACCGAAGCAAAACGCTTTTTCAAACTCAGAACTTATGACTATACCATGGGGAATATCGGCGACAAAATAATAATCATTTGTTTGTAAAAAAAAGTCACTTTCAAGCACTGGTCCTAGCTAGAACCACTCCCCGTTCTTCTTAAAAGTGGACGCCACACTCTAGTGCAGAGATGTAAATGCATTACTGCGAGCGAGACTGAACCAAAGAAATTGAATTAATTACTCCTATAATGCGAACTAAGTGATGCTCTCCAGGTATTTCTTTCTCTGAGGCGGTTATTTTTGGTGAACAAATTTCAATTCATCGTTCCGTTCTTAGAGAAGGGTCGTTAAGATGGATTTTCTGCGACTTGAATCCCAAGAGTGGAAGTGAGTGACTGAAGAGGAAGCCCATTGAGTTCATCCTCTGACCTCTTCCAAATTATTTCTGTTTGCTGTCACCAGAGAGCGGCGTTTGGATTAAAACCCCACGGTCACTGAACAGGAATCAAACATGGGTCTTTCTTCTCCAAATTTTGATGCCTAACACCTGCGCCATGGAGGAGACCGAATAAAAATGCTATTGTGTATTCATCTCTCGTAGAAACAAAACTATGGTAGCAATATTTCCCACACTCGTTACTCACTCAAAAATATTATATGGTGAAATTGTTTTTGTACTCCTCACGTAAAAATTTCATTTCTCTTCATACCTGAAATTTGTCTGCTCATCCAATACATTATCCTAACAACGTAAAACGTACAAGATAGTCTCAAAACTTGCAAATGCGTTCTAAATTTGATGTATATTTGTTGCACAGTAAGTGCCACTATTAGAAGTGGCGATGTGTATATCCAAGGAAAGAAACAATTCAGCATTCACAGAATATTAATATGAGAAATACGGTGCATTGGCCAGATTCTAATGCATTCAAAAAAGAACGTGAAAGTAAGCCAGAAATTTGAGCTACATAAAAAGATACCGTACATAATTCGAAGAATCGCGTACATAATTCGAAGACATGACGCACCTAGTCAACTCCATTGATTCTCTCAAGCTCAAAGCAGAACTTGTCCGAAGCACAAGTATGCAGGGGTTTATTATTTAGCGGAAGGTTCGTCATTTTCAATGGGAGTCTCCGTTAATTAGTGTTTTAAAACTCGCGGGAAAGTACGCAAGACACAAGGTGCGTTGCATACTCCTCTCTTCGAACACTAAACTCTTTTGGTCTGTGCAACTGTGTCAACCTAAATATGGAATGATCACAGCTAACACGATGCAAGTATGCTTCAATCAAGCATGTCAGAACACAAAACATGATGATCACAGTCTGTCAACAGCGCTAGCAATAAAACAGTGAGAATCAGATCCGAAAAATACGTTCAATTATCCATGGAGGCAAGGTACATAAAACATCGGCAAGCGACGAGATTGACGTCATTTCCATAAACTGCAGGAGAAGGCGACGACAGGAAGACGAATGTCTCAATCCGTTGACCGAACAAACGAAAAATCACTTTCAACTTGAATCGACAACGGGATGTTGTCGAACGCCGCAGAAATGTTGAAGACTGAAAGGCAAGAAATGTTCCTGTAAATTCTTTTGTAATGCTCAATCGCCAGAAATTTTCACGCTGTCATTTAATTTAAAGGACTTGCTTAAAAATTTAAAAATACAGATGTTTTGAAAATACAGATATGGAAAACGAAATTCCATTGAAAAACACAAATATTTACGAACATAACTTAATTCTTCACTAAATGAGAGTGTGAACCGAAGCACTTATTATTATCATCAATCTCGTCAGCTGCTGCAAAATGCCTCCATAATTTCCGGTATAGCATCACCTACCAAAGCCCCACCTCCTTTCTGGTTCAGAATCGGGCGACGCAAAACTCAATGCTAAAATTTAACTATACAGGTAATCTGAGTGTGATCCAGATAATAAAATCTCTTAGTTAATGACTCTAGTCACAACAGAGACGTTCTCAAGAAAGCGACGAAAAAGGACCATTTAGATGAGCTGTAAAAACAAGGGACTCAATGCTCTTAGTGTATTCCCACACAGGATGCTCCGCACTTTGCAACAGCAAGTTTGGAAGGAAGAGACAACAAACCCTAAATAAGGTACAGAAACTGAAAGAGACAAAATGGGCACGGAAGCCAGAAGTCCCGAAGGCACATCTATAGCTGAGATAATCCAACAGTATCGCCTCTGGGAGTCCACGCTACAAAAGATAGACAATCCCAACTAACCTTGACCTATAGCCAATCCGAAGCCCCCTGATGGAAATTCGATGCACTAATGGAGAAATAAATTCACATCTTGAGCTAACAAAACACGGTATAACCTCGCGCTGCAGAACGGTCACACGAGTAGTCTCAGCTTAGCGTTCTTTGGGATGAGATGCCGTGCTACGCAGCGGCCAGTTCTGTTTGGCCGAGTCTGGCTACTGGCCGGCCGTGGGACAGCTTTTACGATCGCAGCAATAGCGCTTGAGCTGCGCCTGATATTGAAAAATCCCCGCTCCAAAACCCCGTAAGGGGTTGGACCTTGTGAGCAAAAAATATATAAATTCTCCGCGTGCGAGTGTTTTACATGTTTACACGAAAGATTGGTCTAAAAATTCATTGGAAATTTTCGGAAAACATGGAGGAAAGTAATCAAAATTTTCATCTATGGGGCCACTCCATAAGAACCTAAGTTTAAATTAATTATTTAAAAAGAGAGCGCCAAACTGTATATTAAAAACCGAAGTACTTAAGCTTTAGCAAGTTCAAATGAAGTGCTACCTGGAATAAACGACACAAATTTTGAAAACCTGAGCTGATATGTTTAGTGATGGAGGATCAGACACATGAATGAGAAAGAAAAATATTTTGAACATAGAGCAGCGCGATGACAGCGCACGGCTTTCCAAGATAAACTATTACGAGGAGAAAGAATGTGCGAAAGCCTAGAGAGAAGTAGAGTCTTCCAAGGAGAGATTTTGATACAACTTACGTGGTCGTAGATGCACTGCTGGCAGTGTCAAATTCACTCAGATGAACCTACGCAACCAGATACAGTGCAGCGTGGACGTAAATGCTTCGAAAACCCGGTCCGAAGACGCACCCCAAGCGTATACGTACATGCATGCTGTACGAAGCATGCACCCCGAGGACAAACTCGGTTCACAAATTAGTCAAGATTCCTTCACAAAAAATTAGTTAGAAGTAAACTTGGCATCCGACCTCGAATTCGCGTTGGAGAACCCCGAAGCAACCCAAAAGATGGTTGGAGAAGCCAAACACGAGAAGCAGCGCCAACTACGACATATTTCTATTACAATACAAGCTTAACTCAATAAATGATACGCTTTAACTACAGGCTGTTGTCACTTTCACAGGTACCTCATACCTAGGACTAATTAGAAGACTGTAACAAAGCTTCGATCGGTTTGCCACCTTTTTTTGAATTGAGAATAGTAAAATATGAGCGTACCACTGTGACGACTAAATTACGCATGATGCTATTTAAATCAATGAATATTTTTTGCTCTTGTATATCTCAAGCCAATCTTTATAATAAATGGCCTTTGAAAAGTAAGTAAGCTCAGATGTATAATGCAAAGAATTAACGACTTCATACTAGTTGTTTTGCTGCTTGGATTCCAGGAGGGGATATAACAATTTTAGCTGCCAGATCATTCGGAAACATTTCTGGAGATGATGTGGTAGATGAAAGCAGGACCGCAAAGTTGTTTTCACGTTTCAAACGAATAATGATATCAGAAGAGATGGACGCTGAGCCGTAAGAAATTCTTATCTGATGAAATGTAGGCTACCGCTGATGAAAATTCAGTCATTTTAACAGGAGAAATGAGCGGGAGGCTGAACATGTTCCATCAACTATTTCGAAGGAAATGGGATGGCTTGGTAAATTTTAAATTGAATTCTACAATGCCAAAGAATAGCTGCAAACAAATTCGTTTCTAAAGATCTGAGCATGTCATTATAGAGGTGAGAAGCGGACCCACTACAGTAATTTTAATAGCTAGACAGCTGTTCAGCAGTAACTAATAGCTTGCTGAAAACCTCAAAGCTGACTGCATATGAAGAAAATGTATCGAAAGTTTTGTGGAACAAGAAGAACTTTATCTACCACGAACTATTAGGAACAACGTCTATTGATGCTGACTACTAGCTACCGAGACCCTGGAAAGTAAGGTTGAAGTGAATGCGGTTTTCGTAGGCGTATTTAAAGGAGTGGTCCTATAAAACCAAGTTGGACCCCGCACTGCAAAAGTAAAACGGTATCCTTCACCCACAATGTTTTGCTCTCCCTGCTGTAGGAGACTACCACGTTTTATACACTTGTAATGTCATCTACGTAGTACGACTTCAGGTTACTTCTAAGGTTTGAGTTGGAATGTTGCTCTATTTTGAGCCTTATCGGGATAAATTTCATGAATAGTTTCAACGTATCTAACATACGAAATGATATCGTCGCTATGAAATACATCAATGTTAGAAACTATAAAAAATTTGGGAGGCATTTTTGCGTAAATTTTTTATCACAAAGCGAATTAAACAAGTACACGGGTTAGGATTGTCTTTACAATTAATAAGTAGAAGCATCATTACTGGGACATCGTAATCAACAGTAATTGATCATCATTTACCTGTACTATTGTTTTATCTTTTCAGTGTTGATAATGACCAGTGAAAATGGTCGAAACGTTCACTTTCATGAATTGTCTTTCTTTTATAAGAAATGGTTTTAAGAAGCGTGGCTTTAGTCTTCCTTTTTATAGTTAAACTTTCCAAAGATTGGAACCTTAACATTTTTAATTAACAGAAAATTTCAACTGAACTCGTGACCCCAAAGCTCTCACGCTGCTTCGTTCATTTTTACCAGTACAATGCACGTACCGCACTTCAAGAATTGTGTACAGTGTATCATAAACAAAATTTACTGTCATTGTTACTACATTGAAATGTTAGTATGAGATTATTGCTAGATCTAATCACCACCTGCTAAAACGGGTTGTGTCGTATAAGTGCAACGATAAATTTCATTTTTGGACAATATTGAAAGTTCGATTGACACACAAAGCCCCTCAAAAAGGTGTGTGGGGGTATATGATAAACGTAGCCTATTTGCGCCTAACGACGCCTTATGCAGTCTTCAAACACTTTAGCTATTATTTAATCATTACCATCTGTTCAGTGATACCTTTTCCATGAGAAAAGAGTCCCCTAAAGGGCTATCACGACATGCCGCGGAACATTTTTTATTTATTATTGAAGTGAACGAGGGTTTCACATTCCGCATTGTATTTATCCACCAAATTGGAGCCAACTTATAGCAGCTGCAGGCATAGAATTATCATAACGTGTCGAGGTGCATGGCGTAAACTTGGTAAGTGCAACCGGCACTCGAGTCCAGTGTAAAAACATAAGCTAGGAGATTAAAAGGACCTTTTAACTCAGCCCTAACTGCTTCCTTTGTGTTTATAGCCAGACAGTTGTGAGCGTATCCTGAATTAAACGGGAACATATCGAAGGAAAAATCTCAACGCAAGCATGATAATCTGGAGCGTTCATCTCTTTTGTTCCGTTGAGCTCACTGCCAGTGCTTGCTCGCAGGAAGCAGAGCATTGCGCTCCGCTGCGCCATGTGAGTATATCAGTGAAGCTAAGGAGTGCGACAGAAACGGTGGTCCATGGTTTCTGACTTATGACAAAATTAAAAGCTAATATTTACAACAGAATAATAGCTCCTTTTTATATTATGATCATGGATGTTTCGCGTACATGAAACTTGAGTAAAAACAACAAACAAACAAACATCGGCATCTTTGGGATGCTTTATTTTCAATCAAGCCTGATACATATGATCTTAAGCATTGATTTTTCAAATGTCTTATAACCAACCCTATATATTGGACACCATGACGGTTCCCCCGTAAAGCCGGTACCCATTTCAGACATGTGATGACGCTGTCATCACAAAATGTGTCATTTTGTCATTTTGTGATGGCGCATCACATGGCGCAGTAGCAGAATATACGCGGGTCTGACCGAAAGAATATCATTATAATACTGAATTCCTCTTCACTAACTTCCAATGCGTGTAATTTAGTGTCTCGGTGGATATTTCATTTAAAACATACGTGCTACAATTTTTAGAGTTCATGTTGAACAACTCAATCCCACAATATGTACACTCGTATTTTTCTAACTCCGCAAACGTGAAAATATGACTTCAAAATTTCACCCAATTTGTTTACAATATGGCTCGTTGAAAAGCATACAGGGTGTGTCCTATCTGCTCAGCATATTATTCGCATTTTGTACTTATGTTAATGTTCCAGCATGGTAATGAAGGCTATATTCAGCGTCTGCAAAGTTACGCGAATGTATATCCTCGTGGCTATCAGCCAAAGATCAAAACGCTTCGACTGAAACGTCAGTTTGTTGGTTTAAACGTACCGTTCTTAAGAAAAAATATCGAAGAAAGTATTCATCTGACCAAAATATTAGAGAATAATCATCATCTAAAAGGTAAAAATGGCGCACAACCACGAGCACACGTCGAGTTCCAACGGAAAAAATGCAGTTCAGCAATCGAAGAAAACGGAGCAATATTCATGATTGCCTTTGATTGATGGCTGCATTCTCTTGAATTTCATCGCTGCGGAATTTCAATGAGTCAGAAACGATGATAATGAACCAAGCTTCGAAACGTTTTGTCTCTTTTTGAACGATGAGCAAATCGTCAAGAAGAAAATCTATTTGGGAAAATAAGTTGAATAACATTATACTCCCGCATACATGCACTCAAAGAGAGAAAACAAGGCAACAAAAAAGTATAAATACATATTACTTCATATATTATCCATTCAAATTTCTAGAGAGAAAAACCTAATTCGGACTAATGTAAAAAGTGAGGTTTACAGTTTAGTGCGAAATAATCTGGTAGTGAAACCACTCATGACACGAACCTGCTTTACTACTTCCTGGTCTGAAAACTTGCTAGTCGGGATACACCGACAATTTTGCCCCAGGTCAGAGGAATGGCGAAATACTTATAAGTCTACTCGGAGACAGCAGCTCCTTAGGTTACCGGCTCCCTCTTCTGTAAGCACCATGATGCAAGAACACCTTGGTACAGGTTTCATCATTTTTCTGGCATTATTTACTGTGGGGTTGGATTCATTTGGCAATAGCATGCGTAAGACTAAAACGTTCGCGTGGGTTTTCTGCAAATTTAGTGAAGAACAGATCTGCATGCTGAAGTTCATTGGTTTGTTGAGAAATGTTGGTCATGAAAAAATGAATCGTTGGATGCTGACGTTCGTCGTTAACAATCGAGATGTACATATTATGATTATAATGACCGTCATAAATGGTCACACAAAAAATGTACCTATTATGATAATAATTACGTAACATTTTAACGTCTTGAAATGACGTTGCACAAAAGAGATGAAACCTATTATGATAATAGTGGCGTCACATTGAAACGTCACAAAGTGGCGCTGCACAAAAGAGATATGCCTAATACAATAATTGTCACTGATAGATCATTTATAATGATTGCGTAACTTTGTAACTTCATAAAAATATTTGATGGACGCATAGACCGCTAAGTACATATTGGTAACAAAAAAATATCAGCATCAGATGAAAAAATATTTATACAAAATAAATTGGCGACACAAAAATTATTCCACGCACTCAACGAATACTCTTTATTTTATTTTCGCACTTATAGAAAAAAATTGCTGGAAATTCTCATGAGAAAGATCCAAAGAGAATATGTGATGAATTATATGATTTCAAGCGTATTAGCAATTTGCATCAGCAGTAATAGCATGCTGTGTGTACTTCCTGATCGAAATTTCAGTAATTAAACATAAACATAAACAGTAATGAAGAATCATCTGCACTAAATAAAACCGACTGGTTAGATGCTCTCCCACAAAATAAATTACGAGAAAATACGTTTCGTATAATAACACATCCCGAAAAAAAGGAAATTTTTCACCAACATGCACTTACATTTATTCAAATGGAACCCTAGTTCTAGCGTGTCAGCACACTATAGAACGTGGACGAATTAATCTAGATTAGAAAGTACGGGAAATCATTTGATCGTACCATTCAAAAATTATTGTGATTGCGGGGTCAAAATCTAATATGATACTCCTTTCCATACGTTATTGGTTGCAAAGTGTCTGAACAAGAATGCTTTTCGAGTACAAAGAAATATATAATAGCGAATTGAAAATTTTGGAAAATCGAAAACTATTGATGCTTCATGATCACTTCTGCAACAAACTAACATGAACAGATTTGCCGCTTATCGGAACAGCTTAACGAAGCATCAACTGCTCTAGTAGTTTGAACGCAACAAGCATTGAAAGCTCTTTTGAAATTTTATGGTAGAGCGTAACACCTTTTCTGATAAGACCCTGAGTTTGCGGTGTATAAAATCTCGAGTGTGTTAACGAAGGAAGGGCTGTAGCGAAATGAGCGCTGACGCACCTCCATGACGTACATATTTATTTGAGGGCAGCAACGGCCCTAAAATGGGCTCATGAAATATTCAAGAACCCATCATAATTGCAGGCTCAGCCTTCGATCAATACGCGGCCTTTAAAAGGAAATGATGGACCGAAATCGGGGCATTTCAACACCGCGCTTAGGCTCCAATCAACGGAGGAACGCCGGGAAACAAGATGTCCAAAATATCAAGGACTATTTTGTGGCGGAAATTTTCTGCCGAATCAATTGACGGTCAAACTTTGGGAGAAAATGTTTTAGGAGTTCCTCGGAAGAATTTCTGAAGGAACAGAAATGAACTCCGAGCTTGAATGAACTCAGCAGCGGGAACATGCGAGGTAAATTTAACATTTTTAAATTAAATAAAAGTCATACAACCAGAGGAAAAAATGTTATATTAACAAATATATCGTTCAACATCAAAGATAAATATGATAGTCTACAAGAGAGCATCTAAAGTAAAATGAAAAATATGTACTAACAGGGAGTGTGCAAAATGGATCACAATGTTCACAACTGCTCCAGTACGAAGAAAAAATTTTACGTCTCAATGAGCTGCGTGCAACTGTTTCTTGTGTGAGAGACAGTGCAGCAGCAAAAGGAGGCTCAATAAGCCCTAAATAGAAATATACAAACATAATAAAGGTTTTTACAGGAATTTTTCTATGAGGCGAATAACATACATTCAAAGGTCATCCTGGGATGCAATGATAAATTAATAATATTTAAAAATTTCAAAATAAGTATTCGAACGGTCGCTCGAAAAATTGTGAGCATGTTCATTAGATCCATGAAAAACAAAATCCGTCGTGAAGAACTAACTGAATGCGCAATTTTATCAATACTTTGCTTGGGCATACAAATATGTAAGTGCAGAAAAACGCGCATGTTTTGGGATGCATATCAAACATTACAACTAGAAAAGTGTCGGAAAGAACTAGTGTTGTCTTTTACTTCTACAGATTTATTTTTCAGATCGTTCAGAATTACGTTGCTCATCATTAGTTAAAACTGTGAAAAAACTGTGAAAGATTTGTGGTAAAAATTAAATGGAAAAACGAAAACATTATCGAGACCAGCTCCATCATCAGTTCCGTAAAATACAAAATAGGATCAATACTGCGTAGGAATGAAATCACGAGAGATAATAAATATCATATTTTCTAAACATAGGAGTAAAAAGAAACAAAGTGAAAAAAACAGAAAAAACAACTATGTATTAATCATCTCATGGTGATATGAGCTAGCTTAAAATTGGCTTATCTCAAAAAAATATGCAACGATTCCAAAATCGTATGTTCAAAATCACATAAAGCACTGTCTATCACCGTCAAATCATCACGTATAATTGTATTTATCTTCTCATCATAGCTACGTATTACAAATCCAAATCTTATTTGAATCAGTTCCAATACGGCTTTGGTAATCGAAGTTGGAGACGGTTTACTTAGAGAGTTCTTACCCGAGACACCAGAAGCTTATAACTTCCTAAATGATTAGGCGTAAGCTCACTTTTACCGCAAGTAAAGCGAAAAAATTTATCTCTTCAGCGAGCAAAATTTCACGCATAATTCTAATCAGTTCTGGGCTACTAATGCGATGATCACACGCACTACTCCAAACGAGCGGATGCCTCCAGACAGGCAGTTGCGGGTATACCTCACGGGCTCGCAAAACGAGCGGCATGCATCAGGCAGGGCTGGCGAAGTACGCGTTAAACCCAGTCTAACATTTTCGCCGCCTGCATGCATGTTTTTCGCTGCCCAAGTAATTAAATCGCTTGGGCAGCGAAAAGCATGCATGCTCCGGCGAAAAAGTTAGACTGGGAAAGAACACAGCATGCACAGTGTCCGTACCTGAGCCTAAGTAGCACTCGCAAGTTAGACATTTAAGAGCAAGTAAGCCCTGAGTGCAGGTCTGGCCTATGTTGTCTGCTCTGAATGAATAAAGATCTTACGCTCTAAATTGTCCTGCATCGACTTTAGCAGCTATTGGTCATGCTCCGCTATCGATGTTCAAAATATAAAGGTGTTCACATGAAATTTTAGCGGACGTGTGAATTTTTAATTTTTCTGTTTTTTCTAAAGGATTATGCTACAACATGGTAAATTTTTGCATAATAGTCTTCATACAAGAAATTTTAGCGTTTGTGTTTCTTACATTTTACTTTATTTATACATTCACCACAGTTAAATCCCATTATTCACTTGCTTTTCCACTCGATAAACAATAAATGTTTTTTTACTCTGCACACGCATGATGAGCTTCTGAATGCTAGATAGATATAGAGATAAAGTAAGCAGGAGAAAATGTCGAAGCTAGTATGTTTTATCTACATGTATTTTTTGACTATTTATTCATGTAAATTATCATCATGAATTCATTTTAGTCTACCGTTAGAAACTTGGTAAACTACTGTGGTTATATTGAGAAACAAAATTTTTTCCATTTCCCCAAAATCGATTGCAAAACTTACTAAAACGTACCAACATCATGAAAGTCAGAATTAACACTACAAAGAAGCTCGCTTCGTTTATTCAAAGCCCTTAAAAGAACTATAAAAATGCTTGAAATGGTGGCATAGTAACCTTAAATAAATAGTCATTAATGACTTGAGTTCTGTAACGTTGATTAATTTCAAAATTCAGATTCTAACAAGACATTTTAACACATTTTTAAATTTATTCTTTGCCCCTTATTTCATCATCAGGATTTCAAGAAGCAAAACATTCATATGTATCAACAATTTAATTTTGAAACTTTCTCATCCACAACGTAGCGGCAGCGTGTTTTGAATGGGTAAATTTATCTCGAATTCGAACGAATTACTAACTGGAGCAAATCGCGGGTACACTGACCCAAGGCTCCGCCCCACCACCCTGCTGCGCCCCACCATCCTGCAGCACACAAGTCAGTGAATCAGCTCAAGTTGAACATTCAATGGAACCAACTTGTACACCAGTCACGGCAGCGTTCCGCGAGAGAAGTCTGAGCATATTTTGCAAAGAAATCGTAACTTTCGCACACATTCGTCTGGAAATTTAGGCGAAACTCAGGGAACGGAACGGTCGTTCACCCTACAAGGCAATGGATGACGCCGATGCGAATGGCAATCGTGACCACCAACAAAAGAGGGAGTTGTCACAGCGAATACGGCGTCGCAATATTGCGTTCGGGCCAGAAACGGAGATCCCGCCTGTGATCTTGAAGAACGAAAGAGACCCTCAAAATACTGCGATTTAAGAGCCGCAGAAAACCAAAAAAATGCGAAGCATTTGCGAGTGGCCCTCAAATTGAACATAAATTGGAATTCTTATTATCAGTAATACTTGTCATCGAACCTACAGCTCAGAAAAAATTATTTGATATTTACAAAACCAATACATACGATATGAACAACGATACACAACATAGATTCTGATGTAGATGAGATGCTGTAGTATAACCAAGGGGGATTCGTAAACATTTGGAGGCGCAGCATCTACCCAAATGCCAGTGGGGAACTCGATCTCTTCACTACTGCTGCACTCGCTGAGAGTAGAACGCTGAAAGGCAGTAGTGACCATACGTTGGTAGACCGTGCGTCCCGTACTCGTAACCCCAATCGAAACACGGTTGAACAGAATTGAGTATGTCATCAGGAACGAGCCGAGTACTCATTCTGGGGTTGCTATCTACGTCCCATGCCGATGAGCATTAGCCAATCAAAATCCAGTGTAGAAGAAACGGAGAAATAACAGTTATCAGTCATATTTACAGTCCTCATTCTTCATGCACGAACACATAATGAGGTCAGTGTCTTACACTCACAGTAAAAATACACTAAAGTTTTAAACCTATAGTGGGAGGGAAACAGGAGTTCAAAGGAACCTTTGTTCCCAGTATAGTACTCATTTCCAAAAAGGTTTATTAAATTTTAAAAATGGGTTAATCGACTAACCTGCGCTATTTTTTAAGGTTTATGCACCTCATTAAAAGACTGCAATTTCAAGATGTTAAATAACGGATGAATGATAAAAACAATTATCCTTGTATCAGCGGAGCTGATGAAAACAGCTTAACATAATAGCTGATGGAGAGTTTAGAGGGATGAAGTCTACGGACATTACTCCAAAGGCTTAACTTCTGGAAAATCAAATGTTTCCACTTGAAAGTGGTCATAATTTAAACTCAATCGAAGTAACGCTAGTCGATGAAATTAAAATTTAAATAAAAACATATTTTTCTTGGCAGATTCCAATTTCGTTTCTCTTCCAGTTTCAGGTTAGCACCACGAGGTGGATAAAGTAGATGTAGAAACTCACAACACATTCGGGCTTTGCCATTAAGTTCTTCTGATTCTGAAAGGAAGCTAACGAGCTATCTGGAATGATCGAACAATTTTGAAGCTAACGTAATTTTGAGCTTGAAAAAGCTTCTTTTGATTTCTAAAATGAAATAAGGGGAGAAATTTACGAACTTCATGAATTTATTTGTAACAGTAAAACACGTTCAAAAAGTTATTTGAAATATTTTGCACAGGGATAATTGACTCATAGAAAAAATGCAACAAACTAAATTAAATTATTATCATATAAGAACGTTTCAGCCCTCCGTTACCACGACAAAGAGGTTCCAAGAGAAGAAGGATGAAGGCACCATTTAGTATAACTTATATACAAAGAGGGAAGACGACCTAATGCTCTGGCAACCCGTATTAGAATATTCAAGGGATTTAATATTCCCTGCTTGCTAAATATAGCTTATTCCCCCGATTGAAACTGAGCAATAAAGTATTTTTCTCCTTAACCCCTCACCCAACTCTAAACGATCCGAAGTGATTTGATTTATTTACGATGATACGCTCGTTGATACGGAACTGCAATGGGGCCATATTCTTGTCAGCTACAACAAGCACTTCATCAATGAGACAAGATGAACCAAATGCAATAGCTGGGGTGAATTTCTCGAAGGGCATTTACAGGGAGAACTGCTGCAGCAGGGCTCCTAAAGCTTAAGATGCTTCTTGTAGTGAGAGCTTATTAAAAGCAAAGGAATAGACTTGCAGAGCAGTTACCTGTATGATGAAGAGTAGAATAATTAAACCAGTACCACTGAATGTCATCCATATTTAAATGAAATACGAATAACAGAAAACCAATGCCATTTAGAACTATATAAAGCTGAAATGTCAGCTTAGATGATTCTGGAAATGATATTCTTGAAATGTGAAAGCCACTTTGGGTGCAAAAATTCTGGAAGCGGCACGGTAGGAGTTTTCACGCCTCAAATTGTTGTTTTAACTTATCAATGCGCATATCGAAAAATAAATGTTTCACGAAAATAAGAAAAATATTTGTCGCTACGTGACACGTCGGCATCGCCTAAACGAAAAAAAGAACATAACACACCAACGATTACAGACACCGTCAGTATAACCACACTTTAGTGTAGCACAAGAATTTTAACATCCCCAAGAAGACGTATTCTAGTTGAGCTCATCCTCATGGAAAGCACCCTCTCAGAGCGATGCATAAACAGTAACTGCATCACCGCCATAAAGGCAGCACAGGGATGATTTTGCTCATATCGCCAGCTTTATAATCCTTTACATTGACCTCGGTCGCAGTAATTACAGCCATCATTGCAATGGAGTGCGTCGCCACTCATTTACTTGCGCGCCCGGCTACGAACTTTACTCGCTGGAATCATAAAATTATTATTTTCCCTTTTTAGAAATTCTTTGAGCTACTTTCCATCTATTCCTGATGGTATTTTCTTATAATTAGAAATAAGCTGCATGAATTTATATTAGCACTAAGACTAGTTAATTAGTACATGACGCAAAAACATAAGGTTTTCAGAGATATAACTAAGTTACTTTTGTAAATTTCACTGGAGAAAAGCTATCTCAACTGAACTGTTGACAGGCGCATTCAACTTCTTATATATTGTTGCGTGTTCAATTTATTTTAAAAATTATTTTTTTCAATTTTAAGAATGAGCTCAATCAACTTCACAACATCCGTACACTCAAATTTTGGCATCCAATGTACTGGTATCTTCTATATTCAAAACTTGTAACATTTTCAGCCTCTGATAAGTTTTGCTTCTGGCATTGAGTTCAGTTCTGACACGTCTGAAGAACATTGACGTTAACGCAAGTTTCCTTCAGCTACAATTTGCTTTACGGACTAATGGCACCAACTGCTTGGTGGTAGATTTAAAAGTAAATTATGTCACGCCGTTCACTACGGGCAGCCAAGGAACTAGAAGCTACTTAAAAATTACCCGCAATTTATTCAATTGACACAAAACAAGCTCACAGTAAATGAATACATTTCAATATAAGCGTTTAAAATTACATGTAACATTGATACACACTTCCACAGCCCATAGTTGCCAATATTCACCCGACACGAATTCAAGATCTGAATATCGTAAAACCAGTGAAGCATACTACTTTTCGAAGCCTTTCTCTTAAAAAGCGAGCGCGTCTAAAATCTATCGAAAAAACTAACAATTTTTGGTACATATATAATATGAGTGACTCCAGTATTTTGCTGGCAACATACTTCCATGAGCAGAGTAAAGTGAAAGTCGTACAAGTTAATTTATGCTAGAAAGGGTTAAAACTCATGGAAGTTGACAACCATTTAAGCGTATTCAAATCTATCAGAGTTGAAGTAGGAGTAATTACTCGTACGTTCTCTATGAAACGAAATAAAAATGGGATGATTTTTACTATGTTATATTCTTACAGTGATTAACATTTTTCTCACTTTACGATCGCCACCTCTAAAGCATTACAACATTTTGACAGTGTTTTATCTCAGATAAAGTGGATCCTTATTTTTAGTCTTTATTGATTCAAAGTAATGAGCGATTTTACGAACGCCATAGCAAGTGTTTGGTGATCGAACACTCAGTAAAACTAAAACCCGTTAACTATCGCGCAAGTTCACATTCTGAAAGTTTCCAAAATTTGTTTCTCCATTGCAATACATAGATGACCGCCAGTATGGCCGACAGATTCAGTTTCAGGACTTCTGTGATTCAGATAATTCTAATCAGTTACACACACTAAGCGATGTAAGCAAACCTAGCTTGTCTTAATTATTGTTAAGATTTTATCATTACGATCAAGGTTTAAACTCCGTTCCCTTACAATTAAAAAAAAACTTGATGAAATTCAAGTCTGAATGACACCGCAAGGGCACAAAATTTGGATGTCCGGTTGACGCAGCTCGCCACTCTCGCCAAAGAAGGCGTGAACATCTCGATGAGACAAAAAATTGAAATAAAAACAAAAATTTAAAGACAAACACTCGAGAATGAAGTCGGCTGAAGAGTATGCTGCATGGCTTTGCGGTGTAAGAGACAGAGAAGTGAAGAATGAATTCCATCTGATTAGATCAGATCAGTTAGCTTAATCTCTTAAGCGGAAGGAAGAAAGTACCGTTTATTATAGAATTAACCAAACGGGAAATCTATGCACAAGAGCCACTTAAGATCCCAGACCATAAAAACAACAAATTAGGAAGAAATTTACAACACTAGATGCTAGTTGAAGAAAAAAGTGATGGGTGCCAAAAAAGAGGACAGCAGTGACCCATCAAAGACCTCTCCAAAAAAAAAAGACCGATACCAGTTCTACAAAAGGAAGGCTTACCTAACCTTTAGCTTGGGACCTGACTAGTGAAGAATAAAAGATAAGGCCTTTGTAACTACAAATCTGAACGCACAACAGATTCTGGCAACAAGTGATACCGATTCTGTGATGAGTAGCTATAGGGTTTCCACTGATCGAGAAGAGCTGGTTTCAAGGTGCCCTGACGATGATAGACACCATCTGCATACCCCACTGAGCGTAGCTAGACTATTCTACGCAAGCTTGGTGAACGCTAAGTTGCCAAGATCCAGTGGAAAACAACCTTCTTGAAAGCACCCATCGTTGAAGGAACTACCTTCAACGTACTAAGAATAAAATAAATACGACTTCCCCGAAAAAGATAATACCAAACGAAACATTTACACCGAATCATCGGCTTTATGTACAAGAATTCACAGCAGTTGAATGGCAACACAAAAAAAGATTAAATCTTATCTTCGGCCGTTCAATTGTTCAAGGAGGCTTGAGAAAACGCGGGTACACAGTAAACTCAGCTAAAATACAAGAGAACTGATTCCATAACTGCATTTATCATACTATTGGGAGTGAGTTTACGCTTTCAAAGATTTAAAAATATTATTAGGAAGGGGAAGAAATTGCCCAATTGATTTATAAATGAACACAAAAACAGACACTTCGATCAACACCCGAGATACGTAAACGCCCCCGAGTTCTCAAATCTCTCGATTTGAGAACTCTGTTCCAGACCACAAACAAAAAACAAGTGATCTGGAGGTAATTCACATTCAGGCTAGGGAAATTCTGCCGTGTTTTTTGTTCGAGAGAAACAGTTCTTATCGCAAACTGTAGCTGATTTTTTCTTTGTCAGAATTACCGGAGAAAAACTTCTAGTTCATTTGAAAAAAAAAGATCGCACCAACGTTAAAATAACACAACGTTCGTGGAAATGTGAGCAGACCCCTACTGATCATAGGAAATGAAATTTCAAAATCAATACAGTGAGCGAGTTAACAGGAAAGTCTCGTGGAAGGTTTATTTCCACTTCCTAGATTCGGACCCCAAGCAAATCATGTTTTTCAGCTCGCGGTGAAAGCTACTCTTCGAAACTACCTAAAGTTTTAGCCGGCTTGAGTGAAGGGAAAACTAGGGATTACTGAACGAGCGTCCAACACTCTTCTAATCAAAATTCATACTAACTCTGAATGGAAGTTTTACAAATTGAAAGAAAAATCATGTGGAAACTCAAACTAAACTATCAACATTTTAATCTGCGGTTTCAGAGCCTGCAAACCTAATACCTGAACAGTTTAAGCGACAGAAATAACTTTAAAGAAAGTGCGTTAGGTTGAACTGACAACAAATTTTCAACACAAAACTAGCATGAATAGAAAAGTACATCTGTGTGGGTGGTTTTATATCTGCAAAAATGACAGATTTAAAATGATAGACTAAAACTTTTTGAATGGCAGCATTACATTACGTTGGCTTGACAACGAATTTCCAGCATGAAACTAACATGAATGTAAAAAACACACCTGCGGAGTTTTATATACACACAAATATATTTATATACTTACATACACATAGATTTAATTAAAACCTTGCACATTGTACGGAATTTTTAAATTTAAATCATTATAGAAAAGCGCTACAAAATTGACGTTGAAGGTACAAGTGAAAACATTCCGAGTGGAAAAAAGAACCCCGCGCACAAAGCCAGTTGCACGGGAGGTCTGGCTACAAAATTGCCAGGCAAGGACACAAAAGAGGCAGAATGCAGAGAACACCAATCAGTCACTCGGATTGCGTCCAGCGGGCGCAATTGGAGAGCGAGGAACAACATGGCCTGGTCCCCTCAACAGCGGTCAACTGGATCTTAACACGATGACTACGTTTGCCGGTTACTACGGTTGATTTGTTTAGGTTGGAAGAAGCAAAATTGAAGCAAAATTGAAAACCCGTCTTTAGTGCTCGATTATACTTTTTCTTTCCTTTTGGAGCGTGATGAATATAGTTCCATTACAATATTTTAACTTGTAAGCTATAACCTATCATAAATGAAGGTAGGGAAACAATTGAAATGCCATTCATTTATACCATTCACACCAGTACATAAATGAACAATTTACGTGGTGATACATATACGTAACAATGCGTGGTCAACTTGTTAACGATGCAGGCAACATTCACGCACGTACATATTATAACTCAAAATCCGCTTATAAAGAAGTACTTCACACTTTTACTTCTTGAATTTTTCATGAGGACTGCTGTTGTTAAAATTCAGAGACAATATGATCATATATATTAGTCCCATATTATTCCAGAGAATAAAATAAAATGATTCCAATGAGTTAAACCGATAGAGTAGAATCTCCTGAAATTTCTGTAGTCAAATGATTTATGTTATGTGGTAATTGTTCATTTTTACCGTTAATAGCACCTAAATTAATGAAAGTACTTTATGAAGGCACGGTATGGAATGAGGATATTATCCAAAATACCGTTGAACTCATTCTGAAAGATATACTGAAATATTATACAAACACGAAGATGAGGAAGACACTAAATTGAGTTTTACGAAATTACCTAAATTTGTTAGTCACGCACTTAGAACAAATATAACAAAACATAATAGAACTGAATAGAACAGAATAAAACTGTAAGATAAAGTAAAACAGAATAGAATTAATTGGAAAATACTGGTAGTTAACTTCCTAATCTTCAGTATAAAGAACAGAGCTAGAAAGACCTTAAAATGCTTTAATTTGTTTAAGTAGCACACTGCAAATAAAATATAACATGGACATTTAGTGCAAACGAGATGAGTTAGTTTAAAAGCGTCTCTAATCGCAACGATCGCATTCTAAAGAAACGAGAGATGAAGGTACCATTAAGGATGGAGTAAAGATAACGGAATCTATGCACAAGAAGTGTTCACACACAAAATCACACAGGACATTTAGTGCATTCACACATGGGCTAAGAGCAACAAAGTTATCTGAACAACACAAAACGAGTAATGTAGTAGTAAAAAGTAGAGTAAGCAATACGTAGAGCAAAAATAGTATTAAACACGTAAATATAAAAAACTTTGCCTACCAATAATGTCAGTTTGTAAAACTAAGATGATAAATTAAATTCAGTTTGGTTTTGAAGGTGAACAACGATCCTCAAATTTACAGGGCTGAAGTGAACATAGTTTTATCTGGCATTTTCAAATTTTATTTTATCTAATCCTTTACCTGAAATTTTCAAATTTTATTTCATCTAATCCTTTATCTGAAATTTTCAAATTTTATTTTATCTAATCCTTTATCTGAAATTTTCAAATTTTATTTCATCTAATCCTTTATCTGAAATTTTCAAATTTTATTTTATCTAGTCCTTTATCTGAAATTTTTAAATTTTATTTTATCTAATCCTTGGCGGGATTTCCATGTTGAGCAACGTTTTCACAAATTTGAGCTTGAAAGGCTGTCATGTGAAACTATAGAAACTCGTTTCCGAACCAGTAAAGCAATCCTTGTGGAAAAAAATTGAACATTCAAACTTATCATTCATTCTTTGTGACAGGTAATCCAAAATTGGAATCTAACTTTCCTTCTAAATTTCCCGTGTTAATTTAGTGGTATTATGTATACTTATAATGTATTTCGAAATGGGAAGAAGGATGAAACTTATCGTTGCAAAGTAGAATGGTATTGACAACATACTGTGTCTAAAGAACTAGTTTAATACTCTTTAGGCACTCACGTTCTAAAATAGGACCTATAATGTTTATAGTTTGGTCATTTTATTAAACGTTTATTTTACAATTCTGAAATTATTCCTCAGACAATTGAGGTTTTTAGGATTTTGAGCGCGATCAGTCCTCTTGAACATAAATTTCACAATTCTAAAATTATTCCTTAGAGCAGATGAATTGTTATCTGTTATCATCGTATCACAATTCCAGAAATTTTCAGTCAAAATATACGATCTTCATAGCACAGATAAATAATTCTCTTGTGGAGACAGCACGCTCGTTTCTGTCTCCAAACTTTTCCCCTGATCGGAGGCCTCCAAAATAAGAGAGATCAGCATTGCTCACCACTTTAGAGTGATACTGGTCAACAAAAACATTTCTTATTCACTTCAAAGTAAACCTCCCACCGGCTTATCAAATGAGCTGTGCACTATGTGCAGCAGAGTACGAACGTGGGAATGACGTCACGTACTTCATCACCTTCATTGTGAGCTTTACAGTGTGGTGTTACCTTACCAATATTTTGTTATTCAGTCTTCCTCGTTCAGGGATTTTGGACCACACTGAGAAGTGCATTGAACTGTCATTATCCGTTGTTTTAAGATTTTAGGTAAAATTAGATTTACAGAAGACTGGTGAAAGTTCAAATCATTCTTTATTTTCAAAATCAAACTGACCATAAACATTTTAGTCCTTATAAACTGACTTTTGTAAATAAATAAGACACTATTTTTTTCGAGAGAGCGTGTTTTTCTTTTTATTGTTTTCTTGTTCTTTGCTGACTTGACGTTCTATCCATAGGCGTAGCTTTATATTTACCTTTGCCGACTACATTACTTTTTTCGTATTTTTTCATACGACTTTCCTACATATTCATTAAGCTGACGAGACGCTTATGCACAAAACGTAATGTTTGAATTCCACTTTTCCAAAGGACAAATGTTGAGGTCTAACAAGTTCTCTCTTTTATATTAGAAAATGAAAGAGAATGAAATTGAATAAAATCGAATGAAATAAAATTGAATAAAATAGGATAGAAAAATAGAGAAAAAATGAAACCCGAAGCGAGCGGAGCTGTCCATGTTTGGGCTGCTACCCAATTAGTCCCGCTCTATGGGATACCTTCACGCACTGGCATCATACTATATGCTGTGGCACCATACTACATGATGTTGCACCATACTACATGCTGTGGCACCATACCATATGCTGTGGCATCATACTATATGCTGTGGCATCATACTATATGCTGTGGCACCATACTACATGATGTTGCACCATACTACATGCTGTGGCACCATACCATATGCTGTGGCACCATACCATATGCTGTGGCACCATACTATACGCTGTGGCATCATTCTATATGCTGTGGCATCATACCATATGCTGTGGCACCATACTATATGCCGTGGCATCATACTATATGCTGTGGCATCATTCTATATGCTGTGGCATCATACCATATGCTGTGGCACCATACTATACGCTGTGGCATCATACTATATGCTGTGGCATCATTCTATATGCTGTGGCATCATACCATATGCTGTGGCACCATAATATACGCTGTGGCATCATTCTATATGCTGTTGCATCATACCATATGCTGTGGCACCATACTATATGCTGTGGCATCATTCTATATGCTGTGGCATCATACCATATGCTGTGGCACCATACTATACGCTGTGGCATCATACTATATGCTGTGGCATCATTCTATATGCTGTGGCATCATACCATATGCTTTGGCACCATACTATACGCTGTGACATCATACTATATGCTGTGGCATCATACTATATGCTGTGGCATCATACTATATGCTGTGACATCATACTATATGCTGTGGCACCATACTATATGCTGTGGCACCATACTATATGCTGTGGCACCATACTATATGCTGTGGCACCATACTATATGCTGTGGCATCATACTATATGCTGTGGCATCATACTATATGCTGTGGCATCATACTATATGCTGTAGCATAATACTATATGCTGTAGCATAATACTATATGCTGTGGCACCATACTTTATGCTGTGGCATCATACTATATGCTGTGGCATCATACTATATGCTGTAGCATCACACTATATGCTGTGGCATCATACTATATGCTGTGGCATCATACTATATGCTGTGGCATCACACTATATGCTGTGGCACCATACTTTATGCTGTGGCATCATACTATATGCTGTAACATCACACTATATGCTGTGGCACCATACTTTATGCTGTGGCATCATACTATATGCTAACCCTACAAGCTGTCGAGTTACACGCATTTCTGCTGAAGGAGTCTAACGACGTTCAAGATCCCTCCGGATCCTCAAAGAAGAAGAAGAAGAAGAGTAAAGGTATATGCTGAGAACGCATTTTTATCATTCTCCTTTCCGAGGCAGCATAATCCAAATTTTGGCAATGAATGTATTTTTCTACTATAATGAATTCCGCGGATTCCAAGTGTAATATTTATTTATATTTTGTGTTATTTTTTCTTCGTCAGCTTGTCAATATCCCTAGGGGACTTGTTAACCCCGTCTTGAGGTAGCAAGTTAGCAGCGCAGGAATTCAATTTGCAGTCACACTGGAGACGATACATCCATAGCAAAGTTACCAGGTTTGCCTATTTATAAAAAGGATTAAAAAATTTACTCAATATGTGAAATTTTATAGAAAATAATTCCTAAATTCCCCCATTGGCCCAAATCATTCAATATTATCAAATTCTTGGCCAACCTTAGCCAAGAAGAGTTAATCTTACAACGCTGACGTTAAACAAGGTGCATCTTCAATCGAAACCCACATAAAGACTTCCATTTGAACTGTGCCTAGATGTTTGAAGGTGAGGCCATCGTTTGACAGACTCATCAACCGAGGCGAATGTCAAATGATGCCCAGGCTTTAATCTTTGCAGCTGCTCATTGCCATGAAGCGAGGTCCCGAGTAAAGGATGTGCGAAGGGGTGACGATTTACAATATACAGAGGAAACGCAACTAGCAAGGGAACAACGAAGAAACGTTACTGAACTCTGCTTAGAGCGCTAAGCCCTGAATACAAGCGTTAACAACGGCATAAAATATAGGGCAAGACCCACTCGCACGACACACGTTTAACCCGTGTGAAGGAAAGAAACAAAAGAAATTTACTTAGACTTTGGTTCGTCACCCGCGAGGACATTTAAACCATGAGGAATCATGGCTCACAGATTAGCTATTACACTGGGTAACAAAAAAATATGTTTTGAAAATCGTACAGGGTTTTCCAACTGAATTAGACTAATTTCGATGCTTTGGCCTCATACTAAAAATAAAGATAATAAAAAATACTAAAATGACCTTGGTTTTGCTCTATCAGGTCAGGATTTTTTGCTACAGAAATTTTAAAACAATCGGTTTTTCGTAAAAAACGAAATTTCTGCGGATCATCAGCTGTCAATGAATGAAGAGTCGCCAATCTCTCGGATCGTATTGAGGAGCGCCGAGTTTATCAAGAAGACCGGCGACATCTCGGCAGTACACGAGGTCTTCCTCCTGGCAGAAGTAGCCCATGTAGTCCTGATGCCTTCTACGGAAGAAAGTGATACGCGCTGTATCTCAAAAAGTTGACCTGACAGAGCAAAATCAATGTGATATTCATACTCAGAACACCATAATTAGTCTAAATCTGCTGAGAAGCCCCTGACGATTTTTTGGCTGTTACCTTGTGATTAATTATTTTAGTTTAGGTCACCCCAACTGCAACAAAGGTGTTTCAAAGAAAAGAAGAAAGAAAGCACCATTCAGTATACCCTTGAGGAAATGCAGAATCTATGCGCAAGGTACATAGAAACAGCAAGTTTAGAATGAAATTCATGAAACTTGATAAAAGTTGAAAAAGAAAGAAGTAGATGCTGACAAATAGGACAGCAGTGAACCAAGAAAAATTTTTCTTAAAAATACGACAAAATATATATGTATTTTTGAAAAACGTAGCTTATGACCTCCCATTTTCCCTCTGGGAGCGCTAATTCCCGTAAATAAAAAAAGTTATTTAACCTAAGGGGGCCGCTACCATACCCATTCTTTCCATTTCTCACAATCACCAGATACGCCACACATTGTGAGCAACACTCTCATTCTAGCCGGCTGCTGCATTAGGATCCGATTTCAGCCACAAAACAACAAATGATAATCAATAGACAGTGCAGGACGTATAGTTAATTCGTACCAGAAATAATAATCAATAGCCCTGCATCAGCTGTATCTGACACCTGATACAATAGAAAATAGCCCTGCATTTAGCGGCCGTAATTCGCACTGAATTAACAATCAACAGCCCTTCATCTCGGGGCCGTAATTCGCACCTGAAATAATAACAATAACCGAGCATCGCTGGGCCATTATTCGCACCTGGAATAATCGTCAGCAGCCCTACTTATAAGGGTCTTTTTTTGCACTTGAAATAATAATCAATAGCCGTGCATTTAAGGACCATATTTTATACTTGGAATTATAAGCAACAGCTGTGCACCTCGGGGCCATAATTCGCACCTGAAATAATCATCAACAGCCCTGCCTGTAAGAGCCATATTTTTTACTCTAAATAGCAATCAATATCCAGGCATGTCATAACCATAATTCACACCTGAAACAGTAATCAATGAGCCAAGCGAATGTCCCACAATTCTCACTTGGGGCAGTGACAGCGCAAGCATCAGGCCAGTAACAGCAGCAGCAGCAGCAGCAGCAGCTGAAGGCAGCCAATGGCGAGGCATCGCTCACCACTAGACGTTCATATTGGCCACAGGCCCATCAATTTTCCACGGCGCTATCTCAGCCAAAGTTGCACAATTTCGACAATTTGAACAAGAATTCACCAAGAATTTTACCCTCATATACGTATGGCAATTAATGCTTCCGGTTTCTCCTATGGAAATTGGGGTTGGCATGAACGGGAATTGTGCTGTTGAAGGAAGAAAAATTACCGATTTTATTATTATTATTATTATTATTATATAAGAAAGTTTTAGCCTCCATTAACCACAAAAAAGATGTTCCAAGAGAGGAAAGAGGAAGGCACCATTTAGTATGGAGTTGAGGGAACGCGGAATTTATGCACAAGGTGCACAGAAACAGTAAGCTAGGCCTTCTTTAGCGTCAAGTATTTGCAGAGTTTACATCGTTATAACAACGTTTTTGACCGTAGAAATACGAGACACCCAATTCTCAGCGCAAGGAACACCTTATCTTGAATGAGAACTAAAAAATTACACAATATAAATAAATTCAACTAGTCATGCTCAACAACGAACACTCTAGATAGTTTGAGTGCCTTCATTGGTTGCATATTAGAACACATTAAATAACTTTGGAAAATAAATCAGCGTAAAATATTAGAAAGCAAGATAAAGAAAGACAAGATTTCATTTGTTGATAAAATAATAACACAGGAATGAACAACAATACATAATTTTAGTATAAACGTAAAAGAAGCATGCGAGTTACAGCTTTTAAAACGAACAACTTGTCATAAAATATTTCACGTACTCAAATATTTACATTTTAAACAGTTTCCCATGAGAAACGTTTCCAGAAATTACTCAAGGAGATTAGAAAATCCAACAAAATGAAGACAACCTTGTAGGAAGAAAGTCCGGACAAAAGGTGATGAGACGGACCGTAGCCCTTGCCAGAACAATTCAAAAGGCCGTAAATGAGCTGGCAAAAAGCGTTTCCTTTGACCAAATGGCCGCGTCAGAAGCACGCCTGCGCGCCCGGATAGGAATAACTCCTGCAGATAACTTTCATGCTCCCAAAGGGAGATCAGAGAGCTTAGAAAGCCTGTCAGGATCTGGTACCAACAATGACAGATAAAATATCAACGAAAGACACCATGCCCAACAATCACGGCCGTCCCTTTTTGATGATGGAAACAAGAAATATTTCCTATAGACAGCAGGCTAGGGTTGAGTATCATCAATGACTGGAAATGTATCAGTAAAATGAATGCACCACCGTCACCGCAACCATTTTTAACGCCGCCTCTGAAAAGCTGAATTACCTCTCATTAAAAACTCATCAACGAAGAACCAAAGGTTTTCACAGAGGTTTTCTTGAAAAAAAAACTGACAGACCACGGAAAGAAACGTCGTGCCTGATATATTCTTATTCTTATTCAAAATATTTTTCATACGCACGTAATATAGGGTAAAGTAATCAATGCTGTCGTTCCGTCCTTATCATTGGATTTTCATCATTTCAGTATAACGATTAACAAACCCTACTTCTAAGGCCCCTAGGGAGCTTCTAAGCCAGAAACAAGACTCGGAAAAATTGAAAAAATAAATTAATTTTAGGACGCAAAGTAAGAAATCCGTAGCGCGGAACAGTGGTTTTCACAAGAAAGAGAAAAAGCGGCCGACAGGGACTCGATCATACTTTCATTGTGCAGTAAACTCAGCGTAGCTACCAAATAGTAACTGCAGCGCACTGTTAGCAGTGAGCATGTTGTGTTGCCATAGAGAACAGTTACACTTTCCTAAGGTGCGCGGATGAACTCGACATAATCAACACGTCCGTGATTGCAGCTCGAGCGCTTCACAGAATATGCTACAGGACAATTCCCCTTAGGATTCGAGCAAAAGAAAGGTGAAGACGAAGCAATTTCATTGAAGTCTCCAGTGATTAAAAAAAAAGAACAACCCGTTTATCTCTAAGGATAACATTTTTCTCAAGATTCTCTCCGTGAAAAAGCAATATGAATGGAACAAAAGCATACTTCAGTTATTTCTGACATTCCCGGCTCAAACCTAACTTCAAAAGGTGGAAGAAAGAAGTCAATGCACTTACGAAAATGCGTGAGAAAATTACAGACCAGGAAAGAAAACTCGTGAATTGTTCCACGGCATTACCGCTGGAAAATGGCAACGCCGATTGCAAAAAAAAAACATGTTTCACAGTAGATTTTGCTTAGCAAGTAATTTTAATGAAAGTTGCGGGCAAAAACCAGAGCACACGACTTTGTTCAAAAACTAGTATGTGGTCAGTACAATTAACCTCAACTTTAATGCTTTATACTTCATAGAGATCTGCGTTTACTATTTTTATGCATAGAGTAACAGTAACGTCAAAATATTCATTATCTTTGGCATCCTGTACGTAAAGATATAGTTGAAGTATTTCTAAATCACTTCTAAATTATCTGATTACTTTATAAATGCTTCTTAAAATTCCGAAAAATTCCAATCATATGTAGTTGGTGGGACATTGGAAATATGTACTAAAGTTAATTTTAATTTTGCAAGGAAGCATGAGGAATATCTTACGGCAATACAGCTCTGAAAAAAACGAATTTTTTACACTAGAAAAACGCCATACGGACAAAAAAAGGCGTCAGGGCTTTGAATGGTGTCAAATTAAAACTTGCAAACATATGATTTTATGACCTATCACTAGATTAGATTATAAGTTAGTTTAAGCCCCTCTAACCGCTAAAAAAAAGAGCGTTTCGAAGAGAGGAAGGAGGAAGGTACCATTTAGTATGAAGATAAGGGAACGCTGAATCTATGCAGCAGGAGCATAGAAACAGTAAGTGGAGAAAGAAGTTCATGAAACAAGTTAAAAGTCGAAGAAGAAAGTAGAAGGTGCTGAAAAACAGGACAGCAGTGAAACGAAAAAGGTGGTTTTTACCATTGGAAAAAACATTTTATTTGAACAAAAAGAAGGCCTCGAAAAATCCGCTTCGGAGGACACATCTCTACACTCATCAGAGCAACGCTTCCACGGATGCGGCTTAGGTGGGTAACGAGAGAACGACCCATAGCTTAACATCCAATCACTCTGGAATAGCCTGCAAAAAAATCAATAAAAATCCAAACTGAAACACATGCGGATACATATTTTCCACATGTGTGAAATCAACAAAAATTTGTTGATGAAAAAATCACTCTTGAGGTGTATGTTAAATTGACGAGATGATCCCAAATAATTTTAATCTTAGCAAATCAATAACGGACAGGTATGTGGCAGGTCTACTCTCCAGGTGAACTGCATGGCAATATTATTCTGTTTTCGGCTTCAACTTCAATCTTATTAAACTGTTACCGCAAATTTTTTCATGTCTCATCTTCATTCCTACTAAAATAAATAAATTTTCGTAAAAAATCATTTGCCATTTTTCTACGGGGATAAAATTCATCATATGTACTTTTTAATACCTCATTTACAAAAAATTATATTCGTGATATTTGGTTTCTAACCTAAAACCAAAAAGTCTATAAATTTTACAAGTTTTATGCTCACTTCAATTCTTCAAATGAAGCTCAAGTTTCGCCGAGGGCAACTCTCACTTACTCAGATATAAATTAACAGAAGTAAATATCAATTGTCACATAATGTCTGTCTTGAGCGAAAATATGTGAGAAAAATTTTTTAGTCAATTTTACTAAGAAATTCTATTTAGATTCTTACTGGGCTCAGCGTTCTTCAAGTATTGTTATGAAAACAATAATCGTGAAAACCAATGAAACATATTCGGCCAAAATCGACGACCAAAAAATAGTTTTTATGGTGCTGTACACATAAAATGAAAAATATTTTAGAAGTTTTACAATATGACAACTCAATTTTTGTTTTCTGTGATTATGAGCACTCCTTGGGGATGAAATCCTGAAATTACTCTGGTATATATACAATTATAATATATAAATATATATATATAATATATAATATATTATATAATAAATATATTATACAATATATATATATTATATAAAATAATAATATAATATGAAATATAATATATCAGGTATATATAATAATATATAACCTGAAAATTACTCTAGAATATGTAATTTTTTATTTAATTCAGAGAAGAGAAAGATCTTTGAATCTCAAAATTTCGCTGGTGCTTATCATTCTTTAATATATCGTCACACAACTTGCTGCATTGGCTGAATCTTGAAGTTTTGGTTAACAAAATGTTACACGAAATTTTTCAAATAAATCGTGCAACGTTCCAACGAAGGCTTGCAAAGTTTTAATACGTTGAAATTAGATTTTGATCCAACTCTTGACATGAACAATTGCTTTTGATTACTACCCTGCAATGAAATCAAATTGCCCGAGCAGATTTAAAATAATAATTAATAAACATATACTTCTAGTTTCTTGAGCAAAAAATATTTGATGCACATAAGTGCAAGCTCATGTTTTTTTTTCAACTACATAAATGATTTCGAATTAATATGACGGATTCACCGAGCACATGTGCGTATCAGGATTCTATAAAATTCAAATCTAGCAAATAATAACAATAAATACAACCACAACAAAGAAAAATAATGCACAGGTGATGAAGCACTCGACAACATTCAAAATGGCACGATTATCAATAAAAAAAAACATTTACAGCAATGAAGAGGAAGTGAAACAAGCGTTCTTTCAACAACCAGGCACAAGCTCTTCACAGTATTCAAGACGAACTCGAAGGTGTGAGGAGTGAGCAGCATGAGGCAACAACACCTCAGGATGAAGACTTCAATGCGCGCTCCTCCAGTCGCATTTCGATCATTGGGAAGAACGTCACAAGTCGAAATTCATGATTTTTCAGAAGTGCTTTTAACTTTGCAAACTTCTTTATGGAATTAGTTTTGATTGAAAAAAGGAATCCTTCCTCTCGGTTAATTTTGAAGGTACAGTTATACGGTTTTACCAAAGTACTTTGAACGAAATGGCGAATTTAACATTTTGGATAAGTCAATTTTTTTAAATTTTGAGTTTTGACGTTGTTCTTAGCGACACAAATAGTGTTGCAATTTCTTTGTCACGAAATTACAAAGAACATATTGAAAACATAGTTAAGTGGTGCTTTAGGAAATACAGGTACGAAAATAAATATACAATACCACCGCTGATGAATTATGATGAAATTAAGGCTGTGAAAATCAACTTCTGAAAATTTAATGTTACTAACATTAATGACACACTAATTAGGACGATGCGGATAAACTAGGAAGTTATACAAGTTTATCCTTGCATCTTATTAGTAACAATCTATAAGATATTGGTAAATGAATCCATATTTACCCTACTTACCCGATGTCTTCGTACTGAAAGTTTTGGTTGCCGAAAATATAATTGACATGCATGATGTAAGATGAAACTGCGAGGCTCACACACAACACATCCTCACCATTTAATAGCCATACGTGCAGTGACGAAGGTTAGGCAGTTCTGCATGTTGTTGTTCAGATGTGCAAATAAGATGTGAGCTTTTAGCGAGTCTCTGCTGGAGTACGTCAGACGCGCAGCGCAAGATAGTCTTTAAATGGAATATTTACACGAAGCTAACACGGAGATAAAAGTTGCCAATTTAACGGACTCCTGCTACAAGCCGTTCAGCTGCGTAAACCAGCCTATTTTCACGCACCCTGCCCGTCGGTATACCTATAATCAAAATATTTCATATAATCAAAATGTTTCTTGAGCATATGTATATTCCTTTTGATCGATGTCTTGGGTAACGCAACCCTCATGTGTCATATTTAATGAACCATGACGCAGTAGTATGTTCAATTGTGTTAAATCCCCAAAAAGAGGGTGAAATGCAAGATTCGTTCGACTAAATTGTGTACAGGATCAAGGATACTATTGCAGGATAAACATAAATGATAATTTTACACAAATTTGGCTACTCATATCTCAGCAACTTACAGTACAAATCCTCAATCACTGAAGGTCTGTCGCACTATGTCTAAATAAGGTAGCCTGCAGCATCGCTCGTAACTTGTACATATATGGAGTACCCTTCGAACGTGAGCCACGTTACATAGCACTTCTTAAAATTTAGCCCCTGTTCAAACACCGAAAACACAATCAACAGAGCATACAAAATTTACTTTTCAAACAGTCATCGTGGGGAATAAAATTGTGGGGTTCTCAATGAAATTCAATCGGTAGTGAACAACAAGTGAATTAGCTTCGCGATGTCAGTTCCATGAGACGCTGCATGGAGTTAGATCCGAGTCACCAAAAATTTTGACACCGAGGATTGATTCGAGCTCACTTAGCAGCTGCCGACCGTTGCAGCACGACTGCTCAATCCGTTAAGATCAATAACAAAAAGAGTATAAACTGGAGCTGACATCCGCCACCTGTATAAAAATGTATAATTTAATCACAGGAGTGAACAGGAACTTGACCCAAAATCTCGCAAAACCATATGCTATTCGGCTAATGAAGGCGATTGGAGTACTAAAATCCCGCATTGAAAGATCGAGCAGCTGCTGCCATTAACTTCAATGTTTGACCAGGCTATTTTGAAATAAGAACAGACCAGCTTCAGTACAGCACATATTCGGCCAGGATGACTGCTGGAGAGAGCACACTCCAGACTTTGACCGTGTACTGAAATTCTAGGGCAAAAGCTGCACTCGTGAGCTCGACTTATATGGGCAACCATGGCCTAGTTAGTGTTCAGAAGAAGAAGTCACACAATGCTAAGGGAAATTAACAAATTGAAGAAAATTTTTCACGAAGGGACTCAATAGTTTATGCGTGAATGATATTCTGACTTGTGATTACATGGGATTAAAACAAACAAGTTTTTTGCATTCATTGAGCTTATTACGGACAAAAAAAAAATTTCATTAGTACGCAATACGAATCATCTCGAAGAATAGACAGAGCTATGATACTTAAAAATAACGTTAGAAAACCGAACTCATACTCAATGGTCATGCTTTGTTGACATGAACGTGGGTTTATTACTCAAATGTGGATTCTTAACTGCCAAAATAAGTAATATCAAACTTTGAGGAACCTACAAGCGAGGAAACCTTTCATTTTAAATTAATGTTATTGTTAGTTAGTTCAAAACTTGGTAACTAAAAAAGTGAAAATGGACCATTTCTAACACAATGCAGAAAACGGGGAACCTAGACACAAGATTTTTACTCCCACAGGACGCCCTGTACATTGAAATATCAAATTAGCAATGAAGAGGAAGAAAACACAAAGACGAGATAGCGAAGAAGGTATGAGCACAATAGAAAGCAAAGCCCATCTACGACTCAGGTAACCTAACAGTATCTCCATTAGAGCCGCCAGTCTCCGCAGCATACGAGAGACAAACATAACAAACCTAAACCTATTGCCTATTCTATGTTCCCTAAAAAGCATCATTTCAAAACAACCTCGCGAGAACGTGAAGTTATAAAATAATAAAAATAGGAAAGACGAAAGAGTGAACGTTTTCTTTATGTTGAATTTTATTATTTAAAATCACTTGTGTTCAAGCCAGCACTCAGCGCTATCATGGCGCTTTGCTTGCCGTCTTTGAATTTTCCTTTGTTTGCAATCACAGCACTTACACCTGTTCATTCATTCATCATTTATCCTGCCGAACATCTGAAAATCTTCGAGTTAAAAATCGCGATCGCTGGAACAACTTCAAATTCTGCTGTGCGTTGGCAATTTATCTTGGAGAATTTGAATTGAGCTACGTAATTCGGTATCTGAGCCGCTATTTCCCTCAGCATCACATAATAATTAAGTCAGTATTGTGCCAGCTCATAAAGGCTGCGCCCCCATAATTATCATTCAAGAGTTGTACGATAGACAACGCGAGAGAAGTTTCATGTCTTAGTCCAAGTAAATCACCTCAAATGACTGTTTTAGCTCGGCTGGTCTTCGGACTGCGAATGTTCTTTAATTACTCAGAATGCACACAGCCAACTAATATCAGCAATGCCACTCCAAGTATTCTTACGTCCTCCATATGGTTGGTTCTATGCACTTCTGGCAACACAGAGACATGCTTTCACAATTGCACAAAATAATTTGCAATTGAGTAGGTATTTTTACAGATTAGGAATCCCCATGGAAGATGATATGTCTTTATTTAGCTGAGTTATTAAGTAACACTTGCACTACGTGAGTCGAAACCATGATTCCGTACTCGCACAGAGATGCTGTAACCTTATAGAATCAAGTTTAATTCCATTGTAACCAACCCTGTGACTGTTGGACTTGCGATAACTGATCCGACTGATAACCGATCGACTGCTCGTAAATCTGCGCTGCCCGGCGGGAAATATCTTCGAATTGGGTGAAATCGGTTGCGAAAGATGGAACGATCGTTTTAAGTTAATTTTGGATGTCTAGTTTCTTGAAACTCATCGAAAGATTTAAAATTAAAGGCAAAATCCTTTCGACACAAACAAATTGACTGATTCCTCAATTGCAGGGTTACTGTAGATATATCAGTTAGGTAATTAAACATTAGAAATGATTGCCATCGACAGAGGAAATACTTAAAATGCAGGATTCTCCACAAATCGAATAAAATATTGATGCATTTCAATAGTCTGTAATAATACATCTTTCAATATTATCATCTATGTTAAATGTGACGAAGGCAGCAATAAGAGAGCTGATAGAAGATGGGTGGCCATGCGAACATTTCTCTGCGCTACGTTAACTACATCGTCAATCACCCAATTTCGCTCATTCGGAAGTTATTTCATAAATAAGGCGAACGTTATTTACTCCAATGGTTTTTTTCTAAGCCTTCTCGTTACTATCCTTGAGCATCCCTCATTACAAACTAAAAGCTTATCAATAACTGGATATCACTGGTGTTAAATAGTTGAGGCGGCGTATCTTTCTTGGGCGCCAGCTGATAGGTTATTTTGGTGGGCGAGTCCTGTTCGGCCCAATTGATAGTTATTTTGGGTTGGTCCTTCTTGGATGCAACCCTTTGATATTATCGTCCCTATTTTAGGGATTTCTGAGGGCCGTATTTCTGAGGCTAGTTATTCCCGAGATCTTCTTGATACTTCAGGGATAAGAGAGAAGTCAGATTTTGACCAATTATTAATTTTAAGATGGGGTTCGTCAACAGTTTTCAATTGTTGCGAATCTTTCCGGTATATTTCAGTTTTCGATCTGATTACAAGTTTTGAAGATTTTCGAGCTGTTTTCAAGCTTTGGAGATGGCGAGTTGATTTCAAACGTTGAAATTTTTGAGCTGATAAAACAAGCTTCGAAATTTGAGCTGAACTAAATCAAGCTTTTGCGTTTTCGAGCTGATAAAACCAGCTTCGAATTTTGAGCCGAAATAAATCCCGCTAGTGAAATTTTGAAGTCCGTGACGGAAGTATGTTTTCCAAGTATCTGTGATACTCGAGCTCAGTTATTTGAAAGAATAATTATTTTCCCTCCGTAGAACCGAGGCATCAGTCGACTTATCTTGGCTTCTGGCCTAACAACCGGGCAAGAAGCTTTGGAAATCTACCTCACACGCCTTCTGTTTTTATCTGTTTTGTTTTTTTACTGTGATATATAATTATACCTCTGGTAGCGGTATCAGAAACCTCTCCAAGAAACGCATCACGACGTCTTCTCCGAGCTTGTTTCAATTTTTCGAATAATTCAACGCCCACTGGACACACATTACGGCTGCAAACTGCGTACCTTAACACACTCCGGTCATATTCTTACATTCTCGCAGGGCTTGTTTACATTTTTTTCATAAATCAACGCCCACTGGACATACTTCTCGACAGTAAATTGAGTACGTTAACAATTTCCGTCCATATTCTTAGTTTTTCGGTGTTGGTAACGGTGATTTGAGGGTGAAGGTACTCATCGAAGTTGGGGGGCATTATTTTTCCTCCCACAACTCTCTCCGTCACGATCATTCGTATAACAATCATCATCATCGTATTCGTATAGCAATCATCATTTGACCATCGATTTAGTCGCAAGAACTTTTCTGAGTTCATAGAAGACAGCAGTTAATGCGTAACTTTATAAATTACGATCGGTAGTATTGTTATTAGTTTAAGGCTCTATTTCCTCCAATGAAAGATGTTTGCACGGAAAAAAAACGAAAATATCATTTAAGATGGACTAAGGAAAATTTGGAATCCATGCACGACGGGCTTAAATTGTACCCTGTGCACAGACGCAGCAAGATTGAAAGAAGTGTATGAAACATGATAAATTTGAATATAACAGTAGGCACTTGAAAAATAGCAATTAATGAAAAAAATTTACCATAATGACGAAAAAAATCTATTAAGACCAAAAGAAAGCCTCTCTTACCCTCAACTCGGAATCTCCCATCTTCCCGATGTGAGTGCATATACGAGGCCTGTCGAAAAAGTATCCGACCTTTGGCCAGAAAAAATACTTCAACAACCTGACGGGGTTGGGACCCTAATCCCCTTCAAAGTAGGCTCCTTGTGCTTCCACACACTTAGCCCACCGATCCTTCTACTGCCGGAAACACCTCTGGAAGTCTTCTTTTGGAATGGTGTTCAGCTCTGTCGTCGCGTTCCGCATTATCTCTTCTCTACTCTCAAAACGGGATCCTTTCAGTGGTGTCTTCAATTTTGGAAACAACCAGAAGTCGCAAGGAGCCAGGTCTGGAGAGTAGGGAGGTTGGCGAACGGTCGTAATTCCATGTTTGGCCAAGAAATTGCGGATCAAATGGGATGAATGTGCGGGCGCGTTGTCGTGATGCAAGTGCCAGTTGTTCGCAGTCCACATGTCTGGTCTTTTGCGCCGAACTGCATCACGAAGTCGCCGGAGAACATCCTGATAGTACTCCTTTGTCACTGTTTGTCCTTCCGGTGCGTATTCGTGATGCAAAACTCCACGGACATCAAAGAAAACAGTCAGCATCACCTTGATTGATTTTGCTTCGCACCAGAAAGCGACGACGGAGCTGAACACTATTCCAAAAGAAGACTTCCACAGGTGTTTCCAGCAGTGGAAGGATCGGTGGGCTGAGTGTGTACAAGCACAAGGGGCCTACTTTGAAGGGGATTAGGGTCCCAACTCCGTCAGGTATTCGAAATATTTTTTCTGGCCAAAAGTCGGATACTTTTTAGACAGGCCTCGTATTCATAGACATAATAGTTGCTTCCCATGAGGTGTTTAATATCATCATAAAATCTTAGTTTCAGCAGCATCGAAGAATCCAAGCGTTTGCGTTCTAATTCAAGGAACTAGAGTAACTATTTTTAATCGCTTTATTAAAAAGCGATGCACTTCTTACTTATAATAAAAAGAAACACGAGCCTCAACTTTAGGCCTTTAATTACCTCAGTGACGTGACATTCCTTTAAAATGCGTCATTCCTCAGCGTTGCCAACTGAGCAATATTTATTAAGTTGCCATAGTGAGTAAGATCGCTTTATCAGGGCTGAGAAGTGTGCAACAATATGTAGAAGTGTTGTATAGTGACGCACTGGTGGTATTTATGGGGGTTCCGGCTGCGAAGATTTGAGTCTCGCTCGGCACGGTCACATGTATAGATAGGGCATCCGCCGGAACAGCCGATGAGCGCCTGGCGTTTACGAGCGCCGGACAGGTCGGAAGCGCCTCTATTGCCGGCGCCGCCGGAAATGTCCATTGTTGCGAACTAGACTTAAGAGCAAGCTGTGTGAACTACAGGGTCAGTACAATATTAGTAGTCCTGCTGTTTGTTTTGCTATCCTGCTGCCTGGTTTACGGCTAGGCAAACCGATCTACTTGTTCTGTTCAGCAAACCTTATATCGTGCTGAAATTCTAAGATATTACAACTGGCGACGAGACTTGAACCTCCTAAGTGAATTTGAATTTTAAAAGTGCTCTGAAATTAAGATGGCGTATTCTACAGTCAGCTGTCCTTCGTTCGACGTTGAAGTGGAAACAGTGAGTGAATTCTTAGAGCGCTGGAAAGTCCAAAGTGCAGACGCTCTTCAGAAAGCAGGAAATAATGGCGGTAAAAAAGCTAGTATTTTAATTAAAGCTTTGCCTGTAAACATAATCACTGATCTACAACGAAGAATTAAACCTACATTACTCACTGAGGCTACATATGAGGAACTTGAAGAAAAATTAACACAGCAATTTGAAATCAAAAAATCCATCGTCGGTGCATCGGTTACATTTCTAAATAGAAAACAAGGCGCTAATGAATCCATAGAAAGTTATGCTAAAACGTTAAATGACTTAGCATCTGCATGCAATTATGGTAATTGCTGTCGTGATCGTTTAATGAGAGATGCCTTTGTGGCTGGGCTACTTTCAGCGCAAATTCTCAGCGCGGTTCTACAGAAGTGCGATGGCAAGTCCTTCAACGAATGCGTTGAACACGCAAAACTTATGGAACAATTAAGCTCCGACGCTCAAGATATTATTCGTGAGGTTCATCTTCATCGTTTGTCACTACAGAAAAACTCCCGCCGAACTACAAATGCATTCGCTGCGGAACTAAGCAAAAGCATCTTGCAAAGAATTGCTATTCTTTGAAATTGAAATGTCACACATGTGGAAAATTAGGCCACATTTCTAAGGTTTGCAAATCTACAACTGCAGCTCGGCCTCCTTCTGCTAAGCCTACACGAAGGGGGCCTACACGAGGAGAATTTAACGCAGCTCGCACTTACACAGTGCAGCCGGGAAGAAGCGGTTGCTGTGGCAACGTCGGAAGAGAAGACGTGTTAATGAAGAATTCAAGGATGCCTCTACAGAAGAAGAACGAAGCTGTTTTGCAAAATCCTGGGAACGAAAGTGGTGACGGTAATCGTCTACATGAATGTTCTGATTATTCCCCAAATGATTCTATTTTTTTAGAGTAAACACCACTGTAATTCCCGTCACTAAAGAGCCCACTATGATTGCATGCAACTTAAATAGTAAACCTGTTGAATTCCTGTTGGATAACGGCAGTGCCGCGTCAACTATACGTAAAAGAGATGCAATCAAAGTTGGTGCTGTGGTAAATCCTACATGCAGCAAAATTCTCGGGTACAGTGGTGTCTCGGTAAACCTGCTTGGTCAAGCTTCAGTAACTGTCATGTACCAAAATGTGAGTTTTAATCATAAGTTTCTCATTGTGGAAGATGATAGAATCAACTTACTTGGGCGAGATATTTGTTCTAAACTAAACGTAAACATTGTCATTCCTGATAAATACGACTCCATAAATAAAACGGATTGTCATAGTTTGCCGAAAAGTTTGTTGTTAAAATATGACGAATATTTACCATCTGATTCACAGTGTAACGTTAGAGAAACAGTTCATCTTGATGTGTTGCCTAATGCAGTTCCTGTATTTTGTAAAGCACGCCCGGTTCCCGTAAGACTAAGAGACTCTGTCAAAATCGAACTGGAACGCTTAAAGAGTATGGGCAAAATCACCTAAGTGTATGATGGCCAATGGGCATCTCCTACCGTTAATGTTCTAAAGTCTGACGGCAGTGTGAGAATCTGTGGAGATTTTTCAGCCTCCATTAATAATTTTCTGAATCCAGTTCAATCTGTACTACCTGTTATTGATGATGTCATTTCTCAAGTCGGAGACGCTAAGTTTTTCTCAAAAATTGATTTGTCTAACGCGTTTTTGCAAATTCCGTTGGACGAAGAATCAAAGAAAGTTACGACCATTAACACCTCTGAAGGTCTATTTATGTACAATTACTTACCCTATGGTCTACGTGCAAGCCCCGGCATTTTTCAAGCATTCATGAATAGGACTCTTTCTGGCATCGATAACATCATTGTGTACCAGGATGACCTCCTCATTTTGACCTCTTCATATGATGCTCATTTGGAAGTTCTTGACAAGGTCCTGTCTGTCCTAAAAAACGCTGGAATTCGCTTAAATCTGTCTAAATGTGCCTTTCTAACTGACCGTGTGTCTTATCTAGGGTACGTTTTCGATAACAAGGGTGTTCACCCTAGCTCTGAGAGAGTAGAAGCTATTCTCAATGCTCCTGTTCCTAAAAACCTCAAACAGTTGCAAGCTTTCATCGGATTGTGTAACTTCTACAGTCGTTTTGTACCCAACATTTCTAATGTCATGCATCCTCTGTATTCGCTGCTTAAGAAAAATGTACAGTTCCGGTGGACTCCAGAACAGGATGAAAGTGTCCAGAAAATCAAGGACATCTTTCGTTCGCATAAACCTCTAAAGTTGTTTGATCCCAACCATGAAACTCTTCTAGAAACGGATAGTTCGGGTTATGGAGTTGCTGCCATACTCATGCAACGCGTTAGTCCTTCTCATGATTGGTGTCCGGTTCAATTTGCTTCGAGATCTCTAAATAATGCAGAACAAAACTACTCTAACATTGAAAGAGTGAGCCTTAGTGTGGTTTTTGGCGTGGAAAAATTCAAAAAATTTCTACTTGGTGCTAAGTTCATTATCCATAATGATCAAAAACCTCTTTGTAAACTTTTTGCACATAACAAGGGTGTACCTCTCAACTGTTCCGCTCGAATTCAAAGATGGGCTCTCAGACTTTCCCAATTTGACTATGTTTTCAACTATTCGAAAGGTAAATGTAACGTAAATAGCGATTGTCTCAGTAGGCTGCCACTACCCACGACTGTAAAAGAGCTAGAACCGTACGAAATGATTTTTGCTGTGAACTCTCTTGATAAAGCTCCTGTGACGTGTGAAAATATAAGAACTCATACTGATATGGATAGCGAACTATGCCAACTTAAACAATACATAAAGTTCGGCATGCCTCCTAAACCTAATCCCAATTTGTCTAAATTTAAGAACCTGCTACCTCAGATGACCATCATGAAAGGTTGTACCGGGCAAAATGAACCTCGTAGATCAGGTAGAATAACTAAACCTGTAATACGAACAGGTTGTTGAGTTCCTCCTTCCCTTCGTCATATATTCATCTAAAGGGAGGGAAGTTGTTGTATAGTGACGCACTGGTGGTATTTATGGGGGTTCCGGCTGCGGAGATTTATGAGTCTCGCTCGGCACGGTCACATGTATAGATAGGGCATCCGCCGGAACAGCCGATGAGCGCCTGGCGTTTACGAGCGCCGGATAGGTCGGAAGCGCCTCTATTGCCGGCGCCGCCGGAAATGTCCATTGTTGCGAACTAGACTTAAGAGCAAGCTGTGTGAACTACAGGGTCAGTACAATATTAGTAGTCCTGCTGTTCGTTTTGCTATCCTTCTGCCTGGTTTACGGCTAGGCAAACCGATCTACTAGTTCTGTTCAGCAAACCTTATATCGTGCTGAAATTCTAAGATATTACAAGAAGTAAAACAGAAAGTTAAGGAGTTTTTAGTATATGAATTCAAAATATGGTAAGACACATGCCTGAGAAATTCGAGGAATACTTTTTGATATTCTAGAGAAAATATAGATTTTACATCGAAATTACAAGACTGTATTAAATAACTCACACTGTGCCTTGTAAAATTAGTCAAAAGCATCTTTTTCCCTACTAGTAATCATGTGAGAAACTTGGGGTAAACTCTTATAAATAACTTACAACGTGAAGCAGGTAGTCAGGGGGGAAAAATTCACTAATGGAAAAAAATTACCCATTGAAAAATGAAAACGCTAAATGTATGCCATTCAGTATTATGGCCTAAATTTTAAAACATCACTTTTCTCGGAATATAACACATTGAAGATCTGCGATATAAAACACCGTAAAACTGTTAGTGCCAATCCTGTGAAACGTTTGCCTCGATGTCGTTCATTTTTTCCATTGTCATTCACGGAGTACCGCTGATTTTTAACCTATCGAGCAATGATTTTGAACGGAAATAAGACGGTTCAAAATAATTCTTGTGTTTGATCACTTGGATGCACCCACTTATGAGAAATGCTAGAATACAAACAATGAACATCACTAAGTATTATATTATTTCTATCCCCAACCCATACGAGCGCTTCTTAATCCAAGTGGTTGTGGCACAAAATAAACAACAATTTATGGACGGGCATTTAATACATGTAGACATACAATTTATAATTGACTGAGAAGTTATGAAGCAGCGACGTGGTTGCAAAGGTTCAGATGTTAAGCACATGAAATGAATTTCATGGGCTTGCGCTTGCTTTTCTACATCAGCGCTCAGCAAAACATATTTTAATGACTACAAACACTCCCATGTGGGTAGAACTCAAATATCATCGAGAATACTTAGCCTAAGCAAAAAAGATTTTGGTTCAAGCCCGCCAAGTGCACCGCTCCCGAACACCAAATCGAACACGCTGCTCAACATAGCACCTCACGTATTTTTCCCACCATACGCACGCTGACGTCGAGGGTGCGGCTGTCTGAGATGCAGAGTTCGCTTTCAGATAAGTTATCATAGTTGGCCAGATTGCAGTCCGCTTTGAGAGGGCCGAGAGGTTTCTCGCAGGGGCGAGCACTTCAACTACCCTGACAGACAGGCTGTTATAAAGCAACGAGTGAGTTCGTGTTAGGGTACTAGCTTCTGGTAGATACCCAAGTCAACATGCTTTACAATCAGACTCGGTCCATTTAAAGCAAAATCACACCTCAGTCTAAAGTGAATAAACATCTCGTTTTAACCACGGCGTATGAACTCAAATATTTTGCGAATTTTTTTAGACAGTGCGAACTCACGTATACTGGTTCAAACAAGAACTCGCATGTAGTGTGAAAAAGGATAAGGAAAAAATAGAAACAAGTCTAAAATAGTTACAATGCTGATTCATATGCAGCAGCATGAGCAAAGTTTAGCTAAGACACCTATCAACTCCATAGGAATTCCAACCAATATGATTAAAAGAAAATATGAACAGCAAAATTTTAAGGAGGTACAAAAACGCTCAGAGCAAGCAAACAATATTAAAACATTACAATTTAGTGATAACAAGATCAAAAAATATCATGATTTCATACGCTCTGAGGAGGTTTTATTATATTTTCGAGCAGCAGTTTGTAGGCTGTAAATGAAAGTTTCAGAGACGCAATTTTTCATTCTGCGAGTGGCTCATAAACGTGCTTTAGTTTATTAATACGCCGGTGAACAAATTTAATAACATTCGAAAAATTTCAAAATACATTCTCAGTCAATTTTTCGCCGAATTTCAAAGTTCGTCACCACTGAGGCAAAATTTGACCGTTTTTTCAACACATTAATTTATGAGAACGAGCATCATCCATTGAAAATTCAGCAGTGCTCGAACTCCGCTCATGGATTTAATTTGATGTGATTCAAATATATCCCTTCAGAGGGAGACAAATCTTGAAACTTTGGGAATCAGCGCTCCCGGGGGGAATATGTGAAATCTCGAGATAAAAAGTAAAAAGTCCTTTTTGTTGAAGTAAAACATATTTTTTGTTTAGTTGTGGATCATTTTTTTCAGTTCTCTGCTCTCCTGTTTTTTCAGTACCTTATACTTCATTTTTCAACTTATATCTTATTCATGCACTTCTTTCTCAACTTACTATTTTTATACACCTTGTACGTAGATTCTTTGTTTTTTTAATTCCATACTAAACGGTGTCATCCTTCTTTTTCATTTTAGATCGCCTTTGTTGCTGTTAGGAAGGCAACAATCTAACTTCCATAGTCCAATCTATTCTAATAAAAATACACACTTATTATTTAGAATTTTATGGCCAGTTTAACGTAATGACTTCAGAATGTAATGATTCTTCGTCAATCTTGAAAATCCTTTAAAATCGAAGTGAAATTCAAGAAAGTTTTATTTAGACTTTAACGAGCGGCGCATGCGTTGGGTCAGCGTTAATTACGAAAAGGGTCATTAGCCAGGCATTGCTCCAAATTGCAGAGGCGACAGTGAAAATCCCGCGTGATTCAGCCTTCCATAAATGCTAACACTTACCTAAAGCAATACTGAGAGCCCCAAATTAAAATCCTTATCTACCAAGTGAATAAAATAATGGATAATTGGAATAACACAACTCACAGTGCAAGTGGGTCTCCACAGTTTTTTCTCGCTCTGAAAGTGGTTCTCCAGTTTTTTTCTCGCTCTGAAAGTGGTTCTCCACAGTTTTTAAAGCTCCCGCCTACGGAATTGCCTTTCGCCCACACTCGTCGAGACTGACCATATTCTAGGTCTATCGTCTCCTCGGGGGCGGTAATGCCCTAGAAGGCACAAAAGTTTATCTGACCCGTTAGAGGAGAAGAATTGTAATCTAGAGATGGTGGATTCTTGTGCAAGGCAGTAAAATATGCCTTCCATCACGTGAACTACTTTTTTGAATGATTGATTGTAAATATCAAAACATAAAATTGGTAAGCCAGAACTCGGATCAAGTGCATGTCGTGATCGTTCGCACTCAGTGATCACCTTTATAACGACCTTGATAGGAACTGCGCAAGTGACACACCAAGGGTAACGATAAGAGATTACTTTGAAGAACATGCGATACAGGAGAGAAGGGAAACGTTGCATCATGCTTCAGGAAATAGCAGTCACTGCAGTACGAAATTTTTTCAAATAATCCAGCTTGCTTATTACCTTGAATTCTACACATTTAACATAGAATTGCGAATTGCAGATACCCAGTTCAAATTATCATTTAACAGGATTTAAGTGCGGATATACTTCCATACGTTCCTGCGACAAACCTTCAAAAAGGTCGGATGTTGTGTATGACTCGGTAACGACAACAAAAGTATAATATGAGAAATTTTTTTCAAATCCAAAGAAATAAAATGAAAAAACTTTCGACATGAGTTCATTACCTTTATTTTAGTCGGTAGTCTCTAATCTTGTGCGTTTTTTTTTTACCGACACAGTTATCAAGTGGAGAGCCGATCCAAACGACAGCATATTTAACCTAGTTACAATTCCCAACGGCAAGTTGAGCTTTAACAACTCGATCTAAATGCCAAAATGACTCATGCAAAAATAAAAAGTATTTACGTCGCACTACGCCGCTTCCATTAATCAGGGGTGAGATCTGCGTGATAAAGGGTGAGATCTAGGGCATTTATCATTAATTTTTATGTAATAATAACCGAGTTAGATCAGCCACAAAAAGTAAAAAGATCGTTCAATTTAGATTAAGTATCCAGTTTCTTAACCTGCTGGAAGATTTAAAATTACAGGCAAAATCCCTTTGACACAAACAAACCGATTGATTTCTCAATTACAAGGTTAGCTGGTGACAGGAATTTAATAAAAGCTAGAAATGGTGCTTCAATTTTCAGTTCAGGCACGTCCCCTCGATGTGCACGGAACTCAAATGAGTTCCTATACTGGAATTCCAAAGATATTTTTCCAGCCGAGCAGCGCTGATTACGGCAGTCGATCAGTTATCCCGAGCACAGACAGATGAGTCAGAATTAGGTAACCTGAATAGCAACATACGTATATACCGTATACAACGAGGCAAATCTGGCAACTCCCGAAAAAATATGAGGAAAAGAACATTTATATGTCTGATTTATAATATAACCTCACTGACATAATTGGTTTTAGGTAACTCTGGTAAAAAGCAATCCCTTAGAATAGTTATGCAACATGCTAATATACCACAAATACGCCCACGTGTAAACAGGAGCTGCTGAATAATCTTTGTTATCTGAAGTACAGTCACAAGTGCAGTAGAATCTCGATGTACGTGCGCAACAGTTCAATGCATTACTGTACATCGGAGCTAAGCGAAAAGATTAGAATTAGAGTATGATATTACGTATAAGGGAAGGAGGAAGCCATCATTCAGAACAGAATGCAGTAAATGAGCAAATCTGTGAACTTTGTGTGACCCCACACTCAGCGCGTGGGAAACAGACTGATGTGAAGAAGTTAATGAAACATGAAAGTTGAAGAAGAAAGTGAAAGTTTCTCAAGAACGGGACAGCGGTGAACCAAAAAAGACGGTCCGTAACAAAACATAAACTGGTTTATTTCAGGAAAAGCAGGGCATACCTTGTCTTCAGCTCAAAACCTTACACCTTCATAATGCTGCTGAGTTAAAATTTGTCACAAAACTGACACCCTTTTGTGTCTAATTGTCACAAAACCGACACAAAGAGGTGTCTCATCAATATACGTTAACATTCAATCCACTGAGACAAACATAACTGAGATAACCTGACATATTATATTGAAAATCGGCCTTGTGTCGTATGAATGATTTACTTTTATAGACTGGTTAGTGACTACGCGATGGAATTGACGATATCTAAAAATTAAAAAAAAAATTGCAACGATCTTAAGGTTTCTGGAAAGAATTACACTCTACTAAAAAACTAACGCAGATCATCTTTTAGCGCGGATATTTTGCCCATCTGAAACGTGAATATTTGATCTAACTATCCCAACTCTTTGGACTTGTGGTCCCAGGCTATGTACCAAAACATACGAGGATTTCTATGAGTAACAGTTTGATACACACAGATGTGTCAAAATTTCTCTCAGTGCATAAATTCCTTAATTCCAGTGCATGCAATATTGCTATCCCCCAGAGGGAGATGAACAAAAAACTAACGAAACTTTATTACTTCACTGAAGGGACAACAGTAATTACAGCTCGACGGAACGTTCCTAATTTTTTCAACAAAGAGTGGGGCAAAAAATACGTTGCAACTCTTTGTGGTAATTTCATGCAAACAAAATATCAACTTACTGAATCAGCGCAAAAATTTACACGTTATTATGAACCATAATTAATGCATAAACCAAAAACTGGAGCGAAATGTAATAAATTTGTACGACAGATTAGATTATCAGTTAATTTAGGCCTCCCTATCCTCAACAAATGAGATCCAAAGAGAGGAAGGAAGAAGGCACCATTTAGTATGAAGTAAAGGGAACGCGGAATCTATGAAGAAAGGGCATAGCAACAGTAAGATGAGAAAGAAGTTCATGAAACAAGATCGAAGTTGAATAAGAAAGTAGTGGGTGCTGAAAAAACAGGAGAGCAGTGAACCGAAAAAAGATGGTCCGTAACAAAACAAAAACCTATGTTATTCTAACAAAAAGAAAGAATACTCAACCTTAATAATAGTACGACATATACATCGAAAAATCCTACAAACGTCAGTTGCGACAATGGACTTGATTGTATTTATCCCCTGACAACTCCTGACGACAAATGCGACTCGTGTTTAGTTTCATCATTGCATCCACTTTTCATCATCGCAGTCAACCATCTCTAACACTTGCATTTTAATACGGCCTTTAATCATACGCGCCAGAGATCTGGAGGTATCATGCATAAACATTACGCACAACTACATAACAGTCCAGTCAGTGAATATTTGGCATTTCAACGAAACTCTGCCATAAAATTCATCTCAATGAACATAAAAACAGCAAATTAAATTCGTGTATTAGGGAAATACACAATTTAAATCTTCATTTAACTGTTTAGGTGTACGAGTGATTCGTTTTCTGTGATTTCCTTTACATTGACCACTAGTTGCATGCTGAGGCACTGGTGCTTCACGCACGTGTTTTATACATTATGAGCCTGTCTACGCAGAAGATGCGCACGAAGTATGGCAATTTCATAATAAGATAATCTCTTTAGCTCTCATTTCCTTCACTGCTAGAAACTCAGTACCGTTTTACCGAGAAAAGTCGAGGGCAAAAGCGGCATTCATTTTGAAATCAGAGAAATACTTGAGGTATTTTCCTCTTCTGACGTTGAACTTTTTCCTATCTCGAAGGAAATTTACCTCAATTTGGATGTGAAATTTAAGGAACGCGGAATTTATGCACGAGGTGTGTTCCCACACAATATCCCTGCGCATGAACAGTAAATTCAGAAGGAAGGTTTTATAAACAAGATAAAAGTTGAAGCAGGACGTAATGGGTACTGAAATACAGGACAGCACTGAACCGATAAAGGATGGTCCGCAACGAAACTAGACAAATTATAATTCGACTGAAAGAAGGTCTACCAAGTCTTCAGCTCAGGGCTTTTCATGTTTTCTCTAGGAGTGCTAATTCCCACAGAAACAAGAGTTGCATCCCTCTGAGGGGTTTGTGATGGCGATGTTAGTTCATGTACAATCGCTGAAAAATCGCTAACAGCGTTAGTAAGGTTTTATTCGTACAACACACCGCATGAGTCCCATTGATTTGAGAGTCACGGGGTAAAAATTGCAATTCGTAAAACCCAAGGAAGTTGGATACATGGAACCGGCATCGCTATCTTTTGCCAGTCAAGCGAGTGAAGCCACTTCTGCCGTCCCGAGCCCCGCCCACCCGGCATTAGGTCCCTGTGTGGAGGTGGTGTTGCAGTGGAGGGGTAGCACCACCTCCATCATCAGCGACTGAAGACCGCGCTGTTAAATGGCGGACTTGCGCTACTCTGTGCTATACGTTTTTTTCTTAGGCATATATTTCAATTGCGTCCTCTCTGAATGATAAAGAAACTCATATTGAGGAAACTCGTCCTTGACCGCAGCGTGGATAGCGGCGCCCTGTCACGCTGAATGTCTGACACGCACTGAGCCCCATCTCCGTGTGTGTGTGCCCGTATACCCTACAGCTACCGAAAATTGGCTTCACTTTAGAGCGCTGATGCCGTCTCCATTCTTAAACCTCCTTGGTAAAACCAAACCACGGTGGACTTGTTACCGAGGAAAAAATGCATAATACAACAAATAATTGTAATCACTCCTAATTAATTTAATCGAAGTGTACTTTAATACGGAGTAAACACATCCTTCATTAATAAATATCACAATCGTTTTAAATGTCTTTATTGATTTTTAATTCTTTTCGGATTTAATTGTTTTTTAGGTAAGCTTTTTAGTCATCATTAACTTAAGAAAATCATGTTTACCAATAAAAATATCAGTGAATACATACCCAATCCTTTCCTTCGCAGAATAGCATTCTAACAGAGCATACAACTTGGGTTCAATAACAAAATAAACGCTCACGAACACTTTATACTCGTTTTACTTTACGACTCCCACAACACCGCATGGATTTTCTTCGAAAAATTCCACAGAATTGTCAGGAGTGGCTTTTGAACGACTTGGGGATTGACAATCATACACCAAAAAACACATAAAATGAATAAAAAAGTCAAAAACGTTCTCAAAAAAAGCCCAAAATGAATGCAAAACACAAATAAACTTGCGCAAAAACCACCCAGAAGGATGGAAAAATATCCTATAAAGTAGAAAAAACATTACAATGTTAGATTTTATTTTGAGGTTTCAAGTATTTGGGGATTTTTTCCGGCTGAAATGCCGAGGCTGCCGCTGGCTGGTCATCGAGTTGGCGTCGTATCAGCCGCGCCCCCAGGACGGCGCCCGGAGCTGCGACGTGTACGGCTGCTAGATTGGCCTTTTTCTGGCCAAAATTTGGGCGTTTGAGATACCAAGTGAGCCTTTACTTGTTTACAATTCACAAGCTAGGGATACCAGATTATTGTTTTCACGGTTGAAGTTCTCGAAATTAACAGCCCAGAGCTCTTTTTGTAAAATTTACAACATCTTTCTCACAAAATTTGACTATAAGGAGCACTGAGCATCCGACCACCTCGCAGGATTGCCAGATGCAAAAATATAAAATTTCATTTCAGCAGCGAAGCTTTACACTAAAGCCGATGAAAAATATCAATCAGACATGCCTAGCCTAAAGTTGGGCCTATCAGGTCAATTTTTTATCAATTGCAAAAAAGCTAATCCCGCAACTTTTACATAGTGGAAGCCCCGTATTTACACTACGCACTTCACGTAGGTCCGTGCAGCTGAGGTGGGCTCTATCTCTGAGAGCTGCGCGACGGTCGTACGGACTCCTGTGAAATTAGCTCTGCGGTCTTCAATATTATAAAAAAGATGCTTCAAGTATCATCGAGGAAAAATATTAGTACATGTTACTTTCACAAATATTACGACATGTTACTAGCAAAAATATTAGTATGTTACTTGCAAAAATATTAGTATATGTTACGTACAAAAATACTATAGTACATGTTACTTCTCTGTACAGTTAGCATAGCAGTGTCAAATACACGTAGACAAGGAAAGTTCACGTAACACTGAGCAAAAATATTTCTACATATTATTTCCCTCGTACAGCTAGGATTGAAGTATCTAATACACTCAATGAATACACTTCGAAATACACTTACTAGAAATACTCGTATCGACTACTTTCCCAAACCAGACAAAGTATCCTAAAGTTCATCGAGTCTTCTATGGTTAGCGACAAAAACAGCATTTTTAGCAGGGCATCATTAAACTATTCGAACATTGGCTTCACTTGATAATTTGAGTTTTCTGAATTTGTAATTAGGTACAACTGGACATTGCGCTGAAGAATCACCTGCTACTCTTGAAGTAAAAATATTATCGGTAGTCTTCGTGTGTGAAGCAAAATCATATCCAAGCATCCCCGCAAGGACTGCAAAATCGAACCTGAATTCTTCTACACATTAATTTCAGTTTACGAAAAAACGGAAGTTTCTGACTCATCTGGAGAATGTTTTTCAAGTGCAACAATTTTCAGCTGAGCATATGTCCCTCGCACTTCACACTAATGTCAACTCGAGAGAATATTACCAAAGAATTGTTTTGCAGTAGCTCTTCTCTTTTCGTGCAAAAATTTATAATTCATGACGTGCGAGCTTATTTTGCAAGCACCGGCGTTTTGGACTTCATTTTAACTCTTCTGTAACACATTTTTATGATTTACTAAGGGCCCAAAAAGTGTTGTGGTCGTCGCTGTGCCAAAAGTGAGCTGATCGAGGACTCTCTGAACCAAAACTACGCTTTAAGCTAACACTTGCTCATGTGCAATTTTGCAGTAGCCATTGAAGCATAATTTGAAAAACCCATAGATTAGATTAGTCGTTAGTTTTAGCCTCCCTAGCCAGCAACAATTGCGATCCAAAGAGAGGAAGGAGGAAGGCACCATTTAGTATGGAGTTAAGGAAACGCGGAATCTACGCAGAAAGGCATAGAAACAGTTAGTTGTGAAAGAAGATTATGAAACAAGACCAAAGTTGAAGAAGACAGTAGTAGGTGCTGAAAAACAGGACAGCAGTGAACCGAAAAAAGGTGGTCCTTAACATGACAAAAACATTATATTTCAACAAAAAGAAGGCCTACCTAACTCTCAGCTCAGGCCCTCACATTGTCCCCCTGGGAGCGCTAGTTCCCATAGATACAATAATTGTATCCCCCTGAGGGGTAAAAAACCCATAAAGCAGAGTTTTCATTATAATGTACTTCTTTCAACTACCTTTTACATTTCACTCAAATTTAAGAAACAACCTGAAATTATGAACAATTGCTAGTTCATTAAACTTAATTTATTATCTACAGCGAAACGAAACTCATTTCTTCAATGCTTATGGAATTTACATCAAACAAGCTCTCGAAAGATTATTTAATAAATTTCAAATAATGTTGCGTTATCTTTGTACCACGCACACCATTATTGATAAATGGTATTCTCTAGTCGTACTTTTCTATTATCAAACCGACTATGCTTCTCATGTATATATATAAATTCGGTCCCCGATTTTCTCATAGTCACAACCGTACTTGGCTCAAGTTTCAAACTATTCAAACCATGAACAGTTTCTATTCGAAAACTGGAATCGCCTAAATCATAATTCCGAAATCTGCTGGTTAGGGCAGATCTAAATAGAATAACTCCCACGTCACATAAAACGCTAAAAACAGGAAAGAACTACGAGTAAGAATCCCACGCTGATTCAGCGAAAAAATATTACGATACAAGCAGCAGAAGCAGTTGTTTTCAAAATTTTACTTGCATTCACGAGTATTTTTATTTTTTCCTAACTTTATTTTCAACTTTGCGGCATTAAAATCAGTCATATAAGATTATCTTCTCTGAGTTTATCGACATCAGGAACATCTGAAAAGATCCACTGGCGCCCTCGATTTCACAAGGCGCTAGACACATAAACACGAGTCGACTCATATCTGACCTTTGGTGAGGACCGTCGGTCGCGCTTTGATCCACGCTTCAGCTCGCAAGTTAGGCACTAAACCAAGCCTCATAAAACTCCTGATAATAATAGGCACTAAATTTCAACTTGATGACTGTGTTAGAGTTTACACTCTCATATATTAATGATTCAACGAGATATTTGACTAAATGTTAATGATGAGACTCATAATTTATTCACCAATTTTTTTTATTGCCTTTTCGAGTTCAACAGTACAGTGAACCTTTATTATGAGACAGTAATCAGAAGCCTGAATCTCCTCTTATTCTCATGACTATTCTAATTATAGTTTTGGGAATAGAAAGCGCAATTTGTTTCCCGGTTACTTATGAAATCATTTCTGCAATTTTTTTTACTTTCAGTTTGAGATTCTCGTCAATTTTACATTTTCTCGTGACGTTATATTGAAACGTAAGTTCAAACGACGCAGGTAAGCACGTCACTCTCAACGATACAGATCAAGCCAAATGACAGAGAACTCTTGTTTAATAATAGAATGGTCGACTGCAAGCTAACGGAACACTCAGTATACCTCCAGACGTCATAAATGCCTCGCAAAAATGCTCCATCAAGTTCTATCGATACTGTGTAATCCTTGTACGCTCAATTGTACAGCACTGACGACAAATGCAATGCTTTACTCGTACGTTCCTAACATGCGACCCATGCTGCATATTGCGTATATTTGAACACGACATCCGAAATCCTTACTGTTAGCTTATAGTTAGGCTTTTAAACTCGATTCGCAGTCTGTTTTTTTTGGGAACCCATTGGAATATAAATACTGTGGGTCGTTTATCTTTCTTTCGGCCACACGTGTAGACACTGCGTCGATAGGGGACCAAAGGAGATTCTGCACTTCTTGGAAATGAGAAATAAACTTCCGGAGCCAAATTTCTGGGAAGGCTACCTTTTAAAGAAAACACTATCTCCTCTAATGAAGTACAATACAATAAGCCTCTTCCTAGAAATGGGGGAAATGCGAAGGAGTATGATCACTTTCTTGTTTCATTGTTAAAAGAATTTATCTGACATGGCAGTTCGATGAGCACCTAAAGCGCTCTATGAAATGGTGAAATGCATTGCTATAGTGAAAAATTGACTAAATCCGTTGAAGATATTTGCAGTGACGGTAGGAAATGCCAGTAAAACAGAGAATTAATTTTAAAATCCCGTACTTGCCATGAATAAGGAACAGAACGAAATAACCTACAAAACAAAAAAGTTTATGAATGCACTTCGTTGAAACTAGAGCATCTGCTGTTAATATTGAAGCGATTTTAAAAAGGAATCTTCCAAGGCAGGCGTATTTATCTTACCAAAGCCAGGGCGCAGAGTAAAACCATTGTGCTACGGCATGAAAATGCGTTAAATGCTGCCCACACTAATGTGGTCGAACTAATGCTAAAAACGTAGAATCTAGCATACAGACACGTCATTTCCCTCGTTTCCACGAGTTTATTCCCCACTTTCATGAGTCTTAATCAGTGAACTTCTGGATCTTACGCCCTTTTTGGACAGAAACTTCTCTTGAAAATCTGTTGCTAGAGACATCTATGCTGCTAAGACATCAATGGGTTTTTAGTTGAAGGCGGCAGTACTACAACATGATTTCTGCGTGAAGGTCTGCAAATAATATGCAAGCAAATGGTTGGTCAGCGCTGCAACGTTTGGTGACGCAGACTTGGTACGTTCAAACCACGTTAGGAAATCTGACTTCAGTCGTACTTCGAATTTCACGTTCGCTCTGCAAAACAACGTGAAAAATGAGCTAAACTGCTCCGATGCAGGTAAAACAGATCCTAAGAAAACAGTCATGGAAAAATGAAATAAATGATGTGTGTAAAATTGTTCGATAAGACACAAGACTAAATATTCTCTACCCATCCAATAGTGAAACGGAAACATGTCAGGAAACACTGAATTAAAAATAATTAATTATAATCCCGGGAATTACTTCGAGTATTTGTTGATACCAACAGAAAATTATAAAGCCTTTAATAAATGAAAGCATTCGTAATGAACATCCTGTTCTGTAGTTTTAATGGAGAGGTATGAAGTCAGAGAGAAGTAATGTCGGAGTGGAACGGGGCGAACACTGTAAAGCGGTGCGAACAAAACGAATAAATATTACAGAGGGAATTTTGACTACTGAGTCGTAAGGGAAATGTAGATTACGGTAGAAAACTGAGGAACTTGACCTTGACCTACATATGAGAGAAAACATGAGCTTAGAATAGCTGCAAAACGGCTGAAAGAATTGCAATGCTTTACAAGCAGGTGATTTGAGAATAGAACGATAAACGAGATGAGGATAGGACTGAAGAATGGATATTAGGCCTCTGAGATTGCTGATGTACGAGCCAGGGACTGCAATGAATAATTGAAGGTAGGCATAAGACATATCTTTGACGATGTTCTGGTATAGAGCTAGAGCATGCAAGAAGAAGCAATAGAGGATTCACTTGTGTAGAGAGTAAATAGCAAAACTGAACACGTTACTAGGCTCGTCACGCAAGCCTTAAAGCTAAGCGGTGATTCACACTAGAGCCATGTATCGAAGAGGAAAGCATGACGAAGCCGGAAAAAATTACCAGATTTTTCCTCATTTACGGACGTTGATGTAACAGAATCACGTCGAAAGTATCACGTTTGTATCGCCATTAAGCTTGAAATACTATGGTTTTAAATCAAACTCATTAGGACTTCAAAGTCATAAACCATTTTCAAAGGATGTTGAATTGGAAGTGAAACCAGAACTCCAGCGTTTTGAGCTACAATACTACGTTTCGAACGCCAAGAAGCTGTGATAGCGGCTGGGGCTATTCTCCATGTCGCCTGCATGCGTCGCATTGTGGACAGCGTTTTACTTTGCATTTACACGGCGACGGTGCGCTACGCCTCTATACGAGCTTGAAACTCCCCGACTTCAAAATGGACAGCGGTTTCCAGCCGTCAATCAGCGACAGAAAAGATAGAAAAAAATCAATCACATCCATTTATTTTTCTTTACTTATATCATTATTTATTTTAGCTCGCTATTTTTAATTATGTTTCTAAATGACTTACGTCCTAAATCACTATTCCACGTGACTTATGTTTTCACTTTCAATTTTTAGAGTATATATATCGTATGTGACTTGTGTCACCGCCTTTTAGAACGATTCCATTGTCCACTATTCGATTTTTTACTCGCATGTTTATTGAGAAAATCACATGTTGCACTCTCGTCACCACCATAGCATTTATGCCGTTTGACCATAAAAAAAATTTTAGCATTCAAAGCAAAAAATAGCTGACAATTACCGGCTATTGCCTTGCTGACGAAGATGCCCTCGATCATGAAATTTAGGTTCAGTGCAGGTCACTTGTCTTCAAGGGGAAGAAAAAATGACATTAACACGGCCGACCGCGAGCGTTGCATCACCTATTGTTAGATAAAGAGCCTTAATCACAGTACCCGCGCTAAAAATGGCTTGTTGAACCCAGCGAGCCTTTCTTAGCAACGAACAATTGCGCAACGGAATAGAGTGATGACGAAATATTAAAAAATATGCAACAAGCCTGATGTACTGAGAACAAAAGTTTGACGTACTTCCTTCAAAAAACAGAGGAAGATAAAAAGCAAAAATAACGCTCAATTTCATATATTAACATTTGGACCACGACGTGAGCCGCCGGTGGCCACGGTGGGGATTTTCAAAATCCTGCTGTCTGACCAGTAGTGACAAAGTTAATTTTCATTAATACTTTATACAAATTAAATGAAAACACAATCCATTCAATGTTTGCTGTTTTCAACAATTGCTGATCACAATTGACTTAAAATTTAACGTGCATAATGGACTTCACGTTTCACCCACTGCGGTTAACATGTTAAGTTACTTACCACGATAACTTCCCGTGTAAAAGATCTAGTTTTGTATTTGGAAGAAAGTATCCTGAGTCCGCTAAATGACAGATATACAGTACATCTTTTCATTCTACAACGTAGCGCTATTGCCTTCCATGCTCATGTTTCAATACAAAAGAAAGCTAAAAGTCAGTTCTTTTCAATGCACGCCGTTTTTAAAATTATAGAGGCATGAATATAACCTACTTTCACATTTCCTAACCTCAACAGAGATGTTCAAAGAGAAGAAAAATGAAAGCACCATTTAACGAGGAGTCTAGGGAACGAGGATTCTATACATAAGGTATGTTGCCACATGCACAAGCTCCCCTACGCATAAAATCGCTTTTCCCAAGAGTTAACGGAAACTGCTGAAAACAGGACCCGTCGAACTTCAAACCTGAGATACGTAACACGTGTGCAAAATAAGAAGATAGCCAATAGCATCACTTAGAACCACATGAACAAAAAACAAGGTTACGAACCGTGCCCAACTACATAATTAGACTTTATTCACCAAGGTCGACCACAGTCATCCAATGCCCTCACTACACAATCAGCGCCAAACTAAAGCTATCAATCATAAAATGCAGCTTGACAATTCGATGAACGGAAAAAGATCACATCAATACAAAGCAATGCTTGAAGCCCCGACAATGTAATTAGCGGTAAGCTCAAGGCCAGAGGAATTTAATGTTCTCCTATCAAAATACGGGAAGAAAAACGCACCTCTAAAAATATACTTCGACAAATTAAGGGTTTTTAATTAAAATACAAATTAAAAAGGCTGCGTAAAGGAAGCTAATACTGAGAGGGGGATAATTAGCTACAAGTTTTTGTCAGAGGTTTCAATGTTGGTTACGTAAGTGTATGAATCATCAGCGGCTCATACTAGTTTATTGTGTAGTGCTGCCTGTGCAGCTTCGTGGGCTGTCCACACAACGGGCCAATTATGCACAACAAAAAACTGATGGTGTGTAACTTGTGTGATACATAATGCAAAAAACTGAAATATGCTCCAGAATAAAATACAATATTGGAAGCCAGAGTGATATTGGAATCCTTAAATTCCAAGAATTCAGAGTACCATTTAACATGGTAAAAACAAGTGTATGAGCAAAACCTTGCTCGATTTTTGACGTTAAGCCAGAGTTCAATTGAATAAAACTGAATTGAATATACTTATCAGGTCTCACTCTACATTAAATCGGAACAGCAATCAAACCGAAGATACCCAGTTCCAATGCTCCAACTAACAACTCATGAAAGTAGTACCTTTGTTTCGAACGAGCCCAAGAGAGCTGCCTAAATTCCTTAGCGTAAGACCGCAGATTTCGACGAATATCTGTTCACCGGCAGGCATGTCGGGCAGACTGATGAGCTACATGTCTCCTGGATGCTTCCCTCAGCACAAGAGCCTCGAAGTAAAAACAAGGGCTGAATTTCTGAACAAGGGCTGAAATCACAGCCTGCATTTTTCACAGGCTGAAATCACGGGCAGTATTTTTCACAGGCTGACATCACGAATTTCTGAACAAGGGCTGAACAAGGGCTGAACAAGGGCTGAACAAGGGCTGAACAAGGGTTGAACAAGGGCTGAACAAGGGCTGAACAAGGGCTGAACAAGGGCTGAAATCACAGCCTGCATTTTTCACAGGCTGAAATCACGGGCAGTATTTTTCACAGGCTGACATCACGGGCTGGATTTTTCACAGGCTGAAATCATGGGCAGTATTTTACACACGCTGAAATCATGGGCAGTATTTTACACACGCTGAAATCATGGGCAGTATTTTACACACGCTGAAATCATGGGCAGTATTTTACACACGCTGAAATCATGGGCAGTATTTTACACACGCTGAAATCATGAGCAGTATTTTACACACGCTGAAATCAAGGGCAGTATTTTACACACGCTGAAATCATGGGCAGTATTTTACACACGCTGAAATCACGGGCAGTATTTTACACACGCTGAAATCACGGGCAGTATTTTACACACGCTGAAATCACGGGCAGTATTTTACACACGCTGAAATCACGGGCAGTATTTTCCACACGCTGAAATCACGGGCAATATTTTACACACGCTGAAATCACGGGCAGTATTTTACACACGCTGAAATCACGGGCAGTATTTTCCACACGCTGAAATCACGGGCAGTATTTTACACACGCTGAAATCACGGGCAGTATTTTACACACGCTGAAATCACGGGCTGAATTCTTCCCGAGCTGGTTTATCACGGGGTGAAATCACAGGCTGATTTTTACACTGGCAGCGTCAGTTCTTTGCAGCGGTTGGCTACACTATGAGTAGCCGCACGTTACGCGGCTAAGTCGACATAGAAGAATTTACTTTGCTTGTTGCAATGGTTCATTGCAAATTATTTGAAAATCCGGCCCCATGGGGATGAAAGCACATGGAGAGAAAACTCTCAGCGCTCACTGAAATAATGATGTTTCTAAATTTTAGTGAAATAAAATTTCGAAATGATAGAAAAGCGCTTTCTAAAATACGATGCATAAATGGCACCATCCCTACGCTTCACACTGAGATTCATGGCAGCTTATTAATGACATGACGCGTCTTTTCATTGCAAAGGCGTTACCTGTGTCCTTGTACTTATAAGTGCTACGTACTATTGCACACGTAACTGAGAACCACCGTCATCGACTTCAAGTTCGATTTGAAAAAATATACGCATTGTCTTCCTAACAATTAACTTTCATGATGGTTCGAGCGCTTCATAGACTTCCCAGAACATTGAGGTTTGTTCCTGTTCGAAAATGATACACTTGGTAAATTATTCTGGGAAAAATTTTCACTGTAAATTCAAGCCAATGTCAATGAGTGAACCTCGCTGCATCTAATGAGCAGGTAACAATAAAATTGAAATTCGGAGGAAGTGATACACCCGTCGTCCACCTGGTGAATTCTTATCCAACTTGTTGGTAAACCACATTCGATTTCTGGAAATGTACGCGAATATTTGAAATCTTTTCATATCACAACGTGTTAAAATGTTTTTCAAATCATGTAGCTTCTCATACGTAAAGTAAACTTTAAATCCCACCAGTGGCGCAACTGGGCCAACAATACAAATGCAGTAATGAGATCTCGAAAATGAAGACGATAACTAAAGTACTCAAAATTCCGAGAGCAAGTGTCAATCATCGCCAATTAGATGTATTGTAGATGAATTTATAACACTGAAACATGGATACTGAAACTTCATATTATCTTAAATAAGTATCTGGATTCACGAGTTAATTAAACTGGAGAAACTATTTTAATTAACGCTCGGCATTGCCGGAACGAAATGTGTACTCCGACAGCCGTGATTCTCGGAAGAGCAAGCGAAAGAGAAACGGTGAGTTACATCTTTCAATCATGGCTCTCGGCACACAAGCAAATGCTTGTCCCAATATTCGTGGACACAAGTTTGTGGAGCACCGAGGCAGGTAGCGTGATAAGGACGTAAGCAGCTTACACGGAGACCTGGCCTTTCAGTGTCCTCTAGAGCGGCTATAATTGAGGCAAAATGCCGCATCGCGCGAGGGCGTGGACACTCGCTGCATAATTTCTCTATCGTTCCCCTGGAAATTTTATAAATAGAAACAAAGCATGCTAGGTGAACGCCAGTTCATCACGAACTTAGAATAAATTCTTCTTGCGTAGGACACTCACGTAGAACGAACATGAGTACAAAGGGTTTTGCAGCAGAAATAATAAATGATCTCACTCGAACGTATGCGGTATTGAAGTTGAATGTGAGGTGGACGAGTCTCAAATTCAACGCACATTTCCCTTTTTTAGCCAGTGTTCTTTATTCAAAAATGGCGCCATATAGGGCCACAGTAACCAACACTAATTGATGTAATATTGGTAGCTTAAACTACAACATAATGAAATCATTTAGAAATGGACACTCACAAAGCTAACCCACGTTGTAGACCAGTAACGACCTTGAATATTTTTACTTGAGCAAAATTTAATTTTGGAAATACAAGTCCAAATAACAAATGTATTGCCTTGCACTTTTTTAATGTCAAAGCGAGTGACTCTCGCAGTATTTAGACTCAACACTTTCATGATAAAATGTACTATTTATGGTCATATTAAGATATGAATATTTTATTGGACGGAAAAACTGTATTGCTAGCATTACTACTATAATTTGATTGCCGCAATTCATCTTGGGGCATGGTGAACGGGTTGTCAATTAATCCCTTTGTCTCCGGGTATAAATTCCTTACTGAAGAAAAAGGTAACATTACCATGTGGCCTATGTCGATTCTCAACAAAAAACGCACTACATCGTCAATTAACTATTCTGATACTCTTTTGATTATAATAAAGCGCAAATGAATAATTTCAAAGGCAGTCTAGCTCGTGTTGATACCTCCAAACGTGATGACCAAATAGTGCAAGGACTACCGCATAAAAGCAAACAGAAAAAGTTCACGGGTATTCGAGTCGATTTTTTGCCCCCTGCATTGGTGGCCGTTCGAAGAAAAGAGGAGGTCAACAAGTTATCTCAGTAATCAAACGAGACGCTGATAAAACTGCTGCAATCACACGTAGTTGCAGCAGCTGCTGGTAGCTGTCAGGTGGGGATGGTTTTAGCGCCCTCTCAAAGGAGAGCTGATGAGGACCGATGATGGTGTGGTGAGACGAGAGTTTGCAACACAAAAGGATACGGTGATTTCAACACAAAAAGCTACGATGGTTTCCCGCAATACAAAAAAGTACGATGTTTTCCCGCAATATAAAAAGATCCGATGTTTTCAACACAAAAAGAAGCGATGCTTTCACCACAAAAAGAAGCGATGCTTTCAACACGAACAGATACGATGCTTTCAACTCAAAAAGATCCGATGCTTTCAACACGAAAAGATACGATGCTTTCAACACGAAAAGATACGATGCTTTCAACACGAAAAGATACGATGCTTTCAACACAAAAAGATACGATGATTTCAACACAAAAAGATCCGATGCTTTCAACACAAAAAGATACGATGCTTTCAACACAAAAGGATCCGGATGTGATGGGCAAGGTGACCTCTGTTGAGGACGGTCTGTCAGAGTTGAAGAACGTAGTGAGAGCAACACGGAGTTCAAGACAATTACCACATCGTTTACATGATTCACAGCTTTCTTTCGAAACAATCAACGCAGGCAAAGATGTTCAGAGTTTAACCAGCATTTTATCTGCAATTCTTGTTTTGAATTCATGACAAATAAATATCACAAAACAGTTGAGCGTGCCCTCGTTTCTTGTAAATTTAATGAATCCTTTACAAACCAATAGACTAGCCTCGCAATCTAACTCAATTGAATGAAAAAATAAGCCGTGTGCTAACGTACGAACTTAAATTAATAATGAAATTATGAAAACAACCAGGAAACTAAAACAAACTGACTAATAGAAAGCGCCACTTCTTCATGCATAAATGGTGTATGTGTGTAATCTTATCTGTCGTCACCACTAGAGTTAAAGCTCCCTAGAGCTTGTCTGTCGTCACCACTAGAGTTAAAGCTCCCTAAAGCTTGTCTGTCGTCACCACTTAAGTTAAAGCTTCCTAAAGCTTATCTGTCGTCACCACTAAAGTTAAAGCTCCCTTATTAAGCTCGTCTGTCGTCGCCACTAGAGTTAAAGCTCCCTAGAGCTTGTCTGTCGTCACCACTAGAGTTAAAGCTCCCTAGAGCTTGTCTGTCGTCACCACTAGAGTTAAAGCTCCCTAAAGCTTGTCTGTCGTCACCACTAAAGTTAAAGCTTCCTAAAGCTTATCTGTCGTCACCACTAAAGTTAAAGCTTCCTAAAGCTTATCTGTCGTCACCAATAAAGTTAAAGCTTCCTAAAGCTTATCTGTCGTCACCACTAAAGTTAAAGCTCCCTTATTAAGCTCGTCTGTCGTCGCCACTAGAGTTAAAGCTTCCTAAAAACAAACCAGAATGTTGGAGCAAGAAATTAATTAATCAACCAATACGTTTTGAGTCTCCGAAAAATTTGCCACTTTCTTTCAATTAGCTCATTTCAATCCAGGTCAATAAAAATCAATCCTTGTAAAAATAACAAATGAAGATTGGTGTCACGCCGATGTTTTCCGACGCAACACAAATCGCAGATAAAAAACACATCGCATCTAAACCTTTGATCATTATTCGGTTGTCGTAGTTTTTCCTCTGATAACTGGAATAATACAAAACTTCGAGTTAGCAGAGCCTTAAAACAACAGGCGCTCGTGAAATATGATCAGGATTCATTGGTAGGATGCTAAGCCATTGTACACAAAATTTCTAGACGATGACAGAGAGATGCTCAAGCATAAGATGACTTAAACACGTCAACTGATGAAAGGCAAATTCAGTAGCTCAAAAATGTAAAATAAAAGGTTAAAATGAATGGTTTTATTCACTTGTCGAGGAATTTTGCCCCTTTACTTACCGATTTCAGTCCCTGAAAATCACGGTACAATTGATTCGAAATTTTGAAAGTGCTTCGATTGGTATTCTATAAAAATTACAAAATATTTAAATTTTGAATTTTATAAAACCTCAGTAAATGCGAGAAGATCGCAAAAGAGGTTCAAAAACATCCTCAAACCTAGTAAGTTAGGCACGAATGATCCCCCGCTTCAAAGTTGAAATTAGAAGATTATCCACAATGCAGCTACACCTTCTTCCGCAATTAACGAATAAAAGGAGTACATTTCAAAGTTAAGATGACCTGGGTCTCGCGTGGAAGGCCTTAGTGAAAAAAACTCAACGGAGTCATTGGAATTAGAAGCCAGATGAACAAGGCTGGACCAAGGTAACGTGAAATGTACTCGTAAATTAATGAAAGCATGAAACACGACTTTAAGCTCTTCAGGTCATGCAATGCTGTGCCACAGCCCACAAATATAGTACTGGCTCTGGTTCCAAGCAAGAGAAGTAGTAACGAAATGGCCTGTACCATGACAGCTAGGTCGCGTTACTCTGACGGACGACATAATATCATCCGACAACTCGTACCTAACACGCATCTTTGTAGTCGATAAGATGCAACTGCAAGTCGAAGTCACGTCCAACTGAAAAGGAAAGCATTGCATCTCTCACAATTGCACATGAAGGTCTTTGAATGTAGCGCCTGATCACGCGAATGAAGTACGAATTGATACTGCGTAGCCTACAGCCTTTCGATCACGAGGTGCTTCCGCTGACGAAACGAATCATGTCGTTAAGAATGGAATGTCCTTTTTGCTTCGCTAATAAGCAATAATCGGACATCCCATTTTTAAAGACCTAACACAAATATCGCAATGAAGTAATTTGCGGATTTAATTACTGAGGAACTGAAACGGCCACCATGTAATTTTTTTATACGCGCCTCTAGAATTATATTTTGAAGGCTCATCTTCAGAACAACTTTCATACCAGAATATTATACAAAAACTTAATACATAAAAGGATTTTCGTTTTAGTGAGCCCTTTGGAGAATTTCATAATGTAGTTAGTTATTTAGTGAAAATAAATGCTTGACACAATGTAAAAAAATTATTTGAAAATTATTGTCCTTCTTATTGAGGCATGAAAAATATCCTTTTCTAGCAGACGTGAACGCCTGAAGAGAAATGGTTGTTAGATTAGATTATTAGTTAGTTTAAGCCTCCCTAAACTCAACAAATGAGATCCAAAGAGAGGAAGGAAGAAGGCACCATTTAGTATGGAGTTAAGGGAGCGTCGAATCTATGCAGATAGGGCATAGAAACAGTAAGATGAGAAAGAAGTTCATGAAACAAGATCAAAGTTGAAGAAGAAAATAGTAGGTGCTGAAAAAACAGGACAGCAGTGAATCTAAAAAAGATGGTACGTAACAAAACAAAAACCTATGTTATTTTGACAAAAAGAAAGCCTACCTAGCCTTTAGCTCGGGCCCACACATTGTCCCCCTGGGAGAGCTCATTCCCAACAATGGTTGTTATCACGGAAAATCTAGTCCATATATGTAGGTATTTCACCCTGCAATTAAGTTGTTTCCTTTTCTTAACAAGTTCGAACTGAAATCAACATGTGAGAAATAAAATTCAAATCAGATATGGTAGGGCTATTCAATACTAAGAATATATGAATAAAATCGGCTCAGTAAACGCCTAGACCATGACAGTGACACGCCGCATTATAAATGGAAATATTAGATTAGAGATTAGATGTTAGTTTAAGCCTCCCTATATAAATGGGAAGAAAATATTAACTGCAACAATGAGACAGGAACATAAATACAAAAAAAAACATTCATTTCCGGAGCATCTGGGCAGAGCACTGAGGATAGAGCCGTGACGGGATTATAGAAGCCACTTGAACTAAATACTTGTGAAATTACGACCGATTTACATTGAATTTTACACTATTTCAATCCATTGATCTAGAATTTGAGCATCATATGAGTGCTGGCCTTCCTGATGTTTGTATCAGGGATTTCAGTGAGCAAAAGAAACCGCGATACACTAAAAATGAGGGACACGAGGGGATTGCGCCAGCGGAAAAAGATATTTTCCTCTGTAGAAAAAGTCTGTAACCACAAAAGTTTTTACACAGATATTAATTAACCCTTAAATGAGGACTGCTCCTTTTTTCGTTTGAGGACGATAATCTTCAACCAATCAGAAGTTTGGAAACTTCTCATCAACTGACAACTGTAAACGTGTTTGGGCAGAGATTCGATGACCACTCCAGTAAGAGTTAGACCATGAAGGCACCATCAGAAGCTGTTATTGTCTGCGGCCAAAGAAACTCGGTGCAGTAGCGTGTTTGGATCAACGTTCACTTGGAGACACAGTTTTTGACAAAAACTACGTTCAATAAGAGACGAATATATCTTAGTAAGAAGTAAATCTACAAATGTGTTGTCCAATGCGCAAAGAGTCGACCAATTATTTTGGAGAGCTTGGGTTAACGTTGAATAATTTACAGGTAAATTGCTTTCCCTTTGTGAGGTAAGACTCTCTCGCCAATCGACCAGAATTTTTACTTCAATGCTTAACACTTCAGTTTTTATCACAGAAGTAAATGCCTGGCTTCTTGTAAAGTTGGGTTGAATTTTTTACCATCAGTTACTAATCGATTGTGTTACTTTGACGAGAAAATCAAACAAGTTGAAAATTTTACGAAGACGTTATATACGAACAGAAGTTTCTATTTTGTAAAGCTGTACTAGTATGGAGGTGTTAAAATGTAGAAGTATGTCAGTTATAAGCCTCACACCGCGACAACAGCAAGACAACCAGCAGTGTTTCATATGTTGGAATGAAAAGTTGTACACTCGTAACCAACACTCAACCTAAGCCGGTATTTAACATTCAGAACCTGAAAATCCCAAGTTTTCGTCATTGATAGCGCCTTCAACAATAAATATACATATCACGTAAGTAGTTTTTAGGTGCCTTACGCTGCTTTTTGTGGTTCATACTTCTAAGAAAATTTTTCACTTCTACATTGAGCGCGTTGAATCACTTGACACAATTCTTACGACTCGAACAATCTATTTGAGAAGCATCACGCTCTTGATTGTGGATGCACCGCATGTTTGCTACCAGGCCTCATCACAGGCAAACTGTCGCGTCATCGCAAATGTTTACACATGGCTGCTACAGCGTAGAACAGAACAAATGAAGAGGTCTCTTGTTAATTCCTTGAGAAAAACAAGTCATACGTGTCACTGGAAAACGTATTTTTGTTGCTTGTTTTCCAGAGTTTACAAAATAATTTCAGTGGATGTAAACAGGCGAAAATCTTCATGAACGTTTCCAAGTACGCATCCGGTTGTATAATTTTAACCTCGTTTGACAGTGGGTAGAAGAAATCTCTACGTATCAGAAAGTACCTGGAACGGATCTTTATTATTGCCATCCTCGTTAGGAGTCATTATTGCATCTTTCAGCTAGTGAGCTTCACTTACGAATTGTTCTCCTTTAACATCACAACCGTGGTAGAATATAAATTACACACTCATATAGAGTGGAGACTATTCTTTAGACCTGATTATTGTACATAAATAACAATAAAAACTTTTTTTCACGCAGCACTCAAATGTCATTAAAAATATTTGATCTGATATATCCCCTCGACCAAATAACTGTTTAGCAGATTTGATTAGATAATGACAAACACAAAGCTGCGATCGAACTTCATCTAATGGACAACAGAAAATCAGAGATTTTGAGCCGCAGCGATTGGTTAGCACACAATCAAAGAATGTAAAGTTCTTGAAGACGCCAAAACCTAAGGTGTCCGTCCCACACTCTGCGTCGGTTCGATCAACTTGGATCTCCGAATAATCGTTCAAGAGTCTGTGGCTCTGGAGCTTCTCGCATCCAATAATTATTTTTATTACTATTTTAATCTTAGGATTTTCTCATCCTTTCCGAGACTCAGGCGATTTCACAGCTGAGTAGCAAATAAACAATTTGCCACGAGGAGGAAGAACAAAGGAAGGAAGGGGGCTATATCTCCACGCAATTATTAACGAAGTCGTCACAGCAACATTGTTCTGATGAAACTCATAGAGATCTATGTCGAGTCAGAGAAATGAATGCAAGTGAAAACTGCACGAGGATCATCGTTTAAAAGAGCGTGCTTATCCCCATGTAAAATGCGAAAACATTAGCAATTAAAAATTTCGATCATATAAGGAAAAAACGACTGGCTAGGGTTCAGGTTTTTGAACAAGTTCAAAGTCGGTACACTCAGAGAAGATAAAGTATTTTCAGATGAGGAGCTCTGCAGTGTAGATGCGTAGTTCAGTGCTAGCCCAGCGAACATCAACAACTTCCATAGAATAATTTTACGAGGTCGATGGCTGGTCTCGGTAATGGCGTGGGCTGACATTTATAAAACATTCATATCCACTCTCATTATAGTTCGCAAATTTTGATTTTTACACTCATGGAAGTAACGCCTTTTTTACTTACGAACTGTTTCTTGTTCAATAGGAGAGAGCAGCATCTTGCATGTCAAGAAGGACACAACAATGCTGTTAGATTTATTTTTTAGGACTGAGAGATAATACAATATGGCCGCTTCAAATAGTTTTCCCTCAAAAGATTTTTATATTTTGATTATTCTAGAGTCTGAACCCACAGCTTTCTTTGTCCCAAGAACCCAAGCTCAGAAGCTTTGTCCTAAGCAAGCACAAAAATAATCTTCACTAGGAGCAACCACTAATTAAGTAGCCCCTGCACATGCCCCGTAATGCGCAGAAAATTCCCGAAATAACATCGAGTTAGTCATCGTAGTAGCAGGAGATATGTTTAATAATAGTCAGGAACGGTGTACACAAAAGTCTTAATTCAATGTTGTTACATGGATTTCGATTTTTCTTTGATCACAGAACTCATATTTAATACCATTATAGTGCAAATACCTGATCTGCACCCAGCACAACACATTACCCGATCATACCATGAAAAGAATGAACGCTGTACGCCGAAATTGCACCGAGTGTTAGGGAAACAAGAGACAATTGGAAGGAGGTTCTAAAACAGTGTGGGATTTTTGATGCGGAAAACGTGACCTCCATGGCGCTGTGCCCCTCACAGCGTGTTTCTCTGAAAGCTCAAAAAATACCAGATTTGGGATGGGTGGCAATATCGGCAGCCTCAAACTAAATATTTACCTATACACGGCTGGGAGCCTAAATTCAAATGTTCTCCTATTTTGATTTCTGCGCGATTTGTCTCTAAGTAAAATGTACGCCAAAATGTGGTGGATGATACGAATGTCATTCAAGTCAACTATTTTGGAGAAAAATTATAAGAACTTGGGTCAATAGGCTCATCGTCGTTCGGCCCGAAGCATCACGTCGACCCAAAGCATATGACGCGCATCAATCAACAGTGCATTCTTTTCGAAACACAGAAACGGGCAGTTACATCTATGCTTGGAATTTTTACCACCAGTTTTGAAATATTAAAGTTTCTTCCGTAACTTTAATTAGCTGTCCCACCGTACACCCGAGCAGCGCGATCACAGAAGTCGAGCTAGGAGCACAATTTTTAGAATAGATTTGACAAGGATCGCATCAATAGGGGCTGCACACTCGCTCGGTCACTTCAATTCCTTGCAGCAAGCAAATTGTCCTCGCAAGTTCTATAGACCCTGGACCAATACTGCAGAAAATATTTATAGATTGGAAGCGAGCAGTTCACCGAAAGGACACACGGTCAAGTGCAGCATTGATTGAAGAGCATCAATATTACGTACAATTTGCACGAGGATGCCATAGTTAGGCATTTTTCTGCGTTGTTGGACATAGTGCCCTAGTTCAATATTTTTTTGCCCTAGAAGATGATATTTTTGCGATTAAATTGTTCCGAGACGACGATAACCTAAAACCATGCAGCCAGCTCACCTCAATGAGATCTTAGTAATTAAAATGCTCTCGAAAAAATACATTTTTAATTAATTAAACGAATATTTTCGATGGAAGCTACATCTGTGTCCAAAAATTATGCAAACAGCTAAAATCAAAATGAATGAAAACTGGAAAACAGGCAAGTACTTTACTAGATTGAAGAAAAATAAAGACGTTAAGCCATGTAATTAAAACCAAGAAATATAAATAATAAAAATTTTATAAGGAAACCTTATACTTATTAATTTTATCAGAGAAAAACCTAAAATTTGAATTTATATAAACGCTAGAAACGAGTGGTATTTCATCTACCTCGTCATAGCACAAGTGTTGATAAGACTGGCATCTGAAATTCTGGGATACAGCAGTAAATGAAATCCTGGGATACAGCAGTAAATGAAATCCTGGGATACAGCAGTAAATGAAATCCTGGGATATAGCGGTAAATGAAGTACATGAAATCCTGGGATTCAGCAGTAGATCAAGTATACAAAATATTCACGCACCGCAAGTTTTCGGTCAATATTCGTGCCAAGTTAAACAAAGACGAACGTAATTTTTCACACACACATACACACATTAATACCTGACGGCATTTATTATACAGGGTGTTCGAAATCAATTGGTTCTCACTGTAAATGTTGAGATGGAAACTCAAAAACGACTGTTTCAAGAATACGGTAAACTCAAAACATTCCTTGTTCTCGAGATTTCGAATCGTAAAAGACGTAAGTTTCTCGGAAAAATTCTTACTCTCTTGACCGCAGGTATCTTAAAACCGCAAATGATGGTAACACACCTGTACTTAAATGGTCTGGGGATTGTTGCAAAACAGCTCTGACAGCGAGACAGAAAGAAATCTTGTAAAAAAGATATTTGATACTTCATGGCTCACTATTTGCAACCCACGTGTATCTTACCGCTCTCGGGAATCGCTTCTGTGTAGATGCCAGGCATTCGTTGACATAGCGGACATTAAGGACACCTATTTTAATTCAAATTTTGTAATAAATTTCTAATAAAGAAATGGGTTTCCATCGCATTCGACTCTGGGAACTTTGGCAACCAAAGTTGAATAGACCCTAAAACTTAATCTGAGAGTCCATATCTCGAAAATGATGAATCCTTGGGTTCGTACTTATTCGTGGACAAGTAGTTCTTTTAGACGTTTGTATCCGCTGTCAAAGTTTGTGCTATTGATTTTCGAACACCCTGTGCAGGATCGATGTACGGTAAATGTTCTTTATTGGCACCTTTATTGACCACACGCATCCTACAAATTTCGGAATATACATACAAACAAGGAAGTGCATGTCTATATGTAGGTAGGTATAAAAATTAGTTCTTCGGAGGACAAACAACCTTTTGTGAGCAGAGGCTAGCCTGGCGTCGCTGTGGCTTGGCTCGTTAAGTCCATCTAGAAAAACTTCATTCATCAGAATTATCTGCACTAGCGTACTTTAGGAGCCATTCCTACGGATATTTATCGTTGCACAAACTCACCCATGCATGCAGGGAACAGGGAAGATTTTTCCAGCTCTGATTCAACATATAGCTCCTAAATTATGGGCTCTCGTTATCGAGCTCACTGAATTGTTTGATTGTGGTTTGTCATCGTTGAACTTTCAGTTTACCAGACACACCAATAACTACGAATAATGATATTTTAAGATAGGAGATGAAGAGCAATATTTTAACTATGAGATAACAATTGTGACGAGAAAGTGATTCAGTTTTCCGGTTATCTTTATGACATAATATCTTTAATTTTAATTTGCGAAGTTCGCTTTCCATCTTCTACACCAGTCTGAATTTCGCAAACGCACCAAGCTCTCCATCACGATTATGTCTCAATCAATATAACAAAGTTTAATTCAAGTAATTCCAAGAACCTGTGAGCAGGTTCAGAAAACTGAAGAAAAATTTCAGAAATTTCTGCGAAGATGGGAAGCAAAGTGGTCCTATTTAGGAGAAAATGAGCATTCTTAATGACTCAAATTGTAACGTCAATGGATAAAGAATTTAATAAAAGATAAAATCATCAAGACAAATCAGAGTGCTCGTCAACTGACGGTATCTCCACTTAGAGTAATGGCGCAATTATACCAATCATCGCACCAGGCTAATTGCAGCTGTGATACGCGAATCATTGACAGAAGCACCGGTGCAGCTCATACTAGAAACGTTTGTCGTAAATCAGGACATGAACATCCACAGAGATATTTAACAATGAATACAACAAAATGTGGTGTATAATTCAAAATCGTCCACTCGTAGTTAAAAAGAAATGCTTGGGTGATATCCTCCTAGATGGTTAGGAGCGACTCCAGGCTTCTTCTGGCTTGAGCTACGCCGCCATCGCAGCCAAAATTAGAGGTCGGATCGGAGTCACTTTATCTTGGCAACAAAGTTTGGAATCAAGGTCGCTTGTAGCGGATTGCTGTGACGGTGGCCGACATTGAAATCGGTGTTCCTCTCTAACTTCAATCCGACTTATAAAATGGTCTGGGCAATTAAAGGCACAAAAATGTCATGGTTGACTAGTAATGAATAATCAAATATGACCCCAGTCGTTTCAATATTAGACCGCAGTAAATTTTGCGTCAGTCAAATGTAAATATTTTTAGGAATGTGGTATTGTTCTTTGTTATTTATTACAACGGGATTTCTAGCATAAATTCTTCATTTACAGGGTGGAGCCAGAAATTTGTAATAGAATAAGTCAATAAATGGTAGTGAATTGGTCAATTAAAAGAAAAGAATCGAAAACTTTCATCGCAACGACTGATTTAGTCACGAAAAATATTTTGGTCGAAGCCAAATCGTGGTTATTGTTATTCAATATTTTCCTTTCAGGCGCTCGGTCTTTACACAGCAGGTTTTCGTCCTCATTTCTATGATACATCGAGAGTTCACGTACCTGAGTGAAAATTGATTAACTGCGGGTGGATGCGCTCAGAGAATAGAAGCGGTGAACGGGTTATAAAAAGAAAAAATCTACGAAGAGAGTTACACCTTAAAATCTCAAGCAAACTCGCTTTTCTGTCCTGCAGTGTTATAAATGTTCTACAAGTAATCATACAGTAGCCTTTGACACGACAGGACGCACCTTTTGTCGAATTCTTCACGATGTACTCCTTCTTCACCTATACAAAACGATATCGGCCGATCAACTGATGGCACAAGATAATGTAACCTGACAAACGACGTCATGTGAGCTGAGAGATAACTAGCACCTTACCCAGCGACGCAAAGCTCTCTTCCCTAACCAGGGACACGTCAGTGGCTATGGGTCAGCGAGCAGAATATGAGGTACTGGAGTGCTGAACATTAGAGGGAAGTCCACATGAGGCCCTCCATTCCGATCGTGTCACGGTCTGTTGTGTGATGTTCTGAGTAGGGATTACTGGACCATGCTTTTTTCGAGTACTTGTTCGTGCTGTAGGCTTGCATGCTGTAAGGCAAAGCTCGAAGTTTTATTTTGCCAGTTCTCGGAGTAAGGAAAATGAACGATGTGTAGTTTCAACAAGATGGAACTATTGAGCTTAAATTTCAATGGCTTGTTCGGGATAGACTTTCCTCGAGCGGTTGATTTCCCAGACGGGGAACGTAACCTGGCCTGACTGATCGCCCTATATAGCCCCTAGCTCTGATTATGTCCCGTGAGGTTTTTTGGAATCTCTTGCCTATAACAAACACCCACACATCCGGAAAACCTGCGTAGCAACATCCAAGACGAAAATGTTAACATTCGTGCTCGAAATAATAAACCGAAAATTTCAAATTGAACTAAATCTGTGTTTAAAATGTAGGGCAGCACAGGAAAATATCGTCGTTTTAAAAGAGTTTAAAATTTAGGACAGCACAGGAAAAGATCGGCGTTTTAAAAGAGTTTAAAATCAAAGTTTATTTTGAGTGACATGTTTTGAATGATAAAAAACAGTTGGAAATTCGAACTGTTTTCTACTCTGTTGCTAGAATAGAAATTTTTCTCGCCAAATCCTGTATGAACAAGAACATGTAAAAAACCAAGGCCTCCATATTTGAAAAATTCACAAACGCTATTGGGTATTCGACAGGGGCATTGGGCGATGCGTTTTACGCATTGCACGAAGACGTACTGCATTGTTAGTTTGTAGTTCATCACATCAGATTATTGATAAGTTTAGTTTATGACGCAAGCTCTAGCGTCAATACAAGATCAGGAAACCGAGAAAGCATCAAACAAATAACAATGCACGCCTCATACAATCATTTGTCCCTGGTCAAGTGAGAGCCACCTGCAGAGCATGGATGAGGCCAATAGTCTCATACTGCATTTCAAGATTGTTGGGCCTTTAGTTGAGCATCATACTAAATTTAAGAAAATAAAACTAGGAGGATGATATTAATCAATTGTGTTGTGGTTCACACAGCCATCTGTATCACATTTTCGAAGAATTGAGACGCTATACGAGGGAGGACCGCATCTGACCAAAGTAATTTCCTACAACACCTCGAATAGAACCGAGATCGCCATCTCGTGAGGGATGTGTTCTCGTCAAAACGATTAAGCATCTGTGTAATCCTTTACAATCCTCCTCGTAATCTTCCGTACCAGTACCACGAATCTATTATACAAAGAACGCCACCACAGCTTTCGTTCATCCATCGTACGTCGGCGCCAGTTCAATGCTTACCCATACCCTACACCTGTGATATTCGAGAGGACTCAACATTCAGGGCTCTCGAAAAATATTTAAATTCCTTAATTAATATATAATCTATATAATATACGCTAACTTGCAGTAGCTGCGGCTCTCTAAATCAATGCGTTGAACCGAAGTGGCTCTCTTGCAAAAATTAGTGAACAGCACAGCCCTACACCCTCATCACCTCTACCCCCGCTCCTCATGGCACCTTCTACGAGAGCTCCACGTCAACGAGGGTTACCAATCTCCTCAGGCACCTTCTACGAGAGCTCCACGTCGACGAGGGTTACCAATCTCCTCAGGCACCTTCTACGAGAGCTCCACATCAACGAGGGTTACCAATTCGCCTTTACGAATATATTTTTGCATCTTTATAATTTTTACAGCGCAGAATTCTATTAATTCCATAGAGGTTAGATGTGTGTATTTGGTATCCCACTGATTAATTAGGACTGTGAGCCTTCGAACCAATTAACTGTCGAAAAGTGTTGGTTCCGAAACGCATAGAGGACTTGACAAAGATGGTTACCGAGGGCCAAGCATTGATATTACGGCTGAAGCGCCCGTGACGCTAACACGTCGATATTCCTTCTCAGGGTGTTTGAAAGGATTACGAGGTTGGCGTTCAATAGGATCACGGGTTCATCGCCTGATGGCAATGATCAGTAATCCTTTTGAAAAGGGTTGATACAGGGAAAATCAGTGTTGTGCGACTCGTCATAAAAGATCAGATGCTGAGAAGCCCAACCTCGCTTCGATTTCTTTTGATATCAATTTCAATTTAAACACGCAGAGCCTCTCAGTACTCAAATCTTTTACGCCAAAATAGACTCATGAATTATTACCATCTAAATTGTCTAATCAAGCTACTCTCTTAGAATGAGTTAGTTTAGTTATGAGTTAGTTTAAGCCTATCCGTCCCAAAGGAGATCCAAGGAGAGAAAGGAGGATGGCAGCATTCAATATGGGGCTTAAGGGAACGCGGAATCTATGCAGAATGGGCACAGAAACAGAAAGTTGAGAAAGAAGATTATGAAAGATGATTGAAGTCGAAGAAGAAAGTAGACGGTGCTGAAAAACACGACAGCAGTGATCCGAAAAAAGGTCCTTAACATAACAAAAACATTTTATTTCAACACATAGAAGGCCTACCTAACTCTCACCTCGGGCCCTCACATTTTCCCCCTGAGAGTGCCAATTCCCATGGACACAAAATTTTGTATCCCCCTGAATGGATGTCCAAGAAGCACAACTTGCAGCCATTAGTGGCTGAAATATTCCAACTGGAGTCTCCCAGGTCACAGGCCAGACTGTCAAACAGTTCACGTGGTCGTAGCGGAACAAGAGGGGGATTAACACAGAGGTAGTTTAGCGTTGACTGCGATGGGTTAAACTGAAGTTCAATATTCAACTCAAATTTAAAGGCAAAAGTCGCTAGCGATTTTATTAATTACAAATATAACCGGGTCCATTAAATACCATTCATTTTGAAAAAAAGTTATAAAATTTCAAACGACCCGTCGATAGGTCGTTACGCAAGCAAAGTGTTAAGCTTATCTAAAGTACACTAGTCATCGTGTTGGCATTAGTTTCTGTTGAGTGGAATTAGCTACGCAATTATAGTAGTAACACGTGGCGTGGCCAAATATATTTATAAGAACTTTCACCGGAAGCTCTACTGCGTTATTCGTTTTTAAGTCATGCATAAATATTGCTTCATCATTTATCCCCTTCGAATTTGATACAAGAATCGACTTCTAGATTCAGACTATTATGTTACGTATATGTAAAATAGATAGCAGTTATAGCACGATGTGTGGAGGCAATTTGTACCCGAATGACGGAAGGATGAGTGCAACTTTCCTCGTGTCAATAATGTTCGCACACGCTGTAATTCTGATCTACTAAACGAACAGAAAAACATTCATTCATGGACGTACGACGCTGACACAAACGGAAAAACAGTTAATTTAGACACGAAAGCAAACTATAAAGAAAGCTTTCCATCGACTAGAAAACTTACCTTTGCATCTGGAACTATTTTACTCACTCAGTTAAAGCTATTCTCTAAATGAAATTCAGTGCAAGTTAGTTTTAGGGGGAAAATAATAGTGCAGAGTTCTGTAGTTTTGGGAGCAAGGTCGCCAGATCATCCTTTTTGACGACCAAGATCCTCAGTTTTATTCGAAAAAGCCGACAATTTGGCTCAAAAAGTTCAGTTTGGCGACCCTGTTTAGCTGGTATAGCTCACTACAGTTTGTATACGAGGCACCGTAATCACCTTGAGGAAACAAAAATAATAAGAAGCCGATAGAAAGAAAAACATAAAAACCGGTACGAAAGATTGACATGGATTTTCCCACATTCACAGAGAAACAAGAACAAGGTATAAGAGAAAGCTATGTTACTGTCGCTCTAACAATAACCGATTACGCAACGTATAACCGATCTAAAATGAACCGGTTACTATCTCTCGCTACTCTTGATGTTAATTTGGTTGTACGTAGCTAAGGATATAGTTGAAAACATATCTTTAAAGTAAAATACATGACTCCAACAAACAGACTTTCAGATGCCCCGAACGCCATGGCCACTTTTGGTATCTGGAACGAAATTCAACAAAAAAAATCGTTAATCTTACCCCTCAGATTAACTGAACAAAGAAAACTAGAAATTTTCTTTAGGTAATGAGAGGCGTGTAAAGCGTGTAATAAATAACTAACATCCACATCAGAAGATTAAAATGATATTTCTCACTGCATGAAGAAAGAGTGATATCCAAGTATGGTAAATGTTAAGCAAATAGATTCATAACAGCATCACGAGAAGTAAGCAGAACTAGCTGAGACCGAGCTAAATAAGCCATTCTTCAATAGAGAATAATTGAATTCGAAGCACAACGACAGGTATGGCGGTGAAAAGAAGAAAATATCATGCCAAGCGCTCAGACTGCACAATGCAATGGAAATTTAGCATCAGGCAATGACAAAGATTCGACTTGGCAACTCCCTAACAGCAAACTTCAATCTGACAATGACAATGTCGATGTCACTTGGCTGCGAGAGGAGGGCTTGTAAACTTCGCCTTCCGTAGATGATGATCAACGGCAACCAAAAGTGTGCTCTCCAGTGAGATCATTATACTGTCACAAACCATAAGACCGTCTAAGATAAAAGACATAGCATCGGGGTCTCTCGTACAGAATCATTTCATCAATATTACAGATATTAAACTATGAATTATTGCACTGAAACTCCAAACCGTTTTCGAGTTCACTACCCCAGGTAAAAGATACGATACGTTTTTCATTGTCGTTTGTCGGGAAAAATGAGCAACTCTATCGCCAACCATTCATTGAAGTATTCCACTGCGCAATCGTTTGTCACTTCTAATGGCCATAAGTGTAAAATTACCGGCGCTCCAACTCCCTCAGGAGTAAACCAACACAACACGCCGCCGATACGGGCACTCATTTCAAATAAGCGCAACTCTGACACTGAAACTGGAGTCCTAAGGTAATGGTGGTAATAATGACCTCGAAAAGGTATAAACAGTCATGGACGGACGGCGCTTTTCGAGATCAATCCAGTATAGCCTCCGTAGACGAATTCGCCCACGGAATTCAGGTCGTTCTTTGCGGGCGGTAGCCCTAACGCACTTAAACGCAGTTAATGTTTGCAAAGAGAATGCGTTAAATAGAAGATGTGCGAAGTAAAATTTATAATAACATACATTATTCTGATATTCATGGGCGAAGTTCAGGATGAGTGCATTAAGCCTACAATGTAGAGCACTGCCAGCCCCATGCATGTTGCTATCAGTGAAGGACTGCGGCAATCGACACACAGCAAGCAGAAGGGTATTCTCCCGACTCGTCTACAATTCAAGCAAGCAAACATCTTAGCTGTTACTCCATTGGTGGGAGTGAGGCAACTTCCACGACCCTGAAAATTCAATTAGTCTAGGCAATAAAGTATTGAAAGCAGATCCTAGATTCTCGACTACGAAATACTCGTATTGCCGTTTAATTCAATGAGTCTTAGCAATAAACTACTGACAGCAGATCCCAGATCCTCGAAAACAAATTTCCATTAGAAACCATTGAATTATGTCGAAATTTTTGAGAACGACAAATAGTAGTTAGTTCAAATATCACCTTCGAAAGGAGTGCTTTAAATTTCTTTTATAAAATGACGCGCCAAATTGCTAACACATCATAGTGCAAAACAAAAAGTCGCAAGTTGTTTTCAAAATTTGACAGCGAGCACCAAATCGATAGTATTTTGAGTGGTTCTTACGAATCATTGACACCAAAAAAAAACAATTTGTGTCGAAAAATTACATGTGAATAACGAAAAAACACTTGAACGCTAGGAAGCTCATCAGACGAATGTCAATAGTCTCCAGAACAGATATGAATAAGCGTTATTTATCACGTGCATGTGCTTAGCGATGATATTGTTCTCCGTAAGATACCGAGTACGAGACTGCAGAGTATACTCGTATCTCACCTACTTTGCAAGCCCAATATATACACAGAAAAACACACGCATCAACGAGAAAAAACTGACCTAAAAAATCATTCATCTAAACTGATTAGAAATGAGTAAGTTTAGGTCTACCTAACCACAACAATGGTGTTCCGAAGACAGGAGGGAGCAAAGCGACTGTATAATATTGAACTAAGGGAACGGGCAATCTATGCACATTGATTGTTCCTACACCCTAACCACAGAATCCGTTTGATTGAAAGAAGTTTCTAAAACAAGATAAAAATTTAAGAAGAAAGAAATGGGGGCTTCAAAATTGAACAGCAGTGAGCCGATGAAGATAGTTCGTTTGAAAAAGAAAATATTTTTCAACTGCACCAAAAAAGGCCTGCCAAGCTCTTAGCTTGGCACCTCAATTTCCTGAGAGCGCTAATCCCCGTAGATACATCAGTTGTATCCCCCTGAGGGGATGCACCCACACAATATTAACGGACGAAAAATACGAAAGCCGCTGGTACAATGGTATTGGCAGGCATCTTTCGCTCACCTAAAATTTTGAAAAACCGCTGGTACAATGGTATTGTGAAGCATCCTTCGCTTACCTAAAATGTTGAAAAACCTCTGATGCAATGGTATTGGCAGGCATCTTTCGCTCACCTAAAAATTCGATAAACAGCTGGTGCAATGGTACTATGACATCTTTCACTCACCCAAAAATACGAAAAAAATCGCTAGTGCAATTGTATTGAGAGGCATCTTTTGCTCACCCTAAAAAAGTTCAACGTCCTCTCCACAGAAGCAAAATAAATACTGAAGTAAATATTGAAGCTGCGCAAATATCTTCGTTTAGATTCTATCGGCGTTGGAGAGCATTTTTTATAGGATGGTAAGCTAACAAATGGGTTCCAGCTCAGCAACATTGTTTTCTGGTAATTTCTCACAAACACGAGCCATTCATTATTTTTTAGTGCAGCAGCAGGACGTGGCCTACAAAAAAACCAATGCTTTGAGTCGAAGTACTTTTTGACAAATAGGCCTCCAGTACGCCACAGAAGTAATTAACAGATTTAAACACCTACTATTTTTTCTCAGAGTATTGATATAAGATCAAATTATAATATTGGCACACGTATATTGGAGCATTAACATTTTAAAACGTAGAACATAGCAGATAGTTATTCCTACGAGCAATGGAGACCTTTTGAATTTTTCGAAGGTACATCACTTATTCTCTTTCAAAAGGGCTGATTTTCACTCATAGATCAACCTCTCAAACTTCAAATCGAATCAAAGCAAATGCAACACAGTTACTACGCGCCTATCATTTTTACCCTGAGATACGTGCATCAGAGTACGGCGTACTAACTTCCAGAACAGCGGGATGTAGGGAAGCCGGCACAGACTTAACACTTTCTGAGTTTGAATAAATTGGCAAGTTCTTTTGGCGTAATCCATGTCCACTTTGGTTGATAAAGTTCTCACATTTATGAATAGACATTTTTAAAACTCTAGGTACGAGACTGCAGAGTATGACTCATCTGCTTCACAAGCGTAATACACAGAAAAAAACAAACGTAATCAACGAGAAAGTGTTATTTATTACACTCATCATATTCATGCACTCATCACAGCATGAATATGAGAGGATACGATATTTTCATTAAATAATTCTTTCAGATGTGGATTAGATTAGATTAGTCGTTAGTTTTAGCCTCCCTACCCAGCAATAATTGCGATCCAAAGAGAGGAAGGAGGAAGGCACCATTTAGTATGGAGTTAAGGAAACGCGGAATCTACGCAGAAAGGCATAGAAACAGTTAGTTGTGAAAGAAGATTATGAAACAAGACCAAAGTTGAAGAAGACAGTAGTAGGTGCTGAAAAACAGGACAGCAGTGAACCGAAAAATAGTGGTCCTTAACATAATAAAAAAATTTTATTTCAACAAAAAGAAGGCCTACCTAACTCTCAGCTCAGGCCCTCACATTGTCCCCCTGGGAGCGCTATTTCCCATAGATACAATAATTGTATCCCGCTGAGGGGTTCAGATGTGGATGACAAACAAATATATCCATCCTAATGATACCCGCGGTTAAAATATTCTTGTACTTGTGCTATGGTGAAACTCGTATCACAGATACGGTCACTAAGCATTCTTGAGAGCGTCGCAGACACGCAGACCAAATTGTTGATTTACAAGTTAATTTTAATCTCCTTTACCACAACAAAGATGTTCAAAGAGAGGACGGATGAAGGCACCATTTAGTATGGAGTTAAGAGAATGCAGAATCATTGCACTATAGGTGTGCTCCCGCACAGGATTCCGTGCGTACAGAAACGGTAAGTTCGGATGGGAGGTTAGGAAACAAAATAAAAGCTGAAGAATAAAGTTGGGGTGCTGACAAGACAGGATAACATGGAACCGAAAAAACGATGGTCCTTAACAAAACAAAATCATTTTATTTCAATGAAAAAAGGGCTACCTAACACTCACCTCGGGACCTCACATTTAGCTTCTGTGAGCGCTAATTTCCATTGAAACAATAGATGTATGCCCCTTTTAAACATTAAAATTTGAAAACGTAGAGCAAAGTAAAAGGCAATCCTACATGTATCCTACATGTAATGGAGAAATAGTCAATTTTTTAAAAGTGGGGTATTTATTCTCTTTTATCAGGAGTTAAATTTTACCCATGAGATCAAAGATCTTCCTGAGGGGAGAGACGAACCGACCAACGAAGCAAGTAACAACTGTGGGGCATTATATGGTGCAAATTTAACTGAGAAAATTTTTCTTTCTGTCCGTAAGCTTAAAAATTTTCCAGCATTTGGAAACCGCGCTTCTTTTATACTACCAACTTTCAGTAACAAAATGTCATTCACCAATAAGCAGCCGCATAAAATTACAATCTTGACGTTACGTATTAGTGAACTCATTCAGCTTTTCATTTTATTAAGAGGACTTATCTAGCAAAAACTAAAAGTTCAACATCAAGAATGAAGTATTAAGAACTAATCAACTCTACGAAATAGTCCGAGTTCTTCGCATGTTAAAATAAATAAGAAATCACTCAACATTTTTTACTGAAGCAATATCAATCGCTTTATAGATTGACAGAGGTATTAACTTTTAACGACTATGATTGGTTCAGTAAAAAAAATGATTGATTTCCTTTTTATTTTAACTCGCGAAGAATTCGGTATATTATGAACTACTGTATATGAATCATAAATTCCCGTTAGAAAGTAATTCCATTTGGTGCAATTTCTGCAAGTCGCCTCTGGATGACCTCTAATTCTCACGTTTTCTGGGAAAATCTTCATTATCAGCCGAGATCTCCGGACGCTTATTACAAACGATGCTTAACGAGTCGCTTTAGGTGAAAGTGCAATAATGCAACGCACGCACAAAGCTACAATAAGACTCTGACGTTGAGACAGTCATTACATTACCGACAAATCACCACAAAATGAACCCAACGTAAAGCCTTTAGGTTGAGACAAAGTAAGTTCTATCACACCCTAAAAATATATTAATAAATCAATTTTTTAATACACTCTCACCTATCAACAAAAATCTACGAAAATTTTGATCCGATGATAAAAATAGCATTAACAATAGTAAATAGTCAATAACGCAAGGGGTTTTTAACAAGTTCAAGGCAGACGGTATCGTAGCCCACCCGAAACGAACTATAACAAAATACAACAACCATCAGTCACGATGGCGAATACTCCAGTATCGAGACAAGAGTCAACACTGCGGCAAAAAAGCCATTAATAATATGCGATTTGAGCTGTGCCACTTCCAGCTTTGACACGTTTCTGCGAGAAACGAGGAGCTTGACCAGCGCTCACCTCCACTCATCACAGCATGAGATACACTGAGGGTAACTCTGAGTGCCGAGTGTTGGTTGGTTGACTCGCTGGCTGAGAGTCTGATTGAAAACAAACCCGAAGTTCGGAGTGTGGCACTGAGTTCCAGCACTCGCGGTCAAATTGAGCGACATGAATATGCAGGCATGATGGTCGGGTGGTGCAGGGTCTCGAACTCTGCGCCAGGAGGTTACGCAGCCTCGGCCTGATGGCGTTCCGTTAATTGTTGTCGGTTGTGCGCAGCACTTATGTCAAGCAAGAATTACGTCCTCTCTGTCATGAATAATGGGCCCGTGGAGCAGAATATGTTTTCGTGGTGTAAAATGGGTTCGATAGTTTCCTTGAATAAAGTTTTCAGATATGGTGACAAACAAACACATCTATTCTAATAGTGCCGCGACTAAAATGTCCTGGTACTTGTGCACTTCTAACCACCTCCACCTAAGATTATGTACGCTCTAAAATACACCTTTCGCGTCCATCATATATCGTCATGCCCCAGAACACATCATCATGGTCTACATCACATCCTCATGATCCAGAACACTTCAGGGTTTAAAATATTTCCCTATGGCTTCGAATATTTCCCCATTGCTTAGAATATTTCCCTATGGCTTAGAATATTTCTCAATGGCTTAGAATATTTCTCAATGGCTTAGAATATTTCTCAATGGCTTAGAATACTTCCCCATGGCTTAGAATATTTCCCCATGGCTTATAATATTTCCCTTTGGCTTAGAATATTTCCCAATAGCTTAGAATATTTCTCAATAGCTTAGAATATTTCTCAATAGCTTAGAATATTTCCCAATAGCTTAGAATATTTCTCAATAGCTTAGAATATTTCTCAATAGCTTAGAATATTTCCTCGTGACTTAGAATATTTCCCAATGTCGTACAATATTCCTTCGTGGCTTTGAATATTTTCCCATGGCTTAGAATATTTCCCCATGGCTTAGAATATTTCCCCATGGCTTAGAATATTTCCTCGTGAGATTAGATTATTAATAGTTTAAGCCTCCCTATCCGCAATAAAGGCGATCCAAAGAGAGGAAAGAAGAAGGCACCATTTAGTATGGAGTTAAGGGAACGTGGAATCTATGCAGAAAGGGCACAGAAACAGTAAGATGAGAAAGAAATTCATGAAACAAGATCAAAGTTGAAGAAGAAAGAAGTAGGTGCTGAAAAACAGGACAGCAGTGAACCGAAAAAAGATGGTGCGTAACAAAATAAAAACCTATTCTATTTCAACAAAAATAATGCCTACCTAACCTTTAGCTCAGGCCCTCACATAGTCCCCCTGAGAGCGCTAATTCCCATAGATACAATAGTTGTATCCCCCTGAGGGGATATTTCCTCGTGGCTTAGAATATTTACCCATGGATTAGAATATTTCCTCGTGGCTTAGAATATATCCTCAGGGCTTAGAATATTTCCCCATGGCTTAGAATATTTCCCCATGGCTTAGAATATTTCCCCATGGCTTAGAATATTTCCTCGTGGCTTAGAATATTTCCCCATGGCTTAGAATATTTCCTCGTGGCTTAGAATATATCCTCAGGGCTTAGAATATTTCCCCATGGCTTAGAATATTTCCTCGTAGCTTAGAATATTTCCCCGTGGCTTAGAATATTTCCTCGTGGCTTAGAATATATCCTCAGGGCTTAGAATATTTCCCCATGGCTTAAAATATTTCCTCGGGGCTTAGAATATTTCCCCATGGCTCAAAATATTTCCTCGGGGCTTAGAATATTTCCCCATGGCTTAGAATATTTCCTCCTGGCTGAGAATATATCCTCAGGACTTAGAATATTTCCTAATGGCTTAGAATATTTCCTTATGGCTTAGAAAATTTCCTCATAGCTTAGAAAATTTCCTCATGGCTTAGGATATATCCTCATCACCCAGAACACTTCTCATAGGGTCAGAAAATTTTTTCTATTCAGAACATAACCTTATTTTTCAGAACATTTTCTCATAATCTAAACCACTGCCTTCGGCACAAATTTCCACAAACCATCTCATGCATCAACAAAACATTCTTAAGACAAACTGAGCTTTTCTAAAGAAAATTTTTTTGAAAATCTAAAATTTTTCTACCTTGTTCTACCCATAAAAAGAAACGGACGGAAATATGAGTATTAGAATAAACTAAAATTTCAGCCAGTGTTTCCTGTATAACTTCAAGGACTGACTAACTTCATCTTGATCTTAAAAGTTATAAGCCATAGAATTTCTTGATTGTCCTGCTAATCTCAAACTCCATTGATTATTAACTATAAGCTAGCTTGAGGCTCTCTGACCATCTCAAAGATGTTCACAGAGAGGAATGCTGAACGCACGATTTAGTATGGAGTTAGTAGAATGCAGAATCTATGCACAAAGTTTGTCCCCGCGCAAAACCCCTGCCCATAGATACAATGAGTTGACTAAGGTTAAGAAACAAGATAAAAGGTGAAGAAGAAGGGTTCAGGTGCTGAAAAACAGAACTACAGTGAGCGGAATAAAGATTGTCCTTGATGAAAGAGAAATTTTTTATTTCCAAAAACAATGACAATCGAACTTTCTACTCGTGACCTCACATTTTCCTCTTGTGAGTTTTAATCCCCATAGATATTATAGTTGCTTTCCCCTGAGAAGATCTTAACCTCGATATAATGGATACCTGAAGACTACATAATGGCTGCAAATGAATCTGCATTAACGTCTCATCTGCCACAAAATATTATCCGTGTATGCAGATTCGTTTCACAATGCATTTACCTAATTGAAAAGTGTCTGATAGGCGATATTTATCATTTAAATGAGGTGGATTTCATATACGTTGAACATAAGAAATAAATTTAAAGTTAATAAATAAAATTTCCGTGTTCATACGAATTGGCATCTTCTATTTAACTGCGACCTCACTTCGACAACTACTACATATGTAGTAACACAGGACATAAATTTCTATCTAGCCAGAGCAAGTAAGGCTACTTAGCACAAGAATGATAGAATATAGGCCAAGCTCATCTCTATGTTCAGCTGAAGAATGCTTAGAGCTAGCCCTCTCATTTTGTCACAAATCATTTGTGATGTGGATGGCTTAAGATTTACCCCTTAATAAATTGCTCACCCGAGTTGCGGTAGAACATGAACTGTCCATATCACAACCACCGTTTCATGAGCCTTATTTAGTCACTGGAGACTTTTTGTGGCATGGAGAAGTAGAGGTGAAATGTTCAATAAAAAGAGCTGGCCCAGAGCTATGCCTTTCGAACAAGAAGCAATAAACACTGCCTCAGTTAACCTACACACTTCTAATGAATTGGGCGTTTAAACTGCTTTCAAATCGCTTTAGTAGAACAGCCAACTTTGACCATCAAAAAACAGGCTGTCACTGATGGAATCATTCACTAGTGCACACACCGAGACAGAACTCAATGCGAAGAATACTCTCAGCGCCGACTTACTTTCTGCATTAGGTACCGAAAGTACAGGGTATGCTTTTAGGCATACCATGTACCTTATGTGGATATTACAACCAGGATTTACACAAAGCGTGTGAGGCAGAAGTGTTTTGACGAGTTACCCACGATGCTGGAGAAAAGGATGAGGTAAGACCAGGACTTACAAATGATGATAGAGGAAGAAATCACTAAGACAAAAATACTACGGCGTGTGATAAATGAAGAAATAATGCTATTGTCAGAGCAGAGTTAAAAAATGAGAATAAGAGCAGACCACAACTAAGTTGTAGGGACTCTCAAATTAAGAGAAGCAAAATATCGGCAAGAAAATGGAAGTAGCATTCGACAAAATTTCTCCTCCCCAGCATTCCTAGTCGCACCAACGCAACTGTTCCTCTCAAGTGTAATGTACTGATTAGATATGATTAAATGTTAGTTTAAGACTCCCTAACCGCAACAAAGGCTCGTCCAAAAGAGGAAGGAGGAAGTCACCATTCAGTAAGGAGATAAGGGAACGCAAAATCTGTGCACAAGGCGGATAGAAACAGTAAGTTGAGAAAGAAGTTCATGAAACATAATATAAATTGAAGAAGAAAGTAGCAGGTGCTGAAAAACAGGAACGCAGTGAACTGAAAAAAATATGGTCTTGAATATAATATAACAAAAAACATTTTCTATCAACAAATTATTATTATTATTATTATTATCATTATTATTATTATATAAGAAAGTTTTAGCCTCCCTTAATTGCACGACAAAGATGTTCTAAGAGAGGAAGGAGGAAGGCACCATTTAGTATGGAGTTAAGGGAACGCAGAATCTACTCACAAGGTGCACAGAAACAGGAAGCTAAGAAAGAAGTTCATGAAACAAGAAAAAGTTGAAGAAGAAAGTAGTGGGTGCTGAAAAACAGGACAGCAGTGAACCGAAAAAAGATGGTCCATAACAAAACAAAAACCTATTCTATTTCAACAAAAGGAAGCCTACCTAACCTTTAGCTCAAGCCCTCACATAGTCACCCTGGGAGCGCTAATTCCCATAGGTACAATAGTTGTATCCCCCTGAGGGGTTCTTTCAACAAAAGGCCCACAGGCCTACCTATCCATCAGCTCGAGACTTCATATTTTCCTCGTAGGAGTGTTAATTTCCATAGATACAATAGTTTTACCCCCAGATGTATGTGCACGGTAAGAAATAATAATAGGAATAATGTAATATTCCTGCATGGGCCGCCGTCGCCCAAAACTGTGATATGGCTATAGGTGATCGTTGGTTGATGATAACGTATTACCCCTTCGATTTTAAACCATTTAATTGTTTATTCATAGCCATTGCTAAACTGTGAAATGGATCAAAGCTGAGACAAATTAATGTATTGAATTGAATTTTGGGTTTGGACTCGTACCTTCCAATTTAAGAACGGGAGAATTTCATAACCCACTCCAAATTAAAGCCTAAAACGAGAACTTCACTCATAATATTTCGAAAATCATACTGACAACGTGTGCAATGAATGAGACATGAATGCATATCAACAGTGTAATATCGCAAGTTATCAGTCTGCCACTTCCATCGAGGGGTTCTCTACTCCAACAATCAATTCTTTGCGCAATCCAGAACAAAGATATACGACAATTGCAGTAAATAAGTGCATTTTCAGCGACAATTGCAGTAGATAAGTGGCATTTTCAGCGATAAATATAGTAAATACATGGTATTCTCAGCGGTCGCTGTATTATGAAAAACACATCGTCCGCTGGACTGGGACAGAGGAGACCCAAACATTGCTACGGGCAGGGTCCGAACAAGAGATCGGCTATAACGCGCCTACGGTGGCGGCCTGTGTACTCAGCAATTAGAGCGACAAACAAGGAAACCTCAAATCGGATGGTTGTAACGTGTCCGATATCCATTATTTCTCTCGTTATCCTGCAGAGACTTTTTGTACGACGCCATTTAAATCAGGGAAAATAGCAAATAGAGACATCCTTTTGGAAGAGTCTCGAGGACAGAGTGTGAGAGTGGTGAGAAAAAATAGTTTCTCTCTTATAAGTTAAATGAAGATTCATCATGTATTTGAAACAATAGATTCACCGAGTTTTAAAAATAGTTCTTCACTACATTTTGTACAATTCCACCAGCCACTTATATCTTCAAAAGAGTTGGGTACTCAAATAAATAAGGGAAACAAGATCAAACTATTGAAGGCGAATTCACTAGTTCAACAACTAAGATATGAACGGTCAAAAAGAATCAGGCACATAAAAAATGACCTCAAAATTTATCTGACAACGAGGCGTGACCAAGACCTGTCTCATCAGATCTTTGACCTATGCATGTATACGTGAGGTGTAGTACCTCGGAACTCTACAAAGGGTATCGAAAGCAAGTCGGTATCATGCAGTCAATTATTTTCAACAACTACATATACCCCTGAGTTCCTGTACCTACCGAGTTACTACTTCTTCCCCTAAAATATTGATTTCAATCCGCCCGTTTTAGAACATCGTTGCCTATCTCAACAGCAGAGGTGACCCAACTTCGGCCCGCAGGTCGGATCCGGCACGCGAGGCCGCTTTATCTGGCCCACCTCCCTCACTCGGACTTGCCTTTAAATCTGAACAACCTGTGATAAGTAACTCTAGACATAAATTGATGGTATCTTGGACCTTTTGGCGGAATGTTCGGCCTGCATCAGCTTTCTGAGATATGCGTGCACTCTGCAAAAGTGGTGCTTCTCATTATCAGGGCCACAGGAAGCAGAGTTTGATTGACCTCTGTATAAAAAATTACCGGCTACTTTTGCATTCGAGAAGTCATGAACGTGACAACATTCGAGAGCATTCAATATGATTCACATGTAGTATCATGCATCATTGAAGTAAAATTTAAATTACCTATTCAATAATTCAGATTCTCACACGCAATAGATGCAGCCTGCTCCTCACCAGTTAAAGTAAGGGTTTCCAGGATCACCCTTTTTTTGGCCAATAATCCCAAGTTTTCTAAGAGGCTACTTTTAACTTCAATTTTAAGGTTAAAATTCCCAGCTTCTACCAACCGTGTGAGGTTACAAGATGCTGAGTGACTATACAGTCAAATTTTATTTGAAAATAGGTCCAAACTTGAATATTTTGGCCAGAAAAATGCCAACGTGGTAGCCAGCATCTACGCTACCTAATAGTTGTCTAGTTTACAGTAGGGAAGTGTGCAGATTAGATTATAGTAAGTTAAAGTATTTTTCCAAATTAAGTGAGGAAGGAGGATGGCACCATTTAGTATGGACGTAATAAAATGCAGATTCTGGGTATTAGGTATATATAGAAACAGTAGGTTGAGGAAAGAGTTCATAAAATAGGATAAGAGTCGAGAAAGTAGTAGTAGCTTCTGAAAAACAGGACAACAGTGAACTGAGAAGAGATAGCACGTAACAAAACAAAACTTATTCTATTTCAACACAAGGAAGGCCAACCTTACGTTTACAAAGACCGGTACCTCCCATGTTTCCCATGGGAGCAACAATTTCCGTAGAAACAATAGTTGTATCTCCTGAAAGAAGGTGTAGTATGTACGCCATGGCATACCTTTATCCAGATATATGTCTTCCAATGTGTTTTCCTAAAATAGCTTTCAAAGGCAAAAAAAATACCTAACGAAGCTTACATATGCCACTGCTATGGCTATTGATATCATAAAGAACGAATGACGATTCACCCTCTCCGATACCTAATACGAGTTAGTGTAGAACGGCTTCACGTCTCTCGAGTTACGTACGTTGTCGCACCGGATTTTGACAGAGATACCAACGCTTCAACTGGATTGAACCTTTTTCATAAATTTCAATAATAATGATTTTAAAACAAGTTTCAGTCGAGAAGTAGAATATATTTCGTATAAAATTTAAGCTTCACTTTACTATTCAATCACTTCTTTCAAATATAGCTGCTATAAGTTCTCTAACATCAGAAATTATGGCATCACAAGATCATTCAATAAATATTTCAGCTGTGTACCGCAAAAATTACATCTAAGATACAGAAAAGGTTCTGATAAGCTGCTACTCAATTAACTTCATGTTGACTACAATGCCTAAACGATCTCGGTTATCATCCCAGTGCCTAATCTTAAGTTTGAATTTGAGAAAATTGAAATTTCTCAGAACTTAAATCAACCATCGTATCATACGGCTTGTCTCATAAGCGAACGATTTCACATGTAGGAATCGGTACGATTAGTTCCAGGAGCTCCGCAAAGGAAGACACCATGCGCCCTCTACCTTGTATCGTCCTGGAGCAAAATATTCAGATTAACGATGCACATTTGAGGTTTCGTTCACTCAGACAAATTATTTTCAAAAATGTGAGCGAAATTATCCAATCTGTCTAGGCATACGTTATTTTTTTGTACCTGAAAATAAATTCCTGAATGAGAATTCCTTAATTTTAATGCGAAAAAATGGAGCACTTAGGTCTCATGGAAAACATTTTTGCTAAAGTTTTCTGAATACCCCTGCGAGCATCAACATAACCCCACATATGCTAGTATCGTATATGAAAGAGAACATGTTCACGGGACCATTATTTATAAGACATGCACAAGAGAAATATTGTCCTCCGAATTGAAAGCGTCAAACAAGAATAATTCTACGTAACTTTCTGGCTTAACACGCAAATGCGCGCTACAACTCTACTCTCGATCGAAGGAGAACGGTAAAGACACGTCATTTGATATCGCCAAATCACTTCGCAAATTTATTTGAAATAACTAACCAAAACTGTTCACGCGTAATTATGCCAGAGCATTACCGTCTCAAAAAAGCACACCATGCATGATACGATGATCAAAGAAGAAATAAATTATTTCAATAATTATATATAATTCATGTTCGATCAATATTTTTATTGGTATTGGGTAAACTTCAACGTTATTCAATATCCGTGAAGATTTATGCCTCCAAAGATGCGTGGAACTATATGGGTGCATATAAAGCCCTCGAAGATCTTCTCTCGTCTGAAACTTTAACCCAGAGAAAATAATTTTTAGCAAAACCAAAAGTTTTCTTGTAAATAAAATTTTTACAGCAAAATAGAAACAATTCGCGAAACTTAAGGAATCATCATTTTCAGGGAAACCTACCATTTTTTCCGTTAGTCGTTTGATAAATTTATAAGATACGTCAATAATAAACAGCAAAGATCATTCCATGAACTGGTGGATCCACCAACGTCGGAATTATTTGGCAGTTTAGTACTATAAGGATGCACGAAGTATATAAATGGATGCAAAACATATATTTTCTGCTTTGCACCAGTGTTGCCAAATTGTTTTTTTTTGTGACCGATAATTTCACCCAAAAGAGCACTCAGCATACATTCATCTCATCGAGTTCCTTCATGCATAATGCTCTTTGTGACTAAATTTAATTGGGTGAAGGCCTAATTTTATAACATTGGAACATCAATCTGGCCACCTCGTTTTACTAAACCGTTTTTCGTATTTTCATAATAAACCCACCACTCATATCCCTTTCTTGGCCGCACTCTCATTACAAAAAATAGATCTGCATCCAAAACAAAACTTGTAAAATAGTATCGAAAATATTACGCAGCAGTAAAATGTGGCGGACGGATCCAGCTCTTTAGACGTCCGCCTGCACCTCCGCTCAGCGATATTCTACCTTGCTAAAGCGCAATCTCCTCGTTTAATTTCCAATCTACCCCACGACCGGCCTTCATGGAAAGCCTAAAGTCGCTCACTGCATGATATGAGACCCACATTGCTATCGACCGGTTCACAATTATTGTGCACACAAGGTCGTCGCGCTGCCCAGGCGCCGATGTCGAGCGTTTCTTCAGCTCCCATGGGGAGCGCCTATCGATTAGCAAGTAGAGATACAATGAAGACATGCGGGCCAGCCTCATATCCGAGCCAAGTAACTCGGACAAACTACAGACTGAAACAAACTACAGACTGCTGTAATGGATAACTGGGTGTAAATTATCCCACACAACTACGGTAGACGCATGGCACAACTTGTTCCACAACTGCTACCCTGAAATGTGGGCGTAAGTCGCGTCTTAAGGAGACGAAAATGAGCAAACAATCCCGAAGTAGAAGTTGCATTGAATTACAGGGTAGACGATATTCGGATGCGTTTGTGACGAAAGTTATGGCCCAATTACAGTCATTTTCCGATGACCTAGTTAACCGTGGCTACGAACATGGCAGGAGAGAAGCTCGTCCATCACAGAACGCAGCGATCACGGCAGGAATATCTCGATACAATGATGGTAGCGGCACACAAGTACGACGCTGTACTATAATTATTCTACACCGTCTCTGATAATTATAGTTCAGTACTTAACTGCACTCAACTGCTAACTTTCAGTTTTGATGATCAGAAGTAGCATTCATTGTGGGAAGCGGGGCAAGCAAAAAACGTTGAACATCGTCAACTTTGAAAAGGTCAAATCCAAAAATTCTATTTTGATTTGCCCGTAAAATAGCTCCATTTTAGCATATATTTTAAGCTCTGTTCTGTTGCTCTAGTGGACAAAAAATGCTTTCCTCTCCATCGTTCGTGTGACAACGTCGCCTAAACATGATTGAAAATTATGGAAAAATTACCTACACAGATGGAGACACTAAACAATTCCGGTTCTTAGAAGCATCAATTCCTTTACATACTCAACACTCATTACAATGCCTTGACGCTAGGTTTCACAGCTGCAACAATATGAAAAGTCGCATTGCCTCGAAAATTACCTTTGTATTTATATCCTCCCCAATTCGTTAAAAATTAACTGATCCTGAGGTTTGATGAAAATTTTCTTTACTCATTTTACGTTAAGGGCTTTCGCTTTAAAAACGTAACCATCAACCATTAGGGATGCGAGAAATTGAACATATTTTTCTGCTATAAATTCACATCTTACTATTCAACAATGTTTATCGGGTTATTGAAAATTGATGTCCACACTGCTCCAATGAACACAGCAATTCCAGAGCAACGCTTCATCTTCTGCCCTATAAATGAACAGGACAATTACTAAGGAACTAATAGCATGTCGGTAAATGGAGCTATAACGCATTCAGTGGCACTAGAATGGAGCTTTATACTGGTGTTAAAGGCAGGTGCATGCATGAGATATTGCCCTCTATGTAGCCTGGTATTGACGGCTTCTCCAATGTATTGACTGGTGGCCCGAGGTGAAATCTCGTCAGACAAGTTGACTTACAGAAATTGAGCTTGGCAGGTATTGTTAAGACTTCACAAACGGCTTCACCTCGACTCCTGCTGGAGGCTCTATAATTATTAATAAATCAGTGAATACGACCCAGGTGAGATCCCGTTTGCGTTACACGTTGCCTCTTCAGAAAACAAATAAAATAAAGAATCCTTACAACGCGTAGAGAAAAAACACCAGTTCTAGGGGATGGAAGTAAGCGAGATGCCTCGCTCGATTTCACGCTGCAATAACCTAAATGTCGACGGAAGAAAACTTAAGAATATTCTCGGTCATTTTCCCCAACACCCTCGTATAGAAACTTAATTTGTTGAGGTTCGAGCTTTGAAATTTTCAATGTCACGAATGGATAGCCTCATCAGAGAAGCTTCACTCTCTCATTAACGGCAGTCACCACATTATTGTTTCCACAAGGTCATCCTCATGAATAAAATAAGAACTACATTCTCAGTAAAGTGAACGGTCAGATAACAGCACAAAAACATTTTTTTCTACTGTAATTAATTTCTAAGATAATTCTGCACGAAGAGATATTTTTAATTAACATCGACGACTGTGGTGAGCGATTGCTTGCAGCTATAAAAAAAATTCGTTAGGGGCCTGCACAAACATTCCATGCTTGCATGTACAACTAAACAAAACAATGATTTCCTCAAGTATGACTACGTTCATCATATTTGTAAAACTTTCATTTCCTCACTCCAAAGCAGAAGGAAGAGCCAACATGAAATTGCTGGAGTCCTGTGGTATGTGGAGCATTTGATGATGGCACATTAGTTTCGTGGTCGTTTTCTTAAAAAAGTTCTCAACGTTCATTTTTTGTGGTTAAGACGAAGAACCAAGGTTCCGGTATGAAATACCTCGAGTCCTGAGATTCGAGACAGCAAATAATGATGATGGTAGACAAGTGTCAGGCAGTTTCTTTAATTACTAAACGGGTAAATATTTATAATTTTTTGTGGTTAAAAACAACAATTAGTGAATAATTTATGGATTATAAATTAGTTTTACCCTCTCCTTACCGCAACAAAAATTTTCAAAGAGAGGAAAGATGAAGGCACCATATTTGTGCACAAAGGGTGTTTCCGCAAGAGATCCCAAATCCCCCCGAGGGGAATGACAATTAGTTTGTTGTTTCTTCTGCCTGAGAGAACCTGATTGAATATCAAACGAAGAATTTCATATTTTGAAGGGCATCAGATAAAATGAATAAATGGAATAGATTTGTAGTTAAGCATGCACTAACTCAAGGCACCGACTTATTTGCTGAAGAACATGAACAAATCTGATGAAAAACACAGGAAAGAAGATTTTTGTGAGACATGCATGAATGTTCAAGTATTAGCTCCGAGAACGCTTATACAAAAAATAAATCTGTAACTCCCATGACTGAAAGCTCCACAAATTTCATATAACACAGAATTAAACAACTTAAACAATCATGTTGGGTAAGAAGATATTCATCTGCATAAAATATCAAAACATTCACGATTTCATATGAGATCTTGAAATTGTTCTCAAGTAGCTCTCGATATCGTAGTAAACATTTTTCAATCGCATTTGAACAGCACACAATGATTGATGAACATCCACTCGATCTTACTACTACCAAGAGCACCAACGAGGCGTAAAAGGTCACCGCAAATGTATCGAATATTGTATCAGTCTTTCAAACAAAGACTGCCGATTCATTGCTGCCGTGATTAATGTATTGGGCCAAATATTTTATTTTATTATTTTATTGAATATTTTAATAAAGCACAATAAGAACTCTTAACTTAAGTAATTCCTTCGTTGGGATCAAATGTTAAAGTTATACTCATTGTGTTACACAACGGCGACTTTCGATTTATATGATACCAAGCATCGTAAAGTATTCAGGTTAAAATATTCATGAAAATAGCGCATCTCTCGCAGCAAAAATATTTTGCTTCACAATGGCTCATTTTTTTGAAAATATTTCGCAAAAAATCATTTGAGGAAGAGCGAGCATCAACTCGTCCCGACACCGATTTCTCCCCGAGACCTCACTGTTCGAAAAAAATATTGAAAATGTGTGGGATACTCGGACCCGACACGAGGAAACTGCTGTGTCTGCAGCGTTTCACTGAGTGAAACACTACGCTGAGGTTGTAGGAACGACACCTCCCGGCACTCTGCAGTTGTGGCATTCCAACTGTGCGTGAGCATCCCACAAGACGCTACGGGCCGCCATGGATTGCATGGCATGCTGTCAACTCTCATTCTGATTTTTGCAATAGAGTGCCGTTCTGATGCTAGAACGTAGGCATGTCTTTTTTCCAGGTGGGTCAGTATGTCGAGCGAGCACTGTTGCTGATTATGATTATCATTTTCACTGCGACGTGACCCACAGGTGGTCGCCAAGGAAATTTTCAAAATGCTGCGAAACCGACCTGCAGTCCCAAACTCAATTTTGGTTAAATTAATACTTCATGAAACTAAATGATGGTACAATCTATTTAATGTTGGTTATCAAAATCTATCTCTAAAATCAACTCTAATTCGTGTTGAATATTGAACTTCAGTTGAACCCGCTGCAGGAAACGTGTTAAAGAGTCTAGAAAACTTCAGTATCATGAGCTACGCTCGGCGTCTCCGGAAAAAATGCCTCCATGAATTGAAAACGAGTTCATATGTTACTGCCTTCAATAATCCTATGACTATGAAAAAGCTGAGCACTATTCACCTTCCTCTTGACGGCCAGTTATAAAGGAAATCCAGTTATACTCCTCCGCAATGTTCAATCAGAGTACGATAAAATAAACAATTAGCTGGTCATAACTGAATTAATTTGTGAAGCACACTTTCGCGTAGCTGAACACCCATAGTTCTTAACCCAATCTTAACACCCCTCTCTGACGCGATCGCCATGCTTTTGATAGATGCCGACCTTACGACCAAGAGAAGACTAACCAAAAGTTCCAAAAAGTCACCAATCACTAACCTCTGTACACCATCACCTCACAAAAAGTATTCAATAATTCAAGTTTTCAGCCTCAGGTCAGAATGAAAAAACAATGTCATCTGTCGTAACGAACACCTAACAACATTAATTTTCTACGTCGACTTGGCTCCGTTATGAAATATTCTTTTACAAATATTTCTATTATTTACTAAAAATGACCAAATTCAATACGTTTTAAATCTCCCACCACAGCGTCGCCAAATCCCTTCAAATTAACGCAGCTAACTGTTCCGAACAACGACAAGAATATTTGAGAATCCAAGTGCTGCATCAGAACAATAAACGAAGGCGCTTGCCTGTGACGCGAGCTACAGGTGGCGTGGGAGGCCGCGCTACACAAAGCCAGGAGGAATCTGAGCTGTGCTCCACCAGCGCAATTTAGAGGGACTCCGAGCTACGAGCAATGCGGGAGACGTGCACCTAAATTGAGCCAATAAATCTCTGGAAATCGTGTATTGTCACCGTGAATCTTGGATTGCAACTCCAGATCTTGCATCTTTGAAGTCGTGCTTCAGCCTCTGCAATCTATTTTTTTCGTGAATTTTTTTTTCTAAATATGCTTGGTTTCCAGCTGAATGATTTTGATGTAACTTCGTTGTCAGGAATTTCCGCAGTAAATCTCACTCCTGACACATCCAGATAAATTTTCCTGCCGTCACTAGATGCTGCCAATGATCACTGGGGAACAGTATAAAAAAATCAAGCAAGAGAAGGTTAGGCTGATTTACTATGTATCAGAATATGTAAATATTAGATCATGTAAATATCAGAACTTGTCTGATATCTACTGAACAACTTATCTTCCAAACAGGGACAAATTGCACAATATAGCATCAGGGAATGAAATCTGTCAGAAGATTACAAGAGGAAGAACTCTCAGACGAAAATTACTGATTTTTCTAACATGTAGATTATAAACTACAGATAGCAAACGCCATGCTTGCAGACATCATATCTTGCAAGCAAGAATCTGAAACAGTGCACCAGTTATTTTAATTGCATAAGTATTTTCTTTGACTCAGGTCCTACCTGCCCAGCTACTTTTCGCTGTAAATGTCAAAATAGCTCTGGTTTTATTTTACATATTTGTGAGCGTATAATATCTCAAAGTGAATGGACAAACATCATACAGCTAATAAATCAAGCCTATTCTGCATATTTTACAACAGAAATCGGTGATTATGTGAAGCTTTGGTTTTTCACAAGGTGTTCAAGCACAGTGTCGAGCTTACGCGTGTGAATCATATAAACACTTGTACATATTTAGCAGTGAGAATGCATACTTAGTGAAAACTTACACGTACCATAGGTATTTAGTTGAAAATATTTCAACAATCGAGTTTTTTTCAGAAATTCTCTAGATGATACCAAACTAAAACGTCTGATGGCTCGTATCAGAGGCATGCCGCAGTCCCCGGACTGGACCCGCATGCCGTCCCCATACCGCCACACCCACTAGCTGGTGTCGCGTAAATGATCCATTATTCTGTTTACCGCGCGATTGTTGCAGCCTTCAGTAAACAAGTGCTATTTGTTTCGAAAATCGGCTCCGTGACACTTGAACTGCAGACAGTTATATTATCTACTGCACTCGAAGCTTTGAAAAGAAAACTTAACTAAACGTTTTTAGAAAAATCGATTTTATTCATTGCAATAGCGGCTATCGCCCAATTGCGCCGCGCCTTCAGCGAGTGTTGCAGCGGCGGGGACGCTGAAAAACTCTTGCTGACATCTATTTTCCTACAATTTTTGTTTGCGCATGCATTTTCAAATAATGATTAGTTACTCCTTCCGTTTTTTTTTCGGTCCATCAATAATTTCTGACCACTTTGATTCTCTTCCATAGGGCCTGCTTTGGCAGCTCGCCAAGCATTACTCAGAAGTTTGCTTTCCGAAAATTAGGTCTTTAGAAATGCCCAACAGGAGTCTAGTAGTACAGAAGTTAGTCCGAGGCTCCGTTTCTTTTGTAACGATGTTTTCACAGAGGGAAGAGAAAGGACCATTTACTATGGACTAATAAAAACATGGAACCCATGGGCAAGGTGTGTTCTCACACAAGATACCTTGTACACAGAAAAAGCAAGTTAGAAAAAGTGGAGGAAATGATTAAGATGGAATAGCCATTTAGAAACAAAGTGGGCACGAAAGCTACAATGGCCTTTTCACCGCTGAGATAACATAACAGCATTTCCCTGGAGCGGCGGTGCCCGTAACTTAGGATAGACAACACACTTAACTAACCTAGAGCCATTGCCTGCCCCATGCTCCATGAGGGGATCCCCTCTGGAGTTATCTTTGCCTACAGGTCAAATAGAAATCTGGTCCTGTCAACTAATCGTTCCTAAATTCTTTTTATTTCTACCGCGAGAAATAGTGCGGTGGATCTCTGTTGAAAATTCAATACCGTTTTATTGATTCCATTTCAAAATCATAGAAATATTCATTTATATTTATGAAGATTATTAACTGCATTTCGAAGCACCATTGCTGTATTCATTCTTATCTATTTATGTTACCGTACATATTTTCTACTGTCTTGACACCTCGCTCAGCCCTTCTGACAAGCCTGTTTTGTCAGGCTTTCGTTAACCATGTATAAATTCTCGAGCATGTTTATTCCTTTATCATCTGTTGATTAAATTATGTTCATTTTTAATGGCTTTGTCTCCACAAAAGCCCTTCATTGGGTAATCATCTGTTGATTAAATAATGTTTTTATTTTGAAAGGATTTACCTATGCAAAAACACGTAATTCAATAATCATCTGTTGATTAATTAAACGTGTCTTTTAAATGGCGTTATCTACACAAAAACAAGTCCTTCATTTCACAAGTTGGTTTCTAACGTAATTTTCTTTACAGTCGCGTGGTTGTTCCACGAGGATCCCAGTCAGGTTTGACTGACTTAACGCCACTGATAACTTGATACGGAGAGTCGTCCTAGACCCTCACTTGCCTGGTTTGAGTTGTTGTGCGCGCATCCTGAACATCTCTGCGGTGTGAAGTTGGAAATGCAGACCTCTCCAAACTTGTGCAGTGCTGGTGTATATTAGCAAATTTCGCATTTTTTAATGAGCGGTGCCACGCCACCGCCGTGGATGCAGTTACTGCTGCCACCACATGCAGCGCTTGGTGTTGGTTGCTGCTGTTGTGCTCGTAGTAGCAGTGTGGTTAAAAAACCCGCTCTTTTGTGAAGGAATCGACGGTTCGAATCCTGGCGCTGTGTGGCGATTTTCTCCGTTGGCTATAAGGGAAAAACTCGAAGCACAGTACTCCATTCTACCCAGGTGTCTGGAATGGGTACCGGTCTTGACCGGGGGAAACCGTCATGGCGTCCTGGCGTTGGTTATAACGCATTTGAAAAAACAATGTACAAGGTGATATGTATCAGGCTTGATTGGGAGTAAAGCATCCTTAGATGTCGATGTTTATTTGTTTGTTGCGACTAGTAGTGTAATTCTTACACAACCCCGAAACTAGACATCGGCACTCTACGGGTTCATCAATCTTTTAGAACATAGACGATGAATAAACGTAGCATAATTCGAACATAAATTGACACGAAATTAACAAATTTTGGATTCTGTTCTTTCTTCAGTAATGTGTAATTTAGCTTCCTATTTTTTATACATAGTGATTGCCTTAACGTTAGAGTAAATCACTAACCTAATCAACCAATTAAATAGACATAGGTCAATCAAGTCTGAATTAAATTTTAGCAAATGATTTTGTCAAGTGCTGACACATAAACAAGTACCTATATTTTTTATTTACGCAAAAATCTTTCAACATTTTGACTGTGACTACTAAATATCAAGGTCAATGCCAAACTCAAATTTAAAGTCAATTGTAGTAAACTATTTTGAAAATAACAAACATGAACTGGTTCGTGCCTTTATTTAGCTTTGATTAAGTATTTATGAACATTGAATTTGCGCCCGCTGATCTGTCAGCAGTATTATGAAAATTTCCTCCGTGTACCACCGGTGGCGAACGTCGCAGTCAAAGTGTTAAAAATTTGTACGTCTCTCATCCATAAATGTCTCCATAGGAAATTCTCGAACTCTTCGTTTCAAAAAATTTTCGCTAAATCCTTTTCAGCAATTACGCTCGTTTATTTTTAATTTACCCATTATAATAAAACAATAAAACTACCGGGAGACAACTCATCTTTTTTCGTTTGACTTCATGTCAACTCGCCTGAATTATCTGTTGTCTAATACTCCGCAAATTTTCTCAATTGATTTCAAGAATTGTCGCAAAGTCAACTCAAACACACGGGAGCAGACATTTGCAATGGCTAACCTTGACCATGATTGGTTTGGTCTTTCGAGTTTTTGACGTTTTTTTGCACATACTAGGCCAAATGCTGAAAATTAGGGAAAACAATATAGCAGCAGGTTCAGGAATTACCGAAGAATCGGTTCAGTGGTGTGGAAGGATCAAAAAAGCCATAGAAATATTATGCTGGTGAACCAATTAGAATATAACTTATAACTCTGAATAATCGACGTTTGACGCAGGTGAAAAATTAAGGAACGAGAGGTCCCTCATGTATTGCGTTATCATTAATAGATGGTAACAGCTAAACGTTTAGTGAAGCAAGCCACTTCTACTTCTAAAACATTGTAATCGGCGGTTTCAGCCACTGCTACTTCTTCCGGACGAAGCACGTCTTGAAGGAGCCATGACGTTGTCAACCATGCTGCAGAATGGAACCGATTAAACTATTCCGTGGTCTCATTCATGTGACCGCTATTGTAGTTCTTTATCCAGGTTGCATAGCTCGACGATCCATTCCAATGTCAAGCCAGTTTGTGAGACGTATTCTGTTTCTTCTTTTTCGCTTGCTGACTCCGTCAACTCTTCGAGGTCTTCGTCGTTTAGCGGCTGCTAGTGGCAGTTCGTCAATGTCGCCATTGATTATGTCGGCATGGCTCTCACCTCCGATGATCACAGCCAAATGCACAGCTTTCTGTATACTGCCAAGTGTTGGATTTCGGCAGGTGCAGATCTTTGTTGTCTTGAACAGCCTAGGGCCAGAAATTCTTCCAGATGGCGTAACTGGGGGCAGAAGCCGCGGAGTCGTGAATGTGTGATAATTGGGCCGCGAAGTCGTGAATCTGCGATAATTGAACCGCAAAGTAGCCAGGGAACACTGTACGGCCCGAATTAGGGGCGCCGCACAAAAAAAAACGAATAAAATCCATGCCAATATTTACGTGTGGTCGGCTATCCGTTTTATATATTGGATTCATATTTATGTATTTTAATGCAACAGCAGGGCAGTTGGAGCGATGTAAGCTAGAGTAGGGTACGAAGAGGTCAATTTAGGTTCATCTAAATTAGTGAATTGTAAGCACACGTTAACGTTAGAAAAGTCAAATTGAGAATAAGGTTACTTTAATCGATAAGATTTGGGCAGGTTGAGGTTAATGAACGTTGGTGCACGGTTCTGTTATACTGCCATCAAGCTGAAAATTAATATCTTATGCGAAAAATAATGCAAACAGGCCTGAAATCCTAAATGGGTTGTTGGGATAAATGTTGTCGATGTTTGTTTCATCTTCTACTAGGCAAACATTATCTGCGTGAGGACTAAGAGACGATGGAAATTAGATACTATTGTCATTCCTACGTAAATGGTCTGCCCCAAAGGTGCTACTCGAGTTTTTCATAAGTAAATTTATATTTTATTCTTTTCATTCCAGTAAAATACTTGTCATTTAGGTCACGTCCAATTTTAATAGTAAAATATCCTGTGTCGACGACGCAAAGGTATTTATAAGCCGCACTAAGCGTCAATACGACACTCACGGGCTTTACGAACAGGGATGATAATTTATAATCCAAGATGATACGTAGCTCATAATGAATATAGGACATATGTAGGTTGATTAATGAATGATTGTAGTCCTAGCTCACAAATTATGATCTCCACAACATTTAGCTCGTATTGGTGCTCCTCAAATCAATTATTCTCACTCCCTAGGTCTTCAGACCTAACATAGTTGTTAGAAGATCAACATCTAATATAAAACTTGTTTAATTCTTTTTCTACGTATATTCGAGTATTCGTTTCAAGCCTCCGCCGATAAGTATTCATTCAAAAACCACTGCCTTCCATCCTATTGCTGCAATACGAAATTGAGTATTCAGAACTTTTCATTTTATATTTTATCGTAGATAAATTTAAAGCTCTAGCATTGCTATTCCTACTAGACATCACTGTGCTCTTACTCACATTTACTCGCAAATTTTTCTATCAAATAACCTTTCAGCCAATATCATTGGTTTCCTTGCGCCCCTTAATCATTCGCGTGTTCAAACTTATGTGAAAAATCACTGTTTCAACTCCTATGCGCCTCTTTACATTTCGATGAGCAGAAGCATTCATAAAAACATCACGCACCTCCCTAACAATTGACACCGTCAAAAGCGATATTCTAGAACCCTGCCTCTATGAATGGATTACAACCAACGTAAAATACTAGTAGAATATAGACTTTATATGGTAGATTCACATGAAAACGCAGTCCATGCACCGTTCAAAACAAAATCAAGCCAGAATCTTCACAAGCCAACAACAATCTATCCCGACCTGAGCCCTGCGTATGAAAGCCTCTCATAATTCCTGAGTAAATCGATACGAGGCCAACTGCCGGAGCGAGGTCTTGAAATTATCTCGCTATCAGTAGTCAGACGCATCAAATTTGATGGGACGTCAGTGGCATTAGACGGAGCAAACGAGGCCCACAAAAACAGGCTCTTGGCCTGACTGCTGCACAGACAAGTTCTCCAGTGACCTCGTAAACATCGAAGCTCTCGTGAACCAGAGCAACTAGACGCAAATAGCGACAGAACTCAGACTGCAGTATCGGAGTTCTATCTTCATTCACCGATCACGATTGTCCCAAGTTCAAAAATCTGCCCGTATTTTTAGTTCGATGAGAAGTTTCGTAGCGGGAGTGTTTATGCCGTGAACACATGCGTCATCGTCATTTGAGGAGATATTGTAGTCATCTTTAGCTTAATCATTCATATATATGGCACTATACTACACATCAAATGAATAGAGGTTTACAGTGCAAAAACAGCTTAAACTCTGGATTAGAAACACGTCACAATGATTGATTGAGCGATGGAATTCTCATATTTACTTCGAATAAATAATACAGAGCTAGGTTGTTGGGAACATCTCTGCTCTTTCTTTTATAGAAAAAACTGGCGAAAAAGACAATTATTCCGTGTAAAACCGCTTTGATATTAAAAACTGACCTTCGAAGAGATTTATTTAAGCGTTTGTCCTATTAGACGATAAAACTCCGAACTTTGATAGGTGCAAACATTTTCAAAGGTATTGGGTGAAATAGAAAACTCGGTCACTTATGAATGCGTTAGCTAGTAAACTCCCTCTCAGAAAAACTCGGAAACGGCAAGCCACTCAGAAAAGCAGAACGAAAAATTTATGATATAGTGAAAATTAATCTTAAGAATCATTCCAACACAACCAAAAAAGGGAAAAGGATCACTGAGGCCCCGCTAAAACTTTTAAGATACCAACACACATGTACGTTTACAATATGAGGGGAATGTATAATCCATACAAGCGAAAATTCTATAAAGAATCATACTAATATAATTAAGATGAAAAAGGATCACTGAGGTCTTGCTAAAGTATTTAGGACAGTGACGAGCCCGTCTGCAATGTACGGACCGTATGAAAACACGCGACCAAAATTCACTAAGAACTCACCAACAAACGTGCACCAAAAAATTCCACAACTCAGAATTCACAAACACGTTCACGAGTTTTTGCTTACGAACTTGTTCAATAGGAAAACAAGCTTTCTTAAACTTGAGTCCCCTTACGTTCGGAAGTCCAGCCATTAAATTTGTAATACATTAGGAATAAATGAGCGATGCAAAAAAAATCAAAAGCAAAGCACAAAGCATGACAGTAAATGGTGCGATGGATTCGATGATTCCATAAGTTTTCGTCACAGATGACGAAACAACATTGGTGAATTGATCGTTCCCATTTCAGGGTCAAGAATTAAGTGAAAAGTGATGAAAAATTCGCGAAGGAATAACCAATAACCTCGTATACTTGAGTGCTGTGCAAATATGTGGTCAGAAAATGGGCGGCAATTCGCTTTAATTACGGTAAGGCGACATGAGCGAATAGGCGTAGAGGAGACAGAAACGCGACACCAATCAAGGAAAATACAATAGAAAATAACCCGAAGTACATCGAAGGTTCCAGCAATTTTAATGAATGTAGTAATTACATTTTCACAGCACTAATTGTGCAAGAGGCTGATTTTCAATAATTTACATCGCCATAGCTGAAGTGTTCATGGTTGTGCAAATGCCTTAAGTCGACTTTGCTACACTACTGTATGCTGCAGTACGTAACGTAGCCAAATGCATTTAAAAGAAATTACGCTGTCCGATTTACACCTCCTACGACGTAAATGGTAAAAATTTGGTATGAGTAAAATCAATAAATGGTGGAAATTTGGCTTCTGGCTCTCTATATTGCGAAAGGAAGAAGAGCTGACTAGGCTTCAAACGGTCGATCCAAAATAAAATGAACCAAAATGTGGCGAACCAAAATAAAATGAACCAAAATGTGGCGAATCAAAATAAAATGAACAGCGAGCAAAGCGGTCGCTCTTCACCCCAAACTTGTTCTGCAGACGCAACTTACACGACCGTCAGTCTCGACTTCGATCTTGAATCGAACAATTCACTCGCAACGGTAATCAGAATCATAGCAATATGCACATGCCATTAAATAAAAAATTACATTTTATCTGCTGATCGTTTTCTATTCCTGCTTCCTTATCCCCAATTCTATTCTCATTCCTTTTCATTTAACATCCATTCACTTCGTTAAACAGAAAACAACGAAATCACTGCGCGTCATCCTTACTGCATATAATTTTTTAAGCGGAAGTAATATCTCTTTGTTTAGCATTCAGATATTTGATTCAAATTCTGTCTTTCTTTAATGTGTTTTTCTCCGCAGCATTGATGAGCAGTTTGCTTTCAAGTCAGTAACAGTTATACGTTCGTACAATATCCTATCAAATTCATCACCATGAGATACGTCAATGAGGTGCATTTGAGTGCAGTTCACTATTAAAGTAAATTACAACCATCACGCACGAAGTTGAGTTATCGCACCCGTTGCACACGAGTACAATTTAGCTCATTTAGCATGCCCAGTAACTCACTATCTACGCAGCTTTAGGAACCGCCAAATTTACGTTTAAATTTCTGGCCGTAGACACACGGTGTCAGATTCAATCTTCTCATCCTGTAACCCTCGGGACCGACCACCATGTGTTCAAAATTTAAATTGTCGGTGCAAAATTTCTTGAATATAAATTTTAAAAGTTTGAAATTAGTATCTCCATAGAAATTATTTTTGAGTAAAAGTTATTGAAAACTAATTACATAACGGGAAATTCGTCCCTTCATTCGTCCCTTTAACTTTAACTAACTTTAACTTTCATAGAAGTCCCTCCGGAGCATCTTTGGTACTGTTAGGTAACGTCTGAAGACGTGGGAACGGCAATGCGTGGGCCCAGTGTCGCGAGCTGTACTTGTAACAGTGTTTGTGTACTCCAGCATTTGTTCTTCAGCATTCGTACTTCAGCATTCGTACTTCAGCATTCGTACTTCAGCATTCGTACTTCAGCATTCGTACTTCAGCATTCGTACTTCAGCATTCGTACTTCAGCATTCGTACTTCAGCATTCGTACTTCAGCATTCGTACTTCAGCATTCGTACTTCAGCATTCGTACTTCAGCATTCGTACTTCAGCATTCGTACTTCAGCATTCGTACTTCAGCATTCGTACTTCAGCATTCGTACTTCAGCATTCGTACTTCAGCATTCGTACTTCAGCATTCGTACTTCAGCATTCGTACTTCAGCATTCGTACTTCAGCATTCGTACTTCAGCATTCGTACTTCAGCATTCGTACTTCAGCATTCGTACTTCAGCATTCGTACTTCAGCATTCGTACTTCAGCATTCGTACTTCAGCATTCGTACTTCAGCATTCGTACTTCAGCATTCGTACTTCAGCATTCGTACTTCAGCATTCGTACTTCAGCATTCGTACTTCAGCATTCGTACTTCAGCATTCGTACTTCAGCATTCGTACTTCAGCATTCGTACTTCAGCATTCGTACTTCAGCATTCGTACTTCAGCATTCGTACTTCAGCATTCGTACTTCAGCATTCGTACTTCAGCATTCGTACTTCAGCATTCGTACTTCAGCATTCGTACTTCAGCATTCGTACTTCAGCATTCGTACTTCAGCATTCGTACTTCAGCATTCGTACTTCAGCATTCGTACTTCAGCATTCGTACTTCAGCATTCGTACTTCAGCATTCGTACTTCAGCATACGTACTTCAGCATTCGTACTTCAGCATTCGTGCTTCAGCATTCGTGCTTCAGCATTCGTGCTTCAGCATTCGTGCTTCAGCATTCGTACTTCAGCATTCGTACTTCAGCATTCGTACTTCTGCATTCGTACTTCTGCATTCGTACTTCAGCATTCGTACTTCAGCATTCGTACTTCAGCATTCGTACTTCAGCATTCGTACTTCAGCATTCGTACTTCAGCATTCGTACTCCAGCATTCGTACTCCAGCATTCGTACTCCAGCATTCGTACTCCAGCATTCGTACTCCAGCATTCGTACTCCAGCATTCGTACTCCAGCATTCGTACTCCAGCATTCGTACTCCAGCATTCGTACTCCAGCATTCGTACTCCAGCATTCGTACTCCAGCATTCGTACTCCAGCATTCGTACTCCAGCATTCGTACTCCAGCATTCGTACTCCAGCATTCGTACTCCAGCATTCGTACTCCAGCATTCGTACTCCAGCATTCGTACTCCAGCATTCGTACTTCAGCGTTCGTACTTCAGCATTCGTACTTCAGCATTCGTACTGCAGCATTCGTACTGCAGCATTCGTACTGCAGCATTCGTACTTCAGCATTCGTACTTCAGCATTCGTACTTCAGCATTCGTACTTCAGCATTCGTACTTCAGCATTCGTACTTCAGCATTCGTACTTCAGCATTCGTACTTCAGCATTCGTACTTCAGCATTCGTACTTCAGCATTCGTACTTCAGCATTCGTACTTCAGCATTTACTTTTCAGCATTTGTATACCGTAGGGCTGCGCTAGTGTAGAGCATGCAGAGTAGCGCGCTTGTGGGCAACAGGTTAGGTTGGCTGCTTGTATGGTGGAGTCCGAGTAAACAATTTAAACAATTTATTTACCACAGGCAACACAGAGGTAGAATGTTTCTTAAGTCTAATACAATAGTTGAATTTGAGTATAGCTACCTGTGGGCCCGAATAAGTTCAGCTACTTCTAGGGCATCCTACCATCACATTATTCTAAGGTGTACAATAATGTTTAACCTAATTCACGCATTAGACTGATCAATGAGATAATTAACTCGATATTGATGTTTCATTACAATATAGGTCATATGTTCTATATATAAACAGTATGTTTGATAACGATTTCACGACTGAAAATCGGCGACATTATCCATGGCAAATTACAATATTAGGACCAGACATTTAGGAGGCAGGATTTGACTTGGTGATCTTTTACGACTAGTATTCTGATAAGAAATGAGACTCAAGATTTCTTTTGAATACCTTGTAAGAATTACTTTCACGGATCTCCGTGTAGGGGCGACAATATTTCTCCCCTGTCCGGTGTTCTTCAACTTGACTTGTATATTACGTAAAGACAAGACGGTTTTCGAACCGTCTTTTTCACTCGCTGCGAGCGGGGATGGAGCCCTCTCCAGGCTCCCTCCTTGCTGTAATGTTTAGTTTAGATAATCGTAGCTTAGTTTGTTCAGAAAGTTTAATTGTATTTTCTTCTTTACAGTGCCGCACCCTAGAACCCTAGAGAACTAGATAATTATGCTGTACATTTGATAGGGTCTCTATTTCTAGCAAGTAAGTAATCCTGTGTTCCCTGATAGTCTGTGTTCCCTGATAGTCTGTGTTCCCTGATAGTCTGTGTTCCCTGATAGTCTGTGTTCCCTGATAGTCTGTGTTCCCTGATAGTCTGTGTTCCCTGATAGTCTGTGTTCCCTGATAGTCTGTGTTCCCTGATAGTCTGTGTTCCCTGATAGTCTGTGTTCCCTGATAGTCTGTGTTCCCTGATAGTCTGTGTTCCCTGATAGTCTGTGTTCCCTGATAGTCTGTGTTCCCTGATAGTCTGTGTTCCCTGATAGTCTGTGTTCCCTGATAGTCTGTGTTCCCTGATAGTCTGTGTTCCCTGATAGTCTGTGTTCCCTGATAGTCTGTGTTCCCTGATAGTCTCTGTTCCCTGATAGTCTGTGTTCCCTGATAGTCTGTGTTCCCTGATAGTCTGTGTTCCCTGATAGTCTGTGTTCCCTGGTAGTCTGTGTTCCCTGGTAGTCTGTGTTCCCTGATAGTCTGTGTTCCCTGGTAGTCTGTGTTCCCTGATAGTATGTGTTCCCTGATAGTATGTGTTCCCTGATAGTATGTGTTCTCTGATAGTATGTGTTCTCTGATAGTATGTGTTCTCTGATAGTATGTGTTCTCTGATAGTATGTGTTCTCTGATAGTATGTGTTCTCTGATAGTATGTGCTTTCCGATAGCACCAATAACGAACCATACCCGTTCGAATTTCCTCTCGCTCTCTCTTCTCATCTACGTTTTCGATAGGGTCTCGTTAACAATGTTACATTGACGGTGTATCCGTAGGCTGGACGTCCTCCTGGCCACGGTGGAGCTACGCTTGAGCCTGTTGTTGCTCCCTTTTATAGCACGTTGCTATAGCTCGCCGCTGTTACTCACCCGTCATTCCTGCTACTGTCACGGCCTGGGCGCTTGCCGAGCTTCCGGCTATCTCGCCCGTCCTGCGATTGCCGTACTCCTGCATTTGTCTTCCCGGCCTGTGCAGCGGCCACTTAGTTACCGTCCTAATTACTTCTAGATCAAGTTTATTTTTCTTCTTGTTATCAATAAATTAAATGTTCCGCCGCGTATCATTTCCCGAGGATTTCGTTCAGTTGGGGGTCTAGGTTGCGCATCCCCGCCACTAGAATTCTCAAGGGATCTTCCGTTAATTTGGCCCCGACATTTTGGCGACCTTGCCAGGGGGATGCGCACCTTGATTTTTCCATACTGTCCGACCTAACCTCGGGTTTTGATTCACTTAGGTACCCCAATGTTCATTGTTGGCGAGACAGCAGTGAGAGGTGAGTGGAAATTCTTAATGGCTGGTGTGAGCACGAGTAGCTGGTAAAGTTGGATGTTCACGTATTGGCAGCAGGCACTGCAATACTTTGCTACTTGTGAACATTCTGGAAAATTCCGTTTGTACGTTGTTTCGTAAGATGACGTAACAGATCTGGGCGTCGTTCGACCAACCCTGTTTTGACTGTTCAGTCACGTGTGTGTGAAGCTTGATCAAGCTCTTTTCGATTTTTGTATCTTTATTCTCATTTTCAATTTTGTCTGATGTCACTGGTTCCAACAATCGCAGAGCTCCGCGCTGAAGCGGCAGAGTTAGGATTGAGAGGTGACGCAGTAGTAGACTTTGTGTACAAGCAACAGGCTTTTTATAGGGATGAGAGAGCTTCTGAACGAGCTGCTCAAGTTACTATCGCTGAGGAAAAGGATAGAGAGAGAGCTCATGAAATTAGGTTATTAGAGTTACAAAATCGACCAGCTCCTGACGTAGATTACTCAGATGTTGCTCTACGGCCAAAGTTGCCGGTACTCAAAGATGGTGAAGATATCACCGCATACCTAGTTAGGTTTGAACGCGTGGCTTCGTTGCTTGGTATTCAGGAAAGGTCATACGCAGTCAGATTAGGTTCTCTATTAGAAGGCAAGGCCTTAAAAATCTACGCGGCTTTGTCCCCCGACGTAACTGGTGACTACCAGAGGCTGAAAAAAGCCCTTCTTGACGGATTTAACAAGACGCCCGAGACCTACCGTGAGGAATTTCGTACTATGCGAATCGGTCCTGATGAGACCTACCAACAATTTGCCACTCAATTAGACAGGGTTCTCGATTTCTGGATAGCGTCACGTGCAGTATCCAAGGATTTCGAAAGTTTAAAGAACTTTTTTCTTGTAGATCAGTTGCTCAGTTGTGTCCCTCCCCAATTAAGAGTTTTCGTTAAGGAGCAAGATGCTCATAATCTTGACGATGTTGTTCGCATTGCTGATAACTGGTGCGTAGCTCATAAAGCTTACCCAAGGGAGAACGACCGATCTATCAGAAGTCCTCGTTTCGATCCTCCGCCGAACGTAAGTAGAGCCTCGCCTCCAGCCTCCTCCCAAGCGAATACTATGAGGAACCAGCCTGTCAAATGTTTCGTGTGTGGTGATCCAGGGCATGTGAAGCGCAACTGTCCCAAAAATCCTTTCTTGTATGCTAGTAGTAGCACCCGTAAATCAGAAAACGTTCAATTTTGTCTCGATGCTTGCACTAGACGTCCCTATTATAAAAGCGGTACCGTGAATGGAACTTTTGTCTCCTCAATTGTGAGAGATACAGGTTGTAGCTCTATCATCGTTTCGTCTGAATTTCTTCCAGACACAGATGTGTCGAAGTGTAATACTGTTGAAGTCTCGGACTACTTAGGTAGGAAAGACACTTTTCCCTTGGTAAAGTGCTATATTCGTTGTCCCTATTATTGTGGTTGGGTGAATGCCATCAGAGCTCCCATGAAGTTTTGTTCCGTAATAATAGGAAACGTGGAAGGCGCTTCTAAGCTCCCAAGAGAACAATTAAATGCAGAGTCCGTAGGTGCCGCCAACAACCGCTCCAGCTCTAAAATTGTGAAGATTAATTCTCACCCCCTAATTCTTCCCGATGTTGATCCCATCAACGTAAATCATACCGTGTTTAAATTTGAGCAGCACCGTGACCTAATTTACCGCCGATGTGTATCTTCGAAGTCTGCTAGGCTTGTTGGTGAAAGTGTCCCTTGTACTAGTAGCTTGCCGACAGGGTATATTACCCATGGCGCACGACTCTCCTCTTCCAGGTCATTCTGGTCACGGAATTTTTGGAAACCCCCTGTAACTTACGTCGGCCGTAAGTTGGTAGACCGTGAGACTCGGTATTCTACGACATGGAATGTCTCGCAAATGTATGGCGCGTGAATAAAAGTAAGTTCTACTTGTTGGGCTGTATAATTTTGCACGAGGTTGACCTTGAACCTCTCTCGACGTTACAAAAGTTAAGGGGCGACAATGCTCGTCTCAAGAGATGAGCGCTCAGCCTGCAATCGTACAGGTTTCGAATAGTTCATATTCCAGGTACGAATAATATTGGAGCAGATTTGCTTAGCCGCCTCTTGGTTCATGATTGAATAAACTGCTAGTTCCTCGAAGTGAACTCTAACTTCTAATCCTGCGTCGTAACACGAATTTTAGGATTAAAGTCCTAATTTGAACGAATAATTTCTTCCATTGACTTGTACGTAGTTCTAAGATGTGAACATTGCTTCGACAGAAGCTTAAAATTAAGGTGAATTGTTTCTTTGATTCTAGTTGTATTAGAATCTTAAAAGGGGGAGTCGTGTAGGGGCGACAATATTTCTCCCCTGTCCGGTGTTCTTCAACTTGACTTGTATGTTACGTAAAGACAAGACGGTTTTCGAACCGTCTTTTTCACTCGCTGCGAGCGGGGATGGAGCCCTCTCCAGGCTCCCTCCTTGCTGTAATGTTTAGTTTAGATAATCGTAGCTTAGTTTGTTCAGAAAGTTTAATTGTATTTTCTTCTTTACAGTGCCGCACCCTAGAACCCTAGAGAACTAGATAATTATGCTGTACATTTGATAGGGTCTCTATTTCTAGCAAGTAAGTAATCCTGTGTTCCCTGATAGTCTGTGTTCCCTGATAGTCTGTGTTCCCTGATAGTCTGTGTTCCCTGATAGTCTGTGTTCCCTGATAGTCTGTGTTCCCTGATAGTCTGTGTTCCCTGATAGTCTGTGTTCCCTGATAGTCTGTGTTCCCTGATAGTCTGTGTTCCCTGATAGTCTGTGTTCCCTGATAGTCTGTGTTCCCTGATAGTCTGTGTTCCCTGATAGTCTGTGTTCCCTGATAGTCTGTGTTCCCTGGTAGTCTGTGTTCCCTGGTAGTCTGTGTTCCCTGATAGTCTGTGTTCCCTGGTAGTCTGTGTTCCCTGATAGTATGTGTTCCCTGATAGTATGTGTTCCCTGATAGTATGTGTTCTCTGATAGTATGTGTTCTCTGATAGTATGTGTTCTCTGATAGTATGTGTTCTCTGATAGTATGTGTTCTCTGATAGTATGTGTTCTCTGATAGTATGTGCTTTCCGATAGCACCAATAACGAACCATACCCGTTCGAATTTCCTCTCGCTCTCTCTTCTCATCTACGTTTTCGATAGGGTCTCGTTAACAATGTTACATTGACGGTGTATCCGTAGGCTGGACGTCCTCCTGGCCACGGTGGAGCTACGCTTGAGCCTGTTGTTGCTCCCTTTTATAGCACGTTGCTATAGCTCGCCGCTGTTACTCACCCGTCATTCCTGCTACTGTCACGGCCTGGGCGCTTGCCGAGCTTCCGGCTATCTCGCCCGTCCTGCGATTGCCGTACTCCTGCATTTGTCTTCCCGGCCTGTGCAGCGGCCACTTAGTTACCGTCCTAATTACTTCTAGATAAGTTTATTTTTCTTCTTGTTATCAATAAATTAAATGTTCCGCCGCGTATCATTTCCCGAGGATTTCGTTCAGTTGGGGGTCTAGGTTGCGCATCCCCGCCACTAGAATTCTCAAGGGATCTTCCGTTAATTTGGCCCCGACACTCCGCAGGTATTGAGTTCCAAGTTTTAGTTCCAACGAAAAAGATACTGTGTTGCGACCGGGCCTTTGAATAATAGGGAAGCATGAATTTACTTCTATTTCGCGTTAGATGGTCGTGATGACCAGTTTGCGCAGTTAATAATTGTTTTAGCCTATTGTCGCCATCATTAGTTAATGTTTTGTAAATGAAATTGCAGATGGAGATTTTGTAGAGGTCCGAGAGTTTAAGTATTTGTAAATTTTTTAATGAGGCATTTGTGTGAGCATTATATTCTAGGTTCTTTACCGCTCTGATGGCTCTTTTTTGTAGAAAAAAAATTATATTGGTTTTATTTTTATCAGTTCCGTGCCATGCTTCTATTCCGTATTGCAAGTATGGTGAAATGAGCGTACGGTAGAGCATTTGCAAAGCTGTTTCAGGCATGTAATTTTTCACTTTATTTAGGATTCCGATGGATTTTGATAATTTAGAACTAATATGGGCGATGTGCTCTTTGAGGGTCACATGTTTATCTATTATGATGCCCAAAAATTTACATGAGTTGGTTTCTTCGATTTCACCTTCGCCAATTTTAATGCGTGGGAGAGATATATTTTTCTTGCATGAGAATGTAATATATTTTGTTTTATCGATGTTGAGGCTTATTTTATTAGCTTTAAGCCATAATGAAACCTTATGGAGTTCATTATTTATACTCTCCGCAATCGTAAGGGATTTTGGTTCGGAAGGACCGTAGAAAGCGTACTGTCATCAGCAAAAGGTATGAATTTGAAGAACGATGTAGATTTAATTATATCATTGATAAAAATCAGAAATAGGAGAGGCCCAAGAACAGATCCTTGTGGAACTCCATGGCTAATTGTCTGTGAGTCCGATTTTGCGTTGTCAATGACAACGTATTGCTTCCAATTTGTTAGGTATGATCTGAACCAATCCTGGGCAACCCCACGAATGCCGTAACAGTGTAGTTTCGAGAGTAACATGTTATGGCCAACACAATCGAATGCTTTTCGAAAGTCAAGAAATACAGAGAAGACAGGCTTTCCGTTATCTATATTAGAATAAAGGAATTGTAAATGATTTAATATTGCCAGTATGTGGGAGAAAGCCTCGGAGCCTCGCATCGATAGCAGAAAATGGGTGAATGTGGATTATTTCAAGGACTACTTTCATTTTATCAATAAAGAAACCGTAGGAGTTTGGTCCCCAGATTGAGAACCATCAAATATTTCGTTTCCAACTGCTATATTCCAGTAGACCAATTCAAGCCTCATTCTAATATTTATTTTATGTTTAAAATAAATCGCTAAATAATTGAAGTAATCATTGTAACTTGGTGTACTTTGTTCTCCTTTAGCGTACGCTTAAATGGGAGGTATCTGGAGAGAGGAGACGGAGTTGCATTTAATTCAGAGTAAAACCCAGTGGAACTCTGTGACTTTTCTTTGTCTTTCATTTTGTGCGTACCATGCATGCGCACCACCAACTCAGGTGTAGTTCAGAACAGACGTTTCATCGCAAACATAAGAACTCAAACTACAACTTTGACTCCAATTCCCAGTCCGTGGTAGACGATCATACAACGGAAGGAAGAAATTCCCAATAATTTACAAATTGATCCAGAGACCAAAGTCAAGTACTAGGCATGCCACGTTTGATTAAGGATTATACAGCAAGATGTGAGTAAATGAGCTAAGTTACTAAGGGCTTTGAAAAGCGAATTAGACCCACTGCAGCGTGACTTTAATTGTACCCATTAAGTTGATACATTTGCTTGAAAAAACAGATGATTTTACGAGCGTAAAATATCACTTACAGAGGCGAAATTTAAACAACTATCACCAACATCAATAATGGGCCCATTGGTTAATTTACCGAATAATTGTACGAAAATTTCTCTTCTGTTATATAATTCAATGATTGCACAAATAAGAAATTGAAATCCTTGTTGTTATACACTTCACTAAAAATTAAAAATTCACGCCCTCACAAAAGAGATTCATGAGCACGTTAAGCGTTTCAACTCTGACAATAGCACACGACCAAATCGCTATCAGCAGCAATTGAGGGCGTTTGATCCATTTTCACTCGAAGCCGTTCGCGCTGATCGGACCAATCGGGCCGTGCGCGCATAATTTGTTGGCCGGTAAAGGCGCAATTATCGGCGATTCTTGGGCTTTATGCGTTCCATTATTGCTGACCTGCACTCAGTGTGTGCTGCTCTGGCTTTGTGCGTGCCGCACTGGCTCCGTGCGTGCCGCACTGGCTCCGTGCGTGCCGCACTGGCTCCGTGCATGCCGCACTGGCTACGTGCGTGCCGCACTGGCTCCGTGCGTGCCGCACTGGCTCCGTGCGTGCCGCACTGGCTCCCTGCGTGCCGCACTGGCTCCGTGCGTGCCGCACTGGCTCCGAGCATGCCAGTTAGCGCATTTGAGAGCTACACCACAGATTCAGTCGCGTGTCTGTCTAGAAGTACCGTGTAGTGCCTCACACCATCGCATTGGCAGCCCAGGGTCGGTAAACGTAGGGTACTTACCAGGTAGGATATTTACCTTGACCAAGATGGGGTCAACTTATGTTTAAAATTCATTTAGAGTCAAAAGAAGTTTTCAGTTGTATAACTGAACTGGGTCCATTAAATATAAATAAATTTAAAAGCTTGTTACTTTTCAAACGACCTAGCGATGGGTCGTATCGAAAGCAACGTGTTAATCAATCATTATTTAATAATGAAGCCACAGGTTTCTAGTCCTCTGAGTAAGAAACTTGGGCATTATTCGATTCCAACTGTCACAATTTGAATGATGTTGATACCGATTTAAATCTGATTCGCATTTCTAATTCATACAAATATTGAGTCAATTTTCTGAATGTCTCACATAACAAGGAAAACGATATGGGGTAACCTTTGTAATGTTACACAATTTGTTATTTTTTTTTGGCACGGATGCAAGCGCTGTATGGAAGATACCTGTAGGAGAAGGTTGGAGAGCAACCAAACCTGAACTGAATTGGTTGGAACTCCGCAACTTCCTTTCGTCCCATGTTATTTTATTTTTAGCTCAGAAAGAGAAGAAAATAGCACTAAATCATTCCTATTGAATTTCGCAGTTTATTCTCGCGCGATGATACAAAGATTGAAAAACAAATGTATAAAAACGATGACAGACTTAGCTCAATGAATATACGTAGTAGAAATCACTCGAGTTTTTTATGAAAACACGAGAGTAATGAAGACCTGCGGGATGACAAAATGGCACTCGCTCTCTACCAAGGAAATTCCGCTATAAAGGTACGAGAAATTGCGCAAGTCAAGTGGAAGTGGATAATGCTCAGTGTTGGGCCCGCAACTTCAAAAATGTTGCCGCGCAACCGCAACCCCACAAAAAAAGATGCGACGCAACCGCAACAGCAACTTTGAAGAAACTAAAGTTGCGATCGCAACCGCAACTCGCAACCGCAACTTTTCAATTAATAAATACAATTTTATTAAAATATTATACAATTTATTTTGTGTATATATTACTATGAATGCAAATATTAGGATATTCGAAATAGTGCATTGTTTTACCAAAAAAAAATAATAGATCGAGTGAATGTGTGGACCAGAATTGAATGAAATATTAAGATACTGAAAGAAACGTTTCATTTGTAAATATAGAATGAAAAATATAATGAATCTATTTTCTATCAATAATAAGGTTGAAAAGTACCTAGCTTGTAGCTATATTTTCATAGGAGTTCCGTATATATATATTGTAAAAAAATAAGCAAGAAAGAAAATTTTCATTTGTAAATATAGCATGAAAAATAAAATTAATTTTATTTTCTAATAATAATGTCGAGAAGGTACCTAGCTAGTATTTATATTTTTACAGGCGTTTCGTACATATGCCAAAGAAAATTAGAAAACAGAAAAAAACAGAATATTTGTACAACCTATATATGACGCATAAAGAAAAACCATGCATGTGTTCTTGTAATATGTGATATTCCTCCGCCTTTTGTTGTTCCTCTGTTATGATTTAATACCGGTTCATGATTTCAATGTGACAATGTCAATGCACTGTAATGACGATCAACATTGCCTTTCAGTTAACAGTTCAAAATATCAGGCTGAAAGCCGAGCACGTCGTGGTCTCAAAATTTCTTTGCCTATGGAGAACACCGCAGTTCGACCGCAGCGCTCGATGGTATTGGCGTGTTAAATTGGATGAACGAAGCGACAAATTCAATTGAAGGAAACATCGCTCAGTGAACATCAGGGGGGCTAGTTATGCTAATTACCGCCTGTTTCAGCCAATCATTGACTCGTTTCAACGAACTTTTCATCGTTTTTCCTTATCATCGGATATCATTACGACGTTGAAGAAGTCATCTCCGTCATCTACGTCCTCGGCACTGCTCTCCTCAGCTGAAATACCATTTTCCGATCTGTTATTAAGATGGGCGATTAGTTTTTTTTCTTACCTCCACTCTTTGTACTTCGTTTAGCCATTTTAGCTTAAAATGTGGATGCAGAGAAGACGCCAAGATAAAATCGTCGTAGTGAAGTACATTAGCAAATCGCAACATCTAGCTGTGTAGATTTTTCATATAATACGTAATTTTACACTTACAACTCCCATCATTCCTAATAACAAGTTTTATATAATAAGGTACATTAAATATACTTATATACTGTTAGAAAAGTGTATGTGTGTGTTTCACTGTGTCGCCTAATGCTAATAATAAACAGTTGCCAGATGGGTTGTACCCAGTACGGTTTAGCTTTAAACGAGAATGAAACGCATATTAAACGTTATAGCAGTTATTTTATAAATTAATTCAGCATCGGGATGATGCGGTTGCGAGTTACGGCCTGACACGTCGAAATTTGTTGCGATCGCAACAGATTCGCAATTTCGGCCTCAACTTGTTGCGGCACAACTGCCCAACACTGATAATGCTTGTGTTAAAGATATCAAGAAACATTGCGAGTACTTGGCAAAGTAGGTCTTACAACTCAAAAAAGAGAAACTGAGATAGCACAAGTTCTCAATGCTCGCTGAGATGTGCATTTTCCCCTACTTCTGTGTTTGATGCTTGACTCAACCTCAATCATTCCAGAACAATACAATGCACATCGACACTTACGACTTCCAAATTCACGCGAAATGCTGCCACCGCTTTACGTTACATAGACACATCCCTTCATCATAAAAGGTGAACGCAAGCATCTAGGTAACGATAAAAAAAATTTAAATCAGGTGAACCATTGACCATAACATAAAAAGCATTCGTGTTATTTTATGCAACCTTTCGCTACGGATGCGTTTTCCTGACCAATCCACTTCAGCTTCATTGTAACCGCACTCTTTTTGAAGCCTCAGAGTGTCCGATCGATATCCTGTTAATAAATAATTTCCTTCTGTTGTTTATAGGAACGGGAACCAAAATCCATTTTTCAAAAACTGACCTTCCTGTACCAAAAATTACCGAAATGGACACAAGTATATTCAGAAGGATGCTTTCAACGTCAACGGGAACTCCACTTACCAAAAAATTGGTTCCAACATGTTCCATCAAAATACCATCCTGTGCCCAACAACTACCAAAATGAACGAACATTAGTTCAGAAAAAGTATTGCTGACACCAAACTCCGAGGGAACTCGAAACTCAGAGGTCACGGGGAAGAATACATAAGCTGGCTACTACGGCATGCAGCGCGGTCAGCAATAACAAAAAATTGGCGGCAACTGTCTCGCAACTCTACGGACTCTGCTCTTCAAAACTGGACGCTCTCGAGCGACCAATGCTGCTGGAATACATTTGGGTCGTGAACAAAGCGTGCCCAATGAACCTGTCACTCAACTTGAAGCTCGTGATCTTATCACTGAAATATTTCTTTCGTGCGGAAAACGTGCTACAGCTCAATAAATGTTATCACTTGTACATGAAGGTTCATTCGTTGCTACTCACGTGTTCAGGTGGGCTGACGAGCAGACGAGTTGATGACCACTTACCTGAAAATAAAAAAAAGATTTAGTTTTGCAAAGGAATGATAAAAGTGCAGTGAACTGAACATGCTGCAGGCATAACATCTACACCATATTAATTTGTCTTCAACGATGTCACGTCTCTCAGGATAAACGTTATCGAGCAACATCTAATGTTGCCACAATCGGCCTTCTTAAAGGTTTTACAATTCTCTGTAATACCAAAATCGCATACATGGCACCAAAAAACACATGTACTCCACTATAGGTATCATAAAACGTATCTGGGACACTTTCCACAGCATTTATAAACTGTCTTCGCTCATTGGTTTTACGATCGAAGACAAAAGTCGTTCTAATCGAGATATTTTTTATCCCATACTGTTGGTTTTCACCCAACAATTATGATGGTTCTTCATATCGCCTGTGCCATTAGAACTTATTTTCAGCGATGGATAACTTGGAGAAGTAGAGAAGCTTGTGAAACGAATCCTTGAAGGTCACAGATTAGATTAGACTAAAAATAAGGTTAAGCCTCCCCAGCTACAACAATGAAGTTTCAGAAAGAAGAAGGATGAAGGCACTATGAACGAGGAATCTATGCACAAGATGTGTTCCTGTACAAGATTTCTGCGCACGACAACAAGTCAGGAACTAAGTTTATGGAACAAATGAAAGTTTAAGATGAAAATATTAGGTGCTCATCGCAGAACAGAGAATAGAAAAAAAGACGACCCTGAACAAAAAAAAATTATTTTTTTGACAGAAAGAAGATCTACATCATGATCAGCTTGGGACCTTACAGATTCCCTCTGGGAGCGCTCATATTCAAGAATACAATAGTGCAAAAAATAAATCCGTATAATTCCCTAAGAGGCATCAAGTCTGCTTGAGACGTTATCTATACAGCTTAAACAATCATTATACAAACTCCTCATTCATTTTTAAGCTTCTCGTCGTCATCTTGTTCTGATGGATAAGGCAGAATATATAAATATTTGCGTACACAAGATTTAATCAATCAAATTTCAATACACTTCCAAGTTATCAAAGACTGAAGATCAAAGCAACGAATATGCCTTCCTTTCACTTCAAGCCGGAATGGTGGGTTGTTTTTCAACGTACGAAAACAAGCATTGGTCCAGAAGAAGATGAGCAAGTTTTTTCTGTGTTGGTCGTATTGACTTATTAAAGAATCGTCATTCATTTGAAGCAAATCTTTTCACTACACCGATAAGATGGGGCTGGCAAGATTGAAGTTCTATTACAGAATCGAGCCGCGTCTGCATAGGACGCTAAGGGTAACACTTTAAGTTATTTATTGCGGACTCAGTTAACCAACGCCTCCGCGGACATAAGCTCTATGAAAAACAAAAACATACTTCAGGTATAGTCAATGTAAGGGAAGACCTCATAATGTTTCGACGCTAATTATACTACCTGAATTTAATCACTAAAATTTATGGCGATTTACTAACAAAAAGCAATACTTTTCGACGTTGAAAAATAAAACACACTGCTCGGTCTGAGAAATTAATAGTAAGAAATAATTTAAAAGTTCAGTATAGTTCAACTTTTCAAATAAAATTCAAAGCTCAAAAGTGCTGATGTTCGTTAATTTTATTACTTAGCTAACGGAATAAAAAAATTTACGCAAGAACACATCATTTCATTATTCCTTAAATGATTGTTGGATAGTTTTTCACCTTTACTTACAGTACATGCGCAACCATAATGCGCAAAGTCATTATTACTATCAAGATGAGTGGTTACGAGCTTCGATATTCGATTTTTTCGTTAGCGTCTCAATATTAAGTGCAACAATTTTCCTTGAATAAACTTAACCTCTCTTTTGAATGTGATCAGGTACATTTGCGACTTGAGAACAACTATTCTTTGCTCGCTGAGGAAATGTCTTTCATTAGCCATGAAAGGCTGTTCTGTATAAAGAAATTGATAATTATATTGACCTGCTTTTAATTACAGGGGCAACTGTGTGCTAGATTTAAGTATAAGCTCTACACCGCAACCAGTCCACTCTCTCCACCATGAGCGCTCTGCGTTTGCCTTGTAAGAACATAAACTAAATCGATTTGTCGATATTGATTACGTCGCTTGTCGATATTCACTAAATTCTTTATCTAAAGTGTGTTATTATTATCACCCCCGAATGATCTAAATTGCAATGCTCACGTAAGCCCCACATTCATTTTCTAACCTTCCAGCGGTCATCGCGACCTGTTGAATAAATAAAAAATTTAAATATTTATGGACACATAGTTCTATCAATGACTTAATACGTCCACAGTGTTTTCGTGGTTGTAACGATTGGTTTTGGTTAGGTTGTGGTCGAGTAGTAGAATTGAGAAATCGATTTACATTTTTTTCCTAAGAAATATGAAAAGTACAATTGCTCGTTTACATTTCACCTCGTATGATCACATTCATTTTTCAAAAAGGTAGCGAAACATGAGATGCCATTCATCTATCCCGATACGTGAATGAGCAATTTACTTGTACATACAGTTCTATCAATGACTCGAATGACCTACACTTGAATAACCTCTGTCGGTTAAAAGAATGATTGCGTTCATTTTACTGGATTTTTAAATTTATTTGTCAATGAATTTCGAATAATACGCAATCACATTTCCTCATTTCAAAGGAGGTAAGTGCCTAGATAAAAAGTTCCTACACAAGCTGCGAAAGGTGCAGCTAACATAGGAATATACAAAATTTACAATAAATTAACTGCACTCGTGAAATAATGCTCATTTATTGTTTTTGCTCAAATAACTGAACATGAATCGATCCTAACCTTATGAATTCTACCTTAAACCCAACTAATCCTATCCTAATCTAATCCATCCTATTCTAACCTAATCTAACTTCCCCAAGCTTAATCAAACTTCCCTTACCGTACCACAACTTAACCTAATTTAACTTAACTTGATCCGTCCTAACCTTACTTAACGCATCCTAACTTAACCTGAGTTATTGCAACGTTTCATTTTCCAACCATCTATTACTCATCAAGTTACCTCATGATAGTTTACCCTGTAAGTTGTCCCAGTAAGAACCCCCAAACATAACTACTGGACGCATGATATCGCTCGAAGCAAAAAATTAAAAGCGAAGAAAATGCTAATAAAATTAGCCACTTTATTCAATGTAATAAAAAATCGAAACCTTTCGAAGCTCCTATTGTTTTTGATTTTCCCGGTGTATTTAGTTAAAGCGTAACTCAAAGTAAAACAATGCTGTTTATATTGCACATTAGAATGAACAAGTTAGTTTAGGCTCCATAACCACAATAAAGGTGTTCCTACGAGAGAAGGAAGTAGGCGCCATTTGGTGTGGAGTAAAGTGAAAGGGGAATCTATGCCCAAGGTTTGTCCCCACGAACGATCCCCTGAATGCGCATAGAAACGGTAAGTGTAAAAGGTCGTTCAAGAAACAAAGTATAAGTTGAAGAATAAAGTTAAAGATGCTGATAAATAGGACAAAAGTGAACTGAAAAATGATGGCCCTTAATAAAATAAAAAACTATTATTTTTTCAACCAAAACAAGGCCTACCAAACTCACCGATCGAAATCACATATTTTCCTCTTGGGAATTATTTAATGCATAAATATCCTTGAGTGTACTACTCATAATACCGAGAAAATAGCGTTTATGCGCGAGAATGTGCGAGAAAAATAGGCCACCCAAATACAACGTTCTCGTTGACTTAACGCATTCGACGATGTTTGTTTTTCATTTATTCAGAATCCGGTACAAATTCGAGAAATATGGAATCTCAATAAGGCGTTCGACTCTAGGGAACACGAGCTTTTTGCATGAGCAGTGCTGGAACCATTAACACGTTTGCACGGTTGCTACGATTAATTTGGCTATGGGTTGGAATAAGCAGAATTGAAAACCGTCTTTACTGCTCAATTACATTTCTACCCTATCTAAAATGCGTGGTAAATATATTAGCACTGTAGCATTTAAACTTGTACGATATCATCTATTTTAAATGAAGATAGTGGAATTATTTTTTAAATGCTATTCATTTATACCGGTACGTGGATGAGCAGTTTATCTTGTGGTACATATTATGTACCAATGCATCTTCAAAGTTTTAATGTTGTTGCTACGGTGAGAAATGCGCCAGAGGAACCCGGGCACCGAAAACACTTGACACTTTGACCGCGACGTGAGCCGTCGGTGGTACACGGAGGGTTATAATGCTGCAGACCGACCAGTAGTCACAAACTCAATTTTTCTAATGACTCAATCTAAGCTTTATGATGGCCCGATTCAGTTAATGTTTGCGATTTGCAAAATTGTTCACTTCGATTGAGTTAAATTTGAGTCAAATGATATACAAAACTTGGCATCCGCTCACTTTTCTTTACAAGTCAAAATTTGCGGTGAAAATAAATCTATTCAATAATATGCAAATTTAGTACAACGAGAAATCAAAATAGAAAATTTCTTCGAAAACTTCATAGCTAATCTATACCATAATATGAGCCGCGTCCGTCCGTCTGTCCGTCACACCCACCAGCAGAAAGTGCATGAGCGTATCTGTGATACAAGCTTTATCAACCGCACAATATTATTTTCGGTGTGCTAATCCATCAGATTCAGAGTCGGAATGAATATCACGTGTATTGTTAGGAAATAGGAACGTGTATCATGTAATCTGTCGAACATTATTATACATTTTTGACGGGCCGTGTGCACACGGCCTCGCCAACTCACGAAAGATTTTTTTCTATTTCTTACGGGTTTTCCTTCATTTCGACTTCTTTCTTATTTCAAATAAAGGGGGAGGTGGACTAGTAAATAATCATTCACAGGTTGCTTGGTTGCTTGGTCCGTGTGTCGGTCACGCGCTCGAGGATGCTTAGTGACCGTGTCTGTAATACGAGTTTCACCAGTGCACAAGTACAAGAATATTTCAATTACATACTGAATCCGCATGTTATTTCATTTACCTAGCAGACAAAATCCGCCTTTTCGTCGATAATTGCTATTCAGAAGTTTTTCATGCGGTAAATTCAGTACAGCAGGCCCGTACAACTGCGTAAACTAACCTTCAAGTTACAGCCGCAGGCAAAACCTTTAAACTTGTGACGAACACTTTACACCCGGCAACTTTGGCGCGTAGAACTTCATCTACATCATAATGGTCACAGCCGAAAAGATACCTCGGAAGTAACACTAGGATCGAGTGATTTACGTTCGGCCAAAGTCATGGTATACGAATGGCCAAAGTTTTTGTATAGGATCCAAACTGTCTGGAATCGATGATGTTTTTGGAAACAACTTACGGTGGAATCAGGTATCCTAACTACGAAAACAAATATCAGATCAAGCGAAAATTCAGTTATGAAACAAAATATGATTTTCATGAGAGAATAACGAGTTAAAACGCGCCCTCGAACCCAGTAACTTAGATAAGGTTTCAAAATTTGATACGAAAGAAGGATGTTTAAGGAGATCATCCCAGTTGGAGAACTTTTTTCGTCCGATTCGTTTGAAAATGGGCCAGTATATGTATCTAATGCAAGTAAACTTTTTTTTACTCGTGTCCCTTTTTTCGATTTAGGCCTTATTTTTTTGGACGAAAAATTAATTTTTTGGTATTTTTTTATGTATATTTCAAGACGTATCTCCTCATTGAGTTTTGATGCTAGAACAAAGCCAAAGACAGTTTTAGAATCCTTGAAACATTTCTAACAAGCCCACATCGGCCTTTTTTTAAATTCAAATTTATTCGATTTTTTTTTTAATTTTGAATTTCTGAAACCAACAACAATTTTTTGGGTTTAGAACTACATATTTTTTCCAAATATTCGAATTTCAAAAAAAGCCGGCGTGGGCTTGTTAGAAATGTTTCAAGGATTCCAAAACTGTCTTTGGTTTTGTTCTAGCATCAAAACTCAATGAGGAGATACGGGTTGAATGTCGAAAATTTTTTTTTGGGTATAAGCCACATCAAAATTTTTTGTTGAAGTGTAATATAATGAACAATTTATGTAATTGAATGCAGTTTGAATTTTCATTTCGATAGTTTCCATACATAACTTCATATTCACACTGTAAATTGTGATTTCCAAAACAAATGAATAAAAAAAAATTTTTTACTTTTTATATATGAAATTTTTTTTTCAGTCTGATTCTTATGAAATTCGACTATGATATGTAACTTTCGAAAAGAAACACAATTAGTTCTATTCGTTTTTTTGATTTAAGCCTTACTTTTTGAAAAAATTCGACATATTGGTTTTTACGTATTGATATTTCACTGATATTGATATTTCAAGACGTATCTCCTCATTGAGGTTTGATGCTAGAACAAAAACAAAGACAGTTTTAGAATCCTTGAAACATTTTTAACAAAACACATGGGCTTTTTTTTCATTTCCCCTTTTTTATATGGGGTCAAATCGGGAAAAAATTGAAAATTTTTGGAACTTTTCACTGATACTGATATTCCAAGACATATCTCCTCATTGAGTTTTGATGCTAGAACAAAAACAAAGACAGTTTCAGAATCCTTGAAACATTTCTAACAAACTCACATGGGCTTTTTTTCTATTTCCCATTTGTTCTCTTTTGATATGGGGTCAAAATCGGTCGAAAATGAAAAATTTTGGTCCCTGGGGGGGTTTATTGTCCGTAGCGCCGTAAAATTTTAGGACCGAATAATCCACCACCTAAGGGTCCTTTCCCAACAAACACATGAGAAATGACCCCCGGAGCAACAGGGGCCTGGCAGAGGCCTGGGATGATCTTAAGGAGATCATCCCAGGCCCCTGTCGGTCCGGGGGTCATTTCTCATGTTTTTGTTGGAAAAGGACCCTTGATTTTGACCTCATATAAAAAGAGAACGAATAGGAAAAGGAAAAAAGCCCTACTGAGTTTGTTAGAAATGTTTCAAGGATTCTAAAACTTTCAATGTTTTTGTTCTAGCATCAATACTGAAGGAGGAGTCCCATTTTGAAATATCAATATCAGTGAAAAATAACAAAAATTTTCAATTTTCGACCGATTTTGACCCCATATAAGAAGAGAACAAATGGGAAATGGAAAAAAAGCCTTACTGAGTTTGTTAGAAATGTTCCAAGGATTCTAAAACTGTTTTTGTTCTAGCATCAAAACTGAAGGAGGAGATACGTCTTGAAATATCAATATCAGTGAAATATCAATACGTAAAAACCAATTTGTCAAATTTTTGCCAAAACTAAGGCCTAAATCAAAAAAACGAATTGAATAAATTGTGTTTCTTTTCAAAAGTAACATATCATAGTCAAATTTCATAAGAATCAGACTGAACAAAAAAAAATCATTGTTGAAAATGAAATAATTTTTTAATTTTTATTTTTTTATTTCGTAAATCACAATTTACAGTGTGAATATGAAGTCATGTATGGAAATTATCAAAATAAAACTTAAAACTGCAGTCAATTGCATAAATTGTTCATTATATTACACTTCAACAAAAAATTTTGTTATGGCTAATACCAAAAAAAAAAATTCAACATTCAAAATGTATCTCCTCATGGAGTTTTGATGCTAGAACAAAACCAAAGACAGTTTTAGAATCCTTGGAACATTTTTAACAAACTCAGTAGGGCTTTTTTTGAAATTCGAATTTTTCGAAAAAATATATAGCTGTAAACCCAAAAAATTGTTGTTCATTTCAGTAATTTCAAAAAATTTAAAAACAAACAAAAAATTTTGAATTTGAAAAAAAGACCTAATGAGTTTGTTAAAAATGTTTCAGGGATTCTGAAACTGTCTTTGTTTTTGTTCTAGCATCAAAACTCAATGAGGAGATACATTTTGAAATACACATAAAATATGCCAAAAAACTCATTTTTCGTCCAAACTTAAATAAGGCCTAAATCGAAAAAATGACATGAGTAAAAAAGGTTTACTTTCACAAAAGACATATACTGGCCAATTTTCAAACGAATCGGACGAAAAATGTTGTCCAACTGGGATAATCTCCTTAAAGGGAGACGACGAACATACTTACAAGATAATTTCTGATCATACTGTACAGAATTTCATAATACAATACGCTTCTGGCACTGCACCTATAGCATCTTCCTCTGCTCATATCCCACTCCTCCTGTGCGCTTGTACACACTTGAATTACTGTAGGAAAGTCATAATACCCTCTTACCTCACCGTAATTACACTTCTTTTTTGTCACAAAACTTGAGGATAAAGTCCACCCAGCCTGAGGCAACCGAGCAGCCCTTAAAGCAGAATTTTATCTTTAAAGTGAGCATATTTGAGAATTTTGTGCTGAAAAAAGGTAACCTGGCCTGATTATGGCAAACTTTGCCGCCATAGTTTAGCTGCCGGCTTACACGGTCTAATTTCGTGCAAGAACCTCGAGACGCCGTGTTGTACCGGCACCAAAATCAAGGCTTAAAAATGCTGAGTTTGTCTTTATAGGCTCTAATATTTCTTTACAATGGATCACTAACGAAGATGTCTTCATGCAAACCACTGAAAATAAATACTTGATATATGAATCGTGTTCATAAAATATGTGTTTTGTAATGCTCTACTTAACACCTGAATTGCTATGGGTTGACCACTTATACTAGAGTTTAAGATTCGGTAAATGTGAAGGAGAGGACAATAATCGAATTTCCACTTTTCGGTGCCCCAACGTAGCTAATTAGATCTAAATAAACAATTTTTCTTCTATGTACTTTCCGCCGCAAATTAGTATTTAACGAGTTATAGCGGTAAATTACTTACCGCAACTTCAGTGTTTGAAGCGGAAAGAAATTGTTCGGAGGGGAAGACTACAATGGACTCTCCCTTCCGACGCGCTCGAATGATCGAGTGTATTCCAGCCACTAAAGATGAAAATTAACATACCGCTATAACTCGTTATTTTTGGGTGATAACCTTTATTGTGTTATTAACTAAAAGATCCTAGAAGTGGGTTCAGGCTCCACGGGGTCGGCTAATAATAATTTACAAAGTACCCAAACGTACTCTAACAGCTCAAGCGCGCAACGGTTTCTGCTGTTTGAATGACTAGAACTGCTATGGAACACGAAACTAAACCTACCGCTATAACTCATTAAATACTCATTTGCGATGGAAAGTGCATCGAAGAAAAACTGTATGTTTCGATCTAATTAACTATGTTTAGGCAGCAAAAATTGGAAAATCGATTATTGTCCCCTCCTTCACAAATACCTTAGATTCAATTTCAATTTGTATCTTCTTCAATGTTCAAATTCAATTTACCTCTTTCTCAGGATTCAACTTTAAATGGGCAAAAAATACCTGAAGTGTCATCACCTGACTTTGGCTTAGTAAGGATAAGATACAGTGCGTGACAGCCAACGAGCTGGAGCACCAAGGAATTCTCTTGGACCACCGGCGCGTCACCAGACAGTCAACGAGTTGAAAATTCTGAGCCACCTGAGTTAGGCTAAGTGTCTCATGGCTGAACCAAACTAAACACTTTGACTGCGACGCGAGGCACCGGTGGTACACGGAGGGAACTTTCTTAATGTCTTATTATTAATTAATCGTAATTATAATTGAAAATTAATATAAATTGATTGACCAGTAGTAAAAAATTAATTTTCCATAAATACTTGATGTACACTAAATGAAGGCACGGTCCAGTTAATGCTTGCTGCTTTCAACATTATGGACGATAATTGATTTTAAATTTGAGTTGAATATTAAAGTTCAGTTTTGCCAGTACCTGTCAAAGTGCTAATATCGGCATCGAAGCTCGTCTCCTGGTAAAACTGAAACCGATCAATGAAGTATACATTTTTTATCGTAAAAATTACAAAAATGTTCTGAAAATTCTGGACGGACTAATTTGTGTCAAAATTATGCCTACTGAAATTATTTTAACAAATTTTTTCCGGGTTTTCAATTTGCTTCACAATAAAGTGCGATTCAGGAGACATTTGCTCATAAATATGCGCAAAAAATTGAATTCCCATCAAGGTAGTTTATTCTTTTCTGTGCTTTGAAGCATTTCATAATTCAATTTTTAAAAGATCAATGTTGACCTATAAAATATTTTTTCTTCGGAGATGAGTTTTCACCGACCCCTTACAAAAAACTCATTGCTGAAGTGACTGTGAAAATGATAACACGGCAACAGATAATATTGGTTTCAACAAATATTCACGAAAATCGGTACCTAATACCAATCATATATGAAAGATGTTTTACATTACATCCGGTATGTTTGATGACCACGCACTCACTAAGGTTTATAGAAGTTTAATTCTCAAATCGAACCAACTGAAACAGATCTGAAAGCAACTGCTAATGCATCCACTCTACACAGCTGTTATTGCAGTGAACTGCCTCCCATCGGCATAAATTTTGTTTTTTATAATCGCCCTGAAAGTTTCAAATGAGTTTAATTCTGCCGAATACCCGGGCCCACCATCCAATTGCTACCAATTATGGCTCAATGAAGGAAGTTATAGCTCAGTAGCAGCCCGCTTAAATGTTACGGGCATACATACAACTCATTTTAGAAGTAATCATTGAAGATTTTCAAGTCGTAGAAACGCAATTTCACCTGTCAGATCGAAGTAATTTGTATAATCGTATTAGAACGAAGAGATGAACAGCAATCTTCCATCTAGAGTACGTAATAATTTCTCACGTATTTTTTCACGAAAACATTTTGATATCGAATATACCATGGAACCATTAACATGTATACTGAATTACTCCCATCTCATATATGAACTATACGATCTCATACTTCGTCAAGAATTGATGTCCAAACTAAGTGCACAATTTGATTCTTCATGATTTGAAAAAGCTCCAGAAATAAGGAAAATCACCAACCTCCTATCGCGCCGGAGTAATATATTCCCTCTCACTTCTTTAAAAAGAATTTCAGCTCAAAGAACAATATTGTTTTTGAGTAAGGAAATGCATATGAGCAGAGAAATACCCGACGGTCGCTGAATATTTTCTCGTTTATGAGTAAGAAAATGCATGTGAGCAGAGAAATACCTGACGGTCGCTGAATATTTTCTCGTTTATGAGTAAGAAAATGCATGTGAGCAGAGAAATACCTGACGGTCGCTGAATATTTTCTCGTTTATGAGTAAGAAAATGCATGTGAGCAGAGAAATACAGGAAGGTCGCTGAATGTTTTATCGTTTATGAGTAAGAAAATGCATGTGAGCAGAGAAATACCTGACGGTCGCTGAATATTTTCTCGTTTATGAGTAAGAAAATGCATGTGAGCAGAGAAATACCTGACGGTCGCTGAATATTTTCTCGTTTATGAGTAAGAAAATGCATGTGACCAGAGAAATACAGGAAGGTCGCTGAATGTTTTATCGTTTATGAGTAAGAAAATGCACGTGAGCAGAGAAATACCCGACGGTCGCTGAATGTTTCCTCACATTACTTGGAGAGCATTTAGCCACTTGGGCAAGTGAGGATGCGACCAAGCCCGTCTGATGAGGCCAATAACGAAGCAATACTGCGAAGAATTGCTCCGGCGTATCTGAACACTGCACAAATTGCGTCTGGAGCGAAGGCGCCTCGATCCACCAAATGTGGTTTCTGAGTCATTTCGGAAAATAAGTAAATGTACGGCGAGAGGCAAGGAAGCTCGGTCTCTGAATTTTTACCTGCATATCGATGCATCTATAACAGTATTCGATACACGGTGAGTTTCGTGAGAAATTGAAACCAAAATAGAAAACAATGCATGTTATTTTCCTGTTGTTGAAGGACGATGACTTCGAGTTGAGTTGTTACTGTATAACTTTTTTAGATAGTCCAAAATTTCCCGATTTGAATTGAAGAATTCAAATCTTCAGCTCTTACTTCCGAATATAATTACTGTTGCCTGCTCTACTCAATAACAGAATAAAGCTGATCCTGAGTATGATGTTCAAGAATTTTAACAAGCCTTTTCCATGAAAACGGGAAGAAAATTTTTACAACGCACTTGTTCATTGGACTTGACATGTTAACTGCGGTGGGTTAAACTCGAAATCAAAACTCAACTCGAACTAAACTCAACTTCTATGTTCAACATTAAAATCGGGAAATATTGATTGGAACCTAGCTGCCTTCATTTAAGTTTCATTTACTTAATCTCAACATCAATTTTTGGCCACGGGTAGGTAACTCGCTATATGGAAATCCCCTTCGCGAAGGCGAAATCCCCTTTATGACAAAGTCACAAATAAGCCAACAAGACAAATGTGACAGAATTTCTACTTGTCCATGAAAACTCACCAAAACGCGACGACAGCGTTGTGTTGCAGCAAATCAACAACGAATAGATCCCAAATTTGTCACATTAGGTCATAGTTCAGAGTTGGACGAAGTCTTCTGTTTAAGGATACCTTAGTGGAGCTGATGAAGTAACATCAAGAAGAACGAATTAATTAAGGTTTGAAGGATGGATTGAGAGGGCGGTCTGTCTTACTACGCTCTGAAATTTGAGGTGTCGGTGTCAGGCAGCCGGTGAGTCTGTCACGGTTCGCAATTAACTTTAACTACTTTGTTTGGGAGAGTTGAAGAATACGTCAATCCTCGCTAAAAATCGTTCGTAAGACTAACTGAGATCAGAACCTTTACACGCGTTGCCCAATACGAGGAAAGTTTTAGTGCAATTTTCCCCCTCACGACTAACCGAAAGTAGTTCCACTGTTTAATTTCTAATCAAAAAAAGTTGATTTAGGGGCTAAGTTTGAAGAATAATTGTTCAAAACTGTGCTGTTATAGTTGGCACAGTAAATTTGAAAAGCACTGAAAAAAGGAGTGTTTTTGAACGTACTTTCTACGCTGAGGAACTCTTCGGCTCCAACAAGAACCGGGACCGTCCCACTTTGCTGCAACAAAGGCGCTCTGAATAGAAGCATTGGATCGGCTACTGGTGCGCTGAGGGACGTAAGAACGACAAGATAAGGCTGCGTCGTGGTATCAACGATACTGCAGCAATGATTTATTTACACCTCGTATCGCGAAAATTTTTTGAAGACAACGTTAATTATTTTTTGCGAAACTGGCTCAACCATTGGAGTCTCAAACAACTTTCGGTGACTCGTTTTAAAGTAATGCCTCCCAAACTGTCAAAGTTAGAAAAAGGAATTGTTTTCTTGAGTCTCATTTAACCGTATGAAACGTAAATCACTGAAATAATCGTTCAATAACAAATTAATTGTATTAACAAAAACGTTTATCTTATTATTTGAAGATTTGAAGTGTGAGATAAGTGTATCTGATACTGGCTTCATTACCTGTCCAATTCGCAATACATTATAATCTACTACTAAGAATGACCGTCGTGCATTTATATATTTACTAGTGTGCACGGCCAATCAAAAATGACGGGATTCAATACCTTTCTTGAACAAACTTTCCAGACGTGGATGGCTAGCAAATATATCCATCCTAATAGTACCCGTGATAAAAAGTATTATTGTACTTGCGCACTGGGGAAAATCGTATCACAGATACGGTCATTACGGCTATCTTTATGAGCGTGACAGAGAAATGGAAGAAGCGGACCCCAAGCAAATAAACCATGGGTATTGTTAGGTAGTAGCAGGACCCGTGAAAATTCCTCAGACAAGGTCATCGGGGGGTCCTCCGGATTGAAAATTTTTTTGATCCGATTGGTCTGAAACTTGGTGAGTATATGTAGTTTTGCAAGACAAACATATTTGAACTTGAAATTTTTTGATTTAGGCCTTAGTTTTTCCGAAAAATTTGAAAAATAGGTTTTTTGGGTCATTTTTATGCATATTTCAAAAGAATAGAAGTCATTGAGTTTTTATGCTAGAACAAATTCAAAGACAGTTTTGGAATCCTTAAAACATTTCTAACAAAGATATATTCGGGGATTTTGCATTTTTTCTTTTTAATTTTTTTTATTCGCGAAAATTTACCAATGAATAAAGAAAAACGAAATTTTTGGATTTGAACCATTATAAAAAAAAATGAAATGTAAAAATGGAAAAAAGGGGAATATAACTTTGTTAGAAATGTTCCAAGGATTCCAAAACTGTCTTTGTTTTCTTCCTAGCATAAAAACTCAATGACTTCTATTCTTTTGAATTTTGAGAATAAGTGACTTTACAGTATAGGCCAAAAACTAAATTTTTTGTTTTAGTGTGATATAATGGAAAATTTATGTAATTGAATGCTGTTTTCATTTTTATTTCGATTATCTCCATGCATAACATCATATTCACACTGTGAATTGTAATTTCCAAAAAAAGGAAAAAATTAAAAAAAATTTTACTTATATCATATAAATTATGAAATTTTTTGTTTTCAGTTTGATTCATATGAAATTTGACTATTATATGTAACTATTGAAAAGAAACACAATTTCTTCTATACATTTTTTTGATTCAGGTCTTAGTTTTTGAAAAAATTTGACATATTGGTTTTTAGTCCACTGGTATTGATATTTCAAAAGAATAGAACTCATTGAGTTTTCAGGCTAGAACAAAAACAAAGACAGTTTTAGAATCCTTAAAACACATCTAACAACAGTACATTCGCAAATTTTTTATTTCTTCTTTTGTTTTCTTTTTATATGGGGTCGAAATGGGCTCGAAAATTTAAGATTTTGGTCCCCTTACTCCCCCCCTGGGGGGGAATCTATTGTCCGTAGCGCCATAAAATTTTAGGACCGAATAGTCCACCACCTAAGGGTTCTTTTCCAACAATAAAATGAAAAATGACCATCTGAGAGAAAAGGGGCCCCGGAGGACCCCCTTAAGCTAGGTGGAGCCGTGAAAAAATTCTGTCAATATTACATAACCTTTGCTAAGCTATCCTATTCTAATCTGACCAAACCTATCATCACTATTATTAAATGAGCCGCGTCCATCCGTCCGTCTGAACCCCTCTTCTAATCGATAGCTTTGATAGCAACAAGGATAAAGCTTAAGAAATACAAGAAATTATTCTATTGCATTACTTTTCAGTGGCAATTCAATTCCCTTTCTCTTACATTATGGTATTCAGAATACGTGATCGGCTTAGTTTTACAAATACAAATTTTCTTTGGAGCTTTCTCTGTTGAAATTCATCATGTTGCTCTGATATTTTCAATTGATAATGCGAATAGAAATGTTTTAAATTCGTTTGACCAGTAACCTGGCTACCACTTAGCATAAAGCCCAAGATTTTGGAACTTGAGTTCTTGTTTTCGAAATTGTGATTTTCTTGAAAAGCTCCGAAGAGATAATAGACGACATTTCAAAATAAAATCCGGCAAAAGAGGCCACCAAGGATAGAAATGTGTCCAACCGCAAGAGAGAATTAGCAAGACTTCGACAGCAAGAAAAACGCCGAAGACGATCGGATGAACAACGCGAAATGGCAAGACGAAGCAATGTGGCTCGCCAACGAGAAGCTAGAGCTAAATTGACCTTTGAACGGCGTTTGGAAATTCTACGGAATAATGCAGAGTAACACCGAGTAGCTAGAGAGAGCTAAACACATGAAAGAAGCGAGGATATTCTTCGGCATAACGCTGAACAACATCGAGTGGCACGAGAAAATTTAACTCAAGAAAGAAGGGATGAAATTCTCCATATTAATGCCGACCAGCACATGTGCAAGGGTCCTGATAAAATATCATACATATCAATACATGTAAAGGCCATCTTTTAATATACTGAGGAGTTCGGTATCCATGATAACGCAAACTCAGACATCCTATGGTTCTTAAGAAGCGGACACCAAGAAAGTATAAAAATAAATATGTATATATAAACACACAACGGGTATCATAAAGTTAGATCATATGCTTCGTGTCACGCTCTCAAGAATAGATAGGAAGAAATTAGCACTGGCGGTCTTGGTTTCAGTTCACTGGCAAATTAATACACTCATTTTCGCTGTACAAGCGCACAATGATGTCACTTTAAAAAAAATTAGAGAGAGATCAAGAGCCTTATATACTCGAGTCCGTTTCGTAAACCGAGTTTAGCGAGGTATTACATATTACAATATACTGTTTCACAATCTTACCTAATAATACTCTGCTTGAGTTTATTTGTTTGGTGTCCGCTTCTTCCGTCTCTCTGTGACGCTCATGAGGATGTTCAATGACCGTATCTGTGATACGAGTTTCTCCAGTTCGCAAGAACAAGAATATTTTCATCGCGGGTACTATTAAGATGGACAACTTTCTCATTCACATCAGGAAGGAAATTATACAGAAAATATAGAATCCCGTCAGTTTTTTACGTGCTGGTACACTAATTGAATATAATATTTCAGATGTGGACGCAAATCAAATACAGTATTTCAGTTTGAATAGATTGCTTCTCATAAAACTCACAGTTCTTACAAAGCGATGAGACATCTGCATCGTAACGTATGACGTTTTTTACAATTGTGTCATTCTTCATCGTATTTTTAATACCTTTTCCCTTGTACCATAAATTTCCCTAATTTGAGGCACTATAAGGAGGGCGGAAAGGCAAAAAGTTAAATCTTAGGAAAGTTAAAAACAGCTTAAAACTTTGAATTGCAAAATTACTCGATGCACACGAAAAATGCATCCACTGGCTTCAAGTACAAATAATTTCATGTCTATGTCAACAGTTTAATTTCGATGCATTTATTTAGCTCTTATCCCTTCAAAAAGTTCCCCGACAAACACCACGAAATAGTGTTGCATCACAAATCCTTAAAATCATTAGATTCATTTTTTTGCGGGCTTCATCTACATGGAAATAATGTATTATGTTGTTTAATCAAAATCAATGAATTTATATATCACAGATACCCTAAATTGGGAGATTATGTATTTTGTTTTTTGATAAATGGTGGTTGACAGCACCGTGACCGCAGACAAGTAAATATTTCGACACGGCCAGAGACAAAAACCAAAAGAATTATTTGCGCCAACAGGAATTCGCTCTCTTTTAACATTGCTCAAACTGCTCTAGGTGTGCGCCTTCGTACACAGCAGTCTTCGCTACGGAAGTGGCCTGGAAGACAAGCAGTCGCACGAGTAGAAACTTCCGTAACTTCGAGCGCCTAGTTCTTGCAGCAGCACCAATACGAACAAATCTAATTTGGAAATAAATTTTTTACCGTCCTGAAGCCGAGCAAGATATGAATATAGAACGATATGCTGGTTACTTGATGCAGTCAGAGAAGAAAAAATTCGTATCTCCTACGTACGCTGAATACCGCATTGACGTCAAAGAAATACAGAAATATTTCGCTTTAATATGCGACAAATTTCCCTTGTATGACCCTAAGGTTATTTTGAATAATATGAGTTAACCTTGCGTTTGGTTTCAGCCCTAATGGCGCGCCGTGTTGCGCATCACGTTACTGCGACGCCCGCATCACATGGCTGACTAGGAGGTAGCACCGACGCATCTAAGTAAGAATGTAAGAACGATTTACGACCCTGCGTAAGTATTCCAGCACGGTAGCAAGAATTAATTAAACCTGTAAGACTTGGGAACGAAATAAGGAAATTTTCTCCAGGATTTTGGGAGAAGATTTGTTTGCAAGTAAGTTTGGGCTTCAAAAAGCGTGTTCCCAAGAAAGGAAAGAGGAAGGTACTATTTTAAATTGACTTGAGGAAGCAGGGAATTCATGTACATGCTCAAGTGTGTTCCCACACCTGACTCCGTCCACATCTCAAGCAGCAAGATTTGAAAAATTCACTAAGGCAACGAGATATAAGATGAAGAACGTGTTGTAAAGAAGTCAGCTCTGAACCGAAAACAGAATGTTTGTAACAAAACATAAACAAATTCTACTTCAACGAAAGGAAGGCCTGTCTAACCTGCAGCTCGTGATTTTTAAAAACAAAATAAAAGGTTCATAATAAATCTATTTCCTACAGTCAGACCGTCACATGAAATAAAAAATAGATGAGGATATCCCAACCACATTCAAATTTAAGATCGAAATCTTTTAAAATGTTAAAGTTACTCGGGTTTCAAAAAATTTACAGAGCCTAGAAAATTCTTTGATTATTTCATCGAACGTATTTTCCGAGACTCTCTGGTATCACAAAAACCCTCTTAACTGATATGAGCGTCTTACATCGCCATGAAGTTTGACGTCTCCAAGTTGTCGACAGCCAAGTGCCGTGCTAGAGAAAACTGAGCAGCGTCTACTTCCGCTCTTTGTATATCGGCAACATTCCTCAGTGAAGAAAAAATGCGGCAAATCGATAACAATAACAGTATTAATATTAATGCACTCATTTTTATTAATTCCTTGATGAGGAATTAATTCCACGATGAACAACATTGAAGAAAAAGAGCTTCGTTGTAACATTCCACGATAAAGGAAAATGTGCAAGGAAAATCTTTGATTATACTAAAGCACTCATGTTAATATTGTTCCCTAAAAGAGCTGTGCATCGTTGATGAGACCAGCCCAGCTGCACATTATTGCAGAATTGGGGAATAGTACGCATTGATTCTTTCGCAATGATAAAGGGTCATAGAAGTGGAATGAAATTTTAATTTGTTATTTTGTAAGACCGAAATGTTCATTATTTGTAATTTGTAACTCTGCAGGATCGAGACGTTCATTATTTAATAAAATATTTCATTGTGAACTAATTGTTTCCACCTACAAAAAATTCTGGAACGTAGGTCTCCGCCCCTAACTATTAAGGTTGGGTGCGTTCCAAGCGATTTTGAATTGGTGTAGTCCCTCGGCTTGAAGGCACGCAATAGGGTACTTACATAGCAGATACGTGTTTCTCAATAAAGTTGATTGAAAAAAAAAGGTTTCATTGATTTCTAAATTACAAAAATAAATTATGGACTTCTGTAACAATTTGAGGGTAGATATAATTCAAATCACTAGAGAATGGCATCTGCTCTTTGTTTCTACGTAGAATATGTTAAAAAAATATCTAGTGGCAGATAGTATGATATTTCGTACATGATACATTGGGAGTAAAACGGAAATTCATTGTAGAAATAAAAAATTGTGCAAGCACTACTAACAACAAAAATTTAGTTTAGTACTGTGCGGTAGGAGTTTTCTGTTCCTTAACAAATATAGACAAAATATCCGCACACAGCATTCAAATCTATTTCGCATTGCAAATCTTCGATGTAACACCAGAAAAATATCCATGACCGAACATGAAAGAACGAATTAATTGAAGGTGTAATGTATTGCCAGGGGAAATATATTTATAGCTTATTTTAAATCGTTGGTGAAACTTTGCGTAATTATAAAAATATGGATTGCAGAATTATTGAGGTATAAAAATTCCTCTCGATACGAACCAAGATTTGTGAATTTTTTTCGAGAATTTTTTTTACCAAAGCAAAATGGGAATCCTAACTTTGGGTTTCTCTACCTCGAATCCTGATCTCCAATCACTGATATTGAATTATCAGTGATTTAAAAACCGAATTATCAAAGAATGACAGTCTACTATGCACAAATAACTAATGTCCTAATATTCTTGACACGATTTTGTCAGTAGAAAATTCAATACCGGTCATCTATTTCATTATAAAATTTTTAATACTCACTGTCTGAAACAATTGTTGGTAAATCTACGCAGTTTCCATACCATATTTCAGTACCACACACAACTTTGGAGTAAGATGAAGCAAGCGACCATCAATGAAAGTGTTCGAAAGTGTCCATTGTATCACTCAGATGAACTATAAGTGTTCCATTTCATGCCTACGAGATTTGTTAACATTTTCAACGGTCAACCGATCATCAAGGTAGTTAAGAAGTGTATTACGCATACTAGCCATACAATTCGCATACTAGCCATACGCATACAATTCATTTCATATATTTTTAAGATCAAGATTCGCGGACTCTGAAGAAAATTCATTAATATTATTCTTGCTGTACGTAACATGTTAAAACTAATAATTGCATGGCTAATGTTACCGGCTATTGCAAATTTTCTGTTCTGATGTGATTTTTCCAGGGATGTACTTTTTACATTTCACTGTAAAAAATATCGTCTTCCCCGCTGCCTATGATGATGCCGTATTTTCTGGTCTTACCGATAATTAAAACTGTAAGAATATTTCAGTATCTACGCAAGCGTGTTGATCGAGATTTTTTCTTGGGTAAATTACCCAAGTTGTACTGAACACTGAGTACATTGTTCTATTCCATTCAAAGAGTTTAAGGTGGATAAAGTTGATAGAGTTGAAGCTGGATAGTTAAAGCTTTTGACTAACTTGATTTAACAATCTCACCAAATCGTCACTTTGATTTATCGAGTGGACTTTTAAGTGCGCTGGAAGATATAAATTTATAAACGGTGTTCGCACTGAAAACATAGGGCTGAGCAAAGGCAACCATCACGACGTTCATTGGTCATCACAAGCTCAACTTTACATGAAACTTGATGAGCTTTAGCCAACGGCCGGAACTTTTCGGAAGTTTTACTGGAAATTTATTCGCCAGCGGAAAGAAGAATTTTTCCTCAGAAACGTTGGTGAGCAGTTTACTGCCTGTAGTAAAGCTCTTTCCCGTGGCCTGCCACAGTTTTAAAAAGAGTGATGAGGTCAGGATGGATGAAGAAATGTTGAGAACGATAGCGAAGCGTTCAAATTCTTCAGTGTCGAGTGGCATCGACATGGACAACGCTTGACTTGGCGCATTAAGTATGTGTGCGCTTATGAACACGTACCGTACGCCGCTCATTCGTGTCTTTATTCCTAATCTTTTATAGTCAGGAATCGAAAAGAAACATGTAATGCTTGTAAATTACAAATTCGTGAGTAATCTCACACTGTAGTCATTTTTTAAGCCAATTTCAAAAATGGGAAAAAATTAATCCAGGACTCAACATTCTGATACTCAAACGTGCCCGTCGATATAATGAGCAGAGAATACCAACTGCTTATAAAACTGTAGTGCTACCATTTCATGTGCAGAGAGGCAATTCCAGCAAACTTACTGTCATTTTCTGAAATACGTTGAACAGTCGTAATTTGCTATGAACTTTTCTTCTACAAAACTCATGAAGACCACCACGATAAAAATCATCAGTTTTGGTTACCGGGGAATCAAAACTTGAATAGAAAAGGATTGAAACAATTTTAAGTTATGTGAAGGATCTTGCAAAACGCATCAAGGTATTGAAATTGTTTATTTCTCTACTACGAGGAGGGCATGATTCAGTTGCAAGTGAACAATATTTACATAAGTATTTTCCCTTGTTCTAGTAAAGATTACAAGTGAAAACGTAAGAAAAATGAACGATGCAACCAAATTTGAAGGCTGAATTGAAATAATAATTAACTATTTATAACTCTCAGGCAGCACAAACTTTGAGTAGGACATCAAAATGTCGGCAAAACACAAATCAGTTAACACTCGATGTCGACATTTCTGTCATCGTCCGCAGACAGATGCTGACAAAAGCAACAGCATCGAAGTGAACTCAATTCTGTCAGCTTTATTTGAACTGAAGTTCACCTTCCTCGAACTTCTCATGGCTGGAGGCCGCAAGATTTTGGAACCTAAAAAATGCACCTTAGAGCCTCGTCAGCTTGAGGCTCAACCCTCAAATGCTGTGAATTTTTCGGAAGAACCTGTCGTAACAGGCGTAGTTAAATAGCTTAAAAGTGGAACCGGAATTTTAGGATATTTTTCTGCCGAAATGAAGTCTTGAGGCAGATTTCATTCAGCCCTGCGAATTACCCCCTGTCCAGACGGGGTAATACGAGGAGGAAAAGGAATTTATTTCGACCATTTGACTGAGGAGACGCTAGTTGACTGATCGAAAACTTATTTTTTACTCTTCAACGCAATGAGAAGCATTTTAGCTCAGCAGAAACTTAAATGTATAAATATAACACAAACTTCTCTTAATGACGAATACTTACTACCCAGACTTCGAGACAATGAAAAACTTGAAAAATTAAAGGACATTTTTGCCGATGTCTTATAAAAAACAGCACCAGAAACATAAATTGAGCATTTTTATTACAGACCTCAACAGCAATTCACGCTTCGCATTTTGAAATTAGAGTTACGAATATAACATTCCTAGTGTAACAATATCAAAGATGAAGCTCCTAAAATTCTGCTTAGGTCGAATATTTCTCCTTCACTGACTTAACATTCTGGTGAGCGAGGATGCGGCACGCACAACAAAAAGAAGCATGACAAATCCATCAAGTTAACATTACAAAACTACCAGAACCGTCGCTTTAAATTTAAAAATGCGAGCTTTAATCAGTGGAAAATACTGTGGACAATTAGAATAATTTCAAACTCAGAAATGCCATTGAAACTTTTTCAACTAAAAGAAAATAATACAGAACAGAAAAAATATGACAATCCACGACACACAGAGGCAGCACCTGAAAACGTAAACGCTTCAAAAAGCAGGGAAGAGAAAAGACAGTACTGCGTACACTTGTCTCGAGGGTCTGTTGGAAGTTTAGTCAGATTGGGCTGCTAAATCTCCGTGATGTGCTACCGACCTGGACAATAATAACAGCAGAGCGAGAGCGGCGCTGAGTATCAATAGTGTTGTCATTCCTGGATGTGCACTATATCTCTTACTGTTGTTATTACAGCTTCGCTGAGGCTATCCTGGTCGATAACAACACTTGAGCAATTGAGGTCACTGGAGACATCCAGGTCGATGTGGGAGAAAATGTGATGTGGAAAGAGGAAAAGCAGCGAATTTGATCGACCAAAAGTTCGCTAAAGCGACTAATAAATGCACTCCAGTACATAAGAAGGGCGTGAAAATTAAAAGTTGATATATGTGAAAATTTGAGAGGAATTTCCAACAGAATATCGCTGCGAGGACTTGCTCTTAATCGCTGTGAGCATCTCAAGAATGTACGTTCACAGACGTTCATTCAGAAGAACCTGCTAATAGACTTTGTATTAATTAAGCGTAACAGATTTGGACTGGGAAAGATTTTACATAAATCTCAACATAAGCTTACTGGAACAGATCCGTATCGAAAATCCACCATCCCCATAAGATAAGATTATAAGTTAGTTTAAGCCTCCCTAACCGCTGCAAAAATAGAGCGTATCGAAGAGAGGAAGGAGGAAGGCACCATTTAGTATGGAGATAAGAGAATGAGGAATCTATGCAGACGGGGCATAGAAACAGTAAAGTTAAGAAAGAAGTTCATGAAATAAGATAAAAGTTGAAGAAGAAAGTCAGAGGTACTGAAAAACAGGACAGTAGTGAACCGAAAAAAAGGTGGTCCTTAACTTAACAAAAAAAGTTTATTTCAACAAAAAGAAGGCCTACCTAACTTCCAGCTCGGGCCCTCACATTTTTCCCCTGGGAGCGCTAATTCCCATAGATACAATAATTATATCCCCCTGAGGGGACCATCCCCATAAATGAACGTAGCACGGCGTTCTATTTTAAAAATTTTAAAAGATTTTTAAAATTTATTTACCACCAGTAAACCCAACTAGTAAAACATTACAGTTTTGTAATTTATATGTCATCACATAGTATAGGAGAAAAATCTATCTTATGTTTCAATAGTAATGGGACCAAATAGCTTAGGTGCGCCAAATAAGTAAGGAATTTTATATGAATGATATATAAAGTTGGCTTGTAAGTGCTGTGTACGACTTTCAATTCAGTAGTCTTTATACATTGTATTCTGAAGCAAGTCAGAAATGCAAGCGAGATCCCAGAACTATTTGTGAAGTTTTTAACATTAAAATTAATGAACAAGAAATTCCTTGTCGATCTGAAGCACAACGTACGTTAATAAACGAAAGCAGTATTTAGAATCTCTAAAATTTCCTGCAAGTTTGGAGAACAAACTTGAAACTTACGTCAACTGGAGACCCCTATTCTAACACCAATAATTTTGAAACACACATTTCTTCCTGTCGTCTGGCATTCACCAACACAAAATCTGCAAGCGAAAATCACAATTGCAACGTTGAGTTGGACACCGATCTAATCAACTGAATCATAAAAACTAAAACTGAAAACTTATAATATCCTCGACTGTTTAATTTGTGGTTTGTTCGGAAACTTTCGATCCTTCACCACCTAAGGTTTATTAAAACGAATTTGAAAGTTAAGGTACACTCTGATAAACGGTAATCTAAGGGCGTAATGCATTACTAAATACTTAATCACTAATGAAGGCAATTTTGATTCCCTGCAGAAATTTGGCGCAGGCCAAAACAGATTAGGAAAGTTAGGACTTTAATTCAACACGGCACAACCATAGCTTACAGACCGGATTTCCATGCAAATTAGGCGATGGCAGCAACGTTGCGGTGAACAGAAGAAGTTCATGAAGCTGACTTGGGGACTCTACGTGCTGTATCAAGTTTGCATTTTCAATGTAAAATTTGCTGTTACACATACCGAAGCGCAATCCACGTCAATGAACTTAGGTAGCCAGCAGCACCGCTATGAGCAGGTGAATTGTTTGCCATTTAGTGCGGATAGATAAACTCGACATTCAGCAATGAATTTCTTAGTGCGGCATTGAGGGTCACGCTGTTAAGTTGGTATCATAAAATTGTTCCGCTAACAAGCTGAGTAATTAATAAAGGAAATGGAAGAGCATATATGATACGTGAAATAGGACACCATTGCATTTGGGCGCGTGAAATAATATTTGTGGGATCCGGAGCTTCTTTCTTGACTACTCAAGATGAGTCACATTAGTTAGTAGAGCAAATAAATAATTTCGATAGCCATAGTTCATAAAGATCTTTCGGTAATACATGTGAACGTTTGACGCCACGCTTGATGTCACTTCAAAATTTCTTAAAGTCATTTTCATGTGCCAGACAGTCGTAATGTTAAATGATCTGTATCGAAAATAGAATCAGGTCACTGTACTTCATTATATGATAACTAATAAAAGGTGTAAGCCTCGAGGCTGGGGTTACTGTTGTCGTCAGGTAGGGAAGGAAACGCTGGAAGGTTTCTATCAGTTTACTGGGATCGGAGCTGGTTAGTCAGGTGCTACCGGCGGGAAACGCTCAGTCAAAATGCGATTGCTCAGACACGACGAGCGCTTTTACGCGGCTCGGCTCATGAATGTATGAAGGGAGGCATAAAGGTGGAAAAAGAAAAACATGAATTTAAATTTAAAATTTACAGTTCAGCTACATCCGGAGGTCGCTATCAATGAACATCATTTAGCAGAAAAGTATGAACATCATTTAGCAGAAAAGTATGAACATCATTTAGCAGAACTTGAAGGATGAGTTATTTACGACTTAATGACTTATCGCTCAAACTAAAGATAACTGAACGACTGCTGTAAAGATCAAAAACTAAGTCATTTCCGAATGTGAACGCTATAAAAGAAAACAGTTCAAGGAAATTACTATCGAAGTTACAAACGTAACTTATCGTTTGCTTGTTTCTGCCGACGCTATGCCAATGCAGCGCCAAGTCACCACCAGCATCTTACAGCAACTATGCGATACGGATAGAAAGGAAAACCAATGGTGCTAAAAATATTATGATAAAAAACAAACGCTTCTGATTATAAAAATTCCATATCCACTGCTCTGAAGTAAAATGAATCTATGTATTAAAAAAATTTTAACTCTAAATCTTCTGAATAAACTGAAAATAAACCGGAAAACGATAAGTCGAAGTTTAACAAGCGTAACGCTCGTACAGTTTGCGTGCAAGCGATGCAGTCAACGTTAAAGCATCTAAATACAATTTGGCGAATACATTTCCATTTTGTCAACTATCAACTACTTCTTCATATTTAAAATTCATCAAATGCCACGTGAATTTAGCCAAATGCCATTGTTAAATACTGTATTTCATTGAAAATGTAATTTTTGACAATTTTGAGTGAATAATCATAATCTTAAAAAATTTGAAAATTATCCTGATCCTCTGTAGAAACAAATTTCATGGAATACTTAGGCGCGCTGAAAATTATTCCAAACCCGCTCCCAATGCTGCAACGATTAACGTGAGACATGGACTACCATGCCACTTTGTACGGAAGATAATTTAACTTCGGAATGTATGGGAGAGAAGTAAATATTTTTAGAACTTAACATTTAGCAATGAATTTCTTAAAACTCCAATAGTAACAATCTGCACATATCCGCGCTTTTTACCTGTGCAAATCGACGAAAAACAACAACTAGAATATTGATGTAAATGTAACTGACCAAGAATATCAAACATGTGCTCAACTTCACGCTATTCTCTCTTTATTTCTCCCTCTGAGTAATGCTGATGTTGTACAATTCCTTTCCTCCCAATGAAACCAATCACAAGCCGAATAAGAGAAACAATGTCTTAATTAGACAACTACCGTTCATCTGACATAGGGTAGAAAGCTGTCTTAATCACATGCCTTACTGTGGAACAAACTTCCGCTGAGTATCAAAATCCCTCGAACAATGAAAGAATCTTAAACCTATATTATATATAACTAAATAATCTAAGGCACAAATAACCTAAAACCATGTTATTTTGCGTCTCAACGATAATTGCATCCAGTGGAATATACTGCAGAAGTCCTTACGAATGTCTTTTGCTCATTATCCCACATTTTTAAGTGTTCAATCCAAAGTTTGTGTAGTGTGCGTAAGCGACGTGATTGCTTGTATGCTAATATTTATGTACGTACGCACAGCAGTTGCTGCAAAATTCCTATAGGATCGACTTGCATTTTTGATATAAATAACGTATTTTTCCTTTCTGCCATCAACTTGTCGCGTTGCCTAACGCAACACTTCCTGATATTGTCAAGCATTTACATAGGATATATCAAATATTTGTTGTGGAGTTTAAAGCCTGTTCTTTGAGGCAGTCAACTTTGTTCGATTTTGTTATGTTTGCACGAAAAGATATTCTCCAAATTCTGTCATTCAGATCCTTTAGTTCTGAATATAAATTATCTACCTTCAACCAACACATTTTCAACATTGATCCTGATGTCAGGAACGAGACAAAGCTCACATGCCAATGTAGTTGGAGACTGTCGAAAGTATTTACCCACTGAGTTTATTTTTATGTTTCTTCTATTACATTCCTGTGCAAACATTATCAAACTTAGAATAATTTGCTATTGGAAGACATTCTATGCTTTTCTCGTAGTTTCTTGTAAAGCATTGAAATCGGCTGTTGTGACACCCATATTAATCAATTAAGGACCTATATTTCGAATCATTTAAAACGCGATATAATTCACTCTATGTATTAACTTTATAGAGCATTAGGCGTTTTATTTTCTTATTCATGTCGTATAATGTTATTGTTAGCAATTTCTATTTTCTCACTGAAAGAAATAATAGCCCTATTTTGAAACACCCAGGTGCATCTTACGTTTGTCTCAAAACCGAGACATGCAGATGCATCATCAATGAGACGCCCAAGATTAGGATGCATACCAGTGTCTCCAGACCCGATTTAGAGACGCTCTAGTGTCTCACTAAAAGTGCTTCAGTGTCTCATCGATGAGACACTTGGGCTTCAGTTTGATGCATTTACAACTGAAGTCTCACACAAAACTCTACGGATATTAAGCTGTAGCATTTCACTGCCAAGCAAGGTTGACGCTTCCAGCACCATGACGAAACTTGGATACGCTCACGTAATCTCGAGTTTAGCGACAGCTGCTACTGGTGACATTAATTCATGGAATTACCGCTGAAGAGCTGCGCCAGGATTTAGAGTCGTCTCCAACAATTCGACCTTTTAATGACGCCAACTATAGATCTCGTTCAGCTGACAGCGGTAGCGACTATGCCTTAACTGCCCTTGAAGAGACTTATTATTTAGTCTACAAAAGAAGTTACGAAGGTGACAAAATTTGAATTTGCTCAGTGTTACATTTACTGAACACTTAAATAACCAGAGTCAGATTTGAGGGATGACTAAGCTATTACATTATCATCGCCAATAAAAGATAGGCAGCATTTTGAGACACTTCGCGCTCATCGAGATGTCGCACTTCCGATGAGACATCTATTCTGTTTTTGAGACGTTCTGGCTATCTATGAGACACCTGAACAGCCATGAGACACTTAGAGAGGCAAAAATTTTTTTCAGTGCTGACTCTCGTATGTGTGCTATGACATCATTATGGCATATTATTACACATATAATATCATCATTATTTAGTTAGTTAATTTCACAAATTGCTCCAACTATGTTTTAAATATTGTAGCTAACATTATACAATTCCTTTTCATATTTCTGACTCCGGTGAACTCTTTTACGCTATCATTTTTTGTGTAGTAAATATCATTAGCTAGCGTTGTTGTGAAATATTTCATTTTCTCCGAGCATTTTACTTAGTATACAAATTTAAAGTTGATGTGAAAAGATTGTTGCGAATTTTGACATCATAGTCTTAGATACAGAATTATTTGAATCCACCCATTTTACTTTCAACATTAATCCCTGATATCGTCAGTTCCTAAGCTCTTATTTCAATGAAGTGCGTACTAACCTAACAAGAACGCCTTTATCAATGCATCATTGGTGTTATGTTAATGTTTTGATTTTCATTACTTGTGTTTACATGCATTGTCAAAGTTAGATGAATGCATCAATGAGAATACATTTTTATGCTTTGCTATCAATCATTTGTTTCGACAATTGACGATACCCGCGTTTTGTTAACTAAGGATCTTAATGTTGAATTTTTAAAACCAATTTAATACATTTCATGTATCAATTTTATTGGAAATAAACTCACCTTTTCCTGCTTCCCTGTCATAGAATTAGGGCAATAAATACATTAATTATTCTTCAATACAGGAAATGGTTCACGAAAAACGACTGAGCGTTGTACAGGCGTACGTTATTGTGAGGAATTGCGTGCTTTTCACGTATTTCCTAGAATAACTACAAATAAAATAGCAAGGATAGTCACTTTTAAAATAGACATTATTTCTTAGAGAGTTTAATAGGTCAGCACTAAAAACATAAATGAGAAAATGAACGTTTCGACCACAAGGGTCATCTTCAGCATCTGGGAAAATACAAGAGATTTTTTACAGACAAAAAAAAAATATACACACATATGAATAACATTTGTAATTGCTAACAGGAAATTTGCAAGGGGAAGGAAGATTGGGCATCATTTAAAACCGGTTTGTCTTTCATGATAAAAAGAGACTCTAAAATTCGAAGATCTGTTTGACTAGAAGATGTTGCAATTATCTGGAAATCATCTAAGCGAACAGGCAAGTCGCACTTTTCTGCATGTGCACGCACAGAGGATTGAGAGGGAGAAGCGAGAGGCCTATTTGTTCGAAAGCTTCGTCCAGCATGCTCTGCTACACGAGTACGCAAGGCCCTTTTTGTGGACCCCACGTACTCAGACGCACACAGTGCGCAACGATACTTGTAGACGACTGAAGAGAGCAAAGCCTTCGGAAGCTTATCTTTGTAATTGAAAAAAGAATTGATTTTGTATGCGTTCACTAAAATTATTCGAAAATTAATATGCATTAAATGTTTTGATAAAAGCGTCAGCAAATCTTTTTTCAATTTTTCAGATTGGTAGCCAAAATATGGTATAACAAAATAAAAATCTTTTTTCCGTACGGTTGTCATAGGTGGGCGGTCACAAAATTTTGAATTTAAAAACTTTTTGATTGAGGAATGTATCAGCCAAGCGGGGAAACCATTATTACGGAAAAAGTTATTCAAAAATTCAACTTCACCATGAAACGACTGAAAACTTGAACATACATCATACGCTCTACATAACAGAGTTCTGATACTATTTAATTTGAAACGAAAATTACAAAAACTATAGAAACTCAAACCCAACCCAGTAAATGTTTGCTTGCGATAGACGGAACTGTGAAATTTGTTATTTCGACGAGTAATCATAGAATCCAGAAACGGGAGACAGTTTTCTTTTTCAAATTCCATGGTGAACTTAATATTCGGATGCTGGGAATTCAAGTACGACAAAAATAGGTTACAATGAGAACTATCTTTAAATAAAAGGAATGTATCATCAATGTAACGTTTATAGAATACAGGCTTATATTCAACCGGACACATTTCCAACCACCTTTTTTCGTGAAAAGCCATGAACATATTAGCAAATGTAGGTCCTAACGGGAGCCCCATTCCTAGCCCGTCTAATTGCTGATAAAAGATATTGTCAAAAATAAAAAATGAATTTAGAACAGAGAGTTGCAACAAAGTTTTGAACAAAGATTTGGTTAAGCCAATAACAGAATCAGTCTGAGAAAATAAGTAATCTAAACAAATCTCTATGGTCTCGTGTAGCGGAATATTAGTGAATAAATTCTCGACATCAAAAGAAGCCATAAAAAGGTTATCTGCGTTATCAATAGAAACCACATCGCTTACAAAAGCTTTTGAATTTTCCACTGTATAATCATTAGAAGTAAAGGGAGTCAAAATAGGTACCAAAAATTTGGCCAGATTGAAGCTAGGAGTACGGTAGGCTGCAAAAATAGGTCTGAACTGAAAATTCACATCGAAATTGCGTTTGTGGATTTTAGGTAAGCCATATAAAACACCAGGAGCGCTTCCGGAAACAAATAAGGTTTTGTACACATCATCGGAAATTGAGCCAGAATTTTTGAGTTTACGTAAAAAATTATTTATCTTATCTTCAACACTGGTTGTGAATTTTAGTATTGGTTGAGAAATCACTCTAAATTTAGTTGCATCTGAAATAATGTTCTTCATACTATGTATATACTTATCTCTATCAATAAGAACAACACCTCGTCCTTTATCAGGACGTGTAACAATTAGGTCTTTATTTGAGGCTAGGTTTTTCAATAGTGATACATCGTCTCTGCTGAATATGCATGAAAAAATTTTATATGGCTTGAAGCCGTAATAATACTTGTGTGCTAAGATTTTCAATTGATCTTTGACAACAGACGATTCAGATGGTAGTGAAGATTTAAGGCTGGCAAAAAGTTTTTCGAAGTGCAAAAAGTAATTGAAAAAATTTAACTTTATCAGCAATTAGACGGGCTAGGAATGGGGCTCCCGTTAGGACCTACATTTGCTAATATGTTCATGGCTTTTCACGAAAAAAGGTGGTTGGAAATGTGTCCGGTTGAATATAAGCCTGTATTCTATAAACGTTACATTGATGATACATTCCTTTTATTTAAAGATAGTTCTCATTGTAACCTATTTTTGTCGTACTTGAATTCCCAGCATCCGAATATTAAGTTCACCATGGAATTTGAAAAAGAAAACTGTCTCCCGTTTCTGGATTCTATGATTACTCGTCGAAATAACAAATTTCACAGTTCCGTCTATCGCAAGCAAACATTTACTGGGTTGGGTTTGAGTTTCTATAGTTTTTGTAATTTTCGTTTCAAATTAAATAGTATCAGAACTCTGTTATGTAGAGCGTATGATGTATGTTCAAGTTTTCAGTCGTTTCATGGTGAAGTTGAATTTTTGAATAACTTTTTCCGTAATAATGGTTTCCCCGCTTGGCTGATACATTCCTCAATCAAAAAGTTTTTAAATTCAAAATTTTGTGACCGCCCACCTATGACAACCGTACGGAAAAAAGATTTTTATTTTGTTATACCATATTTTGGCTACCAATCTGAAAAATTGAAAAAAGATTTGCTGACGCTTTTATCAAAACATTTAATGCATATTAATTTTCGAATAATTTTAGTGAACGCATACAAAATCAATTCTTTTTTCAATTACAAAGATAAGCTTCCGAAGGCTTTGCTCTCTTCAGTCGTCTACAAGTATCGTTGCGCACTGTGTGCGTCTGAGTACGTGGGGTCCACAAAAAGGGCCTTGCGTACTCGTGTAGCAGAGCATGCTGGACGAAGCTTTCGAACAAATAGGCCTCTCGCTTCTCCCTCTCAATCCTCTGTGCGTGCACATGCAGAAAAGTGCGACTTGCCTGTTCGCTTAGATGATTTCCAGATAATTGCAACATCTTCTAGTCAAACAGATCTTCGAATTTTAGAGTCTCTTTTTATCATGAAAGACAAACCGGTTTTAAATGATGCCCAATCTTCCTTCCCCTTGCAAATTTCCTGTTAGCAATTACAAATGTTATTCATATGTGTGTATATTTTTTTTTTGTCTGTAAAAAATCTCTTGTATTTTCCCAGATGCTGAAGATGACCCTTGTGGTCGAAACGTTCATTTTCTCATTTATGTTTTTAGTGCTGACCTATTAAACTCTCTAAGAAATAATGTCTATTTTAAAAGTGACTATCCTTGCTATTTTATTTGTAGTTAGACTTTGCAAACGGCAAAACATTGAATTAAATCATTTCCTAGAATAATGTTATCGTCAGGTTGTCATGCGCAGTTTCATTCAAATTGTTGAAGTCAAATTGTTGACGAATGACCTGAAAACAAGACGAGAAGCTCGAAATAGAAATACTTCCCACACAATGACCTGAGCATCAGTTTTCTTATTGAAGCTCATAGAAAATTTCACCAATTGAAGAGGAACTCTAATGAACTCATCATTCATACACAAGAAAATGGTGAAATTGTTGAAAATAGTGTTTCAAATTTTACTGCTTTCAATAGCAAAATGGTTTTAATCAACTTTAACTATTTGTATCTCAAATTACTGACAGTCAGCTTGCAAAAATTAGGCCGAAAAAAGACTCAATAAAATCTAAAATGAAAAACAAGGAGCTTCCTACCAACCATGCCAAGCAGGAAGTGTAACCTCACAGAGCTGTGACCTCTACTACAAGGTGTTAAATTTTCATCAAATTGTGCATAAACTCCAACTTTACATGACCACTTTTCGGTTGAAAATCTTTCACCCGTAGCAATGCATTCAAGCTCTCCGACGCTCGTGAAATACAGAGCACGGTTTCTAAATTGGGTGTTTTGAGGACAGAAGTTATAACGTCCTACTGTTCCACTTACAGTTGCGCTTAGTGTGCATCTACGTATGTCGGCTCAACAACACGTTCATTACGAGTAAGACTTGAAGAACACGTCGGAATAAGTTCTAGAACTGGGGCTCGTCTTTGACGCCCTCCGCATTCTGCCAAAATATCTCATGCAGAGGAACAATGTGGTGTTAAAATTTCTAAAACTGATTTCTCAATTTTAGGGTCTACTCGTAATGTAATGAAACTTAGAATTCTTGAATCTTTTTATATACATAAGAAAAAAACAATCTTAATGATATGCAAAGTGCGCATCCCTTGCTTTTAGTTGGGCAGCTGTAGCTTTTGGGAACGCTCTGGTATTAACTTTCCAACTACTTTTCATTACGCATTTCATTCATTTTCTCTTTTAGCAGTGTTCAGCTTATAGGTTTTGACAATCTCTTCGCAATTTCTGTTGTCTAAGCATCTCTAGTTATATTTAATGTGGGCAATAACCTAGTCATATTATTAAATTCTCAGTATATATTTGCAAATTTACAGCTGATGATGGGTCAAGCCCAAAAAATTCACTCTAGCATTGACCACATACATTTTTAACAAGGTGGACTTGTTTGGTTCTAGCCCTTAACTTTTTATTGAAGTTGCTTACCAAGCCTATTTTACATTTTTTTAGGTTTTAATTATTCCTTTTTAATTTCTGTACATGACTGGGATAATTTCACGATAGAAGTACTCAAGTCCTAAACAATTAACACGTCGTCTGTAACGCAACTGATGGTGCGTCTATGGTCCTGGAGGATCATTTATTTCATTTTTTTTGCTGGTATTGCAGTCTGGATTGTCACGACAGGTTAGTTGCAGTTTGTTTCCTTTGCAGACATAGTGTAAATTACTTGAATAAATTCGATGCACCCCAGAGTGCAATGTCTGCACCTTTGTGCAGACATTGTGGAAATTTCCCAAAGAAATTCGATGCCATTAGAAGCCTTCGCTTGTTCTCACGAAACAAGCACAAACCAAGTCTCCAGTTCAAGAAGTGAAACAACGCGTGCGTTGTTTACTGAACAACTTTGGGTTCATTTTTCTCCTGCAAATAATCATAAGTTCCTCCTTCCTATATTCCATGCCGTGTTTGGGGTTTCTTTACTTATAATGAATATTCAAAGATCTACGAGTTAACTAAATTCCTCTTTTTTTCCAGTCAAAACCTTTGGTCTCATGTTTACTTACATGAAAACGAAGTCATATTTTTTAATATAATTAGAGATTAAGTGGAAATCAAATCTATGGAATATTAACACATAAAAAATCAACCATAAATGTTTGCATACTTGGTACACTACGGGAAACATTGTTTAGATTAGATTATTAGATTAGATTATTAGTTAGTTTAAGCCTCCCTATCCGCAACAAAGGCTATCCAAAGAGAGGAAGGAAGAAGGCACCATTTAGTATGGAGTTAAAGAAACGTGGAATCTATGCAGAAAGGGCACAGAAACAGAAAGCTAAGAAAGAAGATCATGAAACAAGAAAAAGTTGAAGAAGAAAGTAGTAGGTGCTGAAAAACAGGACAGCAGTGAACCGAAAAAAGATGGTCCGTAACAAAACAAAAACCTATTCTATTTTAACAAAAAGAAAGCCTACCTAACCCTTAGCTAAGGCCCTTACATAGTCCCCCTGGGAGCGCTAATTCCCATAGATACAATAGTTGTATCCCCCTGAGGGGAAACATTGTTTAGAACATAATTACCTCCGGCGTCAAGAATAGCAACCGGTACAATCAGGACAACGGGCATCGTTCAAAAATGGAGCGATAAGTCACGCATCTCAATGCAGCCACAAGTCACAACTAGCATCTTACAACAATGAATCGATGAGGATGATAAGGAAAATCAATTGTGCTAACAATGTTCTGATAAAAAACAGGCGTTTCGGACTATAAAAAAACCTTCTTCAGTGCTCTGAAAAACATTAAATCAAAGTGTTAAAGAATTTTTAAACTCTAAATCAGAACAAACCGAAAATAAAGCGGAAAGCGATAAGTTGCGCATCTCTGTGTAACAAGTCACCACCAGCATCTTACAAAAATGGAGCCATAAATCCCGCATAATGTAGATATCTGCTGCATTGCTGAAGCCAACATCTTGGTAGCTGGAAGCATTCTTGCCAGACGTTCTTTCTCCGCCAAGCAAAAATCATGCGACCCAATCTACAAACTAAATTTCAATTATCTGTCCATTCGAGAATGAGGCCCATTGTACTCTAACAAAAAAATGGTTCAATATGAAAATTATTGTTATTTGAAACATTTTTAATTCTACTCATGGGAGTATAAAATATAAACAGTTTTCATGAGAAAAATATTTGGAGAAGCTCCAGATCTAAGTCATCAAAATCAGATGTTACATTCTTTCTGGGACGAAGGAGAAAATCCCGAATACCCAGGAATCATACAGAAAAATTAAAGAATTATTAGAAAGCAAGTAAAGATGAGAGCTATAAATCTATGTCCTATTAGTATTATAATTAGAGGGCTATTACAATGATCAAAATGCTGACATGAATTTACCAAGTAACGCCATGCACTATACAAGCACCTTTGAACGAATAATACGAACAAGAACAAACACACACCCACCTTGGAATTTCCGTAAGACGTCTTTTTCTCTCCATGGTGTTTGCCAGTGTAGGTACAAGAGGAGGTACATCTTGGCAATCAAGAGTAGGTGCTCGGTACCAAACGGTCCACGGGGTACCACCTGGACTGACCCTTTGGTACGCATCTCTACCACTGCTGCTTGTGCTCAGAAAACTATCGACCCTAGATCCAATTCCTCTTGGACATGCGACCTCTGGTGTAAATGGCGTCGCTTGGTCAAGAATTGGAAAATCAATTTGTGTTCCAGTGTTTTCTGTTCCTGTAATCATGGTGGCGGTCGTGTTGCACTCAGTAGTGCCAATAAGGTCGCTGGAACCTGTGTCGAGCTTGGTGTAGTGGCCTTTGGACGAGCGAGGTCGCTTTAATTTTCGGTACTTGGGTCTCGCGTTGCCATCGTCTTCGCTGTTCGATTCGGAGACGTTTGAAAATGAATGCTGGGGCGTGTGAAACGCAGTTTGGTTAGGTGTGTTGTCTCCTGTCGAGCTGGGAGTGTGTGTGGGAGAAACGATTTTAAGAGACGATGTTGAATCGCTGTCTGAGGATGTGGGCGGGGGAGAAACCGAAGAAGATATTGTTCCGTCACCTCGAATTGGCTGCCAGTGTATCAGTCGACTAGCTCTTCTGGCACTAGATGAGCCGTTATCTAGTGTATTTGCGTTGGACGAATCACCGCTACTTTTGGAAGACAAAGCGTGAAATTTTCCTTCAATTAAGGCCTGAGGGCTGAATTTTGGAAGAAAGTATTCACTGGGTTTTACATCTACTTTAATTTTGGAATTGTCATTTGTACTCGAATCCATCTTGTCCCATTGAGATGGAGCATCGGTCTCGAAACTAGTAAATCTAGCGTCCATGTTTTTACTCACAATTGACGCAAGGCCCCAAGGATCTAATGTTGAAATACTTTGTTTTATGGCAGGTGGTGCACCACATAAATTTTCATTTGTTTTTATGGCACAACTTCTTTGCTGATCAAGAGAATCGTTTCTTTCTTCCACTTTATCATGAATTTTAGCACTCATCGCAGCTTGCGGCTCCGCACTAAGAGTATCAATAAGTTCAATAGAATCAGCGTCTCTTAAACCATCATCTTTTAGTTCAAAAGTTCTTGATTTTCTTTTCAAACGACTCCTAGCAGCTTTAGCCCGCGCATATGCACTCTGAGGACCTTCCCGCTCTTTGTAAGATCGAGGACTTTCGAGTAACGGCTTCTCATTGTCGTCAGCGGAATCCTTGCATGAACTTCTTGAGCTTTCAGCGACCCCCTTGGGGAGCAGAGAAGTAGAAGGGGAAGGAGGCGTCGAGGAACTCTGCCAACCCCAAGCACTCATTTTCCAGTCTTCCTCACCAATGCCTTCAAAATGAATTCAATTTCAGAAACAAATACGAATTGTCATCGAAGGCAAAGTCACGGATGCTTATACATGACGATACTATGCAAGTTTACGCTGTCTTTGGACACTAAGCGCTGGCGCGAGTATGAAGTTCAGTAAAAAAAAAGCGAGTAAACGACTACGTTAGATATGTTTGTATGTGCCCAAAGTCCCTCGTAAAAACAGCTGTTACGCATCACAGAAAGGAACGAATTCTAAACTAGCACTGCTTTCACTAACTTTGCCAGAGGTGAGATATAAAAGAAAAGGCACTGGGGGAGTGAGATCCGCATAAACGTCATGGCGAAGCAACTCAAGATCACGAACTACGTTCTTAATTATTCACCACGAAATAGGCACACATTCAAAAGATTTGCAATCCAAAGTGCAAAAGAATCGAAGAAAATTATCGTTAAGCATTGGTCAGAGATCACTTATATTGATGTTCTTTGGCGAGAACTTTTATGCTCGATCAACTACACTACGGAGCATATATTTACCTGCAAAGATGACAAGAAGTGTAAAATTAAGGGATTTACGTAAATTTAAACACGAGATAAGTCCATGAGAATATTTCGAAAAATAATCGGATTATTTTCTCACTACTATGTGAGGAACGAAAGTTTAGTTGTAGAGGCAAATCGAACACTCATTTAAGGCAGAGAGGAGGTTGGAAGTAGCTTTGGGAGAAAGTAAGCCTACGAGATCGGTGGGAAATGAATTGACCCCTCAACGGATGCCAAAAAAAACATTCTAGGATTATGATGTGATATAGAATGAATCATTACGATCACGAGACAATTCTTCTGATGTAATATAAAAGAACGAAAAGGTAAAATTCATTCACGCAACTCGAAGAGCCGCAGCTTCTAAAAAATTTAAAAAATGACTGAAAAGAAGTATAACTCAAGCAGTTATATACTCGTTAAGTTAGAATTATTCAGACTAGGAGATAAAAATATACAAAGTGAGCAGTCAGGTATCCGATCTATTTACTGCATCGCAGTAGCACAGCTGGCAGCGTAAGTTCTTATCATTAGCTCCGCTATGCGGTAGAGCACGCAGCATATCTAAGTCCACTCAACAGGACTCACACTGTTAGATGGATCGCTACGACGATATAAATTTATTTGAAATGCACGGAGCTCGAGTGTCGTGAGACCGCAATGTTGCCAGTTGGCCGATGTGGTTCATGATGAAGATTTAACTGAGTATTCAGTCAAGCTCCATGGAAAAGAGCTAAATTAACCCCTTTCCAGTTTAAAATCTACACATTATCTTTAATGCTGTAATGCAGTTCTGTGCAGTGATGTACTTTAAAAAATTGGTCGCGATGTGAGCCGCCGTTCAACATAGAGAATTTTCGTGATGCTGCTGACCGACCAGTACGTGGTCAAAAACTCAATTTTTAAGTATACTTTAATCAAAGCTAAATGAAGGCACAATCCAGACAATGTTTGGTATATTCAAACTTGTTGCAGTTCAAACTTACTACAATTGACATGAAATTTGAGTTGAATATTGAACTTCAGTTTTGTCCATCGCGTTCAACGTGTTAACGTCGATTTAGAGCAGTACATTGCGCCAAGGGTTCTAATTATCGCAAAGATGGGTTGCAGTTGGTCAGAATTCACTACCATGAAAACTATGCCTGCTACAGCAGTACATACTACCAAAAGACCCAATAGATCAACAGTAAGCATTACTTTGTAGCCCCCACTGCAGTTCATTACTAATCAGTGGGGTTAATTGACGGAATTATTGAGTCAGACGCGCAGTTGCTGTGAAAAAACTGCTTTTTTGACATCTGTATTCCTGCATTATTAATACTTCGTCCAACTGCTGCAGAACTGTACCAATTTTTGGAGGTTTTATAACCTGGAAAAACCATACAGTCTTTTTTTAAAAATTAACATTTCTTCTTCATATTTTCTTCGAACTTTTAAATATTCTTCGAAGTTCGCATCTCTGAGGCCGTTTCATCCTCATGCTGATGTTGGTGATAACGGGATTATATGCAAGAGTATTAGATGATAAAAATTTATTAACATTTATGTTTTCAGTAGGAGGCTTGCCATGAATGAAGATTTAAATGAGCATGGAACTCAGCTGATGTAATCGATTAGTCAATTCACTAAGTGAGATCAAACAACTTAATTGTAACCAAATTTCTCTCAAGCCGCGTCATCCACACGTATAATTGAACATATGAAATTTTTACGAGTTGGTTAGAGCCGCTTCTTTGCGTAATTTTTAGCCTTTTTGAGACATACGATAATATTTAGAAATAGAAAATAAAATTTCGAATCAGAATTAATTATTCAAAAAGATATCTTTCGAATATGTCTAGAATTAATTGCAGATGTATTTCGAGCTCATTCAAAATAATTAACCGTGACATGACCTCAATTGCCAACACAAACTGGACCCAAAAATAAATTTCTACGACTAAGGAAACAGCAACACAAGTTCAGTATTCTGTGCGCTCGCCAGATTCAGTTGCACTCAAGGCAACAGTGCCACTCTAATGAAATCCGTTCTTTAACAAAAGTAACTTTTCGGATCTGATAAATGATGTTAGAATAATTTTGAAAGGAGGAACGCAGAGTAAACTTTGGCAAGTTTTAGATGAAAATTAGAAATATCAAAAAACAGGGCAAACAAAATAAAGTAAAATTTTAAAGTAAACACGTCAACGTTTACGTTGAAAAGAAAAAGAATATTAAACTGATTAAGTCATTATATACCTACAAACATAGTGCAGCAGTCATTCCTCCATTTTTAGGCTTCCTCATCCTTCTCAAAAATGCAGGATTGACTGCCGCACCGTGTTTAAACCCACAATAACTCGTTATAAGCCCACACAAACGCTTGAAAAAATCGCTCAAGCGCATATGTCATCAGGAACTGCGGACTTATGCGGGGACGTGGATTCGTACAGCCATGGGCCATTGCGTGTATTCCTAGTGACATCGAGGGACATATTACATTAGATTATTAGTTATTTTAAGCCTCCCTATCCCCAACAAAGGCGATCGAAAGAGGGAAGAAGGAAATCACCATTTAGTATGGAGTTGAGGGAACGTGTAATCTATGCAGAAAGGGCACAGAAACAGTAAGTTGAGAAAGAATATTATGAAACAAGACCAAAGTTGAAGAAGAAAGTAGTAGGTGCTGAAAAACAGGACAGCAGTGAACCGAAAAAAGGTGGTCCATAACATAACAAAAATATTTTATTTCAACATAAAGAAAGCCTACCTATCTCTCAGCTAGGGCCATCACATTGTCCCCCTGGGAGCGCTAATTCCCATAGATACAATATTTGTATCCACCGGGTAGGGGGGATCATAATACAAATTACACATATTTTTTGTAGTCTTGAACGGTTCCGAAAAAATTTCAATGACAGAATAACATACTTTCAGTTGTTTTGCTGAACATTTTCTTGTCCAGATTAGATTAGATAAGTTAGTTAAAGTCTCCAAACCCCAACAAGTTGTGCAATGAAACTAAAAACGGTCCCATACAGTGTAGAGTTGAGGCAACGGGGAATCTATGCAAAAAGTGTGTTCCACACGAAATCCCAAGCGCATGGAAAGAAAAATTTCGAAAATAAGCTTAAGAAACGAGACTCAAAGACGAAATCGAGGAGCAGAAGAGCAGGTCAGCAGGAAACCAACAAAATATATTACGTAACAAAACAAAAAACTGTTCCATTTAGACAGATGGAAGGGCGTCCCAACCTTCAGCGCGCAACCACTCATCTTTCTCCGAGAGAATCGATTTCCAAAAATACATCAGAAGTCACCTCCTGAGGAAGCATTTCTTGTTCTACAAGTCGCAACTTCGCTGCTCTGACATACATGAGCAGAGCCTCATCATGACCAGCAAAAACATTCTGCCTTACTTGGTCGTCGCGGACATCAAAAATAAAAATAAATGCAGACAAAACAAATACATTGCAGAACAAATAGAGTTCGAGGCAATGTTTGCCACAAATGGAAATGAGTAAAATAAAAACAAAAAGGCATGTGACGTAAAAAAGAATCTGCTTTGGAAACGAAAAAAAGTGAACACCGAAAACCAAAGTTGTGTTACAAAAGGGTTTTTCTTCAACTCTGACAGATCTGTTTCCTAGCCGAGCACAAAATCTGTATTATTTTCAGATGTCGGTATGCCTATAGCATAACATTGATGATTGAAGTAGGCTATGCCGTCGCTGAGGTTGTCTAGTAAAGATGACTTGTTTGAGTAAGGTTGCTGCCAAGTGGCGCCAGTCTGCAGAACGTGGGAGCACTCCCGAGCGTCAGCATGCAGCTGTTCGGTAAATAGAGAAGTCCGAGTCCCCTTTTTCCCGGCCAAAACTCTCTAGTTTAGGCTTCTCAAATAAAACTTCGGAGTTTGGCGTCGACAACCCCGCTGGGTTGGCAGATGCTGGGCGGTCTTCATATTCAAATTTTACCTTCAAAAAAGTTGTAGATTTTAAGAAAACAATCTGCTACCCTGGTGACAACATCGTGCGTACTTTTATGATTTCTTGTTCCTAACGTCTACCATCAAGGATGTTTTGATGATGCCTCGCACTCATTATCCAGAACTTCATGCAGCTATAATGATTACATTAATCCAATAAGCTTGAATTAATATGCAACTATGTTCGGAATGCATACGACTAAACTGGATTCATTTAAACCCCTAAGGGAATGTCAGTGGACAGATGAAATAATACAGGTGTTTCCTAACCGTTCGGATCATAAATTGCGCTCGTAATTATTACGTGTCGTGCATTATGGGATTAAAACGAAAAGTTACCTCATACGTCACTACTCATACTCAATTTGTTCCCAAGAGAGGATAGGGTATCATGTATGGGTTACAGGGAACGAAGAATTTATGCGCCATCGTGTTCCAGCCTTGAATTGATGACAACCTTGGATTTACTTAGGCGGTACAACTGAAAAAAAAATATGAAACAGAAGAGTTGAAAAAAAAAGTCAGGGCAGTCAGGTCAGGTGAAAAAAGGCAGTAGTGAACCGAAAAAAGAGGTCCGTAACTAAAAAAATACATTTTTTACTTCAACAAAAGGGTGGCTTGCTTATCTTCTGCTCAGGCCCTCACATTTCCCCGTGTAGCGTTAATTCCCATAAAAACAACAGTTGTCTCCCCCTGAGGGGATGTAATTCCCAAAAAATTGAACTAAATAATGCAAAACTGAGGCACAGAAACAGTGATAATAGATGCACGGAAATCAAATGATACATGGAAAAATAAATGAAAGAATAAATTGTCTAGTATGTAATGCAAAAATTAAGCCAAGCTCAGTTATTTTCAAAGAGAAGTTGAATTTCACACAGAGGGAAAAATTGTTATATCTGCCGTGCACTTCTGTGTTGAAACACAAATGAAATGATCGTCCATGGGTAAGAAAGAACAAGACAAAAAATTCTGAACAAAGTTTGGCGTATTAGAAGGGGAGGGAACAAAAAGTGTCAAAAGTAATAAGTGATTAAGAAATAAAAAATTAATGCTTGAAAAAATTCAGAAGTAGTCGCGCAAGAGTTCGATCAGGTGTGAAAATTGGTGAACAGAATAAAGTAAATATTTATGTATCAGTACAGGACAGAGGTGTGAGCTGGCACCTCATATATGCTCAGTAACTATCAATTGTGAACGCTTTACGGTTCATTAGGTGATCACGGATATGTTTTTATTTTTTTTTTTTTTTTTTTATCACGGATATGTTTATTCAGTAAAAAGTTAGAAAATAATGCTCTTTCGACTTATTTTAGGATTACAGATCTAACTGATAAGTTATTGACGCAGTCCTACAGCATTAGATGCTCAACATGTGAATCGAAGTTCATTAGCTTAGATACAGGCTGAAAACTCCCGCAACACTGTGCGTACATAAGCCGAAGGGTGATCGCCATGAGAAGAACAATGTACGAAATGCGTGTCCAGAGCCAGTGTGCAGCTGAACTGAAGTGATGTACGGAGAAAATAGCACAGTGAACAAATAGAGTGCACAGTGCGTGAGAAGAGTGGTCTCTAGCCTCTCTCATTCATTGTGGCCTCATTTGAAGGGCTTGCACGAGCTAAGTGAAGGTTGTGACAATTTTTCGAGTGGCTTTGTGACGAGTGAAAGTGCAGAATTAGAGAGCAACGTTATAGTGTGTTAAGTGAACGCAGAGTGTGCAGAGTGGTCGTGCGGTGTGCAGAAGGAACACTCCACCCTGAAAAAAGAGAACACTCATCTTAGAACAGCTACACAACACAACCAGAACACGAGCCAACAGTTAATGATTAACAAAGTAAAAAAGAAAAAAGGCGAAAAAGCAACGAAAGAAACAAAGTAGAAGAGAGAAAAAAGTAAACGAAGAATGAGAGAAAAAATAAGTTCCTATCAAACTCTCATGTTAGAAGTCGCTCAATACATGCTGTCCAACAACGTTTCGCAGAATTTCTGTAAGCTCTTAACTATCCACAGCGGCCGATTTTTATTCGCATGACGCAATGCTTGATGGAAAATAAGAGCTCCTGGAACTACACTACGAAAAACTGTCGACGGCAGGAGCACTGTATTCACAAGGTAAATAATGGTCGCGAGCTCACTGTCATCAGCTTACATGAAGTGGCGAGGTGTGGTACTCATGCCTACGTTACTGCACCCACCCTCCTACCCGAGGTCGTTCTGAATGTGAATACAGCGCACCACCCTGCTGCGTTGGATGATGATCAGAATTACAAATTTCTCACTAATTGTTTCTTTAAAGACGCACCTTGATGAATTGTTGTCAACAATTGCTGCACCTACCCGATAGTCAAGCTTGAACTTTTCACGTTTCATTTGTTTTTACCAAGAAAAGTGTCGAACGGCATTCATGACTCCGCTGTGCAGCACGAGTTCTTCATACGACATAATTACAGCAAAATGGCTAATTTCATATGAATAAAGATGCTTCCCCACCATGTTCATGGTACAAGTTCAAGGGCATTTTACACATTACAAGAAGATCCAAAATCCAACCGTAGTCTCTAAAATTAGATAAAAAACAGTCACGTGCTGATTAGAAAAGTCCAGTAGCCAACGTTATAATTTCTTTTATTCCAATGACTTTCGCTCGTTGCATAGAGAGCTTGTCGTAAGCAAGTGATGGAGATTAAAAGAGATGTACCAATGTGCTCACATGTGCCATTATACTCATTAGAGATGAACCATTATACTGACAGAATAATACAATCAAGTTGAGGGCATTAAACTTTACAAAATAGTTACTTCTTGAATTTTTACTTTTCTCTTCACAATGCTGATATATTTTTTAATTGCGTCAACAAATGAAAATGCTAACGATAAAGCTAAAATATGGCTGCAATCTTTTCCATTTCCATATAACACCCACTCTGATATTCACACAAATAATCCCGAATCAAGTCGATTATATAGAACTAATTCAGAATCCATCGATAAATCTCAACATGCATTTTCACGAGATACCTCAATTAACTCGACCTAACTAACAGCTTAATAGGGGACAACCTTTCCCATTTCTTAAGCTCTTCCTTATACCCCTAATCCAACTACATTCGAGGAGTCCTCGTGAAATCCTCGCTTCGTCTTTTATAAAAAGAAGCAAAAGCCTAAATACAGACTTGAGTCACAAATCAAGGCATGAGGGCTTTAAAATCCGTATGTTGTATCGTTAACTGACTGCTCAAAATGAAGGAATATTTTTAGGTCATAAATTTCTTGCACAATTGATGTACGAAAAGTGTGGGAACGATCCTCTTCAATTTTCAACGGGGTTGGAGAAAATTACTGTATTACTCATTTCAAGTTTCAAAAAATCAATTGACTAGAAAATAAATTTATAACCGACTGAAAAAAACCATACGCGAAATAGCGAGCTGACGTCATGGTGACGTCAAATGTAACGTAACCTTGTCTAAAGTACAGTCACTCTAAAGCATTTTATTTATTCAATTGAAGTTTCGTTAGATTAGGTCACGTCAGATTACGTTAGGTTCTTTCAGCTCATGTCGAATCAATATATTTAAAAAATAACCCATTTAATTTTTTCACCCCTAATACCTAAAGAAGAACACTCATTTCCTAAGACCCTGAAATGTGAAACTTCCGCAAAATGTTTGCATGGAAGTTCATTCACACATATGCTTGTGAGGTCGGACGACTATATCCTGCGTTGCGTACCTCGGATGTGAGGTCGGACGACTATGTCCTGCGTTGCGTGCCTCGGATGTGAGGTCTGATGATGATGTCTTGCATTGCGTGCCTCGGATGTGAGGTCTGATGACGATGTCCTGCATTGCGTGCCTCGGATGTGAAGTCTGATGACGATGTCCTGCATTGCGTGCCTCGGATGTGAGGTCTGATGATGATGTCCTGCATTGCGTGCCTCGGATGTGAGGTCTGATGACGATGTCCTGCATTGCGTGCCTCGGATGTGAGGTCTGATGACGACTATGTCCTGCATTGCGTGCCTCGGATGTGAGGTCTGATTACGATGTTCTGCATTGCGTGCCTCGGATGGGAGGTCTGATGACGATGTCCTGCATTGCTGCCTAGCTCGGATGCGAGGTCTGATGACGATGTCCTGCGTTGCTGCCTCGGATGTGAGGTCTGATGACGATGTCCTGCATTGCCTGCCTCAGATGTGAGGTCTGATGATGATGTCCTGCGTCGCTGCCTCGGATGCGAGGTCTGATGACAATGTTCTGCATTGCGTGCTTCGGATGTGAAGCACATGATTCGATATCGACGCAACAATTTTTGAAAATAATTTAATGCCAAAAATGTACGTCACCATTGAATACAATTAAATTTCCGTAAGTTTCACTTAATTCTACTTGTCGTTCATGCGAAAATTTTAACGGGGTTGGTTTTATAAATAATTCAAATTTACTTCAAAAAGAGTTCAGGATGTAACCCATGACATAATCACTTACTCACGTCATGCACTGGTCATGTTAATCATTGTGATACACTGAACAATTCGTAGTCGCATTCATTTTTTTCAAATTTAGTAATACTACGTACTATTGCGTATTGAATTTACTACATACATAATAACATTAGTTAGATTAGATTATTAGTTAGTTTAAGCCTCACTATCCGCAACAATGGCGATCCAAAGGGAAAGAGGAGGAAGGCACCATTTAGTATGGAGTCAAGGAAACGTGGAATCTATGCAGAAAAAGCATAGAAACAGTAAGTTGAGAAAGAAGTTCATGAAACAAGATGAAAGTTGAAGAAGAAAACAGTAGGTGGGGAAAAACAGGACAGCAGTGAATTGAAAAAAAAAAGTTATTGGCATAACAAAAACATTTTATTTGAACAAAAAGAAGGCCTACCTAACTCTCAGCTCACGCCCTCACATTTTCCCCCTGGGAATGCTAATTCGTATAGGTACAATAGTTGTATCCCCCTGAGGAGTAATTACATAAGTATTGAAAGTAATATTACTGAATGTATTCTGCCACAACCAGTATACAAAGATCACAAATAACTGTGCTGATCGTACTGCTCTTTCTGCAGCGATCGCTTCTCATTCAGGCCCAAACCTTCCCCTCCTCGTGAAGTACAATATTCCCATGAAACTGGATGTTCTACTCGTGTCAGATGTATTGTATCTGAAATTTTACATTTCGACGCAAAACGCAACCCATAGTTTAAAAGAAACTCAGTGCTTTTAAATGAATCAACTCTTTGAGTTGATTCATTCGATTTGCCACGATTCCTCTTGATTTTAAAGTAGAATCTTTTACGTTCAGTTCTCTCGTTCCTACTTTATCTTTCATTGCTGAATTTTGTAGAAAACAAACCGCAATTTCATCTACCATTCTTCATCCCGACAAAAATATTGGCATAAAATATGACCAATGCATAAAAAGTTTTAAGTTTCAATAGATAAACAAAGCAAGACTTTCCAGGTTTATTAGTCGCTAGGTTCGTGCTGTGAATTGGAATAATTAACACATGCGTACATCGCGTTCGTCAACATTCAGTTATAAGTCCGATTAACAAAGAAAAATTGCAATTGGAGGAAACAAATCATAACATCAACTTTGATCTTGCATACAGTAGTAACGGACAGTACATAAAGAGTTATGTGGTGAGCTGAAAATAAAAGTCGATCGTGAATTTCTTCTCTTCTGGTTTCGACTCATCGCTATTTTACATAATCTGCTGAAGATTAAGCAAGTTAATAAAGCAACTCGAGTTTGGATTGTTAAATTGATTGATAAAGAAAATCTATTCAGGCAGATTTGAAACCCATGATAACATGAACTATGGAAATCCATAGCCCATGTTATCATAGCCTTTCACGAAACTAATATTTCCCCTACAGGGATTACTGTAGCGCTATTTTTTACAAAAACTTCCTCAAAATAGGGCTTATGAACCCATTCACGCTTCAGTAGCACACACATTTTTTCATAGCTGAATATTTCTTCTTCCATGAGCATGAATTTATTCTTGTTTTACACCTGCAACACAGTCAATAATTTTTCACTAAGTTGCCAGAAATCGACTCCCAACATAAATACTGCTCCTGGAAGTTGCGCACCAGCTCTCACATTGCCAAACATCAAGAGTGAGCAGAAAAAATTCCAAACTGTAGTTCATCAAACTGAACTTTCTCACTCCTCGGGAAATTTTCCGTCGACCTAAACTCGTTTTTAGGTGCTATTAGTTTGTCAATTAAGCTAAGGTTTGGTCAAGACTTTCATTCCACTGACAAGTGGAGTTTCGGCAGAGAATATTGCCCGCAGTGCAGTGTGATAACTTCTTTAACCCGTCTCCACATGGTCAACCTACCAAGAGGTTTGAAGAAAATGGGTCAACTGTGCAACTTAGTGTACATTCATTAATCATGTTAGAAGTTTCATTGAGGGTTCATCGTAAAGAGAGGGAGTTGCTCTTTCTGTCAGTGGGGAAAAAAATGCTGCTACCCCAATGAAAATCTACGAAATTTGAGTTTTTATTTCGGTAAAATATAAAAAATAGAAATCAGAAAATCACTGGCCATTTTTTATTCACTGCACTTTTATGTTTTTTTATGATGCATTTTCATAGATTCTGAGTTGCTGAATCTTGTGGTATGTGAATTTTTTTTCAGGTCCAATAGTTCCGGAGTTATATGCACTATATGTAAAACACAGTTTTTATTTTTTAGTTCATTTTGTGTATAGGCTGTTATCAAGCAGTTTCATTGTTTGTAAAGGGTTTGATATGCTTAGAGCTTTTCCTATCGAATACAAAGGTGGTATTATTTTTTGCGTAGGAGTAAATCTGTGGATTTGGACTCCCATTTTTGGAACAAAAAACATAAGAAAATAAAAATGATGGCGACCTTCTTGAGGCAAAGTGTGCGCTGGTATGCCTCAGCTACACTGCTGGCCTTCTAAGAGGCTGTGCAGCACCGGTAGCTACACTCCAGACTGAGCAGAAGAATTCATACAGATTTGAGCTTGTTACCTCTCCTTCCCTGTTCCCCCCACCTAATTTTACCTTACACCAATGAATAGCGCTCAACGAGACGCTTAAGACCATATATGGCAACCCTAGGTTTGCTGATGTGAAACATGTACTAGCTTTGCCGACCTTCTAAGAGTCCAGGACGTGGCGACGGGTTAAAGTGGAAGGGCATGTTTGGGGCTCAGGTACACTCATGGCCACCCATCTGTGCGACGCGTCTTGTCACTAGCGCTTTGGAATTAAATTACTTAGGAACTTTAGTACTCTAAAAATTTATTTATTTCGTCCTTAAATATTTAACGTTTTTATCAGCGTGAATATATTTCTATTGCAAGTGGCTAGAATATTAGGCAAAACAGAAGCGAAATGAAAGCTAAAACAATTTTTCGCAAGAGGAGCGTTATGATATAGAAATGTTACAGATCAACAATCAAGGTGTATTTCTTCTTATACGATATAAAATACTATTTCTGAATGCAACATTGAAAGCAAGAAACCGTACGGAGTAGAAAAAAATAATCTTAAGTTTATCAGAAACGCAGCTTTTATGCAACATGTTCTGGATCGATTACCCGATGAATAGCGGTTGTTTTTTGTATTCCAAAATTGTGAAATATATTTGCGCTAACGAGAGAAATGTTCAACTTTATAGAAAGTTTGTTTTTGTGAATAAAATGTAATGATATTTCGTCCCTTATCACAAATTATGTGCAATAGAGAGCGCAGTTTTTACGCAATACTTAAAATATGAAAACGGAATAAATTATTTCGGATTAGTTTTTTTCATCTCTCAGGAATGACTGTTGGCCTAAATCGGGCTTAGAATTGTCAAGTATCATAAAATAAAACCTCATCTCCTAATTCTGAATTAGGCACGAAGCCTAAATCTGAATGTAGTCTAGTTCTGACGTGAACTTCATTATGCTCAGTAACTCTGGACTAAAGACAGAGTCTAGTCACATTGTAATGCACAACGTGGCAAGAATATTAGGCATAGAATATAACTATGTACCCTTCATTGTGGAGAGGTATATGTAATAGCCTGCCTCTGTTATTGTGCGCCAAGCGCCATCCATGCCCTCTTCCCCCGTGCACCTCAGAGGTCTTATAAGCGGTGAGCTCTTTAGGGCCCGCGCATTTGGTTCGCGTCCCCACCTGTACAGCATCCTACCAGTAAACTCTGCAGTTCTCCATTGTTATCTCTAACCTCTGTCTGCCTGTATATTTGGTGGCCAGAGAGTTGACGGACCCACGAATTCGTGAAGATATATTTGGGAAGTCAAGTAGATATAGTATTCGACGTACAGAAGTTTGAGAAGAAGAAGTTTGAGAAGTACAGAAGTTTGAGAAGAAGATCCAGTGACTTCAGCAAATCAACACGGCGGAGGAGATTACTGATAACTACAGAGAAATTAAGAGAACTACCGAGAAGATCGTCTGGTGACGACAAGAATTATAACTTCTAAGAAGAATCTGAAGAGACAGTCAGAGCAACAAGAAATCGAGAATAAGGACAGCGTCTACAGAGAGCTTCAGAGATCTGCGAGAGGGCGGCTACAGATCTTAAACTACATCTACGAGGTGTGTCAACCGACTACAGCTACGTTATTTTCGTGCTACGGACGAAGCAGTAACGGTGCATCGCTTCCAACGACTGCAGAGACCGCGACATCGTTCGACAACAACGACAACTAAAACTACAATTTAAGATAAGTAACGCAGCAACAATAAATATTTATAATTGTTACAGTTCCGTTGCAGCCTAGATATTTATTGAGCGTGAGGCAGACAGCGTGCAGTGCGCCTCCCTTCATACATTCATCGGCCGAGCCGCGTAAAAGCGCTCGTCAGCAGAAGTAGAGTTTTTGCCAGGCAGTTTTTCTGCATTTGCAGAGTGCAAGCAGTGTGTTCAATAACCCCTAGACATGAGCTGTTTTTAAGATGTTATGAGAGCTGTTTTTAATGTGAGTGGCACTATTTTCTCGAAGTGTTGCCATAAGTGCTTCAAGTAATTTTGTATTGTAGCCTGAAACACTAATTTTGTATTGTATTTGTATTGCAGCCTCAATTAATTTTCGCTTGAGCAATCATTAAGCTCAGTTGAGCAGTAAGGTAATTTTTAATACCTAAACATCAAACTAGTAACGTAACTATGCCTGAAATTTCGGTAACCAGCGCTCCTGTAGTGAGTACAATGACTGCCACGAATATTTTTCTAGCGATGATATGTTGGCGAAAGAGACATAAGTATCCTTAAATGCCTCCTGTAGCCAGTGCAACAGTTAGGTCATGTAATGCTCCCTGTAATTTGAGCGAGGCGGTCAGTTGCAAAATGCTCTTTAAAAGTATCCCTGTTTGTTTGCGGGCAGAAAGGTCATTTTTGGGGTGACTATTTTTTGGACATTTATTGTGTCATTTTTAAAGATCATATTTGAGTTTTTTTGCTGGTTGCGTCTGATGGGATGCTGCAGGGGGAGGTGCGTTTCCAATTTGCCCAAAGGTAATGCTGAAGACCTTTGTAAAACTCAACGTTCAAGCAGTTAGAGAGTAAGAGGAAAATTGTTTGCAAGAGAATCATTGCATTTTGATTTCGAGGAAGTACTACTGATCAAAGGATCAATTATTGAAAGAACAATTCGCTGTATTAAGATGACAGGAATTAGTTAAAAGATGATGTAAAAGTAGTACAATGCATTGAAATTATGTAATAGTGATGAAATATGTACTGAGAAATGCAATGTGATTTCGAGAATTAAAAATATATTAAAGTTGGAAGATACTCTTTCAAGTGAAGTAAGTAATAATGGATGTTCAGATGATACATTCCTGATGTTATTGCTCTGAGTACGATAGAAGAAATATGTGAGAAATATGTGAGAAAAATAGAGCAAAAAGAGAAGATACCGCGGCAGAGTGAATGTCCGTGAGAGAATAAATAAAGCGTTGCAGCGCTTGGTAAAGATACCGACAAGTCTGTGGATATATCTGGTAAAATGGTTTAAGGTTACCAGGTACATTTACCAGCGAGGTCGAGTAATACTGTTGAGTAATTCGCGCAGACAATTAAGTGAATAAGCTTTTGCAGAAGCTGTTACCGTTGATTTTCATTGGGGCTCTGATTTCAGTTCATAATTTCATGTGGTGGAAGTAATACCATTAATACCATGACGGTCAGAGTTAAGCATTGTAGATTGCGGTTGTCATTGTGCTGGCGAATAATAATGAGAGGCGATAGATGCCCGTTAATTAACCACACGTGGTGGTCTGGTAATAAGTTAAAGAGTAACGAGTATCGAGTATCAAGTATCACTGGTAAAGAGTATCGAGTAAAGTTACCAGTGCAGCTGCACTGCAGCGCACACGAGTGAGTGTGATTTTTTTTGCTTGATGCAGAGGCAGATGTTTTTTTTGTACGCCGGCGCAAGGCCGAGAGCTGTGCTCAGCATTTCGTACGCGTTAGTATTGGCACGAGGCAGTAATGTTGGTAATACTGTGAAGGTAGTAATACTGTGAAGCAGTATATGACTAGGTAACTAGTTATGATAGTGACCATTAAAGATTATGGTAAAGTGCCACAAATGTCATTAATACTGTTAAATGTTGTTAATGTTGTTAATGTTGTTAAAACATTTTTTAGTGACTGGTGTGACTGGTGGATAGTCATGAATTAGATGTGTTTTGGACGTGAGAGTCCACACTAATTCAGTGTGAGAGTAAAATTTAATTTACTTCATAGTCAATTGTCAATGAGAGAGGCTTCGTTTAATAATCCTTCAGTTAATAATTTTTGAGCACGTTGAAACGATCTAGTGCATCATAAAAGTCATTTTACAAGCCTATCTGAATTTCATGTTCAGTAAAATTTTGTGCTATGTAATTTAAAATGTTTTAATTCTAAAAGAATGCAATTTATTTTCTTGAATACCAAAATTGTCCAATTGACAATTTACAACTGATTGAAAGATTAAAAGTGATTGTCAAGCATTTAACGTGAAAATTGATTTTGATTTGATTTTTGAAGTACGTTCTTACGTATGTTTCTTATGTATATACCAAGTATTTTCAGTGTTTTTGCTATGTCTCGTTGTATTCTCGTAAACGTTTTGCTTATAATCTATTTGCTTCTAATTTTGCATTGTAGTGTTCGTTTGCAAAAAGCAGCATGGTGAATCTCTTTGAACTGAAGTAAAACCTTTCTGGTTATGTTTTTAAATTCGAGGTTTTATTCGGTGAATACGTGCTTGTGAGGAATTTGCTGTTTATGAAATTTGTTCTATTTTTTTTTTGTTTTTCCTTGCTCACGCCGGTGGATTTTTAATTAGTTCGCAGCTGAAAATAGCTCGTTGCCGGCGAGAGGCATGCGCTGACTTGGCTGACGAGTCGATGCGGCGGTGCACTTTTGCTGTCTCAGCAAAATTAAATTAAACTTGAAATCGATTTGAAATCAGCACTCACGTGGCTGGAAATTTCCCGAACGAGACTCAAAAATGTAGTTCTCAATTTATAGGTTCTCACTTTTCCTTTTAACGAGAATTTAATGAGAGTAAATACTTTAGATTAATGGGAGGTGAATGGACTTTGCCTAAACTTATGCTTTAACATTTGGGTTCATGAGTAGACTGTTAACTCAATTAATGAGATTCGTACTTGGTATTATTTACCTGTTTGAATTTTAATTTCTTTATATTTTTAATTGGTTGTTAACTCATGTTGTTGATATCGGGCCATGCTAATTGTTTCTTTGTTTTCGTTTCATTTCAGCTTCGCGTGCTGTGCGAGTGACAGCGGGTACGGGCAAGTACCGCGTGTTAAACACGTGGCGAGTACACGTGGTTGAGCCGTGTTCCGCTCAGACGGCGTGGTGCCTCAGCGACTTAGTTCTCAAAAACCAAAAACACATAAACTTTGACGACAGCAGAGTTTCAGAATTGGAAATTGAGATTGGAAATAATAAGAAAAATTATGAGAAAATTGAAATTGAAGTATTGGAAAAAGAAGGAGCTGGAAAATATTACTGGAAATTACTATTACAGAGCGATTAAAAAATCCTTGTTAATTGAATCCTTGATAAGCTCCTAATACATTTTTTCAATATTTCGTGTTTTGAGTTTTAGAGCAGCAGAGGCTTCAGTTAAAAATTAGCCAGAAGCTCGAAGACAAAATCAGGGCAAATTTTAAGACGGCCTGTTTTTCAAAAACGATAACTCTGAACTAATGTACGTATGAAAAATATTTTTCAGAAATTACCAATGAGCTTCCTTAGTTAAAGCATTTTCATTTCAGTTAAGTCAAAATTAATGAGGCTGGCGGAAATAAAAATCAGTTCTAACCATTTATTTTTACATGATGGATTATATCGCAGAGCACCAAGCTTTAAAATTATTTATTAGTTTTCTCCGTACAAAGACCATTCTGAAAACTTTTAGCGTAAAAATTTATCCTCTTCATTTCTGACTAGTCGCAATTTATGCATGATGTTTATGCCCCCTTTCTGTCATTTCGGACAACATGACGAAAAAAACATTAATATATATTGAAAAAAAACACGCTTACCTCTTTGAACACGTCTTAATTAACAGCTTCATATTTAAGATTAAGCAACGGAGTATTGAGTATTTCTATTCGCAAGAAAAAGGAACAATTCACACGATCATCCGATCAATGGTTTAATCGTGATACAATTAGGAAGACTATCCCGAGCGAGCTACAATTGAACTGTCTCCCACTTATTTAGAAACGAAAACCGTGCAATAACTTATATGCAACGAGACAAAAGTCATTTTAAGGCTAGATAAAGTAGATACAGATTTTAATTTTTAGCATTAATTTTCCCCAAGACTAAACTTAACTACTACGACCTACCTGCCATTATGACAACTGCCTGTCATGCGTAGCATTTTTCTGAGATCAATGATTCGGACCATTTTTCGTCTTTTTAAAGCATATTAAATACAATTTTCAATCTCAGGCATAATTTAATCATTGTTAGGTGATGTATGTGAAACGATGGTAGAAATAAAGGTGGTGTATTTCAATTGGGTATTCATATTTTCTTTCGTTATAATTAGTAAATTTTTCAGGCACCTTCTCCGTCCTAAATAAGAGATTTTTTGCATTACAAAATGAATTTCCGTCACGGCCCATGTCTGAACGAAGCCTCTGAATACCAAGCACCGCTTCTGTTCCATTATTAGACTACATTATGAATAAACTGACGCAAAACTTATATTAAAAGACGGAAAATAGAAAAGTACATCATGGACGTGAGGATCGCAGTATTATTTCGTAATTACAGGCATTTTTTTTAATCACGTGTTGCAATCAACTTCACATGATGAACTAAGATGGCTGTAGCAAACGCGTGTGAGGCGTTTTTTCCATCATCTCTCAAGTTTTAGGTGAATGAACCAACTCGCCTCTGTGTTTGCACGGTTCGTAAAGTCAAGGAAAACACGGCGAAATTACCAACAAAAATGAATCTTTCCTGCGACTCTAAAAAACATGAAACTAACTGCGAAAACACAACACCACCCAATAAAACTAAATTATTCATTTTTTCCTCAAAGTTTTTATTCGCAATGCCGGCTGATGCCAATAGGAACATGGTTAACAAGTTTGCTGTGAAATTACTTCATTCGATATCATCGTTTCTAGCTGCAGAACGTTAGCTACGCATGGTCGAAATTACGTGCACTTATTTCCACAAACAGTGTCCACTAGTTTGTTTACAACTTTCACAACGCGCCAGTCCGCATCACTCAGGTAACTGCTACTAGCCTCCACGTGGAGAGATGATTGTGTGACTTCTCTGTGAGTTCTCAGTGCCAACGCAAATATCTTCTGAAGTGGTGTCGCCTTCTCCTTCATTCTTCTACATTACTCTGCAGGACTCACAGGACCTAGACATTCTACAGTTACTAAATTAGTTCAATTTTTTTCAATGTCTTTCGCTGCTCGAAAATTCTAATATTTGAATTTGTCCAGAAGGGCGTGAGCATTGCTGATTTTACTATGAAAAGGAATCAAAAGGCTCGCTTTCTTAGAAATTCACATGGAAGGATGGCAAGGAAGTCGACAATTCGCTCGATTTTGTTTGATGGTAAGGATTGATATCGTTGTAGTTGACACTCTGATGAATTTAATAACTTACATTAGAGGTAAACGTATTTTATGAGTCAAAGTACATCACTGTTCAAATTTTGAAGTACACCTCGTGAAACAGAAAATTGAGGTGTGGTCTTCCAAAACCGTTTGCAAATTTCTAAACCCTGCTGATTTCTGTTCTTCAAGGCGAGCAAAATTTTCCACGTTTCAGTTGCAAAGAAGAGCTGCACTCGTCACTCTACCTGGTCCTGGAAGCAGTCATCGCTGTAGTAAATCTAGTCTACCTTCACTATTATTCATTCTAAAATTCTGTCAACATCATGCCAAGGCATCAAATTAATTTGCGGGTCAACGTGGAAGAAACAGAAAATGTTTAGAAAATCAGCAAGGCTAAGAAAAAAGAGAGATGTAGAGGATGTTAGGAGAAACAAAAAAAGTAATGAACCAGAGAAAAACTCAAATACAGACACAACTGGAACGATTTGTTAATAATACGAGAACAATAAATCTGAGAATCATTATCACTATCATTACATACAATTTGATAAAGAATTTTTCGCTGTCCAATTTCAAATTCTCGAAATTCAGAAACAATATTTTTTCATACAAACCCTACAATTTATACAGGAACGTTTCAATATCTGAGCAAAGTGAGTTTTTAATGAAAAGAAAAACTATGTATTTCAAATGTTACAACATTTAAATGTACACATAGAGTGGAGTACCGATGATATAATTTAAACACCAAACCATTCAAGCATACAAATCACAGGCAAGATAAATATTTCCAAAAAGTTATTAGATTTAGAATAATGATAACAGGCAAAGTTAATGAAGAGAATTAAATTAGGCAGGACGAAAAGAATTAGCATGCAAGGAATGCGTGCCTGAAAATTCCGAAAACTTACCTCCAACTCAATTTTTCGTGATGAGCAGCAACTGAAACTCTCGTAAGCACTTGAAAACTTTGAAATCAGCTTGCGTGCAGCGAATTAGCATAAAATTAGAAAGGAATATTGGGTGCAATAGCATGGCACAATATAGAATTTGGACAAAATTTAAATAAAAAAACAATGAAATAATAAAAACATCCAATCACCTCCACACACTCAGTAGAAATAATTCATTAAAAGTGATTTTAAATTATTGCTATCTAAAAAAACGCACTTTTTTGCTAACAAAGTTTGACTTAAAACTTGTGTAACTGTTCCAATATTGCAAATGGAATGTTTAAATGGAATGTTCATTTGCGTTTTAGGGAATCGAACGGTTTTTGGGGCAAAAACGAAAATGAGATTATTGCCTCAAAATGCTCATAAACCTTTCCTCCATCACGTAGAAACGTCATATGTATCGTGTTGGCAGCCCAAGCTCCTAAATTGCCCCCCTCCCCCGGTAGATTCGGTCAGTGAGACCAGCTGCGGCTCTGCTTAGCACTGTAATTGGCTGCTCCAAATTTTTTTTCTTTGTTTTTACACAACTGTCCATTCATTAGAGAAGTTTTGTGGTCTCTTGACCTTCTAAGTGAGTGGTTTTCTGCTCGTGCGTCCTGTGAAATGCCTAGAATATCAAATGCAGCAGTTCGCTCTGGCCGAAATCGCTTCTTCGACTTTGAGGAAAAATTCCAGCTACAGTTTTCACCTACGGAGATCTTTTTTTTGCATCGTGAAGATCAAGGGGGAGTACTATACATTTGAGTGGTAGTTGAATAAAAAAAATGTTATACCCATATAAAAAAAATTAAGTTTTAAAAATTCAAAAAAGTATTTCAATTTTTTTCAAGCGATATCACGAAACTGTCACTCACTTATGTAGGCATGTTCATCGTGAATCGAAGAGAAAAAATAAATAGTCTCTATGTACAATATAAGATGATAAATAACAATTTGAAGAAATTTTCCTCAAGAGGGGTGGTATGGGTATATTCTAAAAACTTTAGGGCTATAAGTGTCCATTCGAGTGTTATAAACATGTTGTGAATACCTCAAAGCTTATTTCACTCCTGAAGGATTTTCAAAAAATTTTTGAATATTTAATAGGGAACAACCGTTCGATTCCCTTCACCTGAGAAAATTTTCCAACTTCCTTCTCCAAGCTTAAAACCAAACAACTCACGGAAAAAGCTATGTAATACTTTAAAATTTTTGTAGGTTATTTAGCAAACCAGCACAAAAAAATATTCATTAGATATAACCCCCTTCAGCCATGATGACGGGCTCTACACGTTTACAAAAGCTGGATACACCGGGGATAACTTTTATCGTTTCCAACAGCCTTTTAGACGTCCTTCTTAAGGACGGTGACCCTGTTGTGAGGCTTCGCGCAAACTTCGGCTTCTATCTACGATCAAAAATGGCAATCCGACGGGTTCAGGTCAAGCGGGTAGGAAGGCCAAAATTATTTTTCCAAGAATCACACCCAGGATCTCTCGAGAAAACAACGCTTTGCTCGCCGTGTATGCGGAAGCAGAGTCCTGTTGGACTCTGTTGTGGTCGAGTTGTGGAAAAGTTCATGTTCCTGCTTTTTATTTTAAGTCGTGGCGTGATGATTTTTACGGAATTAATTCGTATTGCGAAATGTTGCAGTAGGGTTCGCCATTTACTCTTTTTCTGGTGGCGAAGAAATGATAAAAAAACGTCGCTCTCACTCGAAATGCCGCAAAGGGTCATGAAGCTAACTTGTTTTTACGTGGTTATCGTGGGTTGAAAGTAAGGCTCGAGAAGGCAATCCAGCGATTATTACCTCTGTTACAAGCCCCATTAACTGTAAAAATCTTCTTTTCAGAATTGAACTCGATGTTCGAATCCTATAACCAGTTCAAAACTTTCTCGCAATTATCCCAATAAAATTATTTCAGCTTATTAGTAAGACGATGTTTCCTACCTTGTGCAAAAAAGGTTAGGCCATGGTCTTTGATCACTCTGAAAAATTTAGTAAAGCTGACGAGCCTCTTCTTTCGATAATGACAGTTGGATTAGCCTGGACGCTTCTTTTGAAGCCGGCTTTGTAACGCAAAATATTTTTTTTTCTTTTCACGCGTGTGAGGGGCTCTACAATTTTTTCCCGATTCTTTAAAACCTTAAAATTGCCAGCTTCATAGATAAATACGATGAATACCTATCGCACATCGTATAACTTCTGATGCACTTCAGTGTTGCCAACTTATAGAGATCAGAATTACTAGACTTTTTAAATGCGTACGTATGTATCTAAAAAACTTTGAAATACGAAGTACTTCATGGAATTAAAAATATAGAATAATACTGGAACATAAAGCAAAAGTAAAGCGCTATTTTGTAGACATAAGGGAATAGGTTCAATTCCTCGCATTTAATCAGTTAATTCGTCGAAGAAAGCGGCTCCTCTGCAGGTGGAGACAATCAAGAAAGTGGATAAGAGGGCACAGTGAAACCCTTCTACTCAATGGCCTGGGATTTTATCCCCTCATCCCAAAGACATGAACGGAAAAAATAATCTAATTCCAGGCACTTACAGTTGTAAAACGGAGTCATCAATGAAGCACGATTAATCAAGTTTGTTTCATGTTTTAATTATTATTAATATTGTTATTACTATTGTACTAATGCAAACCAAAACTGCACACAAACTTACTTTGTGTTAAAGGCAGTATACCAGAAGAATGTAAAAACTTTTGAGAATTATCTGACAGTTATTGAATATTTCCACTAATAACAAAACGGCGTCAATAATATTTTAGTAATTTGTTGTAATATTGTTCTCGGCAACATTGTACACAGCACTTTGTACTACCCTAGCTGGCCATTGCATTGTGAGATTTTTCGCTACAGAAAGATATTGTCGTCTCATCTTTCACAGAAGTTGTATTCTTTCTTTTTTTAAATATTTCAGAGTATATAAAAATTTCCTTGACATCGGCCTACAAACTTCCATTAAATATCTTTCAGAAATCTTTTATATGGTTCAGGGCTTGAGCTTCCAGTTAGATTAGATTAAAATAGATTATACGTCCATTTCATTATACGTCCAAGCAGAAAATCTTCAACACACAACCTCACAAAATGTCTCTCGTATTCCGGTGAAATCGTCCTATAACATAAGCGTCCCTACCTCCCAAATTATCATTTTTGTACAACGAGAACATTTCTCTATAACACATCGATGTACTCAGTACAAATAAAGGCTAATGGTTGCTGTAGTTATAATGATGGTTATCTGTAACGAAACAGCGCGAAAGCGTGCAAAAAATGGCATCTTTTAGAAAAGAGTATTCTTACGCCTCACGAGGGTTGCGAGGGATGAGTGGTGTACTTGAGAATGAAACGAAGGGGGTACCCTGCTCGTGGGGGTGAAGTGGGCGGAAAAGCTTCCTTAAACATATTTTGTAAGTGTAACTGAATTTGGAAAAATGATTGGTGAAAATTTAATGCTTTTTGAATGGTATACAATACTTAGAGATAAGGATACGAGATAAGCATATGAAACCTTGATCATTGTGCGACGGTATTTGAGGTTCGTGTGAGGGTTGCCGATCGGAGCGCGGGAGAGCGGAGGGACAGCATATTTGGGCGACGGAGTTGGTACGCAAGGGCTTCTTCTTAAGTGGGATTCTGTCAGGTTTGGACGCGCACGTTGTACTAAAAACCGACATGTGAAACCAAAATGAGTTAAATGGGAGGTACGAATTAGTTAAAACTCTTAAGGAGGGAACAGAATGAAAGAAATATTTTGTGCATTATCAAATATTGGGGTAATAAAAATTGTCATATTGTACCCAACCGGTTAGGATTTGCATCTCAATCTCGAATTATTTCAAAGTCGGCGACTTTGATCAAGTTTTCAGGTAATGTATTGCTAATTTGAATTTTATTTGCATTAATGTTAGAATGAGTCAGTTCTGGCAGTAGTAATTTTGTTCATTTCTTTGAGATAACAGGGATTGATTCAAAATCAAGCAAGTAGACCTCTAAAAAATGCATCAACTTTTGTGCATTCATGCAACGTGTATGAACCAATAAACTATTATACATTGTTGTAATTTGCAGGAGAATAAATCATAAAGAAATAAATAATTGCAATTATAAGTTTGTCCTAAGGTGGGGTAGGGCTATCAGCAAAAACCCCGCGAAAAACCCTTGGGCGTGCGAACGAAAAGTAACGCAAGAAATATCACAAGTAGTACCGCAAGTAGACGCTCGGTAAATACCGAGCGTACAAACAAGTTAATTCAGCAGAGACAGCGTGGGGGGGGGGGGGGGGGGCAAGACATGACGAAGGGCAAGACGTGTGAGAGATCGAATTGCCTGAAGTAAAACAGCGAAAGAAATCAGCCAGAAGCAGCAATGGGTCGAGTGAAAAGTTCGGACGAAGTGCAGAGTGAATTGTTGCCTTCTTTTAAAGAAGAGTCCAGAAAAGGTGGTTTTCCAGAGGCTAAGCAAAAACGATGCAGCCGACACGTGTTCAATTATTGTATACAGAAAATGCACTCAGCATTCGGTGCGAATGGCAGCTCTTCCTTTACAGAAAGTACTTGGTGGTGAAATTATTGCGTGGTAACCTCGATATGGCATCTTATACCTCATGTCCTGCGCTGGTCAATCTTGTGTCGGTGTATTATTTGGGATTTTGTACTCGTGATCTTGTACTATGCGGCGCGCTTTTTCAAAATGTTTTGGTTTTCATTGCTCATGTGTAATAGGAATTAAAAATAATAGGAATTAAATAGCATAATTTTACAACATACCTCCTTGCAGTGACTCTAGCTCGCACAGAAGTAAAATACTTGATATATAAAATCAACAGAATAGAGTTCGCTTCCCAGTTATTCAGCCTCCGGCACCGCGCATGTTCCACTTCATGTACGCGTGAGCCACCAATATTGACGACTCTCCTTTGCTTGCCACCGGGCGTCGAATCAGACATCCGACTTCAGAACAGAGCTCACACTGCAGCACCGCGCAGCAATCGTTACATTGGTTGCTAGGTGACAGTGAGGTTTACCTCAGAAAACCTGGAAGTTGCCTTTCAGTAGGAGAAACTTCAGCATTGGAATAGAAGTGAATTTTTAGGCTAGATTGTACATAAAACAGCTGTTCCAGTCCTTAAGGGAACTATCGTTTATATTTTCATTTATTGACTACTCATTGCATACAATAATATATCTAGAGCACCTAAAATGACCGTGTGAAACGAACATCTGCTCATGTTTAGGGTGCAAGTCTGTAAATGTAATAGAATAGTTCTATCGAGATTTAAGGAGGAATTATCAAATCATAGTCTGAAATGTGTGCTGGAATTTTCTCTCAAAGCCAACCAATAAAGAATAAAATAGCTTCATTAGAAATAAAGGTGGCTATCGAATGAAACTAAGGATTGTCAAACACCGGTATAGTTTTTACGACAATGTCCGAATTGATTGCAATTTAGCGAGAAGTGTTCTACATGAGATAAATTAATTAAATCAAAGCCTGTAAGCCATTCTGTAGGACACACAGCAATTAAGAAAGGTCACGTAGGTGAAGATAAGTTGACGATTCACACAACATGAATACGAAAACAAAGATTTTATCAGCAAGGATAATTAAACTATAACCTACCTAAACGCTCAATTTCTTCTGTTGGCGTTCAAGACGAAAGGTGTTAGTGAAGTCACCAAGACTACGTTTGGAATGCTGAGACTTAGCGGTATTGTGAGTTCTAATTGTGTGATAAGCTATTATAAATGCTCTCCAATGAAATGCTATTCATTGGAACGCCAGTAAGAGTAGGGTGCTATCGTGTCAAGAGATCTCCTGAGGATTTGATTGCACAGCAGCGGCCCGGATCACAACTCAAGCTTGCCAGTCGGTAAGATAAATGATCGCATTCACTATTAAATGATGGTGACACAGCGCTTCGTGAGACATGTATGTCATGTTCGGGCTAACACGGTAAGGGACTCATGAATTGGAGGCGGTACCGACATGAACCATGCAAGGATTGACTCCCCAATTTCTCCTCGAGTAGTTTGCAGGTTGCTGCTTTGTTTTGTTTCGTAATGCGTTCAGTGGAACCGGAGTTTCAGAAGTACACGATTTGCCTAATTTTGAAAACATAGTTTGTCGTTGCGGAACTCGTTTCTTGACCGCGAGTGTCTAATCGAATGCATGCTGGAAGAAAAAATTTAAAACATTCTTGTATTTTTCGACAAGGGTGAATAATAGGGAGAACACATCTCTATCCGAAGCCAAACGGACGTCGCGAAAATCCACACAATTTTGTGGTGGACACTTCGTTCTGAAAAAATATTTCGGCCTAGAATGTCACTCTAAAAACAAATCTGCAGCTCAACGCTTATACAATTCGAGGGAAGACGTTCACTTTGATACATAATTTCACCAGCGTGTGTAATTCCTATTTTTAAATATTACTTGAACAAAATAAACCAACGGATTAAAGTGTGAAAATACCTCCTCCGAACGTAAAGACGTCTTGCTGATGGAAATTCTGAAAATAGTACATAATTTAAATTTCAAGTCACGTTGGGAAACTTTCTAACAAAATTTGTGATTACAGAATAGTTCAGTTCTTGATAGGTATAATTACAAACATTATGAGAATGAACAAAATGAAAAGCGATTTAACTTTGGACGCCAAGTAGTGAAGCAGCCAACTCTCATTTTGAGGGAAGCTGAAACACGATAAAAAAAGTATTGAATGATGCAATGAAATAGATTTCCAGCTCGTTGATGCCCCACTATCGAAGCACAGCCTCGAAGAAGCGTGTTTGTACGATAAAAACCGCACTCTGGGGCATTAAACTAATTTCTCGTTGCAAATCGGCGTAGTGTCTTCAATGGTTTTCCGCAGGCCGTCTTACAGGTAGTACTGTCCTTTGAGAGCGATTTAGAGCAGTACAACTAATACGCCAATAACTCTGGCTATTGTAAAATTCGATTCCTGCCCCTAGATATTTAGTGCTGTGAAAGCTATGGGCGCGCTACGACATTACATGCTGGTAGAAGATGAAATACGTTAATTGTGAGCATTAATGTATAACCGTCCGCTGAGGTTCGTTTCATCTCAGGAAAGTTAATAGGGACGGAATTACTGCAGTGAAATGCGCAGCTGCGGGGTATGAATGCTAAGCAAATTTTTAACTTGGTGTGATTGAATTGTTTTCAAAGGATGGGGCACGGGCTTGCTGAAGAAAAGAAATTAGCCTGTGCAAGGATTGAACTTGCGACCCCCAGCTGGTACGACTGCTGGTGCTCTGCCACTGAGCTAACAGGCAGGTGCAGGGATATGAAATTTTGAGTGTTTAATAATATTTTGTCCGAATGAAAAATAATACTAAACTTCCGAAAGCATTATTTCTTTACTGTCGATACTCTATCAAATTGTCAAAACTGTGATGTAAGCGTGCGTGCAATCACATCTATTTATGCGATGGTGATCGTTCGAAAGGACTGAATCGCTCTGCAGGCTCGTCTGCACACCAAAGCAGGATCCGTAATTTCGAGGTGCACATTGCTGGCTCTGAAGGGACTTAGGAGCTTAGAGGTTCATGTAGATCAAACTAACGAGTGATAAATCAACTTGTTTTAATGCTGTGCGCCTCGCCATCTAGTTTCTGGGTTCTGGCGGTCACTGGTGCGTTGCAGGTAGGTTTGGTGCGTGGGTTCTGGTGTCATGACGAATAGAATGCAGGTGACACATTGCTCTTGGTGTATGAGATTCATCGTCCTAACCCACTCTCGCTCTGATGCTGTTGAAGGCTATGTTCTATTACACTGATTTCGCAGCACATCACGACGCTGAAACCCGATTGTGTAGGACACTTGTGTTAAGATGTGCACGGTGCCCGGCACTCTAGCGAGCAGTGCCGGCCGCCTCACCTACGCAACGACGTCATGTATCACCTTTCATTTGATCGTACCAGCCCAAAAGACCAGGTTCTGTCGCTGAACTGAGCTCTGTTCTAGAACCTTCAAGAAACTTCTCGGTTTGGCTGGTGCGTCGTTCTTTGATTAGTCTGACCCTTGCTCGCAGTTGCTTCTCCCTTTTCGAGACAAAGTTCCGGGTGCTTTTCGGTTGTCGTTTGGCGGGCCTTTACCCTTGTTCACGTCGACGCCGTTTTTCCGCGTAGAATATATAGACGCTTTTAGCACATCGATTCCCCATGTTTCTTAGTTTCTTAACATATTGTTCGTTTCACATTGCTTAATATACCTCTCCATTGGTATAGTTTCACTATAACTAACCTGCACCGTGTTCAAGTAAACGCTAAAGAGAGGAGTTGTCCGGCCAAACAACCATCTTCTAAAAATATCCGTCATCGTATAATATGTTCCCGTCAATGAGCGCAGCATTTCCGAATATCTACGATCTACACCAAGGCGTCACCAACCGTTACATCGAAGCATCATTTGAAATCAACCAGCGAACCTCGTCCCCTCTGCGAACTCCATGTGCACCATCGTCCTTCATGCCCTCTGCTCTACGGCTTCCACGTGTACAGGCATCATTTCCAAATACTTCCATATCTCTTCGTATATTTCAACTCCTTCCTTAGAGACTTAAAGCCTTATTCAGTCTACATAAATTGCTTGTTTATTAATTATAAAGCTTAATCTATTTTAATCATCTCGCAACACTTGATATCTCCTATGATATATTAACGTAAAACTTTGAGATAAAGAACAGGTTTGTTCATACTCAGGACGGAGACGCGCAAGCTGCTCCGGGCTGGCGAGCACAACGGCATTAATTAAGCTGGGCGCAGTGACTCGATAAGGACGTGTCAATCTCGCTCCTCTGGCAGTCTGGCCAGAGGAGTGAGGGTTCCAATTGCTGATTAAAGTCGTGCAGACTAACTAAGTGCTTCTTAGGACTGAGCTAAGTATCGTTCGACATATTCATCTATTTTCTCGTCAATTCCCTGAAGTTGCTTCACGTATAGGTGTAGGATAATTTCGTTTGATGTACTAGACGGTCTTTGTTTCTCTACAAATTAATTAGTAACGAGGCATCACCTCATACAATATGCGCGCATCAGAATTGTCATTGTATTAATAATCTATGTTCATCAATTGATCAAGTATAAAGGCTTCAACTGCTTATTTTAATGTCATAATGTGAATTCTTGTAATTGCGTCATCTGACAGATTAGAGTAGCTTCTGAGATTTGATAGCATTCTGGTCATTTAGATTCTTAAATACGCTATTTACATCGTGTGTCATTTGCTATCTGATTATCATCCTTTACTAATTGAAAGACGTCGTCATTTTATTATTAAATAAACTTACAAATCTCTCATCATTTACCTTAATAAGGCCCTATTTGATTTGCTACAACATTATCATCGATGGCAAACGACATTGAAAGGTCTCAGTCTATTTGATCTTTATTATTAACAAAATAAAATAATGGAGACCATCTGTCTCGACCATCAACCGAAAAAATGAAAGCAACGAGAAAATGACGATAAATAATGCAAGAAAAGAATTGCCTCTTGGAAACTGGACGGCAGTGACGTGATCCCCGACACGTTCACGACAATTGATGTGATATCAGTGGGATAAATAAACATTCACGACACCATTCCATTCTGAGCTTCCATTAATGCTTCAAAGCATGTGCAAAATTCGTACTGTGAAAAATCCCCCACTTCACCCCAACACTTGAGGAAGCGCTTCCCACAATTCACCTTCACTGACACCCTAAAGCATACCCCATTCTGTCAACCCCAAGAGCCTGTCCTTATTTGCAACCGATGCTGTTGCTTCCTGCGCTAGATGTTTCAACGGTTCCTCCCGTTATCTTTTTTCTGTACAATTCTGTGCATGAGGTGTGTCCTCGCACAATATTCAGACGCGTAAAAGTAGTGAGTTAGGAAACAAGTTTATGAAACGAGACGAAAGAATGAAGAACGTAGGTACCGAAAAACAGGACAGCAGTGAACCGAATAAAGATGGATCGTTACAAAACATAAACCTATTCTATTCCAGCCAAAGGAAGGCCTACATATCATTCAGCTCGGCACCCCGCATATTTCCCTGGGAGCACTAATCTCAATAGATACAATGATTGTATATTGCCTCTGAAAAGGAGCAAGTTAGGTCCAATGGTCAATAAGACAACGTTATGTAGGTCTCAATTTATCTTATATTCATTTACTGCTGGGAGTCTAGCGTAGCTATGATACACAACCTACGGGCGTACCTATACATATAACGCGCCCTGAGATGCGTCAGGGCGCAGGAGTTAGGAACTTCTCCAATTTTGTTGGGTATTTTGCACTACAGCGTGGCCGCTCAGAGTCGCGTAGTGAATAAAGCTGGCCTCATGATTGAGCGTGTGCATGCTGTTCGTGTGGTGCAAGTGGTATTTGAAGTAACAGAGCCAACCTTGTTTTAATTGGTTGATGTTTAATTCCGTGTATTTTTATATTACGCGTGTATTGCCGTTGCTTCAATGTCCGCTCTGAGCCGCGTAAAACTTGGGAGTAAAAGTCAGAGATGAGTTCAGGAATTCAACATATCCACCGTGATATGAAAATTTGTTACCTGAATTAAAACGAAATAGCAATCATCAGCGCAAAATTACTTACGAAAGATTTCGCTTTTCGAATCAAGAATACAACTGCACAAAAACCGTCCTTTTTCCTATTTAAACTAAGCCCACGTAAGACACTACTTCTATGTCGTAGTGAAACTGAACAGCCTTAAAAATTAATGTTTAAAAACTTTCTGAACGGTAAAGGTTTCCCCCACACTAACGCTCGATATGAAGTCGCCTGACAACTCAAAATAAATGCGAACACTTGGCTGGGGCTTCACGCACTGATCTGATATTTGGAAAAAGAGGTTCCATAATTTCTGAGTGTTACAAATTGAAATAATGATTTTGCAGGCGGCTTTCATCGCTGCTGGAAATAAGTGGCCATTAAATCTAATTATTTTTTCTAACCCTTTATCCGAAAACGGCAATTGTTTTTAACACTCTGGTTATTATTTCTGAACCTCTGGTTATTACCATTGACCCTCTGACTCGTTATTGACCCTCTTAATATTATTTATGATTATTTGACCATTCTGTTTGACCCTCAGATCTGAATTTCTCAACGAAACTTTAAGAACACGCAGGAGGAGTCAGCAAGGGAATTATTTTAATAATTTACCCTTATGCATTCTACCAAAGTGCAAGCCAAGGTTACTTATCGGAAATTTAATACAAACGGCGCACAAAAAGATCTTTTTAATACAGCTGAAATCCATGAACTTCGTAATACAAGGCGCACCAAATCCATGGGACACTCTAGTTTGCCATATTAATGAACACCGAATTACAAATGTAAGTCTTTTAGGCTATTTTTTTAAGAAAGCATCTGCTTATGAAATGTCAATGTAAAATTTACAAAATACAGATTTTATTCAATTTTATTTTGAAAATTATATTGAAGTATTTTATCGCTACTGTTTAGTAAGCGCCTGTCAGCTCAGTGGCAGAGCACCAGCACCGAACCAGCTGGGGGTCGCAAGTTCAATCCTTGCACAGGCTAAACTTTTCTTTTGAAAGCCATTGTTTCAATTTGCACTAGAGTGAATCTCAACTAAGATGCGATACCTAGGTACGTACATACATTAATTTTCTACACGGTGTCTCAAAAACTTTACTTATATGACTGACAATTGCTGCTGTATGTGTCGTCTTAGTTTCAGGGGCAACTGAGTTTTCTTGCATGACGTTTCGTTTACTTAAATTTAATGTTCTGTTCCTTGAATTATCACGTTAGACTTGTATCTACGTCAGTGAATACCTAGTTTTACTAAAACAAAATACTCGATCACTGGACAGTCAATGTTGGTGTATTAGATTCTTCGTTCTAACCACTCTCGCTCTGATGACAAGAGTTCAGCGACAGAACCGGGTCTTTTGGGTTGGCACGATCAAATGAGAGGTGATACATGACGTCGTTGCGTCCAATTATTGATTAGGCAAGCAAAGAGTGAGTACATTTTTTTCCTGATTACGGGCAAGTAGTGAGTACATTTTTCCAAGGGCAGGAAAAGAGTCCATTTTCCCAAGGGCAGGCAAGTAGTGAGTACATTTTTCCGAGGGCAGGCAAGTAGTGAGTACACCTTCTCTTATTGCTCTCACAGCTCTTTCGGTGTCATTATCTTTATTTCATATTCCACGGACATGAAAGTCAAGTGACGCGTTAACTCAGTTCCACGTCTAAATTTCAGTCTTGATCACGATACTCAAATGTCAATCTCTTGTATTCTTCTCCGGTCGCTAATTGCTCCAAAAAATTGAACACTAGAAGTTCTTGTCGCGGTATTGGGGCTGCTGAGTCGCAATTTAAACGCTCTACCGACACATCAATAGTTGCGACGGGAAGCAGGAAAGGGTACTTGTTGTGACGATATATGTGTACATTCATATTTCATGATTTTTTTTGACTAAATCACGGAAAGCCAGTCAGGAATGTTGGAAACCCTTGGGCGTGAGAAGACCGATGAATGCGCTCTGTTCTAAGTGAACTGTGGCTCTCGTATTTCGAAGGCACAAGAGTAGGTCTATAAATCTGTCGAGCTCAAGTGTCAGCGGTTTGACGAGATGGCTGGCTCAGGCGTCTACAAACACAGTCTGAGACACGAACACAAATCTCAGGCCAACACACAACAAGACGCACACACAACACACATACGCAGGCCGTGAAGATATTCACGGTCGAGAACAGTGCTCCCAATAGGCGTGGCTACGGGTCAAAACAACCAGTCGTGAAGCGGGAAGGAAGTAAACTCGAAACTGCCTACGATACTAGCCAATGAAAGCAACGAGGGGAACGCGGACACAAAGAAACAGCCAATACCACTTCTAGATGTCGAAGTAAGCGAGTCTCCAACCAATAAGAATTGAAATGCTGTGTCTAAACGGCGAAGAATCGGGATTTTTCGAGAAGGAATGAGGCGACGCGGATAAAAAGAATTCACGACAAGAATTGTGAGGATTCTGGTCTCAGCCACGCGAAGCGATACACGTCAGGCTTTGGAGTGCAAAAAAACCGGGAAATTTCGGCGATAGGCCGACATTTCCCGGGCTAGTGTTAAGTCAGGATTGACTTCACTTGAGAAATCGAAGCCGACATTTAACTCCTTCAATAACGACAAGATTGTGCAACGAACACCCGCTCGAAGCGTGTGCGGATAATCTCTCCGAACGCCCAAGGAGACTGCAACTGTATCGTCGAAGTATTGCCCTGCAATGAGCACTCGCTCGAAGAATTACGGCCTGAGCATATCAACAATTCAACGTGAAGTGAAACACCCGTGGAGAATCTCTGCGCTAATTATAAGCTCACAGACAACCACAGCATTAAAATCTGGAGTCACGCGTTCACCCACAAAACGGAAGGAAACAAGAAAAGATATACAGTTTGCCAGCACGCCAACGCAGCCAAAGCGCAGATGTGGGGAGCATGAATGTGCTAAGAATGGACAGCAGCAGCGCCTTCCTGATTGGAGCATGAGTATCACCGCCGCAGTGATGAACTCTGAGAACTCTGTTGAAGAGCCCGCAAATTTGGAAGGAGTTTACACCGAACATTCAGCGACCGCGCCTCACGGAAGTGTTAAATTTTTGTGGTATCGAGTATTTTGAACAGTGCTTTACAGTGTATTAGTGCAAGTCAAAGTGGTACGCTGCAGTAAAAGGGACGGGCCGTGTAATGATTTTGTGTCTTAGGTCTACGCGATAACATGCGAAGCATTCACATATTTTGGGTGCCTTGTTGCGAGTCAAGGTTAAATTGTAATTTGTCAACCTCGTAATTTCTGTGCTTTGAGTTGCATACGGTGACCATAATTTGTGTGTTCGTAAATTGTTGGCAGCGCGGAAGTATTGGTAACTTGAATTCTCGGTAAGCATCACATTATATCATGTCATGTTTAGAGTCTTATAACGGTAGAAATGTGTGTGCCTTTCTTTAACGCAATTGTGCCATTTCAAATCATTTCGTTCCAATGCCTTGTATACTTTATCCACGTGTTTTCCCCAAATAAATTCATGTAAATCTTCAATCCTTTTATTCTCCATGTCTGGTATGCAGGTGTACGCAAGCATGAAGGATGAAACTATAAAATGTGTACGGGGGTTGGAATTCCCTCAGCGTGTGGAAGGGGGGTCCTAAACCCACCCCCTTCTCTGTATCGCGACATTGTTGTGGGCCTTTCCAATACGACATCAGACCAATATTGATGTCAGTCCAGGTCTCAAAACTTTAGCAGTAATTTTTTTGGAGAATTACTTAGCGCTCACTGTAAATTATTATCCCTATTATATTAAAATTGGGAGAACAATATCAGTACACATATTTTTTACAAATTTTCAACAGTGCAAATTTTTCATTTGCCAGTAAAACCTTCTATGGTAAAGGATGGGTAAATCCATGTAAATAAATTATGTTTCAATCATTTTACCTGTCTGAAAATTTGTATTTTATTGTGCACGTGGTCATTTAATTCAAACAATTGAATCTTTCAGTTTGTCGTTATTACCCTCATGTTGATTTGGCCAATGCAGAACAGAAAAAATGCTCTCTATTTCCTATATCTCTATTTCTTATTTTTCTCTCTCTGTATAAGCCCCTTCTCTAATTTTAACCGTTCTTTCGCCTTCACTATTGAGGATTTGAATCTACTCATCTACTCTACAAATCTACTCTTTGTTACCTGATGCTGGTTGATTATAAATTAGTTTTAGCCTCCCTTTACAACACCAAAGATTCCAAAGAAAGAAGGATGAAGACATAATTTGATGCGGCGTTAAGGAAACGGGTAATCTATGCACATAGAGTGTTCCCGTAAGGGATCTCGTGCCCACAGACACAGTAAGATAAGAAGGAGGGTTATGAAACAAGATAAAAGTTGAAGAAAAGAGTCAGAGGTGCTGAAAAACAGGACAGTTGTGAACCGTAAAAATCTTCTACTCAGTAGCCTTAGATTTTACCCCCTCATCCATTTAAGAAAAAAAATTGTATAATTCTAGGCACATGCAATTGTAAACAATGAAACGCAGATAATCAAGGGCGTTTACTGTATTAAATAATATTACTGTTATAACGCAAACCAAACCTGCATAAAAACGTATTTTTTAGTAAAGGCATTATACTAGGAAAACCTTAAAACTCTTCCAAACCATCTGAAATAGTTATCGAATATTTTGACCAATAAACAAAACGACTTCAATAATATTTTAGCAATTGTTACATGTAACATTGTTACATTGTTTACACAGTAAAAGTGTACTCAGCACTTCGTACTACCATAGCTGGCAGTAGGATTGTAAGATTTTTCACTACAGGAAGATAGTTTTGCCTTTCCATTTTTTACTCGAGTCTTATTCCTCATTTTTTCCAAAATTTTTAGAGGATTTCACCATATCCTGGACTTCGGCTTACAATCTTTCATTTTATATTTCTAACATATCTTCTATAATGTTCTGGGCTTGAGCATCCTGTTAAATTATATTGGTTTAGATTGAAAAAAGATTATACGGTTATTTCAACCCGTAAACCACTAAAAAGTGCTTCAGGAGAAAAAGGAGAAATGCATCATTTAATATGGAATGAAATGAACTGGAAATTATGCTTAGGGTGTGTTCTCGCACCTTGCTCATCGGAACAAACAGATTGCAAGAAATTGGTGAAAGAGAAAAGTTCAACAGCAAAGTAAACGTTGCTGGAAGAACAGACAAAACGAAGGCCTACTTAACTTTCTGCCCGAGACCTCACTTTTCCCCTTAAAGCACTAATCAATATAGATACAATATTTGTATTCTCCTGAAGGAGTTTCAACTTCTTGTAATACAAATAATGACAGAAATATCTTTTTTATCCCTAACAATTTATTTACCTTTGACGTATGGAAAGAAACGTTATTTTCCCTTAGATCACATGAAGCCACTAGATTTTGAATGAACAGAACTTGATCCTCCATATGCTCCCCAAGAGAATATTTTCAACACACAGCCTCACATAATGTCTTGCGTATTCAGTAGAAATGGTCTCTCAACCTAAACGTCCCCACCTCTGAAATTATCATTTTTTTATGCTAAGAATGTTTCTCTACAACAAAGCAATATTTTCGGATAGGAAAAATGAGATTAATTGCTGCGGTGTTTATAGTGGTACTTCGACTGCATTAAATACGTATAAATTGACTAAACTAGACTCATAAAATCATAGAAACTTTTGACCATAAGTAGATATTTTCAGGGAAACTTTTGATGAAAAACTCATTTTCTAATGGAGGGGATTAGCATCAAGCAAATTTAATTTTAGGCTATTAACTTTTGGCCTTTCTTTGTATTTATTTCGTTAATGGCTGTTCTATCAAGTGTTCCCTTGTCACCAACAATTCCAAAGAACCCTGTTGTGGCTGCGAAAGAACAGACACGGTCCATCCTTCACAGCGCGCGCACCTTCCTACCCACACCTTCTTACGTACATCTTCCAAATTCATTAATCTCAAATAGTCGTTGAAGTCTCCGAGTCGCCTCAGGATGTGCGCCTCTATACAACCCTCCCGTAACCTGTGCTTTAGACCCCTATTGTCGACGTCGTGGAGCCGCTGGTGGCTGACGAGCAAGAACTCGAGGCGCGCATCACTGTCGTCCCTGTGAGCTCTCCGACCGCCTCGCACCCGCTCTTGTCGGTCTCCTCTGCTGCGGCGCCAGCCCTGATGTGGGAGCCGGTGCCACGGGCGCAGTCCTGCGCTGCAGCGACCGGACGGCCGTCGTCGGCCTTCTCTGCCACCTTCGTCGTGTGGACCTCCAGGCATCGCTTAGTAAGGTTTGTGGTGACGAGTTGGTGCACTCGTCTCGAACGTCTTTCACTTGCCTTCATATGGCTGTAGACTCCAAAGCTAGAGACGTACCTACAAATTGAACCGACTAATGAATCACGTGAATTAAAAGCCGGGTCAATCCATGGCTTATCGCAGCACTGTAGACTATGAAAGTATGGTATATTAATAATGAATTTATTTTCTCTTCGGTAACTTATGCTCCTGGGGCCGAATTCCCTATATAACTAATTATTTACGCGCCTGTTTATTACCACTATACGTACACTTGTAATTGCATTGTTTCCGCGAGGCATAGCTATTGACAAAATTGATTGCGTGCGGCGCTCGGGTGCACCAATCTCTGATTTCAAGGCCACTATAAGAAGTCCCTGACCTGCTTTTACCTGAAGAACGCAAGATCCTTTTATTGTTATTCATTTATCGCAAGGTATTGATTCATTGAAATGGTATGAAATCTTGCATTCTTCCATTATTTATAGCCCACTCAATTTTTCCAATAATTTTAACTGACACAAACAAATTTAGAGAGCAATAGAGGAAATTGAGGATAAAATTTTTGCGACATGCTTCCTCGGGTTGAGTTTAAGCCCGCACAGAAATGTAGTAACAAAACATTAAATTACCAAAAAAAACGTTGGATTCCCATCTACTCTGACTCCGACTCCATGCATGTTCAACCTCATCAGGCAAAGCCAATGTTGAAGATTCTGCTGTTATTACCCAGCCGTCGAGTCTGGCATCTGATCGCAGAACAGAGCTCTTACTTCAGCACCGCACAGCAATCGTTACTTTGGCTGCTAGGTGACAGTGCGTTCTACCTCAGAAAACCTGGAAGTTGCTTTTCAGTATGAGAAACTTCCGTATTGTGTACTGAAGTGAATATTTGTACCAGATTGGGGTTAAAACGGTTTTCTTACGGAAACTATCGTTAATATTTTCTCTTATTCACTAAAGGCCAACTGCTAATTGCACCCGATAACATATCTAGACCGCCCAAATTAACTGTGTGAAACATACATCTGCTCACATGTATGGCACAAATCTGCAAATGGGATGAAATGTTTTCTAGGTATAATTAAGCGGAAGGAACTACTTACCGGAGTTTGAAAATATGTGCTGGAATTTTCTAACAAGTGCAACCAACAGAAAATTAAATCGCTTCATCAAGGGTAAAATTAACTATCAAATTTAAATAATTGTTGACAAATTCCAGAATAGTTTTTTAGGACAATATTCGAAGTAGCTCCACTCTGACGAGAAGTCTTTTATTTGGGATAAATTATGTCATGGCTAATTAGCCGTTATTTGTGAGCGTCTGAGATGCCACAGCAGTGGACCAAACAACAGCTCAACCCTGCCAGTGGCAAACTTCAAACTACCCTCCCCCCCCCAAACTTCAAACCCCGTAGCGGGTGAACGAGCGAACATACGAAGCTCATTTTTTCACAGGATGTACTTTACATCTAACACTTCCTATAGCAGCTAAAATCAAAATCTCATAAAATGTCTCATATGGGTGGGGTCTCTTCCCTTGAGGAGCATAATCACCACAGTGATATGCGCAGTCAAGTGGTATGAATGCAGGATTTCATTTTAACTTAGATTTGATAAACTCAAGCGAAGTATTTTAACTGAGTTTGAGAGACATGTTTGCAGAGGAAGAGACATGGACTTATTGAAGAAAAGATATTAGCCTGTGCAAGGATTGAACTTGCGACCCCCAGCTGGTTCGAATGCTGGTGCTCTGCCACTGAGCTAACAGGCACTTGCTAGGTGAGACAATTCTGAGTACTTTATATGGTTGTAGAAAATGGCAAACCATAATAGACTTTCGAAAGCATCGTTTCTTTACAGCCAATATTCACCGAACAGTCAGTATATGTGGTGTATGCCTACATTCAAAACGTTGATTCGAAAATCAATAATTTGGTGCATCAGCTATACCGCGGCGACGTGAATAGACGAGAATTTCAGCGCAGACAATGAGGTGAGAAAGGCAAGCGTGGCACACTTGGGTTACGTAGCAAGGGTTGTTCGATATCAAATAAGTGTGTGGAGTAAAATTGAAAGTTGGAGTTCCGTCCGAGTAATCACGATAAGTTCGATATATTCTCTGGAAAACATCTGTGTATTTACTAACCGTTATCATTATCCATTACCATTTTCTTTCTCCAATGACAAAAGGAAGGCCTACAAAACATTCAGCTCGCGATTTCGCATATTTCCTTGGGAGTGCTAATTCCCATAGATGCAATGGTTGTATCCTTCCGACAATGAGCAAGTTCAGCCCAATGGTCAATGAGACAACGCCATGTAGCTCTCTATTTATCTTAAGCCTCGTCCAGACCTCGCGTTATCATATTGCCTGTGATCGTCGCAGCGGCGTTGCAAAAGAACCGCTCCTGACCAGACTGGCTTGACTGACTGCATTAGATGTCAGTTTTCAGTTATCATCATCAGCAGTCTAAAAAATGATTTAGATCCTTAATTGCTATTCATACATGGTTATAGTAGTACATGAGAGGGGAAGGGTGTTTAATAACGACGATGCGCTGTGCAAAGCCGCAGAGACTATAGCCGCGGAGAGATCGGGAGCGCTACAACCTTCCTCAATGCCCTTCGCTATCACACTGACTGGCCACGCACACGTGACTGACGTGATACGAGCAGGGCTTCCACAAGTGCGAAAGTTCCTACCCTAAAACTTTGTTCAAGATTACCCTAAAAATGCATAAATTACCCTAAAATATCAAATGAGCCCATGCCGATATTACATGAAAATATTCAATCTTTCCACGCTTAGATGTGTAGAAATGACTAAACATCACGGTCATGCAGAAATGAGAAAATGAAATTCTCTGACTTTACGGAGGCATATGTGTCACGATACGTGCTGCATTTTACATTGCTTAACAATAGAATCTAGTTTACTAGTTTATCTTCTTTGTATGGTTACAAGCTCTGTTCAATGAACGTAAAGTATGAGGCCAGGCGATCAATTCCTGACTAGCAAAGAGAAACAAAGACATAGTGAGAGGAAATGAATGGCAATGTAATATTCGAAACATTTATTCATGGAACACAACACAAACACAGTTTCACAATTTTTGCGCAAAAAATTAGAATTAATTAGCGCAAATTATGTGAAATAAGTTCACATAAACCCTAATTCTCGATGCAATTGTAAAGAACGGGGGCAAAGAGTATAATGCACTGGATGAAGAATTAGGCCATTCCCAATATTTTCGCAATCAGTATACTCAATTGGCTCGAATTTAACTGGGTCTAGATATAATTTACGTTGAGTAAGGCGGAACAAATGTTGCTCAAGGCTCAAAGTAAGCCCCATTGAATTACAATAAGAGCCTCGTTACAAAAAAGAATCTCGGCCCATGGCCGGATTATTTTTCGGCAAAAGCCTACATGTCAAAAAACCAAAAGCCTACAGTCGAATTCTTGTAGCTTCTCCAAGAATCAGAGTCCTACGTTAGTAAGCCCTAGTGCCATGAATTATGGAAGAAGAACCTCGATTTCTATCTCAAAAGCTTTTTTTCACTCCCAGTGTGTGTGTTTTCACCAAGCCAACATTTCTTCTATGAAGTCGAAAATTAATTTATTTTCAACAAAGAAGCCACAGAATGTTTGGATCCCATCATAAAGTTAGTCGTGTCAGAACAGAACCCTACAATGTGGCTCAATTTAATATTTTTATCCCTGAAATCTTTTTCATGTGAAGTAAACAATCCTTTTTCAACAAGATCAACACGGGAGCTCTCAATTTTGCGCTCTCACTTCATTATTGGACAAAGACTGTGAGCTGTTTAGCTGTACTGCGATCAGTTGTTTCATCAATTATTACAGCATATAAACTTCATTAAGGACAACGACAAGATCACTTAGTAGATGTTTACCCCAAACATTGTCTAGCAATGTTTGAAGCTCTTTGTTTCCCTCAGCTTACTTTCTTATTAAAGAAATATTTGTTATAGTAGTAACGAAATAGGCAAATCATGTTCAGAAAGATTTGCACATATCGGCAATTCAATTTTGATATCTGACTTGTCGATTGCATCGTGTTATACAATGAACAAAGTTATAGTTTGTGTTTTCCTTCGCTGCACTGAGAGATTTTTATGGCATTGACTGTTAGAATTAAGATTAATCTCAGATTTATCAAATGTAATGGTAATTAAGCATATACTACAGTGTGCCATATCTTTATTTGAGGTAGAAGACAGAGAATTTTCTAACCAGTCTCGAAACAGTTGTTCGCTTCTTTATCCTTCCTTCCCTTTTCGTGAAAAGGGCTTAACAGACAATAAAATTTTGCTTTCCTTCATGGGTGGTGTAACAGCTGCATCGTACACCTAATTTATTTAATAGTAGCAATTTTACCGAGACGCAAGTAACCAAATATTTTGTCACGATGCAATACTGCACGTGACAGCACCTAACACAGTTAACTGCACTCGACTGAAACAACACTACCTGCCCTTGGCTCGGGCAGTGTTGTTCTGTACACGTTATATATGTAGATGTCCAATTCCAGTAAACGGTGTATTGGTATAAATCTTGATACATTTACGAATTAGTTAAGCAAAGCTAGAGAATATAAAATTCAAAACTTTATATCAAGTTGCATATTACTTAATTATTGTCATTACTTTTAATTAACCAAGGTCCTATTTATGCAGCAAATCTGGCAACATAATAATGAAGAGAGATCTCAGTTCTAATAGATCTGCAGCGATGTGCACAACAATTTGACTCTTATTGCAGTGAGCAATAAAGACTAAATTAATTGTGAGTTCGGGCAAGTTTGTTCCAAATATGACTTTTATTGAACATTTTCATAAATGTTTCGTAAGCGTACTTCTGCAATGTACCTTACACATGGTATATTGTAGTACTTGTGAACAAATTTGATATTGGTAATGAAAACAGGAAATTACCCTTCAATTTTGCTCAGTACCCGACAGTAGTCGAATTACCCTAAAAATCATGGAATTTTGCTTTACCTTAAACTCTACCCTAGACAACACCTGATTACCCTAAAATAGGGTATTTTACCCTAAAGTGGAAGCACTGGATACGAGTCCAGGGCTCCCACTCTAAATTTTCCGATAAACCTAGATTGAACATGAAAAAAACCCAGATTCGTTCAAAAAAACCTAGAAGTGTTATTTTAATAGGAAAAGTTAAAAGTTAACATACATGAGGGAAAACAATGATGGTAATGCTGATTTTATTCCTGTTCCTCCTCTTAATTCTCTTCTGCAGCGCAAATATCAGTATTAAGACGACTTTTCTGTAGTGCAAGGCGCTTTTCATTACGCTGGTGACATACTCCGTAGATCTCCAGTTTTTCATGGTATGCAATTCCTTCTCGAATGAGATAAGATGCTTGCATTTCAACCCCTTTAGCAATAGTGCTTGCATGAAAGGATTTCTTACACACTTCTCTCAAATGATCAGTGTGAGCAAATGGCATATGATGCTCGGCAATGAAAGCAGAGATTATCAGTTTCTGCCTTTGCCACCTCCTCGTTTTCTGTGAGCTCCGGTTTCTTGAAAAATACATACAACATCGTCGTTGACTTCGCACATTTCATGTTATTCTCGTGTTTAGCAGTCTTACCATGCGCTAACAACATTGACTTATTTGTGTCTCTTATTTTTGTATCACAGCATACGCAGTAACTACAGCCCTTTTCACTTGGATCTTCTTTAAGCCACTCTTTCAAATTCTCTTCCTTCAACCATTCTTCTTTAAAAGATTGCTTATACCACATTTTAGCCATCTTTTTTGGTGGAGGGCTAGCCATTTTTAACACCACTGCGGCTGATTTATGCAAATTAAATACCTATAATAAATTTCTACATGCACTTTTAAATAATGCAATATCAGTTTTAAGCGGCCCATAGACGATCAATTTGATTGTCAATATCATTGATTCAATATATTGATGAAATTATTTTTGCCCACTAAGTCAATTAATTGACGGTCGTCAATCAAGTCCTCAGACGATCAATTAAATTGTCTATATTCATCATTGTCAACTAAATTGACAATAAAATTGATCGTCTATGGGCCGCTTTAGTTACCATCAGTCACGTCACTGCAACGAGCCAAGCAAATCGAAGCAACACAACTTACTCAAGCTCACCATGAACTGAACTCACTGAAGTGGCGCGCCGGATAATCCCGGCGTGACCGGGCCTGCAAGTTCGTTTGCTACTCGTTCGTTAAGCGTTTTAACGGGCGAAAAACGGATTAAACACGTTCTAACTTATCCGATTGGCATTGTTTTGTATATGATATGCTTTTAAATGCGGTGTAGATTCAGAAATTCTAAACTACATTGTTCAATTTAATCGAGTTGATGATGAATTTACTGTCTGACTTGAAAAAACCCATATGTAGCGAATTTTTCAAAAATTAAACCTAGCAACCCAGGAGGGGTCTAAAAAAACAAGATCTGGGTGGAAAAACCCATGAGTGGGAGCCCTGGATACGACAAGAATCGTGGACGTTCAACTTCGTGGTGAGCTTGAAAAATCTTCTTCCCGAGCGGTCGGAGAGCTATCTGCAGTTTGTCTAAGCGGCATCAAGCAACATTGTAACGCAAGGTCTGGACGGAGCTTCAGTCATTTGCTTCTGAGAGTGTAGCGTAGCCATGATACGCGACCAAAGGCCGCTACTATATAAAGCGCCTTGAAATGCGTGGGTGAAGGAGTAAGGAACTTTTCCGTTTTTTGTTCGCGATTTTGCGCTCCACAGCGGCCGCTCAGAGCCACGTTGTGAATAAAGCTGGCCTCATGATTGCACGTGTGTAAGTTGTCCGTGTGGTGCAAGTGTTGTTTGCAGTAAAAAACAAATTGCTATGTATCTTTCCACATAACTAACGAATTTCAACACCGAGCGAGGTAAAGAATGCCGACGAAAACGAGATGACTAGTCTATCAAATATCAAAGTGAGTAGACTAAACATCGTACCAAGCGTTATCGATGGAGAAACTGGACTGCCAGGCCCTGTTGTTAATATAATAAGCCAACCTCGCCAACTCTGAGGGAAAAGAATATTTTAGCGATAACGATCACGTCATACCAAAAGTGAGGGATAGAACGAGATGTACTTTTCATGAGCTGTTAATAGTGCTGAATTATGCCTAAACAGTACACGAGACTTGGGTGATATCATTCTTCTATAGATATAGAGAAGTTTGCACTGCATTTCGTAGTAAATTACCGCACTTACCGCATAACGCATTATATCGCATATTATATCGTAAATTACCGTATTATATGGCGATCACGATGTGGTATCTTATACCTTGAGTTCTGCGATGGTCAATCTGGTGACGGTGGATTAGTTTGGGGATTTTGTATTCATGATGTGCTGCGTGGCGCGCTTTTCCCAAAGGTTTTGTTTTTCATTACTCACGTGTTTATTTTAAATAATGAAATGATTCAATTTTCGGTCAGTCGATAGTATCTCCATGTTGATCAAGCAAAGGCGGAGTTGGAAGAGCGCTCACTGTTTCTTATTTACCTTTATCTTTTATTTCTATTTTTCTGTTAACCTTTCCTCCTTAATTTTCCCACTTCTTTCTCCTTCACCATCGTTTTACCTCGTTTCACCATCATCAACTCTTTGCTTCCCAACACTCACATTGTTAAGGGAGAAATTGTTAAGGTAATTGCATCCATTACCCTGATATATCAGCAAATGAAAAATTATGCTTTAAAAATGTATGCTTCGACGCTAAAAAAATTGTCGAATAATCTGAGAATAAAATATAAATTTAGTTTTTGCTTAATATTATCTGTAAATACTTGTACGTATGAAAAAATTCTACAAGTTGAATAAAAAAGTATTAAATGTATTGAATAGACCACAAAGCTTACACTGAGTGGATATCAAGAGCAAATTGCACGTGTCAAACTTATGGAATGTCTAAAAACATAGTTGCAGGAATACAATTAATTGCCCTAATTTTGTCATTTACTTCAAATAATTTCCCTACTACTTGAGTTACCATGAAATTTTGTCAATTAACCTAAATTGGAAGCACCAGCCATCAAGGAACTGGAGTTCTCGTCGGGAAGCAAAGGGTTAAGTCCCCTCTTCGTCGCCTGGCGCTCTCTTTACACCAGAGAGGAGGGCGGTTAAAGCGCCGTGAAACATTCCCCTGAATGCCCTAAACACGTATTGATTGACTAAATTAGATTTAGAAGGCATGGGAATTTTTTATCGTAGGTTAATATTTCCCGAGAACTTTTTGGTGACGTAAGATTTATTTTCTATTGCAGGTACTTAGCTTTAAGCAAATATAATTTTAAGGGATTAATTCTTGGCTTTTCACTTCTATTTATTTTGTTCGAGAACGTTTGATTCAGTGTGCCCTTGTGATTAGCAATACCAAGAACCCCGTAATACACAAATGCCTCATTAGGCAAGTTCAGCGTGTTATGGCTGCGATAGGTAAACACATTCCAGCATTCACAGCATGCACAGTGATTGCACACCTTCCTAAATTATTGACCTCAAATAATTATTGTTTGAAGTCTCCGGGCCACCTCGAGAGCTCCTAATAAAAACCCACTTTCATGAATAGCACACAGAATTATCCAACATTCAAACAAGACGTTTACAACGGTTGATACAAGAGGTCATTTGCCTACAAAATTTAGAACCGCCCGTAACTTATGCCCAGACCCCTACTGTCGACGTCGTGGAGCCGCTGGTGGCTGACGAGCAAGAACTCGAGGCGCGCATCACTGTCGTCCCTGTGAGCTCTCCGACCGCCTCGCACCCGCTCTTGTCGGTCTCCTCTGCTGCGGCGCCAGCCCTGATGTGGGAGCCGGTGCCACGGGCGCAGTCCTGCGCAGCAGCGACCGGACGGCCGTCGTCGGCCTTCTCTGCCACCTTCGTCGTGTGGACCTCCAGGCATCCCTTAGTGAGGGTTGTAGTGATGAGTTGGTGCACTCGTCTCGAACGTCTTTCACTTGCCTTCATATGGCTGTAGACTCCATAGCTAGAGACGTACCTACAAATTGAACCGACTAATGAATCACGTGAATTAAAAGCCGGGTCAATCCATGGTTTATCGCAGCTCTGTAGACTGTGAAAGTATGGTATATTAATAGTGAATTTCTTTTCTCTTCGGTAGCTTATGCTCCTGGTGCCGAATTACCTATTTATGCGCCTGTTTATTATCACTATACGTACACTTGTAATTGCATTCTTTCCGCAAGGCATAGCTATTGATAAAATTGATTGCGTGCGGCCCTCGGGTGCACCAATCTCTGATTTCAAGGCCACTACCCAATTGAATTTCTGAGCCTTTTACAGAGCGTTTTCAGGCAGTTATAGGCCAAAAGATAGTCGTTTTCAAGCAGTAAATTAGCCCTTTTCAGTGCAAATGTCGCTTATTTTAAGCCCTGTTAAACGGCTATTTCTGGGCATCGAAACGGCTAAGGCAACGGCCATTATGGGCTTCTCTACTACTTGAACGAGGCTAGAGGTTGTCGAAATAGGCTTGAAAAAGACTTTAAACGACCCGAATGAGCCCGAAAACAGCCACTGACTTGACATATAAAAGGCCATTTGAATGATGGGCCCTTTTCAAGCCCTAATAGGCCAAGTATAGGTAGGAGTCGGTTTGAAGTCGTGATTTTTGGCCCTTTTGTGCCGTTTTTGACCTCTAATGACTAATTTACTACCTGAAAAGGGCGAAAATTTTCAATTCGGTAAGAAGTCCCTGACCTGCTTATATCCGAAGAACGCAAGATCCTTTTATTGTTATTCATTTATCGCAAGGTATTGATTCATTGAAATGGTATGAAATCTTGCATTCTTCCATTATTTATAGCCCACTCAATTTTTCCAATAATTTTAACTGACACAAACAAATTTAGAGAGCAATATAAGGAATTGAGGATAAAATATTTGCGACATGCTTCCTCGGATTGAGTTTAAGCCCGCACAGAAATGTAGTAACTAAACATTCAATTACCAAAAAAAACGTTGGATTCCCATCTACTCTGACTCCGACTCCATGCATGTTCAACCTCATCAGGCAAAACCAATGTTGAAGATTCTGCTGTTATTACCCAGCCGTCGAGTCTGGCATCTGATCGCAGAACAGAGCTCTTACTTCAGCACCGCACAGCAATCGTTACTTTGGCTGCTAGGTGACAGTGCGTTCTACCTCAGAAAACCTGGAAGTTGCTTTTCAGTTGGAGAAACTTCCGTATTGTGTACTGAAGTGAATTTTTGTACTAGATTGGGGTTAAAACGGTTTTCTTACGGGAACTAACGTTAATATTTTCACTTATTGACTAAAGGCCAACTGCTAATTGTACCCAATAACATATCTAGACTACCCAAATTAACTGTGTGAAACAAACATCTGCTCACATGTATGGCGCAAGTCTGCAAATGGGATGAAAGAATGTTTTCTAGGTTTAATTAAGTGGAAGGAACTACTTACCGGGATTTGAAAATGTTTGCTGGAATTTTCTAACAAGTGCAACCAATAAAAAATTAAATCGCTTCATCAAGGGTAAAAATGACAATCAAATCAAAATAAATATTGACAAATTCCAGAATAGTTTCTAGGTCAAAATTCGAATTAGCTCCACTCTGACGAGAAGTATTTTGTTTAGGATAAATTATGTCATGGCTAATTAGCCGTTATTTGTGAGCGGGTGAGATGCCACTATGAGTAAGGTACTATTGTACGTGTCCGAAGATCTGAAAGTTTGATTGCACAGCAGTGGACCAAACCATAGCTCAATCCTGCCAGTGGCAAACTTCAAACTTCCCCCCCACACCCCAAACTTCAAACCCCGTAGCGGGTGAACGGGCGAACATACGAAGCTCATTTTTTCACAGGATGTACTTTACATCTAACACTTCCTATAGCAGCTAAAATCAAAATCTCATAAAATTTCTCATTGGTGTGGGGTATGTTCTTTTTAGGGGCGTAATCACCACAGTGACATGTCACGTGGTAGGAATGCGAGATTTCATTTTAACTTGGATTTGATAAACTCAAGCGAAGTATTTTAACTGGGTTTGATACACATGCTTGCAGAGGAAGAGCCATGGACTTACTGAAGAAAAGATATTAGCCTGTGCAAGGATTGAACTTGCGACCCCCAGCTGGTTCGAATGCTGGTGCTCTGCCACTGAGCTAACAGGCACTTGCTAGGTAAGACAATTTTGAGTATTTTATAAGTTTGTACAAAATGACAAACCGTAATAGACTTTCGAAAGCATCGTTTCTTTACAGCCAATATTCACCAAACAGTCAGTATATGTGGTGTATGCCTACATTCAAAATATGGATTCGAAAATCAATACTTGTTTCTGTTGCATCAGCTATACCGCGGCGACGTGAATAGACGAGAATTTCAGCGCAGACAATGAGGTGAGGAAGGCAAGCGTGGCACATTTGGGTTACGTAGCAAGGGTTGTTCAATATCAAATAAGTATGAGGAGTAAAATTGAAAGTTGGAGTTCCGTCCGAGAAATCACGATAAGTTCGATATATTCTCTGGAAAACATCTTTGTATTTACTAACCGTTATCATTATCCATTACCCTTTTCATTATCCAATGACAAAAGGAAGGCCTACAAAACATTCAACTCGCGACTTCGCATATTTCCGTGGGAGTGCTAATACCCTTAGATGCTATGGTTGTATCCTTCCGACAAGGAGCAAGTTTGGTCCAATGGTCAATAAGACAACGCCATGTCGCTCTCATTTTATCTCAGTCATTTGCTTCTGAGAGTGTAGCGTAGCCATGATACGCGACCTACGGTCGCTCTTATATAAAGCGCCTTGAAATGCGTGGGTGAAGGAGTAAGGAACTTTTCCGTTTTTTGTTCGGGATTTTGCGACTCCACAGCGGCCGCTCAGAGCCACGTAGTGAATAAAGCTGGCCTCATGATTGCACGTGTGTAAGTTGTCCGTGTGGTGCAAGTGTTGTTTGCAGTAAAAAACAAATTGCTATGTATCTTTCCACATAACTAACGAATTTCAACACCGAGCGAGGTAAGGAATGCCGACGAAAACGAGATGACTAGTCTATCAAATATCAAAGTGAGTAGACTTAACATCGTACCAAGCGTTATCGATGGAGAAACTGGACTGCCAGGCCCTGTTGTTAATATAATAAGCCAGCCTCGCCAACTCTGAGGGAAAAGAATATTTTAGCGATAACGATCACGTCATACTAAAAGTGAGGGATAGAATGAGATTTACTTCTGATGAGCTGTTAATAGTGCTGAATTATGCCTAAACAGTACGCGAGACTTGGGTGATATCATTCTTGTATAAATATAAAGAAGTTCGCACTGCATTTCGTAGTAAATTACCGCACTTACCGCATAACGCATTATATCGCATATTATATCGTAAATTACCGCATTATATGGCGATCACGATATGGCAACTTATACCTTGAGTTCTGCGGTGGTCAATCTGGTGACGGTGGGCTAGTTTGGGGATTTTGTATTCATGATGTGCTGCGTGACGCGCTTTTCATAAAGGTTTTGTTTTTCGTTACTCACGTGTTTATTTTAAATAATAAAATGATTCAATTTTCGGTCAGTCGATAGTATCTCCATGTTGATCAAGCAAAGGCAGAGTTGGAAGAGCGCTCACAGTTTCTTATTTACCATTATCTTTTATGTCTATTTTTCTGTGTACCTTTCCTCCTTAATTTTCCCACTTCTTTATCCTTCACCATCGTTTTACCTCGTTTCACCATCATCAACTCTTTGCTTCCCAACACTCACATTGTTAAGTGAGAAATTGTTAAGGTAATTGCATTCATTACCCTGATATATCAGCAAATGAAAAATTATGCTTTAAAAATGCATGCTTCGACGCTAAAAAAATTGTCGAACAATCTGAGAAAAAATATAAATTTAGTTTTTGCTTAATTTTATCTGTAAATACATGTACGTATGAAAAACTTCTTCAACTTGAATAAAAAAGTATTAAATGTAATAGACCACGAAGCTTACACTGAGTGGATATCAAGAGCAAATTGCACGTGTCTAACTTCTGGAATGTCTAAAAACACAGTTGCAGGAATGCAATTAATTACCCTAATTTTGTCATTTACTTCAAATTATTTCCCTACTACTCGAGTTACCTTGAAATTTTGTCAACTAACCTAAATTGGAAGCACCAGCCATCAAGGAACTAGAGTTCCCGTCGGGAAGCAAAGGGTTAAGTCCCCTCTTCGTCGCCTGGCGCTCTCTTTACACCAGAAAGGAGGGCGGTTAACCCTTAACGCCCACATTTTTTACTCATATTACCGTTATCACAACCACTATCACTAAACCGACACTGGCAATAGGTAGTCACTGTTATCAAGATGTGGAAGGAACTGCCACTCGGCAGTGAAGTTCAAAGGACACATTAGTGAACAAATTGAATGAGAAATACAATATATTATTGTTATTTTTGAAAGAGGACCGTCCAGTCCACTTGGGCGTTAAAGGGTTAAAGCGCCATAACACATGTATGCCCTAAACGCCGTATGCCCTAAACACGTATTGATTGACTAAATTAGATTTAGAAACCATGGGAACTTTTTATCGTAGGTTAATATTTCCCGAGAACTTTTTGGCGAAGTACGACTTATTTTCTAAAACAGGTAATTTGGTTTAAGGAAATATAATTTTAAGGGATTAATTTTTGGCTTTTCACTTCTATTTATTTTGTTCGAGAACGTTTGATTCAGTGTGCCCTTGTGATTAGCAATACCAAGAACCCCGTAATACACAAATGCCTCATTAGGCAAGTTCAGCATGTTATGGCTGCGAAAGGTAAACACATTCCAGCATTCACAGTGATTGCACACCTTCCTAATTTATTGACCTCAAATAATTATTGTTTGAAGTCTCCGGGCCACCTCGAGAGCTCCTAATAAAAAGCCACTCCCATGAATAGCACACAGAATTATCCAACATACAAACAAGACGTTTACAACGGTTGATACAAGAGGTCATTTGCCTACAAAATTCAGAACCGCCCGTAACTTATGCCCAGACCCCTACTGTTGACGTCGTGGAGCCGCTGGTGGCTGACGAGCAAGAACTCGAGGCGCGCATCACTGTCGTCCATGTGAGCTCTCCGACCGCCTCGCACCCGCTCTTGTCAGTCTCCTCTGCTTCGGCGCCAGCCCTGATGTGGGAGCCGGTGCCACGGGCGCAGTCCTGCACAGCAGCGACCGGACGGCCTGTCGTCGGCCTGCTCTGCCACCTTCGTCGTGTGGACCTCCAGGCATCGCTTAGTAAGGGTTGTGGGGAGGAATTGGTGCACTCATCTCGAACATCCCTCACTAGCATTCATATTGCAGTAGACTCAACAATTAGAGACGTACCTACAAATTGAACTATGACCTAATCACGTGGATTAAAAATTGCACTCACTCCATGCGCACATAGGGTGTATCGTAGCTGTGCTGACTCTGATTGTGTGTAATATGAATATTGAAATCATTTTCTCTTTAGTAGCTTAGACTTTTAGGGCCGAATTCCCTATCTGAATCGTTATTTGTGTCTGTTCATCATTCCTCAACACTACTTATCTTGCATACTTCCTCAGGTCCTGGCTATCGATGAAATTGATCGTCGGTAGCTGTCTGGGGCCCCAATTTCCAACTTTATCAACGTCATACCTACTAAGAAGCCCCTGACGTGCTAATGTCCGAAGAGCATAAGATCCTTTGCTATTTACGTCACCCTAAGGATTGACAAACTGAAATAAATTAAATTCTTACGTTCGTGTGCTGTCAGTATCTTCCACTCGATTTTTTTCAAAAATTTTAATCGCACGGATAAGTATAGGGCGCAATCAAAGGATGTAAAAAGAACAATTTTACAACATACTACAATTAATTGCTGTGACTCTAACTTGCACAAAGTATAATAATTAAAATATCAAATCAACAGAATAGAGTTCGCTTCCCAGTTATTCTGTCTCAGGCACCGCGCATGTTCCTCTTCATGTGGGCGAGAGCCAATATTAACGACTCTCCTTTGCTTGCCTCGGGCCGCACTGGGTCCAGTCTCGCGAATTTCTACACCGCCCAACCCTCTTCCTCCACCTACAAGCAGCTACATAAAGTTGCCATTCGTGCCAATTATTGAACTATGTAGTACTAGTGAGGTTTATTAACCTATCTGTTCGTTATACATTTATTTTTAATCACTGCATTATAACCACAACAAGTACTTAGTAAGTAGATACTTGAGCGGAATGCCAAAGTTAACCTATATTAAATCATTATAATAAGTCTTGACAACGACCGCTGGTGTTTGGCTATTCGACCCTCCATCTCGGCACGCAAAAACATGCGTTTTTAAACTTTTTTAAGTTCACCTTAAACTAACTGAACTTGGCCTAACCTGGCCTAACCTAACCCAACCTAACCTAACTTAACCTAACCTCTTAACCTAACTTAACTTAACTTAACCTAACCTAAATTAATTTAACCTGACATTTCTGTAGCTGTTTGGAGGTGGTGCTGTAGCTGCTTGGAGGCGGAGGGAGAGGGTTGGGCGGTGCAGAAATTCGCGAGATTGGACCCTGTGCCCTCGGGCCGTCGAGTTGGGCATCCGACTTCAGAACAGAGCTCACACTGCAGCACCGCGCAGCACTCGTTACATTGGTTGCTAGGTGACAGGGCGATTTACCTCAGAAAACCTGGAAGTTGCCTTTCAGTAGGAGAAACTTCAGCATTGGAATAAAAGTGAATTTTTAGGCTAGATTGTGCATAAAACGGATTTCCAGTTCTTACGGGAATTATCGTTTATATTTCCATTTATTGACTGCTCATTGCACACAATAATATATCTAGAGCGCCTAAATTGACGCGTGAGACGAACATTTGTTCATGTTTATCGCACAAGTCTGTAACTGAAATGAAATAGATCTATCTAGATTTAAATAAGAATTATCAAATCGTAGTTTGAAATGAGTGCTGGAATTTTCTCTCATGTACAATCAGTAAAGAATGAAATAGCTTCATTAGTGATAAAGGTAGCTAACAAATAAAAATAAGGATTGTCAAATAACAGTGTAGTTTTACGACAATGTCCAAATTGATTGTACTCTAGCAAGAAGTGTTCTGTTTAAGATAAATTATGTCAGAGCTTGACCATTCTGTAGGACACTGAGCAAGAAAGGTCACGTAGGTGAAGATAAGTTAATGATTTACACAACATGAATACAAAAATAAGGCTTCTATAAGCAAGGATAATTAAACTATAACCTACCTAAACGTTCAATTTCCTCTATTGGCGTTCAAGAGGAAAAATATTAGTGAAGTCACCAAGAGGGCTGAGACTTAGCTTTATTGCGAGCTCAAAGTGCAGGATAAGCTAACGTCAATACTTTCCAATGAAATGCTATTCAATGAGACGTCAGTAATAGCAAGGTGCTATTGTGTCAAGAGATCTCCTGAGGATTTGCAGGCACATCAGCGGCCCAGATCACAACTCAAGCTTGCCAGTCGGTAAGATAAATGATCGCATTCATTATTGAATGATGGTGACACAGCGCTTCGTGAGACATGTATGTCATGTTCGGGCTAACACGGTAGAGGATTCATGAATTGGAGGCGGTTCCGACATGCATCCAAGCAAGGATTGACTCCCCAATTTTTCCTCGAGTAGTTTGCAGGTTGCTGTTGGGTTTTATAATGTAATACATGCATTGGAACTGAACTTTCAAAATTACGCGATTTACCTAATTTTAAAAACATAATTTGTCTTTGCGGAACTCGTTTCTTGACCGCGAATGTCGAATTAAATGCTTACTGGAAGGAAAAGTTCAGAGCATTCGTGTATTTTTCGATAAGAATGAACAATTCGGAGAACACAGTACAATCCCAAGACACACGGAGCTCGCGAAAATTCCCACAGTTTTGCGGTGGACACAATGTTCTCCGAGAAAAATGCTCGTATCACCTTAGATGACACTCTAAAAATAAATCTGTTGCTCAACGCTTGTACAATTCGAGGGATGACGTTCACTTTAGGTAATTAATTTCACCTGCATGTGCTATTCCCATTTTTAAATTTCACTAGAACAAAACAAACCACCGGATGAAAGAGTGAAAATGCCTCCTCCGCACGTCAAAACGTCTTGCTGATGAAAATTCTAAAAAAAAAATTGCGAATGATACAAATTTCCAGTCGTCTTGTGAAACCTATCAAAATTTTGATTATAAAATAGTTCAGTCTTTGGTAGAAAAATACAAACACTATAAAAATGAACAAAATTAAAAGCGACTTAATTTTGAACGCCAAGTAGTGAAGCAGCTACATCTCATTTTGAAGGAGGCTGAAAGGCGCTAAAAAAAATAACTGAATGATCCCATGAAAAAGATTTCCAGCTCGTTGATGCCCCACTATATATGTAAGCACAGCCTCGAAGAACCGTGTTTGTACAATAAAAATCGTACTCGTGGGTAGCAAACTCATTTCTGGTTAAAAATCGGCGTAGTGTCTTCAGTGGTTTTCTGCAGGCAGTCTCAGCACTGTCCTATGAGACCGAGTTGGAGCAATGCAATACGCCAATAGCTCTGGCTGTTGTAAAGATCGATTTCTGCCCCTAGATATTTAGTGCTGTGAAAGCTATGGGCGCGCTACGACATTACACATAGGTTGAAGATGAAATACGTTGATTGTGAGCATTAATGTATAACCGTCCGCTGAGGTTCGTTTCACCTCAGGAAAGTTAATAGGGACGGAATTACTGCCGTGGCATGCGCAGCTGCGGGGTATGAATGCTAAGCAAATTTTTAACTTGGTGTGATGGACTTGTTTTCAAAGGTGGGACACGGGCTTACTGAAGGAAAGTAATTAGCCTGTGCAAGGATTGAACTTGCGACCCCCAGCTGGTACGACTGCTGGTGCTCTGCCACTGAGCTAACAGGTAGATGCAGGGAAATGAAATTTTGAGTGTTTAATAACATTTTGTCCGAAATGAAAAATAATACTAAACTTCCGAAAGCATTATTTCTTTACTGTCGATACTCTATCAGAGTGTCAAAACTGTGATGTAAGCGTGCGTGCAATCACATCTATTTATGCGATGGTGATCGTTCGAAAAAACTGAATCGCTTAGCAGGCTCGTCTGCACACCAAAGCAGGATCCGTAATTTCGAGGTGCACATTGCTGGCGCTGAAGGGACTTGGGAGCTTAGAGGTTCATGTAGATCAAACTAACGAGTGATAAGTCAACTTCTTTTAATGCTGTGCGCCTCGCCATCTGGTTTCTTGCTTCTGGCGGTCAGTGGTGCGTTGCAGGTAGGTTTGGTGCGTAGGTTCTGGTGTCGTGACGAATAGAATGCTGGTGACACATTTCTCTTGGTGTATTAGATTCTTCGTTCTAACCAAGGAAGTTGGATACATGGAACCGGCATCGCTATCTTTTGCCAGTCAAGCGAGTGAAGCCACTTCTGCCGTCCCAAGCCCCGCCCACCCGGCATTAGGTCCCTGTGTGGAGGTGGTGTTGCAGTTGAGGGGTAGCACCGCCTCCGTCATCAGCGACTGAAGACCGCGCTGTTAAATAGCAGACTTGCGCTACTCTGTGCTATACGTTTTTTTCTTAGGCATATATTTCAATTACATCCTCGCTGAATGATAAAGAAACTCATATTGAGGAAACTCGTCCTTGACCGCAACGTGGATAGCGGCGCCCTGTCACGCTGAGTGTCTGACACGCACTGAGCCCATGGAGCTAGGATATACTGGAGGGAGCATAGCCGATTCCAATCGGGTTCAAATTAGCTGCAAAAGTTGGGAGACTGGGGCATTGGCAAGGCCCCACACGTGAGCCAACCACAGACGCTCTTCTGAAGTTGGCTCCTCCTCGCCTCCTCACCTCCTCTACGATTCGCCCTCCCATTTTCCAAAGCAAGATTAGTACCGCTCCACAAATCGAAGGATGAGGTGCGCGTGCAAGTCGCTTTCTAATTTGTTATATTCAAGGGCCTGTAATCTTTATAGTTTTCAACTCTAAATGTATCTTTGCTAGTAATTTTGATATTATTAAGTGTCCTCAAGTGAGGAAACACAATTTATTATCTTTCGGAGTCTTAGAATCCCAAATTAATGATTGACGATTAACTCAACAGCTGGAAGAGCATTCAGCGAGCGTGTGCGCATCCCAGCGTAGTCAGGAGGTAACTGGCTTCCGTGCTGACGTCACACTTGCGAGACGGCTATTGGTTACCACAGGCATAGGAGAAATCTCAAAAACTGGTTCTCTTCACAGAACGGCTATGCTCCCTCCATATATCCTAGCTCCATGACTGAGCCCCATCTCCGTGTGTGTGCCCGTATACCCTACAGCTACCGAAAATTGGCTTCACTTTAGAGCGCTGATGCCGCCTCCATTCTTAAACCTCCTTGGTTCTAACCCACTCTCGCTCTGGTGCTGTTGAAGGCTATGTTCTATTACGCTGATTTCGCAGTACATCACGACGCTGAAGCCTATCGTGTAGGAGACTAGTTTAAGATATGCACGGTGTCCGGCACTCTGGCGAGCCGTGCCGGCCTCACCTACGCAACGACGTCATGTATCACCTTTCATTTGAACGTACCAGCCCAAAAGACCCGGTTCTGTCGCTGAACTGAGCTCTGTTCTAGAGCCTTCGAGAAACTTCTCGGTTTGGCTGGCGCGTCGTTCTTTGATTAGTCTGACCCTGGCTCGCAGTTGCCTCTCGCTCTTCGAGGCAAAGTTCCGGGTGATTTTTGGTTGTCATCTGGCGGGCCTTTACCCTTGTTCACGTCGACGCCGTTTTTCCGCGTAGAATATCCAGATGCTTTAAGCACATTGATTCCCCATGTTTCTTAGTTTCTTAACATATTGTTCGTTTCACATTACTTAATATACCCCTCCATTCCATTCTGACCTTCCATTAACGCTTCAAAGCATGTGCAAAATTCGTACTGTGAAAAATCCCCCACTTCACCCAAACACTTGAGGAAACGTTCCCCACAATTCACCCTCACTGACACCCTAATGCCGGGGCCACACTAGGCTAACGTTCGTTCGTCAAATGAACTCCGTATGTCAAATGAACTCTGGAAGGCCCGTTCGCTCATCATTTGATGAATGGATGCTCGTCATTTCGTGAAAGGTCGTCAGAGGTTTTCAGTCACAAAGTGAACCACGAAGAACAAAGATGGCGGACAGTGTTGACAAGTTTCGCAGCTGTTATGTTAACTTTAAATGATGATTGTGGCCATTTTGAGCTTAAGATATAGATAAGATAGGGTTCTCAGCTGTTTTCGTAGTGGTATCAAAATGTAAAGCAACGAAATTAAGTGTTAGGTCTTGCAGTTTAGTGAAGAATCAAGTGGTCTGACTTTCTCAACGGCCGTTCGACATGACGAGTGTCCGTGATTCATTTGACGACCGAAAAATCGTAGTGTGGCCCTGGCATAAAGCATACCCCATTCTGTCAACCCCAAGAAGCTGTCGTTATTTGCAACCGAAGCTGTTGCTTCCTGCGCTTCATGTTTCAATGTTACCTCGTACCATCTTTTTCTTTACAATTCTGTGCATAAGGTGTGTCCTTACACAAGATTCCAGCGTGTAGAAAAAGTAACTTAGGAAACAAGTTTGTGGAACGAGACAAAAGTGTAAGAAGTATGTAGATGCTAAAAAAACAGAAAAGTAATGAACCGAATAAAGATGATTGGTAACAGAACACGAACCTATTCTATTTCAACCAAATGAATGCCTAAATAACATTCAGCCCGGGACCTCGCATATTTCCCTGGGAGCACCAATTCCAATAGATACAATGAATGTATACCTCTGAAAATGAGAAATTTTTGTACAATTGTCAACAAGGAAACGCCATTTAGGTCTCAATTCATCTTATATTCATTTACTGCTGGGAGTCTAGCGTAGCTATGATACACAACCTACGGGCGTACCTATATAACGCGCCCTGAGATGCGTCAGGGCGCAGGAGTTAGGAATTTCTCCAATTTTGTTGGGGATTTTGCACTACAGCGTGGCCGCTCAGAGTCGCGTAGTGAATAAAGCTGGCCTCATGATTGAGCGTGTGCTGGCGTGTGCTGTTCGTGTGGTGCAAGTGGTATTCGAAGTAACAGAGCCAACATGGTTTCATTGATTAATGTTTAATTCCGTGTATTTTTATATTACGCGTGTATTGCCGTTGCTTCAATGATCGCTCTGAGCCGCGTAAAACTTGGGAGTTTAAGTCAGAGATGAGTTCAGAAATTCAACGTATTCATCGGGAAATGAAAATTCGTAAGCTGAATTAAAACAAAACAATTGTCATCAGCTCAAAATTACGAAAGATTTCGCTTTCCGAATCAAGAATACAACTGCACAAAAACCGTCATTTTTCCTATTTAAACGAAGCCCACGTAAGACACTACTTCTATGTCGTAGTGAAACTGAACAGCCTTAAAAATTAATGAGTAAAGACTTTCTGAAAGGTAAAGGTTTCTCTCTCCCACACTAACGTTCGATATGAAGTCGCCTGACAACTCAAAATAAATGCGAACACTTGGCTGGGGCTTCACGCGCGATCTGATATTTGGAAAAAGAGGTTCCATAATTTTCAAATGTTACAAATTGAAATAATGATTTTGCAGGCGGCCTTCATCGCTGCTGGAAATAATTGGCCATTAAATCTAATTATTTTTTCTAACCCTTTGATCCGAAAACGGCCATTATTTTTAACCCTCTGGTTATTATTTCTGAACCTCTGGTTATTACCATTGACCCTCTGACTCGTTATTGACCCTCTTAATATTATTTATGATTATTTGACCATTCTGTTTGACCCTCAGATCTGAATTTCTCAATGAAACTTGATGACCGCACAGAAGGAGTCAGCAAGGGAATTATTCTAATAATTTACCCTTATGCATTCTACCAATGTACAAGCAAAGGTTACCTAATGGAAACTCAATACGAACGGAACACAAAAAGACCTTTTTAATACACCTGAAATCCATGAACGTTGTAATATAAGGCGCACTAACTCCGCGGGACACTCGAGTTTGCCATATTAATGAACACCGAATTACAAATGTAAGTCTTTTAAGCTATTTTTTTAAGAAAGCACTTGCTTCAGTATCTGCTTATGAAATATCAATGTAAAATTTACACAATACAGATTTTATTCAATTTTATTTTGAAAGTTATATCAAAGAATTTTATCGCTACTGTTCAGTAAGCGCCTGTTAGCTCAGTGGCAGAGCACCAGCACCGAACCAGCTGGGGGTCGCAAGTTCAATCCTTGCACAGGCTAAACTTTTCTTTCGAAAGCCATTGCTTCAGTTTTCACTAGTGTGAATCTCAACAAGGATGCGATACTTAGGTACATTTCTACTCGGTGTCTCAAAAACTCTTCTTATATGACTGATGATTACTGTTGTTTTTGTTGTCTTTGTTTCAGGGGCAACTGAGCTTTCTTGCATGACGTTTCGTTTTCTTAAATTGATTGTTCTGTTCTTTGAATTAGCGCGTTAAACTTGTATTTACGTCAGTGAACACCTACTTTCATCAAAACAAAATACTCGAGTACTGGACAGTCAATGTTGCTGTATTTTTCATCTTTACCGACCAATTATTGATTAGGCAGGCAAAGACTGAGTACATTTTTTCCGAGGGCGGGCAAGTAGTGAGTACATTTTTTCGAGGGCAGGCAAAGAGAGATTACACCTTATCTTATTGCTCTCACAGCTCTTTCGCTGCCATTATCTTTATTTCATTTTTCACGGACATGAAAGTCAAGTGACGTGTTAACCCAGTTCCACGTCTATTTTCGGTCTTGAGCACGAGACTCATACGTCAATCTCTTGTATTCTTCTCCTGTTGCTAATTGCTCCAAAGAATTGAACGCTAGGGGTTCTTGTGGCGGTATTGGGGCTGCTGGGTGGCAATTTCAACGCATCACCGACACATCAATAGTTGCGACGGTAAGCAGGAAAGGGTACTTGTTGTGGGCCTTTTCAATACATTAGACCAATATTGATGTCTGTTCATGTCTTAAAACTTGAGCAGTAAATATTTTGTACACTTACTTAGCGTTTACTAACATTTATTATTCCTATTTTATTGAAATTGAGAGAAAATATCAGTGCATATATTTTCGCAAGTTTTCGATCGTCCGAATTTATTATTAGCAAGTAAAACATTTTACCGTAACCGATAACAAATCCATATAAATAAATCAAGTTTAATCATTTTTTGACTCTCCACAGCGTTTATTTTACTGTGCACGTAGTCACTTTAAATAAAATAATTAGATCTTTCAGTCAGTCGTTATTAACCTTTTGTTGATCGCGCCTATGCAGTACATAAAAAATGATCTATTTCATATATCTTTATCTTTTATTTTTGTCTCTTTGTTAAACCCTCTTTCTTCTCTAATTTTATGCATTCTTTCGCTTTCACTACCGAGGGTTTAAATCCCCTCTTCGTCGCCTAACGCTGATTGATGATGAATTAGTTTTAGCCTCCCTTTACCACAACAATGATGGTCAATGAGAGGAAGGATGAAGGCCCCATTTAGTATGCAGTTAAGGAAAAAGGGAGTCTATGCCCAAAAGGTGTTCCGCAAGGTATCCTTTGCGCACAGGCACAGACACAGTAAGATAAGAAGGAGGGTTATGAAACAAGATAAAAGTGGATGAAGAAAGGCAGAGGTGCTGAAAAACAGGACAGCCGTGAACCGAAAATAGATGGTTCTTAACCAAACAAAATCATTTTTTCGACAAAAAGGTCTACCTAACTCTCAGCTCTAGCCCTCACACATTTTCCCCATGGAGTGTTTAATTCCCATAGATACAGTAGTTGTATCCCCCTGAGGGGCGTGGCCTGATGCTCTCTTTACACCATTGGGGAGAGCAGATAAGGTGTTCTGACAAGTGAGTTAAGAGGCGCGGCGGAAAAAGACAATCCAGAGATTGTCTCGTTTGTTACGAGCACTATAAACTGTATCAAGAACACGATCCGCTGGTCTTCACCCACTTCAACACTTTCATGCATTTTTCCAAATAAATTCTTTCATCTCATTAATTGGAATAGAATGAGGATCCCGACCTTGTGCATAAAGGATAGGCCAAAGTCGTCAATCACTTAATGAATTTTCGTGAATCTGACGAGCCTTTTCTTAGCCAATATCGAAAACGACATAGTTGGATTAAACTTGACACTTCTTTTGAGGCCGACTCTAAGTAGCGAGGTTTGCAAATTTTATCTTTCCTTGGCGTGTAAAGAGCTCTACAATTTAGGCCAGATTCATCAAAACACAATTGCCATTTTCCAAAATAATTAAACATAATTGATACACTTCTATGTTGGCAACTTTTAGAAGAATCAGAAATACCAGCATTTTCAAATTTGAAAAGATTTACACGAACGACTCTCTGAAATGAGGGAACACTTCATGGTTTGTAAACATATAAAAACACTTCAACATAAAGCAAAACGTTACAATGCGAGCTAGAGGCAAAAGTTCCATTCCCCACATTTTCTCAGTCCATTTGATGAGGAAAGCGGCTCATCTGCAGCAGGTGACAATCAAGAAAGCGTATGAAAGAGCACAGTAAAAATCTTCTACTCAGTAGCCTTAGATTTACCCCCTCATCCAGTTGAGAAAAAATGATACAATTCTAGGCAAATGCAATTGTAAACAGGAGCGATCAATTAAACGCAGATAATCAAGGGTGTTTACTGCTTAAATAATATTACTGTTATAACGCAAACCAAACCTGCACAAAAACGTATTTTTTAGTAAATGCATTATACAAGGAAAACTTCAAAACTCTTCAGAACTATCTGAAATAGTTATTGAATATTTTGACCAATAAACAAAACGACGTCAACAATATTTTAGCAATTTGTTGTTACATTGTATTCAGTAAAAGTGTACTCAGCACTTTGTACTACCATGGCTGGCAGTAGGATTGAAAGATTTTTCGCTACAGGAAGATAGTTTTACCTTTCCATTTTTTACTGGAGTCTTATTCCTCTTTTTTTCAAAATTTTTAGAGGATTTCACCATATCCTGGACTTCCGCTTACAATCTCTCATTTTACATTTTTCAGATATGTTCTATAATGTTCTGGGCTTCAGCATCCTGTTAAATTATTTTGGTTTAGAGTGGAAAGAAAAGATGATTTATTAATTTCAACCCGTAAACCAATTAAAAAGCGCTCTAAGAGAAGAAGGAAAAAGGCATCATTTAATATGGTATGAAGCGAACTGGAAATTTATGCTTAGGGTGTGTCCTCGCACCTTGCTCATAGGAAGAAACAGATTGCAAGAAATTGGTGAACGAGATAAGTTCAACAGCAAAGTAAAGGTTGCTGGAAGAACAGACAAAACGAAGGCCTACTTAACTTTCTGTTCGAGACCTCACTTCTTTCCTTAATAATCAATATAGATACAGTATTTGTATTCTCCTGAAGGAGTTTCAACTTCTTGTAATACAAATAATGACAGAAATATCTTTTTCATCCCTAGCAATTTGTTTAGCTTTGACGTATAGAAAGAAACGTTATTTTCTTATTTTCCCTTAGATCACAGGTAAGCCACTAGATTTTGAATGAGCAGAACTAGATCCTGCAAATGCTACTCAAGAGAATATTTATCAACACACAGCCTCACATAATGTCTTGCGTATTCAGTAGAAATGGTCCCTCAACCTAAACGTCCCCACCTCTGAAATTATCATTTTTTTATGCTACGAATGTTTCTCTACAACAAAGCAATATTTTCGGATAGGAAAAATAAGATTAATGGCTGCATGCGGTTTTTATAGCGGTACTTCCCCTAAATGTAGTGAACACGTATAAATTGACTAAACTAGACTCAGAATATCATAGAAACTTTTGACCATAAGTAGATATTTGCAGGGAAACTTTTGATGAAAAACTCATTTTCTAATGCAGGGGATTAGCATCAAGCAAATTTAATTTTAGGCTATTAACTTTTGGCCTTTCTTTGTATTTATTTCGTTAAAGGCTGTTCTATCAAGTGTTCCCTTGTCACCAACAATACCAAAGAACCCTGTTGTGGCTGCGAAAGAACAGACACGGTCCAGCCTTCACAGCGCGCGCACCTTCCTACCCACCCCTTCCAACGTACATCTTCCGAATTTGTTCATCTCAAATAGTCGTTAAAGTCTCCGAGCCGCCTCAGGATGTGCGCCTCTATACAACCCTCCCGTAACCTGTGCTTTAGACCCCTATTGTCGACGTCGTGGAGCCGCTGGTGGCTGACGAGCAAGAACTCGAGGCGCGCATCACTGTCGTCCCTGTGAGCTCTCCGACCGCCTCGCACCCGCTCTTGTCAGTCTCCTCTGCTGCGGCGCCAGCCCTGATGTGGGAGCCGGTGCCACGGGCGCAGGCCTGCGCTGCAGCGACCGGACGGCCTGTACTCGGCCTTCTCTGCCACCTTCGTCGTGTGGACCTCCAGGCATCGCTTAGTAAGGGTTGTGGTGATGAGTTGGTGCACTCGTCTCGAACGTCTTTCACTTGCCTTCATATGGCTGTAGACTCCATAGCTAGAGACGTACCTACAAATTGAACCGACTAATGAATCACGTAAATTAAAAGCCGGGTCAATCCATGGCTTATCGCAGCACTGTAGGCTGTGAAAGTATGGTATATTAATAGTGAATTTATTTTCTCTTCGGTAGCTTATGCTCCTGGTGCCGAATTCCCTACATAACTAGTTATTTACGCGCCTGTTTATTATCACTATACGTACACTTGTGATTGCATTCTTTCCGCAAGGCATAGCTATTGATAAAATTGATTGCGTGCGGCCCTCGGGTGCACCAATCTCTGATTTCAAGGCGACTAGAAGTCCCTGACCTGCTTATATCCGAAGAACGCAAGATCCTTTTATTGTTATTCATTTATCGCAAGGTATTGATTCATTGAAATGGTATGAAATCTTGCATTCTTCCATTATTCATAGCCCGCTCAATTTTTCCAATAATTTTAACTGACACAAACAAATTTAGAGAGCAATAGAGGGAATTGAGGATAAAATTTTTGCGACATGCCTCCTCGGCTCGAGTTTAAGCCCGCACAGAAATGTAGTAACTAAACATTAAATAACCAAAAAAACGTTGGATTCCCATCTACTCTAACTCCGACTCCGTGCATGTTCTACCTCAACAGGCAAAGCTAATGTTGAAGAATCTGCTGTTATAACCCAGCCGTCGAGTCTGGCATCTGATCTCAGAACAGAGCTCTTACTTCAGCACCGCACAGCAATCGTTACTTTGGCTGCTAGGTGACAGTGCGTTCTACCTAAGAAAACCTGGAAGTTGCTTTTCAGTTGGAGAAACTTCCGTATTGTGTACTGAAGTGAATTTTTGTACCAGATTGGGGGCGAAAACGGATTTCTTACGGAAACTATCGTTAATATTTTCACTTATTGACTAAAGGCCAACTGCTAATTGCACCCAATAACATATCTAGACTACCCAAATTAACTGTGTGAAACATACATCTGCTCACATGTATGGCGCAAGTCTACAAATGGGATGAAATGTTTTCTAGGTATAATTAAGCGGAAGGAACTACTTACCGGAGTTTGAAAATATGTGCTGGAATTTTCTCACAAGTGCAACCAACAAAAAATTAAATCGCTTCATCAAGGGTAAAATTAACTATCAAATTTGAACAATTGTTGACAAATTCCAGAATAGTTTTTTAGGACAATATTCGAATTAGCTCCACTCTGACGAGAAGTTTTTTATTTGGGATAAATTATGTCATGGCTAATTAGCCGTTATTTGTGAGCGTGTGAGATGCCACAGCAGTGGACCAGACCACAGCTCAATCCTGCCAGTGGCAAACTTCAAACTACCCCCCCCCCCCCCCCCCCAAACTTCAAACCCCGTAGCGGGTGAACGAGCGAACATACGAAGCTCATTTTTTCACAGGATGTACTTGACATCAAACACTTCCTATAGCAGCTAAAATCAAAATCTCATAAAATGTCTCATATGTGTGGGGTATCTTTCCTTGAGGAGCATAATCACCACAGTGATATGCGCAGTCAAGTGGTAGGAATGCAGGATTTCATTTTAACTTAGATTTGATAAACTCAAGCGAAGTATTTTAACTGGGTTTGATAGACACGCTTGCAGAGGAAGAGACATGGACTTACTGAAGAAAAGATATTAGCCTGTGCAAGGATTGAACTTGCGACCCCCAGCTGGTTCGAATGCTGGTGCTCTGCCACTGAGCTAACAGGCACTTGCTAGGTAAGCCAATCTGAGTACTTTATATGGTTGTAGAAACTGACAAACCATAATAGACTTTCGAAAGCATCGTTTCTTTACAGCCAATATTCACCGAACAGTCAGTATATGTTGTGTATGCCTACATTCAAAACATTGATTCGAAAATCAATAATTGTTTCTGGTGCATCAGCTATACCGCGGCGACGTGAATAGACGAGAATTTCAGCGCAGACAATGAGGTGAGGAAGGCAAGCGTGGCACACTTGGGTTACGTAGCAAGGGTTGTTCAATATCAAATAAGTGTGTGGAGTAAAATTGAAAGTTGGAGTTCCGTCCGAGTAATCACGATAAGTTCGATATATTCTCTGGAAAACATCTGTGTATTTACTAACCGTTATCATTATCCATTACCATTTTCATTCTCCAATGACAAAAGGAAGGCCTACAAAACATTCAGCTCGCGACTTCGCATATTTCCTTGGGAGTGCTAATTCCCATAGATGCAATGGTTGTATCCTTCCGACAACGAGCAAATTCGGTCCAATGGTCAATGAGACAACGCCATGTAGCTCTCTATTTATCTTAAGCCTCGACCAGACCTTGCGTTATCATATTGCCTGTGATCGTCGCAGTGGCGTTGCAAAAGAACCGCTCCTGACCAGACTGGCTTGACTGACTGCATTAGCTGTCAGTTTTCAGTTATCATCATCAGCAGTCTAAAAAATGATTTAGATTCTTATTTGATATTCATACATGGTTATTGTAGTACATGAGAGGGGAAGGGTGTTTAATAACGACGATGCGCTGTGCGAAGCCGCAGACTATAGCCGCGGAGAGATCGGGAGCTCTACAACCTTCCTCAATACCCTTCGCTATCACACTGACTGGCCACGCATACGTGATACGACAAGAATCGTGGACGTTCAACTTCGTGGTGAGCTTGAAAAATCTTCTTCCCGAGCGGTCGGAGTGCTATCTGCAGTTTGTCTAAGCGGCATCAAGCAACATTGTAACGCAAGGTCTGAACGGGGCTTCAGTCATTTGCTTCTGAGAGTGTAGCGTAGCCATGATACGCGACCGAAGGCCGCTACTATATAAAGCGCCTTGAAATGCGTGGGTGAAGGAGTAAGGAACTTTTCCGTTTTTTGGTTCGCGATTTTGCGCTCCACAGCGGCCGCTCAGAGCCACGTTGTGAATAAAGCTGGCCTCATGATTGCACGTGTGTAAGTTGTCCGTGTGGTGCAAGTGTTGTTTGCAGTAAAAAACAAATTGCTATGTATCTTTCCACATAACTAACGAATTTCAACACCGAGCGAGGTAAAGAATGCCGACGAAAACGAGATGACTAGTCTATCAAATATCAAAGTGAGTAGACTAAACATCGTACCAAGCGCTATCGATGGAGAAACTGGACTGCCAGGCCCTGTTGTTAATATAATAAGCCAACCTCGCCAACTCTGAGGGAAAAGAATATTTTAGCGATAACGATCACGTCATACCAAAAGTGAGGGATAGAACGAGATGTACTTTTCATGAGCTGTTAATAGTGCTGAATTATGCCTAAACAGTACACGAGACTTGGGTGATATCATTCTTCTATAAATATAGAGAAGTTTGCACTGCATTTCGTAGTAAATTAACGCACTTGCCGCATAACGCATTATATCGTATATTATATCGTAAATTACCGCATTATATGCCGATCACGATATGGCATCTTAAACCATGTGTTCTGCGGTGGTCAATCTGGTGACGGTGGATTAGTTTGGGGATTTTGTATTCATGATGTGCTGCGTGGCGCGCTTTTCCCAAAGGTTTTGTTTTTCATTACTCACGTGTTTATTTTAAATAATGAAATGATTCAATTTTCGGTCAGTCGATTGTATCTCCATGTTGATCAAGCAAAGGCGGAGTTGGAAGAGCGCTCACTGTTTCTTATTTACCTTCATCTTTTATTTCTATTTTTCTGTGTACCTTTCCTCCTTAATTTTCCCACTTCTTTCTCCTTCACCATCGTTTTACCTCGTTTCACCATCATTAACTTGTTGCTTCCCAACACTCACATTGTTAAGGGAGAAATTGTTAAGGTAATTGCATTCATTACCCTGATATATCAGCAAATGAAAAATTATGCTTTAAAAATGTATGCTTCGACGCTAAAAAAATTGTCGAATAATCTGAGAATAAAATATAAATTTAGCTTTTGCTTAATTTTATCTGTAAATACTTGTACGTATGAAAAAATTCTTCAAGTTGAATAAAAAAGTATTAAATGTATTGAATAGACCACCAAGCTTACACTGAGTGGATATCATGAGCAAATTGCACGTGTCAAACTTATGGAATGTCTAAAAACATAGTTGCAGGAATACAATTAATTGCCCTAATTTTGTCATTTACTTCAAATAATTTCCCTACTACTTGAGTTACCATGAAATTTTGTCAATTAACCTAAATTGGAAGCACCAGCCATCAAGGAACTGGAGTTCCCGTCGGGAAGCAAAGGGTTAAGTCCCCTCTTCGTCGCCTGGCGCTCTCTTTACACCAGAAAGGAGGGCGGTTAAAGCGCCGTGAAACATTCCCCTGAATGCCCTAAACAAATATTGATTGACTAAATTAGATTTAGAAGCCATTAGAATTTTTTATCGTAGGTTAATATTTCCCGAGAACTTTTTGGTGACTTAAGACTTATTTTCTATTGCAGGTACTTAGCTTCAAGCAAATATAATTATAAGGGATTAATTCTTGGCTTTTCTTTTCTATTTATTTTGTTTGAGAACGTTTGATTCAGTGTGCCCTTGTGATTAGCAATACCAAGAACCCCGTAATACACAAATGCCTCATTAGGCAAGTTCAGCGTGTTATGGCTGCGAAAGGTAAACACATTCCAGCATTCACAGCATGCACAGTGATTGCACACCTTCCTAATTTATTGGCCTCAAATAATTATTGTTTGAAGTCTCCGGGCCACCTCGAGAGCTCCTAATAAAAAGCCACTTCCGTGAATAGCACACAGAATTATCCAACATACAAACAAGACGTTTACAACGGTTGTTACAAGAGGTCATTTGCCTACAAAATTTAGAACCGCCCGTAACTTATGCCCAGACCCCTACTGTCGACGTCGTGGAGCCGCTGGTGGCTGACGAGCAAGAACTCGAGGCGCGCATCACTGTCGTCCCTGTGAGCTCTCCGACCGCCTCGCACCCGCTCTTGTCGGTCTCCTCTGCTGCGGCGCCAGCCTGATGTGGGAGCCGGTGCCACGGGCGCAGTCCTGCGCTGCAGCGACCGGACGGCCTGTACTCGGCCTTCTCTGCCACCTTCGTCGTGTGACCTCCAGGCATCGCTTAGTGAGGGTTGTAGTGATGAGTTGGTGCACTCGTCTCGAACGTCTTTCACTTGCCTTCATATGGCTGTAGACTCCATAGCTAGAGACGTACCTACAAATTGAACCGACTAATGAATCACGTAAATTAAAAGCCGGGTCAATCCATGGTTTATCGCAGCTCTGTAGACTGTGAAAGTATAGTATATTAATAGTGAATTTATTTTCTCTTCGGTAGCTTATGCTCCTGGTGCCGAATTACCTATATAACTAGTTATTTACGCTCCTGTTTATTATCACTATACGTACACTTGTGATTGCATTCTTTCCGCAAGGCATAGCTATTGATAAAATTGATTGCGTGCGGCCCTCGGGTGCACCAATCTCTGATTTCAAGGCCACTATAAGAAGTCCCTGACCTGCTTATATCCGAAGAACGCAAGAACCTTTCATTGTTATTCATTTATCGCAAGGTATTGATTCATTGAAATGGTACGAAATCTTGCATTCTTCCATTATTTATAGCCCACTCCATTTTTTCAATAATTTTAACTGACACAAACAAATTTAGAGAGCAATATAAGGAATTGAGGATAAAATTTTTGCGACATGCTTCCTCGGGTTGAGTTACGCTAGCTCGGAAATGTAGTCTCTAAACATTAAATTACCAAAAAAACGTTGGATTCCCATCTACTCTGACTCCGAATCCATGCATTTTCTACCTCAACAGGCAAAGCCAATGTTGAAGATTCTGCTGTTATAACCCAGCCGTCGAGTCTGGCATCTGATCACAGAACAGAGCTCTTACTTCAGCACAGCACAGCAATCGTTACTTTGGCTGCTAGGTGACAGTGCGTTCTACCTCAGAAATCCTGGAAGTTGCTTTTCAGTTGGAGAAACTTCCGTATTGTGTACTGAAGTGAATTTTTGTACCAGATTGGGGGCGAAAACGGATTTCTTACGGGAACTAACGTTGATATTTTCACTTATTGACTAAAGGCCAACTGCTAATTGCACCCAATAACATATCTAGACCGCCCAAATTAACTGTGTGAAACAAACATCTGCTCACATGTATGGCGCAAGTCTGCAAATGGGATGAAATAATGTTTTCTAGGTTTAATTAGGTGGAAGGAATTACTTACCGGGGTTTGAAAATGTGTGCTGGAATTTTCTAACAAGTGCAACCAATAAAAAATTAAATCGCTTCATCAAGGGTAAAAATGACAATCAAATCAAAATAAATATTGACAAATTCCAGAATAGTTTTCTAGGTCAATATTCGAATTAGCTCCACTCTGACGAGAAGTATTTTGTTTAGGATAAATTATGTCACGGCTAATTAGCCGTTATTTGTGAGCGGGTGGGATGCCACTATAAGTAAGGTACTATTGTACGTGTCCGAAGATCTGAAAGTTTGATTGCACAGCAGTGGACCAAACCACAGCTCAATCCTGCCAGTGGCAAACTTCAAACTTCCCCCCCACACCCCAAACTTCAAACCCCGTAGCGAGCGAACGAGCGAACATCCGAAGCTCATTTTTTCACAGGATGTACTTTACATCTAACACTACCTATAGCAGCTAAAATCAAAATCTCATAAAATTTCTCATTGGTGTGGGGTATGTTCTTTTGAGGGGCGTAATCACCACAGTGACATGTCACGTGGTAGGAATGCGAGATTTCATTTTAACTTAGATTTGATAAACTCAAGCGAAGTATTTTCGAAGAAAAGATATTAGCCTGTACAAGGATTGAACTTGCGACCCCCAGCTGGTTCGAATGCTGGTGCTCTGCCACTGAGCTAACAGGCACTTTCTAGGTAAGACAATTTTGAGTATTTTATAAGTTTGTACAAAATGACAAACCGTTATAGACTTTCGAAAGCATCGTTTCTTTACAGCCAATATTCACCAAACAGTCAGTATATGTGGTGTATGCCTACATTCAAAATATGGATTCGAAAATCAATACTTGTTTCTGTTGCATCAGCTATACCGCGACGACGTGAATAGACGAGAATTTCAGCGCAGACAATGAGGTGAGAAAGGCAAGCGTGGCACACTTGGGTTACGTAGCAAGGGTTGTTCAATATCAAATAAGTATGAGGAGTAAAATTGAAAGTTGGAGTTCCGTCCGAGAAATCACGATAAGTTCGATATATTCTCTGGAAAACATCTGTGTATTTACTAACCGTTATCATTATCCATTACTCTTTTCATTATCCAATGACAAAAGGAAGGCCTACAAAACATTCAACTCGCGACTTCGCATATTTCCGTGGGAGTGCTAATACCCTTAGATGCAATGGTTGTATCCTTTCGACAAGGAGCAAGTTTGGTCCAATGGTCAATAAGACAACGCCATGTCGCTCTCATTTTATCTCAGTCATTTGCTTCTGAGAGTGTAGCGTAGCCATGATACGCGACCTGCGGCCGCTCATATATAAAGCGCCTTGAAATGCGTGGGTGAAGGAGTAAGGAACTTTTCCGTTTTTTGTTCGGGATTTTGCGCTCCACAGCGGCCGCTCAGAGCCACGTAGTGAATAAAGCTGGCCTCATGATTGCACGTGTGTAAGTTGTCCGTGCGGTGCAAGTGTTGTTTGCAGTAAAAAACAAATTGCTATGTATCTTTCCACATAACTAACGAATTTCAACACCGAGCGAGGTAAAGAATGCCGACGAAAACGAGATGACTACTCTATCAAATATCAAAGTTAGTAGACTAAACATCGTACCAAGCGCTATCGATGGAGAAACTGGACTGCCAGGCCCTGTTGTTAATATAATAAGCCAGCCTCGCCAACTCTGAGGGAAAAGAATATTTTAGCGATAACGATCACGTCATACCAAAAGTGAGGGATAGAACGAGATGTACTTTTCATGAGCTGTTAATAGTGCTGAATTATGCCTAAACAGTACGCGAGACTTGGGTGATATCATTCTTGTATAAATATAAAGAAGTTCGCACTGCATTTCGTAGTAAATTAACGCACTTACCGCATAACGCATTATATCGTATATTATATCGTAAATTACCGTATTATATGGCGATCACGATATGGCAACTTATACCTTGAGTTCTGCGGTGGTCAATCTGGTGACGGTGGGCTAGTTTGGGGATTTTGTATTCATGATGTGCTGCGTGACGCGCTTTTCCCAAAGGTTTTGTTTTTCGTTACTCACGTGTTTATTTTAAATAATAAAATGATTCAATTTTCGGTCAGTCGATAGTATCTCCATGTTGATCAAGCCAAGGCAGAGTTGGAAGAGCGCTCACTGTTTCTTATTTCCCTTTATCTTTTATTTCTCTTTTTCTGTGTACCTTTCTTCCTTAATTTTCCCACTTCTTTCTCTTTCACCATCGAGGGCTTAACTCTTTGCTTCCCAACACTCTCATTGTTAAGGGAGAAATTGTTAAAGTAATTGCATTCATTACCCTGATATATCAGCAAATGAAAAATTATGCTTTAAAAATGTATGCTTCGACGCTAAAAAAAATTGTCGAACAATCTGAGAAAAAAATATAAATTTAGTTTTCGCCTAATTTTATCTGTAAATACATGTACGTATGAAAAACTTCTTTGAGTTGAATAAAAAAGTATTATATGTATTGAATAGACCACGAAGCTTACACTGAGTGGATATCAAGAGCAAATTGAACGTGTCAAACTTCTGGAATGTCTAAAATCATAGTTGCAGGAATACAATTAATTGCCCTAATTTTGTCATTTACTTCAAATTATTTCCCTACTACTTGAGTTACCTTGAAATTTTGTCAATTAACCTAAATTGGAAGCACCAGCCCTCTGGGAACTGGAGTTCCCGTAGATAAGCAAAGGGTTAAGGACACCGTCTAGGTAGAAACCAGGTTATGTGTTGATTTTCTGTTTATAAATGCATCTTATAGAGGATTTTCTTGCGCTTCCATTGGTACTTTCCGTTTACGTCTACTCCGAATAGTGCGCCCACCAGAGGGGGGGGGGGGAAAGCGATGGGGGTGGAGTGACCTTGAACCCTCCCCCCTCATTATTGGGGGTCAATTGAGCGTGTTTGTCTGCGGGAATGGCATTATAGTTCGTTAATGGGCTACTCAAAGTGCTTCCATTATTCAAACAAAACATTCTAACGCTGAATAAACATTTTTTATAATTTGTGACAATTTCAGAATTTAGTTGTTCTGCCGTATCTATGATACCGCAGCTTTCATTCATAGCTCGATGACAGCTGCAGTATCATAGCTACAGCTATGGCGAGCACACCAATCCAAAGGGCTTGATAAGAGCTATGAAACAAAGGAGTTGACTTGACAAAAAAACGTATTTTGGTCGAAAAAAAATGAAAAATTAAAAAAATTAATTGTTTTCATGAATTACACCTATTCTCTTTTGTTGTATATTTTTTCTCAGAGTTACAGAGCTACAGCAATGTAAATTATATCAACCGAAAGGGCTTGAAAAGAGCTACAAACGCTCAAGAGTTCATTGTAGAAAACCCTGTAGTTCAAAAGATAAAAGGAAAAACAATTTTTTTTTGTGAAAAAACTCGTTTTTATGGAAACTTGATAATTGGTTTCTCAAATGCTACTTCTTCCACAATTTTAGAGCTACGAGAATGGTTTATATACCATTCGATAGGGCTCAGCAAGGTGTATCCTCGCGCAATTGCATTTTTTGATAAATTTATTATTTTGAAAATTACACGACATGAAAAAAAATGAAAAAAAGTTCATTTTTTTTTCTTTAATTCCCAAAATCCACAAAAAAAAGTTATCGAAACTCCCTATTGCGAGTGGTTATATAGACATCTAAGCAATCTAAAAACGAAGTACTGGTTCTATAACTTCAAAATTGTAGAAGAAGTAGGATTTAAAAAAAAAACTATTTTATCAAATTTTTCGAAAAAAAAAATCCAGTGCAGATACAAAAATTTTGTCGAAATAACAAATGATATTTGCATCATTTCACACCTACTGTGAAAATTTCAGAGAAATCCATCTATAAATTACGGACTTTTTTTTACCTAGACGGTATCCTTAAGTCTCCTCTTCGTCGCCTGGCGCTCTCTTTACACCAGAAAGGAGAGCGGTTTAATTAAGCGCCGTGACACATTCCCCTGAATGCCCTAAACACCTATTGATTGACTAAATTAGATTCAGAAGCCATGGGAACTTTTTATCGCAGATTAATATATCACGAAAACTTTTTGGTGAAGTAAGACTTATTTTCTAATGCAGGTAATTAGCTTTAAGTAAATATAATTTTTCGGATTGACTTTTGGCTATTCACTTCTATTTATTTTGTTTGAGAACGTTTGATTCAATGTGCCCTTGTGATTAGCAATACCAAGAACCCCGTAATACACAAATGCCTCATCAGGCAAGTTCAGCGTGTTATGGGTGCGAAAGGTAAACACATTCCAGCATTCACAGCATGCACACCTTCCTAATTTATTGCTCTCACATAATCATTGTTTGAAGTCTCCGGGCCACCTCGAAAGCTCCTAATAAAAAGCCACTTCCATGAAAAGCACACAAAATTATTCAACATACAAACAAGACGTTTACAACGGTTGATACATGAGGTCATTTGCCTACAAAATTTAGAACCGCCCGTAACTTGTGCCCAGACCCCCTACTGTCGACGTCGTGGAGCCGCTGGTGGCTGACGAGCAAGAACTCGAGGCGCGCATCACTGTCGTCCCTGTGAGCTCTCCGACCGCCTCGCACCCGCTCTTGACGGTCTCCTCTGCTGCGGCGCCAGCCCTGATGTGGGAGCCGGTGCCACGGGCGCAGTCCTGCGCAGCAGCGACCGGACAGCCGTCGTCGGCCTTCTCTGCTACCTTCGTCGTGTGGACCTCCAGGCATCGCTTAGTGAGGGTTGTGGGGATGAATTGGGGCACTCTTCTCGAACATCCCCTCACTAGCATTCAAATGGCAGTAGACTGAACAATCAGAGACGTACCTACAAATTGAACTATGGCTTAATCAGGTGGATTAAAAACTACACTCAATCCATGCGCACATAAGGTGTATCGTAGCTGTGCTGACTCTGATAGTGTGTAATATGAATATTGAAATCATTTTCTCTTCAGTAGCTTAGACTTTTAGGGCCGAATGCCCTATCTCAGTCGTTATTTATGTGTCTGTTCATTATTCCTCAACACTACTAATCTTGCATACTTCCTCAGGTCCTGGCTATCGATGAAATTGATCGTCGGTAGCCGTATGGTGCCCCAATCTCTAACTTTATCAACGTCATACCTACTAAGAAGCCCCTGACGTGCTAATGTCCGAAGAGCATAAGATCCTTTGTTATTTACGTCACCCTAAGGATTGAAAAACTGAAATAATTTGAATTCTTACGTTTTTGTGATGTCAGTATCTGCCCCTCGATTTTTTAATAATTTTAATCGCATGGATAAATATAGAGCGCAATCAAAGGAATTAAAAAGAACAATTTTACAACATACTACAATTAATTGCTGTGGCTCTAGCTTGCACGAAGTAAAATAATTAAAATATAAAATCAACGGAATAGAATTCGCTTCCCAGTTATTCTGTCTCAGGCACCACGCATGTTTCTCTTCATATAGCCAATATTAACGGCTCTCCTTAGCTTACCTCGGGCCGTCGAGTTGGGCATTGGACTTCAGAACAGAGCTCACACTGCTGCACCGCGCAGCAATCGTTACATTGGTTGCTAGGTGACAGGGCGATTTACCTCAGAAAACCTGGAAGTTGCCTTTCAGTAGGAGAAACTTCAGCATCGGAATAGGAGTGAATTTTTAGGCTAGATTGTGCATAGAACGGATTTCCAGTTCTTACGGGAATTATCGTTTATATTTCCATTTATTGACTTCTCATTGCACACAATAAAATATCTAGAGCGCCTAAATTGACGCGTGAGACGAACATTTGTTCATGTTTATCGCTCAAGTCTGTAACTGAAATGAAATAGATCTATCTAGATTTAAATAAGAATTATCAAATCGTAGTTTAAAATGAGTGCTGGAATTTTCTCTCGTATACAATCAGTAAGGAATGAAATAGCTTCATTAGTGATAAAGGTAGCTAACAAATGAAACTAAGGGTTGTCAAACAACAGTAGTTTTTACGACAATGTCCAAATTGATTGTACTCTAGCAAGAAGTGTTCTGTTTAAGATAAATTATGTCAGAGCTTAACCATTCTGTAGGACACTGAGCAAGAAAGGTCACGTAGGTGAAGATAAGTTAATGATATTTACACAACATGAATACGAAAATAAGGCTTTTATAAGCAAGGATAATTAAACTATAACCTACCTAAACGTTCAATTTCCTCTATTGGCGTTCAAGAGGAAAAATATTAGTGAAGTCACCAAGAGGGCTGAGACTTAGCGGTATTGCGAGCTCAAAGTGCAGGATAAGCTAGCGTCAATACTTTCCAATGAAATGCTATTCATTGGAACGCCAGTAAGAGTAGGGTGCTATCGTGTCAAGAGATCTCCTGAGGATTTGATTGCACAGCAGCGGCCCGGATCACAACTCAAGCTTGCCAGTCGGTAAGATGAAAGATCGCATTCACTATTGAATGATGGTGACACAGTGCTTCGTGAGACATGTATGTCATGTTCGGGCTAACACGGTAGAGGATTCATGAATTGGAGGCGGTTCCGACATGCATCCAAGTAAGGGTTGACTCCCCAATTTTTTTCTCGAGTAGTTTGCAGGTTGCTGCTGGGTTTTATTATGTAATACATGCATTGGAACTGAACTTTCAAAATTACGAGATTTACCCAATTTTAAAAACATAATTTGTCTTTGCGGAACTCGTTTCTTGACCGCGAATGTCGAATTGAATGCTTACTGGAAGGAAAAGTTCAGAGCATTCGTGTATTTTTCGATAAGAATGAACAATTCGGAAAACACAGTACAATCCCAAGACACACGGAGCTCGCGAAAATTCCCACAGTTTGGCGGTGGACACAATGTTCTCCGAGAAAAATGCTCGTATCACCTTAGATGACACTCTAAAAATAAATCTGTAGCTCAACGCTTGTATAATTCGAGGGAGGACGTTCACTTTAGGTAATTCATTTCACCTGCATGTGTTATTCCCATTTTTAAATTTCAATAGAACAAAACAAACCACCTGATGAATGATTGAAAATTCCTCCTCCGCACGTCAAAACGTCTTGCTGATGAAAATTCTAAAAAAAATTGCGAATGATACAAATTTCCAGTCGTCTTGTGAAACCTATCAAAATTTTGATTACAAAATAGTTCAGTCTTTGATAGAAAAATACAAACATTATAAAATGAACAAAATGAAAAGCGACTTAATTTTGAACACCAAGTAGTGAAGCGGCTACATCTCATTTTGAAGGAGGCTGAAAGGAGCTGAAAAAATAACTGAATGATCCCATGAAAAAGATTTCCAGCTCGTTGATGCCCCACTATGTAAGCACAGCCTCGAAGAACCGTGTTTGTACAATAAAAATCGTACTCGTGGGTAGCAAACTCATTTCTGGTTAAAAATCGGCGTAGTGTCTTCTGTGGTTTTCTGCAGGCAGTCTCAGCACTGTCCTATGAGATCGAGTTGGAGCAATGCAATACGCCAATAGCTCTGGCTGTTGTAAAGATCGATTTCTGCCCCTAGATATTTAATGCTGTAAAAGCTATGGGCGCGCTACGACATTACATATAGGTTGAAGATGAAATACGTTGATTGTGAGCATTAATGTATAACCGTCCGCTGAGGTTCGTTTCATCTCAGTACAGTTAATAGGGACGGAATTACTGCTGTGAGATGCGCAGCTGCGGGGTATAAATGCTACGCAAATTTTTAACTTGGTGTGATGGACTTTTTTCAAAGGATGGGGCACGGGCTTACTGAAGAAAAGAAATTAGCCTGTGCAAGGATTAAACTTGCGACCCCCAGCTGGTACGACTGCTGGTGCTCTGCCACTGAGCTAACAGGCAGATGCAGGGATATGAAATTTTGAGTGTTTAATAACATTTTGTCCAAAATGAAAAATAATACTAAACTTCCGAAAGCATTATTTCTTTACTGTCGATACTCTATCAAAGTGTCAAAACTGTGATGTAAGCGTGCGTGCTATCACATCTATTTATGCGATGGTGATCGTTCGAAAAAACTGAATCGCTCTGCAGGCTCGTCTGCACACCAAATCAGGATCCGTAATTTCGAGGTGCACATTGCTTGCGCTGAAGGGACTTGGGAGCTTAGAGATTCATGTTCAACAAACTAACGAGTGATAGTTTATTAGTTAGTTTAAGCCTCCCTATCCTCAACAATGAGATGTAAAGAGAGGAAGGAAGAAGGCACCATTTAGTATGGAGTTAAAGGGAACGTGGAATCTATGCAGAAAGGGCACAGAAACAGAAAGCTAAGAAAGAAGTTCATGAAACAAGAAAAAGTTGAAGAAGAAAGTGGTAGGCGGTGAAAAACAGGACAGCAGTGAACCGAAAAAAAGATGGTCCGTAACACAACAAAACCTATTCTATTTTAACAAAAGAAAGCCTACCTAACCTTTAGCTCGGGCCCTCACATTGTCCCCCTGGGAGCGCTAGTTCCCATAGATACAATAATTGTATCCCCCTGAGGGGACTAACGAGTGATAAGTAAACTTGTTTTAATGCTGTGCGCCTCGCCATCTGGTTTCTTGCTTCTGGTCAGTGGTGCGTTGCAGGTAGGTTTGGTGCGTAGGTTCTGGTGTCGTGACGAATAGAATGCTAGTGACACGTTTCTCTTGGTGTATTAGATTCTTCGTTCTAACCCACTCTCGCTCTGGTGCTGTTGAAGGCTATGTTCTATTACGCTGATTTCGCAGCACATCACGACGCTGAAACCCGATTGTGTAAGACACTTGTGTTAATATGTGCACGGTGCCCGGCACTCTAGCGAGCCGTGCCGGCCGCCTCACCTACGCAACGACGTCATGTATCACCTTCATTTGATCGTACCAGCCCAAAAGACCAGGTTCTGTCGCTGAACTGAACTTTGTTCTAGAACCTTCAAGAAGCTTCTCGGTTTGGCTGGTGCGTCGTTTTTTGATTAGTCTGACCCTTGCTCGCAGTTGCATCTCGCTCTTGGAGGCAAAGTTCCAGGTGATTTTTGGTTGTCATTTGGCGGGCCTTTACCGTTGTTCACGTCGACGCCGTTTTTCTGCGTAGAATATCCAGATGCTTCAAGCACATCGATTCCCCATGTTTCTTAGTTTCTCAACATATTGTTCGTTTCACATTACTTAATATAACCCTCCATTCCATTCTGACCTTCCATTAACGCTTCAAAGCATGTGCAAAATTCGTACTGTGAAAAATCCCCCACTTCACCCCAACACTTGAGGAAACGCTTCCCACAATTCACCCTCACTGACACCCTAATGCCGGGGCCACACTAGGCTAACGTTCGTTCGTCAAATGAACTCCGTATGTCAAATGAACTCTGGAAGGCCCGTTCGCTCATCATTTGATGAATGGATGCTCGTCATTTCGTGAAAGGTCGTCAGAGGTTTTCAGTCACAAAGTGAACCACGAAGAACAAAGATGGCGGACAGTGTTGACAAGTTTCGCAGCTGTTATGTTAACTTTAAATGATGATTGTGGCCATTTTGGGCTTAAGATATAGATAAGATAGGGTTCTCAGCTGTTTTCGTGGTGGTATCAAAATGTAAAGCAATGAAATTCAGTGTTAGGTCTTGCAGTTTAGTGAAAAATCAAGTGGCCTGACTTTCTTAACGGCCGTTTTACATGACGAGTGTCCGTGATTCATTTGACGACCGAAAAATAGTAGTGTGGCCACGGCATAAAACATACCCCATTCTGTCAACCCCAAGAAGCTGTCGTTATTTGCAACCGATGCTGTTGCTTCCTGCGCTTCATGTTTCAATATTACCTCGTACCATCTTTTTCTTTATAATTCTGTGCATGAAGTGTGCCCTTACACAAGATTCCAGCGTGTAGAAAAAGTAAGTTAGGAAACAAGTTTGTGGAACGAGACAAAAGTTGAAGAAGAATGTAGATGCTAAAAAAAAGGAAAGTAGTGAACCAAATAAAGATGATTGGTAACAAAACACGAACCTATTCTATTTCAACCAAATGAATGCCTAAATAACATTCAGCTCGGGACCTCGCATATTTCCCTGGGAGCACCAATTCCAATAGATACAATGAATGTATACCTCTGAAAAGGAGAAATTTTTGTACAATTGTCAATAAGAAAACGCCATTTAGGTGTCAATTTATCATATATTCATTTACTGCTGGGAGTCTAGCGTAGCTATGATACACAACCTACGGGCGTACCTATATAACGCGCCCTGAGATGCGTCAGGGCGCAGGAGTTAGGAACTTCTCCAATTTTGTTGGGTATTTTGCACTACAGCGTGGCCGCTCTGAGTCGCGTGGTGAATAAAGCTGGCCTCGTGATTGAGCGTGTGCATGCTGTTCGTGTGCTGCAAGTGGTATTTGAAGTAACAGAGCCAACATGGTTTCATTGATTAATGTTTAATTCCGTGTATTTTTATATTACGCGTGTATTGCCGTTGCTTCAATGTCTGCTCTGAGCCGCGTAAAACTTGGGAGTTAAAGTCAGAGATGAGTTCAGAAATTCAACATATTCATCAGGAAATGAAAATTCGTAAGCTGAATTAAAACAAAACAATTATCATCAGCGCAAAATTACGGAAGATTTCGCTTTTCGAATCAAGAATACAACTGCACAAAAACCGTCATTTTTCTTATTTAAACGAAGCCCACGTAAGACACTACTTCTATGTCGTAGTGAAACTGAACAGCCTAAAAAATTAATGTGTAAAGACCGTCTGAACGAAAGAGGTTTCTGCCACACCAACGTTCGATATGAAGTCGCCTGACAACTCAAAATAAATGTGAACACTCGGCTGGGGCTTCACGCACTGATCTGGTATTACACTGATAAAATACTGATACACTGATAAAAAGAGGTTCCATAATTTCTGAGTGTTACAAATTGAAATAATGATTTTGCAGGCGGCCTTCATCGCTGCTGGAAATAATTGGCCATTAAATCTAATTATTATTTCTTACGCTTTGATTCGAAAACGGCAATAATTTTTAACCCTCTGGTTATTGTTTCTGAACCTCTGGTTATTACCATTGACCCTCTGACTCGTTATTGACCCTCTTAATATTATTTATGATTATTTGACAATTCTTTTTGACCCTCAGATCTGATTTATAAATGAAACTTGATGACCACGCAGGATGAGTCAGCAAGGGAATTATTCTAATAATTTACCCTTACGCATTCTACCAATGTACAAGCCAAGGTTACCTAATGGAAACTCAATACGAACGAAACACAAAAAGAGCTTTTTAATACAGCTGAAATTCATGAACGCTGTAATACAAGGCGCACTAACTCCGCGGGACACTCAAGTTTGCCATCTTAATGAACACCGAATGCCAAATGTAAGTCTTTTAGGCTATTCTTATTCATGAGAGAACTTGCTTCAGTATCAGCTTATGAAATATCAATGTAAAATTTACAAAATACAGATTTTATTCAATTTTATTTTGAAAATTATATTGAAGTATTTCATCGCAACTGTTTAGTAAGCGCCTGTTAGCTCAGTGTCAGAGCACCAGCACTGAACCAGCTGGGGGTCGCAAGTTCAATCCTTGCACAGGCTAAACTTTTCTTCTGAAAGCCATTGTTTCAGTTTTCACTAGTGTGAATCTCAACAAGGATGCAATACTTAGGTACATTTCTACACGGTGTCTCAAAAACTATTCTTATATGACTGATGATTGCTGTTGTTTTTGTTGTCTTTGTTTCAGGGGCAACTGAGTTTTCTTGCATGACGTTTCGTTTACTTAAATTGATTGTTCTGTTCTTTGAATTAGCGCGTTAAACTTGTATTTATGTCAGTGAACACCTACTTTCATCAAAACAAAATACTCGAGTACTGGACAGTCAATGTTGGTGTATTTTTCATCTTTACCGACCAATTTTTGATTAGACAGGCAAAGACTGAGTACATTTTTTCCGAGGGCGGGCAAGTAGTGAGTACATTTTTTCCGAGGGCGGGCAAGTGGTGAGTACATTTTTCCAAGGGCAGGAGAAAAGTCCATTTTCCTAAGGGCAGGCAAGTAGTGAGTACATTTTTTCGAGGGCAGGCAAAGAGAGATTACACCTTATCTTATTGCTCTCACAGCTCTTTCGCTGCCATTATCTTTATTTCATTTTTCACGGACATGAAAGTCAAGTGACGTGTTAACCCAGTTCCGCGTCTATTTTCGGTCTTGAGCACGAGACTCATACGTCAATCTCTTGTATTCTTCTCCTGTCGCTAATTGCTCCAAAGAATTGAACGCTAGGGGTTCGTGTGGCGGTATTGGGGCCGCTGGGTGGCAATTTCAACGCATCACCGACACATCAATAGTTGCGACGGTAAGCAGGAAAGGGTACTTGTTGTGGGCCTTTTCAATACATTAGACCAATATTGATGTCTGTTCATGTCTTAAAACTTGAGCAGTAAATATTTTGTACAATTACTTAGCGTTTACTAACATTTATTATTCCTATTTTATTGAAATTGAGAGAAAATATCAGTGCATATATTTTCGCAAGTTTTCGATCGTCCGAATTTATTATTAGCAAGTAAAACATTTTACCGTAACCGATAACAAATCCATATAAATAAATCAAGTTTAATCATTTTTCAAATCTCCACAGCGTTTATTTTACTGTGCACGTAGTCACTTTAAATAAAATAATTAGATCTTTCAGTCAGTCATTATTAACCTTTTGTTGATCGCGCCTATGCAGTACATAAAAAATGATCTATTTCATATATCTTTATCTTTTATTTTTGTCTCTTTGTTAAACCCTCTTTCTTCTCTAATTTTATGCATTCTTTCACTTTCACTACCGAGGGTTTAAATCCCCTCTTCGTCGCCTAACGCTGATTGATTGTAAATTAGTTTTAGCTTCCCTTTACCACAACAAAGATGGTCAATGAGAGGAAGGAAGAAGGCCCCATTTAGTATGCAGTAAAGGAAAAAGGGTGTCTATGTCCAAAAGGTGTTCCGTAAGGTAACCTTTGCGCACAGGCACAGACACAGTAAGATAAGAAGGAGGGTTATGAAACAAGATAAAAGTGGATGAAGAAAGGCAGAGGTGCTGAAAAACAGGACAGCCGTGAACCGAATATAGATGGTTCTTAACAAAAAAAAAATCATTTTTTCGACAAAAAGGTCTACCTAACTCTCAGCTCTAGCCCTCACACATTTTCCCCATGGAGTGTTAATTCCCACAGATACAATACTTGTATCCCCCTGAGGGGTGTCGCCTGATGCTCTCTTTACACCAGTGTGGAAGGAAGATAAGGTGCTCTGACATTTGGATTAAATGGCATGGAGGAAAAAGACAATCCAGCGATTGTCACGTTTGTTACCAGCCCCATAAACTGTATAGAGAACTTGATCGCTGGTCTTCACCCACTTCAACACTTTCATGCATCTTTCCCAACAAATTCTTTCATCTCATTAATTGGAAGAGGATGAGGATTCCGAATTAGTGCATAAAAGGTTAGGCCAAAGTCGTCAATCACCTAATGAATTTTCGCGAATCTGACGAGCCTCTTCTTAGCCAATACCGAAAACAACATAGTTGGATTAGACTTAACACTTCTTTTGAGGCCGACTCTAAAAAGCGAGGTTTGCAAATTTTATCTTTCCTTGGCGTGTAAAGAGCTCTACAATTTAGGCCAGATTCATCAAAACACAACTGCCAGTTTTCAAAATAATTAAACATAATTGATAGACTTCAATGTTGGCAACTTTTAGAGGAGTCAGAAATACCAGCCTTTTCAAATTTGAAAAGATTTACACGAAGGACTCTGAAATAAGGAAACACTTCATGGTTTGAAAATGCATAAAAGCACTTCAACATAGAGCAAAACGATACAATGTGAGCAAGAGGCACATTTACTCAGTCCATTTGACGAAAAAAGGGCTCATCTGCAGCTAGCTGGTGACAATCAAGAAAGCGCATGAGAAGGCACCGTGGAAACTCTTCTACACAATGGCCTTGGATTTCACCCCCTCATCCAGTTAAGAACAAAAAAAGGATATAATTCAAGATACATGCAATTGTAAACAGGAGTGATCAATGAAACGCAAATAATCAAGGGTGTTTAACCGTTTTAAATAATATTATTGTTATAACGCAAACCAAACCTGCACACAAACGTATTTTCTTTAGAAGGCATTATAGTAGGAAAACTTTAAAACTTTTCAGAATTATCTGAAATATTCATTGAATATTTTGACTAATGAAAAAAACGACGCCAATAACATTTTAGTTTTTTGTTGTTACATTGTGCTCTGTAAAATTGTACTCAGCACTTTGTACTACGATGGCTGTCAGTAGGAGTGTAAGATTTTTCGTTACAGAAATATAGTTTGACCTTTTTAACTTTTACTCACATCTTATTCCTATTTTTTCCGAAATTTTAGAGTATTCCACCATATCCTGGGCTTCAGCTTACAATCTATCATTTTATATTTTACAGATAAGTTTTATAATGTTCTGGGCTTGAGCATCCGTTAAATTATATCGGTTTAGATTGGAAAAGATTATTCGTTAATTTCAACCCGTAAACCACAAAAAAGTGGTCCATGAGAGGGAGGAAGAAGGCATCATTAAATATGACATGAACCGAACTGGAAATTTATGCTTAGGATGTGTCCTGGCAACTTGCTCATCGGAACAAACAAACGGAAAGAAATTGGTGAAAGGGAAAAGTTCAACAGCGAAGTAAACGTTGCTGGAAGAACAGAAAATACGAAGGCCTGCTTAATTCTGCTCAATACCTCACTTTTCCCTCTTAAAGCACTAAGAAATATAATTACAATATTTGCATCCCTCTGAAAGGGTTTCAACATTCTGTAATACAAATAAAGATTGGGATATATTTTTTGTACCTAACATTTTGTTTAGCTTCGACGTGTGGAAAGAAAAGTTATTTTCCCTTAAATCGCAGGTCATTCATTAGATTTTCACCGAATGAGCAGAACTTGATCTATCAAATGCTACCCAAGAGAATATTTTCAACACAGAGCCTCACAAAAAGTTTTGTGTATTCCGTAGAAATGGTCCCTCAACCTAAATGTTCCCACCTCTGAAATTATTTTTATGCTAAGAATATTTCTCTAACACTGTAATGTGTTCGCATAGGACAAGCATGACTGATGGATCTTGTCTTTACAATGGCTATTCACCTGGATGCAGTAAACACGTATTAATTGGCTAAACTAAACCTTGAAACCATGGAAGTATTTCATCTTGAGCAAATATTTGCTGGGAAAATTTTGTCTAAAAAAGATTTGCTTTCTAATGCAGGGAATAAGCATTAAGGAATTAAAATTTTAAGCGATTAGCTTTCGGCTTTTCTTTCTAGTTATTTTGCCAAAGGCAGTTCGAATATGTACTTCTTTGTCACCAGCAATACCAAGGAACTCTGTTGTGGCTGTGAAAGGGTATACACGATCCAGGCCTTCACAAAACGTGCACCTTCCTCCGAACATCTTCCGAATTTATTCATCTCATACTTTCATTTGAAGCCTCTAAGCTGCTCTCAGGTTGTGCGCTTCTAGATAAACCTCCCGTAACGTAACCTGCGCCTCAGACCCCAATAGTTGTCGACGTCGTGGAGCCGCTGGTGGCTGACGAGCAAGAACTCGAGGCGCGCATCACTGTCGTCCCTGTGAGCTCTCCGACCGCCTCGCACCCGCTCTTGTCGGTCTCCTCTGCTGCGGCGCCAGCCCTGATGTGGGAGCCGGTGCCACGGGCGCAGTCCTGCGCAGCAGCGACCGGACGGCCTGTCGTCGGCTTTCTCTGCCACCTTCGTCGTGCACCGCACAGCAATCGTTACTTTGGCTGCTAGGTAACAGTGCGATCTACCTCAGAAACCCGGAAGTTACTTTTCAGTAGGAGAAACTTCCGTATTGTGTACTGCAGTGATTTTTTGTACTAGATTGGGGTTAAAACGGTTTTCTTACGGGAACTATCGTTAATATTTTCACTTATTGACTAAAGGCCAACTGCTAATTGCATACAATAAAATATCTAGACTACCCAAATTAACTGTTTGAAACAAACATCTGCTCACAAGTATGGCGCAAGTCTGCAAATGGGATGAAATGTTTTCCAGGTTTAATTAAGTGGAAGGAACTACTTACCGGAGTTTGAAATGTGCGCTGGAATTTTCTCAGAAGTACAACCAAAAGAAATGAAATCACTTCATTAAGGGTTAAAATGACTATCCAATTAAACCAAGTATCGTCAAATTCCAGACCAGTTTTTAGGACAATATTCGAATTAACTCCACTTTAGGGAGAACTATTTTATTTGCGACAAATTATGTCATGGATAATTAGCCGTTATTTGTGTGCCTGTGAGATGCCACTAACAGTAAGGCGCGATTGTACGTGTCAAAAGATCTTAATTGAAAGTTTGATTGCACAGCAGTGGACCAGACCACAGCTCAATCATGCCAGTGGCGGGGTTGAGCGTCTTCCCGAGCGTCTGTCCGCATCCAATGATACCCATATCATTACTGTAGTTCAACAACTGTAGGAGAAATACATTTTGAAACCCCACACAGGACCTCCCAAAAGCGTTATAACAAAAACACAAACAATCTCAATTTTTCTCTAATATTATTTGTGAGATCATCTTTTATTATTATTATAATTATTATTATAAAACAAAGTTTTAGCCTCCCCTAACTGCGCGAGAAAGATGTTCTAAGAGAGGAAGGAGGAAGGCACCATTTAGTAAGGAGTTGAGGGAACGCGGAATCTATGCACAAGGTGCACAGAAATCGGAAGCTAAGAAAGAAGTTCATGAAACAATAAAAAATGTTGAAGAAAAAAGTAGTAGGTGCTGAAAAAACAGGACAGCAGTGAACCGAAAAAAGATGGTCCGTAACAAAACAAAAACCTATTCAATTTCAACAAAAGGGAAGCCTACCTAACCTTTAGCTCAGGCCCTCACATAGTCCCCCTGGGAGCGCTAATTCCCATAGATACTATACTTGTATCCCCCTGAGGGGTGTGAGATCATCTAGGACCCTTGCAATCTTCCCCCCAAACTTCAAACCCCCGTAGCGGGCGAACAAGCGTACGTACTAAGTTCATTTTTTCACAGGATGTACCGGGCATCTAACACTTCCTATGGCAACTAAAATCAAAATCTCATAAAATTTTTTATATCTGTGGGGTATCTTCCCTAAAGGGTGGTAATCACCGTAGTGACATGCTCAGGCACGAGATAAGAATGCTGGATTTCATTTTAAGTCACAACACAAATGGAAATTTTTAGCTGAATTCTATAGACATGTTTTTAAAAGAAGAAACGGACTTACTGAAAAGATATTAGCCTGTGCAAGGATTGAACTTGCGACCCCCAGCTGGTTCGATTGCTGGTGCTCTGCCACTGAGCTAACAGGCACTTGGTAGTTGTAAGAATTTTGAGTATTTTATAAGTTTGTACAAAATGACAAACTCTAAGACTTTCGAAAGCATCGTTTCTTCATAGCCAATATTCACCAAACAGTCAGTATATGTGGTGTATGCCAACATTCAAAACATTGATTCGAAAATCAATACTTGTTTCTGATGCATCAGCTATACCGCGGCGACGTGAATAGACGAGAATTTCAGCGCAGACAATGAGGTGAGGAAGGCAAGCGTGGCACACTTGGGTTACGTAGCAAGGGTTGTTCAATATCAAATAAGTGTGAGGAGTAAAATTGAAAGTTGGAGTTTCGAGTAATCATGATGAGTTTGAAATATTCTCTGGAAAACATCCTTTTATTTACAAACCATTATGATTATCCAGTACGATTTTCATTATCCAGTGGTAATGAAAAGCTCGAAATAGTTTGAAAACTCAGCGAAAACTCTGAGCGAGCATCACTGACAGAGGTGTGAATGGTCTGACAAGGAGTGCAGTTAGATACAGAAAAAGCTCCAAGGAAAGGAATCCAGACAATTTTAGTACAGCTGTGAGAAGATCTGAAAAAGAATTAGAGGAAGCGATTATACGAGAATTGTAGCTTTGCTGTAGTTTGCCGTGGAGCAGACAGGTTGTGACCGACAAGAGACAAATGCACCACATGCCAATAACGGTTTCAGGGACATTGGTTGAGTCAGTGATTGCAGCCTAAATAGGCAATGATAAAAATGCAAAAATGGTGCAATGTTGGGGGCGTTGCAGTGGAAAGAAAATTCCTACAGAATAGAGGAAAATATTCCCAGGAAAATATGATATGGGATCAGTTGAATGCAGCAGTAGGCTGGAAAAGGAGAAAATTGATGCGAGTGCGGTGATGGAACAGCCAACAATGATGTAAAAAGAGAGAACTCAAGTTTTCTAAGTGTTATATTCATTCTTTTACGTCATTTGTCCCATTTCCAAATTTTCTCACTCTTCCCAAAACTAATTTTGAACTAGATCACACGGTTTCCCAAGACAGGACCGCGAGTGCACGCTTTGCTTCAAAAGTCATTGACAGTCAGAGATACAATCTTCAAAGAAGACACGTTTTGATGCCTGAAATTTACCAAACCCATGCAGCAATGACCAGCCAGTACAACGCGGCAGCTAAGATTAGAGCGTTGAGCCACAACTCAGTGAGCCACGAGCAACAATAATCGCTCATTGAGAAAAACATCATAACCCATATTTTTTAAAGCTGACTTATCCATACTGGTGAATTCGCCACTTCGTCCTTCGTATTTTGGTAAAACCGTCATAACTGCACCTTTGAAATTAACCGAGAGGAAGGATTCCGTTTTTCGAACAAAACTAATTCCGTAAAGCCGGTTACAAAAAAATTACTTCTCCTTAAACATCACGATTATTGATTTGTGGCGTTATTTCCAATGAGCGAATTCATATCGCTGCTGAACGACACAAAACTGCAGGAACTGTAGTCCCGTAAACCTGCCACCGAGACGCTCTGACGTGAGGTGCGGGAGACGAATTAAACAAGAAAGGGATAGATGAGTACCGATAACCTACGCTGACAAGAGAATGGCATCGATAACAACAACTTTGGTACTCGCATACTAGATTAAATAGGTTAGTTTAAGGCTCCTAATTCCCAACAAAGGTGTTCCGAAGAGAGGAAGAAGAAAGGCTCCATCATATATGGAGCTAAAAAACGGGAATTCAACAATGAAAGAGCAAGATAAGATACTTTTATCATTTCATCATTTAAGGTATATATTCGAATAAAACCTAGTATCAAACGTTTCGGCCACATACCATCATCAGTGATAGGAATTCTGTAAAGTACAAAGTAATAGTAAAAATAGGCTATTATAGAATGACAAATCTAAAAACAACCTATAAAATTACGTTAATTGCGATTATCTATTTACAATGGCTAAAAGAAAAGAACTAAGAGTATAGTGTAAACCCGGCTCAAGTTTAAAAATGTACAAGGACTCTAAAATGCGCATATCTGTATAAAACTGTGGTTTAGCTATGATCGGAAATTGATTAATGGAAATGGCATTATCGCACTCGTCCGAATGCTCTCGAACGGCGGAAAATGGGGGCTTTGACAAAATTGACCCTGTTCTACAGCTCCTACCAGAATGCTCGCCAACTCGATGTATGCGCAGTTGTACGTACATGTGTTAGTACGTATGCTAGTGCAACGCCCTGGTGCGGTTTGTCGCATTGCGTATGCCTGGTCAGCAAAATCGAGAAGGTATATATGGATGTGCCCGGCTTGTAAAGCCGCATTTGGTCGTGTGTTACCTCTCTACTCAAGTATACTCAGAAGCTCTCCCGGACTTTCTATATCCTTGGCCGTGACACTGGTGGCCAGAAAAGTGACGGTCCCACGAATTCACGAAGATATAATTGTGAAGTATAGGGGATCCAGTGACGGCAAATCGAGACGGCAGAGGTATCGTCAGAAAAATCAAGAGAACTACCGTGAAGATCGTCTGGTGACGAGAATAATTGTAACTTCTAAGAAAGAAGGTCTGCGCATCTCTCAGTGACAAGAGGATCAGTTTTGCAATAACGACGATATACTATGGACAAAGGGTCGATCACCGGAAGGGAAGTCCGCGAGGCGTATCCTAACGTGTTCCGCTTTGTCCTGCGACGTGTTTCCGAAGAAAGTTGCGGGTCCCGTAGGATCTGGAGTTATACGTCCCACTTGGTGAGGCCTACAAAGTCAACCTGTCTTTGCGAAAGGAAGGCAAATTCTTCAACGTGATACTTTGCGTCAACTTCCACCGAGGTCGGCAGTAGGAGTGCCGTGGCAGTCTGCGAAGTTTGCTTCATCAGTACAAGTGTGGTTGGAACTTCTACTTACGACGCCAGTGTTTCAACATCTACGGCGACGTAGTGCGAGGTGTATGTGGTACCGTGTTGCGTATTGCACAGTGAATCTTGAACAGTGTTGGTATAAAAGATTTATTGAACAGTGAGCGTTGTTGGTAACGTGAAGTGTGGGACTTCGAACGAACATAGACTCTGCGCGCTCAGTCAAGTGCAAGCGTTGCTGCTCGGCCGTCTCCAAGCGCTACAGCGTGTGACCTTGGCATCAGCAGTTGCGTCAACTGGGCGGCAGTGGCAGTGCGCGCTACAGTGTTAGAAAAATTATTTGATTTAAATTGTTTATTCTCAAAATTGAATGTAAAATGTGTTCTGCTTACATGTTGAGTTCAGATTTACTATAATGTCGTGTTCAGGCTTCCAGGAAAGGGCAGGAGGGGCTTGGACCGACTCAAGTCAACAGATACCTTTTGATTCCTTTGAGATTCGGTGGCGACACCTACTGTGCTAGATTGGTGTTGCGTCGGCAACCTCTTCGAATCACCTTAGAGCCTTCTAAGGCTTCCAGTGTTGGTGGATCCTGTGAAACATGGCGGTGGCGAGTCGAGGCCTCCCAGCATAACTTCTCCGCTCTCTCCATCTCTTCTTCGTCAGCTACCTTTGTTCATCTTTATTTCTCAATTAGTGTGTATGTGTGAGCGTGTGTGTGGTTAGGTTTTCAATTAGAGTGGCTTGTTATAGCTGCTTATCTTAAAAGTACTTTAGTACCTCAAACTATCAAATCAGATTGCTGTCTGAACCTTAAATTAGAAGGGACCATCTAATTGACGATTCGACATACTCCGATGTGATTACCTTCAACTTAAAACCTTAAACTAAACCTTAAATATTCAAATCTTAAACCTTCAACTCTTAAAAACCTTAACTTACTCTGGAGTACTTCCTTAACTATCTTTCTCTTAAACTTCATGTTTCCTCTGTGCTAAAAGTTTCTACACTGAGTTGCACCATAAGCTCAGGTGTGTATTCATGCTTGTACTCCATTTATCTGATATAAAACGAAAAAATTAAATAAACTTAAAATTTTGGTGGGGTTCTTTTCGAAGTTCTAACGATGGATGTAATTTTGTTTTTCCCAGTATCCTGAACCGTTTTGACGCAGTTCATCCGTTTCTAACTGGCGGTGCTGCAGTAGCGGTTGTGCTTGGCGATGGTGTCTAATTAGGTAATTTTCCTTACTTTTTATAACTGAAATTTCGCTTAACCCTTGAATTAAACTTGAGTATATTCATTCATATGCGACCCTCGATTGGTGACCTTTTCTTTATATTCCGTCTTTACTTCACAGCTGACGTTGGGAGATTGGACGAGTGGTGAATCTGAGTTCCGGAGTGACCGGGATTTGATAACTAAATATACAGCCGGAAGCTGTCCGCTGCCGACTTGCCTGCCAGAGCTCCTGGCCTAGTCCTCAACCTAACTGGGAACACGAAGCAGCACCTTTTTTAAACCTTTTTAAAACCTTTTCAACTGACAAATTGTCCTTTTAAAAGAGTAATACTTAATAATAAAAATTATTAAAGTCGCCGTTGCGACACCTTAAACTTAACCAATGTACAGTCGCCGTTGCGACACCTTAAACTTGAACAATGTAAAGTCGCCGTTGCGACACCCTTAATCAAATGTTAGATCGCCGTTGCGATTGTTTTTAAATGTCTAAACTTTACCTTCGCGTCTGGCGCAGTCAATGACTGTTAAGTTGTCTGTGGCCATGGTTTTCAGTCTGTTGATTCTGAATTTAAATTAATCATACCCCAGGCGGGATATTGTCAGCAATGTTTATATTCGAATTTCTAAATCTTGTGCAACCTGAAAGTTAAAAGTAGATAACGAACGAAAATAAAATTCCTGTGTATTTTTTCTCCTTTAATGATTGTGAGGGATATAGAAAATTTCCCACAACAGCGCGTGACCTTGGCATCAGCTGTGTCGTCACCTGGGCTGCGGCGGCTGTGCAGCTAAGACAACCGAGTTGAGTGCAGAACATTTTCAGCGTTTGGTCGTTTCTTTTTGTCTCAAGGTCGGATGACCTGCAGCAGTGCTTTGAGTCACTTTCACATCTTTGTGATCAGTATAGTTTTATTCTTGTACAGATATCATAGCACTTTCTTTTATTTGTTGATCGATTTGGCTAGTGTTAATGTCTGTGTGAGTGGGAGGTATTAGTATTTACTTTCTTACCACATTTTTGTTATGGGTTCCTAACGTGTCATTATTTTTATTTTTGTGAGGTATCATTTTGGCGGTGTAACACTTTTCCTTGTTGTGACATGCGATGTCAGACTCTGATTCCGAGAGTGAGTTTATTCGTTCTGCTGCAACCACGACTTGTAGTGGGCGTGTATCAGTGCCGAGATTTAGTACTACGATACCTATTACGACAATTATGTCAGGACCGGTGCCTACGACAGTTGTGTCTAACGTCACGACAACTCAAACTGTAACGTTCAGTACACCGAGTGTAACTACAATGACTACTACTAGTGGTCATTCTGCTAGTGGTGGCATAACCACGACGTTGCAAAGGGGCAGTACCATACTGTCAAGCGCCGAACTACCGTTATATCGAGGCCGAAGGCGCAGGGAAGATCCAGACTTTTGTGAAACTAAAACATTTCGTACTCACGTTGCGAACCTGACGGCGTACATGTCTTTACTTCCCGATATCACGTCCGACGAAGCTAAGAAAGAATTGCACGTACGAAGCGCACACAAGAGTGTAGGTGAATTCAACGGTGTAGTTACTAAACTAGTGCATCCTGATAACTATTCTTTCGACCAAGTTGTGGAGATTCTGGGAGATATTTATATCTCAAAGGGCGAGCGATCCGTACATGCGCTAGCTTGTGATTTAAATCAGCTCCGGCTCTTGCGAAATGAAGGTTTAGCTGCTCAATTAGTGACTGCGCTGGCTAAGATCCGGAAATTGAGCGATCATATTTTAACTAGTCCAGACGTAGCGTTACAAAGACATCCCTTTGTCGTTGCTAGTGCGAATGCAAATGAATTAAACTAGTTTGCAGAAGATTTGGTTGTTCTTAGTCTAGCTACAGCAATTTTAGCTCCATTGTTGGAGGAAAATTTTTCCCAAAAAAATATTTTCGCGGCCATTTTTAACATCTGAAGAGCTATTAGCTCGTATTGTCTCCGCTGTGCGGAATAATCCTGAGAGTAAACCGATCATTGCGCACAAGCCTAGTGCACAGTACTCGTACCCGACTAGAGACACTTATCTAGTGGCCGTGCCTGACGAGCCCGTGTGTGACGAGCAGGAATCGTTTTCCGACGTTTTCTATAACTCACAACACACCAATCGACGTTTTCAGGGACGGACACGATTTTTGCGACCAGGTTGGAGACGTGCGAGGTTTTCGCGAGGACGACAGCATGCTTATATTGGCGATAGAGCTCTAGGTTCAATAGAGTGTAACGAGGCGTTCGTGGAGAATCCACAACAGATTACTAGTGAACGGACAAAACAACAACAGCCCTTCTGCTCACTATGTAATACCCCTGGGCACGTACAAAAGATGTGTGTGAAACAGCGAGGTCACGGTAAACCGAGTTTCCGGGGTACTACTTATAAGTGTGGTAAGCTAGGGCACGTTGCTCGTGAATGTCATTCACGCGGTAGAGGCCGCGGAAGGGGAGAAGCGTATTACGCTGCAGTTCCTGAGTGATGATTTTTCAGAATAAAATCAGACGAAATGGAGAGTGTTGGAGTAGAGAGGGAGTATTCACCAGTGCCCGGGGGTCAGTCCACAGCTCCCATTACCAACGATGTGGTGCTTTTGAAGCCAGATTCTATAATTAAGTCGACCGAAGTAGTGGATCCGTTGTTCCAGTGTGAAAATAAGTTCGAATTACTAGGTGAACAAGAACTTACTGTAGGTGCAAATTCTGAATTACCCGTAGAAGTTTGTTTGTCAGCAACGATAATGAAAGAAGGTCGTTTGAGAAACGAGAGCGATGGTTTGTTTTCTTTAAGAAGATCTAAAAAGCCTACGATAATATTAAAAAATGATACACGATTGATGAGCGCTCTGATTGATAGCGGTAGCGACAGATGTCTAATCAGTTACCGCAATATTGAACGCCTTAACGAGCGAATTAAGCCTAGTGCTTTGAATATCAGGGGAATCAATTCGAAAAGCCAAGTGACAGGCGAAGTTGATCTTTGTATTACCCTGCCTAATAATAAGGAATTAAATACTAGCGCTTTGATTTTGAAAGACGGTGAATTTAATTATGATGTAATCCTCGGTAGAGATGTACTGAAGGATGCCGTACTTGATTTTAGGGAAGGATTCATTGTTCTGGACGGAGTAAAAGTGCCGTTTCATGATGTGCAAGAATTGCACGGTCAAAGTAAGAGAGAGGTATTTTTCAATACCGTGAATAATGCAGAGTGTCTGATGGCAGACGTGATTGCCCAGAGGAGGCGTAAAGAGAAATATCTGCTGAAGCAGAGGGAACCTAGAAACAGAAGCCAGGTGAATGGCGGTAGAGATGGCCTAGAAAATGGCGAAAGGCAACAAAAAAGCCTAGAGCTAAATGCTGCGAAGCAGCGAAGTAACCCAGAGAAAGAAGTGAAAAAAACTAAAAGACGAGCGATCGTTGTTCACTGTGGATCAGTGGAGATTCCGAGTAATTCCTTACGAGTAATTAATGGGTATGTCAAGAGGGTTTAACCCGGAAAGTATATAATGAATAAGAGAATTTTAGGGAATGGCATTTATGTGGCCGAATCAGTAGTGAAAATAGGTTCTGAGGGTTTTGTCCCTGTCATGCTTTTAAACGTCTCGGATGACGTGGTATACCTGAGTGAAAATAGCATGCTGAGTAATATTGAGGCAGTAGACGATATGCAAATAGATCAAGAAATATATATGTCTACGGTGCACGAAGCTGTGCGTGAAGCTAATTTATGTGAGGTCAACGGTACGGTGGATCTACCCAAGGTCGACAGTTGTTATGGTGGAAGCTTTAAAACCATCACTGGTAAAGACGTTGGGTTGGGGTCTGACCAAGCGGGGCATTGTTGCAACAATACTCGTGTTGACGAAGTAGAAATTAATGCACAGAAAGACGATGTACCGGAGGGAAGTAGGTGCGAACGACGCCCATTGACGAGTGACCACGTAGTTTGTGACGACGATGACGCGAAACCCTTATTAATAAAATTATTGAATGATTTTAGAGACGTAATTACGTTAGAAGGCGAAACTATTGACGTTACGAATGTAATGCGACATAAAATTGAATTGTAACCAAATGCTCCAGTACTTAACATTCCTCCCTATAGAATCCCGCATAAATATCGAGAGGAGTTGGTACAAGCAAACAAGCAAATGATTCGACGGCCTGAACAAGAATAAGGTTTCCCGTCGATGGAGAAAAATATCCTCCGTCCCCACCATCCTCAAGGAAACTCTCGACAATCTCAAAACCAGGGTACAAGAACCCAAACTCTCTAGCTGCAGCAACTAACTACCCTCAGGTATCCCTAAGACAGGGATCGTAAATATTTTCTACCTACATGGTACAGCGCTTGAGCTTCCTGTTAAATTATATTAGATTAGATTGGTAAAGATTATACGTTAACCTCAAACACAAAAAAGAGCTCCAAGAGATGGGAGGAACGCATCATTTACAACGGAATGAAAAGAACTAAAAACTTGAGCTTAGGAGGTGTCCTCAAACTCTAAGCATCGAAACAAAAAGATTTGAGAAATTTGTGAAAAAACGAAGTACAGCAAAGTAAATGTTGCTGAAAGAAAAGACAAAAAGAAGGCCTACTTAACCTTCAGGTCGGGCCCTCACTTTTTCTCCCTTCATGCTCTAATCAACATGAATACAATACTTTAATTTTCCTGAAAGGGTTTCAATTTCCTGTAATACAAATATGAGAGGCTGATTTTTTTTAAATCCGCAACAATTTTTAACTTTCGACGAATTGAAAGAAACATTTTCCTTTAAATCACAGGTAAGCCAATACATTTTCACTGAATAAGTAGAACTAGGTTCTTCAAAAAGCCGCCAAACAGATTATCATCAACACACAGCCTCACAAAAGGTCTTGCGTATTCCGTTGAAATCGTCCTTAACACAGTTCCTGCGAAGTGACCCACCGGTGGTCACTTAGGTGATTTTCACCGTGCTGCTGACCCACCTGCAGTCACTTACTCCTTTTTTATTAATACTCAATGAAAGCTAAATGAAGACCGATCCATTTAATGTTTGCTATTTTCAAAGTTGATTACCAAAATTGACTTTAAATTTGAATTGAACATTTAACTTCAGTTTAACGCATCGCAGTTAACGTGTTAATTAAGTTAAGCGTACACGTTCCCACATCAGAAATTATCACTTTTTAAAGAGAAGAATATTTCTCTAAAACACAGCAATGTTTTCGCATAGGATGAATAAGATTAATGGCTGCTGTATTTATAGTGGTACTTCCCCTGAATGCAGTTAACTCGCATAAATTGTCTAAACTTGACTCAGAAAATCATGGCAACTTTTTATCACAAGTAAATATTTGCAGGTATCGCTTAGTGGGGCTGGGTTGTGGTGATGAGTCGGTGCACTCACGGAACGGCGAGCTCTTATGCACACGGCTAAGGCGAGCACAACTCGTCTCGAACTTCTTTCACTTGCCTTCATATGGCTGTAGACTCTATAGCTAGAGACGTACCTACAAATTGAACCGACTAATGAATCACGTGAATTAAAAGCCGGGTCAATCCATGGCTTATTGCACCTCTGTAGGCTGTGAAAGTATGGTATAGTAATAGAGAATTTATTTTCTCTTCGGTAGCTTATGCTCCTGGTGCCGAATTCCTTATATAACTAGTTATTTACGTGCCTGTTTATTATCACTATACGTACACTTGTAATTGCATTCTTTCCGCAAGGCATAGCTATTGATTAAATTGATTGCGTGCGGCCCTCGGGTGCACCAATCTCTGATTTCAAGGCCACTACCCAATTGAAATTCTGAGCCTTTTACAGAGCGTTTTCAGACAGTTATAAGCCAAGAGATAGTCGTTTTCAAGCAGTAAATTAGCCCTTTTCAGTGCAAATGTCGCTTATTTTAGGCCCTATTAAACGGCTATTTCTGGGCATCGAAACGGCTAAGGCAACGGCCATTTTGGGCTTCTCTACTACTTGAATGAGGCTAGAGGTTGTCGAAAAAGGCTTGAAAAAGACTTTAAACGACCCGATTGAGCCCGAAAACAGCCACTAACTTGACCTATAAAAGGCCATTTGAATGAAGGGCCCTTTTCAAGCCCTAATAGGCCAAGTATAGGTAGGAGTCGGTTTGAAGTCGTGATTTATGGCCCTTTTGTGCCGTTTTTGACCTTTTACGACTAATTTACGACCTGAAAAGATCGATAATTTTCAATTGGGTAAGAAGTCCCTGACCTGCTTATATCCGAAGAACGCAAGATCCTTTTATTGTTATTCATTTATCGCAAGGTATTGATTCATTGAAATGGTATGAAATCTTGCATTCTTCCATTATTTATAGCCCGCTCAATTTTTCCAATAATTTTAACTGACACAAACAAATTTAGAGAGCAATAGAGGGAATTGAGGATAAAATTTTTGCGACATGCTTCCTCGGGTTGAGTTTAAGCCCGCACAGAAATGTAGTAATTATACATTAAATTACCAAAAAAACGTTGGATTCCCATCTACTCTGACTCCGACTCCATGCATGTTCTACCTCAACAGGCAAAGCTAATGTTGAAGATTCTGCTGTTATTACCCAGCCGTCGAGTCTGGCATCTGATCACAGAACAGAGCTCTTACTTCAGCACAGCACAGCAATCATTACTATGGTTGCTAGGTGACAGTGCGTTCTACCTCAGAAAACCTGGAAGTTGCTTTTCAGTAGGAGAAACTTCCGTATTGTGTACTGCAGTGAATTTTTGTACTAGATTGGGGTTAAAACGGTTTTCTTACGGGAACTAACGTTAATATTTTCACTTATTGACTAAAGGCCAACTGCTAATTTCATCCAATAACATATCTAGACTACCACAGTACCCAAATGAACTGTGTGAAACAAACATCTGCTCACATGTAAGGCGCAAGTCTGCAAATGGGATGAAATGTTTTCCAGGTTTAATTAAGTGGAAGGAACTACTTACCGGGGTTTGAAAATGTGTGCTGGAATTTTCTAACAAGTGCTAACAATAAAAAATTAAATCGCTTCATCAAGGGTAAAAATGATTATTAAATTAAAATAAGTATTGACAAATTCCAGAATAGTTTTCTAGGTCAATATTCGAATTAGCTCCACTTAGACGAGAAGTATTTTGTTTAAGATAAATTATGTCATGGCTAATTAGCCGTTACTTGTGTGCGTGTGAGATTCCACCATAAGTAAGGTGCAATTGTACGTGTCAGAAGACCTGAAAGTTCGATTGCACAGCAGTGGACCAGACCACAGCTCAGCCCTGCCAGTGGCAGGGTAAAGTGTCTTTCTGAGCGTCTTTCCGAGCGTCTTTCCGCATCCAACGGTACCCAAATCATTACTGTAGCTCAAAAACTGTAGGAGAAGAAGTATTTTGAAACCTCACACCAGTACCTCCCAAAAACGACGTAACAAAAAATAAACAATCTCATTTTTTCGCTTTTAATATTTGTGAGATTAGCTAGAACCCTTGCAATCTTCATACAGTAATAAAAATACATAGGAGCTTACATAGCAACGTCAAGCCGTGAAAAAATATCAAAGAAGGGCCTGTAACATGATGAAATACCAGCTCCCCACCCCCCAAAACTTCAAACCCCCGTAGCGGGCGAACGAGCGAACGTACGAAGCTCATTTTTTTCACAGGATGTACTTGACATCTAACACTTCCAATAGCAGCTAAAATCAAAATCTCATGAAATTTTCATTTCTGTGGGGTATGTTCTTTTGAGGGGCGTAATCACCACAGTGACATGCGCAGTCAAGTGGCAGGAATGCGAGATTTCATTTCAACTTAGATTTGATAAGCCCAAGCGGAGTATTTTAACTGGGTTTGATAGACATGTTTGCAAAGGAAGAGGCACGGACTAACCGAAGAAAAGATATTAGCCTGTGCAAGGATTGAACTTGCGACCCCCAGCTGGTTCGAATGCTGGTGCTCTGCCACTGAGCTAACAGGCACTTGCTGGGTATGAGAATTTTGAGTACTTTATAAGTTTGTACGAAATGACACACCATAGTACTTTCGAAATCATCGTTTCTTTATAGCCAATATTCACCAAACAGTCAGTATATGTGGTGTATGCCTACATTCAAAACATTGATTCGAAAATCAATAATTGTTTCTGATGCATCAGCCATACCGCGGCGACGTGAATAGACGAGAATTTCAGCGCAGACAATGAGGTGAGGAAGGCAAGCGTGGCACACTTGGGTTACGTAGCAAGGGTTGTTCAATATCAAATAAGTGTGTGGAGTAAAGTTGAAAGTTGGAGTTCCGTCCGAGTAATACCGATAAATTCGATAAATTCTCAGGAAAACATCTTTGTATTGACAAACCGTTACCACTATCTATAACCATTTTCATTATCCAATGACAAAAGGCAGGCCTACAAAAAATTCAGCTCACGACTTCGCACATTTCCATGGGAGTGCTAATTCCCATAGATGCAATGGTTGTATCCTTCCGACAAGGAGCAAGTTCGGTCCAATGGTCAATAAGACAACGCCATGTCGCTCTCAATATATCTTAGTCATTTGCTTCTGAGAGTGTAGCGTAGCCATGATACGCGACCTGCGGCCGCTCCTATATAAAGCGCCTTGAAATGCGTGGGTGAAGGAGTAAGGAACTTTTCCGTTTTTTGTTCGGGATTTTGCGCTCCACAGCGGCCGCTCAGAGCCACGTTGTGAATAAAGCTGGCCTCATGATTGCACGTGTGTAAGTTGTCCGTGTGGTGCAAGTGTTGTTTGCAGTAAAAAACAAATTGCTATGTATCTTTCCACATAACCAACGAATTTCAACACCGAGCGAAGTAAGGAATGCCGACGAAAACGAGATGACTAGTCCATCATATATCAAAATGAGTAGACTAAACATTGCACCAAGCGCTGTTGAGGGAGAAACCGGACTGCCTGGTCCTGATGTATGAATAATAAGCAGCCTCGCCACCTCTGAGGGAAAAAAATATTTTAGCGATAACGATCACGTCATACCAGAAGTGAGGGATAGAACGAGATTTACTTCTCATCAGCTGTTAATAGTGCTGAATTATGCCTAAACAGTACGCGAGACTTGGGTGATATCATTCTTGTATAAATATAGAGAAGTTTTCACTGCATTTCGTAGTACATTAACGCAATAACCGCATACATAGGTTCTTTCCATTTTGTACCATTGGTTTCACATTTGGTATGGGTCACAGGCGTTAATGTTTCCCTCGACTGTCTATGTAAAGCCCTAGTAGCAATAGAGAACATTCGCATTCGTACTGAGACGAGACTTCATCTCGAGAGGGTCTCTGCTAGATGCCAATATCGGACTTAGAAATGTCTTGGAGTTAGTTGGCAGCCTGAGCTTATTACCCTGTTATTAAATAAACTTTTGTATCTGCGTTATAAATAAACACATACCACCCATTAATACTATCTTACATACTGTAATCATCGCTCGATTTCCTTTGAAAGTTGAGTGCATTTTCATTATCCTCTTACCCCGCGATTCCGCGTCTTTCTAATACCATATCATCAAAGCGTGCCGTCATCAATTTCTAGTAAATTGTTTGACAACGTTCTTCGAGTTTTGAACCCTCCAAATTCACTGAAAATTTTTTGATTAAAAATATGAAAGTCCTCATTACAGATAAGCTTCATTTACATAATGATTTGTTCATAAATAGATGATGGACAGGAACGTGGAGGATCACGCCAAAATAGAAGGATTAAGTAAAAACAAAATAAAATTAAGACGTACGTGTAGCTATAACACTGGGTCGATTCACAATGCCAGTTAGGTTTTTTAATTGATATTTAATTTGATGTGTTTTATAATGTTATTATTGTTATTGCCATTGTTTTAATGTTCGCTCTGCGACACGTAGAACTTGAGAATAAAAACCTGACATGAGTTCAAGAATTCAACATATCCTCCGAGACAAGAAAAATTCCTAAGCTGACCCAAAACGACCATCATTACAGCTAAATTACGAAAAAATTCTCTGTTCAAATCATGAACACAACCGCACAAAAGCCTTCATTAATCATTTCTAAGCGAAACCCACGCAAGAAATTACTTCAATTTTGAGGTGAAACTAAATAGCCCAAAAATCAATGTTTACTGACATCGCGCAGACAAAAGTTTCTGCCACACCAACATTCGATGTGAAGTTCCCTGAAACTCAAGATAAATGTGAGCACTTGGTAGGGGCTTCACGCACTGATCTGATGTTGGGAAAAGAGGTTCAATAATCCATAAAAGTGTGACTCAATGAAACAATAATTTGGCGAGCGGCTACCAACGCTGTTGGAAATTATTGCTGATGAATCTAATAATTATTTCTGACCGTCAGTTCATACCTCAGCATTTATGATATCTGATTCTCTGACTATTATTTTCGTCACTCAGATTATCACACTGCAATTATTTCCGACCCTCGCATTATTATTTCTAAGCCTCTGGCTATTTATATTATTTCTAAGCCTCTGGCTATTTTTTCTAAGCCTCTGGCTATTTATATTATTTCTAAGCCTCTGGCTACTTTTTCTGAAACTCTGTTCATTATTGCAGACCCCTGGACGCATTATTAGCCGCTGAATATTATTCTTGATTCTCAGATCTGAATGTTTCACTCAAACTTTCTGATCGCACAGGATGAGTCAGTGAGAGAATTATTTCATTATTTGTTGCCATTCTATCACTGTATACGAAAATGTTAACTAATAGATACTCAATATGAACGGAATACAAAATGAGTTTTTAATAGAGTTGAAATTTATAAACGCTGTCGAACGAGGCGTAGTAATTCCGTGGAACAGTTAAATTCATAACATTAACGAACACCGAACGTAAAATGTAAATTTTTAAGGTTTTTTTTTTAAGAGAGCACGTGCTTCAGTGATCACTAACCGAATATAAGCGTAAAGCTCACAAAATTTTTTGAATTCAACTTAAAGAATGAGTTATGAGATTTTCAAGTATTGTATCGCTTCTTCAAAGCAAGTGCCTGTTAGCTCAGTGGTAGAGCACCAGCACCTGAACCAGCTGGGGTCGCAAGTTCAAACCTTGCACAAGCTAAAGTTTTCTTTTGAAAGCCTTTGTGCCAGTTTTGACATGAGTGAACTTCAACAAAATTACGGTTCTAAAGTACATTATTACACGGTCTCCCTCAAAAATGTAATCGTTATTTGGTTGACGATTTCTACTGCATTTTTGTGTTTGTTACAGCAGCAACTAAGCTTTCTTATATGAATTGAAGTTTATTGAATTAGTTTATTGAATTTCATGTTCTTCTCCTTCGTATAACGCATTAGATTTGTATCTCCGTCCGTGAACACCTACCTACATCAAAACGAAACACACGAGTAATTTGCAGTCAGTGCTTATGTACTCTTTATCTTTTTCGATAAATTATTCATTGGGCAGGCCGGGAGTGAGTACAATTTCCGAGGGCAGACAGAAAGCGAGTACATTTTCCGAGGGTAGGCAGGGAGTGAGTACATTTTCCGAGGGTAGGCAGGGAGTGAGTACATTTTCCGAGGGCAGCCAGGGAATGAGTACATTTTCCGAGGGCAGGCAGGGAGTGAGTACATTTTCCGAGGGCAGGCAGGGAGTGAGTACATTTTCCGAGGGCAGGCAGGGAGTGAGTACATTTTCCGAGGGCAGGCAGGGAGTGAGTACATTTTCCGAGGGCAGGCAGGGAGTGAGTACATTTTCCGAGGGCAGGCAGGGAGTGAGTACATTTTCCGAGGGCAGGCAGGGAGTGAGTACATTTTCCGAGGGCAGGCAGAAAGCGAGTACATTTTCCGAGGGCAGGCAGGGAGTGAGTACATTTTCCGAGGGCAGGCAGGGAGTGAGTACATTTTCCGAGGGCAGGCAGGGAGTGAGTACATTTTCCGAGGGTAGGCAGGGAGTGAGTACATTTTCCGAGGGCAGGCAGGGAGTGAGTACATTTTCCGAGGGCAGGCAGGGAGTGAGTACATTTTCCGAGGGCAGGCAGGGAGTGAGTACATTTTCCGAGGGCAGGCAGGGAGTGAGTACATTTTCCGAGGGCAGGCAGAGAGTGAGTACATTTTCCGAGGGCAGGCAGGGAGTGAGTACATTTTCCGAGGGCAGGCAGGGAGTGAGTACATTTTCCGAGGGCAGGCAGGGAGTGAGTACATTTTCCGAGTGCAGGCAGGGAGTGAGTACATTTTCCGAGGGCAGGCAGGGAGTGAGTACATTTTCCGAGGGCAGGCAGGGAGTGAGTACATTTTCCGCGGGCAGGCAGGGAGTGAGTACATTTTCCGGGGGCAGGCAGGGAGTGAGTACATTTTCCGAGGGCAGGCAGGGAGTGAGTACATTTTCCGAGGGCAGGCAGGGAGTGAGTACATTTTCCGAGGGCAGGCAGGGCATTTTCCGAGGGCAGGCCAAGAGCGAGTACAGTTTTTGTGGCCCCCTGTGTTCGACTGGTGCTCGATGCGGTCAGGCGTCTGGTTCAGGGTCAGGAAGTGAAGCTCAGAATTGCAGCTCAGGGTAATTTTCAATTGCGTGACTTCAATCTATGCCAAGAATAATGATCTGCTTTATGAGCGTTGCTCCTGCAAACTTGGTTTTAAAGAAAAAATAATAGGTCCTGATCCAAATTTTAGCCATATTCATTTGAATAGGACGATTTACTCCACCCTGAGAACGCCCATATGTACACCTTATTTTATTGCTCTCACAGTACCATCGCTGCCATGTGCTTATATTTCATTTGCCACGGACATGAAAGTCAAGTGACCAGCCTGCTCAGTTCCACGTCTAAATTTCAATCTTGAGCACGATACTACATAGTGAGTCAGTCTCTTTCATTTTCTCCTGTTGCTAATCCCTCCGAAGAATCGAACGTTAGTGTCCTTGTCGCGGAATTGGGGCCGCTCAGCCGCAATTTCAACGCACTACCGACACATCAATAGTTGCGCCAGGAGGAAAGAAAGGGTGACTTTTACATGCCTATCAATGCGATATCAGACGAATTTCGACGTTCATTCATGCCTCATAACTTAGCAGTGATTTGTTTTATTACAATCACTCAGGGTTTAGTATAGTTTTTTCCTGTCTCGTGAAAATGCCGAGAAAAACATTTTTAGGGTAAGTATTCTTGGTAATTTTTTGATCGTGCAAACTTATCATTCGCCAGCGAAACTTTTTGAGGCAAAGGATGGGCAATATGATAGAAAATGAAGCAAGCTTTAATCATTTTACCAGGCTCCACTGGAACTGAATTAATTGTGGATGAAGAGAATCAAATTCATATAGTTAAATGAACTTCACTTCATCGCAGGTGTTAGTTGAGGCTAAAAATAAGCATCTAAATCAAAATTAGTGCCACTCATAAACCGTCTCGCCACCACGTGAGAAGCTCCCGCTTGTGAAATAATGTACTGAAATACACTCTGTATCACATTTCGTCAGACTTGACCTATCTACCAAATACTGGTGTAGTACGAGGTATCATGGCTCTCTGCTTTCTACTATTCATCGTTATTTTATCATCGTTAAACTGATGGAAAATGCCTGATCTAACTACATATTTTTCTGCGCAGGTAAATTCTCTCCTTGATTCAATATTTCATTTCTTGAGCTGAAATCTATTCTTTGCTGATTGCCATTGCCAGCAGAGCCATCAACTGTGGCTGCACGATTTTGATATTTGATCTCGAGCTGCCTAAGTTTCTCTTATGATGTTTATTAAACTCAACCTTATGATGTTTCAAGATGCCAGAAGGAAATCAAGAACCAAACTATACAGCTTAGACATCGGAATCCAGTGACCACACGGAAAAACATTATTTGCGAAAGCAATCAGCAAGTCTTGAGTACAACGGAAGTCTTCAGAGACCAATAGAATACAACAGCAATTAGAACAACACCAACTTTCGGTGATCATTCGAGCATCATCATCAATACTCAGACCCATTTCATGTCTCGCTCTTCAAAGCATCCAAGTCTCAAACAGAGCTGCAGGCTGTGTTCAGGTACTGGCAATCTCTGCTCAAATAAACAAAGCCTACAATAAACGGAAACGAACTCGTGTGACACTGGAATACCTAAGTGTAAAAAGAATACAAACTATATTACTAACAAATATAAGAAAAACATCGCAGCAGGTGAGACTGACATCTCACTGTGTCCGGAGTGAGGCGAGTTAGACATGCGATCTTGGTAAACGGGCACTGTGATACACTTGAGCTTCTTTCAATGGTGATGGTAGAGACAAACTTTTGACAGCATTAAAAATTTGCTCGTTATCCTTGTTTCATGGCACATTAACACGTCAGCAGGGGCGTGCAGTTCGATTCGCTTGACGCTCACTGAGTTATCAGCCAAACAAAGGGGTGGAGAAGAGCCTGGCAGCTCCAAGAGACATTCAATTGTTAAAATAAATTATAAAAGGTAATTGTCACAAAGACCTGACAATTTCAGAACGTTCCAAGTAAAAATAAATCCTACGAAGACGAACTTCCACTATGTAGACGAAGCCGTGAGACTACTTCGTCCCCATTTCACCCGGTAAAAAACCTGACTTTTTCCAATTTCAACCGACCGAAAACCGACTTTACTCCAATTTCAATCGTCAGAAAACACTAACGAAAAACAGCCCATGATTTAATTCCTGTTGGCCGCTAAACAAGTAGTCGATTTAAAAACGATGTTTATAAACTGCAATATTATTCCTAGAAGGCTTAAACAGATTTAATAAAAAGAAAAGAATTTAAAATTTTATATGGTATCATGCACACATATTATAAAATGAATATACAGGTTAATCTGTGAAACTTCACGTTTATTCGCGGTTTAATAGCCCCAAGAAAGGTCAAATTACCAGTCAAGCAAGTACAATTTGTCGTTGAATAAATTATAAAATACAGATCTGCGATCACTCGATTCCGGGCAAGTTATGGAACACGATTATCTCCTTCTAGTGATTGCGTCGGTGGTGATAGTGACGCAATTGTAGTGATTGGGAGAAGTGATTGCGTCCATTGATGCCTATGCTTTGAGGAATGTGATAGCAAATTTTGTTGTTCGGATTAGTAAGTGTATTGAGTCTATGGTGGTCATATAGAGTGCTAAATTTTTAATAAAATAAAATTTCAAATATTGCACCTCTCAATGAAACTTATTTCAGCCTTCTAGCACTGATATTTTACGAACTACAGCATATTTAAATCGGGCACTTTATCAGCGGACACTCTGTACTACGGAGACTGGGACTGGGGATGTATTCATGATAACGCGACCTAAAGGGCCAAGCTGCAGCAACTTCAGAGCATAACGTTGCGTTTTGCACTAACTTGAAGATTGAGGTAAGCTATTCGCCTGTTTGGTAACATATAGGACAATCAATAGCACACAAAATAACATGTGAAATGAAATGAAAATGATTCATCCATAACTTCAATTCAAATCTCATGGAGTCCAACTCGCAAGATTCGCGAATCGTATTTTACAAATATTTTTCCTTAATTTAACAATTACCGTACAATAGTTTCATTTATCTGCTTCACGACCCGTGAACTTTGTTATAATTACTCGTATTATTATTACTATATTAGTTAGTTTAGGACTCTCTACCTACACCAAAGCCCATGCCAAGTAAGCGAAGAGAAGGGACTATTCAGTATGGACTGTTGAAAACAGGGAACACATGCATGAGCTGTGTTCCCACACAGGATACCCCGCGCAAAGAAACAGCACGTTAAGGAATATGTGAGAGAAATAATGAAGAAGAGATAACGGAGGAGGTAGGTGATATGAAAGAAGCACATTAGTAACCAAACATAGAAGTCCTGAAAAAGCCTATCTACAGCTGAGGTGAGCCCACAGTACCTCTCACGCGGCCGCCAGTCCCCGTAGCACAAAACAGACAAATGTGATCAATTAATAAGGCCTGTAGCCTAGCCGTTTGTCCCTTAGTGTAAACTTGATTTATAAATATCATAGAATCCGTTGGTATTTTTTGTTTTGCTCCAGAAAGGTTTTTCATTTGAAAAGCCTGCAGAAATGGCTTGAAATTTCAATATTAATACAAGCAAGCAATTATAATGAATAAAATAACACGAAACCACTGAAAAAGCAAGCATTGTATTAGTAGAAAATTACCCATGGGAGTGATTTTAAATTTGTTTTAGAGTAATGGTTCCGTGTGTCGTAGATGTTTCATCCCGTGGTTTTGACATTACATCAAAAGAAAGGATAAACCGAGTTTTAGAGCCTCTCTGAAACTTGAACAACACTGAAAACTTAACAAAGCATGAACTAAAGTAATAATGAAAAACTTTAGCCTGTGCAAGGATTGAACTTGCGACCCCCAGCTGGTTCAGGTGCTGGTGCTCTGCCACTGAGCTAACAGGCACTTCGAACAAGTGAAGGCAACTGTTATTTTTAATTTCAATTTAAAGAAAGACGTGACTGCGACCAAAATTGTATCAATACACGTTTGATCATATTTTGAATGAATTATTCATAGTAGTCGAAAATGTTCTCCCAATATAGTTTGAAAAGTTTAAAGTATTCAATTTTTAAAACAAAATTTTATAATACGCACATTTTAGAACTTATTTCGTTTGGACCATCAGATGCCAGAGAATTTAAAACACCGTAAAACAGAAAAAAGAGCATTTCGAATCATATGAATTTTTCAAACACTTTAAAAAGTAAACTTAGAGTATTAAACTATTGCTGTTGACCAAAAAATACGCAACAAAATGTACAGTATTATACTATTGCTGCAGACTAAAAAAAATACGCACCAAAATGTACAGTATTACACTATTGCTGCAGACAAAAAAAAGCACCAAGAAACTTCTACTGGAAGCTCAAGTAAATATGTATACAATACGTCGAGAAAGCTCGTGGGACACTCGAATACAAAAGCAGAAAAAAACATCAAAATAGATTCATAACAAAAAAATCGACAAGTTATCTTAGCGCACTTGACTGACGGCGATGACGTCATTCATGAATGATGTGACACACACCCACCCACACACCCACACACCCACACACCCACACACCCACACACCCACCCACCCACACACCCACCCACACACACCCACCCACCCACACACACCCACACACACACACACACACACCTGCTCGTCGTAACGCACGCTGGCACACACAGGTGGTACACATGCACGGCTACACAAATGTTTGGATGGGTTGTTTTGAGACAGCCTCATTCGAGTCTAGCCTCATTCGAGTCTAGCCTCATTCGAGTCTAGCCTCATTCGAGTCTAGCCTCATTCGAGACTCGCCTCATTCGAGTCTCGCCTCATTCGAGACTCGCCTCATTCGAGACTCGCCTCATTCGAGACTCGCCTCATTCGAGACTCGCCTCATTCGAGACTCGCCTCATTCGAGACTCGCCTCATTCGAGACTCGCCTCATTCGAGACTCGCCTCATTCGAGACTCGCCTCATTCGAGACTCGCCTCATTCGAGACTCGCCTCATTCGAGACTCGCCTCATTCGAGACTCGCCTCATTCGAGACTCGCCTCATTCGAGACTCGCCTCATTTAAGACTCACCTCATATGAGACTCGCCTCATTTACAATGCCCAATATCAAAGTAATAGCAGTTAAAATGGTGTGGAACTTTTCACAACAGCTTGACATGACTTGGAATATTCTTAAATAGTTTGATATAGCTTGGAATATTTTCAACGTATAATCTCAGACAATGAAAATATCCCAAAAGATGTGAAACATGTTTCTCATGTTAACAGGAAAAATAACTTAGCAAACATATTTTAGTACAATTCAGCCTTCCTTCGCATAATCAGATTTCATAAACCGATGTTTTCTAGATTGCCACCATATTGCAAAATTATTTTATTTGAAGATCACGTCAACAAAGAAGAGAAAAGCTTATCAATTGTTATATTTCACATCAGTCGTTTCAAAATCATGAACTGCTTGTCGAATTTTGATCTAGCAGAATTTTGATCACTCAAACCATATTGTGCGGCATAAAAACAACTCTTTAAATCCTCCAACATTGCACAGTTATTGCACACGCTAAATCATCAACCACACCACCAACCACACAAAATAACCACACTACAAACCACAAAACCAGCCACACATCCAACCAGTCTACCACCACAATCTCACCTCCAGTACACAACCACCACCACCACCACCTCACACAACCACCACCACCACCACCACCTCACACAACCACCACCACCACCACCTCACACTACCACCACCACCACCACCTCACACAACCACCACCACCTTACACAACCACCACCACCACCACCACCCAACACAACCACGGCCCGTGTGCCCCACCACATCGATCTCACAACAGCCAGACGGACGCTCACACACCAGCGCCACAACAGCGCGTGCAGCCCGCCTTTCTGGGCACAGCTTTTGCCTGACTTGGGCACAGCGTGAGATAAGTGCACTCTTTCAGTGGCTTTGTTGGCTCGTTTTGTGGTGTTAGAAACCTTTACATATCTTCCCGCTATCTTCTCCCATGCTATTCATTCCTTTCAGCTCATTGTCCTATTTGAATACTTTTTCAGGATAGTTGCAGTTCACTAAATAAGAAAGGGCGTGTATCAAACATTCGCGCATTCATCTAAAATACAACCATATGCTGGGCGTAGAGTGAATTTGGTGACGTATTAATACCGATAACTCTTTGACCGCAACGTGCCCCACCGGTAGCCACCGAGGAGATTTTCATGCTGCGGCTGATCCAGTTAATGCTTGCAATTTTCAAAATTGCTCTTTACAATTGACTTTAAATTTGAGTTGAACGAGACTCGCCTTCGGTTTTACCAATTGCTGTTAAAGGGTTAAATTTATTCAGCTCCAGACTCCATTAGCTACACAATATTCGTGTGCAGCGGGAGCACTTCTGGCCACACAGCCAACGCGAGCGCTGCAGCAGCAGCAGGATTATGGCATTAGTGAGCCTGTCCACGCGACGCTGCGGCTAATCTCACATCCCAGCCATCGCGTCCTCTGCAGATGCCCTGCTATAAATCCTATTATCCACGGGTCCAGCATTTATGCCGCCGTTTTCTATTAAGCCTTGCTTCCAAAGAAAATTGGATTGCAGTGGAATACCCGGAAATGTACCTCAAATGTTCGATTAATTGAGGAGTTTAACTACAGTTGAAAACTCGTACTTGGGAATGGTGAGTCAAAAGTAAATCACGCTTTTTGTACAGATATCGTCTCGAAGTGTTAGTTCAAGTAATGAATAGCAAATAATGTTATAATTGAAAAGATTTTACGCAGATCATTCGTTCCTTCATTTCAAATTTCTACCGAGGATAAACGGGAGCTTGAACATTTAAATCGACTAATGAGAAGTTTTGTTTCGAAAATATTCGTTAGCTTTGACGTCAGTGAACAAACTTCCCCTATAGAGGTAAGGTTTTTATAAAAATATGCAATTTCTAAATAGGATAATTTCAATTTGAATACCTCATGAAAACAATCATTTCTATGATATTCAAATACTTCACGAAAGATTTCACCCTTACCCTTGCTTAGCCCTGACATTGAGACTGAATGGAAACCAAATCTGCACATTTTGTAGTGACAAGCACATTTGATATTACCCATATTGCTGTGATGCTTTACTTCACCGACGCTGTGTCTTGATAATTTCCGTCACACGTTTGCAACTAAACATAAGTGCAGCCAACACACCAACTTGAAAACCCGGTCCAGTTCCGAAAAATCTAATTTAAAACAGGAAGAGCAGCGACTTCAAAACTCCTCACATCCGACCTGTTCTGTTCGCGGCAATAGCTGAGATTCCCGAAGGAAGACATATGCGTTGTCTACTACAAAGGTCTGGCAGGAGAACGAGTGAGTCGTCAAAAAGCGAGTCATTGACGGGACATTTGGTGGCAATTTAGCAGCAAAACACACGGAACTCCACTCTTTGTCCGAGCAGCTGGCCCTAACGACGAGTCTGGAGCCAACACTCCTCCGCAGCCAGCCGAAAAATTCTAGAATTGTATTGTTGCGTAAATTTTCCTTTGAATTTATCGAATCGTTGAGACCGCAGTTCAACAGCTGCTGTTTCTCTGAAGTAAGTTGAAAATTAGGAATTGAAGCGTGGAAACACTCTAAAGGTTAACGTAAAAAACTTGAAGGTATTGAGGAACATCTAGTGGCCTCGAGAGCATTTTATTGATGTTAACTTGAAGCAATTTACTATAGGAGGATTCAAGAAATTAAATTAAATTATTTAGTTTAAGCTATACTAATCGCACCAAAGGTGTTTCTAAATGAAGAACGAAAAAACGTTATCTAGTATAAAGTTACAAAAGAAGACGAAAAATCTCTGCACGAGGTACATCTTACGCACGCATACAAACAGCAAGAATGGAAGAAGTTCATAAAACAAGATAATTTAAAAAAAAAGAAACAGATCATGAAAAAGAGTACCAGTGCAAGGAGGAAAAAATATGGTCCTTCAGAAGACAAAATACCTATTCCATTCAACAATGAGAATCCTCAAATTTTACCCATGGGAGCGTTAATTCCCGTAAATGCAATAATTGCATTTGTACGTCACGAGAGACTCTGGTGAAATAACCTTAACGCGCCACACTAATTCAGTGATTGCTCAGCTTAACATTCAAAATACTTTTTTTAACTATTGCCTGAAACATTTTCAAAATTACTATTTTATATAAGTCCCAACATCGTTCTCAAGTATAAAGCAGAAAGTAATCAAGATACACTAAGCACACATCAAGCTTAGGGAATAATATAATAATAATGTATATCAATTCCTTCATAAGAGAGATGCTCTCACTGCTTGAGACGTAAAAGCATCGTCAGACTGATTGATACGTAAGTGAAAAGTGCCTTGAGACTTCTTTCCTTTGAAGTGAAAGGCGTCTTCAGGCTGCATAGCATCTTTGTTTAGGACGCCTTCTAATCTCTTGATATCGCTGTGAGAAGACGGACAACTTCTGCCCGAAAGCCTCTCCACCTCGAGGGAATACTTTTGAATAGAATGGTAAGAGATGTCCATTATTATATAAATCATTGCAAATGGAATATTATACAATCAATTTCGTAGCTAGAGATTATTTCTACGCTTTCAAAACGGGATAACATGTCTTCCGTTCAGCCATGAGTAAATTAAATTCTGGTTTTAAAGTACGTGGAGTTTTTGCACTTCAACTCGATTTGTCAATTATTTTCAATCGTTTGGCAGATCCTCAAAGCTATCTCGCTAAACCCTTTCATTTTCGGGACTCCGAGAAAATCGACGAACTCATAAAAGTTTTGAGAATTTCAATTGAACATGAGTATTATAAGAGCAGTTACGGAAATTAATCCTGGTACGCAGTTTTAATTTGCGGGGCAAAAATCGATCTTTTTGTTGACCTTCACCTGCATGAACACCCTCGAACAAATATTCCTTACATAATCATAAGAAAACTACGAAAAAATTCAAAGCTCAAGAGGAACCAAAAAAATGTGGATACGTGTCTGTAATTTTAATACTTAGAATTAAGGCTCATTTTATTCATGAATTAGGGGAACCAGTCGGATTAAAGAACACGTTTGTCAAAACAGACTGTGGAGTAATTTACAAGCTCATTAGAAATGATAGTACTTGTAGTGGAAATTATGGAAAAATAAAGAGAAGAAACACGACTGATTAACCATAACATTGCTTTACAACAGCTCTGAGGTGAAATATTTCATAATGAAGTGCTCCGTTTCAGAAAGTCAGCATGGAACTAAAAATGTAAATTTTCGACTGAAAAACTGTTGAACGTGTGAGCAAGGAGTGTGAGCTTGGTGAGAGGCATTTTCTAAGCGAGTTTTCCCAAAGTCTCATTTTAAACTTCTGCACCTGCTATGAAGCCTAACAACTCGCCTCATACTGACAGCAATGGGTTGCACCATATGGCTTTCAATTCAACAAAAAAAAAAGAAAAAAACATCAGGCATTCCCACTGTTTTGGGACGGAATATCAGAGATACATCAAGCCATGAACACAAGCGATAAAAAACAAAGTTGCTTCTCTTCAAAGCGTGCTACACTTCCAAGGAAACGCTGGGTTCCGGTGTCCAGTTGCAAACTATATCAGCACAGGCATGGTTTTAACACTTTGACTGCACTACTAAATATTAAGTTCAATGCCAAACTCAAATTTAAAGTCAATTTTAGGAAACTATTTAAAAAAAAACAAACATGAACTGGATAGTGCCTTCATTTAGCTTTGATTAAGTACTCGTATTCATGAAAATTGAATTTGCGACTACTAGTCGGTCAGCAGCATTATAAAAATTACCTCCGTGTACCACCAGTGGCGCACGTTGCAGTCAAAGTGTTAAAAAAAGCTGTCATGAATTTAGCCTTAACAGTCGCTTATCTCAGGAAAATGCATCTTGATCCCTTTCAATAAGCTCCTGTGAGAACGATCTGACATGAGCTACAGTTGAGCGTGAAAATGCGAGTTTAACGCCGCAATGAAATCTCTGCTCAAAAAGACCGTGAAGAATATTCAGTTAGCGAGCATAATATTGGACAGTAGAGCAGTGGTGGCAGTTAACGTTGGAAACAAAGACAACGGCATGCATGAAAAGCGCATTTACACAGGACAACGAGAAATAATTTATACTAATTAGGCGCTTTGTACCGTAGCTGAAATATTTTTCAAAGTTATTTTTTTTTACTTGTTCGTATTTTCTCAGTAAAATGATGCATGATCATTTTGCATTTTTAGGGTGAAATGTCACCGCCAGAAAAATGCGTAAGCAGCATTGTTTATTTGCTCGGTGTTAGTAGAGTGCCAGTCTCGAACGCTGAACCGCGATATTAGAACCCTATTAAAAATTAAGGGAGTAGCATGGTTGATTAAAGGAGACAGCGGAGAATTAAAGGAGTATTAAGCGAACCGAGGCCTCTTCCCTTCTGACACTTCCAGGGCGCGACTCATAAGCGCGATGCGAGCAAGTTCTCCCATGTTGCTACCAGAGGCCACTTGCGCAGATGGCCTCTTGGTGAAATGCCTGCCATCTCTCTCGAGAGAAATGACGGTTGCCATCTTTCGCCTCAGTTTTGAAGTTGGTGTTGTGCGTGACAGATGTCTGGATCGTGTCTCTATTATTTAAAACGTTTCAAGTAGTGTTAGAGTGTATATCAGTGCGAGTGTGTATTACGTGAGGGTGTATAGTACGTGAGGGTGTCAGAAGAAACAAGAGATGGAAGAGACGTATAATGCTGGTCTGTAGAGGCATTATTTCAAGAGCATGAACGGAGCAAGGACCCCACTGCTAGTTTCATCACCTCGGTCAATTGATATTTTAGACGATTCATCGTTGTGGTGGGGCTGGTATTGAAGGCAAAACCTCAATGAGAGCAATGTAAAAACAACAAAATGTGGAAACCAAACCTGAATTTTCCCTTGTCAGTCTCCAGCAACCTTTGAATTGAAGGACGTTCTTGAAGGTGATCAACTATGTGTTCAGATACAAATTTGTGTGTGTGTAGGGGGGGGGGGGGGGTTTGTGTGTGGGTATAGGGGTAGGTGTGTGGGAGGGGGGTGTGGGGAGGGTTTGTGTGTGGGGATTGGTGGGGGAGTGTGTGTATATGAATAGCCGGTGTAATTAAGCTCGGGCAAGGTAAAGTCATTTTATTTTACTTTCTAATTTTAGGAATGAAAGATGAAAAATCTGTTGGACGATAATTTTTTTTGGTTATATATATAGCTACGAGTATATTCTTTCAACGACCCTAGGGTATTGTTGCTATATTATTTTCAAGGTACATTTATATTGTTCCCTGCAGGCTTTCGCCTCCAAGGCTGCGTACAGCTGATTTCCCATTATTGCACATTCAACCGTTGACGCTTCTCAACCAAATATAGCCAGTCGCCCATTAATTACCTTATTTATTGCGCTGCGAAAACTTCAAGCATAAGTTATACGTCACAAACATGTCCCATTAATGTCAGCTTAATAATGAACACGCACCCATGAAATTTTCTGCACATTAGTAAGAATGTATTTAATTTACATACTCTGGTACATTTTTATTGTGCTATAAACCGTGTTTGCTTATGGTGAATTGACTAATCGCGCAAGAACTAAGGTAATTCAAGGGCAAACTGGCTATAATCGGTTTGAGCAGTGTGACGGTTGGAAAGAGTGACTAATGGGAAATCAGCTGTGCGCAGCCGTTTTTTTAAAATCAAATTAAGAGGTGGCCATCCTGGGCCTCTCATGATTCTCCGATGGTAAATAGGAGAAACTGGTCGCGCCTTGGGAGCGCGACGGTAGTGCTCCATGCTGAGCCATGCGTGGCCACCGGTTGGGACAGAGGCGCAGGCGCGCCTATAAAGTGGACACTTCGAAGTTGCCTCATAGGAGACGCATGGATGAAACAACCATGCATATTTGGGAGCGCTCCCAAGAATCACCGATGCCACTCCTATAATTTTTAATAGGGAAGCTTGAACACGATGACGGTCGTCCTGGATAAAGAAGAAAGCGGACGGTTAACATGTCCAAAAATAGTAAGCTCATCAGAAAATAAGTCGACCGATATTCGAGGGTCCCCATGAGAACAATCAACTGTAAGACGAGAATAAAATGCGAATTCGTTCGACTAACAGGTAGAATAAAACTTGAACGCCCTACAAGCAACAATAAGTTCACCATTCTAAGTTTGAACTTTTTTACGTTTCAGCAATGAAGATAGTGTTAAAATATTCCGAATCCTTAGCCGTGAAAAAATAATAAACATTGATTCCCCTTTTTATCTTACGCGTGGAAATCACCAAGAACCGACCTATTGAAGTTATAAGTTCACCTCCTAACGATTGAAACAAGCGTTTAAGGCTTCGATGAAGCCATCTGCTGAAGTGTTGGGTCAAGGGCTAGGAATGGAATCGAATCCTTTTCATAGACGAGAAGCTGTTTAAGTGGAGTAAGTGAACAGCCATCAAAACGACAGAAGTTAGTCCATTAGACTGCCTTGCAGTTTTGCGAAGGTTGAACCTCGCCAAAATCCGAACCATAGTTTGGTAAAGACTTAGAGCCAGCTGCAAATAACCTCTTGTTTTTGTCGATCAAGAAGTCACAAACAACAAATGAGTGAAACATCGCGACAACTTTAAGGCCGCCAGATTTTCATGGGCGCAGCAGTATTTATTTTTGCAATGCAGAATGGACGTTTTAGCAAGACCCGGCACCAGCTCACAAGGCGAAAATGACTCAAGACAGGTCCAAGGTCTATTTTCGGGATTTTATCAAGTCAGCAGAATAGCCCTTCCTATTCGCCAGATCTTAATCCGGTGGATTAAAGTGCGTGGTCAATTTTGAAGCCAGGGAGCGTGCTAAGCGCCACTAAGTTTCGAGTGCTTGCAACAATCGCTGCGGCAAGAGTGGCATCGTAGCATCAGAAGACTTGCAGCCCTTTGTCGAGAATTTCATCGCACGCATGAAGCTTCATATCGCAGCCAAGAAATGCTAATTTGCAAACACCAGAATTTATTATTACCTGATGTGTAGAATTTTTACCAATACGTGTTTTTGTAAAATTCGAATTGGTTTTGAAGTTTTCAAAATAAATGTCGGCACGAGTTTATTCATGTACCTGTGTGCATCGTTAAGAGGTACACAGACTTTAGACGAAGTTATATTAGGCTGAACAGCTTTATTTGTCTGCTAGGCTATAGTGCTAGCGCCGGTGTTGTAATTTAGAGAGTATTGTATGTCGGTCAGTTTTCATGGTAAATTTCCGTTAAGATGTAAATCTCACGGGAATACATTAAAAAAAGTTCAGATGCTTGTGTAAATAGAGAAATTTTTGAGTACACATGTGATGTTCACAGCGATGGAAAAACAAAAAAAATAACATCACAGATGATTTTAAACAATTCGCACAAAAAACTTCGGAGAGGAAAGTGATAGGTTATGTTGTTTCTTATTTAAGTTAGGGAATAATTTGCTAACGCGGAAGTTAGATGGCTTGTGATAACCGGTCGCACTTGTCATGTATGGATTAGAGTGTAATGTTTACCGAACGCTAAGAAGAATGTCAAGTCAATGTGGGCAAATGCACATGATAAACCGAGTATACCAAACTCTCCTGAAAAGACCGAAATTCAAACATGGCGTGATAAATATCGAGAAACTCAAGGAAGCTCAGATAAATATCGAGAAACTCATTTCTCAATATCGGGAAAATTTCGCGTTCAAATTTTGATGGAGGGGCTCCTTGACACGTCTGGCTATACGAGAAGCAACTCATAAAGACGTGACCAGAGTTTCATACCCCAAATTAATTCAAGAAGCTACTTCATACTTTTAATACGAGAGAAAAAATGTCCCCCAAAATGTCCATTATTCCACTACTGAAGAAAGAAATATCATTTCGACAAAATGTCATGGACAAAATGCATGACAATTTGTTTTGCAGTGTGTCGTTCAGATGTCGGTAAATTTGAATCACGACGCCATAGATTTTCTTATGGGACTTTGTGGACCGCCTTACGCGAGACAGGAGCGTAGAAAGAAGACTGGATGCTTCGCGAGAGAAAATGCAAAGCTGCCATGGCTTTGATCAGCGCTTATTTTGCGAGCTTGAAAAAAATTGCCTTCTGCTTCAGTACTAATGACTCCAAGTTTACCTTGAGCCCTTCTCCCAGCGTTCAGTAATTAATACATAGCAAGTTCGCATTACCATAAATTTAACCAGGCTTTGCCCCAGCTTCTCTGGAACGTTATTTATAAGTCTAAGCCTTAACGTAATTCGGTGAAGTTTCCCCATATTGGGACATTTACTGTAGTTTTCTACCAATTATATACGACGTATAAAATCCCGAAGTCGATTTTTATTTGACATCAGTGTTTTCACAGCTCTTGTGTTTTTAAAAGGTCACACGCATGTGGTGCAATTTTGGAGCTGATTCGGCTAGAAAAATGCCAATAAATTTTCTTTCACATACTCGGGGTTCCCAAAATGACTTTCTCAAACGCTGTACGGGGATAAAAGGCGCTCGGTCACGATGGTGATTGTCCCGAACGAGAAAGAGGATACTGAACAGCTAAACAAACTTTTGGACGCATTGATCATCCTGTAAAACTATTAATGAATTTTAATTTAACTGCACTAATAGCAGTCTGGAAAAGTAAATGCTTACTTTCTATCTCTGCAGAAATATGATCACGTATCAACTCTGCAACCAGTTGCAGGCTCATCGTACAAGAATTTTTTCACGGTTCTTTCACACATCTGCCTCTTACTGATGATACCAGGACACACATCTGCCTCTTACTGATGATACCAGGACACACATCTGCCTCTTACTGATGATACCAGGACACACATCTGCCTCTTACTGATGATACCAGGACACACTTCAAGTTTGGCTTAGGTGGGTCTCTTAATAACTGATAACGTATCTTGGAAGCTCAACTCTTGGTCATTTTACTGAGCTGTCATTTTCCCCTCCCTCCTTTTGCTCTTTTCAACTTCGTTCATATTCAACCGTTGATATGTGTAATGTTCTAGACCCCAGGCAGATACTGGAAGTTGTGGTTGTAGCTGACATTAATGAAGCCCACTGAATCCATTTTGTTACGATTCAATGGATCAGCAATAGTTGAATGCCTGTAAATTTTTTTAAAATTAATCAAATGAATCAGGGATTTTAAAGACCACTTAAGATTCTATGAGAATAAGAATGTTTAAAATCTATTGGACCTTGATTAGTTTATAAGTTAGTTTGAGCCTTCCGAACTATTACTAAGGTGTTCCAAGGAAAGGATGGGGGAAGGCAGCGATCAGGATAGAGTTGACGGAACGGGGAAACTGTGATATATGGGGATTCTCTCACAATCACCTTTGTGCATAGAAGCAAAAAATTAGTTAAAGAGTTTATAAACTAGATAAAATTTGAAGAAAAAATGAGTAGGTTCTGAAAAAAAGACAGCAGTGAACCAAAAAACGATGGTCCGTAACAAAACAAAGAATATCTTATTTCAACAACAAAAGTGTATCTAATCTTCAGCTCGGAACCTCACATCTTTGCCCTGGGTGCAAAAATTTCAATGAATACAATAGTCGCATCCCTTGAAGGGTAGCAGGCCTTTGTGAACCTAGAACTAAACCAATACAAACTTTTCTTAATTCCTCGTGAACAAAGATCTTTGAAAGCCCAAACAAAAAAGTTCCCCCGAGAGTTGAAAAACTAAAGCTTCGGCTAGCTCAACGCCAATCAATTTCTCTTCAAGCAGCTGAAAGTGTCTGAGCAACACTAAAGAAGAGAGCAGCACAGCGTCTTTGGTACTTAGGTGAAGAAGCCAAGGTTCAAATTTTCAAATTTCAGATCTCCTTCACCAGCTCGTAATCAAAAACAGCTCAGAACCGTGAGTGTGAAGAGGAATGTTTGACACACTTTGAACAGAACTCAAATCAGCTAAACAATCGGCTTTAATCTCGTTGTGAAGATAGACTACCGGTAATTTTGCATCTGTTTTATTTTTTTTCAGTTTTCAAATAAAATAAAATCACATTTCTGTGGCGGAAACGGCTTCTCTATATGGACTGGAAAGCGTCCTAAAATGTTTCAAGTGTTAGGAGCAGTACTTGTCAACAAAATCCGTCTAGTAAATTTGAAAACCATCATTTTCACCATCAACCAACCGAGCTAGCAAATTCCATTGTGATTCTCGCATAATTGAAAATAGACAATGAACTTTGAAATATCGAAGAAACTTAACGTGTCAAGGAAATAGATAGAAGTTAAATGATGACGAGGGAAGAACAAAACTGACTCATTGCAATCGAAGTGATCAATTCAAAGCGCAAGCTCCACCTTTCTGAAGGAAATTTCGAACAATAATATTAAAGGGCGCCTACGGTCACTGTAAGCAATCGGAGAACGACCCAAAATACAATAAGGTGTTTGGAGAAGATTAGTGGAGAGGATTGCAGTTTCTAGGAACTTGAGCAGTATTTCACAGAAGTTCAGTCGCGTGAAAGGTAGTGTTGGAGTAACCCTCAGAGGGTAGCACTGATACAGTGAGGGGCATATACTGTATTACAGTACGTTGGTGTAAATTTTAGTTTTTTCATCGTTAGTGAGCGTAGATCATTCAAAATTCATCAATATATGCGTAATGAAGAATTATTGTAAATTAAACACCCAAATCTCCAACACTTGTCAATGGAAAAGAGTAGCAATATAATTAAATTTGAGAGAACAAAATTTTACTACACACTACATAGTTTTAGTTGAAAATCTTTTAAAACATCAACCCTCGATTTTTAACCCTGTAATGAAACAGAGATCTTCCCCGAATGTTCAAGCACGTTCTGAAATAGACACCAGTTCGTTGCAGAGCACTCTTCATTACAGCAGCTTGATTTGTCGTAAGCTCTTGTGAATCCTTTACCCATAGAGAAAGACCTCTTTGGTTAATTGAGTCAAGACCTCTCCTCACGTATCGTGAAGCTCCACAAAATTGTTTTAGGCACTAGAAGACTTCGTCAAATGTATGTATTTGTTCCTTTGAGTTCAGTTATAACTATTAGTGAAAGTGACGAAAAACAATTGAGTATATGCCTCCGAAAGGTCGTCATCGAAGATGAACGACCATTCTGCTTGAGAGTTTGTACGGTCTGAGATCCAAAGACCGGAGTCAACTCGTGATAACTAGAAGAATTTACAAAATAACCAGGGATAACAATATCAGAGGAAACGTTTAACAGGACACTACGACCTGAAGACATCCCATTCAAAATTCTCTAGGAAGGCTTCTTTTCTTCGGAAGTGTCACATCCTGGCATCAATGAGCAATTAGACAATCTAGCATCGTTTGAGAATGCTGTATTCTGAATAAAATTTTACTTTTGGGGGAAAATAACACCAATCAGGTTGTGGTAGCAAAAAGAGAGTAGAGCATTCCCCTGAGTGCGCCACTCTGTCAGTGACATTTGGCAGTGGACTTGACATGGTGTCGAGTTGTTTCTGCTAGTAGAATGTTGGTGAACTTCTCAAAACTAAAGAATGCAGGGGCAAAAAGAAATATCGAGAGGCAATGGATCAAAATATTCTGGCTTCTACTTGCTCTCTGTAGTTGAAACGCCGTTGGACCTATCAGCAGGACAATGATTTTCAGCCTACAGCAAATGCAACTAAGGTATGGTTGTAAACGAAGTTCAAAAGCGATTTGGCTGATCCCATGACCAGAATCGCATTGCAAACTGCTGGTAATCTATGACGAAGAATAAAAAATATTCCCAAAAGGCAGCAATGACTACGAATTGTTGTAAAAACCTAGTATCATTAGTCAACAAAAAGATTACGTGAGCAAATATTGAATGAATATTCTTGATGTGTTAAACACATTTTCTTTTGAATATATGTTACTCCTTTCATCATTCAATCTTTTACATTCAAAATTTTGAAATTTTAGATGTTTCATTAATTATAAATCTCTGTCACGCAGCTGTAGTAGAGACATGTGCAATCTTCGATGACAAAGTGAAAGATACGCATTACACGGTTTAGTAATGTTTTGCTTTTCACCGCACGTGAGACAAAGTTAGAGAGGATTCTATATTTTCAATTAATACAGCACCTCCATTTCTACTTCTGACTGGGCATCTTTTAAAGTTGTACCATATACAATGATTGTAAAAATAAATTTCACGATAGTCAACTCGTCACACACTTGCCTGAAGCCCCCCAAAAATGAATACCTCATTTACATCTTTGAATTCTTTTTTGGCAAGAGCAGGTTTAGTTTTAATACGTCCGACCATGAGGCCAATCCTTCGAACGGTCCCCAGCGTGAAATTCACGCGTCTAAAAGTCTATCAGCATTTCTTTACCAGAAGACGAGGGTGGACTCCCTTGCTTCTCTCAGTGTGTCTGTGCTCGAGAGCTGAAGCACGCAGAGCACGCTCGCCTTGATGACTGTGTGGACGCAAAATACTGCGACGCGCCGCTCGGCTTTAAAGAATATTCCTCTTCACAAAAATTGGTTGCTCACAAGGAGAAAGCTGTCGGAGGATAAGCTTGGAAAAGTTCAAAATTTAATGGTTCGATTTTTATCATGTTTACTGCGCTAACGCAGTTGCTGCGGTTGTTTAAATTAGGTTGTAAGTATCAGATTTTTAAAAAAACTTTTCTGCTCGAAAAAAGCTTGTATCCTTTTTAAGAAGGGTGAAAAATGTAATAACAAGATGAAATATTACCTCATATGCCATAACCTTTTCTAGAAAAAGGTATAGAAATGATTTAAATGCTGTTCATTTATACTGACATGCAAAAGAGAAGTATACCTAGTGGTACCTACTGTATGTCCCAATACGCAGTTAACGTGTTAATTCGTATAGGCTTAGTGTAGTACTTGTACAGCTGATAAAAACGTTGATTAATCTTGAATTTTCCCATACCTTGGATGGGAAAATTAAAAAGTGAACTCATAGCCAAACAAAGAGCTTACGTAGCAGAAAATCCTATTATTAGTTAAGGAGATCGTCCCACTTTTTCAACTTTTTTCGTCCGATTCGTTTGAAAATTGGCCAGTATATGTATTTTGTGAAAGTAAACCTTTTCTCCTTGAGTCACTTTTTCGATTTAGGGCTTAGTTTTTATTTTTTTTTCGAAAAATTAGTTTTTTGGTATATTTTATGGATATTTCAAAATGCTACTCGTCTTCGAGTTTTGATGCTAGAACAAAACCAAGGACAGTATTAGAATCCTTGGAAAATTCCTAACTTACTCAAATGGGCTTTTTTTCAAATTCAAGTATTTTCTATTTTTTGTCAAATTTTTCAAAATTTCTAAAAACAGTAATTTTTTGTGTTTAGAGCTATGTATTTTTTCGAAAAATGTGTATTTGGAAAAAAGCCCATTTGAGTGAGTTAGGAATGCTCCAAGGATTCCAAAACTGTCTATGGTTTTGTTCTAGCATCAAAACTCGAAGACGAGTAGCATTTTGAATGTTGAAAGTTAGAAGCGTTAGGTATGAGCATAAAACGAAAATTATGGTAAAGTGTTATATAATGAAGAATTTATGTAATTGAATGCAGTTTTAATTTTATTTCGATAATTTCCATACATAACCTCATATTCACACTGTGAATTGTGATTTCCTAACAAAAAAAATGAAAAAACAAATTTTTCTTTTTTCAAATATATGAAATTTTTTATTTTCAGTCTGATTCTTATGAAATTTGACTATAATATGTAACTTTTGAAAAGAAACAATTTCATCTATTCATTTTTTCGATTTAGGCCTTAGTTTTTGGAAAAACTTGACATATTGGTTTTTAGGTATTGATATTTCCCAGATATTGATATTTCAAGACGTATCTCCTCATTGAGTTTTGATGCTAGAACAAAAACAAAGACAGTTTTAGAATCCATGGAACACTCCTAAAAAGCTCAAATGAGCTTTTTTCCATTTCCCATTTGTTCTTAACTTAAATGGGGTTGAAATGGGCTCAAAAATTATCGATTTTGTTGCTTTTCACTGATATTGATATTTCAAAATGCTACTCGTCATCGAGTTTCGATGATAGAATAAAAACACAGACAGTTCAGCAGCACCGACAGCACCCTCTCCCTCAGCACTGACAGCACCCTCTCTCTCAGCACTGCAACACTCGCTAACACTAACTTTTTAAGATACGCTCTATCTCGCAATAGCTCCCTCTCTTTCGCAATAGCTCCCTCCCTCTCGCAATAGCTCCCTCTCTCTCGAGGCAAAAGCTCTCCCTCTTTCGCAATAGCTCTCTCTCTCTCGCAATAGCTCTCCCTCTTTCGCAATAGCTCCCTCTTTCGCAATAGCTCCCTCTCTCGCAATAGCTCTCTCTCTCCTTCGACAACCTCCTCACTCCCTCCCCCGCTGCCCTCCCCCTCTCCCCCCCAGGATCGATACCCAGCAACGGTCCCCAAAGAACCGAGTCGTCGTGCCCTGAGTGCCCCATGCAGCCGAGCTTGGCGCCTCTGCGTTTGCTTCCTTGTTCGTGTCGCAGTTTAAATATTTTTCTACTGACGTACTCACACATTGACGTAAATATTGTACTAAAGTATATTGTGTGTACATACCATGATGAATATTGACGCATGCATATATCGTTGTACAAAAGGACATTGGTATGTATCTACCATGATGCGCATTGACGAACTCGTACATACCATGATGTGCATTTACGTACATGCGTATTGTGTGTTGACGTACATATACATTGCATTCATGCGTAATAAATACCGTAACATGGAGGTATATAGAGCACTTTTCTTTTCATGTCACTAAGATTGTTAAATTTAGTCGTCTTTATCGCTATGTAGTCGGTGAACTTATTTTAAGAGAACGTGGGTGACCGGTTTGCGATTTTCTCACGTGACGCATTCTAAAATGCTATGTTTTCATGTGAAGTAATATATTTGAACGCATTCGGAAAACCTGCAATATTCCTCTCGTGTTACTTCACACGCTCTCATGAGACTGCGGATATTGAAACACACAAACTGCAAATGATAATACCCACTCCGAAAAAAAATAATCGGCGTTGGTAAACAGACGGGAATCCTGTGAGCATCGCCAACAAGAATATAAACACATAAAAAAATACCACCTTTCGAACACGCTGATGATACACAGTGTGTACTAAACATCAAGTATGACACACAAGCTAATTTGCAATGTATACACAAAATTTTCTCCATTAATGGTCATTTGTTCCTGACAAAGCTTTCGCACTCTCGTTCACGTCATCTGCTATAGGAAATTAAACCTGTATTCTCAGTTTTAACTGATACTTGAGAACTCGCAGCCTGGTCGGTTAGAATGCTTGTATGTGTAGGGTCAGGGAGAGAAGATGGGGATTGCAAGATGGTGTTTTGAAAGAACTAATAACGTTAGAATAAATATCGTCACACCCTGTTTGAAGTATATTGTCATCGATTTTGACGCACAGGCATTGGGTGAGAGGGATTGAAGAGTCAGCACACAATTGGGATGAGCAATTTACAATAATTTTTCCTAACCCCTGCTTTAGTATGGAGAGATGAACAGTAATTGAAACTTTCAATTCTGATTCAGCTTGTACTGTCATGAATTACACCAACGACAGCAGCGTTTGATAGAGGTCTGTGTCACGTAAGGTTTTGCATTGTGAGCCACTAATATTTCCAAAGTAGATGACGTTATGGTGACTACGAGTATTTCAACCTGTTTTGGTGAAATGTTTCAAAGTTTGCTCTCTTCTTGAGCAGTCAAATCATTCCTCGATCACGATCCCGAAGACCTATTGAATCGACAAGTTGGTACAACATTGCGCTCTTCTCGACATTCACTCTGAATTCTGTGCGACATGTTTTTAGTTCAAGTTATGAAAATCGAGTGGCCGCAATAACTCACAGAATCAATGTTACACTTGACATGATTCAAATGGTGATGGCTAACTTCCGAGAGACACTTCAAATCTGAGTCTACATTTGCGGTCGCAACGTAAGACTTTCAAAACCTCTCAATACATAATTAAATAGAATTTAATAAAGAAATGTCTAAAGTTGCATCATGGTTTCTCTCTAGTCAATCTCAAAAATTGCTTTATCGTTTTTCCCGGGTTAGGCTTTGTCAGTTCATGGAAAATATTCTTCAATAGGTCGAAATTTTTCACATGATCGTATCTACAAAACAGTTAGCAAAAGCGTTAAATTTTTTCCTTCATCAATTTCATAAGCAGGGTGATAAATCTTGCCCTTTCTTATTCCTGAAAGTTGGATGCTGAATTATATCTTTCGTTATTGCTGAAAGTACAGCACGGTCGGTAACAACCATAGACGCATGCAAATTCTATCAAAATGGGTTGAAGAAGAATACTAGACCGCCCGTGAGCTGTGCTTAATTCCTATAATCTCCAGCCTGGTCCTAAACGTGGCAAGTTGGTAATGAAGTCACATCAGGTGGTCTAAAAATTGCAGCAACTTCAAAGAGAATCCAATGGCGGTAATTACATTCCTCCGTAAAATTTTGATCAGAATTTTTGCGCTTGCGAGTGTGAAGCATAAAATTACTTTCACGGTGCGTAATGATCTGTAGATTCCTCATATTTACGATTTAGGCTCATAATCTCTTGTCTGCTATAGGCACGAATAAATGAGCGAATGGCAGTCGATGTGTAAAGTAGTGAAACATTCAAAAGGTAGTAATTGTAGCCAAGGCTATTTTCAAAATTCGAATGCTATGTGTTGAGTGTTTTCGTCTGTGTTTCAAATTGTGGCACACTTTTTTTATGATTTTTTATGATTTCGGATCATAGAGGATCAATATGAAAAGGAAAGTTGCGTGAAGTGGCCTCACCCTTTGCAACCATTGTGCCCTAACGATAAAATTTAGCCCTCCACCCGAAATGGTACGAGAAAATGAGAAGTATCTTTTTCCTTCGTTTAAATTGTTCAATCTGATGGCATAGACAAAGTTGGGCCATAACAATAGAGCATAGAATTAAAAGTTTTGTTTCGATTAGATTAAACAGATATCTTCACGAGAGAAAGAGAACGGAGCATTTATTACTGACTAACAATAATAGAAGTATAGCAGATAATTCAAGGTTCCGTTTTCATTGCAAAGATGTTTTCAAAGGAGAAAGAGAAAGAACTGTTTTGAATGGACTGAGGGAAGCGTGGAATCTAAGAGCAAGGTGTGTTCCCATATAAGATGCCCTATGCATTGAAAGAGTAAGTATGGAAGAAAGAGGTTGAAAAAACACTGAAGAATTTTCGAAGGTTTGAAACCTGAAAGATGCGTAGTGTATACGAAAAACAGAAGTGCCGAAGGCCTATCTATAGCTGAGGTAACCTGACAGGATCTCCCCTGAGGGCGCCGATCTTCATGGCATAAGATAGGCAAGCCTAACTAACCTGAACTGTCATATGACCCCTGAGGGCGAGGCCATAACAAGCTAGACTACACTGTTTCCTGTCGTGTTAGATATAACTATGGGAAGATGAACTTTTTCATACGCTCATTCGACATAGTATCACTGCATAATTATCTCTTTGGGTTCTCCAAAACTGTGTCAGCGCCGTTCTGTGAAGAATCAACTGTAGCTGGAAACTCACTTATTCGATCCATTCCATCGATCCATCACAAACAGCGCGAAAACTTGGACCACTGGTGCGATATCACAATATTTACGAGAAGGCCTGGAGACGTACGAGGTATTGGGTCATGTCACTTATGGAAGATTAAGCGAAGATGAACCAGCTGCGCTGAATTGTCTATAAAGAAAGTTATTTATCATGCACAAAAAAATTTATAACACTACATTGAAGGCTCTTTTGTTGTACAGAATTCGGGAGGGAGGGGTTTTGAAACCAGTACTTATTTGTGTTGAAAAAGCATTTTTAGCACAAAATTTCTAGCCAGCAGTGATGATACACGTTCATTTATCAGTAAGGTTTAATGGATGAAACTTCCGACACTGTCCTGGCAGTAACCCTTGTGAATTGCACCTCTGACCACTGCAATCTGCAATGGTTACTGTCTAACGGGCTAAGGGAGATTTTGGCGAGGGTAGTACAGATATTTTTCAACAAATAAAATGTTTCGGTGGCTCGTCAAAATTCAAAGCTCTGAAGTACTGAGCGTTTTCTCCATCGAAGGGCTGTCGAATTTCACACGAATATTGATCAGGGCGATCAAAGGTTACAACAGACTGGCACAACACCGCATGCCTCTCGACGTTCACGCGGTACCCAACGCGACGTGTTGTCAGGTTTAATATCGAAGACCAAATGAAAGCAATTGCTCACAAAATCAAGGTTCCAGTACGGATGGGTCAACGTGAATTTTCTGAAGAGATTGAACTGCACTTTTAGCTGCTTCGAACCCTAAGTGATAAAATAAGATTACGCTCAATGTACTGCACAGTTTTCTACAATTTTTTCTTTCACCTTCATTAGTTTCTCTCTAATTAAAATATAAGATTGCTGCCTCTTTTTTCCAGCTCTTGTTCAATTAATATTTGGATATCACTGTTCAGGAAACAGACCTCTGTAACAAATCGTGCCTACAAAACAGCTCGCATCGTAAACAAATGTTACGTTTGTTAGAAACAAAAGGAGGAGCGTGACGCTTACTCTACTCCATTACTTAAAACTTGTTATATTTTGTAAAATGGTATAACAGAAACATCGTGGACGGTGACAAACAAGCATTCAAGCATATTTACAGTACCTGGGCTCAAGTATTTGGTCAACTCTATATTAAATGATTTTAATGTTCCAAACTGTTGTGCAAGGTAAAGAGTAGAGTTAGTTTACGGTGATCATCCTAGTTGTTCTATTTTTTTCGTCCGATTCGTTTGAAAATTGGCCAATATATGTATTTTTTGAAAGTAACCTTTTTTTACTCATGTCTGTTTTTCGATTTAGGCTTTAGTTTTCTTTACGAAAAATTAGTTTCTTGGTAAATTTTTATGTATATTTCAAGACGTATCTCCTCATTGAGTTTTGATGCTATAACAAAACCAAAGACAGTTTTAGATTTCTTGAAGCATTTCTAACAAAAAATGTAGTATAATTTTAACATTTCGAAAAAAAAATTGTGATAAGCGATATTTCATGATTACATTACAAAAATTTTTTTTGGGGTTCAGAGCTATAAGTTTTTTTCTCAAATTTTGAAAAAATCTTATATTTCTTGTTATAAATGTTCCAAGGATTTTAAAACTGTATTTGGTTTTGTTCTAGCACTAAAACTCAACGAGTAGATACGGTTTTAATGTTGAAAGATATTTGTTATGGGTATAAGCCATAACAATTTTTTCTTAAAGTGTAATATAATGGACAATTTATGTAATTGAATGCAGTTTAAATTTTTATTTCGATAATTGAAATACATAACTTCATATTCACACAGTGAATTGTGATTTCCAAACAATAAAAAAAATTTGTTTCAATTATGAAATTTTTTATTTTCAGTCTGATTCTTATGAAATTTGACTATAATATGTAACTTTCGAAAAGAAACACAATTTTTTTCTATTCATTTTTTGATTCAGGCCTTAGTTTTTGAAAAAAAATTGGACATATTGGTTTTTTAGTTCATTTTTATGGATATTTCAAACCGTATCTCCTCATTGAGTTTTTATACTAGAACAAAAAAAGACAGTTTTAGAACCCTTGGAACATTTCTAACAAAAGTAAATTCTCAAATTATATATTTCTCGTTTTGTTTTCTTTTTATTTGGGGTTGAAATAGGGTCGAAAATTCAAGATTTTTGCCCCCTTACCCTCCTCCTGGGGGGAGGGGATCTATTGTTCGTAGCGCCATAAAATTTTAGGACCGAATATTCCACCACCTAGAGCGGCCCAGAGACGATCAATTTTATTGTCAATATAATTGACAATGATGAATATTGACAATTTAATTGATCGTCTGTGGGCTTGATTGATGACCGTCAAATAATTGACTCAGCGGGCAAAAAAAATTTTCATCAATTTATTGAGTCAATTACATTGGCAATTAAATTGTTCGTCTATGAGCCGCTTTAGGTTGCCTGTTTGGGGCTCTGCGGCTGATTGCCACCTGCGTCTCTTGTATCGCATTAATTGTAAGATCTGCATCTGCGCTATGTCCGGGTTTGGTGCTGCCGTCTCTGGCGCACAGAAGGCTAGTTGCCCAACTTTGCGTTTTTTATAAGCTATTCAACAATAGAAGGCACTGGTTGTTCCATTTGCTTCCCCCACGGGCCGAGCGGATTCGGGCTACCCGTGCTGCTGCTGCTGCTCATAGTTTTGAGCTGAGGGAAGTTAGATGTAGGACTTCGCAGTATAGGCGTTGCTTTGTCCCTTTTTCCGTTGCCAGCTGGAACTCCCTTCTCTCTGCCGTGTTTGATTCGGGTTCGTTGGGTGGTTTCAAAGGTGCTGTCAACTCCTGGTTGTTGCGTGGTTGATTTCTCCTTCTCCTGCTTTCTTCCTTTAGTTTTCTCTTTGTTCTTTGTTTTTGTTTCACTGTTCGTGGAGTTGATGCTGGCGGGGTTTCCCATGTGAAATCTATGGATCCACGATCCGTCCCGTTGGGGTTGCTTTGCTTGATTTAATAATAATAATAATAATAATAATTTAGATTCCTTTTCGATCAACAAAACAAAAAAAGCTCACCGGACCGACAGGGGCCTGGTAGGGGCCTGGGATGGTCACCTTAAAAAACATAAAAAAATCCAACATAATTTTCTCGAAAGAAAATTATTAGGCTTTGTAATGAAGGCTTCACTTATTAACAAATTGATAAACGTGTTTAGGTTTCTTACTCAACTACATGTTGGTGCAACATTTCCGAAGCATCGAGAAACTGAGGCAATATTCAGTCTGCCAAGAGTCGGAGCTCTTAGCAAGGTCACGGGCCGCTCTCGACGCCAGGTGCTAGAAAAGTCCAGGTAAATAATAGAATATTGCCATACAGGGTGTTCCAAAAAAATCAGACCGAACTTTGAATTAATGATGCTCCCCGCTTGCTCCGGGTTTTAATCTTGCAGGTGGTATTATAGATACCGATTTACATAGATAACAAGCTGGCTTTTACAGTACTAAATTGTTAACAATAACAGCAGAGCTCCACCAATTCAAAGTTCGGTCTTCGTTTTTTATGAGGGGGACACAGTGTATGGTGTTATTTTTACTTCAGAGGGTACAAGGTTCGAATGAAATTTCTTCAGGGGTGAGGCACAAAATAAAAAGTTCGGATACCCTGGTGTAGAAGAACGCATCCTCATTGATGGAAGAATGGATGGTCCTGTGTACAGGCACGTACTGCAGTAGAAGCTGAATTTAAGCGTATAAAAATTCTAAAGCCGGCGCAAATGGACCGGCAGGAAGTCAATGATCCCAAACATTCGGCTTTATTAACTAAAGAATGGTTTGTAAATAGAAAAAAAACAGTGCCCTTCTGCGGCCAGGCGATTGGTCAGGCGATTGGTCAGGCGATTGGTTAAATTGCCTGACCTCACTCCCTTTGAAAATTTGCAACCGAATGTTTTAAAAAAGTGGTTGTGCGCAAAAAAGTTTACTAAACCTCGCTGATTTGAAACGTGCACTACGTTTCCGCGATTGTAAACGGTTGGTTCGGTTAGGTTGTAAGTAGCAGAATAAAGAAATTGACCTTAATGCTCGAAAACATTTTTATCTTTCCAAAGAAATATAAAAAATAAAATTGGACTAGACATTTCACCTGGTATGATAACAGTTATTCTGAAAGAGGTCGCGAAACAGATTAAATGTCATTCATATATACCGGTACTTGAATGAGCAATTTAACAATTGGTACACTCATGGTCCAATGCACGGGGTAAGTTAAGGGCCATCTGGGTGCCCGAACAAAACAAGATGTATCAAACGGAGTGTCAAAACTTAGTTTTCAGTATAAACAATCGTTTCCATGCTTTCATTGTAAATGATGGTCATGCCACATAATATCAAAAACTTGATAGTTTTAGCCAAGTACCTACAATAATTTTTGTTTAGTTTAATTTTTATTTTTTGTTTAGTTGATTTTTTCTGCGTCATGAGTCTTTCATATTTCGATAAATATATGTCCGCTGAACTACCTTTTCTCTTTAATTCAAATCAGAGTTCGAAGATTTCAAATTGCATCAAAACTATACCTTGGGAAAAAGCTTGAGTCCAGGCATGGTTTATACAAACGCACAAACTTCATTCGATATTATTACCTCTGCGCCATTCCCATCGGAGCAAGAATATAATAAGGTGCTGCTATAGCGGGAGGTCTACCACGCTATAGCATGGAAGTTACCTCTAGAGCTTATAATTATATGCTTATAATAATGTGATACCTATGTATGTTCATCAATTGCCGACAATTTGCGCCATATTTTAAAGATAATGTGATTTTTTTCTAATATGATACCCTTGTAGGACATTATTGTTTTCTTTCATATTCACGCCCCACAATCGTTTTTATGTTTCTGACTTAGGGAGACTGTTTTGTGCCACTATTTTTAGTACGGAAATTTTATAAAATTCATGCCATAATAAAAGATATTTTCTACGTTTCCCTCGATTGGAATGCTGGTTCATACTGACTAGTTTGCGCTGATATTTGCGCACATGCTTACTTGTGTATATGTGCACGTGTGCACGCTATGCGCATAACACTTTATAGAATGCGTATGTATTGTAATTGCCTCGATGCATAGAAATGCATTTGTGTATGCTTACGAGTTTGGTGTAAGTATGTGCATGGGTATGTGTGTGCATGTGTATGTTTATATATTTACATGTACTGTATATATGCACATATGTGTGTCCTGGACCGATAACTAGCATTTCAACTAGAGATAATAGTCTTCTTTCTGTTCACTCTCAACTTGTAACATTACCTAACTCATCTCTTCATTATTGTAAAGCATGCATGTAAAAACTATACATTTGCTGTGCAATCATCCATTTATATTTAAATAAAATGCTTATCAATGCTTATAGGACCGTTATGTTAAAATTGTTTAATTAGAAGTACAAAACTCATAATCTTCATGGTCCCCATGCTTATGTGTACATATATATATGTATATATGTATGTGCATGTACTGTGTGTGTGCTTATATATATATGGATATATATATATACATTATTTTTTTTCATGTTTCCTTAAAATGAAACTTTTGAACATTGGCCGAAACTAGCGATTCATATATTATTTCCTGGCGTCAAGAATTGCGAAGTTTTATGTCATTTACATGTAAACTGTCAAAAGTATTTTCACCCCACAATGAAAATGCATCGTCCATGAAATTGTGTTCTCTTATAATTATCATTACATGTATTATCAAATGTAGATTAAGCAAGATTAGGAGTACAGTGCCCTCAATTATTTCTTATCGACTAGTGACACGAGTATCACAATACTCGTGTGTGTGTATCACCTAAGTGTATTAATTTTAAGATATTTTAAAAACCAATGATGGTTTTTTTGTGACCTTCTATATTGGAAATAAACTATTTTCCTTTCTTTCTTTTCTAGTTAGTATTATACCGTGAGGTTATGTCAGGTTATGTTACTAATAGGTATTACTTATTTCTGCACTTTCAATTTAACATTAAACACATAATTTTTACATCACAAACTGCACCAGGGTAGGCAACAAATGGCGGTAGACCTCACGCTAAAGTAGCACACATTTGGACACGTCACTTAAGTATCTAGGCTGCAGAGCCCGTATCCATGATACGGAAGTACAATCATTCGTTTCGAGTCGGATCAGCATTCCAGAGGGAATATCTGTGCCTCAAAGTTCCCTGACGAGGATTTGTATCGTCCGGCGATGGGAAAACAAAAGATGGCACGATGATAAATATGTACATCGCTTCTGGAAGCTCACCAGCAGAAGAAAAATACGGAAGCCGTGTCCACAATCATTAAGCTACAGCTCGTTGGTCGTGTATTCTTGCGTTTATTATTTAGAGAAATAATAAAGTACAACATGATACAGGAATACCAATCTGCCATAATTAAACAGTCCGTCAGTCTCCTTGAGAACATTTCAGAACTTACATAAACACAATAAATGACGATTTTTTTGAAATGGCAAAATCGAGCACAGCTCAGCACCTGAACGAAGATATAGCAACAGAAATGGCGTACTGCCTAGTAGCAGTATTTATCCGACTTGGCTCAATTATCCTTCTTAAAACGTTGCTTGCGACACGACCCATCGATGAGTCATTTAAAAATTTTATAAAGCCTATTAAAGTCAATCGTATTTTATGAACCCAGTTAATTTTTAGTGATAATGAAATGGCTAACTTTTTGTTTTCAATTTGAATTGAATATTGGACTTCAGTTCAACCAATTGCGGTCGAAGGGTTAACAAATATTCTTATACCCAGCCTGAATTTCAGTAAAGTAACGCAGAGGAAATAAATTACATGCAAAAGAAACCTCAGTGTAACAGTAGACAGCCTGGTGCAGGAACTTGGAACTTCTTGCTATCGAATATCTATCATAAAAAGTTTTAATCAACTAAATAAATTTAAGCCTAAGTGCTAACCCATGAACCCTTGTCTTGCACAGACTTAAGTATATTTTAACGAAGAGATTATAGATTTGTGACCGTAAATGAAGATTTCGTAAGTCAATGACAAAATGACTTAAAAATTACAAGTTCCCTACTCCCTGACCAAAACCAGCAATTTTCGCGGCGATGAACTGTTTGAAAACTATACGAGCGCTACACGATTAATTGTTCCCATGTGGATCAAATCGATCCGTGGCGATGGCTGCGTTCCATAATTCAGTCGTGCCTCCAAGGCCCTGATGACTCGGCAGCCCTCGAGTTACATCCCACTGCACCCGAGCAGCGCAAACGGTGCTGACAAAACTGGGTTTGGAGCAAGGGGATTGAACTCTCCCTCTGCACTGACAGCACCTTATCCCTCAGCACTGAGAGCCAGCACCCCCTCCCTCAGCACTGTCAGTTTTGACACACCTATTATGTGTCAAATTATGGAAGATTGGCGGCGAAAATAGCTGATTTTGGTGTGGGAGAAGGGAACTTGTCATTGTCATTTTTAAATTATTTCGTCATTGACTCACGAAATGTTGATCTGCGGTCAAATAATTTATAATCTCTTTGTTTAAATATATTTTAACCTCCTTGGTCCGGACGGCAAGCAGCGCTGGCTAGGTGTAGCAAAACTGGGTCTGGAAGGCAGGCAGCGCTGGCTAGATGTGGCAAAACTGGGTCTGGAAGGCAGGCAGCGCTGGCTAGGTGTGGCAAAACTGGGTCTGGAAGGCAGGCAGCGCTGGCTAGGTGTAGCAAAACTGGGTCTGGAAGGCAGGCAGCGCTGGCTAGGTGTGGCAAAACTGGGTCTGGAAGGCAGGCAGCGCTGGCTAGGTGTGGCAAAACTGAGTCTGGAAGGCAGGCAGCGCTGGCTAGGTGTGGCAAAACTGGGTCTGGAAGGCAGGCAGCGCTGGCTAGGTGTGGCAAAACTGGGTCTGGAAGGCAGGCAGCGCTGGCTAGGTGTGGCAAAACTGGGTCTGGAAGGCAGGCAGCGCTGGATAGGTGTATCAAAACTGGGTCAGGACGGCAAAAAACTCCTCTGACTATCAGGTCAAATTCTAAGGATGACGAAAAGCACAGAAAACCAACCCTCTTCTTTGAAAAATTTAGCAGTTTCTTTGCACGTTTTAGGCGTAAATCGCCCAAGGATTAACATCAAAATTTTAATTATGATTGTTTTCCCATTAGTGCGCCAGTACAGTATGGTACATAATGTGTATCGTCGATTTAATATAAAACCCCAATTTCTACAACTACGCACCCTGAATTATTTTTCACACACAGAATTATTTAAGCCAAGTATTTTATTCAGTATTATAGTTAAGCTCCAACAAAATACATTTCTGTTTCTGAATGCGTCTCAGAAAAAGAAAGCCTGCGAACAGGCAAGATATTTTACACAACGCATAACTTCCCGTTGCGGGCAGAAGATAGGCAATAGGCTCAAGTTAGCGACATTTGTTTCTCGTATGCTGTGGAGACTGGCGCTCCCAGGGGAGACACTGTTGGGTTACCTCAGCTGAAGTGACGCCTCCGAGACTTCTATCTTTCGTGACCACATTGCTTCTTTCAGTTTCATACCTTCTTCGCTGTGTCCTCGTTTTTTCTTCTTCCTTCTTAACTAGCCGTTTTTATGCTAAGGGTATCCTGTGTGAAAACACTCATTGAGCATAGATTCCCCAGTTTTCCTTAGTTCATATGAAATGACACTCTTTTCTCTGTGAAAATATCTTTGCAATGGAAACGAATACTCATCCTAATTACATTACTCCCTGAATCACATAGTAGAAATTCGCACAGCAGCACTTTATCCGAATAATAGAAACTATTTTTTGTAAAATCACTCATATACACGACAACATGAGCTATTCTGTAATTGCTACTTCTCTTGCCATGTCAACATTTCAAAAATATTCGTTTTATTTGCTTATACATTGTTGAAAACTTGTATAAATCATAAGGTATGGCATATTGACTCAAACTTTATACGAATGGGAGAAATTGAGCAATCAAATTCACTGCTAAACTAGCATGAGGTAGGTATGAAAATTTTACAACAGTAAGTAATCTCTAATGTCTCAACTGAATATAATTAGTTCGCATTAAAAAAATTCCTTCGTATTGTTACATGTAACAGAACTGAAATGAAACTGAATTCAAACGTATCTTGCTATCACATTTTCCTCTCAAGCAAATTCAACAGTACGAGAATCGAGCGACTGAAATAACACAATTTGGTCCATAATCTCATGGCTGCTAAAAATAAGGTCAAGAGGGCAAAAAAGAACGACAAAATAGGGGCCTTGGGAAGTGCAATATAGCTGCGTTAGGGGAACTGGAGAACTAGGGCCCCACGTGGTCTGCATCTCACCATTAGCTGCCGCCGCGAGAGGAGAACAATGTTACTAGACTAGCAATGTTATCAGGCCTTTTTGGCAGCGGAAAATTCTTGAATTTGATCTCATTTCGCAATGTTACCAGACTCGCCATTTGCTTGTGGGAAATTCTTGAATTTGATCTTATTTTAGAATATTGCCAGACTCGCCATTTTGCTGGCAGGAATTTCTTGAATTTGACTTATTTTGACTGAAGAAAGCCAACTTTTACAATTTCAGTTAATCTAGCAGCCCTGAGCGAAGTGATCGTGCGGTTAAACGAGCAGCCTGATCTCGTCACTGCTGACCCAAACACCTACAAAACATGAGAGCGATGCATTTCCTGCGCTCGTAACATAAGCCCCGAAAATTGAAGAATGCATGTGTTTTTAATAGAATTTCGACTATAAAGAATCCGCCTTTTTGAGGGGTTTTGATGCGAGGTTTAACAGACGAATCCATTATACAACGCCTCTTTTGTTCAATATTTTTGCAATCAATTCAAAACGATCATACAGTGGTTTGAAATTTAATTTAATCATTAAGAAACTACCGAAATTTCAAGGCCAGAATTTCATGGAAATACGAGCAATAAATTTTAGAAGCTTAAAACATTATTACTATTCTTAAAAGCTCACTTTGCACAAGTAATGATATGCACTGAACATCTAGTTATGAAAGCACCACCACACTCATTGCATCACTTCGTAACCACAATATATAATCAAGAGAGAAGATCAGAGTTACCGGCTCGAACCATAAAAGTGTTTGAAGCAATTCAAAATTTTTAACGCACGCTGTCGAAAGTGCAAGAAGACAGAGTCAAACTTTATACTGCATACAGTTTCTAAGTCGTGCAAATAATTACGTGTACAATTATACAGCAAAAATATAATTGTCAATATTTTCTTCAGTAAACGAGTGGCCTAAATGGTAAAGAGTTCCACCTCTCGTGTGGCCTACGACGTCTATTATACAAATATGAAATCAATTTAGGCGTCAGAGACATATCATACTGTAGTACTTAGAATATCCCAGTAACTGAAACACACTTAAAAGTTAAACTCGACCACTATCTACGAGCACAAAAAAACACTGATTATCATAGCTTACTCGTACCAATTTGGTCGTTTAAAGAAAAATGTCCGATTTTATCGTTTTCTCAGTGAGAATATGGTTCATTTCGCTTTCCAAGACCTAATACATGAGTAAAAGAGAGCCAAACTCGAATTTAAACTTAGGTCAGAATTGAATGAGGATCTATATTTTCGAACAGCTAAGGTGTGTGTGCCATCACTATTTATTCGTGGGCGAAATCAGGCCAGGACTCCAGGCTACATGGCGGATTGCAATCCCTGCCTCTCTTTGCGCTACTTGCCTTTGTTCACTTCACAAGAAAGTTGGAAGTGCTATGCTTCATTTGGTCTAAATTCGCCGTGTAATTCATTCCTTGTTCCATTTATTGCATTTTTGAACCATGTCAAAAATATATCTCGATCGCAAAAATTTTCAACCCTTCCATTAGCAAAAGAAATGTGAACCTACTGAAGCTACTCCATTATACCTTTACGTGAGGCGTCACATGTAGTCCATTATGGATAATTTTAAAATAATGAATTTTCCTTTCACGAAAAAACTTCATTTGAAACAATGATTTTCCTATACGATTATAAATGATGCAGATCCTGGCAAAATGCCATGCCAGGAGTTCAGGAAAGGTTATTCAACTTGAAATGATTTAATTTTAATTTGAGGCTGAAACTAAGAACTCAAATTCAACAAGCTTCCTGAGAAATCTGTAGATCATTTTCCATCGTCAAAATTAGTTCATTGTATCTTTAAAACACAGTGAAAGAATTGCTACGTAATAAAACAAATCGAATAGATACACTGAGGGATAACTGACACTAGATTAGAGCTAAATACGTTTCCTACGATGGGTTAAACTGAAGATCAATATTCAACTCAAATTTAAGTTCAATTGTAGTGAGCAATTTCGAAAATTGCAAAAATTAACTAAATCGAGCATTCACTTAGCTTTCTTTAAGGGGAGGAGACCGTCTGGGTAGAAATCGGGATATGTGTTGATTTTCTGTTTTTATATGCATCCTATAGAGGATTTTCTTGCGCTTCCATTGGTACTTTCCGTTTACGTCAACTCCGAATAGTGAGCCCACCAGAGGGGGGGAAAGCGATGGGGGTGGCGTGACCTTGACCCCTCCCCCCCTCATTATTGGGGGTCAATTAAGCGTGTTTCTCTGCGGAAATGGCAATATAGTTCGTTCATGGGCTACTCAAAGTGCTTTCATTATTCAAACAAAACATTCTAACGCTGAATAAATATTTTTTATAAAATTTTGACAATTTCAGAAATTAGCTGTTCTGCCAAATCTATGATACCGCAGCTTTCATTCATAGCTGGATGACAGCTGCAGTATCCTATCTAGAGCTATGGCGAGCACACCAATCTAAAGGGCTTAAAAAGAGCTTTAAAACAAAGGAGTTGACTTGAAAAAAATATATTTTGGTCGAAAAAAAATGAAAAAATAAAAAAGTGGTTGTTTTGAAGAATTACACGTATTGTCTTTTGCTGTATATTTTTTCCCAGAGTTACAGAGCTAGAGAAAAGTAAATTATATCAATCGAAAGGGCTTGAAAAGAGCTACAAACGCTCATGAGTTCATTGTAGAAAATCCAGTTGTTCATAAGATAAAATGAAAAACAATTTTTTATGTGAAAAAACGCGTTTTTCTGGAAACATGATAATTGGTTTCTCAAATGTATCTTCTTCCACAATTTTCGAGCTACAAGAATGGTTTATGTACCATTCGATAGGCCTTAGCAAGGTGTATCATAAAAAAATGAAAAACGACATGAAAAAAAAATGAAATAAAGGTCATTTTTTTAATTCCCAAAATCCACAAAAATGAGTTATCGAAATTCCCTATTAATTATGGTTATATAGACATGTAAGCAACCTAAAAACGAAGTACTGGTTCTGTAACTTCAAAATTGTAGAAGAAGATAGATTTAAAAGAAAAACTATTTTATCATAAAAAAAAAAATCCAGTGCAGATACAAAAATTTTGTTGAAATAACAAATGATCTTTGCATCGTTTCACACCTACTTAGGAAATTTCAGATAAATCTATCCATAAATAACGGACTTTTTTTACCCAGACGGTCTCCTTAAGGATCGTCCACCAAAAAAAGGCCGTCACCATCCAACAAATTTTTATGAAATTTTAACTATAGATGTAAAATAATGTAACGAGTCTGTTTTGCTTGAGTGTTTTTGGTATCTTTTTTATAAAAGAACTTTTTTTTCGAAAAAAGTGGAAAAATGGGTATTACGATAAACCTGGCTCTTACAATTTTGAAGTTACAGAATTGGCAATATGTTTTCTAGGTATTTAATGTTATTATCTAGAGAAATACCGTAAAGAATTATTCAAGGAATTTTTTCCAAAAAATGTGATTTTTTCCCGTTTCATTTAATTTTTGTCCTAAATCAAATTTGAAAAATCGTTTCCGATACTTCCCTAGCTTTTTTCAAGCCTTATCGAATGTTATACTTAAGATTCCTGTAACTCCAAAATTATGGGAGAAGATACAATTCAAACGTAAACCAGTTCAGGTTTTCAGAGGAGCCTAACCAACTCGGGGCACTGAGTGGTCTGCTGCTCAACTGAACTCAGAATTTGTTTACTGTACGTGTTAGAATGTTGTTTTCGTACAACTCATTTCGAAAATAAGCTGTACTGCTAACTCTCGCCTGTTGAACGCTCGAACCGGCTTCGTCGTTAGGGGGTAGGCTGGGCTAGACCACCCACGGGGATTGTCTTGGTAAAAACTCAAGTCTGTCATTTACAAACAGATTCTCTGAAATTTTCCTCGTATGTGAGAAATCACGCATTTTTTTTGTATTTTGAGTGCGTTTGTACCTTTCCAAAAAATTAATTTTTTTACGAGAAGCAAAATAAATGAATTTTCACGGAAAATGGTATGTCTCCAACAATTTTTTAGTTACAGGACCGCCAACATGTTTTCTAAATAACTAAATGTATTATCTAAAGAACCATGGAAATAGAATATTAATACTTAGGTTAAATGAATTTTGAGGTTTTCCAAAAAAAGGGGCATTTTTATTTTGGCATCTGATTTCTTTAATACCTTTTAAACAAATTTGTTTCGAAAAAAAACATACCACACTTTTTAACTATTTTCACGTTCAGTTGACTTATAAATTTTTCATTCATGTTCTTTTAAAAATGTGAGAGAAGTATTTCAAACGTCAACAAGTTCCACTTTTCAGGAGAGCCTGACAAACTCGTCACCTGGCCCTGTAATGAAGCACGTGACTGTACTTTCGCAAACTGTAGCAGACGAACGAACGCACTTACAAAACAGTGAAGCGTCTCGTTAGATTTGGAAGAAAATTCTGGATAAAATAAGTTTAGAAAGATGAAATCGATCATTTTTCGAATTCAGATATAGACCGTCCCCTCAAGTATTTATAAAAATTGATTTAGCGACTGCAGGTCGGTCAGCAGCATTATGAAAATCCTCTCAGTGACTACCGGTGGGTTCCTTCACACGAAACGTGTTAACACAGTATCTCTTCAACAGAAATTACCATAAAAGATCGGATTGAATATAAATTACTTACTTCGATCTCATAGTGAACATAAATTTTATTATCTATACGACAGTTAGCTTTATTTCAATATAAAGCAATCAAACTGAGCATTGTGTTTACTTAGGCGCTAATATTCATAAAATTATATTCCTATTACAGTTCTTTATTGGGTATTCTGAAACCCAATACTCTTTTCTAGTATGAGACAATCCGTAGATATTTTGATATCTTACTTTTTTCCATGTTGAGTTCAAACTTCAATTTTTCAATTTTAAGATTAGATTAGTCGTAAGTTTTGGCCTCCCTACCCGCAGCAACAAATGCAATCCAAGGAGAGGAAGGAAGAAGGCATCACTTAGTATGAAGTAAAGAGAACGCGGAATCTATGCAGAAAGGGCATAGAAACAGTAAGATGAGAAAGAAGTTTATGAAACAAGATCAAAGTTGAAGAAAAAAGTAGTAGGTACTGAAAAAACAGGACAGCAGTGAACCGAAAAAAAGATGGTCCGTAATAAAACAAAAACCTTTTCTATTTTAACAAAAAAGAAAGCCTACCTAACCTTTAGCCTTTTATTTTAAAATTATTATGATTTCTATATGACTCACTTAAGTATCTTCTCATTAAACTAATAAAAAAAATTTATAAAATTTAATTACGTACTGGTCATTTTGTTTTCTCAGTCGCAAACATCATGTTCATGGCAGCTTGTTGGAACGAATAAAAAATTGGAAGCTCCGCGGGATAATTATACAAATAGCCTTCAAAATAAAAGGCGTTATACGTAACTACAGGGGATTAGTATCAAGATTTAAGTTGGTCCATTGCTTAGCAGGTCGATAGAAAACCAGAGGGCTTATAATTTATGAAGCTTCAACAAATATCTTCGATTAAATGAGTTAATTCATGCTCCCCTAACCACAACGAAAGTGCCCCAAAAAGGAAAGACCACTATTCAGTATCGATGAGAGAACGGAAATTTTTTGGCACAATGGATATTCCCACAAAAGATCTTCGGCGCGTTGTAATAGCAAGTTAGGAATTAAGTTTATAGAAGATGGTAAAAACCATACAATTCAATAAAATGCCTACCTTACCTTAAGCTCAGACCCTCAAATCTCACTCTTGGGAGCGCTAATTTCCATCCATGAAATAGTTTCATTTTAAACACAACAATGTATCACAGAACCAACGTACCAGAGCACAAGTAACACCCAGTAACAGAGGACTGTCATAGTTCAACTGTGACTACTCTACGCTGTGTTTGAATGAGCGTTAAGAAGAAAAAGTCTGCCTAGCTAGCGACTGAAACTTCCTCGAAAAGACTGACTTCCATAAGAATATCTTCTCGTCAATAAAGGCTGCATATTCTGGTCTCCACGATCTTCGCCTAGACATCGTCAACTGTCGTCTTCAGCTCTACCAACCGTCACATCCAACAGCAACAACATCGTCCTCATCGCTTGAATAGCGCACAACCACACCCTCTACGTGTGACACGTCACAAGGCGTCGATAGCTTGCCGTGCTGCCAAATGCTTCCATTGTTTAACACATGTTCTTTTCCTTCCTTAGAGAGACTTAGGATCTTATTCACTCTGGGTAAATTAACTGTCATCCAATCGTATATCTATTCTCTTCTAATTATATGATGATACTTGCCATTTCCGATAGGAATAGCTAACGTAAAGCGTTGTCTATAAGAGAACCTGTTTGTTCTCAATACGAACGGCGTCCCAGTCTCCTGCGCTTAGAAGGCGACGGCCTGGGCAGAAGCGGCCCAGCAATCGCGAAGCACAGTCACGTCTGTTTGTGTCCTCCCACCTCGCTGCTCTGGCTAGTCAGCCAGGCAGTGAGGGTTACCCACTTGTTATTCAATGAGTCGTGTGTTGACTCATAGGCGCCATTCAGGACTGAGCTAAGTATCCTAGTATTTCGTATTCTATACATTCACGTCCCTTTTACTTCGCGTAATAGGTCTAGATTCTGTACCCAAAAATGTATCGCGTTAGGTTTATTGATGAATTAAATGTTCTATATTTCGCAAAATAAATGATTCCGCGTCGAGGCTTCACCTCATACAAAATATACTTATCGTAATTATCAATGTATTAATGGTCAAGTAGTGAAGGCTTCACCTGCTTATTTTGAGGTCAAGATGCGATTTCCGGCAACTGTATCTTCTGACAGATTAGAGTAATCTCTGAGATTTGATGGCATTACGATCATCTAGATTCTTTAGTACGATATGTACATCGCAAGTCAATCACTATCCGAATGTGTAATCCATTGTTATTTGAAAGACGTCATTATTATAACATAAATTTACGTTGCAACAGCTTCGTCATTCACCTTATTGAGGCCCTATTCGATTTGCTATGATATTATATTTAATTACAACTAATGACATTGAAAAGTCTCATTCTATTTCGATCTTTAATACAAATAAAATAAAATAATGGAGACCTTCAGTCTCGACCATCGACCGTAAGAAAATGAAAGCGACGAGAAAATGACGATAAATAATGCAGAGAAAGAATTGCCTCCTGAAAATTGGCCAGCGAATAATACGTACATCGATGAGAGGAAACAGAGGACGTAACAGACCAGTCACCCCAAGCATCGCAGCACATGCAGTACCCATCACTAACATGCCACAGCTCACTAGGTACCCGAGCATCAGTAAATTTTAATACAGGCGCACCAAAAAGACGGTATCTGCATCCCCTCAAGAAATTGGAAGAAAAACTCAAGTTAAAAGCGCTTTAGTGGTAACAAAAATGTTATGACATAACATTTCCTTAAGAGAATCGAAAAAACGGAAACATCGGTCCACATTTTCGAAGAAAACCTAGAGTTGCATCGAGTTAAGGCACGACTGAGGCAGTGCAAAATGATTTTCATATTACATAGCCTTCCATTGAGTTAAGATAATATTGAATTGTTCAGGGCCCTGTTTCCCAAAGCGATTGGAAGCGCTGCATTCAAACTAGAATAACTGACTCAATGATTATTATTATTCTCGCGCCTGTGAAACTTGTAAAATATTTGATAAATGAGTTATAAGAATTAGCAACGATTAATGTTTCTAAATGAATGTACTTTTCTCCGCATGTAGGATAAGAGTTTATTTGATAAATGAATTCTAAAGGAAAAAGATCAACTTGTTTCAGTAAAAATTTGAAAAACATATTTCTGATTTATTCTAACAATTATCCTAATTTAAAAAAAATACAGCCGTCAGTCGTCTTATAACTCAACTAGTAGTTTTTTCGGCAATCCAATCTTACTTGAAGTTAAAAGAAATAATGCATTCCGTGTGCAGATATAAACTTGCAAAGGAACATCTTCATTTTTCGGAATTAGCGAAACGCTGATTAATCTCAGCAGGGCTCATTCCATGAATTCCATCTCTCCTTTCGAAAGCATCCAAAAATGCTCTCTCACGGGTGCCCTGGCAAGCAGCCCTCTAATAACGTTCCCGTCACAGCCGCAGTTACCCAAACAAAGAAGGCAAACAGACAGACGAGTACGGCGGACCACAGTCCATTAGGATGACATTTGGCTTACCGCCAGTGCCCTGTCCAACGCAAATTTTAAAAAGTTGACTACTTCGCTGTCAGGTTTCAAAAAAATTGATCAGGTCGTGAGCTCGAAGGAATGTTTAAAAACATGATTTCCAATTTTTGAAAATTGAACTACTTTATTTCGATCTGCAAAGAAAATAGACCATGTGTTGAGTTTCAAGAGGTGATCAGAAACACGTTATCAAAGTTTTAAAAAGTGAACTACTTTATTTTCGATTGCAGAGAAAATCAATCATGTAATGCAGTTTGCGACGATGTAATGCGACATGCAATGTAATCAACCAGTAATGCGATATCTCTACGCATTCTCAATGAGAATCATACCAAAAGAATGCAACTTGCAACCTTGCCTCCAAGCGGCACCTCTGCCGGAGCTGCGCGTGACAGATCGGTCCCCTTACTCTGTCGGAAGCTAATGCGAGGATGTAAAGGCAATGAGAGTTACGATGGGAGCGAGACAGACGAGCATGCCGAGGACAGCTTGGGTGCACAAGAATGTAACGGCACAAATGGAAACAGCGGAAAAATGGATAGAGAAAGGAGAGTGTATGTTGCCGAAAAGGAATACCAAATGGTGAAAGAGATGAAAGGATGAAGTTAACGATGGAGAACGAGAAAATTTCAAAATGAAACTGATGACCGTAAACGGGGAGAGGACTCATGAAGATGAGGAACCGATACAAAAAATAGAAAAAAATGAACATACATTGTGAAATTTAAAAAATATGTGCGTCGTATGGAGAATACTGAAAATGTGTAACGAAACATGGGATGAAAGCGTCAAAAAGAACGGTGTCACTTGAGGAGAAGAAGAGTAGCCTTATACCTCACGAGGGGAGAATGAAATGTGATGGGTAAAGCTTAGCCAAACAGGCTGTGTGGGTATAATTAGGCCTTGAAACATAAATAGTATGAGGTTGATTCCCTGCTAAGAGAAAAGGCTGATAATACACCAATGTACTACAGAATTAACGTTGCATTGCACAAAGCGAAGCTGAGCACCAGGGCACTAATCTACCAGAACCAGAAAACCTGTACACCAGAGCAATCGCAACACCTGCATGCCACACCCACCAGGGTACAGTGCATCAGTACACCACAGCGCAGGTGAGGCAGAAGGATGGTAGGGTGCTGCACAACTGAATTAGACGGAATAGAAAAGCAGCGATGGGGCAAGTTAGAAGTGAAATAAGGAACACGTTAAAGGTTAAGTTTAGACTAAAATTCGAGGTTTCCTGTCAATGTGAAGTTTTTCAAATATTTTACAGAAATTTTTAGAAATCAGCGAGTATTTTTCCTACTTATATAGCTAGTTTTAAATTTTAATGTGGAGGTCTAAAAATTATACTTCCAAACTCCATATTCTGCTGCGGTCAACCTTGTGTCTAATTGTTGTGGAGATCAGGTCTTCATTATGGGGTTGTGCTAGGATGCGACTTCATTCACAGTGTGTTTTATTACTGACGTGCTTCCATTACGTAAAATAACAGATCTTTCAGTCAGTCGATATTCCCACCATAGTGATCAAGCAAATGCACAGCAGAAAAAGCGCTCTCTATTTCTTAATTCTCACAATCTTTTATTTCTCTCCTTTTGTGTACCTTTCCACTCTAATTTTTGCGTTTCTTTATTTTTCACTAAAGAAGGTTTAATTAAACCCCTTCTTAGTAACCTAGCGCTCATTTTACACCAGTAAATAGGGCGCTTACGGCGCCCAGACAAATGTTCAAAAAAGATAACCGGTATCGAATCTCTGGAACTGCGCGCACACTACAAAAGAGTGTTGGAAGAAAAAGGAAAACAACAAAACAAAAAGTCAAGAAAAATGTTGCAACAAACAATGGCTGGCCATCGCTAAAAGATAACAATAATTTGAAGGAAAACAAATAAACAAACACCGGAGGAAGAAAGGAAAGCAACTCCACGGTGTGAGCAGGACCAGAATCTGATTAATTCGAAATATTAAAGAACATTGGGTTACTCTCATCAGGGATAAAATCACAATAATATAAAAACCCACAGAGTAACTAAAACATGTTAAACGAAGCACGGGAAAAAAATAAACGACAAAAAAGTATAGAAAAACTGAAGTGCAGAAATGAAATTATGATAACATAGGGTGACCGAAAATGATTGAATTATTTATGACGCAGGATAAAGGCGTTGGCAATTGCCGTAGACTCAGTCCTGATATGTTAATAGTTACGAGTCGTGCTCGACTTCTGGGCATCACATATTGTAGATACAACAATACGTGACATGTTAATATCGAATTATGAAATAAAAGGCTCAAGTTCACTCCCCACTCGATAAATTCGTGCTGAATTAGGCAACGAGTGAAAGTACTCTACGATATAAATGTACAGCATAACATAGTGTTTAGCGTACATGTATGAAAAAAACAATAGCAGTTGATAAGTTATTCCGCACCTGTAGCTTAAATGCCAGCCTTGATAATCGTTGACGTCTACTCTGGTAGGATTTCAAACATTCACAGTAATCTCTGTCCAAAATATTGGGCCTTTCAGGCAACGATCATGTAGCAAAGAGAACAGAAATTAAAAGACCCAAAGTTATTCCTTCTGTAGCTCCACTCAATTTTCGTATGATTTCAATCCGGAAACCAAATCGACGCTGCATATTAGAGAATGATGCATCTTTTCTATGAGCCATTTTCCGTTTTCTCTTTCTTTGTATCTGAATTTTTCTGGATTCATTATAGGAATCTTGTAAATCCTAACGTTGTCGTATTGGACAACGCGTCGAGCAAATAAAATGCCCTAAAAGATGCGTCCGGTCTCCTACGATAAGCTCTCACGCTGTCATAAAGAGCGCTGCAACACATTCGCACTGCCTAATCCAGATAACCTAGAGTAGCCAAGATCTTCCCAGTAACTCTTGTAGTTTAACCTTGTTGATGCGATATATGGAAGACTTAAAGCCCGCAGTCATCGCTCTGATATAAGGTAAATCATGTGCACCAAGTCACGTCACGCTTTTCGATTGCGCCAGGCTTTAGTCATTGAGATTCTTTGCGAATTTCAGGCGCTTCAGCTGATTTGACTGGCAAGGAGCAAGCTTTCGGTCGCTGTTTACAAGAATTTTTATCAAGACATTGGGGAGGATACACTGTAAGTTATCCATTTGACGCCATAATCAAATGAAATTATGAATGCAGTTTGCATTTCCACCGTTAAGGTTTTCATTGATCGAATTAGAAAGTGCACGTAGCGTGAATATTCAAAATGTTAAGTTTCATTTCATGTTTACCTATACGCCTGCACAACTGAATGTAGACCGATTCTCATCTTTTTAACACGCGACTTTTCTCTGGCACAGTCACCTGTCCTGTGTAAATCCAGCAGCATGTTCCATCCACAAAACGGAAAATTTTTTTATCTAACCATTCTTTGGCTTCATTAACCATACTTATCTCCGCTTAGGAAACATCATTACTACTAGCAGCCAATTTTACCAAGCATGTGAGCAATATCACAGCATTCGTGTTGAGATCTCACAGTTATACATGACACACGTGTTTCGTATTCTAATGAGTATATATAAATTTTTCGAAAACGCAACCTGCACGTTGAAAGGTGAATAGAATTTGCCTTACTTTGTGGTTTAGATTTACCAGAAATAAAATCAGTATCAAATTTCCTAACAACTCTCCTCTTCACTACTTCATGCAATCAATTTTGTTAAGCTCCAGAGGTCACTTATGGAGGGCACCCACATAAATAAAGCAGTAAGACATGTTCACTCCACGAAAAATTTTTGCAGCACCTCATATCATCCGGTTCAGGTCAAATTTTTCCTTGTATGTTGTATTAGGTAAAACAATCACACAAATAAATTCAATCCCCCCTATTGAAATCATTTCAGATGAACAGGTGAATTACGTTTAGGTATTCGGCAAGGTTAATTTGGGATACGTTCAATTTTTTCGCGTAAGATGCGTTAGTAAAACAGTAACTCTGTGAAGACCACTTTACAATTATGAATTTAGTTTTAGTTTTTCTTTTTTTATCAAGCGTGAAAACTCAAGATGACAAACTAATTTTCACACGAAGTAATTTCTGCCCAATTGCGTTTGACCCTCTAAAATTTCATTGAAGACCCACAGCACTACTTATTTTTAGGTCTCATCGACCCAAAACAGTCTCTCAGACTGTATAAACCGGAAACAGAGGGATTTTTGCATTTTACAATGGTTCTTTCACTAGAAAATATATCCATCAATAGGCCACGAGTATAAGTTTATTTTATAAACATCTAGAATGAGGTATAATGAAATCATTTCTATCTCAACGCCAATTGGGTCGATCGTCATTCAACATATATCCGCAGTAGCGTGAATCGCCAAAAAAAAATAATCGAATGCTTATAGACGCGGGTATAAATTTTTTAAGAAAAATTTTTAGTGTTTGTTGCACTCTGGGAATTAGAGAGTAATCCACAAAAGCTTACCATCCGAGAATAATGTAGTGTGCAAGAATCATTACAGACCTTATTTAATATCAAGAAAATTGTTACGTGGACATCAATGATGCTAGAAATAACAGAATGATAATATCGTCATTGTCATTGTAACTAAAGCAAATTTCATTATCCCTCGACAAATTCAATAATCGTTCATAACATGGCTCATAATCTATATGATCGCTATATCAGCACTTTCAATTTCTTTTACAAAATGAAGCAAAGAGCAGAGTTCATTTTAACGTTACTCGATAAATTGCATGCTGGCTCATAGCATGGCTTATAATCTATATGATCGCTATACCAGCGCTTTCAATTGCCTTTACCAAAAGAAGCAAATAAAGAAGTTGCGCACAAAACAGATGTTGCAGCCCGGCTCGCAGCACGAACGAACTAAAGAAATGAATTTCCTAAGCCCGTGCAAAAAGCAACAATTCATAGGAAGTGCTTGAGCAGGATATTGGATTTAAAAGTTAGCAGGACACAAGCTTCCAAGATAACTTGCGATGTCGTTGGAACTTTTAGAGCTTTTTGCTCTGCGCATTTGGGGATTTCAAAAAACTGGAGAGTCTGAACTTTGAAGACTACTGAACAGAAATAAATACTGCACACTTTTCTGCGTAATATTTTTTACCCTGAAATAATGTTTACGAGTCAGCTACGTTGTTTTTTTGTCTTTGGAATGTATTGTTGTTTCTGAAATGGAAAGCCTACCGCAGCGGAACGACCATCTCCTGACAGGATAGACACCATGAATGTATTTCAGCTCCTGAGAGCAGCTCAGGGAACCTACTTGCATCATGAATCATGTATACGAGAAACAAGTGCTTAACGTACTCCGCAAGAAAATGGTTTTCAAAGAAGTTTTCTCATCACCATGCATAGCATAGACTCTAAGTCGCTGAAGTAAACTGAAAAAACTAACAGTGAACGAGTACAGACCACCAATTTCTCAAAATTTTGCGTTCATTACAATGATAGATTCAGATGCAAACAAGCCATGTGTTCATACTAAGTATATTAAAGTAAAAAAAAAACAGGTAAAATTCAACAAAATAAAGCATCATGTGTGCAAGTCGAAACGAAGCATAAACACAACTGGATGATTTTCACCCGAAAAATCATCAAATTATTGTATTTTGACGATATTTACTTATTAGAAAGAATGCATTTTTCCAGTTAGCATTGTTCTTTATTCCGTTTTAAAATTATTTTGCTATCTCAAGTAAACCAACTGACACATAATGAAATTAAAATAAAATTATTTACACACGAAAGAAAATGCAGGGAAGAGATAAATGAACCAAATTTAAATGCGCAGTGAAAACGTTCTCCCATCAGCGACCCAAAAATTATTTCAACATGATTGAAATCATTCTTATTTATGAACACATTCAATGCAGGTTCTCGTGAAAAATTAGCACAAGCAGTGAACACATTTAAAAAATACACTCAGTAAAGAATCAAACAAGTTGCTATACGTTAAAAAATGTGTTTACTAACTCATACGAGGGTGTTTAAGGTCCTCTAATGATAAATAAAGAAGCGAGCTCGTTACCACATTCCGGGAATAAAGAAAAACAAGTTACACTCACCCATACCAGCACACCGCACCTCACGAATGCTCACCTGAAAATAAGGAATAATACTGGATTAAGAAACATCGGAATGTATTTGATTAAATTTCACTGAAACGAGAAATATTCGGTCCAAGGATTATTTTCCGAAGCGCAGGTAGAGCAATGCAAAATATCACAGGAGTTCCCGTAAAGTTGCTCGTCAAGTTTCCGTTCTTCTGAAGTTCTTAATGAGAGCCAGGGGTGGTGATTATTGATACATCTGGATCGTCGAATAGTCTAAATGTGCTCACTATATATACCAATATAACATGATGAGATGAATCAAAGGTAAATATTCTGCTATGCACAACGTGGCTTAGAACTAACTTTCGCATCAATTCAATGCGCCTCACAGTGTGTCATTAGAACGATTCACTGACGACAAAACTGCGTGCATGAAAATTCTCATAAATAAAACTCCTGATGAGCAATTAAAAAAGCGAATCCAAGTCTAATAACAGCTTTGAACGAGACTTGATGTGATACGATGTAATTGCGTCCTGCAGTGCACGAATGAGCGCGACGCAACTCCAAAAGTTCAACAAATGCATACAACCATGCCCTACTAAACCAATTAAAGAAACTTAAAATGCTCCGGTAAATTATGTATTGCAAGATAGCCCAGTGATGATAAAATCTGCTCTGGCTAATTATCGCAGCATTCATTTTTTATGATAAAATACTCTCTGGCTAATTATCGCAGCATTCATTTTTTATGATTAAATACTCTCTGGCTAATTATCGCAACATTCCTTTTTTATGATAAAATACTCTCTCGCTAATTATCGCAACATTCATTTTTTATGATAAAATACTCTCTGGCTAATTATCGCAACATTCATTCCAAAATTGGGGCTCATGTCCGACAGTAATCGCAGCCTCTGACTAAAAGCTTACGTGCCTGAATTTATTTCGTGCCTGAAATAATCTGTTGATGAACAGGTCACAGTGATAAAATAAATTTGAAAACTGGGAATTGTTCAAGAGAATGACCATGTGGCTATGATTTAAGGAGTCAAATTATAAGAAGCATCTTTGTAGCACCAGAAATTATCAATATAGACTAGTCATAGTGTCGCTTGTAAAAATGACGCGACTAGTATGTTCGTTCTGTGATGCAACAGATGTACGTTCAGTTGAGTTAGAATACAGATGTAAGGTAGTCTAGGCCTCTCTAACAAAAGCAAAGGTGTCCCCAAGAGAGGAGATTAAGATTATAAGATTATAAGTTAGTTTAAGCCTCCCTAACCGCTGCAAAAATAGAGCGTATCGAAGAGAGGAAGGAGGAAGGCACCATTTAGTAGGGAGATAAGAAAATGAGGAATCTATGCAGAACAGAAAGGGCATAGAAACAGTAAGATTGGAAAGAAGTTCATGAAACAAGATAAAAGTTGAATAAAAAAGTCAGAGGTGCTGAAAAACAGGACAGTAGTGAAGCGAAAAAAGTTGGTCCTTAACATAACAAAAAACATTTTATTTCAACAAAAAGAAGGCCTACCTAACTCTCAGCTCGGGCCCTCACACTTTTCCCCTGGGAGCGCTAATTCCCATAGATACAATAGTTGTATCCCCCTGAGGGGCCCCAAGAGAGGAAGAAGGAGACAACAATAAGTATGGGATCAAGGGAACTAGGACTCGATACACGATGTGTATCCCCACACTTTGGGCATAGAAACAAGACTATGATGATTATATGACACAAAATGAAAGTCGAAATAAGTATCAGTTAGGCATAGATATTAGATGGTCTCAACAGTTTTGACTGTGACGCGACCCGCCGGTGGTGACTAAAGGGATTTTCATAATGCTGCTGACCAGCCAGTAATCACAAACTCAATTTTAATGAATGCCTAATCAAAACTCAATGAAACCACGATCTATTTTTTGTTCGTTATTTACAAAATTTATTGCTAACATTTACTAAAACTTGACTTGAAAATTGAACTTTAGTGTGACTCACTACAGTCAAAGTGTTAAAATCTACGTATGTACGTTAATAAGAATCCCCCAACACACTATTATTGCAACGAAAAAGTTCGAAGAAATATTAAAGAGCAATTGAAATTTTACCTAGCATTGCACTTTCCAACTCGCTGTGTGTGCCAGTGGAAATATAATTCTCAGAACCCAATCATTTTCCCCCGCATTGCGGAGGCACAACTTTCAGCCAGAGAACACCCACAAACAATCTGCCTACTGCCGCTTACACGAAACCGTCTAACTTTTCAAGGGGCACTAATTCGAGATTCCCTCAGCACTGCAAGGAAGCTGAGAGCTAGTACACCGTAATTGGAACCATCAGGATGAATGCGGCAAAATGCCTCAGGACCATGTCTGATACATAAAGGACTTCGAATTCAGTAAACACTTTGACTGAGACGTGAGCCACCGGTGGTACACGGAGTGAGTTTTCCTAGCGCTGCTGGCCGACGAGCATCACAAACTCTATTTTCATGGATACTTAATCAAACTTTAATGAAGTTACGATCCAATTCATTTTCGCCATTTTCAACATGGCTTTAAAGACTTTAAATCTAGGTTGATTATTGAATTTTTACTCCCAGTAGTCAAAGTGTTAAAAATTGCCGCCATAACGGAACGGCCGCGTCAATCAGTGCAGCATCCATACTTTTGGCAGCGCCGGCCCTGCTCCGCAGCTGAGTGGCTGTGTCCATTTGACCGCAGCAGCTGCTCGTGACGCAAAAGTTTTGGGTGGGAGGCGCAGTTCTGCGCAGCCGCACGGCAGCCCCGACCGCCATCTGAAATGCTGCGGTCAACTGCCCTCACGCGAACGTTACTACATTGTACTATGCTACGCGAGTCTTTTGGTGATAGTCTTTACAATTGCCAACTGGAATTTTATGCTAATCTGGGCGATTGCTGACGGGAATTTCTAACCACGGGAGGCACAGAAAAATCGCTCGGTAAACTTGATGTCCTGCTAACTATTGATAGCAGTGATCGCGAGCATCACACTCGAATAGCGTCATGATTGCTTAGCAAACAATCGGTGTTATTTGAGATTTATTTCATTTGGTAAATCATCAACAAAAGATGTCTTTGCGAATTTTCGGTAATAGATATAGAATTCAAGATACCCAATATAGTATAACTTTTAGGTTAATTAGTTAATCTGTTATACAATTATGAGAAATCGTAGTTGATTCTAAAACTACAAATCAAACAAGTTGTACGGTTTTGTAGCAAATTAAACATGTATGTGCATTTGTTTATTAGACATCCATAAACAGGAAACATCAGCATCAGAGGCTATATGAGGACAGTGCCAACTTTCCTCGCATCTTTCAACCTCTTTTGATGTTCCTCAACACAATCTGAAAAGGTGAAACGGGCAGTCGTTTGATAATATAACGTACCTCAAATAAAGTGAGAAAAAATCCGACAGAAATAAGACATTGGTGTATCATATTTATAACTTAGATGGTGAAAATTGTTGATGTGCATGTTAATGTTCTCAGGAATTACTTTTTAAACGCAAAGATTACTGAAAAAGCCCGGGTAAGCTGAACTTCGACTCAGAAGTACATAACACAAGTAATCAAAGCTGTATAATATGTCTTCCTAAAACTGTCTCTTTAAGTTTATTAATAAATTAATTTATGTGTTTTTGTGCGTAATTTCTCTAGTCTTACTATTATGGGAATCTTATTGAACACATTAAATTAGTTTTTCCGTTTTGGTTGGTTGGTCCGTCTCCGTTACGCTCTTTAGGAATGCTTAATGACGTATTTGTTACACGAGTTTCACCAGTTCACAAGTACAAGTATATTTTAATCGCGGGTACTATATTAGGATGAATTTATTTGTTTGTCATCCACATCTTGAGACCTATTTAAGGTAACTATCGGATACCGTCATTTTTGATGGGTCATGTACACTAGTTCTACATGAATGACATCATGTAACGTTCAACCATAAATGAAAAGTTTCTTTTCTCCAGGTATCGGTTACGCCTGACAGTCTCGCTTGAGCATCCTCTCATGGATGACGAGATCCTGCATCTGCCTCCAAAGCGCCATGAATTTTTAGGGCATCCAAAATTGCTTCTTTGTAGCTCAGACACAATTTTGAGACGCTCCGATGAATTTTATTCGAGCTTATCGCAAGCCGCCCGGAGTTTATATTTCTTTTTACTCTCCTAGATTGGCTAATTTTTGCACGCAAATGATAAGTGTGGAAATTAAAACAAGCTATTCATGTAGTTTTTCCAAATTAGCAAAATGGGGCAAACTTCATGAGATCATATCCCCAGGCCGCCTTATTTCGCTCTCACAAATAGGCTCTAACGGGGGCCAGCAGAAAACGAATATTAGTGAGAAAAACGAGGCATTGAGAGCAGTTGCGCTCTATGAACGCAGCATAACGCGCTCCGTTGAGCTCAATGAACGCAACTCAACGGTCATTGAGCACCATTTTAACAACAACTGAAACGGGCAGCGTTCTATTTTGCTCATATTACACGGTCTCAAATGCATGTATATAAAATGCTTGACCGGTGTAGCTATACTATTAGGCCTCCTATTAAAATACATATTCGAATTTGGTTCATTTATGCATCATTTAACTTTGGCAATTAATGCATTCATTTCTTTACAGATATTCTATTGAAATAAAATTAAATTAAAGTTTGGTGCCGTGAACGAAAATAAATGCTGCTGGATCAAATGAGTACGATAAAAGTGACTTTGCCACACGGTTATCGATACGAATACATTCAAGATACTATTATACGAGTATAGCATATACGGTATGTTTACACTGTATACACCATTATACGAATTCGTATTCAGTCTTATTCCACTTCATTTCTGTGATATTTAAGTTGGCAGAGACCATAAAAAATATGGAAAGTAGATGAAACTGTTGTAAAACTGCCGCGACTGAAACAGCTTTGCAATGCTTCAAGCAAAAACCACTAACTGCGCTTCCAAAAATCGCAAAAAAATCAAATCTTTCCTTCGTGTGAATCCGGTTTGGAAGAGCACCAACTTCTACCGGAAAAAATCCAACAAATTAGCGGCATTGATCTCTGCTCCATTTCCTGTCTAATTCTCATCACAAAAGTACGCCCACATCTCGGCCAATCTTTTAGCGACCGAGTGACCTTTTAAGGGCCACGAGTTCTTCGATCGCGCCAAAGAGATCCTGACAGACCGCTAAGAGGCATCAGCGTTAGAACCTCGGCAGGTGCTTGGGTTTCTGCGATTATTGCTAATCCTCAAGTTATATAACGTCATTGTACGAGAACCTTAACTTCTTTGAATACAAATTAGTAGTAGTTATTCAACGAATACAATGCTTAATTCAAGTTATAAATACGTGAGAATAAATGTGACTATTTTTAAATGCTTGAGTTCTCATCCGCATGATGTCATGCAACATTAAACTGGAGGATTGACTGAATTACATCCTTAAATTTTAACCTCTTTTTTGAAATGATATTTAAATCACTCTATTCAACAACTTCAACTTCAATAACGAATTTGCAATTTATTATATCGCTTTACTTTCAAGCGCAAAGACTTTTTTTGAATGAACTCCAGAATTTAAAAAAAAATTTGAATAAAATAGCAAGATAAAATGAAAAAAATGTAGACGTCGATACTATTTGCAACGATTTGTTTGCATATTCTTTTAAGTTTTCCCTCTGTGTGGCTCCTCACTTTTGAACACCTTTGTTGCGGTTAATATTTTCAGATTAATTATTAATATTAATATCTTCAGCATTGAGAAATAAAGTAAGACCTTCACCCAGTCACGTCAACTTGAAGAGAGTTCGTCTGAAAATAAATATGCCCACAATTACAACAACTTCAAAGTTTAACATTAAGTATACATTGTAGATTACTTAATCAAATCTAAATGAAGGCACGCTTCAGTTAACTCGTTAACTGCAGAGGGTTAAGCTGAAGTTCAATGTTCGACTCAAATTTAAAGTCAATTGTAGCAAGCAATTAAGATAACAGCAAACATTTACTGGATCGTACCATCATTTAGCTTTAATGAAGTATTTATGAAGATTGAGTTGGTGACTTCTGGTCGGTCCTCAACATTATAAAAATCACCTCAGTGACCACCGGGGGATGCTTAAGCAGGAAACGTGTTAATGTTTTCTGTTTTCAAAACTACGTACTTAAAATGATTTCAAATTAGAGTCAAATATTGAACTTCAGTTTAACCTTTCGCAGTCAAAGTGATAATAACCAGCGTTTGTTCTAAAGTTCCATAACTTTCTTCATCCAAAATGCTTTTAAAGTTCTCTTATTTCTAAAGCTACTTAAAACATAGCGGTTTACCCTTTCGAATAAAAAACTGATGGGTTTGATCAAATAAAATGCTGCGAATTGATAAATAAAACATCCGCATCACGTGCAGCGCTATTGCTCTCTCTATTGCACCCAGAAAACGAAATGCACGTACATTCATTCCTGCGTATAATTGAGTTAAAAATTGACTTCTGGCAATTTCTGAGTATTATTGACCTACAAATTGACTTCTGACCATTCCTGATAATAATTGAACTACCAATTGACTTCTGGCCATTTCCGAGTACATTTGAACTACAAATTGACTTCTGGGAATTTTACACACCCTGCAACAGTCGAAGATTCTACAGCCTCATGAAACAAAGAGAGGTCAACCAGTCCAGTCTGTGGCGCCCAAGAAACTAATTCCTAAGAAGGCGATTTATCTGAGACCGGCAAATACCGTTCGGGAGCTGTAATCCATATCGGAGACTATCGTTCCATTCCGTTGATCACAGTCCCAAATCAAGAAGTACAGTTTGATCGAGAAAAGACAAATTTTGCGGTACACTGAATAGAAACGAAAAATGAGAGAAACTTTCAAACTGAGAAGTAAATTTATGACGTGGTGTAATTTTTCCCTCTAATTCAACGGGCTGAAGTTCATTCGAATTTTAAATTTTAGGGAAATATCTTTTAGATTTTAAGCAGTCTTTGACACAAGAGGGCCACTTCAACATCGATGTTTTATTATAGGAGCATTTATTTTGGTTTAAAGTATCGTATAACTCGAAAAATTTCCTGTTTAATTGAAAAATTTATTTCGAAAATAAAATTGAAATTTAAAAAAATATTCCATTTTGGGAACCAAAATCAATTATCACTTCTGAAATTACACATTCATTTACTGGTGAATTTATTCTTTGGGAAGTAACGAACCATAACTCAACACCATATCTACTTAAGGCGAAATTGCGAATAACTCTGATGAATAAGACCAATTTCAAGACAAAAACCTAATTACACAACTTGAGATCCATAAACGAAACTGAAGTCTCATTTCAGCCACCGACGTCACATTTAAGGCACCAAAGTCACATTTCAGGCACCAACATCACATTTCAGGTACCAACGTCACATTTCAGGCACCAACGTCACATTTCAGGCACCAACGTTACATTTCAGGCACCAACGTTACATTTCAGGCACCAACGTCACATTTCAGGCACCAACGTTACATTTCAGGCACCAACGTTACATTTCAGGCACCAACGTCACATTTCAGGCACCAACGTCACATTTCAGGCACCAACGTCACATTTCAGGCACCAACGTCACATTTCAGGCACCAACGTCACATTTCAGGCACCAACGTCACATTTCAGGCACCAACGTCACATTTCAGGCACCAACGTCACATTTCAGGCACCAACGTCACATTTCAGGCACCAACGTCACATTTCAGGCACCAACGTCACATTTCAGGCACCAACGTCACAGTTCAGGCACCAACGTTACATTTCAGGCACCAACGTCACATTTCAGGCACCAACGTTACATTTCAGGCACCAACGTTACATTTCAGGCACCAACGTTTCATTTCAGGCACCAACGTCACATTTCAGGCACCAACGTCACATTTCAGGCACCAACGTCACATTTCAGGCACCAACGTCACAGTTCAGGCACCAACGTTACAGTTCAGGCACCAACGTCACATTTCAGGCACCAACGTCACATTTCAGGCACCAACGTCACATTTCAGGCACCAACGTCACATTTCAGGCACCAACGTTACATTTCAGGCACCAACGTCACATTTCAGGCACCAACGTCACATTTCAGGCACCAACGTCACATATCAGGCACCAACGTCACATTTCAGGCACCATCGTCCCATTTCAGGCACCAACGTCACATTTCAGGCACCAACGTCACATTTCAGGCACCAAAGTTACATTTCAGGCACCAAAGTTACATTTCAGGCACCAAAGTCACATTTCAGGCACCAACGTCACATTTCAGGCACCAACGTCACATTTCAGGCACCATCGTCACATTTCAGGCACCAACGTCACATTTCAGGCACCAACGTCACATTTCAGGCACCAACGTCCCATTTCAGGCACCAACGTCCCATTTCAGGCACCAACGTCACATTTCAGGCACCAACGTCACATTTCAGGCACCAACGTCACATATCAGGCACCAACGTCACATTTCAGGCCCCAACGTCACATTTCAGGCCCCAACGTCACATTTCAGGCACCAACGTCACATTTCAGGCACCAACGTCACATTTCAGGCACCAACGTCACATTTCAGGCACCAACGTCACATTTCAGGCACCAAAGTCACATTTCAGGCACCAAAGTCACATTTCAGGCACCAACGTCACATTTCAGGCACCAACGTCACATTTCAGGCACCAACGTCACATTTCAGGCACCAACGTCACATTTCAGGCACCAACGTCACATTTCAGGCACCAACGCCACATTTCAGGCACCAACGTCCCATTTCAGGCACCAACGTCACATTTCAGGCACCAACGTCACATTTCAGGCACCAACGTCACATTTCAGGCACCAAAGTCACATTTCAGGCACCAACTTCACATTCGAGGAACCAACGTCACATTTCAAGTTCCTATTTATAATTTCGGGGATTAAAATCTCATTTTGCGCGACATAGACACCCACACGAGTAAAAATTGAACTCTACGGAAACGAGTCTCATATCTGAGATGGAAGCACCATATCGATAAGAAAGTCCTGTTTCATTGCTCATCTTAGCATCTGATTGCAGTAAGGGAAATGTTCTATAACGCAATAAACTCTGAATTGCAACTGAGTGCATCTTTTGTCAGCGCAGCACCAACCTTCGTCTCATCTCTGCTTTTTCATCAACGAAGGTTTGTTCCACAGCACTGACAAATGATATTAACGAAGCCAAATTTAAATTCTTTGGGAACTCTCAAGATACATTCGCTCATCTCTTACCAGAAAACAAGATGAAAATTTTCATTTCCAGAACGATAACAGTTTCATGCTGGCATCAATTACAATAACAAAGACTGCTCTGTAAATTTAACTAAGTTCTTTAGACTAACACCTATCCTTTAATTGAACATCGATTACATCTTACTGCTACAAATACACTAGAAAGCTGAAACAGACTCCGAACCTCGAAGCAAAACCCAGCCCCGTTAAATTGAGGTTATTAGCCATGCGCATGTAAATGACATACGAAGAGAAGGACTGCATACGAAAGCTAATGGCACCCCAGGGAGCGCGGCGGAGACAGACAGATACCAGAGAGGTCATGTGGGAATGAGTTCGTCCCCCGAATTACGCTCGACGAGACAAAAGAACCCGACCTAGACTGATGAAGTCAAAGTTGATGGCAACATGAGACACTAGTTTGTCGTGTTTCAAGTGGCGAACGCAGGTGAAATACAAAACAGATGTTTGATATCAGCTTCGCTCGCGATAAAGGGCGGATGGTGACAAGATTGTCGCCGCTTAGAAGTTCCAAGAGTTTAAGACTAAATTCTGACAAACTGGCATGAAATTTCAAACCACATTCAATAACAGAATAATATTAGAAAATCATTGGAATTGACTAAATAATTTATTTAGGGATTTCAGTACTATCAAGTTGGCAGAAGTTCATCTCGAATATTTCTTGACTTTGTCATTCCCTTCACTTCCAGAAGCCCGGACTAAACTACGGCAATCAATTAACTCGACTGGAAACGAGGTAGCAAACGAAATGTTAGAATAACTCATCAAATATTTGTTTGCGCGAATTTTAGTCGGGTATATAAAATAATTATCATCAAAATTGTAACCCAATTATCGATCAGTGAGCCACCGGTGATCACGAAGGGAGTTATCTTATGCTACTGACCGACCCGTACTCACAAACTTAATTGTCATAGGTACTAAATCATAACTAAATGGAGGCACGATTTATTTACTGTTCGCTATTTTCTACATTGCTTACTACAAATGACTTCAAATTTGAGCTGCATATTAAACTTCAGTTTTACCTATGGCGATCAAAGTGTTAGTTAAAGGTCGATCGTAAAAGTGTGGTAAAACCAATTTTATTTCAGAGCACAAACGCCAGTATCCCGTACTTGGATGCAAGAATTGGCCATTTGCTTAATTTGAGAACAGGAGAGCGCCTTATCAAATGCATGTTGGAGCTCCGTTCAAAACACATGAAACTAACCAGACACGTCCTTCTCACGTTCGGGCACGCAATTAATTGAAGATGACTTTGATTATATCAACTAATTGAAGATAATGACTTTGATTCTGATTATCAGTTTTCGGCCAAAAATAAATTAATAAATTCGTTTGTCCTATTTTCCGAGGGAAAAGTTCCCCATTTCACTACTGTAACAGTTTTTCGATAATGAAGCTGTTAAAAAACAAAAAATTTTATCCGTAATATTAAGATAAAAAATAGATTGACCTTTATCTGAAAAGAATGACAGCTAGCCTCCGGTCTATTTTAAAACAACTGAATTTTTTGTGGTCTAATGATAATTCTTCCATTATGAGGAATATTTTGCAATTTGTTTTTATATCCTCATTTAAAAGGCGTATGAGGAATCATATACGATTGAAAATTTTCTCCATAACTCCATAGTGGTTCTTAACAACTAATCACTTCTTGGAAGGAAAACAAAGAACAAACATTGCAGATTATCTCCTTTCCACACGTTCATCTGATGCCTGATCGATTAATTCCGTATCGTTTATGATCGACTACATCAACTAAGCTCAGCAAATAGACTGCGCACTCTGCCGGATAGTTTATTAGTTACGCATGCGACGTATGGCAGGGCTAAGTAACATCTCCCTAATGGATGTTATGGCTGCCCGACATCATCATTAACTCTACGCAATGAGCACAAATTAGCTTTGCTCTGAAAACAACAAAACGGAAACCCTGGCTCTGAAAACAAGGCTTGGGCAAAAGAACCTGTGCGTCGTGTTAACTCATTGACATGCCAGGCTAGCAGCTGAAAAATGAATAGAATGAGTTCAAAGAGTAGTTGTTGTGCCAAAATACGCCTATAGAGATGGCATACAAAGAAAGGTAGGAATTATTGATCGTGATTTGTGCGGTATTTTTATGCTAAACTGTTTTATGATGATCATTCAGTTTTTTCAGATGAGTTGCCCCTTTCACGATCGGTTAATTATCATGTACATAATCGCTAAGATAGAGTCTATGGTTGGAATTTGAAATTGTTCTTCATCAGCAGACTGAAATTAGCAGACAATTTTCGCAGAAGTGCCGTAAATGACAGAAATAAACGTGCAAAACGTGTCATGAACGTGAACAAGGTTAAGAACCTGTGTTACCGCACGAGGCTGGAAGTGGAATTGTTATTGGTACGTTTTCAAGTGGTTGTGATTGTAGTAATTTTCAAGAAATTGATGTAGACAACTCGCGTGCTGTATGGTATCAGGTCAAATAACACGATTAAACTTTTATCCCTTGGGTCAACTAAAAAGAAGTTATAAATTATTTGAAAACTTTATTGCGTACACGTACAATATATAGACTCAAGCGAAGCAGTTTTCAGGTCGTTGAGCGGCGGCTGAACAGAGTTTGTTTGGATACAATAAAAAATATTGAGAAATGGATAACATTCAACAAAAACAAGTTGAAAAATTAGTAAATTCGATCTGAAAATTTATTACTTCAAGACTGAGTTTTCCATGTTAAGACACGGCAAGACTTTTACCCTTATTTTCTAACCACTATTCAGTTGCTCTCATTATGAAAAACTAATACTCAGGTGTTCCTTACCCAATAATACAGTCGGTTTTGATCAATATATCACATTATACAAACTTCAACTTATACAAACAATAATTAATCCTAGTTTTTTCTTAGGAATGTTTGCTTTAACCGATACACAACGAATAATAACTGAAGCTGAATGAACTTTATATAATGATGCGCTTAACAATAAATGGGTAACTTTAAGATCAACCGTAAATTGAAAAATTACGATGTGAAAGAATGGGGTAGAGTACATTGGAATGAAACGAATTATGATACTCAAGAATTCAATGAGACGCACAACTGTGAGAAAATTGCGTCCATGCATGATAAAACTGGAAAAATTCCGAAATAACGTTTTCGCTCTTCTTGATGAGATGCGAGGCATTTCTCAAAAGCCTAATTCTGTATAATAGACATGGAAAATGCTTTTCTCCGTAAATAGGGAGAATAAAGGCGAGAATGAGGTCACTAAGCCATTTGAACACGACTGGATCGTCTCATTCTCGAGAGAATGGCGGCGCATTCGCCAGGCATTCGACAAGCTGCCGGAAATTTGGCTACAAAATGGCATAACTAGATAGAAATGAAGATATTTTCACTTGAGCCTCATATGAACTCGCTTGCACGGCTCAGACAATAGAGAGGTAAGCCACTCAAATAAATGTTTCGAAGATTTCAAGTCTGTCACTCTCAATAAACTGTCGACATTAGCAGCGAACAATCCGGCCATGGAAAATAAATACACGGAGTGAACGCAAATCAATATTGAGGATGCAGAATACGAAATGTACTTTGTCCAACTCATATGAAATGGAATACCCGTTTAAATAAAAATGTGAAAAATGCCCGAACCCGTAAAAGTTGAAGCTAATTGCGTTTTAGTAATTCAAAATTTTGCTTTAATGCGAGTACACACAAAACGCACGCAAGAGCTGAATTTGTCAGTGTTCACAGTTTTTACTCAAAAATAAGATCCAGTGATATAAATCCTTAAGAGCATTCAATGCTAATCAAAGCAACGTTATATGTGCCAGACAATTCAGCATTCAAGTAAGATCACATTAAAACGATGTGTATTTAGCTGCGAAAAACCAACAGCTGTATCTTACGAACACTGTTTGTTGAATTCTAGCATAGAAGTTTATGACCAGCTAGTGCAATATCCTGTTTAATTATTTGGATTAGCTCATCCCTTGCCTCGAACTTGAACACAGTCACATAGAAGTAAAAACTTAGCTTTTTTTACCTACTGTAATGCCACATTGCTATATACGCTGCGCGTTCAAGGGTGAGTATCATGAAATTGACTTAGGAAAACTCAATTTAAAATAAGCATGAATAACTTGTCTAGACAACAATGTCTTAACACCATAGTTTTCCGTGACGGACTTCGAGGATCGATACGAAAATAAATAAAAGCTTGACCAATCCTTCCATTTGGTTGAAGAGGCGCGTTGTCGGTTGGTAAATACCACACTCTTTAACTTCACGAACAGCTACAATATACAGTCACTCCTTGAAAAACGTTATGAATGTTTACAAAGGCTTTTTACAATTAAAATGAGCTGAAAAACATCGTAAATTACCTTGCAATAACGATTCATGGATAGATAACTAGTTTTTAAACGAACGATAAAAATTTTAGGAGTTGAATAATTTTTATAATCGTCAGCCTCGATTTGCTGGAAGCAATTCAAGATTAGAAGATTAGATTGTCAGTTAGTATAAGCCTCCATATCCTCACCAAATGAGATCCAAAGAGGGAAAGGAAGAAGGCACCATTTAGTATGGAGTTAAGGGAACGTGGAATCCATGCAGAAAAGGCACAAAAACAGTAAGATGAGAAAGAAGTTCATGAAACAAGATCAAAGTTGAAGAAGAAAGCAGTAGGTGCTGAAAAAACAGGACTGCAGTGAACCGAAAAGAGGTGGTCCTTAACATATCAAAAACATTATATTTCAACAAATAGAAGGCCTACCTAACTCTCAGCTCGGGCCCTCACATTATCCCCCTGGGTGTGCTAATTCCAATAGATACAATAGTTGTATCCCCCTGAGGGGATTCAAGATGAGAATTAGGTGGAAACAAATAGAATAGGCAACTTCCGAGTGGTTTCGGAAAATAGTTGGATGCGGACGAACCTTGGATATCTCGTGAGAATTTTTGATGAAAGACTCACACTCTTGTCCTCATCAAAGCCAAAAATGGTTATTTTTTAAGTTTTTCAAGAGTACAGAGGAAGAATTCCGCATACCAGCACGCAAATATTCATAACTGAAAAATTAAAATTACATTACGGAAGTTGATGAAACTTGGGCATCATACGAGGTTTTTTAACTCTTTAACTGAAATCAACGAGTATATAAAATAGTAATATTGAAATATGGCACATATACAAATTGTTTCCTTCCAAGTGTGAAAATCAAGCGCAAGAAATACATCGCACAATCAGATCTGTCTCTTGACTCGAGAGCGTGAGTTTTCGTCCCCAAATAACAACACTGAAGAGCGCTGACATTTTTTTACTGTACAACAATTTTTTTCTGATCCAGAACGACCGGCAACACTTCGCGAAGTCCCAACATTCGCCTAGAAGTTCTGCGGAACAAAAGGCGAGAATGCTGCCGAGTTGAATTGTTGCTTTAGGCTGCAGCCGAAATTCTGCTTTGAGGAAAGCGAAATTGTGCCATCGGGTTTGGATTTTTTTGTGGCCGTTGGTAGAAAAATCTCTTTACGCAACAAACATTCGATTCTTACGTTAAATCTCTGTTGAACCTCATAAAATTGATTGACTATAAATTCGTTTTGGCCTCTCTATACCACAACAAAGATGTTCAAAGAGAGGTAGAATGAAAGTACCATTTAGGATGAGGTTAAGGAAACGTAGAATCCATGCACAAGGTGCATAGAAAGAGTAAGATGAGAAAGAGGTTCATGAAACAGTACAAAAGTTGAAGAAAAAAAGCATTAAATTCTGAAAAAAGACAGCAGTGAACCGTAAAAAGATGGTCCGTGGCAACACCAAAAATCTGTTATAGTTTAACAAAAGAAAGGCCTACCTAACCTCTAGCTCGGGACCTCAAATTTTCCTCCTGGGAGCGCTACTTCCCTTAGATTCAGAAGTTGTATCTCCCTGAGGGAGAACAATACGAGAGAGGTTTATGCTAAGTTTATTCCTAGCTCTGATAAATATTTCAAAATATAGGAAACTGATACTATCGAATCCTACTTTTCAGCCCAAGTTTAATACTCAAAATATATCCCTAATTGTCAATAAGATTAAACCTCAGTCAGACTGATAGTTTATTATACATTTCTCTGTACTCAAAAATAGTGTTTCAAAACGTCGGAAACTCATTTCATCCAATCGTATTTTTCGACTCAAAGTAATTTGCGAAATTTACTCCTAATAGCCTATGACAGTAAACCTCAGACAGACAACAAAGCTCTCGGCGATATTTCAAGATGGCATCTACAAAATCCTACAACAGTCTCAGCAATTTATTTACGACAGGTGATACAGAGGTAGAATGTTTCTTAAGTCTAATACAATGATCAAATTTGAGTATAGCTACCTGTGGGCCCGAATAAGTTCAGCGATTTCTCAGACATCCAACCATCACATTATTCTAGGGTTTTCAATAATGTTTACCCTAATTCACTTAGCCTAGTTTCGCATTAGACTGATCAACAAGATAATGAACTCGATATTGATGTTTAATTTTACAATATAGGTCATATGGACAATATTTAACAGTATATTCGATAACGATTTAAGAGCAGACTGAAAATCGGCGATATTACTCATGGCAAATTACATTATTAAGACCAGACACGTAGGAGGCAGGATTTGACTTGGTGATCTTACACGACTAGTATTCTGATAAGAAGTGAGACTCAAGATTTCTTTTGAATACCTTGTAAGAATTACTTTCACGGATCTCCGCAGGTATTGAGTTCCAAGTTTTAGTTCCAACGAAGAGGATACTGTGTTGCGACCGGGCCTTTGAATAATAAGGAAGCATGAATTTACTTCTATTTCGCGTTAGATGGTCGTGATGACCAGTTTGCGCAGTTAATAATTGTTTTAGGCTATTGTCACCATCATTAGTTAATGTTTTATAAATGAAATTTCAGATGGAGATTTTGTAGAGATCCGAGAGTTTGAGTATTTGCAAATTTTTGAATGAATCATTTGTGTGAGCATTATATTCTAGGTTCTTTACCGCTATGATAGCTCTTTTTTGCTGAGTAAAAATTATACTTTTTTTTTTGTCAGTTCCATGCCATGCTTCTATTCCGTTTTGCAAGTATGGTGAAATGAGCGTTCGATAAAGCCCTTGTAAAGCTGTTTCAGGCAGGAAATTTGTGACTTTATTCAGGATTCCGATGGATTTTGATAATTTTGAACTAATATGAGCGATGTGCTCTTTGAAGGTCAGATGTTTATCTATTATGATGCCCAGAAATTTACCTGAGTTGGTTTCTTCGATTTCACCTTCGCACATTTTAATGCATGGGAGAGATTTATTTTTCTTGTATGAGAATGTAATATAATTTCGTTTTATCAATATTAAGGCTTATTTTATTAGCTTTAAGCCACAATGAAACCTTATGGAGTTCATTATTTATACTCTCCGCAATCGTAGTGGGATTTTGGTTCGGAAGGACCGCAGAAAGCGTACTCAATACCTAGCGAAAAGGTCAGGAGCGAAAAGACTAAGTTTTCCTCTGAAATAAAATTGCAATCTTACCACCACTCTGACCGCCCGAACAAAACGAGACCTTGTCCAGTTAGGGTCACCTTGTTGGGTTGAAGTGAGAGGGAAGTCGCTTTAACACGTTGACTACCTATTGGGGCATAAGAGTAAAGTTGGCTGACGGAATTGGGGCAGCTTGGTAAAGTGCTTATTTACGTTTCGGTGTGAATGAACAGCGTTTCAATTTTTCAACGTCTATTTTAGAAGAGATTTACAGTACACATACGAGGTACAATATCATCATACTATTACATTTTCACAGTAGTAAAGTGGTTTTTCAAACTCTGTCACTGACAACCTTACTTAACATGAGACCGCTGGACGCACATGTGGACGCAGCGGACGTGTTAACTCGTTTTAGCCCGACGTGTCATACATGGCACGTTCACTAAAAATGCTAACACCATTTTTTCTCGTCGAATTTGTGCCCTAATGTAATTTTCTGAACTTACTGCTGGATGGCAGTTCCGTCCCCATTCTGATGTTGGTGATAACCTGATGCCAGCGCCAGTGTAACAGCAAGGGTTGTAATATTAGGAATATGAGTAAAAAAACATTGGGTTGAAATGGGGTTACGAATACAATAGATTTTCGAGCTATACGCTACACTATCTGATGCAAGCTTACACTTTTGAGGTTCAGAATTAGCTCTAGTCATTCAGTTAAGGCAGTCGATGCTAGATTAAAGTCTCGAATAGAGAGGAATACCTCGAACAAATTTTCAACCACATGAGTTGAAGAAGTCATACGATGACATCGTATAGCTCAAACACCAGCCGTATTGGGAACTAGTAGCTCGAGGCCGGTATTTATCAAGTCCTGTAAAAAAGATGCAGCAGCCCGTTTCAGTCTAAATGAAGGTTATCTGCAAACGTACCAAATTCTTCAGGAAGGACTTGAGCTACTATGTAGAACAGTTTCAACATCCTCATATTGTAAAAACTACTGATAGAGATAAATTTAATTTACACTTCGTATTACCATTAGATTATATGTTACTTTAAGCCTCTCTAACCGCTAAAATAAGAGCATTTCGCAGAGGGAAAGAAGGAAGGCACCATTTAGTATGGAGATAAAGAGGGTAATCAGAATCTACGTTGAAGGGGCATAGAAATAGTACGTTTAGAAAGAAGTTTATGAGACAAGATGAAAGTTGAAGTAGACAGTAGAATGTGCTGTAAAACAGGGCAGCAGTGAAGCGAAATAGAAGGTCCTTAACCTAACAAGAACATTTTATTTCAACAAAAAGAAGGGTACCTAATTCTCAGCTCGGGCCCTCACACATTTTTCCCCTGGTAGTTATTATTCCCACTTTACATTAGGAGCGTTCATTTCATCCACTTCTACAACACAGAGTTCGAGAGCGAAAAAGGATTTAAATGATTTCAAAAATGAACTTAAAAAACAAGTAGCCTGTCCTTCGACTTACTCACTCCCATATAGGCACGATTGCTCATTCCGATATCAACTTCGATCCCACCTTTCGAATTATTTCTTGCGATTTACGTTTAAAAGCTATGAAAATGAGAGCAAACTAACGTTAATCGAGTCTTGAAATTTGGGCAAGCGCACCCGGCCGTGGGCGACCGTCTCGTGTCATGATTACGATGACGGATGCGTATGATGGAAACGCCGCGATAATGTCCCCTGAGAAGTGAGTCTGACGGATACAACGTGGCAGGATGCGGCACAACATTGCAGGATGTGGCACAACATTGCAGGATGTGGCACAACATTGCAGGATGTGGCACAACATTGCAGAATGTGGCACAACATGGCAGGATGTGGCACAACATTGCAGGATGTGGCACAACATTGCAGGATGTGGCAAAACATTGCAGGATGTGGCACAACATGGCAGGATGCAGCACAACATGGCAGGATGCAGCACAACATGGCAGGATGCAGCACAACATGGCAGGATGTGGCACAACATGGCAGGATGTGGCACAACATGGCAGGATGTGGCACAACATGGCAGGATGTGGCACAACATGGCAGGATGTGGCACAACATGGCAGGATGTGGCACAACATTGCAGGATGTGGCACAACATTGCAGGATGTGGCACAACATTGCAGGATGTGGCACAACATTGCAGGATGTGGCACAACATGGCAGGATGTGGCACAACATTGCAGGATGTGGCACAACATTGCAGGATGTGGCCCAACATTGCAGGATGTGGCACAACATTGCAGGATGTGGCCCAACATTGCAGGATGTGGCACAACATTGCAGGATGTGGCCCAACATTGCAGGATGTGGCACAACATTGCAGGATGTGGCACAACATTGCAGGATGTGGCCCAACATTGCAGGATGTGGCCCAACATTGCAGGATGTGGCACAACATTGCAGGATGTGGCACAACATTGCAGGATGCAGCACAACATGACAGGATGTGGCACAACATTGCAGGATGTGGCACAACATTGCAGGATGTGGCACAACATGGCAGGATGTGGCACAACATTGCAGGATGCAGCGCAACGCATTAATTTTATGCATAGTTCGACCATTCATTGCACCACCTATATAGTTTTTCAAATAATACGAGAGCGACTAATAACTGAAACTCTACTATTTTTATAATAACTCAAACACCCGCTGTTAATGAGAAAACGTACTTCGTCATTTAATTGTAGTTTAGTTGTTATACACCACGATTTCATGTAATAACTCATGTTGATGTTATTTAACAACAAAATTCTAGCTTCGAGGGCTTCAGTTCAGAATAAATTGAGTTGGACGTTCAAAATTGATTTTATGGAATAAATTATACCCTGACGGTCGCGTTAGAATTTTGAAGATGACGCAGGCAGAGCCCAACTTCTGCAATTTATTTCGAATAAGACATTAAATTTCCTTCCATTAAGAATAGTGATAAACATGAAGACATCAAGGCTGAGTCAGCAATTTTTCAGACGAATGAGTTTGAAGGAAGTCCACTAACTTTGTTTCCACAGAGATCGTAAAGCCAAGACAATAATGGGAAGACTCGTCAGTGAACAAAAGAAGATCCAATAAGATTGGAACTTCGTGAAGCAATTCGTCTTGACATTTTTTGCTTATAATGTAATACTGCAAGAACCAAACGTTCAAGAGGAACAGTAGAAAAATTGTACAAATGCATTTATATATAAAAGAGAACTCGAGTGCATAAGGCAGTAATTTATAAACTTCCTAATTTCCATGCAATTTTTCATAGGTGCTAAATTTTAAACCTTTGATCGGAATTAACTAGCACTAAGAACAACAGCAAATGTTACGGTTACAACCCCCCTTCTAACATCGGACTATTTGTGAACGGTGAAAGCTTGCAGAGAATTGAGGAGATTTTATGCTCGTTCTTTTCAGGTAACTAAGGTAACTAAGGTAACTAAGTTTATCCAGTGATTCACTCTCCAAATTGATCATTTCATCATCCCAATTACCATCAAAATAAGATGTTACCCCTGCATAGTATATAAAGTGTTTCAAAAGACAGAAAAATGTAGAAATTAAATTGAATTATCGAAGGCACTCGTTCGCATATATAGACTGGGGAAGTCTGCTAACGGCAGGCATAAATTCCTAATAGGGTAGTTGAGACTTTATCAACAACAAAAGCAGAATGCAACTTTTGTGGTAAGCGTTGCCGATGCTGTTAAAGAGTAGCCAGCGTTGCGCCTGCGAAGGTCCATTTCCCTACGATCGCCAAAGCACCAAAAAGCGGTTAATGTTTCTCCAGCCGTTGAGGCACTCGGTCATTTTTAAGGTTCACATGCACACGTCGCAGCTCTACAGTGTGAATGCATCAAGTACCTGATTAGATTAGATTAGTCGTTAGTTTTAGCCTCCCTACCCGCAGCAACAAATGCGATCCAAAAAGAGGAAGGAGGAAGGCACCATTTAGTATGGAGTTGAGGAAACGCGGAATCTACGTAGAAAGGGCATAGAAACAGTAAGATAAGAAAGAAGTTCATGAAACAAGATAAAAGTTAAAGAAGAAAGTAGTAGGTGCTGCAAAACAGGACAGCAGTGAACCGAAAAAGATGGTCCATTACAAAACAAAAACCTATTCTATTTTAACAAAAAAAAAGAAAGCCTACCTAACTTTTAGCTCGGGCCCTCACATTGCTTCCCAGGGAGCTCCAATTCCCATAGATACAATGGCTGTATCCTCCTGAGGGGATCAAGTACCTGAGAAATGATGAAATCTTGAAATGAATAATCCCACATTGTCTCAAAAAGCACTTAGCATAACTTCAGCACAACAGATTTCGTCATGAAATGCACTTTTTCAGCGTTGATGAGATAAATGTTTTAGATGTCACTTTTTGTTGAAATGAAACCACTGGAACTTTGGATTGCATCCTGAAAATTAGCTTCGTAAGAGCAAAAATTACTCATGTCTCGCCCAAAATTAATGCGAATTCTAACGAAGCGTCCGGTAGCCGAATGAAATGAGGGAAAATTAATTTCTCCTCGCCATCAATAGAACTTCACCTCCCTTAGGACATATGAAGTCCTTATTGAATTGACTGGAAGACAATAAAAATTTCTTGCTTCAATGCATCCGAGCTTTCGAGCTTGAGACGTTGCATCTATCTGGAAGAGTTTGTTACGTTGTCTCAAAATAAAGGTAATTTTAGAGATCTCAGTACAGACGTCATTATACATTAGGATTCTGAAGAGAGAGTCACTTGGCGGATTGAACAGCGTGTAAAAACAATCCAATGTTGTACGCTTAACACTATTATTGATTCGCAAAATAACGGCCACCGAGAAACTGATGTAACTGCATCCAACTGTGCATCTTGTCAGTATTTCAAGAAGAAATAACTTGACAGGTCTAAGCACTAATTGAGAAACACAACACAATGTGATATAAATATATGTTCGAAGTAATTGTAAATCACCATAGGTTGACATATTTTATTTAGCTGTCGAGAATAGTTATTATTTAGAAAAAATATGGTATATGAGACAAAATAAGAAACTGGATATACAATTAATGAACGCAAATGGCACAACCGCTGGCATTTAGTTCAACTCCATACAGCATAATATATTCATTTCAACATCATAAATCTATGCTTTAGAACCATGTCGTCAAGTTTACATCGAAAACCAAGCATCAAAGACACTAACAACAATAAAGTCATTCTGTGAAGACAACTACAACAGAATCATACAGCGAAGAAACCAACAACAATAAAATCATTCTGTGAAGACAACTACAACAAAATCATACAGCGAAGACACCAACAACAATAAAATCATTCTGTGAAGACAACTACAACAGAATCATACAGCGAAGACACCAACAACAATAAAATCATTCTGTGAAGACAACTACAACAAAATCATACAGCGAAGACACCAACAACAACCAAATCATTCTGTGAAGACAACTACAACAGAATCATACAGCGAAGACACCAACAACAATAAAATCATCCTGTGAAGACAACTACAACAAAATCATACAGCGAAGACACCAACAACAATCAAATCATTCTGTGAAGACAACTACAACAAAATCATACAGCGAAGAAACCAACAACAACCAAATCATTCTGTGAAGACAACTACAACAAAATCATACAGCGAAGACACCAACAACAATCAAATCATTCTGTGAAGACAACTACAACAAAATCATACAGCGAAGAAACCAACAACAACCAAATCATTCTGTGAAGACAACTACAACAAAATCATACAGCGAAGACACCAACAACAACCAAATCATTCTGTGAAGACAACTACAACAGAATCATACAGCGAAGACACCAACAACAATAAAATCATTCTGTGAAGACAACTACAACAAAATCATACAGCGAAGAAACCAACAACAATAAAATCATTCTTTGAAGACAACTACAACAAAATCATACAACGAAGACACCAACAACAATCAAATCATTCTGTGAAGACAACTACAACGAAATCATACAGCGAAGAAACCAACAACAATAAAATCATTTTGTGAAAACAACTACAACAAAATCATACAGCGAAGACACCAACAACAATAAAATCATTCTGTGAAGACAACTACAACAAAATCATACAGCGAAGAAACCAACAACAATAAAATCATTCTGTGAAGACAACTACAACAAAATCATACCGCGAAGAAACCAACAACAATAAAATCATTCTGTGAAGACAACTACAACAAAATCATACAGCGAAGAAACCAACAACAATAAAATTATTCAATGAAGAAAACTACTACAAAATCATGCAGCAAAGAAATTTGGGTTCTACAGCTATCTCTGCATCTTCTCAGGCGAGCGTAAAATGCAACCGAGTTATCTGAGCCGAGTTCCTCTCGCTGGCGCTCCATACCCTTCTTTTGTGGAGAAGAGAGGGACAAAAAGCACCGAGGACAAAAAGCGCCCAAAAGCAGAATCAAGGAAGTTGAAAGAACTCCAATTATTATAGCTCCGACCGCCGAGCGATGAAAATAAATGGAAATGACTGAAGTTTTCCCACGGGAGGCACTCGAGCCTCGAGCCATAGGCGTGCGCACGGAGCTCCTGGAGATCTGCTTCGCCCCAAATGCAAGGAAGATAACGAGGGTAAATTTAAAGGGTCTCGCTCTAACGTGAATGAAGAGTTGCTAAGTTCCGGGACCTCCTTGTGCACGGTTGCGTATGCCTGAATAAAGAACTGTGTACACGCGTGAACAAAGAACTGTTTACAAAATGGAAATTTTGTTCATTTTTCTTTTTCTGGGAGGGATCCAAATATTTTTGGTCAAACACGGCAAGCACAATGTAGGGTTGAAAACTAGCGATGCGAACTTTGAAAGAAGTTGTAAAAAAAGCAAGTTCATGAGAAGGTTAACATCGTTTTCGAAACATCGAATTTCAACGTTAAAAGCCTATCTTGAGTACGGTGGAGGCAGCCTTTAGAGTGGTAGATGATGGAGAATCATTTGCTTACATGAATATCATAGTATAATTAAGGTTACTATAGGTTTCTTAATATTCGCCTTCTATATGTATGTGCGAATTGTCTGGCACCTACACAGCAGCGATTCCTGGAGACAATAAAACACCCGTGGACCATCTGCAATGATCCTGCCGTCCAAGGATCCATTTCTGTCTCGTCTGGGGTTCATAAAGTAAACTCTTTATATGACCTCAGACGACATCGGACAACAGACGACCATAGGAGGAAACAAATTCTGCCATAACTTGTGGATCTTACATAATGCAGAGAGTAATAAATTTCCCTAGACCTAAAACTTTACGATTCAATATCTCTGAGACGATGAACGTTCCGATTCTTATTTATTCCTGAAAAGTTGCTCTTTTGGGTTTTAATCTCTGATTTCAATGTTTAAAACGTTAGTCTTCGAACACCTTTAATAAATCTGTTTTCTACTACTCAAGAAGCATTTACAACGTTCTTGAATAACGGACAGTACTAAAAAAGATTTCGTAAGATTACGAATGATTTTAACTCTCTCTAACCTCAACGAAGGTATTTTCAAGAGAGGAAGGGGGTAGTCACCATATAATAAAGAGTTAAGGGACTTGGGAATCTGTGCACGAGATGTGTCTTCGCACCTTGAGCGTAGAAACAGGACAGTTGAAATAATTTCATGGAACAAGATAAAACTTAAAGAAACAAAGTATTAACCGAAGAAAACAGACAGCGCTGAAGAAAGGACAGCATTGAATCGAAAAAGATGGTCCTTGACTAAACGAGAAAATGTTTCAACGAAAGGAAGGCCTGACAAACTTTCTGCTCGGAACTTCAGGTTTTCCTCTGGAAACGCTAATTCCCATAGATAAAATCGAGGAGCGATGCTGAAAATGAGAGTTTTTTCAGTTTTTTTCATATCGGTATGAACTTAATGTTACTCGAAATTTGATTCAATCATTGCTAAAAAGTGTTGTGTTTCATGCCCATAGTAAAGTTACACATTGACCACGACAGGCCGCCGTAGAACTGTGAATTTTAAAACGTAAGGTGTGACCTGTTTGTTATTTGGTAATCTCTCTCAAATGTTCCATCTCAGAAAAATTAGTTGAAGATTCGAATACAATCGGTGCTCGTGTAATGAAAGATGTATTCATTATTAAAAACTAATGACTTAGTCGAACTATGGCACTTGTCCTGAAAATTGTTGGAATGTTTTAGTTACAGAACATTTTTTACAAAAGAGCTGGAGCAGTGACCATGATACACAACATTTTTAGTATTATAAATCACAAACAAAACGTTTCAGGCCTCGAACTATCTATAGCTAGATTTTAGCCAAAAAAATTAATGATTCACACTGTACACTACGGACGATTGGAAGACATTTTGCTAGGTTCGCCGGTCTGAAATAAAAATCTACACAAAATCCCAGCAAACCCATCAACTGAAAACCTAGAAGAAAAACAACTCAGTGGGGAATTAAGGAAATAATTTGCAAAAAATGAAGAACAGCAAAAATTAGGCCTTTCGTTGGAACTTCTCTCCCACAAGGTTATTTTTTTTGTATCCATGTTCGGGCAACTGTCAAACGAATAAATGCGTGCTCTATGAACATTGTTTTCTTTATGCTTTCCTTATTCATCGCTCTGAATGAAGCTCGTTAATAGCAATGCAATCAGATCCTTTTCCACTTCAAAAAAATCCCACGCGTCTTCGCTTCGGTATTGCTTATGAATTCGTTGTGCACCATGTGAATCTGTGTGAAAGAAAGTCGGTTTCACCAACTGCAAATTACCTGTCAGGAGAGCTAGACTGTGTAGCTAGATGAGTCACCCTTCTCATTCTGTACTGGATCCCGTTGAAAATTTCAAAGCGATATCTCCATCCTGTAAGTGACGATGAATCGAATTTCGAAACGCTTTGTGTGTGACATGCTGTTAGAAAATGCTGTAAACCACTGTTAATACTCTAATTTTTTATTGAAGAGTGATAAAAGAAGCAGTAAATACTCGCCAGGATCTCACAAGTAGGAAAATAATTTAAACAAGTTATTTCTCCTTAAATTTTGCTATCAAAATATCGTTATAACAACAAAAATCAGCTACGAGAGGCCTCAAGTAACGTGCAAATTAAGACAAATCGTTGTTCTCAAGCTTTGCATTGCTTGGCATAGCATATCTGAGTCGACTTCGAAGAATTTCCGCAGTTATTTGGTAGCTTGGAAAATTTGAAGGGTTTTCGTCATTTGGACCTTGGAAAAGTTCTTCGACTAAACTTTCAGTAAGACAGACAAAAATGAACCGAGAATGGAGCATGATGATGCGAATAAACAGATGCGAATGTAGTTTGTGATCGTCTCAGTACGTTGGTCACGCTCTCCTTCAAGGGAAGTAAATGAAATAGACCAAAATGAATACTTAGCTCCTTTAGTAGGTCATCCAAAAACTCCTTTCCCGATGCCATTGTGCCGCGCAGCTGGCGAGCTCATGAGACACGGAGCGTTTGGACGTAGCGAGAGAAAAAAAGAAAAACAGTTTATTTCCGATAAAGTCGAAACATGAAATGAGGGGCATTGGATTTTAAAATACCTTAACACCAACATCCTTACTTGATACTCACACATGGGTATCGAAATACCCATGTAATACGTCAGAGGATCCAACTGCCGGATGAACTTCCCTGCCGCTGCAGCCAGGGTAGTCTCTCATCGCTCAGCGGCGTCTGCTCTTCCATCACAGCGAGGAAGTTATCGAGTTTTTGCGCTGGTTTGAGAGTGGGCGAAGGAAAGCAGCTATGGACCACCGCCAATCACCAGAGATGTCATTATTAGTGAGCTATATAAAAAAATTACTGTGGCCGAGTGATCAATTCAGGAAAACTATAACACATGAGAGAAAACTGATCGAGGCATCAAGTATATTACAAATATTTATTTTTAGGCGCGAACCCATTTTTTTAATTGAAATTCATTTAAACACCGTGCAATATATGGGCCTCTGAAATTCTTCAGTTAGCATTACGAGCTATATTTTTCTCATCAGTGTAGTTTAAGCTAAAATATTTTTGTGTAGATCTTCACCGTTCGAATGGGAATACATTTGTCATTTCAAGACAGCCATGACGATTGGTGCACAGAAACTTCGAAAACGATGAGATAAATCGCTGCCATGCGGACTCACATTTTCAATCTTTCAAACGACACTGTCTGATCACGGCACATGAAAACGCACCGCAAGAAGATAGACGATGTTTCGAAAAACGAAAAACCACAAGGAAATACGCGACTGAACAAAGGCGAAGCTAAACAATCACACCACTGAAATTTTCTGTTTTTTATCATTTTAAATATCGAATGCATCAAGGTAAGCTCAAAGGTACAGTAACGCCCGACGATTTCAAGCGACCTGAAATCGAGCACGTGGCACCTCCGAAGCAACTGCCAAAACGCCTCAAATTGACCCAGCTGTGACGAACAGGATTGCACAACTCAAACGTCTCTACAGGCTCGAAACAGCGCTGAATACAATCAACTGTGCAGACTCAAGATAACTGAATTCAATTAATTAAGTTTTACGTTAAAAGCTATCGAAAGTTACGAGCGAATGTCAGCAGGGACGTAATTTCCGTAGTTCTTCCGGTGCAAGGTATTAAATGTGCGAAGCTGTGCCTCAAAATTAGTTATTCCTGTGTGACAATTGTTTTTTTTAACACGTTAACTTAGGTTAAACTTAAGTTCAATATTCAACTAAAATTTAGAGTCAATTGTAGTAAGCAATTTTGAAAATAGCAAACATTATGTGGATCGGGCCCGTACGCAGCTTTGATCAATAATTTATAAAAATATAGTTTGTGACTTCGGGTCGGTCTACAGCATTATGAAAATTCCCTCCATGTACAAAATTCCCTCCAAGACAGTTAACGTGTTAATCGGCGATCATTCATGTTGAAATATATAAAAAAAATTACAATGACTGTGTCGAGAGAGTTTACGTTCTCTGAAAAATACTAAACCACCTATTGGGTCAAGTTGATTCACAAGTAATTTTAAACGAGAAATTTGTAATCTATCATACCCTGAACGAAAATGAAAATGATTCATTATCCACGAAAAATATTTTTCAAACTACTCCTCGAAGAAACATTGAAAAAAATTCCTAGTAAATTAACCATTTACGGCAGATCTTATCCACAATCATGTTTGCAATATTTTATGTGTTTAAATTAGACCATGAAGACTCAAAATTTATCTGCACGCAATAGCGAAAAACTTGAAGTATCTGCACTATGAAAACGAAGTTGGAGGAAAGGTCAGAATGTTACCTTTGTTCTATATTATTACTGAAAGCAGAGCGTGGCCGAAGATAACCAAACAAGATTATAAGAGTTAGGAAGTACACTGATTAGTAACTTCGAGCGATTAAAAACTTTTTGCAGCGTTTAAGAGGACCGAGAAAGGGAAGTAAAAATACAAAGCGAACGAGAGTTGGCGTCACTCGAGCACAGTCGGTTGCAAGGCGAGCCGTAAGTAACAGGTCTTTCAAAAGAGAAGAAATGGCATTTCATAAAGACCGCACAACAATTCTGTAAAGCGCCATAAAAATCTCGTGTTAGGTTATTATAAATAGAGCAAAATTGCTATGACTATCTTACGATCACTTTTTTTGGCTCCATTAGAAAAAATCATTTCCAATGATGATCCGAGCATTTCCAATATAAAAATTATTCGCCAATAAAATTTTATCTAATTCATTTTAAAATTAAATAATTGAAATTTTCGTTATTCAAACGCTGTTGAATGCAAAATGACTTCTTTATACAAAACTTGTGCGTAATATAACCACTAGTAACGTTTACCTTCTTTATGTATACGTCAAATAAATAAGAATACATCAGCAAGAGTCCTTCAAGTGTACGTGGCAATTGAGCCTTCATAGAAGCACAACAAATTGCTATCCAATTTGTCGTTCCATAGAGTTGCCCACAAACAGGACTTTGAAAAGCATGTTGTTACATTCTTTGGCCTCCGAATAGCAAGTCACTTCAGATTCTGCACTTGCGGGGCTGCTATACATTTTGAGAATCACAAGGTCGAGAACGACGCTAATTTCCGCAGGTTCTGCTTTGAGGAGGCGGAATGAATCGCTCGACCACTTCTTTCACAATAATCTTGAATTATGTGATAGAGTAGCCGCAGACGATGTTGATGGAAGATTTTATCAAGAAAGGTAATTCTTATAAAGAGCTTACAGCTCATCAATGCTCTGATTTAACACTACGACTGCGGCAGGTAAAACTGAGGTATAATATTCAACTCAAATTTGAAGTGAATTGAAGCAAGCTATGTTGAAAATAGGAAATAATAATTGGATTGTGCATCCATTTAATCTTGATTAAGTATTCATGAAAATTGAGTTGGTGACTACTGGTCGGTCAGCAGCATTTTGAAAATTCCCTCAGTGACCATAGGTGGATCACATCGCAGTCAAAGTGTTAAAACGAGCTTGCTGGCAACACCGTGGCGCCGAAGCGAGTACTAACGTACGTACATCTAGAATATCTCCCGAGAGCATCTAAAACCACATGTAAACGGAAGATCATAGCTGTAAAAAAAAACGTTTAAAATTAGGTAGAAGTCAAATTTCGATCAATTAAAAGAGAAGCAAGCATCCTTTGAGCCTTTGGAGGTAGATTACTAGCATTAGACCCTCCTCAGTTTGAGTTCTGAGTTATAAAGTATGATTAAGTTCAGGAACTTATTACCTTACTGGCATGTGAATAATTTCGTCGTTTCCGAAACTGCGCAAGCTGATCAGCATTAGTTACCTTGGACAAGTGGCACACATAACCAGATGAAAGCGAAAAATTCTTTATAACCATAATTAATTAGTCAACTAATTATTTATAACCATAACTAATTAATTCTTTTTAGCCTAATGAATATGCTAAGTTTATTCGAACTAAGCTGAAGTTCACTTTAAAAGGAATTGCTTAAGAAGAATTATGTATTTTTCTATCTTTTTAACTGCAAACCCCCTCAGAGGGACACATCTATTCTATCTATGGGAATTAGCGCTCCCAGGGAGAAAATGTGAGGGCCCGAGTTGAGAGCTAAATAGGCCTTCTTTTGTTGAAATAAAATGTTTTTTTTTATGTTAAAGACCACTTTTTTCGGTTCACTGCTGTCCTGTTTTTCAGCACCTACTACTTCCTTCTTCAACTTTGATCTTGTTTTATAATCTTCTTCCCAACTTACTGTTTCTATGCCCTTTTTGCGAATATTCCGCGTTTCCTAAACTCCTTACTAAATGGCGCCTTCCTCCTTTCACCTTTGGATCGCATTTGTTGCTGCAGGTAGGAAGGCTAAAACTAACGACTAACCTAATATTTTAACTGCGAATATTCAAAATTGGTTGAGGATGTAGCAGCAGTAATAATGCATATAGCCAACACTATTGGGACATGTAACCAGCATTAATAGGGCGGATATCAACAGTAACAGGGCATGTAGCCAAGGGTAATGGAGCCTAAAGCAAGCAGTAATACGGCAAATAGCAAATTGTACTGGGACATGTAGCCAACACTAGTAAGGCACGTAGCTTGCTCGTGAATTTGTTAATTTTGCTGACTGTTTCGCGGTCCAGGTTTATGATGTGTAGGATGAATAGAATCGGGCCACAAACGCTGGCTTTGAGGACCCCTGACATTACTCGTGTCCAGTCACTAAAGTGCTCGTGGATCGCCACATTTTTATGCGACCTGTGAGCCAGTTTCGTATCCACTAGGAGTGGTTTGTATCCAAACTAATCCCGTTCCTCCTGTCGTGTTTTCTGTCCAAGCTACCGTTTGCTGCTAGTTTTGTCTCAATCGGTTCTGAGACACCAGGAGTAATTTTGCATTCAAATTTGCGATGTCGAAAATGAGAATTGAAAAAAGTTACTTCGAGATCGAAGAAATAATACAGTTACGTTAAAAGAGCTCTAAATTCTCATGGATGTTTTAGCAGCACAAGGTTTTCAATTTACGGTAAAGTATTCTCGTAATGATGATTCTTCAGTAAGCGGAAGGTTTCATCTTAAAATATAATATACTCGATAAAATATAGGTACGATCAGATATTCATCGCACATTAAATGCTGCCACTGCTGTTACTTAGTGCGCACCTTAGACACTGAATCCTAAAAAAATGTAAAATAATAAAATAACTCCTAACACAAGAATAATACTGTACTCTCCAGCAGGATTAGCTTATTTTCAGCTAATTCGTACTCAATAGAGCTGATTTAAGCAACCCTCGTTGTTACAAGGCATTCTGTAGAAACGTTATTAAATATTTTTGGATAAGATGAGCTAGCTCGAGCATCATATTAACTATTCAGCTTTTTCCTCTCGAAGTCAGAAAAGTTGCTAAATTGGAACCAAGGTCATTCAGTAGAGCTTAAGGGCTGTACAAAACTCATGGACTTGTAATATCACCGCTCGTGCCACAGAGCGCGCGAGAACTGGAAAATATTATTTCACAACATGTTGGGAAGTACAGCACGCTTGAAAGACTTGCTTTATATTTAAAATTTAGATTCAAATTTAAAACTTAAATTAACATTTAATTTTGATTATCGATTATTAATTAACTTGCTGCGTGTGCATCATTACCAGCATGAAGCCCCACCGCCCACCAGTTTCGGTGCAACCCAATCCGTTGAGCGCTCATAGAACTCCACATTAGCTTCAGTTACGCGTCAGCTTCACGTCTCAAGCGGCGCTCGCCCCTTCATTGAAGCAACTCAACGACGATGAAGTGCCAAAGAAACGAAGACACGCAAGAGAGCCATGTTCGTTAGCGTAATGAGCCCATCACAGCAGGCGGGAGAGAGTTCCCACTTCAAGATATGGACAGAAAGAAATCCAAAATTATTTCGTGTCCCGTAGCTCAAGTTTCTGGTTAGCGAGAGAAATTTTGTACAATTTGTTATTTTATCGAAATTAATTAAAATGAGTCATACAATCATTTAAATGGGTAATATCGGCGTTTTCCAACACGAAAAGAATTTTTAAGCAATGTTAGCATGTTTGAGACAAATTCGTTACTGCAACATTGATAACATACGACACTGCAAAACAAGTAACACTGACAGGGTGCAACTCGAGGTACAGAATCAGGTGCAACTCGCACCCATGCAGTTATGTACGTATCGATGCTGATGGTCGGCAGCTTGAGCATTTAATCTTAACTGTTGAATATTTAGCTCGGCGCAGTTATATATTTATTTATTAATCGAGATTTCGAATTTATTTGCCAAAAAATCTGATGTTTTAAGTCGGAAAATAAATTTTCGATGACAATTCAAAGCATGTGAACATTTTTTGTCAAACCTTTCATGCATAATACATTCCGTGTCGTGGATTTCGATTTTTTGCTCGCACGCTGAGTTTTGTTTATTCTTAAAAGGTCATTCAGAAAATTCAAGTAAATTTGTTTTCCACTGGACCCAAATAATCCCTTTATAATCTCAAAACTTGGCTGAATTTGTTGAAACCAAGTAGCCATTTCCATAATTCACAAACAAAACTATACGTTTGAATTTTAAAAAAACACTATCAGAGTGAAAAATTCGTGTGTTTCTTATATTCTAACTTTTCTACAATGTGATGGGTGTTGTTCAGTTGCGTGATATGTGTAACTGAACGATTTTCATCAATATTCAGGTCAAAAAGAGGTCACTTCTTTAACACATACCATCGTCCTGGTCATATTTTTCAAAAGACCACGTAAGAGGGAAGAAAACCTCAAATGTGTTGTCATTTTTGAACCTTTACCCCAGGACGATGCAAGCTAATGAATTGTAGATTCATCTTCGCCTTACTGAAAGATCTAGTACAAGTGTTGGTTGAATTGATGGCTTGATTATGTCATAGTCACAGCACGAGTTACAGAGAAAAGTTTCACGGTTTCCACGACTCAGAGACTCAATATCGGACGCACCCGAATGGCTCAACTTCGCCACCACCACAGCCTGCCATGAAGTCTTTGCATCGACAGGAAGAAAGCGAGATGAGAGGGAAATTGTCTGGCCGGAGCGAGGGACACACGCAGCCCAGCACCGGACACGTGATGCACGCCAAGGATTCGTTAATCCTCTTGCCAAACTGAGATTCCGGGGCTCCTGGTCCAGAGATGACGAACTTAGAACGAGCTCTGTACAGTTTAGTGTCATTCGTGCGTCAGAACGTCGGTGTTTCATGAATTATCGCATCTTTTCAAAATATACGCGAGTAATTAGTCGCAGAAAGAATTCAGTGAGGCATTCAGGGTCACTAAACTAGTGACATCCGATTCTTATACAAAAAGAGGTTAGATTATTAGATTATAAGTTAGTTTAAGCCTCCCTAACCGCTGCAAAAATAGAGCGTATCGAAGAGAGGAAGGAGGAAGGCACCATTTAGTATGGAAATCAGAAAATGAGGAATCTATGCAGAAAGGGCATAGAAACAGTAAGATGGGAAAGAAGTTCATGAAATAAGATAAAAGTTGAAGAAGAAAGTCAGAGGTGCTGAAAAACAGGACAGTAGTGAACCGAAAAAAGGTGGTCCTTAACATAACAAAAAAACATTTTATTTCAACAAAAAGAAGACCTACCTAACTCTCAGCTCGGGCCCTCACATTTTTCCCCTGGGAGCGCTAGTTCCCATAGATACAATAGTTGTATCCCCCTGAGGGGATACAAAAAGAGGATTGCAGGCAAAAAAAGAAGGGCGATCGCAAAAATTAGTTTAGAATCCATATTTAGCGGTGACAGCTATTTTGACGGAGTTGTGCCTTTAGTGATCAAATGATAAATATTGATAATCTCTACTCATACAAATGATCACTCGGAATTATACAAATCCAATAGTGAGATGTTTGAAAACAAAACATATTTCCTACCTCATAAGTGTTGATCAGTTGGAACTCAAAGACTTCATTGAGTTGTCATTGCTGTATGAACTGCTGTGATACAAACTTTTTTGGTACAAACAAACATTCTCCAGTGCTCTGCTATGCTCTAAGTAAAGTGCAGGTGGTTTCTTTGGTACGTCGCAATTTAGACTTGCATTTAGGCTTGTGCTAAAAAACACTTACTCTGTTTAGGAACCGGAAAAACCGTAAGGTTTTAGAAGCGGAAATCAGAAACATTTTTTCGGTTGCCTTCAATTATAGTAACAGCGCGTGCGATTGATTTAAAAATAAGACCGATGCTCTCCGTGGTACAGTGGTACAGTGGTTAAGGGATCGGGCTCGTATGTTGGAGTCGCGGGTTCGTATCCCGGCGCTGGCGCGGAGATTTTCCCAGTTGAGTATAAGGGAAAGCTCAAGCACAATACCCCACTCAACCCAGGTGTCGGAAAAGGGTACCGGCTTTACGGGGGAACCGTCATGGTGTCCTATAGTATATAGGGTTAGTTAAAAGACATTTGAAAAACCTATGCTAAGATCATATGTATCAGGCTTGATTGGAAATAAAGCATCCCAAAGATGCCGATGTTAACCTTTAACCTTTATTCTAGCTCTAAAGCAAATGAGCTGTCGCTAGAGTAAGTTTTGTAAGATCAATCAAAGAAACGTGAAATCAAGTTTCACTAAATTAAATATTAACGGCTCCGTAAAATTTGGGTATTAGTCCAGCACTAGGATTTTTTTATGCTGAATTACCTCAAATTAAATTTTCAGTCATTTTCTTGCAGGTCTCCAGTTAATAAGAAGGATTTGAATTTGTCTGAGCCATTTAGGAAAGGTAGTTTAAATTGTAGCGTCGCAAAAATTCGAATTCTAATCACTAAACTTTATCTGAAAATTTCAAGCAATAAATTTACCGCAAATTTTTGAGAAAGCAAATCACTGGAGCTTTTTGGTTTCTGTGCACGATACAGTCTATCTTGCTGCCATTCAGTATGTTTTTGCTCGTTCTCCTACATGCTGTGTTAATTTTTTTATAAGTACTTCTATATGTTTTTTGTAAGTATCCAGTGCAATGGTACACGTTGCGGCGACACTGCTCGTGCACTTCCCCGTACGCATGGCCGGGCATTGAGGGTTTCCTTCCCCTACCGCCACGGTTGTTGCAAACTCTCCCCACAGTCAAATTCGTGGTGGTCACGTTCCAAATTATAGCTCTCAAATTTATGCTAACGCTTTTAGAATTTTTAAATTTTGAGATTGGAAGAGTCTCATATTCTTGGAAATGATTTGAATTCACAAATTGAAACCTGTTTCAGTGGGGAAGAGTCCTATGTTCCTAACTGTATCATGGGGTAAACAGTATATGATGGTTGCGCCATGTATGTAAAAACCAATATAAGTGTCATTTTGCTTCAGATATTTATGATGCCTAATGCTTCGCATGAAAGCCCTAGTGATTTCATGGTACGCCTACAACAACAAAGGGACAAGTCAAGAATTTTTATTTCTCACAGATTGAATCCGACGATTTCCCGGACTCAAAGCCAGTAGATAAATACAACGAACTGAATCGAGGGTACAATAACAAATAAATGAAGCCTCAACGGTTTGGGATAGAGAGAACATAATTTTCCGGTTGGCTATTACGATCCTGGAACGAATGACGCAGAGAGATGAAATAAATCCCAGCCATCGGTCCTTACAATACTGAGATAATGTTTTATTCTTGCAACTGGCCTTTAACAGGGTCTTGAAATATTTTTGCCTCATGTATGAGAGACCATGTAATGGAAGTAAAATATATAAAATCATGCAGGACAATAAATTATGCTACCCGAATATCATTGAAAATACATAACCCACCTTCACTTAACGCGTAGGCCGCAGTGGATTAAACTGATGTTCAATATACAACTCATCACTAAAATCAACAGTAGTAAGTAACCTTTAAAATAGCAAACACAAACTGGATCGTGCCTTCATTTGTTTGTGAATTCGTATTTATGTTAATTGAGTCTGATACTACCTGTCGGTCAGCAGCGTTATGAAAATTCCTTCCATGTATACCGGTGGCTCACGTCACGATTAGTTAGTTTAAGCCTACCAATCCGCAACAAATTCGATCCAAAGAGAGGAAGAAGGAAGGCACCATATAGTATGGAGTTAAGGGAACACGGAATTTATGCAGAAAGGGCAGAGAAGTAGTATGTTGAGAAAGACAATTATTTAAACAATTTAAACAATTTAAACAATTTATTTACCACAGGAGATACAGAGGTAGAATGTTTCTTAAGTCTAATACAATGGTCAGAGTTGAGTATAGCTACCTGTGGGCCCGAATAAGTTCAGCGACTTCTAGGGCATCCTACCATTACATTATTCTAGGGCGTACAATAATGTTTAACCTAATTCACTTAGCCTAGTTTCGCATTAGACTGATCAACAGGATAATGAACTCGATATTGATGTTTAATTTTACAATATAGGTCATATGGACAGTATTTAACAGTATATTCGATAACGATTTGGGAGCAGACTGAAAATCGGCGATATTACTCATGGCAAATTGCATTATTAGGACCAGACATGTAGGAGGCAGGATTTGACTTGGTGATCTTACACGACTAGTATTCTGATAAGAAGTGAGACTTAAGATTTCTTTTGAATACATTGTAAGAATTACTTTCACGGATCTCCGCAGGTATTGAGTTCCAGGTTTTAGTTCCAACGAATAGTATACTATGTTGCGAGCGGGCCTTTGAATAATAAGGAAGCATGAATTTACTTTAATTTCGTGTTAAATGGTCGTGATGACCAGTTTGCGCAGTTAATAACTGTTGAAGGCTATTGTCGCCATCATTAGCTAATGTTTTGTAGATGAAATTGCAGATGGAGATTTTGTAGAGATCCGAGAGTTTAAGTATTTGTAAATTTTTGAATGACTCGTTTGTGTGAGCATTATATTCTAGGTTCTTTTCCGCTCTGATGGCTCTTTTTTGCAGAGTAAAAATTATATTGGTTTTATTTTTATCAGTTCCATGCCATGCTTCTATTCCGTATTGCAGGTATGGTGAAATGAGCGTTCGATAAAGCATTATTAAGGCTGTTTCAGGCAGGAAATTTTTAACTTTATTCAGGATTCCGATGGATTTTGATAATTTAGAACTAATATGAGTGATGTGCTCTTTGAAGGTCAGATGTTTATCTATTATGATGCCCAGAAATTTACATGAGTTGGTTTCTTTGATTTCACCCCTCTCTCCATTATGAAACAAGATCAAAGGTGAAGGAGAAAGTAATAGGTGCTGAAATTGCAGAATTACAATTTCAGAATTGCAGTGAAAATTACAGAATTGCAGTGACCAGAAAAGAAGATGGTCCTTAACATAACAAAAATATTCTATTTAAACAAAAAGAAGGCGCTAACCTAATTCTGAGCTCGGCCCTCACATTTTCCTCCCGGGAGCGCTAATTCCCGTAGATACAAGTTGTATCCCTCTGAGGGGCTCACGTGACGATCAACGTGTTAAACATGCCTTTTACAACGAATAAAAAGTAGAATCATTACAGCTATGGAGAAACTCCGTCCTAACAACCGCCTGGACTTAACACATCACTCACCAAAAACTGGCATCGTAAAAATAGCTTCCAGATAAATGATGTCCCTCCTCACTGCAATATTTCTCAAGTGCTCTGTGATGACAGATGCTATTAGCGTACCCTCACGGAGAACAATTACGAACATGCAAGAACAATGAAACGAATATCCTTCAATATTTACAGCGCTGGCCCCGTGTTTTGTACCTTCAATAATTGCGTGGGGAAATATCGCAATTTGAGCTGCAACCGGTATCATAGTTACGACTGTCAGTCGTAACTGAGTCAACTGTCATCAGGTACATAGGAAATTTATGACTTAGTTACGATGCGTTAGGATAAGGTAGGTTAACTTGGGTAAGACGAGTTAATGAACGAATTTTTAGGTAAAGTCGGGCTATCAGATATGAAAAAAAAGTTGGTTTACGATGGGGTGAGCTAGGAGGAAGGCAGCATGGAAGTTTACGGGTTGGGAACCACAACAATGTTGTTCCTACAAGAAGAAGGATAAAACCATATTGTCAGGCTATTGTCAAGGATGCCGACTAGTGCCTTGTAATTTAACAGGAGGGAAAATAATTCTCCTCGCATAACTGAACTCGCGTATCACAGATACTTGAGAAACATACTTCCGTAACGGATTTCAAAATTTCAACTAGCTTGAATTAATTTCGGCTCAACTTTCGAAGCCTGTATTACCAGCGCCAAAAACTCTGACGCTTGAATTTTGCATCGGCTCAAATTTCGCAGCTCCTTTATATCATCGCGGAAAACTCCAAAGCTTGAATTTCATTTCGGCTCTTAACTTTCGAAGCCTGTGTTACCAGCGCGAAAAGCTCCTTAGCTCGATTTCGTTTTCAACATCTCCAAAGCTTGAAAAACAGCTCAAATCTTCAAACCTTGCAAACCAGATCAGACTTAAAAATTACCGAATAATATTCGCATCCTGAAAAACTTTGGGCAATCTCCAACTCAATAGAATTAAGTCAGCAGAACCTGACTCTTCTCGATCTTATCCCTGAAAAATCAGGAAGATTCTCCGGAATAAAAGCCTCTGAAATTACGGCCCTCAGAACCCTAACATAGGGAAACTATCATCGCTGGCTCCCAAGAAAGACCAGCCCAATAGACAACCTATAACTGGCGCCCAACGTGGATCTGCCGCCCTAACGATTAACATTTGGCGCCCAAGAGGATACAGCCAAACCAAATATCCCAACAAATATCTAGTATAGAGTAAAGGGAGCGTGGAATCTATCCTCGAGGTGCGTTCCTACATAGGATCCCCTACTCATAAAAAGGTAGAAAGTAAATTTATGAAACTAGATACTAATTCAAGAAAAAATAGGGGCTGAAAAAATAGGTGTGAACCGAGAAAATATATTCTTCAACACGAAAACTACTTATATCCCAGCGGGAAAAAAATCTATCTTTCTGTTCGGGACCTCACATTTTCCTCCCGTATCTCTCTGAGGTGTAAAGTTTCAGTAACATTACTTGCTATCACAGAAAACGTACAATGAATACACCAGGGGTCACATTTTCGTGTTTTTTTCTCAGTGTTTTATCCAACATTCCTTGTTGCTTTGACGTGTGGTATTTATGTACTCGGTTTCTCGGTGAAAATTAAAGACCTCTGTGATGGAACTATTATGTACTAATGTGCTGAGATGCCTTTCATTCATTAACTTTATTTAGAACAAACTGGTTTCCAACTGTTTTCTTTCATTTCAATTAGTAATAATTATCCTTTACTTGAGCGAGATGAAGCGCTTCCAGTAAATGACTGACTCAGTGCCAACATTAAATTATTAGCTTGAATAAGCTGGACTATTAAGCGGCTCTTTACATCAATACATTATTCCTTTTATTTCCTTGAGCGCCGAAGTATAAATGAACATCGAGGGCCGATGCATAAGCGCATCACATATGTAGATACGAGTTGTTGTTAATTTGACTATATCATTAGCATTTCTAATGATGTTCAGAAAATTATTTCTTGATTGCTTCCTAGTATAAAATGCCTTCAAAATTTCGAAAGCATTATTCTTTACTCATTACCAGCAGGCTGTTTTTCATGGCTGCAAGTGCCTTTATTAGAACCGTGTGCCTGCCGTATAATCAGATCCTCGTATTCAACCAACAATTTCGTTTGTCTTTGTCGGAATTTGCATCCAAAAATTCCATTAATGTACACGTCTCTCACTTCTTAAATTGGTGTTTAATTCGCATTTCATTTACATTTCCTGTCTTTGTCGGAATTTGCGTCCTGAAATCCCACTGATTTATATGCCTTTTATTTCTTAAATTTGTGATTAATTCGTATTTCATTTGCATTTCCGTTGCTTTTGGTCCTCAAGAGATTTTCAAACTACGGTTGAACAACTGAAATAGAACGTTGTGCCTGCAGGCGGCGTGTCACTCTCGGTTCCGAGATCACATTTCATGCCGCGACACACGGCAGGCCGGCGGTTTGATCTCGGGCACACAAACGGAGGCTGGAATCTCTCCTGAAAAGAAATCACTAGTATGGTATGGTCGAGTATGGTCGCGCTAGTTCGCTCGTTTGTTGTAGTACACAATTGCAATGCGTGAGCTTGCTTCTATACTTCACAGAATTTTGAAAATATCTAACATAGTTAGAAAAAAGATATTTTCTAAAAAAGATAAGATTTAAAAAAGATTTAGAAGATATTTTCTTCAGCAAATTTTGAAAATTACGCAAAACCCCGACTAGTTAAAACAGTGTTGAAAATTTGTCAATACCTGTGGGACACGACGATATTTTAGGTATTCATGCTTGGTTCGTTTTGCAATTCGCGCTCTTTTTGAGCGAACGAAAAACAAATATTTTGTAGAAGCAGAATTGTTCTCTGATCTGATGCTTATTTACTTGCAGCAGAATTCTTAGAGAAAATAACAAGCGATTAAATTACATTAGACCATATTGTATGTTAGTTTATGCCTCCAAAACCACAACGAAGGTATTCCAAAAAGAGGAAGGAGAAAGGCACCTTTTAGAATGAAGTTTAGAGAACGAGGAATCTATGCAGTGTGTTTCCATGCAACATAACCCCAAAGCATAAGGAAAGAAGTTTATTAAACATTATAAAAGATACAGAAGAGAGTTCTTGGTGCTGAGAAAATCACATCACAGATCAAAAATTAGATGGTCTGAAGCAAGAAATACTTTCTATTTCAACAAAAAGAAGGCCTACCTAACTCTCAGCACGGAACCACACATTTTCACCCTAAGAGCGTTAAGGGTTCGCCGCAGATTATTATTATTATTATTATTATTATTGTAATTGTTTAACCACCGTTACCACTAACAAGTGATCCGCACAGTGAGTCGCAGTAACATATTACATTTCAAGCACAATTCAAACTAAAATTATAAATGGCATCACTATCAATTTGCCTGTCTTTATGATTTAGAACTCATGGGAAATTAGATTACATAGAATAAGTCAGCTTCTTGGAGAAACCTATAGAGGCCTCCCCCCAATTCAACCGGGCCCGAGTCTCCCAGCAACTCGCTCATCACCACCTCGCTCTGACCGAAGTAACGGCGTCTTAGTGCAGCATATCGTTGGCACTCGGTGAGAATGTGTTTTACACTCACAGTAACTTGACACTGGAGACATTGCGGCGGCGCAGTCCCGTTCATCAAATACTCATGCGTTAGAAGTGTATGTCCAATACGGAGGCGACACAGCTTTATCTCCCACTCCCGGTTGGTCCAGCAGCTTGTTCGGAGGGGTTGCGTCGTGTCCTTAATTTCTCGGAGTTTGTTCTCAGTCACTTCACGCCAGTCATGATTCCAATTTTGATGGACGAGTCTTTTAAAGGCACATGCGAAGTCTCCGCGAGGCATTCCTTTGCGTATCTGGCGCTCTCGTTGGGTGGCAGACTGTGCAGCCTCGTCAGCTCTCTCGTTTCCCGCCACACCCACATGGCTAGGCACCCAGCACAATGTATAATGTTTTCCGATCACAGTCATCAGCGTTAGGATCTGCGTTATTATAGGATGGGTGTTGCAGGGTTTTATCATACTTTGTAGGGCGCTACGACAGTCTGAGACGATTGTGATCATACTCGTATCCACCGCTCGAGATGCGCGCACCGCGGACAGTATTGCACACAACTCAGCTGTGAACACCGAAGCCACTGAAGGGAGTTTGACCGCTAGTATGTTTAACCCATGGACGGCTGCATATGCCGTGCCATGTTCAGTTCTAGATCCATCGGTAAAGAAGACAGCTGTTTCAGAGTGACGTACGAAGTGATCGAGGAATAGGGCTCTGGATGGGGCTGCACCAAGCAGTCGTTTATGCAGGTCAGCCAGTTCACTGCACACAGCTATCGGGGGAGAGACCCACGGCGCAATGGGGGAGACGCTTTCCGGAGCCACGCACTCCAGTGAGATGTCATAGTTTCTTAGTATCGTTTGCAGGCGAAGATAAAATGGTTTGGGGCTTCTTTCGTTTGCATGCAGGCGTCCCGAAGCACAGCGAATTTTTGAGAGAATTTGTTGAGCAGGATCAGAGAGCAGTCTAAGGTAATAGTTTACGATCTTTATTTCCAGGTAATACGCTAAAGGTTTTATTCCGGTTTCTGCATGGAGAGATAAGATAGGTGAACTTTTGAACGCACCAGTAGCTACCCGAAGGGCAGAATTCTGCACAGTGTGCAATGATTTCATTAGGGTAGCACATGCAGAGCTATAAGCTTCTGAGCCATAGTCCAATTTTGGCTTTAGTAGACCCATATAAAGACGGAGCAAGGTTTGCCGATCTGCTCCATACTGGGTATGGGATATGACTTTCATTAAGTTTATGTGTTGTGAACATGATCGTTTGAGGGATTGGATGTGAGGCCGCCAGGTAAGGCTCGAGTCGAAGATTAATCCCAGATACTTGAATTGTTCAACATGTGGTAGCACTGCATTGTTTAGATGAAGTTCGGGGGAGGCTTTCAGACAGCCACGAGTACGGCAGAAATGCATAGTCACTGTTTTGGATGGGGAGAATTGAAATCCAGTGGTTGCTGTCCATTGCGTGAGGTGGTTAATAGCGATCTGCAATTGTCGTTTTAGGAACTCCGGTTTTTTGCCCGACACATAGATGACGAAGTCATCTACGTATAGAAGCCGATGGACACTCTGCGGAATTTCATCAGCGATATCATTTATGGCAACAAGGAAACACACGCAGCTGAGGATACTTCCCTGAGGGACTCCTCCTCGGAGGCTCTTGGTTGACGAGTGGACATTCTGGAGACGGACTCTAATTTTTCTATTATTCATGAAATTGTGTAGGAAAGCAAGAAGGTGCCCATGTATACCATATTTCTGAAGTTTCAGTAGGATTCCGTATGTCCATGCGGTGTCATATGCTTTCTGTAGGTCAAAGAAGACGGCAACAAGGTGATTCTTTGAAGTAATACTCGAAGCGATGTGTGATGACAGCGTCACCAAATGGTCGGTGGTACTTCGGTTCTTCCGGAAGCCAGATTGGATATTTACTATTTTCCTAGTCGATTCCAAAAACCAGACTAGTCTCCTGTTAACAATTTTTTCAAGCAGTTTGCTTAAGCATGAGGTGAGAGCAATTGGACGGTAACTATTTGGAGATGTCGGATCTTTACCAGCTTTTAAAATTGCTATTATTATTGTTAGTGACCTAGTTGCTGGGAATTCCTGCTGGGACCATATTTTGTTGAAGAGAGAGAGTACTGCAGGGAGGAAGGTTTCGTGGGCTTTTTTAATCATGCTGTACGAGAGGTCATCATGGCCGGGAGCGCTATCGCTGGCTGTGCGTAAGGCAGTTTTAAGTTCTGACATGGTTAAGGGACTATTGTATGCTTCATTGTCTCCCCCCAACCGCAGAGGTCTTCCTTCCCACCTTTCCTTATATCGCGTGAAGGATGCGTCGACGGTTGCGTTATCACTCACTGATGAGAAGTGTTCCGCCAGCATCTCCGCAGCTTCCAGCAATGTTTCAGTCAGGTTGTTCGTACGGGGATCTCTCAACTTTGGGGTAGGAGTCAATTTAAATTTTCCGGACAGCTTTTGGACTTTTTTCCATACTAAGTTTAAGCTGGTTTTGATATTTATACTACTGATGAAAGCTTTCCAGGATGATTGTTTACTTGTCAGGAAGGCCTTCCGGCAGATTGCCTTTGCTCTATTGTATCGGATCCTGTTATACGCATTGTTACATCTTTCCAAGGCTCTTTCAGCTCGCGTACGCTCGCGCTTTGCCATTTCGCACTCAGAGTTCCACCACGGTACCGGAGGTCGCGGTAGAGAGCCGCTCTTGCGAGGTATGGATGTATCAGCAGCTTGCTGTAAGATGTTGGTCAAAGTAGCTGTGTGATCCTCAACATTCTTTCCATTCAGCTGGTCGATATCCTCACTTGACAACTGGGTCAGTCTGCTAAACAGAGTCCAATTTCCTTTGTTTAGGTCATACCGTTCATATCTGGCTTGCATATTTTGAGGATGGACAGGATCGAGATGGATAGGGTAGTGATCGCTGTCATAAAGGTTTGCATTAACATGGTATTTAAAATCCATATAGCAGTCAGGAGAGCATAGTGTTAAATCGATGACAGAGAGGGATCCCGTCTGCCTGTGAAAATGTGTAGGTTGTCCGTCGTTCATGATACAGATGTTATTTTCTCTTACTATTCTTTCCATGAGTTGTCCTTTATCATTTACCACGTTGTCATTCCATAGTTGGTTTCGAGCATTGAAGTCCCCCATTATAATATACGGGGTAGGCAGCTGGGAAATCAAATTTTCAACTTCTTGGTGTTGTATATTGATGTGCGGCAAGTAGACCGAGCATATGGTGTATGTCCGGTGCAGATTAATACGTAGTGCTACTGCTTGCAACGTGGTACGCAAGTCAATCCGGTGATGCGGTATTGTCCTGTGGATCAATATTGCAGCGCCCCGCTCGTGATCATCAGCGCGGGTCACACCAGAGGTATAGAGAGAGTACTGAGTGGGTGGTGTCACCGTTCTGTCCCGGAGCATGGTCTCTTGAAGGCAGACACATGCAGGGTGGTATAGATTGAGGAGTTGTTTAAGTTCACAGAATTTGGTTCGGTACGATTCTAAATTCCATTGAATAAATGAATCAAAATTCATTTACAAATAGAGGTACTGGTTTGTTTTCCTTCAGGTTCCGATCACTTGAATTTTTTGGCTTTCTGCTGATCTCGATGCTCGGTCTCGGCTTCTTGATGGTGGCGATGTCGTCCGCTGTTTCTTGGTTGGTGCAGTAGGCTTCGGTTTGTAGGTCATTGAGTTTCTACTGGAGTTGCCATCGTCATCGTCGCTTCCATAGCCTTGGAGGTTTGTAAGGCTGGAAGTTGCCTCCCTCCGCTTGAAAGAGTATTTGGTGAGAGAAGCCGGCGTAGGTTTTTGGCCTTTCACTGTTTTAGGGGGTTCTCCGTTTGGCTCCAGTTGTTTTCGTTGTCGGTTGTAGACTGTAGGCACCTTGGGCTTAGAGAGTGTGGCGTTATTTATTTCTTTTTGCGTCGTCCTTTTCGGTGAAATGATGGGTTGGGAGACGGCAACTGTTGGAGTTCCTGAGCTTGTACTAATTGAATCGGTGGCCTTCGATTTTACATCAGCTGTAGCTGGAGCGGATTTAGCGTTGCGAGGAGTAGAATCAGTGCACGCAGTGATTTGGTTAGGAGGTTGTTCATTGTTGTTTTTTGCCTGAACTGGCCTTATTTCTGGTTTTGCAGGTTCTTGTTCAGTGTGAGTCGGCTGTTGTGGCATATATTCCTGAGGAGCAGCAGAGTTGGGTTCTTCCGCAGGGGTACTTGTATCTCCCCTAACTACCGCGCTATACATCCGCTCATGCTCCGGATGTTTCTCCAAAACGAGGTCCATGGCTTCTGAGCGCGAGGTCTTCAATCTCTGTTGAGTGGCTAAAATTTCACTTTCAATTTGATATTTTGGGCATTGTTTATCATTTGAGTAATGAGGCTGCCCGCAATGGTAGCATCGGACGGCATTAGGACAGGAGCTTTTTTGGTGCCCTTCCTGCCCACATCGGGAGCACGTGTCTGCTTCTCTGCGGCAGTATTTTGCAACGTGGCTATAGCGTTGGCATTTAAAGCATTGTTGCGGTCTTTCTTTATATTCTTCTACAAGCTCACTGTGCCAAGATGACAATTTCACAGCTCTTGGCACCGTGTGCTTTTGGAATGTCAGGATGTATGTGTCGGTAACAACTTTCTCGCCATCTCTCCTCAGCTCTATTCGCCGCAGGTCAATCACTCCCTGGTCAGCTAGGTGGTCCTTCAGTTCTTCCATAGAACACTGTCCGAAAGTCTTGCTTCGGACTACACCACGAACAGTGTTGAGTGATCGGTGGGGCTCTATTACTACTCCCTTTCCGCCAATGCGGTCCAGTTTCATCAGCTTATCTGATTGGGTTGTACTATTTGTCTCAATGAGGAGACTGTTATACCCAGATTTTATGATTTTCTTTGGAGTACCAATTGTCTTAGTAATGTCGCGTTCTGCCAGCAACACGTTCAAATCTCTGGAGATATTGACCCCAGGGAATCGTACAGTATAATATTTGATATAGTATGGTATGGAGTTCTCGAACATTCCTTCCAGTCTCAGCATCTGACGCGCTCGCCGGTCATCTCGTCGTCTCCTCTTCACCTGTCGTCGGTTCATTGTTTTCCAGATGCTCTGTTCATCTCCGGTCGCAGCTTCCTCATCATTGTTAGGCTCTCGGGTTGTCTCAGCTTCCACTGTTTTGGCCCTCGAAGCGTCTTCGCTACATAAGTTTCTCTCATTCGTCTGATCTTTTCCATTATTTAATTCAGTCTCGGCACTCGCTCCTTGTGTGGGGTCCACACTTAGAGGAGGCAAATCGTTAGTCTGCATTAGAGCAGAACTAGCAGTATCCATTTGAGTGTCCAGGTCGTCAGCGGCAGGTAGGGATTGATGGGTTTCCATCGCGTACTGGGGAGACCCCGGTTGGCTCCCCCTAGCACAATCGCTAGGGGGCACCTTGTAACTGCTTACAAGCTCCTCAGATGATATTGGTTTAATAATCTACATAAAAGAACAAAATAATACAAAACCCCGATGTAGGGGGGGCCGCCTGCGTTGGTTCTACCTACAACAAGCTATCAAGAATAATTAAATGAGGTCAGCCTGTTATTTTACATTAATTATCTAATGTATATCAAAGACAAGTAGGTATACTAATAGTACCACCACGTAAAGGTGCAGGTCGACTAGATACACTCTAGTAAGAATGTACCTTCTATCAAATCCTTGTCAATATTCAGCAATGTTCCCTTCACACATATAAACAAATACACTTGGTACCAGTAAACGTGGTAAAGAGAACACGTAAAATTTCCGTTCGCCGCAGATACAATAGTTACAACCCCTAAGCGAATGCATCATTTGTAAGAAGAATCGTCAGCGGTGGCAAAAGCAGAAGAGACGTTGCAATAATTCAAGATTACATTTCTACCCGCAATAATTGTTGTACGCTCCTTCATTGGACCGGTCGCAGAAACCATGAAATTTCCAAAAACTCAGTCACATGAAAGCATGAAAAACGGAAGTCATAATTGGGAATATTCCTTAAAACCAGATACCTATAAAATCGTTCCCGGTAATGTCGAGCGTTTTCACTATACTACAATGATGTCCAAATCACTATGATATCCAAATCACTATGATATCCAAATCACTATAATGATGTCCAAATCACTATAACGATACCCAAGTTATCACTACGATCGTGTCCAAATTGTCACTATAATGATGTCCAAATTATCCGTATAATGATCACGATGTTATACCAAATTCCATATTCTGGTAATATGAAGCACTATCACTATAATGATACCCAAAATAAAGTAATTGATATGAATCATATCAATTACACTGTTGATCTAAAACATTACCCGTTTTTCAATTGCACCCTTACAGCATAATGAAAAAGTTCTTCAGAATATCTTAAAATTCCAAGGAACTTTGTATCTTCCGGAGAGTAGCTCCAAGCGTCTATAAATAAGTTGGAAATTATTTTTTTAGAGCGTTACAAAATCCCAAGGAAGCAGCCAATAGCACATTTGAAGTGAATATGTACAATAAACAACCGACTTAGTGAATTATGGCGTCAGGCTCGGCAGTACTGCAAACCGCGCACTCGTAAGTCCTGCTAAATATTGCAGATTGGTTTTGTGTTGGCCGAAAGCCGCAAATTTTGACATTTTAAAATTAAATTTAATCGTGAAAATATCTATTATTTGGTAATTATATACAGGGTCACCCGATGAAGTCCGGTTTTTATGGTCAAATTGCATTTTTTTAAATAAAACTAAAAAATTCTGTGCGGAATAACGCCAGTCGAGCACAGCCTTAACCTCCGGGGGCTTAAATTCACCAGAGGCAGGGAACGCTCGCCCAGCAAATCGTATCAATGCTGAAGCTGAGGCAACTTCCGTACAAGTTTGCTAATAATTTCTTCCCTAATTTGCCCAAGTTAGGAAAACTAATTGGACGCTCCTGCGTAACGAGGACAACGCTGACGGGGAAAGCTTCAAAGCTCAAGGACATCGTCGCCGACCGAGTGCAGGGTGAGAGTCATGACTAACTCGGGCACAATAAACGTCAAGTTCAAGTCGACTCGGTGGACGAACTTTGTGTGGCAGAGAAAATATGATACTTACTGTTGGACGTGACAGGATTTTGAAAATATTTTTAAAGAAGCCCTCAAGGCCTTTAATTAATTTTACTCAACATGTGCAGTACCTTTATTTGTTGGAAAACCACACCTAGTCTCCCCTTGAGCTGACAATTGCGTCGGCTCAAAAATCATGTTTTATGCGGTCCCAAACTTCCGTTTATGTATGGACAAGTCGTTTGAGAGCAGTAAACTATTTGTTATATTATAATGGAATATTTATTTGCAACGGTTCTATTCAACGAACTCCGAACCTTGCTAGTCTAAAGCCCGCTTTTAGTCGTCAAAAAAAATCGTGTTTCTAATAATTCTGCTCTGCATTACATTTCCATATAGTGTCACTTACATTAACCTTAAAATCAATTTGTGCAAATACGGACCTTGAAATCAAATTATACGAGGTATCATAAATACCGACTCAAAATTACAGCATTTACCCGGGAAAAGTTTGGAGTTTATCCCATTAATAAATTAATGGCGTTGTTCATATTATGCTCCCTGTTAGAGCTCATGTGGGCATTTTTGTGTTTTACTGAATCACAAACTGTCGCTCGTGTTAAATACTTATTATTAAAAGTTGAGGTAGTAATTTCCGCTGCCTATAATCGAATACGTGTCTTTGCTAAGGCATCGAAATTCATACGAATTCTCGTAGCCTCTTGTGTAAAATTTTTCTATTATAGATTAAATTATAAGTTAGTTTAGGCCTCCCTTATGGCAAAAAAGTGTTCCAAGAGATGAAGACACTATTTAGTGTGGAGTTAAAGGGAATGAGGAATCTAACCGCAAGGTGTGGTCATATCCCGCATAGATTTCCTGGGCATAGAAGCAGAGAGTTATGAAGAAAAATTATGAAACAAGAAGATGCAAGTTTAAGAAGAGAGTGACAAGCTGACAGACAGGACCCCGGTCAAACGAAAAATAGGTGGTCTGTAACAAAGCAAAAATTTATTCTATTTCATCAATAGGACGATACCCCTAAGTCTTAGTTCGGAACCTCATATCTTCCTCCTGGGAGCGCTTATTCCAATAAATACAATAGTTCTATTCCCGTGAGAGGTGTAACTTCTCTATCAATGCTTCCCGCATCAACCCTAGTAGAGGAAAAATAACCTAAAATCAAGAATTACTTCATGAGAGGATCAAACTTCGTCCACCTGCCTTATGAAAGGCGAAGTTTACTGTCCGCGTCGTGGTAGCAAATTGCGGAAAGAGCGCTATGGAACTTAAAGCTCATTTTCAGACATTAATAAATAGAAAGATAGGAAAACAGTCTATTTCCAGATTAGATTATTAGTTAGTTTAAGCCTCCCTATCCGCCACAAAGGTGATCCAAAGAGAGGAAGGAGGAAGGCACCATTTAGTATGGAGTCAAAGAAACGTGGAATCTATGCAGAAAATGCATAGATGCAGCAAATTGAAACAAAAAGATTATGAAACAAGATTAAAATAGTAGGTGCTGAAAAACAGGACAGCAGTGAACCGAAAAATGATGGTCCTTAACATAACAAAAACATTTTATTTCAACAGAAAGAAAGCCTACCTTAACACTCAGCTCGGGTCCTCACATCTTCCCCCAAGGAGTGCTAATTCCCGTAGATACAATGGTTATATCCCCCTGAGGGTGAGTTTTATTTCCAAAAAAGATACTACAAAGACCATAAATAGTTTTTAAAATGTCATAACAAAAAGTTCCTTAGTTGATATACTCACATGGGTATTGTAATTCCCATGTCAATAGTCGAAACAAACGAAAAATATTTTGTACGGTGCATTTCTGAACCCTCGTTATTTAAAATTTTGAAGCCCTAATTTCATTTTCATTACATGTTCTCGAAGAATTATAACATTCCACAAATAAATTAATATTTATCTTGACCACAAACCAGCTAAAAAGATCTTATTCGCTACGGAGACTCAATTCTTTTTTTAATACGGCTCTTGTGCCGTAAGCTCGTGGTAGAGTATTGCAATGAAATGATAGTTTGCACTTTAGGTGAAGAATCACGACTTCACCGTGCAAATTGTGCCAACTTCGCGCCGCTTTGGAGGAACAAAGAGAGCATTTTACAGAGGAGAAGCATAGCGTAAAATAAATCCTCAACAAAGCTCTGAGTGATCACTAAACACTTAATTGGTGATGTTTAAGAACAAAGGTGGCTAGTGAAATTTATGGCCAATTGCAAATACGGCAAACGTTGAGAGTGCATCGAAACCAGGCTCCTTTATAAAGTCAACAAGAATGAATCCAGGGGGATTTTTATTTGACTGGTGAAGGTTAGCAAACAATCTTTAGAGCAAATTGGATGCTGTTACTTCAACGAAAGCAATACTAAAAACTGCACAAACCCATCATTTCTTCCGAATTTTCAAATAAATTCAAGGTTCACTGCATATCACACACAGCTCTGACGCCTTACATCAGGGCCATCACGACAGTCATGACCACTCGTGCGGGATCGAGACTCGGCATTTTCAGCATTGTTATCTAAGTAAGGTCTTGGTATAGTGCAAGATCTAATGCCTCTCTGAATGTCAGCCCCATCTCAGTGCCTAATCTGGTATCGTTCTTGTGTAATACGCTCTGGTAAATGGGGGAAAAATGCGTACAATAATTTAAATGAAGGCAAACAAAGCAAATATGTAACAAATATTTGAACAAAGTTCGAAGCAAATATTCGAACAAAGCAAATATGTACATAGTTACATTGAACAATGTAGAAGCAATAGTTCGAAAAACATTATGCTTTCTCCGGCAAATTTATGCTTCGATTTTAAATTCACGTATTCTCTTTCTAACTATAAAGAAGAAGCACAAATCTGCTTCTTCTTTTCAATAAAAAATGAAGAATTTTCAGACACAGCAAAGTACTGGCGATTGAAGCCCCATTTTAGCGTCGTCAACTTCATACACTAAAGCGGATTCACAGTTATTAAGAGCAGCTTAATTCGATTTAAACTTTAAGCGACATCCACTATCATGATAAAGCGCTTATCTAGCGCTGATTCCAGACCACCGAGCAGTTGCCTGGCACAAATCGCGGTTAATTTGTTCACTCCAAGTTTGTGCAAGAGGATAAAACAGCTTTAATCCATTAGATAGTGGATTTACCGGGAATGAAAAGAGCTCGCTCTCAGACTCCTCGTAATTTAGCGTTTATTTTCGTATTATCCACGCTCTTTTATCTTCATCAAAACCGTTCATGAAAGAGACCGTTATTTTTCCTTATTTACTGAACAGCCTGAATAAGGAGGATGATGAGTGCAACATTCAGCAGGATAGGAAATTTATCATTAGACGAACGAGTTCAGGCATAATAGCTAGCCGAAATGATCATCCTCGAATAGTAGCGAACGAGCATACAAATAAAATTGATGTAGCCAAAAATTCCAGACTAAAATTTCAGGTAAAAATTAATACAAGTTATTGAGGAAGCGCTGTGTAAAAAATATTCCGCAAATCGAATGTCGGAGCCTCAACCTTATATTGTACAGCGTGTTTATTGCATGAATGTACACCATTTGCAACTCGTATATCTTGCTTCAACTCCAATAATTTACATCTTTGAAACCGCCATAAACGGCGGTTTCATTTCTATTTGAAAGCTACAATTTATTCAAGTGCAGAGTATTCAAAAGAACAGAAAAACTTATCCTATGGTACCCGTGCACAAGCACAGAGTAACTGATTTATATATATATATATATATATTCCTTTTTTTATTCATGTATATGCATTGCCGTCATACAATTTCAATCTTATACTGCTTTCTAAAAGTTAGCAAATTAGTGTACATAGAAAATGACACGACATGTGTTTTCATCGTCTTCTAGGTGTTGCTGTTCATCGTACAAAAGGCTAGAGCAAAGGAGTTTGCATCCTGTGACTGTTGTCGAACTGAATCAATAAGGAAAAAAACAAGAATTCGAACGTTTCAAGCCAAGACTCATTTACAAAGAATTTCATCAGACACAAGGTAAGATTATTAGAAATTTACATCAAAATTTGATGAGAATTACTAAGATTAAGAACTGGGTTAGAAATTGGCGACAACCTGCATCCCCGACCATAAAAAAAATTCAATTTTGTTAATACGCGCAATATTTTTAAAATAAATTTCTATCACACTGTCATATTATAGTCAATGGAATTTCAATGGAAGGTATTACAATAATTACCAACTTTGGTGATGGGCCAATATTGGCCCATCGCCAGTATTGGCATCACAAGTATCTTTCATCCAATTTTACATTATCCAAGATGAATGAGATATGAATGGAAATTTCACAGGGGAATCGAGGTTTCTCCTCTATTTTTTATGCAAACAAAAAATTTATAAGATACAACGCAATAACGCGATACTTCTTACTGCCCTAATATTTTCTTTGCAAATCAACTCTGAAATTTAAAACAGCAGAGATGTTAACTTAATCTACCATAACAATGTGAACTGTTGCCAGAAGAGAGAAATGCTGAAAAAAGAGAACAATTGCACGAGGACTTTTTAATACAATAATTGTGTGAAAAATCATTAATACTGAAATTGCGTGAAAACTTTCTAATGCTGAAATTGCGTAAAAACTCTAATACTGAAATTGCGTGAAAACTCTATAATGCTGAAATTGCGTAAAAACTCTAATAGTGAAATTGCGAGAAAACTCGCTAATACTGAAATTGCGTGAAAACTCTCTGATACTGAAATTGCGTGAAAACTCTGATACTGAAATTGCGTGAAAACTCTCTAATACTGAAATTGCGTGAAGACTGACTAATACTGAAATTGCATGAAAACTCTCTAACGCCGAATTGCGTGAAGACTCTCTAATGCTGAAATTGCGTGGAAACTTACTTATACTGAAATTGCATGTAGACTCTCGAAATAGGAATAGAAAGTTAAGAAACAGTTTTATGAAAAAGATTAGTTGAAAAAGAATATCAGAAGGGCTGCAAACAGACAGCAGTGAACCGAAAAAGATGGTTCGTAACAAAACAAAAACCTATTCTATTTCATCAATAGGATAGCTTACCTAACCGTCATCAATTGGGACCTCACGTGTTCTCCTAGATAACCGAAATCAAATCTTTCATGAAAGAAAAAATTCTGTATTTCTGTCTTATCTGTGATCACTAGGCGATGAGGAACATTGGTCTTACTCCTCACGTTACTTCTTTCGAACCACTATAATTCCTTTAACATTCATTCACGTTTACATTTGCACATAATTCGTAAACTGTTCAACAATCAATCTTACTTTCCACGGCGTGGCACACAAATCGCTTAGTCTACTAACAATTATCAATGAGATTATTTTAACGCACGCATTTTCATTCCTTACTCGGACGATGAAAAACATCAAGTCAGAACCGCCTTCATAAGCTTCCCCAACCCCAGATGAAAGCTGGGGAGATTTCCCTCCTCAATATCATCTTCTCGATGCCATCAAACAGACTAATACTTTTGATCAACGATTTCAGTGTTTGTGCATCGGCAAACCCACGGCTTGAAGTTGTTTTTCATTGAAATTTTGAAATCCTGGCTAAAACCAAGCAAAACACGCTCAGATTCATAAATATTTTCAATCAGCGTCAGATTTCAGAAAATTTATTCAATTATATATTGAGTCGTTTCAACTTTCAAAAGAGGCCTCTTACCTGGTAAAGCTTATTTATCTCCGACACAAAATTAATAAGCCGTCAAAACTCGCCAGTGAAAATCACTGTTGGTGGGTCAGCACGAGTATAAAATTAGCGTAGAGTGAATACTCGCTCCCAGAACTATAGAAGACGACAAACCAAAAGAATGATGGCAAGGAAACAAATCCCCAGGTAAATAACAATAACCGCACTTAAGCGTAGCGTCGTGTGCACAATCTACAAAAGCATTGAAGGAGAAAGACAAACAATTTGGCCAATTTAGCCATGCAAATCTGCAACGAGCGGAACGGAATTCAGCAAAGCTCGAGCAACAATCCCAGCAACTGAGAGAAGTCAGTCCCAGATTCAGGGTTAGAAGCAGCGGTTCCTGCAGGGTCATTTCCACGACTTCAGCAAAACAAAAGCGGCCTCCGAATATAGGGAAACGCATAAGGTGTATAAAAATGAGCGTTTTTTTTCATTACGATATGGTACGTTCCCTCATGTCATCAATTCAAAATCTGCTTTAATAATTTGAAGGAATAATTTCTTGCTCGTCAAAGTCTCGTTATATTAAAAACAATGCAGACACTTTCAGTCACCGGAATTTCAACAGCTGTGATGTCCACAACTCAGGGTCTTGCCAACAAGTGAAAACGCGTCCGACGCAAACATAGAATGAGTATATTGAGAGCTTCGCCTCGACCTTTGTTTTGGTGTCTCATGGCTGCCCTTCACGGTAAGCTACGTCTGAGTTGCTTCATAATTCGAGCTTCGTTATAAAAGCATGAAACTGAACTAGCTGGTCGTCTTCCATCAAGAAATTCGATGCCAAATAAAAAAGTTCTGAAATAATACTGTCAACTTAAATCACCCCCAAAGCCAGGGAGGTTGCTGAAGTGTGGTAGTAGCTAAAAAATTGAATAATATATCCAACTGCTGTTGCAGTGACAAGAGAGATTGTGAAACAGCACATTGAGCAGCAAGAAGCTTCTTGCATCAAATAAAAATAACAGAATATGGTAAGAACGACTCTTTCAGAAACACTGTTCACTGCACACAAGGAACTTAACTGGTCAGCCCCAACCTTGAAAAGGGGAAAAATTGAGTAAAACAAGGTCTGAGATGAGGATTTCATTGCAAAATAGAACGTCATAGCAAGTATAAGTAAATTTAGGTCGAGTACCCAGGGTCTCTCATGCATGACGATGACTAGATCCAGTTAGGATGCTACTGGGACTGATACAATTAGCATTCTCCGTGAGATAATTGCATTAATACTTTTCGTCCTCGCGAACTGCTAAGTGGCCGAGACACGAAGGTAATCCTATTCAGGGTTGGATCACCCCTGGGGCTAACATGACCAATTGAGAGCAGTTTCTGCTCTAAAGAACACGGAAGTAAAACGAGACATCCAACGAGTTCAATTCTGGAACCAAAGGCACAACATTAGTGTCAGTGCACGCTCTTTTTACGCAGCTTACGAGCAGCAAAAAAAGTCGGCCTTATTTTTTTATACTAGTACTTAGCAAGATAAGGATGGGTACAATAGAATATAATATTTCAAATTTAACTGAAGCTTTTCCTTGGAAGTTCAAAATAGCACGACAGAGACACATTACTCATTAATTTATCTACTTTCATTCGAAGAACTTCTTCCATCCTCACCTTCCTAAGACTTGATTTAAAATAATATTCGGCTCGAATGCGAGGGTAGAATTTACATCACTGCCACATCTACAATGTAAAAGTCCGATAAAAACAAGTAGAGCCACAATTAATTCACTTCTGTAAGGCAACTTCTTAACCAAACGCCCTTCACTCATTGTCAGACTGCACGAGGTTGACATCAACTATTGACCTCGGATGAATTTGTGACTGTATGCTTGAGCTTAGATTAGATTAGATTATAAGTTAGTTTAAGCCTCCCTAACCGCTACAAAAAAGAGAGTATCGAAGAGAGGAAAGAGGAAGGCACCATTTTGTATGGACTTAAGAGAATGATGAATCTGTGCAGAAAGGACATAGAAACAGTAAGTTGGGAAAGAAGTTCAGGAAATAAGATAAAAGTTGGAGAAAGTCGGAGGTGCTGAAAAACAGGACAGTAGTGAACAAAAAAAAGGTGGTCCTTAACATAACAAAAACCATTTAATTTCAACAAAAAGAAGGCCTACCTAATTATCAGCTCGGCCCTCACATTTTCCCCCTGGGAGTGCCAATTCCCATAGATAGAATAATTGTAGCCCCCTGACGGGCTGTATGCTTGAGCACCACATATGTGCTGGTGCACTTAATTCGTTAAAGTCCTATGGTTATATCAGTCATTGAAATAGAAACTCATAGGGTGATTGGAACTATTAAACAAATTATGGTTGCTGCATCATATTTCAAACAAATTATAATTTCCACATTATATTTTTCTTTTGTATTATAATTGCAGAAAAGCTTGCAAAATTAATTTTCGTTTTTAGGTATGAATTCGGAAGATGTTACAACGGCAAATCAATATAGCCTTTTACTAAAAAAGGTCAACAATAATTACATCCTGATCATGCAGGACTCAGTTAAAATAGACGGAACTATACGGTGATACTAAATTTAAAAAATAGGCGGGAATAATGTTTTAAAACTTGACATTCCAGTTCATAACTTTCATTGATTTTATCAAACTCAAGATTACAATGTGCGTTTCAATTTTCATCAAACATCAAGCGAATATTGAACGTCTACAACATTCAGTCTTCCAACTCACATTCAGGGAGCTATCTGACCAATCTAGAAATGGGAAAGGACTCAAAACTACTTTATTATTTAGTAGAACATTAAATGCAGTTGAAGGTAACACATGAAACGTATTTTAGTTGAAAATTAATATCAGTTGAAAGTTAATAGAAGAAACCCATACGAGTACTTTGAATTCCGCGAGTCGCTCAATCCGATCCACTCAATTCTTCAATCTTAATTTCAGCTCCGTAGATCTGAGGGCAGGAATTCTTTCGATATCGATGACCTTTCTCCGAGCGAAAATTGGCAATATCAAGGGAGATGAATGTCACTCAGGAAATTCAGATAGACACTGAAATTTCATTTTGAAAGTTATGAACTGATATAGGTGAGTGAACTTCATAGGTCTGTTAGATAGTTTGATAGCAAACTTTAGGCTACGGATCACTTAAAAACAAGAGAAAGGTAGTCGTTAGCAGCATTATAATTGTGATCCACAAATCGACTATCTTTTTACATTTAACTTACAATTAGATTCATTTGCAGGGTTCATCTGTGCTATAAACTGCACAAATTAGGAATGAAATACCCGAATCGCGCAGCTATATCTACTGTGTAATGTGGATTTTACATTTGAAAGAATAATTCCCAACAACGGCGACCACTTTGCAGAGGCACAACTACTGTGCAGTTGTACATAGCATGGCGTCACGGAACTGACATCGCACTTGAAACGCAATGCTTTCGATGAAGGATAGCTACTGCCCCCTGCCTCTGGGGCGAAGTTGCAGTCTCTGGGCCCTGAGAGAGCAATAAAATCAGAAGATAGAGCAGCGTAATGCAGGCAGATGTCAGACCGGATATGTGTGAGGAGCGTACGGAGACAGCGAATGTCCCCACATGTACTTGGAATGTTCCCCAAAGACGTCAATGAAAGAAAAACATAAGAGCAAGATAGGTTTCGTTCCTAATAAAATCAGAAGATAAAATTTAATTTGTTTTAAAATATTTCAAATTGACTAATGCAAAATTAATTTGCACAAAAACGCATGGCTTAAACACCTAGGTCGGCACAGCGAGCTACCGCGGATGGTAGACATTGTGAATGTTAGAGAAAGAAAAAAATTGCTCCAGTCATTCGACAAGCCGATCCCCATGAATATAGAGACATATGGAAAATGAAACAAAAGCCTAATATATTGCTGATATTTACATAACTAAATACCCTGCAACTTTCTTTGTTTTCCTCCGAGGTACTTGAACTTCCTAAAGCATGCTGAAAGCGATATGTGCCATCTGCAAACTCATTTCCAAGCCCAGGAGGAATACATAAGTTCTCCAAACCTGAGAGAAGCGTTACGAAGCAGGGTTGCATTGTTTGTTCTTCTTGGAGTGCTTCTATTGAATTTGATGAAACTATTTTGCAAGTGATCTTAATTAATTACATGTCCATTAAAGTACATTTCGTAGTGGTACCACTCACTTTCACTAATATATTTTCAGTGAATTCAATAGCTTTTAATTTTTTCGTTCAACATATGCTACAAGTTTTCCACTTCAATTTAAAATTTCCCGCATAATCCAAGGATCAATCGGATCGTGTAGACAGACTACATCACTGGAGTTGCGCAACAAACATATTCGATTTCAACAAAAGGAAAGCCTACCTAACCTTTAGCTCGGGACCTCATATATTCCTCTTGGGAGCGCTGATTTCCATAGATACAATAGTTATACCTCCTGAGGGGGAATTCATTCACATGGCCGCGTGTCAGGTGCAAGAGGCCGCAATCTATTGAGATCGGGTTAGATGGAGCTCAACCGCACGTCAAGTTTACCGGGAGACCATTTTTTCAAAAGAAAATTGAATTACTCTGACGCTACATTTTACCATCAGCTTAAAGGTCCTTTCGAGAACTCAAAAATGTTTAATTAGACAAATTGAATTATTTCCAACAGTTTACTTCCTGAAACAATGCAGGAATAGCAAAAATTAAAAGAACACTAATGAAAACACTTATCTTGGTACAGGTGTCCTCTCACTGTTCAGTTTTGAGGAAACTCACATTTTAAATTATAGGATTTTCGTCAGGCTCGAGTCTATACTCGCGATGTCACAAAATTTTTACTCTAATACTTGAAATTTCTTAGCGCTTGAGCACATTCAAATTTCAGCTAGCCATTCCAACATAATGTCACACAGAATTGTGCGTTTCGTTTGTCTTTATTATTAAGAGCTCATTCCTTTCTTTTGCGTTCGAAGTATCGAAAAACAGAAATTGGTCATAGTACCCACAGTAACCAAATCCCTAAATGGAAAATTCAACACACTATAACATAAAAAAAAGAATTATAGCTTACTCTACTTCAATTTTAACAATTATCACAACAAAGCAGCGGCAGCGACGAACAAAGCAACTCGGTCGGCGTTAAGAGCTCTCGTTTGATCGTATTTTTAGTTCTGGTCTTAAAATAATGAAGAAGAAAATAAAACACCAGCGGTGCCGGATGCTGAGCATGAAATAATCCCATTATTTCACTCATAAACACGACACAACGGATACCATAAAATATTTAAGATTTTTGAGCTCGTTAGCACGCTAGAAGCCATTACGGGGATCTGAAAACTGCATAATATGACTGCTAACATTCGTAGGAACGGACGCTAGCGAAATATGACTTCGTTCTTTGCATGATTTTAGCTCAAACAGAAAAAACATGAGCGATGCGTATTGAAGCTCAGAATAACCAAAAACACGAGGAATTGTTTTAAGCATGAGATGATTAGAATAACCCTGTATAACTTAGTAGGCTTACTTTGTTGATTGCAAGAGAAAATCTCCTCTGCTAAAACGTCAAACGTCGATGAACTCGAGTCTCCCAAAAGAATATGGAAATGAATCTTACGACTCTGGAGTTTCTATGTCCTGATGGCCAGAAAACTTGAGCTGTTAAGAGGATAGAAATGAGCAGTTGGTAGGATTTAATTGAGCTCTTAGGATGATTTAACTGAGCTGTTAAGATGATTTAATTGGGCTGATATGGTGATTCAATTGGGCTATTAGTAAGATTCAACCGTGGGGTTAAGATTTTTAAATTGAACTGTTGGAATGATCCAATTAAGCTGTCAAGATAGCTGAATTGAGCTGTCAGTAGAGGAGTAATATAACGCTTTTAGGAGGATTCAGTTGAGCTGATACAGAAATTTAATGGATCTGTTAGCCGTTACAATAATTGAGCTTTTAAACTACACTAAGAGTCAATTGAAGTGAGTGCATTACTGCATGGGGCGGTGAGAATTAATAGCTAATCTATTGAAAAATACATAATCCCATTAGCAAATTAGGAGATGAAAATGAAGAATGACGATAGGGATTGTTTTTTATCTAGTGTTGCTGTTTATTTATTCAAGGATTATCCTCCGTTTTTGGGCTTGGGATAAATGTAACTGAATTATTTAGTTGAAGAGAGAATGAATGCTTCCAAACAAAGAATATATGAGAAAAATATTTCATAAGTGTAAATTCTTTAAAACTTACGCACTTTGTTTCAAACTTACCCTCATCTGAGGAGCACAAAAAGACCGAATTGGCTAGTTGATTATGGGTTCACGTTATTGAGCGTGTGAGTCAGTGTTTTTACGTCCATTTGTTCGAACGTTAAGTGACGCTCCAGCATGGAATCTGATTTTTCAGTGGAGTTATTGTGAGAAGCGGCGAGTTGAAATAAGTTGGGGTCTAAAAGAAGAATGCAGTGGAAAGTCTCGTTGTAAACTAGAGTAAAGGCTAATCAAACTAAAAAAAACTTATTAGAGACAAAATATAAGCTGTGCTTCGAAAAACAGCCCAACTCTTTTTTTTTTAGGTTCTACATGTTTATATTGGTTTATAGTGGGTTTTATTGTTTTTATTTAGTTTGTTTTTATTGGGTTTTATTGGATTTTATTGGGTTGTTGATGCTTTTTGTTTTTCACTGGATTACGGTATCCTAAATTCTTCTCATAAGCAACTCTTTAATGCGCGCATCAATGATTTTGTGTCCAGTGTGACCATAGCTTGAGCTGCTGCAGTCAAAAGCACTAGCTGCCAACTTATCGGAAGTTTGATTTGTTAACTTATAAATTTATGATTTTCAGGCTCTCTCAGTCTTGCTGTCAGTGTCGTCAAGTGTAACACGATACCGAAGGCTCGGCATCTGCATTAGCTTGTAAGGCCTACTGGTGTCCTGTCAAGAATATAAGATAGCAGGGTCTGCACCTGCCCTAACTCGTATGGCCTGCTCGCTTCCTGTCTGCAAGGGGTGATGACGCCACAGAACATTTACATAAAGCTACGGTTTCCTAGGAAAGCGGCGCCGCTATTTTGTGGCCGCAATTTGACGTGATGCGGCGAACGTAATATAACGGCCGTTCATGAGTGTAAAGTTGGGAGTTGTTTTAGTGCATTGCGGCGGCCATTGCGGTGAACGTCAGAATGCTGTCAGAATGTTGTCAGAATGGACGATCTAAATAACGCATTATTAATAAGCTCAGAAGATGAAAAGTCTTCGGAAGACGATGGTTCGGACGAAAGTGAGATATTTAAAAGCCGATGTACAGAGGGTGTATTTGCAAATAATGTTGTACCACATGTGATGGTTGATGATGAAGCTTTTGCTCCGCACGAAAATCTGATGAAACTTTACCCAAGACAGCAATCTACACAATCCATCGAAAGCATCATATATCTATGGACTATCTCGAGCTCAAAAGACAACCGAAAATACCTTTGGAGTTTTGTGAGGTTATATCAGATTTTTTCCCCAACCCCTATTTCTTCTGCCCCAGAAACTACAGACAAATGAATTATGTGTGCCTGTATATCGTATAACATTTTAAAGGAAGCACAAATACTTGCCCCAGGTCAAAAACAAATTGATAATACACTTCCAGTACCCTCTGAATTTTTGGTTCCTTCAACAACACACAATGTTCTTTCTGAAATGAATTGAGCTGGCATTCGAGAAATATTAAAATATTACTATAACGGGCCAGGTAGTTTTGAATTACAACAAAATTGTGCAGCACAACATTGATATTCATAGGCATGATATGGCATTATTCCTATATCATTATTTTACATGACGGTAAGAGAAGCCACGCAAACACCTCACTATTGCACCACAGTATGTTTGGAGTTAGGGCTGCCGGTCAACCATGGTTATATGTATTTCTTTCAAGTTAATCTCTGGTTCTTGGTATTTTTTTGAAGGAACCTCTAAACCTGAACTCTATTGTAGGAGCAAAATCTTTATTTAACGTGCTTATTTATTAAAAGTAGGCATGAACTTTATGAGTCCTTACAAATTTTGTGCATATATCACTTTCCCTGTGTATAATTACAAAAAATATTTTATGTTATTTGTGTACAATTTTCATGAACCTACGTGATCTTTTTAAGAGTACTCCCGATATTATTTAAAGATTATATTGCAATTAAGTTTTTCTAAAATCTTTATTCTTCACGTTTTACAGAGCTCAATTTTTTTTTAACAAAATCAACTAACATTTCATCTTCTTTGTCGTTCCCATTGTAAAGTTTACTTTTTCAAACATATCATCAGCGTTTCTACAATGAATCAAAGATACCGCCACCGTAAAAAACGTTCACGAACTAATGGCCGGACGCTACAGCGGCCGTCATGCACCTGGCAGCACCGCCATTTAACGGCCACCGCTCTCTAGGAAACCAGTGGCGTCTGAATTAATAGACAACGTTTTTGTGACGTCATCCGCCGCTACATTATGGGCGTAAAATAGCGGCACCGCTTTTCTAGGAAACCGTAGCTTTAGAAGAACATCAAAACTGCGGTGGACCGCAAGCCCGCTCTAGACAAACGTACGCACGCACGCCAACCAATCAGCTTCCAGCAGCCATGACTCGCAGCTGACGTCATTGTTGCCAAGGCTTTCAATTGGCTGCGTATCCAGGTTTTACTATGATACTCGTTAGGATTGGAACTCAATTTTTTATTCAAAAGTTATGAAACGTTTCTTGGCGTAATAAGGATAGTGAAAGCCGAAGTAGTACATTTCGATTATATTGAAAACCCTTTTTTATATTGTCCTTCACTGTACATAAACGTGAATGTGCATTCATGAACATATGTATTTAAAATTTATATTTGAAAAACTAAGATGAATTTAAATAATTTATATTTAAAAACTAAGATGCATTTTAATTAGACTCGGGTTCTAAATGTGATAAAACGTCGGTGCCGTATATTAAGTTTTTCGGAAAAAGTTCATCACCATTTTAAACCATTAAATACCAGATTCTCAAATTAGTCAAAACAATACGATTATGAAGAAATTAAGATGTTTGAGTGATATTAAAACTGCTAAAAATAAGTATCACAATTTTCCATTAAGCATTTTTTTCAAGCGTACGTAAGGAACCGTTTCTGCTGCAATTTTCGATGCACCTCTGTCGCAGGCTCACAGCCGACTAACGACTTCAGATTCAAACAAGAGACACGTTACACGTAACAATTTATCGGCTCCGTCATTGGCCAATTGGCACCTACGTCATTGTCGACAGGGCTGAAACTCACTTAGTGATAAGTTGAGGATCTTCCAGTATATGATCTGTGATGACGCTTGGAATGATAGGCAGTTAGTTGTATTCCACAGTTCGTAAGTGTTGGACGTGTGTGTGAGTGCGAGTGTTGGCTGATCAGTTCCTTCTTCGGGCCTTGATAATTCTTTTTATTAAATGATTATAATTAAGTAACTCCTTTGAGCTGTATTTTGTGTTTAGAAGCTTAAAGTTGAATGATTGTAGACTCACATTTAAATAACCCCTAGTTGATGTGTTCCGTTGCTTACAGATACACTGTAATTAATTAATTAATTAATACATCAACAGTACATTTAGATTGTGGCAGCAAAAAAATAGCGCACTGGAGTCATGTAACTGAAATAGAAGGAGACAAGTGATGTTGTGATTTTTTCAGTGACAAAATGAGCAACAAGAAAGAGAGGGTGCCAAATAATTTGGAGCAATGTAAGAAGAAAACAAGTAAGAACAAACAGCAGAGCAAGAAGAAGTCTCAGCACAGCTAGTTAAGCACAGTTAGCCCTGCTGACTCAAGATGTCGCTCTGCAATGACCGACGTAATGACATCAGGTAGCCTTCAATTTCCTTTTCTTTTGCATTAGCACAACTACAGTGAAGTCAACTGCATCACTACCTGTAAGACGGAGTAGGACTTTTGAGTTCCATTGCACTTCTCAAGATTAGATTAGATTAGATTATAAGTTAGTTTATGCCTCCCTAACCGCTGCAAAAATAGAGCGTATCGAAGAGAGGAAGGAGGAAGGCACCATTTAGTATGGAGATAAGAAAATGAGGAATTTATGTAGAAAGGGCATAGAAACAGTAAGATGGGAAAGAAGTTCATGAAATAAGATAAAAGTTGAAGAAAAAAGTCAGAGGTGCTGAAAAACCGGACAGTAGTGAACCGAAAAAAGGTGGTCCTTAACATAACAAAAAACATTTTATTTCAACAAAAAGAAGGCCTACCTAACTCTCAGCTCGGGCCCTCACATTTTTCCCCTGGGAGTACTAATTCCCATAGATACAATAGTTGTATCCCCCTGAGGGGTGCGCTTCTCAAGAATGCAAAGAAAAAATAGATGTACAACTGGGAAAATATTTCTGCAGTATAAATATTCATTTTATTGTGACAGAAAATGAAGAGTTCCACAAGTTCTGTTACAATACCACACCGCCAAACCATATCAACAGTCGATATTGTCTGTAACAATGTTTGGTATAGGCTTTGGGCAGGGAAAGATCAAATGCTCTTTAGCATCTGCAAACATTTGAGGCCAAATGCTGACCTGTTAGATGATGCTATTAAGACCTACCATGCACTGCCACCAGCTACTTCATCATGATGGTATACATTTTCGAATTGTGTTGTACAGCCCATAGGAAGTCATTAAGGTTCAAATTTGGTTCAATACATCAAGTTTGAAAATGGAGTCAATGAAAGAAAAACAGTAAAACTTACTTGGTGCTTTTCTTTCTGGTTTGTGCATTCATATGTGACTTTAAATTATGAAAACTCATTAGGCTGGTGTTTTTTATGTGTTCCTTGAGTTATATGGGTAGGTTTTTCGAGTTGGATTTTTCAATGCCAATCCTAGTGCTAGTGAACATTTATCAAACGCGGCGAATTACTTCAGCGTTTTCTATTTTGAAATTTTCTTTTTATAGCAAGAATTCATAAAAACGTATACGAGAAGTTTCATAAGAATATTTAACATGATTTTTGAGCTAAAACCGCGAAAATCATCGGAAAATTGGAAATTTTATTTAGTCCTCAAGTTTTTCTGCGTTGCGCTGCACACGTTTAAATCTCAACCACCCATCTCTGGTTCCAAATTGTATACGACCTCCCATATATTTTTTTAACAATACATTCATTCATTTTATCGCTTACCTATGGAACAGCACACACGTACTTAGTATTTCCCTCTCCAGATAGTTATCTATTCAAATGTAGGCAGGTAAAAAACACGACGTTATCATCGTATTACATTTTCATACCACACTTTATGGCCCATCTTCCTGCATCACGATTACACAAAGCAATCACGTTTGTGGCCAATCTTCTAATACAGGGTGGCGCAAAGAGAGCGCATGGATTTGACTTGCGTAGTATAGTCAAATCCTTGCGGTTTTTTGCGCCACCCTACACTTGGAGTGACTTCCAAAAAGCTAACCTGGAACTTCACAGCAAACTTCCATGTCGGGATGCACTCTGGCTCCAGTGTCATGATCTGTGGATACATTGTACATACTAAAAATAAGGGCTGAATTTTTGAACGATTATTTTCTAATTTCTACCAAAATTTATTTTCCCATTTGGATGTGCGGAGTCTTGTTTATGGATCTGGTAAAGTACAGTAGGTTTTAGCTTCTTGAAAAAATAGTGAATTTTGATCAGGGTAACAACACGAAGTATATCCAAGCCAACATACGAGCTTCGTTTCCGGTTGTGACGTCACAACGGCAAAGATTGCTTAAAAAATCTTGCAACAGACCTCGAAATGTCTTGACCATCAATACTACCTCATTAATAAGCAATATCCTTCTCTCATGAACTAAGACTTCTTCATCAATTGCAGGAGAGTGAGTATGAATGAATATTTGCCCAGGCACGAATGCTGAATTTTCAAAAAAAATTCTAGAGCACGGAACAACGGCAGCAAAGTCTAGAGAATGGGAAGCGTGACGAGAAACAAAAGACCTCCATGGACCGCAAGTGTGTTGAAATTTGAATAGGGACGTGTGTGAAAAAGGACAACCGCAGATTAGATTAGATGTTAATTCAAGTTTCTATAACCGCAACAAAGGGGTTCCAAAGAGAGAAAGGAAAAGAAGGTACCATTTAGTATAAAGTTAAGGGAAAGCGGAATCTTTGCACAAGGCGCATAGTAACGGTAAGTTGTTAAAGAAGTTTATGAAACGAGAAGAAAAGTAGTAAGTACTGAAAAGCAGGGCAGCTGAGTACCCAAAAAAGACAGTCCGTAACAAAACAAAAATCCTATTTTATTTCAACAAACGGAAGGCCTACCTAACCTTTAGCTCGGGACCTCACATATTCCCCCAACTATGGAGCGTAATTCCCAAAGATACAATAATAGTTGCATCCCCCTGAAGAGAAGGACGATCTCAAAGCAAACGTTTCAGTCACATAAATCAGATAAGTTAGTTTAAGCATCCTAAACCATAGAAGTAGTGTTCTCGAGAGAGGAAAGAGGGAGGCATTGTTTAGTATGTAATTACAGGAACAGAGAATTTACCCACAAGTTCACCACATCCTGCGCACAGAAACAGCAAGATTGAAACTAGTTTAGGAAAGAAGGTAAAGCTTGAAGAAGAGACTAAAGCCTGCTTTAAAAGGGTAGCAATGAACCGAAAAAAGTTGGTCCACAAAAAAACAGAAAAATTATTCAATTGCAACGAAAAAGAATGCATGTCTAACCTTCAACTCGGGACTTAGCATCTTCCCGTATAAATCCAGGAATGGAGCTAGAGGCTAACAGGTATTTATTTACACGTTTCCTGCTAAGGGACCCGCCGGTGGTCACAAGGGGAATTTTTATAATGCTGCTGAGAGATGTGCAGTCACTAACTCAATTTTTAGAAACACTTAAAGAGCTCTATATTAAGGCACAATCCAGTTAATGTTTGCTATTTTTAAAATTGCTTACAACAAGTGACTTTGAATTTAAATTGAAATTGGATCTTTAGTTTAACCCATCTAAGTTAAGGTGTTTACAGATTTTACGCAGCAACTTTGGTACAGGATTACAAGTCAGGACGGTAGCATGATGTATGAGTCTAGTGCAATGGTTCCCAAACTTTGTGATGTACCGAACTTTTTCAGGGAATTTTTTATCTACCGCCCCTCTTGAGGTCCTGCCGCCCCTATTGGTTAATGTTATTAATATTTTAAAGCAAATTATCGAGAAGATGAATTTCCTATATATGGATTATTTTTCAAGATGGGGCACCCCCTATCACCCAGTGGGCGGTAGCGCCCACTTTGGGAATCGCTAGTCTAGTGTATACAACCTATGGTGCTCAGCCGCCAGCGCTGGCAGGCTGATATTCTCTAACAAAAGGTCTTGACGTGTTCATCTGAGCCGCGCTAAAGCAAAATCTGAAATAGTGCTGAAATTTTTTCTCGTATAAATGGAGCGGGAATTTGTTCATTTGTTTCAATTTCAAGCAACAAAAAGCGTGCAATCTCTGAGCACGAATAAAAATACAATGCAATAAGCTTAAATATTTTACAACATTCGAGCTAGAGGCAACTGTTGAAGAGTTCCAATGTAACTGAACAGATTTCTTCAAGAATTACGGTGCCAGGAGTAAGGCAGTAAGTATTGACCTGAAGTTAAGTATAAAAATTATTCCTCGATAAACGAGCGTGGATGAACTCAGTAGCAAAATCCGACGTTTTAATTTTCTCAGCATATCCTCGCGTTTAATCGCAAGTGACAGAAGTTATTAAATGTCCTTCAAAAATGCAATGGACTTTTTATTTTAACGAAAATCAGCCACGTTTAGAATTGTAATATGCAGTAGATTATTCAACCGAATTCATTCATACTCAGAAGCCAGCTCGATCCAAAGAGGGAATGTACCACGAGCCAGGAATGAAAATTCTGCAAAGAATAACACAAGGACTCATCAGGAACAAGGTGGAATACATGGACCAGGTCAGTTTGAAAAAACGTAAGCGTTTCACGACTTGTCATTAGAGACAATTTGCAATATCAACCCATCCAGTTGGAGCTCGTTAGTTCTGTCTGAAGACAAGATATCAAAAATGTCATTCAGTATAAAGAAATATTCATTCGTATATTATATATTTAGACGCTGAAATCCATCACCAACACTAATGAAGCCCGGTTTTATTTTCACTTTAAGAGGACCGTAAACCTTTTGCACTTTTTTCTTTAGTTGTGAACTAATGCTTATGAACTTTGACAGACTACAGCTTTTTAACTTTAATTTAAAAAAGCTCAAGTTCAACTTAAAAAAGGTCAATTTCAATTTAAAAAAACTTAAGTTTAATTTTAAAAAAATCAAGTTTAATTTTAAAAAATTCAAGATTAATTTAAAAAAGCTAAAGTTTAATTTAAAAAAGATCAAGTTTACTTTAAAAAGTCTCCAACAGGCTAGATTTAAAAAAAAAAGAATATCAATTTTAAAAGCTTATGATTCTAAAATTTCATACTCATGTTATAATAATGTAAGTAAAGTTTATTTGTGAGAGAGCATATTTATTCAAAAGTACTGGCCCTGAAAATATGTAGAGTAAATCAAATATCAGACAAACAAAGCTAGTGTGATTTTGTATTTAATTTGAGATTCTTAAAGTTTTACCTATGAATGATTTGCTAAATCATTTGCTAAACAGATCATCGGTACTTATATCTATTGACAAAAATGATGCAAATAAACTTTATGTGATAAGTAACTGTGTGACAATTAGCAAACTGCACTGACTGAAGAGTTGAAGCTCAGTAATGTTCAATTCTTCAGTCAGTGCAGTTTGCTAATTGTCACACAGTTACTTATTACATAAAGTTTATTCGCATCATTTTTGGCAATAGATATAAGTACCGATGATCTGTTTAGCAAATGATTTAGCAAATCATTCATAGGTGAAACTTAAAGAATCTCAAATTAAGTACAAAATCACAGCAGCTTCGTTTGTCTGATATTTGATTTGCTCTATTTTCAGGGCAGTACTTTTAACTGAATATGCATTCTCACAAATGACCTTTACTTCAATTATTATAACATAAGTATGAAATTTTAGAAACATGAACTTTTCAAAATTGAAATTCATCTTTTCTTAAATATAGCCTGCTTGAGGCTTTTTAAATTAAACTTGAGCTTTTTTAAATTAAACTTGAACTTTTTTAAATTAAACTTGACCTTTTTCAAATTGAAATTGACCTTTTTTAAATTAAAATTGACTTTTTTTAAATTGAACTTGACCTTTTTTAAATTGAACTTGAGCTTTTTTGAATTGAACTTGAGCTTTTTTGAATTGAACTTGAGCTTTTTTGAATTGAACTTGAGCTTTTTTAAATTGAACTTGAGCTTTTTTATATTAAAGTTAAAATGCTGTAGTGAAACGTTTGGAAGAAATAGGGGTCACCATGCAAATAATATTCGATTTGCTTCATAGAAAATGAGTTACGACAAAGAAAACGGAAAATAAAGGAAGGCAGACTCGACTCCTACTACAAATTGCAATCCATAGATATGAAACAAGTGTCAAGTGAGAGACAAACACTTGGGCAACACCGCTGAGGTCGGAATGTTTGAAACTCGTTTTGGTGTCGGAAATATTTTTAATTAAAAAACAAGTTCTGAAAATTACCAAAAAAACTCGATATTTTTCTACTCCGACGACCTGCCCTTTTTTAACTGATTTAACGATCTCAAATTGCTACCTCGGGGCTGTAGCCCTGTTATTCTTATTGCAGAAAAACATCAACTCGATTCTCTACATCAAAAATTGTAGCAGTAGCATTTTGGGTGAGGAAAATTTTAGGTTACACAAATCCAGAAAAGACAAAATGACATTTTCACAATAAAACATTTTGATTGCGTGTAAAAAAATGTTTGTTATTTTGTTTTTATGATTGAAAAAGTTCTAAAAGATTTGTTATTCAAAAAGATAATTTTTGTTAAAAAAAAGTTGTTTCACAACGAAACAGTTCCCTCTCACCACCATTCCACTTCCCATAGTGAGCATTCTATTGCGTGCACGCCAGTAAAATTTATTGGGCATGTTCAGCACATATAAGGCTTCAATTTGAAGCAAAGCAATTTTTGGTGAAAATTTGGCCGGAAAAAGGTGTACGGTAGCCTTAACGAATGCCACAAAGACACAATGTGGACACAGTACGAGACCTCAGCACTACAGTTAACTCTTAGCCGGTTATCACGGGCCCTCACGCAAATGCAGAACTGGATATTCAAAATAATTCAAGTCGTCGTAGCGGAGATCCGGATAGTCGAAGTAGCTGCGCTATGTGCTATTCCACTTGGAGTGTAGCCAAGTGCTCATATAAACTCATGCAGCCGGCTGAGCCGCTACGATGACATAAAATGTTCTGGAAATTTGTTCCGGGAACATTGCGCTAAGCTGTCAGGGAAAATATTCTGGTGTCGGAGGTTTGATGATGGCTAATGTGGCCGTGAATTGCGACCAGTGCTGTGGGGCCGCATTATGCAAGCTTTTGAAGGCTTCATTTGCGAGGCGCAGCCGCCCAAACTTTTCGTGAAAGATGCAAATTATCGTAGCCCATAAATTTACGCTCATAACAAGGAATGAACATTTGCACTCTTCCAAAAGCTTAGGCATGCAATGAAATGACAGAGCTTCCAAGTAAGATTTGAAATGTTTGTACACAAGAAAAACGAGTGAGTATAAATTCATCTATTTTTAACGTTCGATTACCGCTCAAGGTTTCAATTTCACTGGAGTGCTGTAACCGCAGTTGGTCTGTGACGTCCATAAAATATTTTGTGAAGCAAGTCTTCTCTTGCGTCCCGCAGCGTCATTTCAGTTGAAATACTGAAGGTCTCTCAGCGAACGGAAACATTGAAGAGCATCGATGAGAGAGAGCCTCGATCGTCTGCGGTCGATATCGGTGTGTGCACTCGAGATTTCAAGTCTCCGGACAGAAATAAAACACGAGGGTTAGACCAGAATTCCTCTTTGATCGCTTGAAATCCTGCTCAACCTACGAGTGACTTCATCGCCACTTGAATGGTCTCCTGCAATGGAGGCTCAAGAAATATTTCAATTGAAGGTGAATTCAATCGGCACTCTAGAGCTTCAAGACCACAACACAATCGTTTTCAGGTTTGCAACAGCACCAGTCACATCAACTCTTGGAATCACTCCAGTTTGCACCTGCCAGTAGAGGTCTCGTGTTCAGTTAACACACAAACCTAAAACACACCTTCATCAAACCTTATGGTTACTATTTTTCATCTTCCTCTTTTATTCCAACCACCATTATGATTTTGAGTCAGGCAAATATCTTGGACCAGTTACTAAAATCAGAAAGGAATCATTCGAAGTTGAGTTTTCGCAAAAAGTAAAATGTAGAACTTCGAAGACCCGGAAACATAATCAAACACTCAGAAAATTGCGAATGTCAACCTTGAGGGCAGAAAATCCTCTTATATACATTCCTGACGCATAAGACCGAAATGCACCCTCAAATTTCATAAATAACTAGGCCTCATACGTTCGTTTGAAATTATAAAAAATGTTGAAAAGCATTTCCCAGCGTTATCAATGCAATTAGGAATTACATACTAAATAGCAAAGGAAGAGGAACTATGACCATTACACTTCAGTTTTGACTAAATGACAGTTTCACCCCAATTCTGAATAACTACTGCATAACTTCTTATTTCAGTTCCATGAGTTCATCAAATGTACACAATCAAAATCGTCCAAATCACGAAAGAAACATCGCACGTACCATGCCTACCGTATTCATCTAATTTAACAAATACTTCCCCAACATTTGGAGGACGTTATTATTATATAAGAAAGTTTTAGCCTCCCTTAACCAGGACAAAGATGTTCCAAGAGAGGAAAGAGGAAGGCACCATTTAGTATGGAGTTGAGGGAACGCGGAATCTATGCACAAGGTGCACAGAAACAGTAAGCTAGGAAAGAAGTTCATGAAACAAGAAATAAGTTGAAGAAGAAAGTAGTAGGTGCTGAAAAACAGGACAGCAGTGAACCGAAAAAAGATGGTCCATAACAAAACAAAAACCTATTTTATTACAACAAAAAGAAAGCCTACCTAACCTTTAGCTCGGGCCCTCACATGATTCCCCTGGGAGCGCTAATTCCCATAGATACAATAGTTGTATCCTTTGAGGGGACTTTGGAGGACGTATCGTTCTCTAAATGATTACGAGATTATCAGAGGTGGTTTCACGTTCGATCGACGGAAAAATATTATATTAACTTAATATTAATTATAAAAACGATACTAACCTTATACCCTGAAGAATTCCAAGTTCCGTCTCATGTTCACTTCTATTAAATATTAGCTTTCAATATTAGCTTTTACAGCCATTGAGTTCAGAGCCACAACAATGAAAGCAGATCATCAACCATGTCACTCGTCAACTGCCTTTCTTCAGCTCCCACAGCTCACGCAGTCTTTGCTGAACTGAAAGTACGTGCTGTCTCTCAAGGAAGCATAAGGACATCTAAGGAGAATTTACTTTGAATTTACAAGTCACAGTTGCAGGCCTCGTTCCAAACCAAGTATATATGTATTCTGAATTTCTAACTCGAGCAAATTCAGAAACGGGCTTCATTCCTCACTAAATTTTCACTTGGAATTTCAGACGCATGCAGTATTCAGCAGTAAATACAAGGAGAATTACTGGGCGAGAGTCCTCCAAATCACGGCTGGAAATGCACTCTGGAAATCACTGCTGGAAACGCACTCTATAAGCACGAAGTCAAGCATGAGTTCTTAACTTGTGGTGAAAGCTTTCGTTTCCACAAGTTAGGCATGTTTCTCAGTGATATTCTAAGCGCAGTAACAATTTTGTATAAGATGCTTTTTGTGTTGAAACAGAACTTGGTTATTCTTCAATTGCACAAAGAAACATCAACCGATATTTCAGAACATTTTAACGTAGAATTAGGTTACTAGATTAAAGAAGACGCTCAAGTAAATGTAAATGGAACATCTTGACCAATTTTGTTTTCAAAGAAAAATACTATGTTTGGAGTTTTGAATTAAAAATCAGCGTGAAAGTAAACATTTTTAGCTTCGAATCAAAAGAGTTACTTCATGAAAACTGTAAGAAATGTAATTAAAGTCCATCGACTCCATTTCTTGAGTAACCAGAGAAAAATTAATCCCCAACGAACTCGTACACACAACTTTTAACTGTTGAAAATTTTTGAGTTTCGAATTTTTGTGCTTCAATGATAATAAAATTATAATCATTGGGCACGACGTTGCATTAAATTAAAATTTAGTTCAAACCCACTTAGCACAATAAATGTGCGCCTAAGGGAGAGAGGAGGAAAGCACTAATTTGTTTGGAGTTTAGGAACAAGCAACCGATGTACAATGTGTGTGTCCATACCCTGCGAAAACAACCAGCAAGATCGAAGAACGTTCAAAGAACTAAGGTAAAAGAAATAAAAAAGTAGTAGGGGCTGAAAAACAAGACAGCAATGAATCCATAAAACATGGTGTGTAACAAAGCAAAAAAAAACTTGCTTACGTCCACAAACGAAAGGCCTACCTAAAATTCAGTTTTGGCCCTGGGATCATGACCTCTACTCGAGCAGCATTTTCTTCGCTCGACGTAAATTACTAAAAAATGTCCTTCAGCCCCACGTTCCACTCACTCACCAAAATCATTCATTCAAATCTTTTCTTCGTACGTAATAAGTCACAGAAAAATATTCAGCCGCTCATTCCATACAACTCTATGGTTTATGCAATTTGTAATGATAATTCCTTGTACGACTTCAAAGGCAAAAGAAAATATTCAGCTACTCCTTACACACAACTCAATGGTGTTTGGACTTCGTAAAAAAATTTCCTGACCTCAAAGGCAATATAAAAATATTCAGCAGCTCATTCCACACATGTCAATAGTTAATGGAATTCTTAAAATTATTTCCTTGAACGACTTCAAATGGAAAAAAAATATTCAGCCCAACACAGCATCCAGTCTAGGACACCTCGACGCACACCCCCGCCAGTGCTGAGGCAATCATTCGATTGCCTCCTCAGCCTACGAGCTGCACAAATGAGCAAGACGAGCTGTGGAATGGGCAATAATAGCAAACCAATGAATATCAATTTGACCCCACCACTTGACCTAACGTGTCCTTCGTCTAGTAGTTGGTAGCGAGTTTAATCTTCCTCAGCCACAACAAAGGTGTTGCAGAGAGAGCGAGGAGAAAGCATCCGTTTAGGATGGAGTAAGGGAGCGTGAATTTTATGCACTTCCCACGCAAGATCTCCTGGGCATAGAAACTGTAATTTAGGAAAGAATATTATGAAGCACGATGGAAGTTTGAGAAGAATATCAGAGATTCCGAAAGAGATTGCACTGAACTGGAAGAGATGGTTGTTAACGAAACAAAAACCTGTTCTATTTCAACTAAACTGTATTTATTATCATAGATACAACAGTTGTTTCCCTCAGAGGAACATCTTCAATACCCTCGAGTAGGGAAAAATTGGAATCGTAAAAGATCGTTCAGGTCGTTTATCAAAAGATGAAAAGACTCTGTATAATTTGCGCCAAGCTCATAGTACGCAAACTGTACCTCATTTCAATGTTATTTTACAAACTCATACACAAGACCGTCAGGACGTTAGAGACCTGCAGTCTTCATAAACTTTACGCGAGCGAAAATCACGTTTTTACAAGGCTGAATTTTATGCTTAGGCTCTCCATGTGCACTTTGTGCATCTCGTTTCTGCAAGTCCTGTACACGGGGTTGTAAATTATGCTTTATGTTTTATTAAAAACATAAACAAATGATCGCTCATTTTTCGTCGAGACGATTCCAGCAGAATATTCATGGAAGAATATTCTCAGTTTACCAGTTCCCGGTCGCGATCTTTTCTTCTATTCCATAACAAAGCGTAGGCGTCTTTTTAGACCTGTTTTTTATTACGTAAAGCGGATGAGGGTCCCACAAGCTCAATTTGTTCAGGGTACAGCGATCGGTAAATAAGCTCGGATTCGAGACTTAGATTCCTCCCCAATAAACAGCTTCAAACAGTCTCGCTAGAATACAACAGTAAAACTTGCAAACCAGCGCCGTGATCTAACCAGACCGTCGATTAGATTAGATGTTAGTTAGAGCCTCCCTAACCGCAACAAAAAAGTTCCAAAGAGAGAAAGGAGGAGGGCGCCTTTTAGCATGGAGTTGAGGGAACGCGAAATCTATGCACAAGGTACATAGGAAAAGAAAGCTTAGAACGGAGTTATGAAACAAGATAAAAGCTCAAAAATACAATAGGTAGGCGCTGAAAAACGGGATAGCCGTGAACCGGAAAAAGATGATGGTCCTTAACAAATCGAAAAACATTTTATTTAAACAAAAAGTAGGCCTACATAACTCTCAGTCTACAGTCTCGCTAAAATACAATGATAAAACTCGCAATTCAACGCAGTAATCTGCGCAGACCGTCGGCTCATCGAACACGTTGGCTGGCAGCGCCGGAGCAGCCCAGCGGCTGCGCAAAACGTACTCATGACTTCAACCATCTATCTGTAGTCAGCATGAGGTGGTATGCCAATATCAATTTCTGTGCCAATATTAATTTCTTATTTTTAACAGAGTAGCGAGCTGCAAATTCAGTAACGAGACGCTCACGCATTAATACCGCCGAGCTGTAAACACCTATATCTTTGCCTCGTGGATCGGTACTTGCTTAATTTGCCTTCAAAATTTATTACAGAAATTATTCAAACAAACTTACTTAAGCTTACCTCTTCAACTCGTATGTTAATGATATTAAATTACATAAAAAGGAACGTTTTTGAGAGAGTCAGCAAAATCATACGCTGGAACAGAGGTGAAAGCATTAGAAGCTAACTAAGCATGTTTGTTATAGTTCACCAAATATATACGCTGCCTATAGAGAATGCAATATCAATACATGGTCAAACGTTTATTTTCCACAGTTCGATTACAGCAAAGAAATGTAAAATTTTGATCTCACGTATTTTTCTCCTCTGAATCAAAATTTTGAATAAGAAAACACTATTATTGAAGCCTTGGTGTGGTGTAAAAAGTGTTCGATTAACAACTAAACCATCGTAAACGCCCGTAAAATAAGCTTTAATGCGAAAATAAATTGCTCTTTAACATTCCAGAGCGATTCACGTCACAGGAAAGTTGTAGTAATTGTAGGGAATTTGCCTTAACTAGAATTTTATTTCACTAGTTAGCTCACCAAGCTGTTCGTAAGGCCAAATAAAGCAAGGAAGTTCGAGAAATTAACTTCAACTTCTAATGACGCTTGAAGAGGAAGAATTTCAGAAACGCCTTGGTTATGGACAACTATAATCCATCCCTGCCAAAAATAATCAGGAACTCCAGAACCGGAAAAAAAATGACTAACAATAACACAGCGAAATAATCAAGAGAGTGAGAGCAATGAAGAACGTCGCGAGTGACATCTTCCATCCGAGGGCACTCCACTCACAGTATGGACTATACAAAAGACTAACGTAAACGCTGGCTTAAAGCAGACCGTCAAGACGAAGAAAAACGCCTCTAAGTTCTGAAGATCCTCTCACATGAGGGAGCCTTCATACAAAGAGTGCATACTGATAGTGGAATTTGTATACATTTAGATCTATGCATGGGAAGAACTTTTCAGATTATACTGATCATCAATTCGTCGTTTTTCCCACCTTATTTATTTTTGAAAGAAGTGCACTCAGAACAGTTTTTAGAGGTATGTCTCACAAAGAGAATGAAAAGATCATAAAATTCAAGGCTAAGGTTATAGTCTAAAGAATATACAAAAGTTTTCAGAGGTTTAAAACAGCGTAGGATTTAGAGTTAAGCTGTCCAAGCAATAGTAAGACTCGGTACTTAAATTAGCTTTGAAGTTTGAACCAGTAAAGGTGAATTTCAAGTTTAAAACAGTAATGGTTTAAATACATTGAATTAAACCACCCAAAAAAGGGACTTCAGTTAGTAACTTAGAATATCTCGCAACCACTTTTAATTGATGGGTTTCGCGAACGAATTAGAAGCGAAAAAATGCTAGCTCCCATCGGATTAAATAAAAGTGAACGAAGCACTGTGCAAAGCGACTTAATACCAATTTATATAATTAAATAAAATGACTAAATGCAAAAAGTATACTGTTGAAATAAAAATAAAGGCCAAAACTATAAAGAATTGAAATAAGATGTAAATTGAAACGAACAGAACGAACTGAAAAAGCTGCATTCTTGAGTGAGAGCGCGGCTTCTTCATATGTACGTACAGTACAGCCTTTGAGCAATACGCTTCTTCCGCTGTTCATTTAAGGAGGCATGTCAGTAAATTTACAACAAAATTTTTAGAAAATCAAACTACTTCGTCCACGTACAACAACGAACTCGGTCAATAGCTGCATCAGAAGGAGGTTGTCGTTCAATACTTTAAAAATAATATGGCGACAACCGAAGAAGTCTTTGAATTACCAGAAATCTAAGTATTCAGCTACGCAAGTGGTTTGGGTCAAAGCAGAATTTCATCTACGCTATAACCATCAATCTCGGACTCTGGAAACACGATTCACCAGTTCTCGTCTTGTCAGTGAATTGCAAGTGTACCACTTTCCGAGAGTTTGTCTAAAATTTTAATCCGTACTGTTAAACATTTAGTCCTTGAAGAAGAAAAGAATCTTGAAATGACTCGGTCTGAACTGAACTACAAAATAATTTGAAATCAGCTGGGCAAAATGTAAGCAAAAGTCCAAGTAATTAAAGAAGTTCTCAGGAACGAGGGATTCTGTTCTAGCCCACCAAGAAAGGCCTCTTTGTTGATACCACTTCATGTCAGAAATTGTCTGAATTTTGCCAAAGAACATTTAGAGAATCTAGCAAGTTTTTGAGACGCTGACGATCCGAAAATTGAATCATTTATGCGGAACAGTTTTAGTCACGCTTGGATGTAAAAAACTTAGCTCTGTTCCCACAACCGCAACTGTGAAGCTTGGTGGAGGCAGCATGTTGGTGTGCAGCTGCTTCTCTTGCACGAACCCTGGCTAACTCCACATTATTGAAAGAAAAATTAACATTCTAACGTATCGCATAATTCTGGATCATGATCCTTTGTAACTCGCAGAGAAGACTTGAAGTTGTAAGACAAGACGATGGACATTGCAGCAAGACAACAACACAAAGCATATCGCCAAAAGCACTAAGGTGGGCTTCCATCAGAAGGACCTGAAGGTTATGGGACGGCCAAGTCAGTCGTCTGATCGAAATCTTATCGAGAACCTGTGGCGAGATTCGGAAGGAATCCAACAGATTTGAAAAGAACATGCCGAAAAAAATGAGCCAAGATACCCACAAAATATTTGCTGGAACTTTTGGAGTAAATACCCCTAACAGTTGAAAGCTGTACTAGCGACAAAAGGTTGTCACAAAATGATGTTCTTCATCACTTATGATACTATTTGAAATATTCGCATTAAATTTTCGCTGTAATCAACTAACTGAATTACTACTTCTGAATTCTGACACTGAATTTTTGATTAGCATGCACAAATAATTAAGATGTTTACTCTTTTATAACTTTAATGTAGTTAATCTGAAGTTAATACATTTTCAATCCTGTATAAAATATTTTTTGCACCGTCTGTATATAAGATAACCGAGTATATTATTTAATTTTCGAATCTCCAAAAGATGTCATTATAAGAACGTCTGGCGTCTATTCTTATTAATCAATGCTTAAGTTAATGACCAAGAAATAATTAAAACTCATACATATATCTTCATAAATGAAGTTTCTAGCATCCTCTCACTGGCTGACTATGGGTTAAAGAACGATTATATTGGATTTGATTAAAAGCTGTTTAAGCGTACTTTAACCTTAAAAAAAGTGTTTCAAAGCGAGGAAAAGACTTATGCACAAGGTGCGTTTTCACAAAAGATACCGTACGCATAGAAACGGTAGGCTTAGAAAGATATTTATAAAATGAGGTAAAACTTGAAGAAGAAATAATAGGTGCTGAAAAACAGGACAGGAACGAAATAACAAGGAAAGATGGTTCTTAACTAAGCAGACAACCTATTTCAACAAAAAGAAGACCCACCTAATTCCCCGATCGAAGTCTTTCATTTTCCCCCTGGAAACGCTAATCCCCATAAATTCAATATGATGCATCACCTGAGGACGCGGGTATTGACAATTGAGCTCAACAGAAGGCGACTATTTTCTAACCAAATTTCGGGCAGCATCTCGAAAGAGAGGAACTGGAAGCTTTGACATCCTTGTTTAATTGACAAACAATTGAATCTCTGGGGAGGCGCAATTCCCGATACAGAAGTAAATTCATTTTTGCTCAAACACGACTGTCGATTTTACAGCACTGTCCGATCCAACTTTGTGCGTGTAGTGAGAAACGAATGAACTCATGAGTGGTTTCAGGTATAATTTCAGTACGTGAAAATAACTTCTGAACCGTAAATAAATAATTTGCATCACCACACATTTTTAATCACGTGCGAATAATTTTTCTTTGTAGGAAACGACTAGCACCGTAAAAACTACAAAACAGAGAAAATGAAATTCTTCTTGTATATAGTTACTACTAATGCGGACTGGTACTACGTGTCTTAATACAAAAAATACTTAGGGTCTTCTCATGCGTTATGCGTCTAAACTTCCAGTGTATAATAGAAGCTTCAGCCCTGCTATGGAATCTGGTTGAAACCAAGACACGATTCGGAAAATATTGGGAAAGAATATTTGGAATATTGTTGCGCCTAAACGGATAAAACATAGAACCCCTGTATGGGTCAACCAGTGAAGACCTGAAGATATTTCACAAGCGTACCACAATAGACAATATCCTATGAGCAGAAACTGAGGGAAGGAACGCTATCGCAATGCCCTGCTTCGAATAATCAACGCCTGCATTCATCATAGCAGAGGTCTCGCCTGCGCCTTTAAACGAGCCGTCCCACGAGCGCGTTAGGAGCGCTAATTAGCTGAGTGCTGCACTAAACACCGCTCTGAGACACCTCAACTGCAGACAGTCAACTCCCCCACAACTCAGGATAATCAAGACAAGCACAAAGTTCTTTAGCAGTAAATCCTTTATAATTGGACGTGAATGGCACTGGTCGGAACTGCATTGTGCAGAGCGACAGCCTTCGTCCAATTGAGAACCCAATTATTAGAACATAATGAGAGCATCAACTGGCGGCCTCGAGAGAGAGTATCAGCATTTGTGCACGTCTCATTTTCTTTCATCAGCACGTCTTGGAAGGTTTCATTTTCATCAGCACGTCTTGGAAGGTTAGATTAGATGTTAGTGCCTCCCTAACCGCAACAAAGCCGTTCCAAAGAGAGGAAAACGTAAGACACTATTTAGAATGGACTTGAGGAAAGACGGGATCTATGCACAAGTTGCATTGAACCAGTAAGTTCGGAAACAAGTTTATGGATCAACATAAAATTTTAGTAGAAAGTAGTAGGTAGGTGCAGTGAAACAGGACAGCATTTAATCGAAATATATGGTCCGTTACAAAACAAAAACGTTTTCCACTTCAGAAAAAATAAAGCCTATTTAACCTTTTGCTTGGGCCCTCACATTTTCCCCCAAGGAGTGCTTATTCCCATAGATACAATAATTGTACCCCTCTGAGGGATCCCATCTAGAGTCTCTGTATTATTTTCTTCACTTTTTATGAACTTTTTCCCTGGACTCTAATTGTGTTTCGGCTCCTTAATTTCCCCCTTTCTAGAACCTCATGTTTTTAAAATGTTGTTTAGACCAAGATAATGAATTTAAGGTTTCATCCCGGTAAGTTAGAGTTTAATTCTCAAATTAGAAATATCGTCAGGAAAAAACGAGGATATTGAAGCTGATGAGGTAGGCCGCCGCCAAAAGATGGTGGGAATCGTTGGTTCAGACAGTCCAGAATTCAATAATCGTACTAGAAGTATAAACTTCAGTGTAGGTCCTTCAAACAAGCAAAATGCACTTGGAAAATTTAAAATTATCATTGCATCAGTTTATTTATGGATAAAATTATAAACCGCAAGGAGCAAATGATTCGGGAAACAAAAAAAAACAAGTTTTTAAAGTAGAGTAACTCACAGCATATCAGTGCTAACAAAAAGTGCGCATAGAAGTATAGTTCATTCACATGCCGTCAAGTTTGGCCACTGTCATCCATGAGAAAAAGAGTCCGCATTGCAGAAAGTTGAGCGATTACATTTCCGCCTCCTGCACTTGACGACAAATAATTCTGCCAGCTCTAGCGTAATTACACACCCCGGTCATAATGGGATGCCGCATTTCGTCGAATGGAATTACGCGTGACATCCACGCGCTCGCAGCTAGCTTGCACACCTCGGTTAATGAGAAGAATTAAAAAAAGACTGGCCTTGAACTGATTATGAAAAGTAGGTTTTGGTTAAAGTTTGAGCGTGATTTTAATCGAACTCTTGATATATTTCATCAAGGACCATTTATGACAGTCTATTTTCTTGATAGTCTGATTTTCTTTACAGTAGAAGTAAAAGTTGAACTTTGCGATAAAATTTGGATTCTCCTTTGCCTGAGTTTTCAGTACTTCCAGTTTAAATATTTTCACAGCTTTTTGCTCATTTTAATACCCCTGCAATTTTCGTTCTATTAAATTTAAAACTTTTTACCCCCGTTTTGCTTGCTTACGTACCACCTCAGCGTTCCATTAAGAATCGTGTCGATTTCTCATCCATTCATTATTTTCTAGATCACCAAGTGCATAGGAATCTTTCTCGTTTCAGGTTAGAGACGTTCTCATCCATTGAGAAAATTCAGCTAGTAGAACTCCCTGCTAAATTTTTCTCGCTATTAATTTTACGCGGTAGTCTCTCAGCTTCCCATGAAATAGGAATATCCCTCGAACGTTGTGCGGTAGCGCGTTCACCAACACCCGACACTGCATCAGCGCATCCCATCACTCGTTTTTATCCAATTGACCAGGAAGCCGCTACCGCAACTCAAGTTTATTTTGCGGTCGAGTCGATGGAGCGTTAGATTGCTACCTCTATCGAATGAAAAATTGCCGCTGTTAAGCCTTACGAGAATCAACTTCTCGGCTATTTGGTCCGAATGAGGGGACTTAGTTGGATGTAAAGCCGTCCGCGGTGACAGGATGAGACGTGAGGAAGTCGGACGGTCTTGTTTCGCTAAGACCTCGAGGCGGTCCAGACATGCCCTGAGATGACCGATCGCTGGCGACTGAATGCAGAAATTTATAAGATCAAGCTTGAAAGCAAGCACTACTGTGTTTTCAGGGTCGCAATCAGGCGTGGTATTGAAAAAGCCACCAAAAACGCATAGTAAGTCTAATAATCGTCTGAAAATTCGTAAAAAAAACATCATGTAGCATTTTGTTTTTATTAGAGAAGTTTTTGGGGGCGTCGTTGAGTGTCTTGTACTGGTTTTCAATGTTTAATCTTGCAGCAACGAAAGAGAACACTATAAAATTATGGAAAAGAAACGAATCAAATGAAGTTGACATTTATAACTGATTCGTAAATGTTCAAGCCGTGCTTGACAAATATTTATTGAACTATTCCGCTTGAAAAATTGAAAAACATGAACTGAAAAAACTGCAAAGAGAATGGCGTGACAAACGAGTTTTCTAAGGGGTAAAAACAATTCGCAACCTAAGCATGATTCTCGTTAGTAGGCCTCTATTTCTTCGCGTCCAACGTAGCCCCAACAACTCTTGTATCGTTTAACCCTTGCTTCCCAACACTAATTGTTATGGGAAAATTTTTCTAAAATAATTGCACTCTTTACCCTGAATTATTATTATTATTATATAAGAAAGTTTTAGCCCCCCCTAACCACGACAAAGATGTTCCAAGAGAGGAAAGAAGAAGGCACCATTTAGTATGGAGTTGAGGGAACGCGGAATCTATGCACAAGGTGCACAGAAACAGTAAGCTAGGAAAGAAGTTCATGAAACAAGAAAAAAGTTGAAGAAGAAAGTAGTAGGTGCTGAAAAACAGGACAGCAGTGAACCGAAAAAAGATGGTCCGTAACGAAACAAAAACCTATTTTATTACAACAAAAAGGAAGCCTACCTAACCTTTAGCTCGGGCCCTCACATGGTTCCCCTGGGAGCGCTAATTCCCATAGATACAATAGTTGTATCCCCCTGAGGGGTCTTTACCCTGAAATATCAGCAAAATTGCCCTAGCATGTTTTTTTCTGTATAAACAGGTGCTTACTTCCTTTTTAAAATTAAAAAAAATTATTTTTAAAAATGTTTGGTACGATGTCAAAAAAATGGTCGAAAAATCTGAGAATAAATATCAATTTATTTTATGCAAATTTTATCTGTAAATACATGTATGTTTGAAACATTTGCTCAAGTTAAACAAAAAAGCTATTAAATGTATTGCATAGACCATGAAGCTTACACTGAGTGGATATCAATATGAAAATTGCTCGTGTCAAACTTCTGTAATGTCTAAAAACCTAGTTGCAGGAATACTATTAGTTACCCTAATTTTATCAGTTGGTTCAAATTATTTCCCTACTAGTTGAATCACCCTGAAATTCAGACAATTTACCTTAACTGGAAGCACTAGCCATCTGAGAACTGGAGTTCCCTTAGGGAGGCAAAGGGTTAAGCCCAGCCCCAACTACTCTTGCATCGTTTAAGCGCAGCCCCAACTACTCTTGCATCGTTTAAGCACAGCCCCAACTACTCTTGCATCGTTTAAACGCACCCTGAAATTGTAAGCATCGAGAGCAAACGCAACTTACACGTATACATGTGTGTATACATGTTCTGATGCATTTACAAATTTACATGTACGTAGAAATATATACTCACAAACAGACATTCATGCGTAAATGCATTAATTTATTTCCAGAGATCCAGAGAATAGCTTTAGCTCTTAAGATCAAGTTACTGCAATGCTACACTGAAGCAGTCAGAACGCGTGAGCAGCAGCAGAAACAAACTTAAAGTAAAAAATTAACTGAAAGTTGCAGATCAGCAGAGCGAGTCTAACTAGGCCGTCCATCTTCATGAGCCGAATTACAACCTCAATTCCTGAACTTTCATCTTTCGGAGGTGTAAATCAGGCAACCACGGACTCAGAATCGGATAAAAGAAACTGGTCGTTGCATTAATGAATAGAAATTTGAGAAGGGCTTTAAAAGTGCTTCTGGAAGATTGAATAAGATTACACATCTACTCAAGCCTCCCTAATCACATAAAATGTGTTCTCGAAAGAGGGAAGAGGGAATCACTATTTAATATATTTTTAAGGAAACGGAGAATCAGTGAAAAAAAGAGTGTTCTCTCATACGATTTTTTGTGCGTTTAAACAGCAAGATTGAAAGTAGTTCATTTAAAAAGATTCAAGTAGGGGTAAATAATTCATGGGTGCTAAAAATGACAGCAGTGGACCAAAAAGAAAGATTATTTGTAATAAAATAAAAACTGTTCTATTTCATCACCAGGAAAGATTGACTAACATCCAACTCAGGACCTTACATCTTCCCCTTGGAAGACGCTGGTGAAAGAAAAGGAACTCAATTTTTTGTACTGAAAGTAAATTGAAAAGTGGTAGAAAAGCATGAATTTTTGCGTAAAATATTTCCAAACACCTTGAAAGCAGAACTATGTACGACCGAAATGAATCTCACAGAAAGAATCTTTTAGGATAAAAGAAGCAGCGTGAGTTGAAAACTGCAAGAATCCTATTTTATTTTTTACCTTAGTTTCAATTTTAGGATTTCCACTCAAAAAATATAAACTAGATTTTATCTTTAACGTAGACCATTTTTGAGCGTTCAAAATAACACTTACTAACTCTCTTTCATATCAGACTCGACTCATGAAATCTACTACAGGATGTTACATCAAATCCGGTGTAGAGATACAAATTAAAGCATACTGCACACAGGGGAACATTGAAGAAATTTGAAGCTTTATAGAGTGCAACAACAAGCTTCAAATAGTGCTAAGCACATTAGGATAGCTACAAAAAAGCCTTATAGAAATTGCAAAAAAGCTTTATAAAAGCTACAAAAAACTTTACAGCTAAAAAAAGCCTTATAGAATTTGAGCTACAAAAAATTATAGCAGCTACAAAAAATTGTAGACGCAACATAATTTTTATAGAAGTTACGAAAAAATTTATAGGGGCTTCAAAAAACCACACAGGAGGCCTTCAAAAACTTTATAGGCTACTACAAGCAAGCTTTACAGGGTGCTACATATGGCTTTATAAGGTGCTTTAACAAAGCTATCGCAGGGTATTATGGAAATACTCGTACAGAGTTAATAGCCATGGAACTTTTACAAGGCTTCTTAGCAAAACTCTTATTTGCCTTTGCAGAGTGTTCGAAAACTAACAGTTTAATTTTACATGCATAGAAGTGAATCGAAATATGAATGAATTTTTCACATATATGTAAAGACGCCCTTTTAAATCAGTTCACATAACACTGGTTATTAAGGGTTGTTCAGTAAATATCGTTAGGGTTGAAGACTATACTGTACACCAAAGATTACACAGGATAATACGGCGACGTTTATTGAGGGAATGATTGATTGATTTTAAATTAGTTTTAGCCTCCCTTTGCCACGACAAAGATGTTCAAAGAGAGAAGGGATGAAGGCACCATTCAGTATAGAGTAGGGATACGTCGAATCTATACACAAAAGGATGTTCCCGCAAGGGATCCCGTGCGCATTACAAACAGTGAGATAGGAAGGAAGGTTATGAGATACGATAAAAAATGAAGAAGAAAGTCAGTTGCTAAAAAAAAAGACAGCAGGGAACCAAAAAAAGATGGTCCTTAACAAAACAAAAAACATTTACTTCAACAAAAAGACGACCTACCTCTCAGCTCAGGCCCTGACATTTTCCCCTGTGAGTGATAATTCCCATACATACAATCGTTGTATCCCCCTATAGGGCTTACTGAAGGATACATGATGGCAAATATAGTGTTGTATATATACAAATATAGTGTTGTATATGTCCCAATGCGGGACACACAATACAGCACAGAGACGTACATTAATACGAGAGACATTGTATATAGTGCAATTGAGACACATTATTATTACTGCACCTGTTTAACATGCTTACAGCAGATAAAACAATTAAAACATTAATACGTCACATTCATAAATTGCATCTGTTATAGATGTATATAACAGCTGGAAACTCATTGAAAATTAAAATAGGACAAGCACTAATGGAATAACATGGATTTCTCTACATTTCGAGGAGAAACCTACATTCTCACAAAACACCGGCGAAATTTTCACTTAACACATCATAGAAATAGAAATGTTCCTTTTATGGTATCTTTATTTGTAATTCTGCGGATGAATTCCAGTTTCAAGTTGGTATTTTAACGATCCTTCTCAGCACATGGTTTTTAATAGACAACTGACAACTCGGTACGCCCCTGTCAACTTATTCTGTACCATTATATTAGACTACAGTTTCAACGATGAACTAAAATATGAAATTTTGCAATAAAATTCGAATTCTTCTATGCCTGAACTTTTAATACTTCGAGCTTGAATAATTTACCAGCCTTTTGAGCATTGCAGAGCTGCGTAATTTCAAGTTATTTTGCACCAATTTTCCCGCATTTCTATCCAATTTTTTTTTTCAGGGGACGTAGAAGGGTTGGAAATTGGTGCCCATGTCCGAGCTAGCCTTGCTTGCTGCATGGCGCCTCAGCTTTTCTGGAAGCATCGCGTAGAGACACTCCCGATGTAGGCTAAATTGATCTTGTGCATAGAAGTGACGTTTAGAAACGATTCTTCAATATTCCTTGGAGCCCAATGCGTCATAGATCATGTGCATCGAAATCACAGAAGGGGCTCGTCTACGGAGTCTAATGCAGGAGTTGATGGCCGAAGTCGAGGGAATGTCTTCTCTATTCCGGATGTCTGACTCGAAAGGAAGGTCATAACCGATGTCAGGGAACTGGCCCACTCAAGTTTTTTGGAAAATGAGGTTATAGTTGTTTGGACACACCAAAGGGTCTACCGACAAGTACAATTTTCATGATAAGCGCTGTATTATATGTTAAATTGCAGCGTGGTATGGAAGCAACTTATACCATATTCCTCCACACAAATGTCAAAGTGTTTGCATTCGGTTTACTCTTCGGCTGTGTTCCACCTAGTGCAAGACCTAAATGGAATGTAATCTTTTTGTATCATGTATCCTAACATTATTTGGGTTAAAGCGAAACCTTTTCAATTACTTACTGCACCTAAATATTGATTCAGCGTATTTCTCCTTCATGTATGAGAACATATTTTCATCTTATTCGATGCTGAGAGATCAACCTTGAAACTGAAGTTCATTATCTCAATACGCAATGATAATTTTGACCATTCCATCAGATGCACGAAACTCAAAACTGTCAAGTTATTGCATGCCTGTCCGTCAGTAAAAACTAGAGCTAACACACGTTGTTACGATTTTGTTTTAATAGTTTTTTTAACGTTTTTATAATTTTTTTTGACATTCAGTTGGCCGCGAAAAGAATCAATTTCAATTTTTTTCCCATAGACGTTTCTCGCGTTACAACTGCTGCTTCGTCACTTAAGAACAAAACGCTGTACTGAGTTTTTTTATTATCCATAACAATTACTGACACAAGCTATCGAATTATAAACATTTTCATGACACATTCTTAGAAATTAATTCAAATAAATATCATGAAACACTTACGGTTAATAGCAATAAAGACCCTAGCGACACCTTTCAAAGCATGCAGCGAATGATCCACGAACTCGACGAAATAATGAATGAGTACGAATATGAACTGTTCCCTTTAGCATGCGCATGTTTGTGTTAAGTGATGCACGATCGTCACATCCAGACAGCAGCGCTTGAATACCTGTCCGTTGTGATCAAGTCAGGTCGTAACTAAGCGTTGAGGTCAAAGCTTGGCTCGTGAGATCAATCTCTTTTGTGATCCAAGTGAGGTGTTCTTGAACGGGGAATAAGTAATAAGGAAAATCTGATTCTGAAAACCTCCCTAAAATTTTTATTTCCCGGTAATCAGTTTTTCCATGTGGTTAGCTCATCTGATATAACTTGCGCAATGCAGCTGGGATTGTCTTTCAGATGCAAAGATTAAAATATACTTTATTTACTCGCAAGCGACTTACAAATATAGTTTGATTCGTGATTATGTATGTAAGACGAATTGACGTCAAAACTTATAATGAAAATTACGAGTCTCGTTAAGAGTTGAGCGAAAAAAAGTTATGCGGTTCGCTCACTATACTCGTAGCTGCAAAATATATCCAAGAAGATTAGATCCTTCCACTACAACAACTGAAAGGAAGACAACGAGGCAATTCAAAATGAAAAGACTTAAACCGTTATAACCACTACTTACATGCGCGTAACTATAATTTTGACGGCTAAAGCTGCAGATGCAAAACGAACACACTCAAACATATCGTTGCAGAAACTTAACTTTAGAGCCTTGGCATTTTCATCAGTTCGGAAAAATAAAAAGTTCAAAACAAGTTGGATACGACAACACTCAAAACTAGGCAGAAATAAACATTTCATAACGAGTTATTCGAGCCAATGGTGCATGAATCACAAAAATTTTAATTCTACTATTCAATGGATCTTCCTAGAACGAGACCACTGCTTCAGAGACCCAGCACAAACATCAAACGAGGCCCCCATGCATTAGATTAGTAAGAGATCTGAGAACTCAGCATGATATCCAATTTATTCAAGGAGCAATGCACAAAACTGCCTTAGGGCTCAGAAGAAATCAAATTTTCCATTGAACAAAAATATTTAAGAACTGAGGGGAACATGGGGTACCATGTTCCCAACTTGCCCAACTGAGGGTTGCGCAAGTTATTTGGCAGCCAACGTCGATTTTTTTCCTTGCATGGCCCGAGACCTTGTAACGCCTCTATCCTGCCTCAAGCTCAAAGAAGGAGCCACTGATTTTTGGAGTCCAAGAATTCACAGATGTTGAAGCGTCCAATTTTGCATGCAGCTTGCGAGGTATCTTGAATTATCACGTTCAGATTTCAAAAAGTCGGTGGCGTAAAAGAGGACTCACACAAATACGTCCATAACGGAAACATGTGTCTCATGGCTCACTTTGGGTTGCTGAAGAAATGTTTACTAAGCAAATTTCACTAAAAATATTGCTAACATTAAGCTGACACCATGAAGATAAGTTATATATTGATACCCAACCGTAACCGCATTTTTCAAATTTCAGTAGTATTACTGATAGCATTTAATATGATTTATTTAAAATGTTACTAGCTTTAATGGATCGTCAAAACAACCTAGAAGATTTTTTTTATCTTACGTAAAGATTGCATTCGAACGAAATGAAGTCTGCATTCATTCCTAAGGAGATTACACCGCACCTTTAGTCTCATAATACAGCATGTGCACGTTCTTTTTTACGATACTACTTCCTTCAATGGCAAAAAGAAAATTCAAATGCAGGAAGTCTGTCACTGAAGTCAGGTTTGATCTGTCACTAGTGACGGCAATTCCTTTGCAAAGGATGAACGGGAGAAGCATGTAAAAACACTTACTTACTTTTGTGAAAGATCATCAAAACCAGTTTTCCTTTTCTACGCACTCGGAAACTAGGTATTACTGTTTCATTTATTGCATGATCGAGTTATGTTTACCTGTACGGTCATATTTTACTAATTGATCTATGGAAATAAGGCTTTATTTTCTCGAACAATAAACACCAAATCTTAAGACAAGTTCCATGTAAGGAGAAATGCCAAAAATATTCCACTATAATTTACTTACATAATCTTCTATGCGCTAGATACAAGTGTAAGTGAATCAACTGCACCATTCACCATCTATAAAAATTAAAAATTAAATAAATAACGTTTACCAATGAAATAAATATAAAACAATATGGACATACGTCATTGAAGCTTCCGAGATGGCATGCAACTGTTACGATAAAGCTACTCATCATCTGTCAACTTTAGGAAAGATCCTCATAAAGTAAAGTGTTCTGAAATTCAGCCTACAAAGTCGAGGTTTTCTTAGTCCCTCGACGTCCTCAAGAACTTCAAATTCCATTGACAGCTCTTAAACTTTGTATTTATCGTCGAATTTTTACCCAAATGGAGACTGTACATGCAGGTCTTTGCTGAGTGGCAGGCCTTTCCTCGTCTCTTTTCCCGCCCAACGAATTTTCAAATTCACTTCTATTGACAGCTCGAACATATATTTCTTGTTGTCAAATGAAATTCGTATTCAGCTGGAAAATATTATTTTCGAAAGCTCGACCGAAAATAATATTTTCCAGCTGAATACGAATTTCATTTGACAACAATGGAACCTGGATGTCCGCTATTTCAACTAATATATATTCCTTGTCTAACTCTAGCTCGAGTGAGCTCTTCGAAATTCACCGCCAAGGCATCTTCATCCTCGTTCCCTCCCAATGAATTCCAAAATTCATTTCTATTAAGACCTTAAATATATTCGATTTTTGATCGAATTTGTTCCCTGAAGTTTTATTTGGAGTTCGCTTCTGAGCGACATGTGGTGGTATGAACACACACCACCACAACCTTCGCACGCTTCAATACACCGCGCGGTCCGACGTGAAAGTAAACAGGCGTTCCCGCCAATCAGAGACCCGGACGGGTCGAGTCAACCTCCAGCGAGGCCTATATAAACAGCCGCGCAGCCAGCGGAGCTCAGTACTCTCGCGGCGTCCCTGGTATTCACACTAGTCTCGACGCTCCGCCAGCACCTCACCCGTTGCCTTCACCGCCTCCTCGACAGTCAGCCGCCACGTCTTGTTACTTGCTAGACGCACCAGTTCCCCGCTACCGCCTCTGGTACTCCTTGGTCGGAGACCCTCGGACCGCAGCAGCCTCACCGGTCTGCTCTCGCCCCTCAACCACGCAGCATCTCCCCGACAACCGTCGGTCCGCCAAGACGTCATCTGTCACTGTATTACTCGACTGTAATATTCCCTTGTGCCATTATTGTCGGCGATCTTCATAATAATACGGCGTTTATTCAAGTTGTGTTTTCCTCACCTTGCCGGTTCGTTTGCACCTCAGGCACTCACTTCGGGCAAAGATATTTCACAAGTCTATCGATATTCACAAGTCAATAGATATTCACAAGTCGGCCCGGAGTGTAAAGCAGCCTGAGGGAGCACACCACAGACAGTCCCTTGCTCATCATCAAGAACTGTGGTTTTCTTTTCTTTTTTTCTTGTATGAGCAGTAGAAACGAACAAAAATATAAAACAGGATAAGATTAAAGAAGGGATATTTGTTGCAACTTTAATTAGTAAAGCGTTTCAAAATTAATCCAGAAGAATTATATATTTGTAACTGCCACATGCTGCACTAGAACATTAACACCATACCTGTATTGAGTAGCTCATGTACACATGAAAAGCATACGCTATCGAGTGTACTATCAGAAGTGCATGATCAAAGAGTACTAGTTTCCTAGTTCCCTGTTCTAGTGTTTCATCCATTTTTGTTCCAGTTCAGGCACACTTGCGTATCAAATACGGCGCTCCTAGAATAAACTTGTCAATTTGAACTGAATTCGAGCCATAAACGTGAAATTACGGTGAATGAAAATGCGAGTACACTCGCTTCTGAATCTGAACATCATTGTAACAGTTATTGAGTGAAAAGTAGTTCAAGATATTTACCTACGCTCACAAATCTGAACACATATGATTTTAAATCGCAGTAATATTAAACTCATCAAGCTAAGTTTTTGGGCGATAATTATTTCAGGCTACTTAATTTATGCAGTTAAATTAAGACGATAGCACTACAATTATTATCAAGACACCTGCATACCGTGGATTTCAAGCGACTAAGCACCGGAAATATGCAGCCAATCTGTTAAACGCCAAGAGTTTATTTTAACACCACAGTTCTCGAATGAAGATAGTTGAGTTTTTCCAAAATTAGTAACTGCGAATACGAAATGAAATCATCACAAATTGCAAATACTCAAAATTTTCTAAATCAGGATCGATGTAGGAGCTGAAGGGAACAGTCGTGGAGTGATCCCTAGCCTTTAACAGAGTGTGTAACCCTGTCTGAACACAACGAGCAGGTGGAGGAGCTGGCGATATCAGCAAAAAGCTTCAGCGTTGGTTGCAGCAGCCGTTTTCATGTCGGTCTCTTTCTTTGCCCCAACTTGCCCTGCACTCAATTCTGAGAGTGAGCTGCCTTCTGCGTTCGTAAAACGCACCCCAAAAATGGTCCTCGATCTTGCTGGTAAATCTCAGCATAGAGCCAGAAGCTCTGCACCGCAAAACAATTCTGGTAACCCAAAGATGCAGGAGAGATGATGCTGCTCACATGTTGAGCGGATATGACTGAAAGAACGGAGACCTGTTGGTCGTAGTAGGAAGCCTTAATATTTTCTTGCCAGCGTGGTTATAAACGAGAAATAATCCTAACGAAATGCACGGTAGGTATGGAGATTTTTCTTCGAAGGCGTGAACGAGAGTAGGGCTTTATTCAGCAATGAAAGTGAGCTGTCATGATGATTTGTGAGGATTAGGCAAAAATTTTCAACTCTTTACGTTATTATTTACCGATAACGAGAGGGGAACCCTATGAGATGAAGTTGTGTTTTTATATACTGGCTTAGAAGAGCGCATTTTTAACTGTATCAGCGATTCGAGCTAGATTAATTTCACTTAAAATTGGTGGCTTTTGTACACATGTATTCAAGTTGGAAATGCAGGAGTAAGTGGTCACGAGCTATCAGAAAAAACTCAATATAATTGCAGGCCTCAATGTTACTTAATTTAATGCACAACTTTTACGCACATTTTCATAATCTTTTGAATCCAGTTAAAACGACCGTCAGCAGGACGCTCAGCGCCAGGGAAATCTGGAGTCGCACAAAGAGGATACGGAATTTCCAGGTCTTTGTTCGCTCAGCCCGCTACACACATCAGTAAAATACAGGTTGTTAAAGCAACAGGCTGGTCGCACGGTTATACGAAAGCATTTTTGAACAAATAAAGAATTGAAGCAAGAACAACTACGAAAGCAAAACTAAATCTCTTGAGCAAGCAACAGGCTGGTTACCCGATACGATCGAGTCTCGGGTGTAAGACTGCTGCTTCGGGTTTCTGTGGGCTGCTTCTATGTGTTTATCTTCGGGTTGCTTCTACGCGATCGTGATTCACGATTCAATGAGTCGTGAATCAGCTTTCACATTTCTTGAACAATGTTTATGAGAATAAGTAAAGGAGGTGGGAAAAAGTGCAAAAATGGATATTCATTAACTCTACAATTGTCTTTCACGGTATTTCGAAATATGATCGTTTCGCTCTATCATGTAATACTTTTGTTAAACGAAGCACATACTGAAGCATAACTCGATGTTACATTAAAATTAAATCATTCAATATCTACGTAAGAACTCCTCGCATCGTTTTCAATTACTCTACCTTCAACTGCTGCTAATACTACCATTTATCTTTCAAGTCGATTAATATTTTTTAATTGCAATGCGTTTTCAATTATGCGGATATAAAACTCCAAACTAGCCCTGATACGTTTTGATCTTTGTATCACTTCTTAGTTTCAAAACTAGCGTACGCTAACATGCTCTACTAATGCAACTGAAACCCAGACAAAACTTCATGTAACAGACTTGCTGATAAGTAAACACATCACAGATTTCTATGAACATTTCTGGTAACTAATATTGAGTCAAAATTTCAATGACTTTAACCAAACAAATACAGGTGTTATTTGTCGCGGTGATTTCAAAAAGAAGCGGACACTTCGTACGCGCCTTCCTACAGTGAAATCAGCGGATTAGATTTCTATTTCACATGCTTTAAATTTATTTAATGTACAGCGAATCATTCATTGTTTGCTAAGAAAGTCGAATGTACAATTGTTACCGTTTTTAAAACATTCAAGTTTTACTCCAAAGCTTTACTGCAGGTTTAGCAACTTGGATACACACCATAATAACGTCGATTAGGGAGTAAAAATGGTAGTCAGGCAGTAAAAGGTAGTCAGGCAGTAAAAGGTAGTCAGGCAGTAAAAGGTAGTCAGGCAGTTAAAGGTAGTCAGGCAGTTAAAGGTAGTCAGGCAGTTAAAGGTAGTCAGGCAGTTAAAGGTAGTCAGGCAGTTAAAGGTAGTCAGGCAGTTAAAGGTAGTCAGGCAGTTAAAGGTAGTCAGGCAGTTAAAGGTAGTCAGGCAGTTAAAGGTAGTCAGGCAGTTAAAGGTAGTCAGGCAGTTAAAGGTAGTCAGGCAGTTAAAGGTAGTCAGGCAGTAAAAGGTAGTCAGGCAGTAAAAGGTAGTCAGGCAGTAAAAGGTAGTCAGGCAGTAAAAGGTAGTCAGGCAGTAAAAGGTAGTCAGGCAGTAAAAGGTAGTCAGGCAGTAAAAGGTAGTCAGGCAGTAAAAGGTAGTCAGGTAGAAAAAGGTAGTCAGGTAGAAAAAGGTAGTTAGGTAGAAAGTGGTAGTTAGGTAGTAAAAGGCAGTTAGGTAGTAAAAGGCAGTTAGGTAGAAAAAGGTAGTTAGGTATAAAAAGGTAGTTAGGTATAAAAAGGTAGTTAGGTAGTAAAAGGTAGTTAGGTAGTAAAAGGTAGTTATGTAGTAAAAGGTAGTTAGGTAGTAAAAGGTAGTTAGGTAGTAAAAGGTAGTTAGGTAGTAAAAGGTAGTTAGGTAGTAAAAGGTAGTTAGGTAGTAAAAGGTAGTTAGGTAGTAAAAGGTAGTTAGGTAGTAAAAGGTAGTTAGGTAGAAAAACGTAGTTAGGTAGAAAAATGTAGTTGGGCAGAAAAGAAAACTCGTAATTTAATAAATGAGCTCAGAAAAAGGTGTACAGTGTCACATTGGGTAAGAAAACTTTTCAATAGCATCACCATTCATTCTGCTTTGCTCTTTTGCACCGCGATAGAAGTGACGCTGCACCATTTGAAACTGAACCTAAGCAGAAACTGCCTCTTGAAACAAACAGTCATAACGTGAAGTGCGATTGGTCAAACAGAAGGATGTGTGCATACGACAGTGACCTTTTCTAAGATGAAAACAATAGATAAAATTTCGACGTTTCTTCACAAATCAATCTTCAACTTACTTTCAACGAGTGGAACTTCAGCAAGTAAAGTATGGGGAACGCCGAAGATGAGCCACGTCCCTGCAAGTGTTAATAACAAGAACCAAATTCCAGCACACGACATCATCTTTAATTTGATCCGGCGCCAGGAAAAGTCAAGTTCACAAGATATGCTGAAGAAAAAGATGATTCCCTTTAAGGCAACCTAATTGGAGACAGATCCAGAACAATTTTTGAATATTTATACAGGTTTCTGTCAAGCCTCAGCGCTCTCCACGCATCCACGATAAAAGAGCGGATAAACTAATGTTCTATTCAAATGGAGAACTCTCGTGTCTGCTCTTCTCTAACAGCTGTATCACTACGCAAATCTCCTGATGTTACAACAGACACACTACTGCACTTTCGAAAACCCATGAAAGATTTTACAGCGTACATTAAAAGATACTTGTGAAACTTAATTATTGAAAATATTTCGACTAAATAATGAGTTTTTGTACGTGAAGAAGAACACTTATTTTGTAATCACAACTTTTCAAATTAATGGACCCAAAGCCAGGGAAAAACGAATGCGTTACCGCAACAAAATCTGTGGAAAATAATTCCGACGCAACTGAGGCAGCAGAATAGCTATTAAAACACCCAGCTTAAAATACATGTGAATTCAAAACCTTCTTCAATGGAAAGCACAAAGCATATCAAAACCTTTTTCGAAGGAAGAGGCAAGGCATATCAAAACCTTTTCAATGGAAGAGGCAAGGCAGATCAAAACCAATTTCAACGGAAAGAGCAAGACAAATCAAAACTATTTTCAATGGAAAGCCCAAGGCAGATCAAAAACCATTTTCAATGGAAGAGGCAAGGCAGATCAAAACCTATTTCAATGGAAAGAGAAAGGTGGATCAAAACCTTTCTCAACGAAAGGGGCAACGCAGATCAAAACCTATTTCAATGGAAAGATCAAGGCAAAGCTGAGAGCATTCCTTCCCGACCTGCCATAAACTGGTGAGTGCGAGTTAGGATTCAAGGCTGTGGGACCCAGCAGGCCTCGTAAAAGAAGCGCCCAGCGGCCTAAAGCTGAGAGATGGACGGGGTGCCCTGCCGACCAGGGCTGGGTACTAACGCAACGCTCCAGCTTGGAATGCTGCCCAACTTCAGAGACTTCTACAGCACTGCGGCTTTACTGGAGATGCCGGAAATTGAAAGAACAAACGGTTACGAATGGCCATCCTTTGCTCAATTAGTTTGAATACATTAAGAACGGGAATTCGGTTTTACTATGTGGATTCTCCGGTATGCAGCTTCTAGCCAATGGATGGAATGCTACAACGGTAAATACTGTGTTGAGCAGAAAACCACTTATAGAATTAGCATTATTTGCGCTAGGATTGCCATTTTCTGATAACTGAGGCTTGAGTTTGCATTTATTTTTACTGTCAGCGGGCACAAAACAACAATAGGGCGGAAAGAGAGAAGTAGTCATGAGCAGGTGGGTAATTATCGGTCAGAACGAAGCGGGGGAAATTTACAACATGCCGAGAAAAATATCTTTGTGATCTTGATATTAAGCACCGTTTTGAGATTAAATGACTGAAAACATATTTAGAGGAAGTAGGCCTTTGCATCAAAGGCACAAATAATAGCCGCAATAACCGTTCGTAGATAAAATGAACGTTTCATGAATAAAAGCTTACTCCCATCAGTCATAAATGAACGATGACACAGTCCATATTTTCTGATAGCGGAGTTATGGATAAAGAGGAAATTGCCGAGGCGACAAAAAAACACAAAAAAGTAGAAAGATCCCCTATTAATTTTCCTCGACTTCTTTCATCAATAATGAAGCGCGCGAGCTGAAAAATACCGCTTCCTAGCCCCAAATACATGTGTTTTTTATTCCACTAATTTATCAGAAGGTGCCTGATTGAGAACTCAGTAAACTTCCACAAGCCTTACCAGACACTTCTGTAGGATGAAACTTTTTCATTCTCTTATGAAAATAACGCAAAAGAAAAACGAGATCTAATAAAGTTTTACCGTGAGTTCAAAACAAATTTAACTGATAGTGCTAGTGAAACGATTGGAAAGTCTTCGGGTCGACAAGAGCTATTTCAAAATGAGTATTGACTAGATCAAACACTGCCTTCGTTTCATCAAATAATTACCCAGAAATAGCTCCAAGGTATTATCATTTCCCACAATCAAGAGTTTCCTGACTGGCCTATTTCTGGCCAATTTTTATCGTTTTAGACGAGAAGGTAGTCCTTCTTGTAGTCTAACCCACGATATAAGTAAAACAACTGCATCATAGTAACGCCTTGCTTTTTACTGCAGCGATGTGTGCTGAACAAATAAACTTTGTAGTAAATTAATTATTTGAAATAAAATGCTAATCACCTCTTCGAATGCACAATGCTTCCGTCTGTTGGAGTTGTTTCTCCGTAATTCGCTAAGCGTAGGTTTAAAATCTAAACAGATACAATTGGTTTACTCACAGCTCGTTCGCTATAAATTTATAGCTTAAGCCTGATAAGTTAGTTTAAGCCTTCCTAACCGCATCAGAGACGTTTTAAATAGAAGAAGGATGAAGGCACCATTTAGTATAGAATTAAGGGACGCAGAATCTATGCGAAAGGCATAAACGTGAAGTTCACATCGCTTTCACGCATGATAAATATCTAATATATTACTTCATTTGCGCGTACAGGAAACATCATGAGAAAATAAATTAAACAAAAGGACTTTCTCTACCACAGAGCAATCGCCACCACCACATACATCAAACCAGCGCTCCATTTGCGACTAAATGCAATAGCAGTTGAGGTTTATTGGCCAACATGTCACTCGAAAGCAACATGAAATTTGCTTTGTAATCAAATGCGCTTCTTCCATTCAAACGCGTGCAATTTGAAAATATTCATATCCAGGAGTAACAGAACAGAAGAATCATGACTCAAAACCATCACAATTGACAGGTAGAGAAAAAGCTACCAGTAGCTCGAATAAGTTCGTGGTTTTGTAAGGGATGGCTACACCTGCAGTAGCTATAATGATCAGAGAAGGCTTTAAACCTGGCGGTCAGGCGGAAAAACGAACAGTTCCAGTTGTGCGTAATAAGTTTTACAATTGCACTCAGTTATACGAAATACAGAGAGCAAACTTAGTGTAATGAACAAAAAATGTAGGTAACTTTTACGCGATACTTGAATACAAGGTAATACTCCTAGGAGCACAATAGTTTCAGGACTTTGATAGGTTAGATCGAAATAAACTTTTACATCAAAGCTGAAAATTATCACTCAATTTCATAATTAATCCTTATTTTCCAGTTCCCTTACATCAGCACATTCATTAATTCCGTAAAATTAACACTCCTTAGTCGGACTATCATTAAGAATTTAAAGACGAAGAATACAGCACGGATAGGAATCATTTTTAATAGAATTTAGCGAAACTAAATTTTAAAAATCTTTAATTAGTCAATTTTAAACGTTTCGGAGACCAGCTCCATCTTCAGTAAGTCTGAAAACATAAAAAAACCAAAATTGGTTACTTCATGACAACAGTAAGAAAAAGTGACAAAGTGATCAGTACGAGAAAAAAAACAATTATACAAAAATTTCTAAAGGATATGAACTATTGGCATTATTCAAATTCAAATTTACAATCGAAATTGAAAATGGTGGCTCGTTATCTTTTTTGGACTCAAAAATTACTCGAGCAGGTACAGCTTTCACTACTTCAGTTTTTCGTAAAGCTACTTTTACTGGATTGGGCATAAGTTTCAACAGCAACTGTAACTATAGATTTAAAATTAATGCCGTTAAAACATTGTTAAATCGTGCTTATAACATTTGTTCTAGTTTTGTGGATCTTCATGCTGAATTTAATTTTTTAGTATCATTTTTTTGTAAAAACGGATTCCCTTCCTCTATTGTTCATGCGCATATTAAAAAATTTTTAGCAAAGAAATATTCCGGTATTAATGATGTCGCCGATTCGGTGCAACAGCTCTACTGTGTATTTCCATATTTTGGCGATTTTACGAGCAAGATGTCCCGGGATATTGAAAACCTTTTTAAACACCACTTTCCTGCGGTAAAATTAAATGTAATTACTGTGAATCTGCTGCGAGTTGGTTCTTTCTTTCGGTACAAAGATAGGATTCCTAAGCGGATGCGGGCATCCCTGGTCAGTGTTTCCACGAGCAGGGTAATTACCCCAGTTTAGGGTAATCAGGGGTACCCTAGGGTAATGTTTAGGGTAATGAAAAATATGGGCAAATCTAGGGTAATCAGAGCTCCGTGAAGGTAGTGACCGCCTAATCTACGAAAATTAGACAATTGAAAGCCAACATGCAAGCACCCTACTGGTTACCACTTGAACGAACTGTAATGAAACGGGTCAGAATTTAGTGTTCACAAAACTGCACTGCTGCTGTGGTTAGTGCACGGTAGTTAGTGTCGCATATTTGAATTTCATCAGGTATCGCTCACGAAAGACGGCGTCAAGAGACGAAGCCATGATATCTCTTGTCCACATCGTTTTGACAAATGATTCTGAGTTGCATTTTGCTAATAAAAACTAGATCAGTGTCAGCAACAGCCAGTCGACGAAAGTCACTGTCCTATTCTGATTGCGCTAGTGGTTATACGCTTCAACAGAATATTGACAGGTATGTTTGTTGTATTGTTAAATTCCACAGATAATATATTTCATCGTAGAAATAATTAATAGGTTCATTCTTGGATAGTCATTGAATTAATAGCAGAGTTACCTCACAGCGCCGGTATTTTTCCAGCTAATTAGATGAAAGGCGTCCTATTTCTTAGCCATGTTGCACGCCAAAGAAGCATGTTATTGTAGCGATGCAAACAAAAAAATTTAGACAGGGTTCTTTGACACTTCGAGTTACAAAAAGTGCTAAACGCGAAAGGAAGAAGCTATAAAATTAGTTACAAAAATTCATATAAACAAACGAGTACAGTTGTCGACTTGAAACTTGCAATATATGTTTGTATTCTCACTGTCTTTATTAGGCGCAATAGCACGGACGTAGAATTTGATATAACTGTGATCACGCCTAGAATTCCGTCTACCAAAATTGAAGCATTAGGGGTTCTACAACTGAGTGTTGAGGAAAGTTTATGCATAATAATAAAGGCAATGTAGTTTTTTCCAAAAACCTCTGAATTTCCTCACCCGCCCTTCAGGAAATGAAGAAATTTGATAACTTTACGACCAACTTTATGAGTTGATAAGTGAATGTGATTGCAGCGAAGTCTCTGAGAAGCATATGTGGTGTAACAAGATTGGATAAAATCCGTTATGAAAAGATATGACGAAGGTCATGAGTGAGGGAAGCTAGAAAGTCATCGCAGAGAGTGGATCAAAGTGTTAGGTTAGATCGAGCATGTGGAAAGAATGGCTGAAGTGCGTGAATGGATTGAAAATTAAATAAAAAATGAATAATTGTACTAGGGATAGGAACATATATTATTGCATTTCTTGCAGCATAGCAGATGATCGCGCACCGAGTGAGGAAGAGCCAACGACACCACCTCGAAAAAAGGAAAGCTCCACTTGAAAACTAGAAACTACCAGCAGAAATTTAACGATTCGTTGACACCGGAACCTGAGTTTGAGGGATGGTTAGCCAAGTTCTCAAAATCAACAGAGCAAAATGATGTGAAACATTGCAAGGTTTGTCGAACCTATATTACTTGTGGGAAATCGAAGATCAGGCATCACATGCTCTCAGCGACACAAACAACGATCCATGGTGGCAAAAAAACCATCAATTGCCAGCTACGTGCTATCCAATGATCCTCTCGAAAATCGTGCTCGTAAAGTGGAACTGCAAGTTTTTGCATTTTTAGCTAAGCACCACCTATCTCATTGTGTGAGCCTCTTTTTAGTTGGATGAAAACAATGTTCCCAGATCAGGAGTCGCAGAAAAAAAGGGCGCCTTGGAAAACAGCGGGCATCAAAATTAATTCGACAGGTTTTTGGCAAACATCTTGTACGTGATATCGTCTGGATATCAAACCAGCATTCTAACGTCGTTCGACTGGATTTCCCTCCTGACGCTCATGCAGTATGCAACACAGGACTTATTCATACTGACAGAGCTCTGGAAACCAGTTAATTAATAGATCATAGGTCAGTATTAGCTGTTTTAGGGTAATCTGGGGTAATCAACACCCTTCAGCTAGGGTAATTAGAGTCGCCTCGCGTGGAAACCCTGTCCCTGGTATATAAATTTAGTTGCGACAGTGTACGTCTGGCTACGTCGGCATGACGACGCTGCCTTTTTACGTTAGGATTGCCCAGCACCGCGGAGTTAGCTTTCGTACCGGGAGACCTTTAGCTCAACCTCCTCATTCATCAATCCGCCTTCATACCGAACAGTGTAGCAGCCGTATTTCCGAGGACAATTTTTCTATTTTATGTTCTGCTCCTAACGAGTTAGATTTGCGCATTTTAGAATCCCTTCACATTGCAAAAGAGAAGCCACCTTTGAATAATGCCAATAGTTCATATCCTTTAGAAATTTTTGTATAATTGTTTTTTTTTTCTCGTACTGATCACTTTGTCACTTTTTCTTACTGTTGTCATGAAGTAACCAATTTTGGTTTTTTTATGTTTTCAGACTTACTGAAGATGGAGCTGGTCTCCGAAACGTTTAAAATTGACTAATTAAAGATTTTTAAAATTTAGTTTCGCTAAATTCTATTAAAAATGATTCCTATCCGTGCTGTATTCTTCGTCTTTAAATTCTTAATCACATTCATTAAATATCATTAAGTGAAACATCTCATAAATAAACGGAAAAAATGGAATTGTTTACTACAGAATTGTATATTCCAGTCGCAGCAAGTTTCAATTTCACTGACGTTATTGGTAACGAAGGCTATTGCCTATGAATTCCAGTATAATTGAAAAAAATTTTACAGAAATTTTAACATCCGGGACTTTTTATGAGTTAAGTGCGCTGAACTTTCAATGAATAATTATTCAAATAATTATTCAACAAAGCAAAAAAGCAAACTTGCTTTATATTATAATATAAAGCAAGTTCAAACAACATTTCACTGCAGATACGCCCTTAAACAGCATTCTTTCAGAGTTCCCACAACTAGACGCATGTACGTGGCATGTAAGCCAAACAATCTCATGCTGAAGAAGGTCATAAGTAGAACTGATTTCGTATGAAGCACTCTGGAGAATTATTGAGCGTAGAACGGAGAACTCGATACATCAAAAAAAAAAATTCGCGTGAGCAGCATGATGTCGGAAATACAAATTTCAATTCCACTGCGTGGTTCATCGTTTTAGCTAATTGAACAAGGAATAAAACACTGCACTTAAGCAGCCCTTCAAACTGCGCTGCTCCCGCTGGAATAACAATGTTGAAAACCGATCGTTGTATTTTCACCGCAGGCTAAGGTTTACTTCAATTTAATAATCTCGGAATAAAAAAAGACCAATATTCAAGTAAAGTAATCCTGAAAAAGTAAGATCTAAATAAGCAAGATCTTAAGTAATTAGTGGCTTTTTATTTAGAGCACCTATCATGTACAAAAAAATGCATTTTGCGGGATACTTTGAACCTTCCCCAAACACCAGTTTGTCGAATGCACTTCATGCATTGACTCAACTCTGTAAAGTCTAGTACTTGCTAGTCGCTGCAATGTGTTCGTTGTGATCAGTTCAAAATCAAGTTAATAAACGCACCATGAAATTACATTTTCGCTCCGAAATTTCTTCAACAAATCGCTCTTGTGAAACATTATATCTAAATCAACGAATAAACCAACGGCAAGTCCTCAGAAACGTCCGCTGCAAGTCCTGTTCCTCAGAAAATTCCAACATCATGTAAATAAATGCAACTATTTCGTATCCTTCAAAAAAGAGAAAAATCGCCAGCACTCACTTGGTCCCTTTGAAGTTTGGATTGCTCTCGACAAAAATGTTCAGACACATGAAATAGGAACAGCTGATCTCGGCGAGAAAAGCCTTCGAGGTTCTATTGATGCATTTTTTTCTTACTTTTCATGCATTCATGAATATTTTGATGAAGGAACGCGGGGAATTTAAAATCGTTTTTTGTTTGATATCCACTAAAACTGCTCTGTTTTATTCAAAGCGTTTGTAACATCGTTTACAGCAAATTAAAAATAATTTTACTGTTGAAGTCTTCCGAGAGAGTTTCTTCAATTCTTATTCAGTTACCATTCTGACGCGTTGAAATAGGCAAACATGGAGGCATTATGTATACTAGTCTAAAGAACGAACGTCAGGCGCAGGCCGCTCTGTCGTGAAATCGATAGTGAGTAAATTGCTTTCAATTTTCTAGCCCAGGGAAAAATCAGCAGCTGCTATGAGTGAACAGATTCATTTCATTTCGTTGCGCATTTGAAGTTGAAAGATCAAACATAAAGATGGTTCAGAGCAGGTCGATCACATTTCTTGCCCGTTGAAAAGTTCGCGTGCTGCTTGAAAAACAGCACAGACAGCTTTGCAGATGATCATATTTCATCCAGGCTTGTGCGTGCGAGGCGAATGCGGCCGAGCTCCGTGGCATAAGGCCGGATGACGAGACGCATGCAGACGCAAGAATAACGTAACTTTCAGTCTTCTCGTTGCTCTCTTCAGTCTTCTCATCTTGCTGACATAGCTCTCAAAGTTATGTGAAGATCACGGCTGAAATTGACCTATTTAAGAGGGTTGATTTCTGCATATTCTGATGAAGAAAAAAGAAATGTGGCATCATGCGCTTCCGATTTCTTTACCATGCGTGTTTATAAGGCCTCAAAAAGTGAGTTAGGTGTTGCAACATATGAAGAACGCTAAACGGTACGGAAATCAACTAAATTTTTTAAGTTCATTCATGAACCCCGCATATTACAATTGATGCTTTGCTATTTTCAAGTGTTCCAAAAATGCGAGGACAATCCTCTGCTTTTAAATTTCGATACGAATCATAAGAATCACTTTCCGTTACAAGGAGTAAATGCATCGGCATTCTTTTATTATTGTCATATAGCCAATTTCTGTCGGTCCAGGTGCTTAAAAACAAAAGATCACCGCCAAATACTAAACGTTCATGAGTTCGTTTGCCCATAGCAACCAAAATGTAGAATAAACCAAACGTACGCCCTCTCCAAGAGTATATATAAACCCCTCTCACTCTGACGACGCTTCCGTACAGCCCTGCCCAGCCCTGCTCCAATGAATAGCTTCTGAAAGTCGAAATTAGAAACGACTAGACAGGTCCCTGGCAGTCACGTCTGAATCTTTCCAAAAATTGTTCCCTAGATTGGCAGAGGACAAATTCAATAAAGAATTCGATCTCGCAGGGCAGGTAAACTTGCTGCGGTGGGCTCCTAACGAGGCCGAGTGGCAGGAGTGCTCCAAGAGCGGTTTGTTCGGCTGCATGCGAGTCCAGGTATTGAGAAAAGCGTGTTGAAAGACTAAATTTAAATATACAATACTCATTTTGTATGCTTAAATTCCATGACATATTGAATTACCCACATAATACTCGTTTTGAATATTTTAATTCCTATGACGTATTGAATTAAACACGTAAAATTCGTTTGGTAGCTTAAATATCATATGACGCATTGAGTGAGACACAGTGATTGGCTTTCGTAAATCAGTTACCATCATAACATTTTCAAACATATCCCAGGCTTCATTTTCCTTTGGGAGGGTAGACGACAGCAGGCCACAATCATCACCCTGAGTCACTAGGCCACAATCATCACCATAACATTTACTACATGAAATAATATTCCGCAGTTAATAGTTTAAATACAAATGCTAGCATGATCTCGAAGAGCATGAATGAAATGGAGATAATACAAAAATGAAGAAATTTGGGAATTGGAACAAGATCAGACTCATAATAAAAATTCACCGATAATGAGCGGAAGCAACATCATCAAAATGCATAAAGAAACGTTTTAGTGACATATTGATTTCCAGTCTATCGCAAGAGCTGCAAATTTTCGGCTCGCATGTCAATTTTGCCTCTGATGTCAATGAACGTCTCGCTACTAATCTTGGAGAAGAACTTCCAAACCTTTTTAACGTCTATCAAGAAGATTGTTTTCTATTTGCATGAGAAGGACTTTTGAATTCATTCGTTTGAAGCACATTGTGAAGACAGGGCAAAGTTAATGAACATAAATTCTTTAATGTAGATTCTTAAAAAGTGAGTTTTTTATTCAACGCTGAAAATACAAATGCTCAGGATTCTCTCCCTGAAAGTCTACACTAAACACAAATCTTGATTGTCATCTAGAAAAGATAGCTGGCTTATGACTACGTCCACTTAAATACACAACTATCATACTTGTAGTGCCCACGGTCGGTAAAATAAACACTTGTAAAACACCCAAGACGCACATTAACTATCCGTCTCGATTTTAAAAAAATATTTACTGATTTTTGTCTGAATTGCCTGAAGCTGATCTGCAGAGAATAGAAATAAAGCGAAAAGCGAAGTAATTTTGGGTACAAGCTGATCAAGTCTCCCAACAGCTTACTGCACTTCAGCAGGCTCACGCAGCGGAAAATTTAGCATGGGCGCCTCCTTTGAAAGATTGATGTAAGGACGAATGTTTCCTGATTGAGGGAAATAAGTAACCAATAGCAAGACCTTTTCAACATAAATACTAAAAACTCTCCATAAAACACACAATATACGGAAAGTTTCACCAGATTCTCCGAGTCCGCTACTATCCATTGTCTCCACGAAATAGAACTTACAAGAAGCATCACCGACCAAACCTGGTATGCCGATTCCAAGAGATAATATTGTCGAGCTGGCAGAATGAGAGCAGACAAAAATTCAAACAAACATCCAAACTTCCGGCAGAAAGTTAATTGGAAGAAAGTCTGAATTGACCATTTTTCCGGCAGGGCTTTATATACAGAGTTGGTGCGCGTTGAACGTATGAAGCTCGTAATCTGCAACTGCATGAAAATGCTCTCAACATACATAGAGTGAACGAACGAGTTTTCAGAATTTACATAATTTAGTAGCTAATTTAGGGCTTAGTTGCCATTGCAAAGATGTTTTCACAGTTCAAAGAAAAGGATCACTTAGTAAGTAGTTATAAAAATCTGGAATTGATATACATGGTGTGTTTCCATACAGGATAAAACTGCGCATATATAGTTACAGCAATTTAGAAAAATAGGAAGAAAAAATAAGGAAGAGAAGAAAAAAGAATGAAACCTGAAAGAAGCGAAGTTAGCACGAAAGATAGAAGTCTCGAAGACCTACCTATAGCATAGGCAGTATCTTCCTTAGGGGTGACCAATCCCCTAGGGGTGACCAATCCCCTAGGGGTGACCAATCCCCTAGGGGTGACCAATCCCCTAGGGGTGACCAATCCCCTAGGGGTGACCAATCCCCTAGGGGTGACCAATCCCCTAGGGGTGACCAATCCCCTAGGGGTGACCATTCTCCTAGGGGTGACCATTCCCCTAGGGGTGACCAGTGATATAAAGTTCATCTTAACTTTGAATACAAACTCCATTTATGCCAATACTGGGTTTTCATTTTGCACCGTTACCAAAAAGCCTAAAAAATTTTCAGCCAAAATGGAGCGCAATTCCCATCCCTCGTAAATACGATTCCTGCTCCACAAATCTAATAAAGGCTGCCAAAGAAACATAAAAGAATCACTTCAAATTCTGAAATTTAGTTGTCCAGAAATCGCTCCTGAACTGCGGAAAGCATTTCCGCTCGGTACCACAGGTTAACCTTCACGCACGTAACTATTAACTTAAATTGAAACATTTTGCGGAGAATTCATATTCAGAACGATGCAAAATTTGTGCATACTCGTAATATATACACGGACACAAAAGGAGAACGTTTACATGCATTTGGCTGCCTGAATAAAGATCAGCAGACACAATGTGGACTATAAATGAGGATTAGCTCGCCTGCGCAAGTAAATAAATGCAGAGACTGTCGCTAGCACTAAGTGAGCACAATGCTCTTAGGGAAAACCAGTCTCAGAAAGCCTTAAATATCTGCATGACTAACAACAGCAGATATTTTCCTGCAGCAGCAAATTTTTCTAACAACCGTACTTCTAATGTGGTAAGCCAAATTACTTAAAATACAACCTTATGCAAGATACGTCTTCAATCAGCGACCGTATTCGTATAGTTCATGGCAGGCTATGAGTTCAGTAACTAAATCGTCAAAAAATTCATTCAGAGGACGAAGCTTTTCTAAGCTAATTTATTTCTTACATTCGCTCTTGCTTTCAAAATTAGCAAACTTCTGACGAAACCAAGTTCAATTTAAGCGTTTCAGTTGTCTCAGAGCTTGAGGAAAAATCAGGAGATAAAATTCGTGAATATTTAAAATTAAAAGGAACCTACAAGTAAAGTTTCTCGCACATTAAAAAAGAAACCTGGAAGAAAAGTATATACCGTTAAGAAGAATTATTCTAGCGTTAACTCAACGAAATTTCGCACAGTTTATTGAGCAAATACAAGCTTAATTAGCGAACACTTTCCAAAGAAAATTAATTTGAACTCAAGACAAATTAAAAATTTTTTCCTTGAGCTTTTCGTCCTTTCCCCTTAGCGCATGAAGCGCAATCGAAGTGATAGATTACTCAAAGTTGCTAATATCAGGGACGCTAAAAATTACACTCTTGTGTCGATGAAATGATAATTTAGAAAGCAATTTTTTTCGAGTTCCTCTTACAAGTTGATTAATCTTCTCTGTTCACTCACTTGTAATATTGTGTTCTTGTACAAAAGTTTTCGTTTTCAAATTATTCAATTTAAATTTTCCCACTTTTCAATTTTTGCCCATTGCTTTTTTCTCAATGAAAAAGAACATAAACTGACGACTGCAAATGGCTGTCATGAGACACTTCAGTTTGACGACTCAAACCTCAATGGCTGTCTGCACGCAATGGAGGTGAACTTTTTAGAAAAACTTTCAAGATTTTACGCAGACAACATCGCACTTGCACAAAATAAGCGAGTCTTAGTTGGCCTTGCTCGACACTTGACAGAAAAACGAAAAAAGTAAACGATTTGAAAGGGTGAATTTAAAATCACTCAGAAATAGAGAAGAAACTATCTGAGGAAGTTGTTTGCACGGTACACTGGCTTGCTTTTTGAGAACGATGCAAGAAGGAGAAAATAGAACGCTGAGGACACCAACTTAACCTTACAGACCCTTGCTGCAAGCATTTTGGATTTTATGCGTTATTGCAGATGCTATTGTCGAGTCACCTTCTCCCGGAAGCGCACCATGACATATTCATCAAACGATTATTGTTATTATGTTTTTTAGTACATGACTTGCTTGCCTCAACAAAGGAGATCTCAAAGGCTATGTGAAAATATCATTTAGCTTTGACATATGAAAAATATAAATTTTGAGCACAAGATGTGTGTTCACACGCAGGATACTCTACACATATAAACAGTAAGTTAGATCGAAAGAGAAAGAAGTGATAAAAGATAGATAACAATGAAGTTATGAAATCTGAAAGAAGCAACGTCGACATAAAAGATGGAAGTCTCAAAAGCCTATCTAAACTATAACAGAGGTCACCTAACAATATCACCCCAGGAGCGAAAGTCCTGTAGCAAAAGATAGACTAACCTTACTAAGATAAACCTATTTCCTAGCCTCCTGGATGGATCCGTTCGCGGGTAGATAAAGAATCTTGCTGGCTCTTAAAAAGCGTTGGTCCCAAAGATTTGTTGGTCCTCTTCAGTAAGTCCCTCAGAAATAGCTTCGTCTATTTTTTTCCAATTTTGCAACACTTTGAAAAATTCTGGATCCGTCGTCATTAAGGATTTTTGGTCAGATACGGGTTCCAGGTGGGCCAGTTAATCATTCCTGATTGCTTTGCGAGACTGCGCCAGAAGCAAGGACTGGTTCACAGTCTCCAATGTGTTCGCTTTTTGTTGCTGCCAAAATGACGGTCAAAACGCCGTTGACGAGCAGGGAAATTTGAGTGAGCTTGGCATTGTGTTTGTTGGGTAAACATGCCCAGTTTCAAACTGAATAACGAGCATATTCGCTCAGGCATATGAAGTGTTGTTCTCTCAACATGAAAGAAAATTGAATCTTCAGATACTGATTAGAAAATTATCGGATAGTGATTGTAAATAAAAAAAATTGTTCTTCATGAACTCAAAATGTAAAATTTCACTAGTTGGTCAAACAAAACCAACCGCATCGATCGCAAACCGAAAAGCTTTGAAAAGAAGACACTGTTGTGCATCTGGTGGGCTCAGAGGAGTGTGGTGTACCATGAGCTTCTCAAACCAGATGACGCGGTGAACACCGTTCATTAACGTCATTACTGATAAATTGAACCATGCTCTGATCGAAAAACGTCGAGGTTTGACAGCAAGACGCTAAAAAGTGATTTTACTGCAACAAAATGAATCATCCCTCGGTAAAAAATGTCAGACACCATTTTTGCCCTCGACTGAAACTCTCACCTAACCAAGCTAAGCCCTTTCGGATTACCACTTATTGTCATCGATGTCAAACTCACTCTCCAGTAACACTTCAACAGATAGGAAAGGCTCGAAATATGGTTTGCTGACAAGATCACTTCATAATGTGAACGACTTTTTTGAAAGGACATCAATAATTTGAATGACAGTCAAACTGCATGGCTGGCGATGATGCAAAATTTTAAAAAGGCAATTGTCACATTTCTCCCAATTTCTTTCTTGAAAAATATTACTAATTGTTAACCGAAAAACCTGTTTTGGTAAAAATTCTAAACTTGACTTAATTAAAGGCCATAACGAGGCTGTGAGCTGACTGCCGGCTAGGAGTTGCACATCGTTGCGGCTGGAGATTGAGTCCATAACACGAGCCGCGTTCGAACAACAAAAATTCTATGACACCCAATTTTCATGCTCATCCAACTCGTTAGGCTTCTAGATGTAAATTGCAGAATAATATTTTCCAACACTCTACTAACAGTTTGATTGCATCGTGTACCACTGGTGGCCACGGAGGGGATTTTCATAATGCTGCTCACCGACCAATTCACAAACTTAATTTTCTTAAATTCTTAATCAAAGTTAATTGAAGGCACGATCCTGTAAATGTTCGCCATTTTCCAAATTTCTTACCATTATTGACTTCAAATTTTAGTCGGATGTTGAACATTAGTTTAGCTAATTGCAGTCAAAGTGCTAATTCCATTCAGTATCGTAATAGACTCGCATATTTACTCGACTACCGGAGCTATTCCACCACTAAAGTTATAGAAGATATTTTTTGTATTAACCCCTTACGCACAGTACAATCACGGGCGCTTGTCGCCCTACCGAAGCCCATTTTTCAATACAATACATCAATTTTCTACTAATTTCGAAGCAAATCCATATTTTTTAAACAAAATGCAGAATTCCAGAAGAACACGCGCCCTAATATCGGCTCATGAGTCGATAATCAAGCGTTAAAAAATTAGCTTGGCCGTTGCTTAATGAGGTTAATTAGAGCAGGGCGATTAGTGAAAGCTCTGGCCATCATTATGATAAGCTACTGAACCTGCAACTTCCCGTGGAAAGACCGATGTTCGTTTGGCAAAAACGGATTGGTCTGCATGGTAATCCAATCCCTAACAGTGACTCGGAACCACGCAAGTTATAAAGAGTTTGAAATTGGAGAGGAGATGGTTTTATATTGAGCTCGGAGCTATATATGATGCATAAATGTCATTGTCAAATTCACAGCTTTGAACGCGACTCAGCCCAATAATTATGCCGATTCAAAAAATGAACGTTTATTTCTTTCCAATGATGTAAAACAACATCTAACATTTCAAATTCAAAGCATAAGCTCGGTGAGATAGAAAATAATCTTGTACAATGTAACGAAGTTTGTATCAAAAAGAACTGGAAAACATGGCCTGAAACAAAAAATCGGTACTGATGATGTCAAATAGATCAAGCGCTACAGTTTAGCGCGTTGACTACGTTTAAAGACGTATGTGTACCACGAGGTAAATTTTTCATTTGTCTACCGGAATAAATGAACAGCATTTCAATTATTTCACTAACTTTTCTATAGATAGATTTAAGCTTACGAGGTAAAGCATCATCGTGCCATTACATATTTCACACTTTTTGGGAAGGTTACATTTGCAGCCGGGCAAACATTAATTACTTTCAAGTCTCGCACTGGCAGTGCTTGTATGCGCTGCCTCATTTAGCACGTTAAAAAAGTGAATAAATCATAAGCTACAAGTCTTAAAGTAAAATTTATACAATGTACAAAATATGAAAATTAAGTGCAGTATGTTCTTCTACAAACTAAGACCATACCACCAAAAAAATTCATTTGTTTGCTACAACCTCAAACCATGTATTATGAAGTAGAAACTGTTATGTTCGGAAACTTAAAGAAAATTAAACCACACCCCAAAATTTTAAAAACTAAGTTTTTGCTGTATGACTCCCATAAACACCTATTTTGATAAAATTTTATCTCTGGGTCCCATCCTTATTCTGCAGTTCGAGCATTTTAATCGTAGTGAGCCGTTACTCTCCACTACAGTAATGCGAGCTACTTGGACGAGTCCCACTTATCGACTTGCCACACTAAGCAGACCAATCGCCATTCACATAGACTCCAGCCTGCAAACTCTTTTGTGCCAGTATTATTAGCGTAGGAAATATAATTTTTGTGTTAGGGTAAAATATTTTATTCTCCTTGAGCCTGTTATTTAGTACACTAGTTGACACGTAACAATGAAAAATTGCCTCCAACGAGAATTTTACACAGAACTATTTTGAAAAACCAAGAGAATTAACGTACTGGAGTGGATTCAAAATCTAATAATATCAAACCCCCAAACTAATATCTATCCCTATAAATAAATCTTAAACTTTCCACTATTCACGATACAAAAACGATAGCAACTTACAGAACGCCAAAAAGAAAACTGGTATGCTAATACTAAACTTCTGAACAAGTTTATTGGATGGTACGCTTAACTTGAGTGTGAACTTCTCGTACGAATATCGCTTTCTCGCCACTCAAGGGTGACCAATCACCGCGCAATGAAGCTCCAGCCAGGCATTTCGTAGGCGAGGCCTATTTAAGAAACGTTTTCTGCGGACTAAGCTCAGTCGTTCCATGCAGCATCCCAGCATCGTTGATAACTCTTTAACCACTCTCACTCTACAGCCTTATTCAAAACTTTAAACCTTAAACCTCGGGCTTAGAGCAAGTGGCACTTAACCTCAGCGCTCCATTGCAATGCCAACATATTGTCCTGCCTGAGAGCATGGCAAGCGCTTCTCCACCAACGATCGTTCAGAAGCGTCCCTCTCGCATAATGGAAGAGCGCTTCAATTCGCTTCACATCGCTAGAACCAACAACTTTCACTGAGCTAACACCGATCTTAGTTACTACTACGACCACATCCAGGAGTCAGCCTCTTCTATCCCCCTCGTACCCGGTCATCACAATACTCAGCCTCTCCACAAGACAAGACTAAAGCATTCATTGCTGGCGCCCCTCGCAACTGCCAACGCAAGCCTTCAAGACCCTGAGTCATCAATGAAGATGGCGTGGTCAACACGCTGAGTTCACTCAACGCTACGGTGTATCACAGTCCGAACACAGTCACTAACGACTACGTCGAAGCGCTCGTATTGCTGTTTAAAATACTACGAACAAGACAAGGTGGATACCTCCTACAGGATTTCGTAACTCCGATAATTCTGTCACGCACAATCGCTGAGCTTGGCTGCACTACCTTGTAACACCACTTATTGCTCTGAAAACTAAAAATTTATTACATTTAATCAATCTTCCTAGTCGTGTTTGTCGTATCTAGTATAATTCCTTTCAACTCAAAATAATGCTGAACCACGATACGTTCCTCAAACGTTCGATCATTTTACCGCAATTTTTTCTGTCTACGACTAATAGTAAAACTGATAAAAAAATTATTCCGCGTAAGAAATCTAATTATGCTAATTGCCAGTGACTAGCTTTTACTTTTAATAACTTGTCGAAAATCAAAAATGATTCCCTATCAAAATATCTAGCTCACAATCCCACCTACATGGTTCGGATTCCTACCGCCAAACCCAATTTATACCCACGATAATTTAGATGCCTCTTAAATTTCAAAAGTATATTTCTTGAATAAGGATGAAACTTACCAAGCAGAATAAACTTTTCCTCAGCGTTTGCATTCAAATTTAAGAAACTCATAAAGTAGCTGGAACATTTTGGACGTGCCTAACTTTCGGAAAGTTGCAAAAAAAATTTTAATTTAATGACAATTAATAGACCGAATAGGCGATAAACTTAATCGAGTTTGAATTTGAGAACGCATTACACATTTTCTGATACATTGAATGATGTCTGAAGGTACACAGTGGAGTTTATTGCTCGAACTCTATTTCTAAGAAAATATCTCGCCTTTTCATGAATGTTCGGATTGATATTAATATTTCCAAAAAAACTCTTCAGAAAAGAAATTTTACCAAGGATATAAAATTCCATATTTTAAAATCAAAGTTAGATTTTTCAATCCACTGATTAAGCTGCAACATTGAAGAGAGAAATAAAATGGAACAATAAAGTAAACAAGGCTAAAATATATTGATGCAACAGCTTCAATGAGAGTCAGGCCGTTCCTATTTTCATCCCTCTTTCATCAACCCTTTGTCTGCAACTGAAAGTACAGCATTTTAGGATCAGATTTTTCCAAGTGACTTCACAGTGTGAAAGCTGCTAATGGAAGTACTGGATTTTGACTGGCATTCATCAGGCATAATATTAATGCTTTTAGCACAAGCCTCGCTCCACATTTGGTATTAGAATCCCCTAGGTTATTTCTCCTTTGACTTAACGTTAAAAATATCAATTTACTCATGTATTAGCTTTCATGCGTTTTCGTTCACACACACTTGTGTGTTACTTATTTTTTCCCCAGTAATTCGAATCTAGTATCTTCCCGTTTATTTATACAGGTGTTATACTGATTTTAAACGCACAGCTAAAATTCCATACAGAACACGGCTCATCCGCAACTTCTGGTTCATCAGAAAATAAAATGATGCTCTGCCGATAGGATTTCCGCTGACGCTTCTAACGCAAGCATCAACAGCTGAGACAAACACGAGTTCCCATAAACTAAAATCAACTGCACAAAATAATTGTTCAGACAACTCGTATGCTCACGGTATTGCCCAGAGAAATCCCAACCTCTTCCAAGACTGAATAACGAAAGAACATTAGATATAAATATAATTTCATTCGTCCAACTATACAAGACTCTCGGGTGATGTTTAGGGAACGCCCCTAATAAGCTGAGTCCCTGATGTAATCTAAGGAAGACAGAAATCCTTCACGTCTGTCCGAAGGGATTACAAAATGGGATAGTGTGATCAAAATCTTGCGCATGAATTTGTTTAACATTCTCATTAGCGCCATTTAAATTCACGTAATGGGGCATTTCTTTTATCGTGTCCCTCATGGAGCATACTGTACGCTATATTGTTTAATGACTTTTTTTAAAAGTTATATTTGTAACAACGCACATTTTTCTATTTCAATACTTTACAATTAAATTACAAACTCAAATTTTGGATTACAACGATGGTTGACGCAGTGAGCAAGGTGCTTCTTAAAAATTTTTTCTCCCGACCACACGATACTGAAATGTTGGGTAAACATTCCGTGGTCTTTTTATCATTTTCCTTTTTTAGATTTTGGTTCATTGCTATTTTGAACCGATTTGCACGTGAAAATAAAAAATGCGCAGAAGATTTTGTTGCATACCAAATTTTTAAAGAACCCGTTTTAAATGCATTTTATTTTCATTAACAGCTCTCTAACGCACATAAATACATCGAGCACAGTTGATCGCATTTCAACATTTAGCAGAAACCCATGCATGAAATCCACCTTTTCATCAGCTAGAAATTTCACTCATAATTTTCATGTCTCAGAAAAAAATTCCAAAAATTCATTATTCTTATATTAACGAATAAACATGTTTCAATTTCTCCTAACTATGAAACTTTACTATCTGAAAATTAATAAGGTGAACCAAAGTCTTCCGAGAACTCAGCTATCGGTGGGAGGGCAATCTGGAGCGAATTTCGGCGGTTCTCATCGTCACTGCATGATTCTAGAACGTTAAAACCTGATCCATTCAAGCATTGAAAGTATCAAAGTACCAAAGTTGTCGAACGGGCGATCATATCGAAAAATTTTGGATGCTGAATGAAAGATGGGGTCATTTTCGCAGACCAAATTTTTTAATGAGAAAAGGTTAATGAAAAATTCGATAAGTTAGAGCTAGTTTAGGCCACCCTAACCCCAAAATCGACGTTTCAAAATGAGGAAGGGAGGAGCACTATTCACTATGATGTTCAGGAAACACGGAATCTATGCAAAGGTGTATTCCCACTCAAGATCTCTTACGCATAGAAACAGTAAGTTCAGAAGGAAGGTGAAAAAATAGTAAGTTCAGAAGGAAGGTGAAGAAACAGTAAGTTCAGAAGGAAGGTGAAGAAACAGTAAGTTCAGAAGGAAGGTGAAGAAACAGTAAGTTCAGAAGGAAGGTGAAGAAACAGTAAGTTCAGAAGGAAGGTGAAGAAACAAAACGGAAGTTAAAGAAGAGAGAAGTACGAGTAGGGACTTAAAAACAGGGCAGCAGCAAACAGCAGAGCAGATGGTCGGAAACAAAAGACCCTAATTTATTTCAACAAAAGGAAGGCACACGATCAGCTCTGGACTTCCCATTTTCCTCTGCGAGTGCTAATTCCCATAGATATTACAGTTTTATCACCATGAGGGGGAAGATCAAGATTTTTTGATAGCTTCCGGGAAATTTAACAACACGCATTTGTTTCAATACAGCTGCCAGTAGCATCAAGCCTGACAATTCAGCGTAAAAATTACTACTGTTAATTAAGTTCCTGCCATTACCGAGCCAAAAATTTTTGTCGCAACCTTCGGCAAATGACAATATCATGGATGCCATCTAATTTAATCGTTTATAAGACCACTTTTTCCATTGATCATAGATTTTATACCATGATTCTACAAAATTTAAAAAACAATCACAACGAATTTTCAATCTTAGTACGAACAAATATAGAGAAAATTTTTCGGGCATAAAAAGGAAGAGGTGTTGAGGCTTGCAGTATCCTTTCCGTATGGTCTCTCGGAATTCCGAAAGGGTTCATATCAGGAGACTGGAAAGCCCATTCCGTATGAGGAAACGATGCTTCGTGATCCCTGGACCAAACTTGCACTACATGATACCGGTGGATGTGAGAATTATCGTTTTAAATTTGAGCCGTTAAGAAAACGAAATCTGTAGACGATAGTACTCGATCCCCATGATGTTTAACACGTTCACTGCCGATTTATCACTAGTTAATTCGCTCATTTACGTATCGGTGTGAATGAACAGCATGTTAAATGATTTCAAGTGATTTTTTAGAGTTTTAAGCATACGGGATAAAATAACATGCTATTACATTGACTCATTGATTATAAATTAGTTTTAGTCTCTATTTACCGCAACAAAGATGTTCAAAGAGAGGAAGGATGAAGGTACCATTTAATATAGAGTTAAGGAAATGTGGAATCTACGCACAAAGGGTGTCCCCGTAAGGGATCCCATGCGCTTAGAAACAGTAAGATATAAAGGAATGCTATGAAAAAAGATGAAAGTGGAAGAAGAAAGTCAGAGGTGCTGAAATACAGGACAGCAGTGAACCTAAAAAAGATGGTCCTTAACAAAACAAAAAAAAAATATTTCAACAAAAAGAAGGCCGACCTAACTCTCAGCTACAGACCTCACATTTTCCTCCTGAGAACGCTAATGCCCGTAGATACAAAAGTTGTATCCCTTTGAGGGGCTATTATATTTCCACACTTCTTATGAGAGATGTAATCTTTTTTAGACCAGTAAAGTCGTTTTTTTAAACTTTGCTACGTACAACCTAACTTCAACATGAGACCGCTGGATGCACATGTGCGTCCTGCGGCAGCGAACGTATTAAATAATCCTAAAATTTCACTTTGTTGCTGCACTTGGTTCCCGAATCTAGTCTTGACCATGTGAAGCACCGCCAGGTGATTACAGTAGCGCTGAAAGCCTGTGTTACCGAACCGAGGCACGATAATGGTCAAAGCTTCAGTAGTTTCTCTTCTCACTATAACTCCGCCATCGTTCTGAAAGGAGGTGCACTGGTATTCGTCTGACCATGTGACATGTTTTCATAGCTCTAAATTCGAGTCTTTACAGCTTTTTACAACTTGGAGCTATTTTATTCGATTAGCTAACCTCAAATAAGGGTTTACTGGTGGCAGCGTAACTCCTTAAGCACATTTGCTTTAGCTCTCGGAGCACTTGCGCACAGAAATCTTCTCCAAGCTTTCGTTAAACATGCTAGCCAACTGCTGAACATTTTTTCGACTAGTTTGCGCTCACTTTTCTCTTCAGAGAGCATCTGCAGTGAGGTCTCAGAATTTTAGCTCTGCCACTATAAGCACTGAAAGACAACATTTAAACATCTTAATTTTTGTATTGTCTTAAATCCTATCGGAATCATCATTTGAGACACTTTTCCAGCACAGAGCAAAACTATAACCTGTTTTTTCCAATGACTGTAGTTTGTATTTTTCCAGCGGGGTTATTTGTGTTTTCTGTGGTGGATCGAGTTGTTTCAGTACTTACAACCAGTGACTCTGAACTCATTTATTATGAACATATTCTTTTTTTAATTTATTCTGAAGATACCTTGATGCAACTTGAAAAAAAATTACGGCAGTTGTTTTTTCCTTTTATCAAGATACAACGAACTTTAAAACCGGAAATTTGGTTTTATTCCCAGCATGGAAACAAATACGTTTTCATCAGCAAAACAAGAAAGAAAAAAATCACACCTGCTCATCGCTACCTTTTTAGTTAATGAAAATATGCTAAGCCCCATTGATGACTACATTGGATGCATAACTCGTGAGTCACCATTTCTCTGTTAAAGAAACAAAACGCAGCACTGATACTATCACTGATGCGCGATGATGGGACCAGATCACCCCACTGACGACCTAATCCGAAAATATTGCGGAACGATTACAAAGAAATGTGGCTTTTATCTTTATTTCTCCTTTTCACGCAGAGAGTGAAATTCCCAGAAATCGACTAATTAGTTACAATAGAAAAACAAGTTTTGACGCAACTAAATTATACAAATATGACTCATCTGTAACTATTCTTCTATCAGCGAAACAATAAGTACGGATTTAACTAAAATATGTGTATGACTCATCCATAAGTGATTGTTCTGCCCCTGGAACAACATTGCATGCAAATGCTACGAGAATATCTGCATCACATGAATATCTGCATCACATGAATATCTGTATCACATGAATATCTGCATCACATGAATATCTGCATCACATGAATATCTAGATCACATGAGTACCTGTATCACATGAGTACCTGTATCACATGAGTACCTGTATCACATGAGTACCTGTATCACATGAAAACCTGTATCACATAAAAACCTGTATCACATGAATATCTGTACCACATGAATATCTGTACCACATGAATATCTGTACCACATGAATACCTGGACCACATGAGTTTTTTCATCTCGCGCTTCACGTTCCCAAGAAACAACCAACATGGATACAATAACAAGAGCGGCGAACTTACCTTTCACAGTTCGGGTCAAATCTGATGCTCTGGAAGGAGGTGCGGGAGCCCCAGGCTGTGAGCGAGACTTTGCTGGTGCGGCGGTGGCGGTCTGTCCTCTTCATCTGCCGCTTGATGTCCTCTATGTCGCGCACCTCGATGATCTCCCCGCCGCCGTCGGAGTCCGAGTGCAGGGAGTCCATGCGGATGATGGGCGGCACTCGAGACCGACGTGTCATTTTGAATTTTTTGCTTTTACGAGCTTTTCCAACGATCACTATATGCCCGCCGGTGCGAGGGTTTCTCGTGATGGCAAACTCACGCGAGACTTAGTAAAACTTGTTGGTTTTTTGGTCAGCTTCGCTAATTTGCCGTCGCAATTATGTATTTTTCCGTGTGTTTTTCAGTTAAGTAATGACAATTTTCTCGCCACTATGACCTGGCGACGAAAGCTAATACCACAACAACAACAGGTACACTCACGTATGTTGCTGCACAATTGTGGATATCTAGTTTCTCACGAACAAATCAATTTTGAAATTATTTCCCAATCGCAAGCACAGAATTATTTCTAGCATCACCAGTCCTCCGAAATAGGAAAATGACGAACTATTCCGAGTAGGAATCAAAGCACTATTTGATCTCTATTTAAATAAAAACTGATACAATTTTGTCTATGCACTTTTCAACAGTAAAACTACCATCGAACTATCTGCCTGATTTCAACTAGTGAAACACTAATGTCAAGTCCTGCTCTTGAGGAGTATAAGCGTGCAGGATGACGTGTCGACTCTACTTTCAAGCACGAATATAAATCAGCGTAAAAAACCTCTCGGCATAGCCTGGTGAGAGCAAAATTTGAACTGGAACTTGTACACGACGCAGACACCTGAGCGGCCTACCTACCCACAGCTTGATTGAGTCTTGGGACTGGGTCTCATTTCATTCGATCACAGTAAAGGCTATGCAATTTAATTAGTGTTATAATGTACATCAATCATGATTTTTTTAAAAGCGTTGTATCAAATAGGGCCTATTTATACGAAAAAACGTTTGAACTGAGTCAAGTGAGGAGTTCCAGGGAAATCCACGGTTTATTTAATACAATTGCATTTATTGTTATAAACACATGCGCATCTTTTTCAATCACACTTCGGAACTTTCTGTCACTTATTATGTGGAGAGTAATTTCTCGAAGTACTTCACACTGATTGAAAACAACGATCCAAGAAAACTTAACTTTTTCGGTAATGATTCCAATCTACAAGTGTCAGGGAGAATAAGTGTCACTGTCACGGCCGGGGATTGAGACAGTCCTGCCTCGATTAACGTTCGAATTAGAATTTTCTGATCACTGAAATTATGAGACAATGAAGATCAGGATTTCTTAACGCTCACTCATGGATAACTTCATCACATGACACTGGAAGAGGATCTTATGTGTGATAACGACACCGAAGCCTACAGTGCTTTAGGCTATATTATTACCAAGCCTTGCTAATTATGCTCTAAAATTTGGGTATTTTAAATGCTGATGATACATCAGAACCCAACTTGTATTTTCAAATATTTACTCTCAGATGAGAATGTGGCAGACCTAAAGTACGGTCTAGAAAGATGACAACAGAAGGGCGGTTTTTGATTCACTGTTACCACAAATGCTCTCACTTTCAATGACCGAGTGAACGATCTGCTCAATCAAACGTCTAAGACACAAAAATTTTGATCTTTTTTTGATTCCTCAGGAAAAGTTATCTAGTTAATAAACGATTAATTTCCAGCACTTCACACTTCTATAACATTTTCTGCTATTTAATCTTCAATTCACTGTCATATCACTGTTTTATACACTCAAGCTGCTAAAGACATTAAAAATAACCTGGACTTGCGATACCGAGATCACTTTGCCACTTCAAGTTGTACCATAAACACAGTAAATTTGTTAATAAAATAGCACGTATAAACGAGCTTCTCTCGGTCACTCGCACACGCACTCGAGCCAACTCAAAGAACGTAGGCAACTCATATGATCATTACTCACAAAACTTGGACTGACCTTAAATGCACTTTTTAAAAACTTACACCAAAAATCACATGCACGATCATGATCTCATTTCTATCTTCGCTGTGTTAGTTTTGAGTTTCTAATTATTTAGAGAGACGCAAACTTACAGTACGTACACAGTTCTAATGCTAATAGCAAAGGGAACTACTATCCTCATGACGAAAATGCAAAAATTATTACTAACTGCAGCTGCCTAATTGCGTTGCCAGGCCGGGGCTGAAAGCCTGAAAAATTCAGGAATTTCCCAGCGCGATGAAAAAGAACGCCGATATTGTACTAAATTTTTGAACTTCCACCTTGAAATTTTACTTGATGAGCTCGAGCAGTCCAAATCCAAGGCATGTGAGTGTCAGAACGTATTGATTACAAGTGGGCATTCAATATTTTTTCACTTTACTTGAACGCTTTAATTCAATAGAATCAAAGGATTACCCGGTATGTAGAGAACGAACGAATGCACGTAAAAAATATTTCTAGCTCCTTTGTTTCTTCAAATTGTATTCAGCGAGAAATGATGAATAACAAATCTAATACATCACTTTCCAACGCTTAAATATTTATTATAACGCTATCATACATTTAGACGTTTCTTATCATATTACAAATTCATTCCAACTTGTTGCACAGTTATTCTTTGAACTCCGAAAGCTCCATTAAACTGATGAAACTCTGTTGTCTTCCATCACTAAAAACTAGAAGAGCCATCAAAGGTGAGTTCATTTCCACTGAACACGGACGCGGACGCATGACCAACACACTTGGAAATTTAAACCAGTGAGGTTGAGGTCGCACACGAAACTCGTCTACGTAAAATGAGGCCGTTGCATTTGTACCTCTTAGAAGCTCGAGAATGATAGGATTTTTAAGCCCAAAGGGAAAGGCTGGGTACACTACCTTATTTTTAAACACTTCATTTCTTTTCTTTGGAATGGTGTCCAATGGGTGGGGTTTCTAAGCCTGAAAACGAAAGCTATCTACTAGAGCATTTTACACAATTTCATTTGCTACCTTGAGAAGCTTGTACGAAATAGACCAGCTACAAAAATTTACACTACTTGCTGCCAAAATATTTCCTCTACTTTGGAGCAGCATTTGACACGAAGGAACGTTCACACTTTCCAGATTTATGCTTTCAGATTTCCAAAATACCACTCGCTGAGTGCCGTGTATTGGTACGCTCTGCTGACGGTCACTTCACGGTGGCGTCCCCTCGTCCGACGTCTAAAGGAAAAATTTAATCCTTCCACGCGCCTGAAAAGGAGAAAAATAGTCCACATAAAAAGATGTTAAAACTTGGTCGTGGAACATTAAATGTTCCTCCTCATAATATCATCTTAGCGCTGCAAATTTATAATTTATTTTGTGGATTTCTGCGCCCCTGAAAGAAAAAAAAATAGTTCGGATGGAATAATGTTAAAACTTTGTTGTGAAACATTGCATGTTGCTCCTCAAAATATCAATTTATCGCTGCAAATTAAATTTTTTTTTATGATTTTCTACCATACGTTTATTATTTGAGGTCTTGCCTTGCTAAGGGTCTGAATGATGACGGTTATGTGTAAGAGTAAAGAATAATTACACAAAAAAACACACACAAACTAAAATGCAATGGTGAAGAAATCGCAACAGCGAGTAGGTTACCTGACGAACAAAAAAAATTAACAATGCAATTTTGAAATGAACAAAAATTCACTTTAAACATTCTTACTTATATTTTCAGGTTAAAATTACAAGTTAGTTTAAGCCTCCCTAACCGCTACAAAAAAGAGCGTATCGAAGAGAGGAAGGACGAGGGCACCATTTATTATGGTGATAAGAGAATGAGGAATCTATGCAGAAGGGACATAGAAACAGTAAGGTGAGAAAGAAGTTGATGAAAAAAGATAAAAGCTGAAGAAGAAAGTCAGAGGTGCTGAAAAACAGGACAGTAGTGAACCGAAAATAGGTGGTCCTCGATATAACAGAAAAAAAGTTTTATTTCAACAAAAAGAAGGCCTACCTAACTCTCAGCTCGGGCCCTCACATTTTTCCCCTGGGAGCGCTAATTCCCATAGATACAATAGTTGTATCCCCCTGAGGGGACACACTAAAATATGAGCCTCAGTGATGAGCCTCGAATACACGTGTCGCGCCTCACGGCTGAAATGTCCCCTAATCGGCCCTTTAGTCACCTTTCTAACGAGAGTTACATCGATTGTGATCACTTCACAGGGTATGACAGCCGTGTCCGCCCGGTGGGACTGCAAGAGTCGGAAGAGCTTGTCAAAACCCAGAAAATTAAAAGCTGGAAAAAATATATAAATTTTAACGTGTTCTGCTGTGGAGGTTGGTAGAACCTAAAACTAGAGTTCAAAACGCAAATGAAATAGTCGTAGATGCAATGCGAAAATGAAATAATAGTAGATAGGGTATTCATGATTGCAGAAGGTTAGATTAGTAGTTAGTTTAAGCCTTCCTATCCTCAACTTATGAGATCCAAAGAGAGGAAGGAAGAAGGCACCATGTAGTGAGGAGTAAAGGGAACGCGGAATCTATGCAGAAAAAGCATAGGAACAGTAAGATGAGAAAGAAGTTCATAAAACAAGATCAAAGTTAAAGAAGAAAGTAATAGGTGCTGAAAAACCGGACAGCAGTGAACCGACAAAAGATGGTCCGTAACAAAACAGAAACCTATTCTGTTTCAACAAAAAGAAGGCCTACCTAATCTTAGCTCGGGCATTCACATTGTCCCCTTGCAGCGCTAGAAGTAAATTCAAAACTAGCAACCGATATCTCCGGCAGTCACAAAAATCAGATTGTAAACCGACAAGTGACAACTTTTCCAGAAAATTCGTCCCACTCTCTGAGTTTACCTTTATGCAAACAATACGAAATTTGTAAGAAAAGAGGAAAGCAAACCCTATACGGTGGTTAATTTCCTATTTCATTTGATACCATGGTAAATTACTTAACTTTAAAAGCAATCCTATTTAATTAATTGTACTAAAACAAAAAATGTGGCTTTATCACCTCGAAGCGTAGCTCTAACAAGTAAAAACGATGCTTGGATGAAAAAAGTGAGCCAGTATGTTGAATGATAGGCATCATGATTATTTCCAGACCCATTAACTCGAAAAAAATGACGAAAACGACAATTTAACAACACGGGGAAAAATACATGGGCACAACTAGCATCTTGAAAATTTTTATGCGTTACAGCAGTCTTCTGCATTCACAAATTGCCGAAAAGGTAGAAACCGACTAGCATAAGTCATGAATAACATTTCGACGATATTTAAACATTCTGACTATTTAGCATTCAGCTTTACCGAGCTCATGAATACAGAAGCAAAAACCTTATCTCCCACCACGGACTAGATAAGGACCTCAAAGGAGTCTTGGATGAACAGAAGAAGTCATTCTTTGCTCTAGGGGAATATAAGACTCCATCCAGTCCTGGATACATGTCGTTCCTAATGAAAACGTCTCGGGTCCGCCAGAGCGATTAGGGTTTCTTGAAATGAAACGTACCCTGAGGTAACAAGTGCTTTTAAAAAATGTTAGAGACGAATATCATTGTTGATTTTGGTCTCAGCTTAACTAAAAGAAATTAACTTTTCCCAGGCTCTGTCATTGCGGATCAGGCGCTGGATTTTCTAAGATTTTGGATCCTCGTAGTTATCTATTTCTACTTAGTTACCTCACACGCATTGTTTTATACCTGATATTTTCAAGTTTACGCTTTCTGAAAATAAAATTTGAACAATCAAAATCTGGCACTTGTCTGATACTGCATGTTCAAATGTTTTTCAACAATTTGATTTCAGCAGGTTAAACTGAAGTTTAGTATTCAACTCCAATTTGAAGTCAATGGTAGAGAGCAATTTTGAAAATAGCAAACGTCAACTGGATCGTGCCGTCATATGGCTTTGAGTATTTATGAAAATTGAGTTTCTGACTTGTGGTCGGTCAGCAGCATTATGAAAATTCCTTCAGTGACCGCCGGTGGCTCACGTCAGTCAAAGTGTAAAATAAATTGAACTTGGGGTTTCGGCCGTTTTAATGTCGGGAAAAGTCATGGTGTCGAGTTAAGAAAAAATTTTTTTGAAGCTTTGTAATATAGGTTACCTCACGGTACATACTTACATTAACAGTTGAAAATTTGAACCAAATTCGCAATTTGGTTCAAATTTTCCTGGGACGAAGAGGGTTGTAACGAAATATTTTCTTTCGTTTCGCTAGGCAATAGCGAAGGGACATTGGATCGGGTGTCGTAACCGTTGAACGCCCCGAAGGGGAAATTTAGCTTGGGCAGCGGTCGTTCTCGTATTTAGCAATCTCAAGAGCTATCAATTTATCTATGTCGCCCTTATGGTCGAAACTTGTACCAGACGGCTGGCTCAGGGCTCACAACACACACAACACACACACACACACATATACACACACACACACACACACACACACACATCAACACACACACGCAAGCGTGAGAACAGGAGGCAGAGGCAACGGTCGGGCCTCGTAACGCGAGGGGCAGCCTGGAAGGGTACGAAGGCTGGCTTATGCAGAAAGCCGCATCACCTACGCCAATGAGAGCTCTTGAAATGACACGCGTACTCGCGTAGTAGGCGTGTCACAAGCGCTAGCAAATTGGATTTCGAGACGTCGAAACAAGCAAGGATTCAACCAATCACGATTGAAACGCGGTCATTATAACTGCGAACATTCGTGGACCTTCTGGAACAAACCAAGCCAGACACATAAAAGGAGTTGACAAGAGGAATCGTGAGGCTTTTTTCTTTGAGTTACACAGGAGGAGGTGCATGTAAACTGAGAGCACGCAAACGCAGCATGCCGGCCCGCCGCCGGTGCGCATTCCACATAAGCAGCAAATTTGACATCTGGGTAGAGTGAACACATCGAAGTTGCAAGAAGACAACGTTGGACACCAACAATCATCGAAGTGCTAACTAGCAACAAGACCGTTCAAAGCACATCAGCTTCGCGGTGATGATCGCCAAGTGCAATGTGTCAACGATTCAACCGAAGGCATTCTAAATGTTTCGACGTCAACTCCTAGCTCGCAAGAAACTCCTGCATGCAAATTGGAACCGCAAAATTACGAAGTTTGCAGCAAGGCGAATCTAATACGAGATCTACAGAAGTCAAGCTCCTTCGGCTTTCAACGAACAAAGCTCAAATTAAAGCTCTGAACGAGGGCATCGCTGCCAAAATCGGCAACCGTCGAAGATGGCCTGGCGTGGTCTCGGATGGCATCACCGGCTGAAGGGCGAGAGCGGAGGCGGCGATGGAAGCAGCACTGGAAGCGGAGTTAGCTAATGGCCAACGACACATAACAGATGAATTCGAGTGTTTTTTGGTGTTGAGAACTCTGAAAAACAGTGAAAGTGGTGCAAGTTTAAACATAAAGCAGCACATGGAACAGTGCTTTCAAAATGGTGCGCTAATTAAAATTAATTTGCGTTTCCTTGTGGTGTTGTGCACTTAGCAGAAAGGTGTGGTTCGGTTATAAAGCAAGAATTCTAGTGATACGCAATGCGAAGTGTACTGCCCTTTTTTTGACACCTTGTGGTGAGCAAGGTTTTGCTGTTATATATTGCATTATCCCCATTTATTTCGTGCATACGCTAGCCCATTCATTTATTATGTTCTTCTGATTCTTATTCCTTGTGCGGGAGGTTCTTTGATAGTTGTCATAAAATTTTGTGTAACGTTAAATCAAGCAATCCTTCGCTAGCGCTCATTTTTTAATGCTCACATCTCTTTCATTTTTGAGTGTCAATTAGCGCCAGAATGTGTTGTCGACAATCCTCACATTTTAACCCTCGTGTTTATTAAATAAAACCCATTTTAATCTTTCAAATTGTGTCATTTCTCCCATGCAAGTCAACTAGGCACACGCGAAGCGCATACTATGTAAATCCTACTTACCTAATTTCCTATCTTTCCTGTCCAATTCTCTTGCTGTGCATTTCCCATCTTTAATTTTCTTTTCATTCTCTATCTATCGAGGTTTAAATTCCTCAAGCGTAACGTCCCTCGCTAAGGACGTATCGTGGCACACGTGTATTAATTTCTAATTCATTATTATATGAGTAAGCTTAAAAATTTCAATCCCAACAGAGGTGAAGTGCAGGGACCATTTAGTACGAGCATTCGAATACGGGGAATCTATGCACTAAAAATGTTCCCATAAAGGATACCCTGCGCATAGAAACAGCAAGTTAAGAAGGAAGAGGAAGAAAACCCAAAAAAAAAGACAGAAACGAAGGCATGAAAACTTGAAGGAGTAAAGTGGGCATTAAAGACAGAACGCCTCAAGGCCTATTGTAGCTGAGATATAAATACCTGAGACTATCTCCCCTAGGGCGCCATTTCTTATTTGTTTACATGAGAAGTATTTATACTTCTTTGCGCAACTTAGAGGAATTTATGTACTCTCACTGAGGTGCATCATTTATTCATATCATATTTTGAAATTTCTTCATAGTTTACTTAGATCGAAAAACTATTAAGCCTTTCTAACAAAAATATAATTTTCTTCTCCGTTTGAAAACTCACGGTTTCGCAAAAATTATTCAATTGTATGAAAATATGTTGGTTGAAAAGCAAAACGTGCTCTTAACATGTCAGATCGGAATCTTTCGTGATGCTAGCTAAATCTCTAAGCACTGAAAGATACTAGCAAGGGTAACGTTTTTACAATAAAAAAACATTTGGATGGAAGATTTTTGCTAAGAATTAGAATTTATTCAAGAGTTAAATTACTTCAGCGTATTTTTTACCAGTGTAGGGTGAATGTGTTTCATACAATATGACAATGTATGTGCCACGTATAATTGTAAGCACTAATAATGAAAACAAATCATCAACTATCGGTAAAGTTTCTACACACTTTGCCCTTTAGAAGTCAATATAGCGCTTTGGGAACCATGTGCCCAAAAGTTGCGCCTCACGCTCGGAATCATGTGCCCTAAAAAACATCACACCAGTAATCCTGAACCCCAAAACTGCCACACATTAAGATTCCTATATACCCTGCAAAAATACCACTAACTAGTAAATCTGTATCCAAATAAAACCACAACAAAAGGAATCCTGATCCCCCGAAAATGCCACACATTGAGAGTCCTGTGCCCCCAAAAATGCCATGCACTGGTGATCATGAACCCACAAACCTGACGCACACTGGGTTTCCCTCGCATTGGTGCCGCACTTAAGGAGAGTCACATTTTAAGTCGTTTTTGACGGATTTACTGTGAAGGCTACGATACAGTCATGTCGTTTTTACATTTAAGAGCAATTTTAGTTGATGCAAAATACGTACATTGAAAGAAATTTTGACACACTCATGAGAGTCGAACGGTTATTCAGAGAAATCTTGGTACATCTGGGTGCATCACTTTTGATCAAATGTTCAAACGAGCATAAAAACAAATATTGACGTTTTTTACGACAGAAAATTTTCAATTATAAAATGGGTCGTTTTCAAAATTTGTGGAGAGAATTTATTTCTCTTCAAATTCTCCTTCTTTAAATTTTAAGATCTCGTCAATCAATACGTGTGTTCACAAGCTAGGCTGAAAAAGGGACGCATTTATGCGAAATAGTGTTAATTTACGCTCTATACGTCATGTTGGTTCACTCAAGTGGGTCGCATCAGCTCATGACATACACAAGTGCTTCAAAATACCTCATTGATGTTGTATATTGATGAAACTTTTTCGTGTTTCAGTTCAGTGACAAGTTGATGGATGAAATTGTACCGGTTTTAAGATAAGTTGATGCGCCAAAGTGCATCAGTTTTTGAACAAAATTTTCGTCGGTGCTTTTCACTCAACCATGAGTGAAGCAAGTTTTATTGAATTATATAATATATTGACACTAATAAATTATCAGTTTGAATAAGGATGAACCTGCTTAAAAAAAAGGTTTAAAAATTACGTAATGATGCCACCTCATCTTAAAAACTCTACGTTCGCGAATGCGCCTTCGCATGTCAAGTGACGAGCAACAAGGTAACTTCAACAGCTGTGGTCTTCTTCAGAATGGATCAGTATTTTGTACACTAAACTTTTCTAATATTTCCAGAAGTATAAATCAAGTAGCGAAATATCAGGAGACTTTAGCGGTTATTTGATGGGGCCGCAACGGCCAGTTCAGCGATTTAGATATCGGGTATCAAATAATTGTTAGGTCCTAGTAATCGAAGCTGTTATATTTTTTATGTGGTTATAAATCAGGAAGAACTTTACTTTAATAAATCGTTGATGTTAGTTCTGCTTCACAAAAAAAAGAAGCTGTTGTGTTTGTGTTTGAAGCAGTGCTTAAATTTATCATTGAACCCCCATTTTGACGGGTAATATATACGGAAAAAATAAGTATAGCACGATCACCGTAGGAACGATGCAGTTTGTTTAGTTTCTATCCAAATATATTTGAAAATACGTGCGATTGTTTGCATTATTTTTATCGTTAGGAAAGAGCACACTAAAATCCAGCTGAACAGGTATTTTTTCATTTTTTATTCTACTTGTCCACGGCGGTATATAAAAATATTTCTTAACTTTTACATTTTATTTCCCTGACACTTTCAATAAACGAATTTTTCTTTCAATACTTTTCAAATTTCAATCCCCGTAACTGTTAAAACAAATCATTTTCGACGACACGGTTACCAAGTCAAAAATACCTATTTGAACAGCCTCAACCTTGTGTTAAAGTTCGTTCAATACAGTGGCGGTCACCCTTGTAAATCATACAGGAGGCTGTAGTTTGACACCATGTTGGCTTCCTCTGCTTTTTCATGGACTTCTTCAGCTTTTTTCAAATTTCTCCTTAGCGGTTTTCACGAGATCTCGTCTGGCAACCGTCCATGAACGACTACGTCCTGGTCGACTTTTCAATTTTCCAGGCTCTCGGCATCTCTTGATGGTTCGCCAGCCAAGCGTTTGATTGGCGTCAAGTATTTTCGCTATAAAAGCTTGTAGTCAGGCCCTCGTCATTTAGCTGTGAAGTCTGATAATATTCGCTTGTTCGCACTGAAAACTGACCAAAATGGGGCTTTTTATAGTTTGCTCGTAATGATGGATACGGACCTTAAAATAATTCAAAATTTTATCTGCTTAGTAGAGAAAATTACTTTTTTCTTTACTAATTTTTGAACAATTAAGGGCTCCAAAATATTCTAGGCAATGCTTAATTTTTCACAACTCTGACTAAGCAAAACTAATTCATCCATCAGTTCTTGAAAATATTACAGAAACACAAAAAGGTTATGTTTTTATTTTATTGAATATTATATTTAACATTTTAATAACACCTCAGGTGAGATTCCCCAAGTACGTAAAATACAATTTCAAGACAGTAAACATTAATTAAGATTATGAATTGGTTTAAACCTCCCTTACTACAGCAAAGGTGTTCTAAGGAGAGGAAGGATGAAAGCACCACTTACCGTTGAATCAAAGAACTAGGAATCTATGTGCAAGTTTCGTCCACACACCTTGAGAAAAGCAAGCAGTAAGATTGATGGAAGTTTAAGATGCTTGGTAAAAGTTTAAGAAAAAACCCTACAGGGGCTGAAAAACAAAAAAAAACTTACGATCAAAAGGGAAGCTTATCAAACTTTCCTTTGGAACCTCACACCTAACCCTGCAGCGCTAATTCTCATAAATACATTAGTTGCACCATCCCTGAAGGAAACAGCAATGAGATGGAACCATTTAAGTATAGACTACATTCATACTTAAAATCAGCGCAGTGACCAGCGTGTCACTAGAGTAATTCCAGTAATTCCTAGAGTAATTCAGTTAACTTCAATGATCGGACACGAACCACAATGGTGCCTGTAGCTGACCACTACAACAGTGCCGGTAGCTGACCACTACAACAGTGCCGGTAGCTGACCACTACAACAGTGCCGGTAGCTGACCACTACAACAGTGCCGGTTGCTGACCACTACAACAGTGTCGGTAGCTGACCACTACAACAGTGTCGGTAGCTGACCACTTCTTTCTTCTGGCAGCACGTGCGGCTGTAGAGCAGCATTGTTATCGAGGCACTAAACATATATTGGCCGCAACAGATCTACGCAGCAACCAGAACTACGGGCGCAATGTACTGCTCTAAATAGACTTCAAAGTGCCTCAACACGTCATTGACTGCAATAGGTTAAACTGAAGTTCAATACACAATTCTACTTCGAAGTCAATTGTGGTAAGCAATTTTAAAAAAGTAAACATTAACTGGATCGTTCCTGTATTTAGCGTTGCAGAGTATTTATTAAAATTGAGTTTAGGACTTCTTTGTAGGTCAGCAGCATTTTAAAAACTCCCTCCGAGTACACCAGCGAGTCACGTCGCGGTCAAGGTATTAAAATGCACGGCAATAAAACGTTAGAGAGACCGTGCCATTTTTTATTGGAATAAAAGAGGGAAAAATACTCGAGATGTATTCCTTCACAGGATATTCTGCGCATTAGATCAGCAAGCTAAGAATGAAGAAGAAGAAGAAAAGATAAAGAATTGACTGCGAAGCGGGTATGAGCGCTGAAAAAGGCAACGTAGACACAAAAATAAAAGTTCCGAAGTCATATTCGACATCATTTGATTGCCTTAAAATTAAGAGAATCTGTTTCTTCAAACACCGCATGAAAGGTTTGCATTATAACTGTTTAATTGCAATGTGGGAAACGCAAATTCTTGATGAAATCAACTTAATCGGACAAAATCTCGTGTAAATGTTTATAATTTGAATCACTTTAAAACGCAGTTTAGTGAATTTTGAGAGCAAGATTAAAATTTGCGATGATAATTTTAACAAAACCTTCCCAAGTTCATGTTTCACTCGTCAGACCCACTCACCGTAAATGAATTAATCGCTGTCACTTCAGATACTCGTTGATATTCAAGCTATGCTGATAAGCCTCGAAAGCACTCTTATAACATACTACATTACTAGGGCTAGTAAAACAGCAAGTGGCGAGAAAATTTTCCTGTGAATGGTTTATTTCTTTCCCATAAATATTATTCACTTTTTTAAGTCAAGCTTTTGGAGTGATATCCCACCGAGCGAGTTCCACGAAAACCAACCCAATGGTTGGCCTGAAGGCCTACCTCGGGACCTAACAACAACCCCTCGGGGACCTCATTCCCACCACCATACAAAAGGCAAACCCAACTAACCTATACCACATCGTACAATAAATACTGCGCGCGTACCTCTGTAATGAGGTTGTCAAGACCTTGTCTCCTTCATGCTCAAGGTTTCGAGCACGGACGGAGGTAAGATCGACGATTTTTTTCTTGTTTCTATAAGCTCTATAAGCTCTGAAAGTTACTCAAATATTACAATAAATACGAAAATTGTGCCTCCGCCGCAAATTGAGCAAAGTGGTCTGAGAGAGTGTTCTGGGAGAGATCCGTCTGGCCAGCTAGCCAGCTAATCTTGCCATAGAGTCTCCCACGGCAGCTATGCTTTCTGCATCTTTTTCATTCTCTCCTTCTTTACTCATGAGCTCGCCTTTTTTCTGCATCACTTATTTTCGTTTCATTCTTCATTAGTATTTCAATTATTTCTTTACCGATTATTCTATTACATTTCTTCAATTATTTCTGCAATTATTCAGGTAAGCTAAACTTTGAAAATAACTTCACCGAAGTATCTCCTGGAGAGGCCTAAATTAATTATGAAGAATAATTAATTTAAATTAATTCGCTTAAAAATTAATTCATCACTTAAACTAATTATGAAGAATAATTAATTTAAGTTCAACTTTAAATTTTCAAATTTGCCCTAACTTGAGAATTCAGCAACGCTACCCAAGTACTGTACTTCCTAACATTGCTGTACCGCTGACAAAGGCGATACCTCACCAAGGAAAATTCATTCGGTGAGTTTCATTAGTTCGTTAACAAAAATATGAAATATTAATTTTGATATTTATATTTTCATTCCGCTGGTTTGGCAATTTAAAATTCTTTTATTCTTTTCCACAGCATAACACCTTTGCTGCACTTGCTTCAATTCTAAGTGGGCAACTACCTGAGTCGTTTATGTCCTGGTAGAATTTACATTCTTCACCAAATGCGGAATTTTCACAGGGGTTTCGAAATTATGTTGTTTGTTACATCCAAAACTGCAAGTTAGTGTTACATTTGTGCTTCTCACCACAAATTAATTAAAGTGATTCCCTGTCTCCTCCTGCATTATCCCCGTAATTCAACGCGGCTTGATCAAAATCTGAGTACTTTTCATCACTTTCGGAGACGAAATATGGAAGCAAAAGATCTTCTCGTCCAGTGAGTCTAGTATCTAATTTTCGTACTAAGATCCGGGTGTGCTACTGTAACTTTAGGTCTACCGTCATATATCGCTCTCCCAGGTGTAGTTTGACATGTACAAATTGTTTATTGCCAAATTAAATGAATGGAAATAAGTAATATCCATTAGTAACCTAACCTACTTTCACCTCACGCTATAGTATTAGAAGGTAGATCTCATGGTGTTGGAGACCTCACGATATAGTACTAGCTCGAGGTAGATCTCATGCTATAGTGTAGCAGACCTCACGATATAGTACTAGCTCGAGGTAGATCTCATGCTATAGTGTAGCAGACCTCACGATATAGTACTAGCTCGAGGTAGATCTCATGCTATAGTGTGGCAGACCTCACGATATAGTACTAGCTCGAGGTAAATCTCATACTATAGTGTGGCAGACCTCACGATATAGCAGCACCACTGTGGACGCGTGCACACTTCCCGTCATGGTGTGATTTTCGGGTGGTTAATTGTTTTGGCCCCAAGGAGCCTGAGGTCCCGACATAGAAGAGTCACTGTCGAGTAATTTACGAATTGTGCCGCGTATGAAATGAAATTGTGGGTTAAGATTACGATGTTTTATACGTGCTTAGTTCGCGTCCGTCTTCAAGTACGTCGAGTAAATAAAATTTAAGACTGCAGTGTGAGTTATTCACAACTGCGTATCCTATGTATCTTGAGTGGAGACTATCTTCCGTAAACTGAAATGAAAAAATAACGAAATGAATTTTCATTATGCTTAGCAACTCGTGAATCGAGTTGTCTGTCAAGGTCGAGATTCAAAGAACGCTTTCAAGATCAGTTGGTCTGGAGCTGAGTCCATGGTCAGACTGACTTTCCGTGGCCAAATCTTTTAAACTTGGTCACACGCCATTTTAAAATTCTAGCATTTCCTCGCAAAATATTGGTCATAAAAAGCACTGAAAATTTGACAACCCTACAGTTGTTAGATGCACGGCTCATTAATTAGATGCACGGCTCGGTTTTCAGATGCACGGCTCGGTTTTCAGATGCACGGCTCGGTTTTCAGATGCACGGCTCGGTTTTCAGATGCACGGCTCGGTTTTCAGATGCACGGCTCGGTTTTCAGATGCACGGCTCGGTTTTCAGATGCACGGCTCGGTTTTCAGATGCACGGCTCGGTTTTCAGATGCACGGCTCGGTTTTCAGATGCACGGCTCGGTTTTCAGATGCACGGCTCGGTTTTCAGATGCACGGCTCGGTTTTCAGATGCACGGCTCGGTTTTCAGATGCACGGCTCGGTTTTCAGATGCACGGCTCGGTTTTCAGATGCACGGCTCGGTTTTCAGATGCACGGCTCGGTTTTCAGATGCACGGCTCGGTTTTCAGATGCACGGCTCGGTTTTCAGATGCACGGCTCGGTTTTCAGATGCACGGCTCGGTTTTCAGATGCACGGCTCGGTTTTCAGATGCACGGCTCGGTTTTCAGATGCACGGCTCGGTTTTCAGATGCACGGCTCGGTTTTCAGATGCACGGCTCGGTTTTCAGATGCACGGCTCGGTTTTCAGATGCACGGCTCGGTTTTCAGATGCACGGCTCGGTTTTCAGATGCACGGCTCGGTTTTCAGATGCACGGCTCGGTTTTCAGATGCACGGCTCGGTTTTCAGATGCACGGCTCGGTTTTCAGATGCACGGCTCGGTTTTCAGATGCACGGCTCGGTTTTCAGATGCACGGCTCGGTTTTCAGATGCACGGCTCGGTTTTCAGATGCACGGCTCGGTTTTCAGATGCACGGCTCGGTTTTCAGATGCACGGCTCGGTTTTCAGATGCACGGCTCGGTTTTCAGATGCACGGCTCGGTTTTCAGATGCACGGCTCGGTTTTCAGATGCACGGCTCGGTTTTCAGATGCACGGCTCGGTTTTCAGATGCACGGCTCGGTTTTCAGATGCACGGCTCGGTTTTCAGATGCACGGCTCGGTTTTCAGATGCACGGCTCGGTTTTCAGATGCACGGCTCGGTTTTCAGATGCACGGCTCGGTTTTCAGATGCACGGCTCGGTTTTCAGATGCACGGCTCGGTTTTCAGATGCACGGCTCGGTTTTCAGATGCACGGCTCGGTTTTCAGATGCACGGCTCGGTTTTCAGATGCACGGCTCGGTTTTCAGATGCACGGCTCGGTTTTCAGATGCACGGCTCGGTTTTCAGATGCACGGCTCGGTTTTCAGATGCACGGCTCGGTTTTCAGATGCACGGCTCGGTTTTCAGATGCACGGCTCGGTTTTCAGATGCACGGCTCGGTTTTCAGATGCACGGCTCGGTTTTCAGATGCACGGCTCGGTTTTCAGATGCATGGCTCTGTTATTAGATGCACGGCTCGGTTATTAGATGCACGGCTCGGTTTTCAGATGCACGGCTCGGTTTTCAGATGCACGGCTCGGTTTTCAAATGCACGGCTCGGTTATCTTGAAGAAATTACTTAGGTTCAAAGTAAACAGCCTACGAACTTTTGCTCAAAACAGCAAAAATGAAATAGAATATTTATTTCATTGAAAATTTTCAGAGTGGACGACGATCCATGTTGAATTTTTTTCATCGTGAACAGCGTTCATTCAACATGATTGTTAAACTGATTACCACTAATACTGCAGATTCGTCCCCAATTTTAAGTCATGTAAGAATGTCACCTTTAACAATTTGGCGCAACGTGCGCCACCCGTGGCCACTGGGTTCATCATGCTGCTAACCGACCAGTAGCCACAAACAAAATTTTCATAGGTACTTAATTAAAGCTAAATGGCGGCACGATCCCGTTTAATGTTTGCTATTTTCAAAATTTCTGACTACAACTGACTTCAAATTTGAGTTGAATAATGTACAGTTAAACCAATTGCGGTCCAAGTGTCAAGACGCTGACCACGTAGTTAGACAAGTGTATCTGCCAGGTAAATCTCTCATCTACGTGCGGGGATAAATGAACAGCATTTCATTTATTTCACAGCATTTCTCAGAACGGATTTTAGCGTACGAGATAAATAATCACCGTGGTGTCGCGTTTTTCACAACCTTAAAAAATTTAAAAATGTATTCAAGTCGCATTTTCCTCTCTGCTAATTACAACTTAACTTAACCGAATGTCGCTACTGCGCAAACGTAGTCAACGTGTGAACACATTGGCAGCGTATTAGGACATATGAGTACCACTAGGCAAATTTCTCATTTACGCTTAGATTATATTAGATTATAGGTTAGTTTAAGCCTCCCTAACCGCTACAAAAAAAAGAGCGAAACGAGAGAGGAAGGAGGAAGGCACCATTTAGTATGGATATTAGGGAATGCGGAATCTATGCAGAAGGGGCATAGAAACAGTAAGTTGGGAAAGAAGTTCATGAAACAAGATAAAAGTTGAAGAAGAAAGTAGTAGGTGCTGAAAAACAGGACAGCAGTGAACCGAAAAAGGTGGTCCTTGACGTAGCAAAAAATATTTTATTTCAACAAAAAGAAGACCTACCTAACTCTCAGCTCGGGCCCTCACATCTTACCCCTGGGAGCGCTAATTCCCATAGATACAATAACTGTATCCCCCTGAGGCGATTTATCATTTACGTATCGATGTAAATTAACAGCAGTTCAATTATTTCAACAGCTTTTTAGAAAAGATTTTAGCAAACGAATTGAAATATCATTGTGTTATTACATTTTCTACACTTCTTTGAGAAGATTCTAATTTTTTCAAGCAGTAAAGTCGTTTTTTAAACGCTGCTTCTTAAAACCTAACTCAACCAACCGTAGCTACTGTACAAACGTAGTCGACGTGTTAAGTTAAAACAAGCGCAATCGCCTGACTAACTCCAGAAATTGATGACCCTGAGCCCTGACAAAAGCTCCACTGGAGCTCGAATTAACGAAAGCTGCGAGTACGAGTTTTCAGAATTCATTCTGCCATGAAATTACTTCGTTTCGTTCAGTGTTGAATTCAATTTACTGGCTATATATGCTCAACTCGTCTCAAAAAAAAAGCTAACACCCGAAGGTGAATAAATGGTGATACAAATGAGGTGCCGTCAGCACATACACAGAGCAGTAGCTAGATTTTAAAACAATTTTAGTCGTCCTAGTGAAATTTCGTCCGTCTGTTGCTAGGGGAGTTTTTTTTTGGCAAAATTCTTTGATTTTTTTCGCCATCCTGCATGATTTTCAAATGCTCAGTGCTCGAATTTTTTTGGAAAAATACTCATACCTGAAGATTTTGAAAGAAAATGAACTCATGAAGCTTAGTTGGAACAGTTCGTCAGTATTTTTAACGTCAGCTGAACATCTACGACGACAAAGTTTTTAGAAATCTGGCTCAAGAACATAAAAAGAAAACTAAACTCGAACAGGTGAAGATTTTGTAACTTGGGTAAATGTCCAGGAGAGGACCATAATCGATCGTCGGATGGCAACACTACAATGGACTCTCCTTTCCGACGCGCTCGATCATTCGCGCCATCTAAGACGAAAGTCAACATACCGCTATAACTCATTTTTGGGTGATAATTTCTATTGTGTTATTAACTAAAAGTTCCTAGAAGTGGGTTCAGGCTCCGCAGGCTCCGCGGGGCCGGCAAATAATAAATTACAAAGTGCCCAAACGTATTCTAACCAAACTAAACTTACTGCTATAACTCGTAAAATACTCATTTCCGACGGAAAGGGCATAGAAAAAAACTTGTTTATTTCGATCTAATTAACTATGCTTAGGCAACGAAAAGTTGAAAATCGATTACTGACCAATGCTGCACGTATACCAAATTTTGTAAACCAGGTTCAAACTCGGTCCCATAGGCCATTAACACGTCCCCTTCGTATTGGGCCACATGTGTACCTACCGGCATATTGCTCATTCACGTACCGGTGTAAATGAATCACATTTCATGTTTCGCGACCTATTCAATTGAATAAATCTCATCATACGAGGTGAAACGTTACCGTGCAATTTTGTTTCGCTTATTTCTTGCAAAAATAAAAATGTTTACGAGCAGTGAAGTCGATTTCCCAATTCTGCTACATGCAGCCTAAAAACAATCGTCGGTAAATCTGAAGGATATGACAGTTATCGATTTTTCACTTTTCGGTGCCTAAACCTAATGAATTGAATCAAAATAAACAGGTTTTCTTCTATGCACTTTCCGTCTGAAATGATTATATTACGAGTTATAGCGGTAGGTTTAGTTTCGTCTTTGATGACAAATGCGCCCGAATAAACAGCTACTCATCGGTCTTCAAATTTTTGTTGCTTGAATCATGGTAATAACATCGAAATAAACAACTTTTCTTTTATACATCTTTTTCGTCAAATAAGTATTTAATGAGGTATGGCGGTAGGTTGGTTTCGTCTTTGATGACGTTCGCGCTGGAAGCGTAGGTGCATTACAGTGTTGCTGTCCGACGTGCTCCTTGAATTACTTGCCGCTTCAAGCACTGGAGTTGCGGTAAGTCATTTACCGCTGTAACTAATAAAATATTCATTTCAGACGGAAAGTGCATAGAAGAAAACTTGCTTAGGTCAATGTGAAGTTTAATGCAATCACGGAAAAAAATTATTTTATTCCAAAGAATCACTAAAGGAGCCCATTTAAGAACGTTTTACATGAATGACATTCTGCTCGCTGATGCGTTACTTTCGAATTATTGAACTTTGAACGGAATTGAACGCGAAACGTAATTTAATTAATAACGGGAGCTATTACCAACGTAAAGAGGTTGGGTCGTGAGGGAGAGGCACAGTTCTTCAAGTGAAAATTATAAATAAAGCTTCTAACCCACCTATTAGGGTGACGACCGCAATTTTGTTCACATCGGCTCCAAGATGGTGGCGCCCATGGTGGTCGCCATCTTGGAGCCGATGTAAACAAGGTTGCGGTCGGCATCCTAATGGGTGGGTTAGAAGCTTTATTTATAATTTTCACTAGAAGAACTGTGCTTCCCCCACACGACCCAACCTCTTTACGTTTGTAAAATGGGGTTAGCTTCCGTTATTATTTAAATTCCGTTGCTTCCTTTCGCGCGTGAAGGCCAACTTCAAAGTTCAATAATTCAAAAATAACGCATTAGCAAGCAGAATGTCATTCGTGTAAAACGTTCTTAAATGGGTTCCTTTAGTGATTCCTGGGATCGGAATTACTATTTTCCGTGATTGCATTGAACTTCACATTGACCCTCGTTTATTTCGATCTAATGAACTACGCTCAGGCATCGAAATTGGTCAATATTGAGTTTAATGTTGTCAACGAATTTCATAATTTCGTAGGTATAGATAGGTAATTTAGTCGATTTTAAGACGTTTTACATGAATGACATTCTGCCCGGTGATGAGTTATTTTTAATTATTCAACTTCGAAGCTGGCTTGTGCGCGCCATGGAAGCGCGCGTGGCTAGCGTATTTAAATCAATAACGGAAGCTAACCCCCTATTACCAACGTAAAGAGGTTGGGTCGAGAGGGGTAGCCACAGTTCTTTTGGTAAATCTGAAGGAGATGACAGTTGTCGATTTTCCACTTTTTGGTGCCTGAACCTAATTAATTGAATCGAAATAAACAAGTTTTCTCCTATGCACTTTTCGTCTCAAATGAGTATTTTACGATTTATAGCGGTAAGTTTAGTTTCGTCATTGATGACGAATGCGCTCGAATAAACAGCTACTCATCGGTTTTCGAATTTTTGTTGCTTGGAACATGGTAATAACATCGAAATAAACAACTTTTATTCTATACACTTTTTTCGTCAAATGAGTATTTAACAAGGTATAGCGGTAGGTTTGGTTTCGTCTTTCAAGACAGAGCGCTGGAAGCGAGACGCCATTGCAGTATTGCCATACAACTCGATCAAAGAATTTCTTTCCGCTTCAAAGACTGGAGTTGCGGTAAGTCATTTACCGCTATAACTAATAAAATACTCATTTGTGACAAAAAGTGCATAGAAGAAAACTTGTTTATTTCGATCTAATTAACTATGCTAGAGGCATCGAAACTTACAAAATCGACAACTGTCATCTCCTTCAGATTTACCGTTCTTTTAGTGAAAAGTATAAATAAAGCTTCCAACCCACCCGTTAGGGTGACGATCGCAATCTTGTTCACATCGGCACCAAAATGGCGGCGCCCATGGCGGCAGCCATCTTCCAGTCGATGTAAACAAACGTCACTAGAAACCTTTATTTATAATTTTCACTAAAAGAACTGTGGCTACCCCTCACGACCCAACCTCTTAACGTTTGTAATAGGGGGTTAGCTTCCGTTTCCATTGCAAAAACAATGACTGTTTTTGGTAAATCTGAAGGACATGACAGTTATCGATTTTGCGAATTGTAATGGCTAAACATGGTTAATGACACCAAAATAAACAAATTTTCTTCTATGCACTTCATATAAAACGTCTTAAAATTGACTATATCACCTGTCTATAACTACGAAATTATGAAATTTGTTGACAACATTAAACTCAATATTGACCTCGAAATTTACAAAACCGATAACTATCATATCCTTCAGATTTACCCAATAGTCGACAACCATGGAAACGCAGTGAACGTGCTAAAATAAAAAGCTTTTTCTGAATTAGATTTATAAAACCAATTTTTTCAGGAATGCTGTAGCCTAAATTTATCATGAATTAATTGTAGATATAGTTAACCGCTTCCGTTTACGTCATAAATACGATTTCATAACTACTACTGATTATCCAAAATGTTGCTAACTGTTACATGATCTTACTATTCTAAACGAATTACTTCAAAATACCACCGGATACTCTGATGTGGTTGCCCTGACCAACTAGGCTCTGGAGTAACCCGTAGTAGACTGCAGGTTAACAAACGTCCCGTCGACAATATTGAGATTGTAAATACATCACACTCACATGGCCCCACATTTCATCTTGAACAGTAGACTGCATGTTAACAAACGTCACAGCGACAATATCCAGGTTGTAAATACATCACAGCCACACAGCCCCGCACTTCTTTTCAGTGTAATGCCCGAACTCCGAATTTCTTCAAGTGTTACATGTTCCTAAAGGTTGGACTCTGGAAAACGATTTCAGCGGAAAAAATCAAAGGCATGTCTGTTTAAAAAAAATTTGTCCGAATTTCTGAAAGTTTGTAACGAGGTAATTGAGCAGTGAGAAGTCAGTGTCTCCTTCCTGCCGATGTCGCGTAACATTCTCTGAGCTTCGAACTTTCAGAAGCTTTTTTAGACGCACACACGAATATAGGGACCCTGAACTGAAATGAAATTCTGAGATTTTTTGTGAGGGAGGCGAGAACGCGGGATCTGCCCTAAAATGTACGACTGGTTTTGCACCTCAGTTTGGAATTCTATTCAATCTACACAGTGTCGAAAAAACATTTTTCAAATATTTTGGTGGGGATTTCCCATCTCTTGAGAAGAGCAGCCTCGGAGCGCAAGAATTTTTTATTCAAAATAATAATTTTATATTCATAATATAAATGTCAGCAAGATCGTTTTTGAGGTTGGCCTTAATGGCTTACCAGAAGATACGTGGGCTTTTGTAGCACTCAAACAAGGGACGTGAATTTGTGTTTATGCAGCCTCTGCTGGGAGCGAAAGGCTCAGCAGTTTTCTTATAAAATATAAAAAACGAGGAGTAGTAGACTGAAGTTCTAGGATTATACGCGGGTGAGATTACGAGTGCTACAAGTTTTGGAATTTCATGTGTATTCAGCGAAGGTCAACTGGTGGCGCAAGGGAACGCATTTTGTCTCGAACCGATGGGCTTTGAATGTGACGTTTCAGTTAGAGTTGAAGTTACTCAAGAGGTCGGCAAAGTCACGTCATGAATACCTGATGGATCCTTTGGAGTATGGTTATAATACCTGATGGAAGGATTACCGGCTCAAGCAGGATGCGCCCATTCGGTTGTAATTGAGGCAGCAAAAGAATTGCAGCAGTTTGGTCTATCGTTGAAAGAAATTCGGTGAAAGAAAAATGGCGTGGGCATGATGTTCACTTCGATTTGTTTCCTGATAGACGTGCAAATACCAAAGAAGGCACCGCACTGTGATATTGCGGTATTACAGAGCATTCAACAGAGAGATGTCAGGCTCTGCTGCAAATATTAGAATATTTTCCGTCTCGCCAAAAAACCAAGAGGCTTGCCTAGAGGGCTCGTTCATTAGCTGTTACTTCAAGGTAGTGACGCAGTCTCACCGCTGCTGATACAAAACATTGCGCCGAGATTTTTGAATTTCTCTCCAAAGCCTCACAACCTTAAGTAATGCATCAGCATCATTAAATTCAAGGAAAATTTCTCCATTTTTTCGCTGTGGTTGCTATTAACCAACGCTGACTGTGATAATACACTTATTTTTAATCATTAGAGCTAATCACTCCTCACTCATTCCGAGCCCATCAGCTGAACTGCGGATTACAAAGCTCATTTTCTGAACAAGAAAAGGTTTTTAGCGCTGCGGTCCCAAGCGCTTCCCTTTAAAGAATTGAAGCTTTACCTCCATGGCTTTTGAGACCTAATCCCATTCAAGATAAAAACACGACACTTCGCAAAATGTTTATTAGCGCGAGCTAGCGTTTTTATGTGGGAGTAGTTTTCCTCATTTTTATTGTCATTGTTATTAGTAAATTCAAGAATTCTTAGCCAAAATAAAGTAAATAGGAGGGAGTAATAAGAAAGGCTTATTCATTGTGGACACTTTAAAATGGGAAATATATACACAAAATGTGTTCTCATACAGGATGCCCCGCAGAATAAAATTGTAAATTGGGAAGGAAGAGAGAGCGAAGAGGTATAAAAAGTAAGAGAAACGAAGTGGTCATAAAAGATATGAAGTTCCGAAAGCTTCTCAATAGTTGAAATTGTTAATCTAACTTTACAGTACCAGTACCCATAGCATTAGACACACAAGCCTAATTAAACTAAGCCTATTGCTTAACCTGAACGTCCTGCGAAGTCTCGTTTTTCCATATTTTCATATCCGTCATATCACCACCCTAATCAACATTCATATCATGGCCAATTACATGTACGCTCGTATCCAACTCAAAATGCAATTACTTGGTAGAAACGTATCTCAATACATTGAGCAAAAGATTTTTTTCATCGGAACAAATGTCACTCTGCACAAAATTTCATTCGATTTTTCAAAAAGTATATTTTCGGTCTTGCAATCGAAGCGAGAGGTGAAATTTGGACGAAGCAAAGTTGTATGTATCATCAGCGAGCTCTATGCTAGAGTTTCTCAGGAACCTGAGGACTGAAGCGTCGCTATCCTGCGCGGTTTCCATACGGAGAGAAATTTGTAAAAAAAATTTAAGAGAGTGTCAAAGGGTTATTCAGCGAAATCGTGATTCACATTGGTGTTTCAACTTTGACCTCATCTCCCTGCGGTTGAGGAACTTGAACAATGTATTCAGGTATCAACTGGCGAAAAACTTCGTGTTAAAAATGATCTGTACTTGTATTTTCTTTCCGGATCATAATTCTCCCCAATACCATGAAGATCTTCGCTTTTTTTCATTAAATTTTTAAATGGCATCTATTCGTTAGTAAAATCACTAGCCATTCTAAATGAGTGAAACATATATGTGAAATAATACCGACTTACGCTAAGTGTCCTAGTTGTGACATTTATGTGCGTCGTATCAGCCCATGACATACAAAAGTGTGTCACAATACATTGACAGATGATGTATATTGATCACACACTTTTGTGCGCCGTTTTTGGGACAAGTATGATACATAGACACACAAAAGTGTGTAAGTTTTGTAAGGAATTTATTTTAAGTGCAGATACTAAATACTCAAATTTCATCTCGAAAAAGTTCAGACGCTAGAATTATGACCAGGAAAACAAGCACTGTGTGCAATAGCCTAGCCAACAGAAAACTCACGCATCCGACTGCACCGCAACAACGACGTGAACGGTTTGAAAATCCTAGAGCTCTATCAGAACACTGCTTGTTCCCTGTCGTTCTAAAGTAGTCTTTCATCTGAATGACACATGGCCCGAGGCTTACGAATAAATTTGAGCCGCCTTAGTTACACATGATGTAATATATTGCGCAGAACTCATGAGTTACTAAGTCTTAAATTGCTGCTTAACAACAAGAAGCTTCTTAAAAATAAACACGCTCAAACGCCACGATTTCAAACAATTATCTTTAATCAGCAAGATGATTTCGCAACCCGATTCTCAGTTTTAGTTTTTAAAACTCCCAACCCTGTAGTCTCAATCATTCTTAAAAATTCGTCAAGTTAGATAATCAGAATATTAAGGCTAACTGCAAATTAGTTGTTCCATCAATCATGACCCATCAGTAAAATTGAGAAGGTATACCGGTATATTAGCGTTCTATGTAATTCAACAACGTCAGTGTTAACATTTTAAAAGGAAGATCAAGTGAGCAATGACTGACCGATATCATCAGCGAATATACTTTAGAAAATGGAAGCCTTCAAGTAAATGCCGAAAATGGTAAACAAAAACAATGTCCCTAAATTTAAAAACAGGCTATCAAGAGCCCACAATACAATCTGGAATCAATTCGTGGTTTCCGCAGAGTGAACTGAAGGGGAAAATTGAAAATCTTCGAAGAAAGGCCTTTCCGCCGCACTGTGCTATTTTATGAGCGATAGAGCAAAGCTCCGCTGTCGCATCGTGCACAGCACTAAGCAACAAGATCTAGCACTGTGATGAAAGTAAGGAAATGCAAACACCTGCGTTAGATTTGTGCGATTGGGGCACACTTCGAAAATTGCAAGGACAAAAAATGCGGTACACTTTAACAACCGAGCCCTTTACTTAGCGCCGTGTGCGACCAAAGTATGAGGATTAACATTGGAGAGCTAGAAGAACACCAGATATTAACAGACTTCAATTAAATTTTGTAGCAAGTTTCGAGTGTCATTTATGGGAAAACTTTTCCCGGGTGAGAGCCAACACAGCTGCCGCAATGCGCTCTGTTGTCCAGCAAAACTTTCTGGAGTCGACCTCGTGTGTTGTGAGGGGCCGCAACAGGACTGCAGTCTTGCTGCGCCCGAAAAGAACTAAATTAATTCCACACAACACCCTCAGCATTGCAGGATGTGAGCTAAATTTCTTCCAGCACACAGCGGGCGTCAAAAAAGAAGACAGTACAACATCGAAGAAACAGGCGCCTTTGCATGAGCGGGAGAATGGAGCTGATAAGCCGTCCTGAGCTGTGTCTGCAAAAACTTGCAGGCACTTTAGCTTTAAGGGCACTGCGAGGGGTCAGAGTATTTTTTTTAAATAAATAAGAGTTTCTGAATTATCTGAACATGTAATTTAGATGTTTATCGGATGAGCAATCATGGTTTTAACGTTGCTCACAACCTCATGTAGAATTGAGTAGCTGATGGATGAAGTTGAAAAGTTAAAAAAAGCACTCTGAAGATGGTTTCGTTCCAAAACATCAACCTTTTTGTAGAGTTCAAAAATAAATTTTTAATGAACGATAGTTTGTTCTTGAAACTGTATGCAACCTTCAAAGTTCATTAAAGGGCATTTTTATTACGTAAAAATAATATTAGCATAATGAGGTTAAAATTTATGGAAATCAACCACTTGGTATAGGAGTAGATTAGGTTAGTTCACGCCTCCCTAACCAAAACAAAGGTTTTCTAGAGAACAGAACGATGAAAGTACCATTCATTATGGAGTTCAGGGAAAGGGAAATCTTCGCTATAGGAGTGTTCCCACACAAGATCTCATAGATCCCAAAGATTCGGAAAAATCGCATAATTTATTCTACAGAACATAATCGGGAAAACCCTTCATGTGAAGACAATTTAGAAGAAAAAAATGTCTCGAACCGAAAATAAATCTACCACAACCGAGATGACAGCGTGAAATAAGAAGCAGTTAAAGACGATCGGCACGACCGTTTTCACTATCATCTCAAAGAAGTGCTGGTCAGCTCTCAGCTGTGGTGGTTGAGGTCTGCTACAACTGTTCCTGACGGTGTTTGTTGATATCGTGTTTACCTGCAGACGGTGACTCGCATCTGCAAGTGTCTGCAGATCGCTGCCAGCTGCAGCAGTCTGGTGACAGAGCACCGTCAACAATCAACCCTCGCATCTGGCAGGTTTGGACGGGGAGCAAACAAATACGAGAAAGCTATGAACCGAAAATTTCTCCCCATGCCCAAATAAAAGACAGAATTACTGCACATATACTGTCAAATTTTAAGCTGTGACTCCCATTAAAACTATCTTGCGTACCCTGAAGATGTTATGCTTTGGATATGCAAGACTACATTTAACACAATCACCAGATATGAGTCAATTTTCTTCACTCAATGAATCGCTACTTCCTTGCAGCATGGAAGGTGAAGACGTAGTCCGCTGGCCATTTCTCATGATAAATTCCATTTCGCATGATAACTAAGAGATTCTTACAAGTAAGTTATGATAAATTTGGATAGAAAGTTGCGGGAAATCTTTCTATATTGTTGGTAAAATAGTAGCGTAAATGGCATTGTACATCACAGTTCAAAATGAATCCATGTAGTATGTTAAGCAACATTATATAATAAATGCATGCCCGTTACTTCAAAAATTATATTTTATTAGGTTTTAGGACATTTTATTTGCAAAATCAACTAAGGGAAATCCAAAATATTAACAAGGGCTTCAACAGTTCGAGAGCACGAAGTGTAGTTGAAAAAAAAAAGAAAGCTCTCATTTCAGCGCACGTTTGTTTCATTAGATTCATAATTGACTTACTAAACTACAATTAGGTAGATATACATCTGTAAATACTAATTATGTTATTTAATTAATTGTGAAAGCGATATTAAACACTGATAATATTATTGAAGTTACAACTTTACGTAAATGTTAAATTAAATGTTATATCGAGACTTCATATTTAAGGCCATGCACAACTAGGGGGTCATCGACTACACGAAGCTGTGAACACTTAACGGTAATCTGACGTCTAAAATAACAGTTGCTTTTAGAATATAAAAATTCGTGAGCCAAAAATAAGTGCATGATAAAGTATTCTAACACGATTACGCATTTAGATACAGCACATAGCGTAGCTATAAGTGGAATTAAGAGAACTTACGCTTCTGGCTGGTCCGGTTCGACGATGTACATATTATAAATCTGGCCTTGAGCTCAAAGCACCAGATTTCTGAGAAGGTAAACGGGCTTAACTCTAAGCCCTGAACCCACAGTAGACTCGACTACGAGTAACGTAGCAGATTCCAATGCGAGCAGCAAGGAATACTACTGCGAAGCTGCGAAGATCTGCGTTACGTTACAGAAGTGTGATATAATCTAGCACTGAATGGCCCATCCACCCCAAAATTCTTCTAACGATGGTATCATGATGCTTGCTGCAAGTGCTGCCAATGCTCGGCTGGAGCCTTAGAAAATGTACTTTTTGGCCTATTGAACAATGAGAATAAACTGAAATCACCTGCATACGGTTAAAATGTTTTAATAAAATAGCGTCAACACGAATAGAATGAAAGAAAAAGAACATGAGGGAACGAATCACTGCAGTGGGTGAAATCTCTGTTTTACGTCACCAATTTAAGAAACGTAATCCAGAATAGCAACGTTACAAACAGCTGCGAATTCACGTTTGATGACAAACTCTAAGTTGTAAATATTTTCACGCATTTCATTTTACTGGTACTAAACTCAACCATGGCATCGTTCCCCTATGATGCGCTTATGAAAGCAGGCATTTTTGACTCGTCAACTTCTTCGTGCCAGTCGCAGCGAAAGGTCACAAATGCAACAGCACATCCCCATCTTTCTCCAAAGTGAACACGACTAATGGAAGACAATCAATCATGCACTGTGCACTACAGGTAAAACCTCAATCCTCATTTGGTTTAATAAAAGTTCTGTCGAAATAAAAACAATGGGAACCACGAAGGACGCACTGCAGGCTTATTTTAAGACGTCTTGTCATCTGTTAGGCGTTGCATATTTTCTGTCAACATTTGGGTCCCGTGAAGCGCTTTATCCGCGGCCCGAGCTGGAGATTGCGTCACGCGAGGCAAAAGAGAGCTGCGCACACCAAATGTTTGTGTAATAAAGTTGAGCAAGTTTACCAAGTAATGTGGCCGCTGAGCTCCGCAATTACATGAGGGAGAGATTCAGGTAGCGCCCAGTTCCCCGAGGGGTAAACACGCCGAACTCGAATTTGACTCACGGTGGCTTTTGGACAAACATTCGAGGAATTTTTTTTCGCTCAAGACGTATTCAATGCAATGTTTAAATGAACGCTGAAACTCAAGGCAGAATGAAAGGATGGATTTCCTTATATGAATGACTTCAAATTCCCTACATGAACAAATAAATTCAGAAGAAAAGCTGCAATTGATGTGTGATGGTTCCATCATGTTAGGTATGAACAATAATAGTAATAGTGAGGGGTGTTGATACAATCAACATTAAAGCACATATACGGGTCCTTTACTGCTCCCCTTTACGCATGTCGTCTGCGATCGAAAGATCAATTTAGGAGCTCATCATTAAAGGGAAGTCAATTGCAAAGTAAAGTAGCTGGAACATTTAAATTAGGTCGTAGACATCTATCACACGAAGATTGTTCGTTAATTCCTTGACGTCTAAGTGGCGTCCCAATACCGTCTCGACGGTAGGTTGTTGTAGCGTTCGGCAAGCCTTTATACATTTTCTACTAATTGTTAGACTTTCACATTCTATGATTAGGTGTTTGACAGTTAGTGTTGAGTTGTTGCACAACTCGCATACTGGTGCAATATCAGGTATCTCATTGTTCATCAGGTAGCCATGCGTTAAGAATGTGTGTCCTATTCTGAGTCTGTTAACTATTATTTCCTCTTTACGTGATATTTTACCTAATTCTAATTTCGTGCCTGGTGATGGCTGTATTTCCCTTAACCTGTCTCTGCAACTTTCCCACCTAGTTTTCCACTGGTCAATCATCTTTTGTTGTATTAGTGGTTTGCAGTCTGAGTGGCAAATTAGAATAAATTCTTCGGGCCTTCGGGCAGCGTTCTTAGCTGCGGTATCTGCAGCGTCGTTATTGCCTATAGGTTTGAACATATTTGAGATGCTAAATGATTGGTGCGAAAACCCTGCGTGATTATTTCAATTTATTGAAAAAAAATACGTCGCCCAAACTTTAAGATATTTTCGCAGCTAAATAAGTGTTGCAAAAGGCCAATGTATATAATTATTCCAATTGCGTCTGAAAAGAATTGCGCTGGAAAGAATTGCATCGTCATCACTTTGACCGCAAAGTGAGCTACCGGTGGTCGCGTAGGGGATTTTCATAATGCTACTGACCGACCAGTAGTCACAAACTCAATTTTCATAAGACTAAATTAAAGCTAAATGAAGGCACGATTCAGTTAATGTTTTTTCTATTTTCGAAATTGCTTCCTACAATTGACTTTAATTTTGAGTTAATATTAAACTTCAGTTTAACCCATTGCGGTCTGAGTGATCAAGATACAATTCATTACAAGCTTACGACACTCCACCAAGCTTCGGTAGCTCTGGAATTGCCCTCTTGGAACAAAGCTAAGACAACAAAGCCTTCTCAATAATAATTATAATAATGAAAGGTGTTCATACAATCAACATTAAAGCATGGATGCGGGTCTCTTACTGCTCCCCTCTACGCATGTCGCCAGCGACCGGAAGATTAATTTAACAGCTTCTCCACAAAGGTAAGTCAACTGCAAAACAAGGCTCAGTTCTCAGCAAGGGCCCGGTCCTTAAACATCCACTTTAGTGTTGTTCCTCCTTTCTTCATGTTCGACCAAGCCATGCTCAAATTTTCCAGGAATTCTATACAGAGAATCTTCTAACTTCACTTTTCTCAATTAGTTTTATTAGAAATGAGCATGTTCACCACATTGCTTGTGATACGTCCCATCGATGGGTCGTCCTGTTCTTTCTACTGTAAAACGACCCTCCGATGGGTCGCTTAGAAAATTTTAACATCTTTTTAAAATTAATAGTAGTTAATGGACCCAGTAAATGTTTGCAATTTATGAAATTGCTGACAATTATTGACTAAAAATGTTTTTTAATTTGAATGTTGAACTTCATTTTAACCCATCGCAGTAAACGTATTTAGGAGGATATTCCTTCTAGAAATTCTTTGTGTGTTATTAAATCATTTAGATTAAATTTAGGCCATCTAAAGATGATTTTAATCCTTCTTGAAACATCGGTAAAACGTGTATCTTACAGACTCTCTCTTACAATACCCTCGTGCACGTGCCTCCGTAGGCCTCTAAATTCTGCGACGTCTGAAAGCAAAAACCTTTGGCACTTCTCCCGTAAGGGGGGAAAATATGCAACTCTTAGACTAAATTATAAGTTAGTTTAAAGTTTAAACCTCCCTAACCACAACAAAAGTGTTCACATGAGACAAAAAATTGAAGGCACCGTTTAGGTGTGTCCACAAGGTGTGTCTCTGCACTGTAGAAACAGCAAGAGTGGAAGACGATTGTGAAAACAAGATATAGTTTGAAGAACAAAGTAATACAAACTAAAAAACAGCAGTGAACCTAAAAAAAATCCGTAACTAAACAAAGGACCAAATCTATTTCAACAAAAGAAAGGCAAACCTAGCCTTCAGCTAGAGACCTCATATCTTTTTTCTGGGAGCGATAATTCCCATAGCAACAGTGTAGTTGTATTCTCCTGAAGGAATAGTTTTTCTTAGCAATGTGTCAATATTAAATTCATTCAAGCCTCGCATTCTTTATCGAATCTTGATGCTGTACTAGAATTCCAAACGAAGACTGTTCAGTGAAGCAGAAAATTCAGCGGTTGAGATTCTCTAAAATATGTCCAGTGAGAATTTCAAGTATTTATTTCACTCTCCTTAGTTCATTGAATTTTAAGTCTTTATTTTTTTCAATTATTTAAATCTATGTTTGTTTACTCAAGTCAATTTTTCAAAATTACAACATATACGGATACCGGATTTTATTTCACTCATCATGGCGTCTTGTCGAGACATTTGCTACAGCGCCCGGCCAGAGTTCGAAGACGAGTTTTTGATTCATTCAATTCAGCATCTTGCCTTTACTCAAGTCAATTTTTCAAAATTACAACATATACGGATACAGGATTTTATTTCACTCATCATGGCGTCTTGTCGAGACATTTGCTACAGCGCCCGGCCAGAGTTCGAAGACGAGTTTTTGATTCATTCAATTCAGCATCTTGCCTTCACCACTGTTTTTTGCCGGTCATCGTTAGGAACTAAATCGAGAGCTAAATGATTGATAAAATTATCACAATACAGTCTAAGAAATTTGTTAATCATTGAATGCGATCTGTAGCTTCATGGATATGAATCTCAACTGTTTTGTACATGATTATTTTTTCCAATTCGCCTTGAAAAGATATGAAGATGGAATGATTTCAGAAATAAACACAGACCATGTTGAATTAAATAGCTGCCTGTTATATCCAGAAATAAACACAGATCGTGTTGAAATAAATAACTGATATATTAAGGCCGTGGTAACCATTCTAAATTGATAAATTGCGTCAGCGCTTGATGAGCTGAGTATCATTTGAAGGAATTAATCGCAAACCTACGTACTGGTGACAACGACCATTTCAATTGATTTGACGATTACCATGATTCAATTATTCAAAAGAAAATGAACACTTCAATAAAAGAAAAATATCTTACGATGGATATTACGACGAGAACAGAACATAAAATGCAATAACGTAAAATAGGTCGCATCGGTGATGTAAATATGTGCATATACTGATAACAGCATATTGTAACCGATGTTTACAATTTATTACTATGAACCATTACCTTTCGAAAAAAAATTTTTCATCAGTCCTTGTCCACACTGACAATATGAAAGAACTTCGGCAAGGAGCGGCAAGGAAAGATAGAAAAAACAATTCATAATTCAAACAGTTCATTCGTTTCCAACTTAAAGCAGAGGGGCTGCGTGTGATATCACTTATTTTTTCCTCGAATTACAACATATACGTAAAATTATAACTAATTCCTCTGACTAGTGTCACTAGCGCTACTGAATTCGCTTCGTGTGTGTATATTAATACAGATAAAGAATTGCCTCACAACATCATGTGCTGTCGAAGACAGACACTGTCAACACAAAGAGTCTATAAGCCCGTCCGACTCACGAGGAATCATGGGAGTATATATTTATGACATGCTGAGTGTCACGTTCCTAAGTAGCATAGAACGACATGCACAAACTGCGATCACACTTACTTGGAAAGCTAAAGAAGAAATAAAATTGCTCAGTAAGGGAAATGACGCACTTCGAACAACACCTGAAATCAAGATGGCTGTGGAGGAGTATTGGTTTTCGGTTTCCCGATAGCCCTTCCAGGTTCATGAAGCGCCCTCCCAGGACGCCAAAATGCGATTTTTGTGCCGTGGTCGAGACGAACTCGCTTTGTTGAGAGCAAAATACAGAAGTCTCGGATGCTGCGATAAAGTTCGAGAGGTCACTTCATATCTTCAAAAAAATTATAAAAATGAAAGCTACTTCGGCCTCAAAATTGTATTTACGGTTGATTCAAAGGTTTCTGGAAAAAGATAAAACTATTCAGTCTAATTTCTAATGCAGTTTGTAGACTTTTTACAGGTTTTGACTCGAGTTATCCATTTTTTAATAGATATATAACAGAATAAGTAAAGTTCAGTCGTTACACAATAGGATTTAAGAGGCAACTACCTAGTGCTGATCAAAGCACTCGAGCTACATATTCAAAGCAGATTTTATCAACAACACAAAAGGGATTCTAGGAATAACTTCGAATTCATTATCAGTTTTCTCAGCGTTTGATTATAAAAAGGCAAATAAAAGTATTTGATTACTTTTAGAATACTCATGGAGTTCAAGCCCATGGCCATTACAGCAAATTAAGTAAATACGACTGTGTTCATATTAACAATACGAATTGCTCATTTCAACATCACCGCAAATCCTAATGGTGTCATTCTCCAAGTCAGTTGGATAACTTAAAAACTATAAATAAATAAAATAATAAATAAAACCACGAAACTTGCATTGTATTGAGAAAATTTTCGTCAACTGATTTTTATTGATAGATTTATCCTAAGTTGTAACAATTCCTAACTTCTGATTACATAATATAGCGTACAACGGTATTTCAACTTACAGAATAAAATAGAAAATGGCAGCAGAAATTAGCCGAGTGGCCCATTCTCGGGTTGTCCTCAAGTCCCGTGTCCTCAGACACCAATCACGCACAGGCATCATAGAAACTCATACAATCAATTTTCACGCGCAGACACCAGTACATTCATGTCAACACAGTATCTCTTAACGCTGCCGTTACACCAAGTGTGGTCCCATGATCTAACCGTTTTCTCTGTATTATTGAAAATACTAGAGCCAAGATAACTTCTTTTATTCACGCCATGCTAAACTAATGTCCCTTGGTGCACTATAATTTTCAGTGGAATGGGAATTATTGCTAAAAGAAATATGGTTTCCGATACTACCAACTGAAGTACGTATTTATTTTTTATTTTTTATATCTCATTGGAATTCTGCATAACTCTCGTGCTTTAGCATACTGGAGGATTGTTAGCGCAATAATGGTTGAGATGATTATAGTCACTGTACCAGGCAACATTTTCTGGGAACTGGTTTCCGATTCTGACATTTTTATAGGGAAAAAATTTAGTATCTAGGCTATTTTCAAATTTTTCCTTACTAATTTCCGGCCGTTATTTCTTGTCCGGACAGTCCTCAGGATCGAAGAGCCCATCTGGGGAAACATCATTAAGCTCATTGAGATATTCATAGGTCACCATTAATTGACCTACTAATCTTCTTTGTTCAAGAGAAATGAGTTCATTCAGTTGGGGACGTCGCTCATTATTTTGGCTAAGGAGTTCTGGAAATATTAAATTTTCGTAGCTATACGCTCATTTTATTGATATCTCGTCTTAGAGTAGTAGACCAAAGTTACACTGCGTATTCTAGACGTAGTTGAACCGGTACCTTATTTGAGTGGGGTAGCACAAAGTCCTTTTAACTTGTATTCAATGTTTCTCATTATGAAGCAAATACATCTAGTCGCATTCTTGACACTTGTTCTAACTTGATCGTCATGCTTGGAATTTTTGATAGAGATGATGCCAAGATTTCTTTGTCCGTGTTCAGTTTCAAACGGAGAATCGTTCATAGCATGCAGGAAGTACCGAATACTACTTCCAGCATGCATTGCTGAGAATTTGTCAACATTAAAGCTTACTTACCAGGTATTGATGGAGTCACTTCAAATCTGCAGTAATTCAGGAGAGCATATTTCTTATCGATATGTATTCGTATCCATAAAACAGGATGCCAGCAGTTTCTTCCGATCTCTCGATTACGTCTTATTGAATCTGTGATTCTAAACGTTCAAGTGAAATGCATTGAGACGAGAACCAACTATTCTGTACTATAATTTTCAAGTCGGCATTTCAAGTACTGGTAACATAAAGACAATTGTTGTCCCCTATTACACGGCCAATTATTCATAAAACAAATGCAACGTACATTATCTTTCTTCACCCTGGAGTGGAAGTTTCAGTTTTGATGTAGATCTAGTGCTCCTTTCCAGAAACTTTTTGAAAGCTTATCAGCTGTATAAAGAAGGGGGGCGAGTTTGACCATATATTAAGTGTTAGCCACGTGCTGATTCCTTCCCATATGTTTCAGAGAAAGATTTAAGTAGAAAAAGCTTAAGAAAATCAAGTAATGAAACAACTAGAGCCTTATTTGAATTTATTGAGGCGGAAACCTCAACTCGAAGAGCCGTCTGAGGCAGGCAGAGAATATAGCTGAAAATCTCAGGCAGCTCTTCGATAAAAAAATTATTTAAACATGCACGTGAGGAACTCATCCCTGCTTGAAATTTCGGGCCTTGCCTCGCGTTAAATAGATAAATAGTGTCTCAGTAAGGTTGCTGGTTGTCAGGCCGCACAGGGGTTGTCGAGCCTTTTGTGTTAGTTACCCATAATCCCAAGTATTTTCTTTATGTGTCCAGCTCCCTGAACGCCGACTTGTCTGTTTCTCTGCGCTGATGCTGCGTCTGTACATTTACTTTAGTTAGCCCTTAAATATTATTTGCATTACATTTCGATATTCCAATGTTTCTTTGATCACCTAGCTAAATAAGACTAATATTTTAAATGCAATTTTGAGTGTTGTACCTTGTTATGCAGTAGCTCATGTCTGTACGCACTATTTTTGCAACCGAAAATATATCACTTTTTTTGTTAAAATATATCAGTGTATGTAATAGGGACTACAAAGAGATTCAGCAACCAACAACTCATACCCCTAGGTGAAAAAAGTTTTCCTTTCTCCTTGCTGACACGCTCTTTAGTCTATGACGACACCTCTCGTAATAAGGGTTAAAGGAGCGACCGCGGAACGACGAACTTTTACGCATAGTTTTGACGATTCGGAAGACGCTGTTGCAGTTCGGCACTAACAGAGTTCACTTCTGTTGCCCTAGCAATCTCTTACGGCGCAGACATTTGCTCGTCTTCCGAAAGGTAGCGCGGTAGTTCTCCACAAAACGGAATTTACTTCTGTTGCCTTAGCAGACTGAATACGGCGTAGGCGGTATCCACACACAGACCTCACTCTAGCGGTGCCACCGTAGTTCGGGAAAAAACAGAAATAAGTTATGTTGCCCTGGCGGACTGAATACGGCGGAGGTGGTACCCACACAAACGTCACCCCACACACACGACGGTACCGCCGTAGTTCGACACTAACAGAATTTACTTCTGTTGCCCTAGCGGACTGATTACGGCGTAGGCGGTACCCACACGAACCTCAGGAAGGGCAGCTGCGAAGAAAAGCTAGCGCCCCGGAAAAAGGTAGCTGCACAGAAGACAGCCCCCTTTTCCACGAACCCTTACGTCGATCGCACGACGGTATCGACACTGGTAAAATCTAGAATTTTCTTAATACATTATTTGTAGTTAAAAGTTCATAAGACTTTCCTTTAACCGCCCAAGTTCTAACTCGATAGCGAGTTCGTTACAAACTACGCGCAAAGGAGCTTCTGCGCCACATCACTATTTCCCATCGATTATGGCCGCGAAAAGATTTTGAGGAAATCTCCAAATTAGGCTTAGTTTTAAAAATGTAAAATTTAATGCGAGGCAACAGGATGCAGCACTGCTATTGACACATTCCTCGGACAATTTGAGCACAAATCAATAAATATGAGAAATTAGGCTACCTCCGGAACAGCTTTGCCATCGTATAATACGGATTACCGTCCACGCTGTGCTTTACACGTTGCCCTCGATGATTTACGCGTTGACCACGACGGGTTGAACTGAAGTTTGATATTTGATATTCAACTTAAATTTAAAGTGAATCCTAGTTAGCAATATTTAAAATAGCAAACTTTCACTGGATTGTGCTTTCATTTAGCTTTGATACAGTATTTATAAAAATTGAGTTTGTAACTGCTGCTGGTCAATCAGCAGCATTATGAAAATTACCTCCATGACCACCGGCAGCCCACTTCGCGGTCATATTGTTTAAAGTAAAATAGGGAAAAATTCAACAGCCTGCTGTTAGTGAAAACATGTGGCAATATTCACCGCCCTAATTTGGGCAATATATTGGTGAGTCACTGGGTGTTACTCGAAATAGATTGTCTTCTGAAGTTTGCTCAGCCAATATAATAATAATTCTAGCATCAGTTTCCAAAATATAATCACAAGATATTGTTTCGGGTTATACCAACAATCCCAGTTGAACAGTTTGAATGGCACCTAGTTAATTGATATTAATCGGATGTAATGCAATGGAAAAAGACATCAATAATGAAAAATTTCCTAAAACTGATATTAAATTATCCTATATGTGTTGGCTTAAGCCTCTCTGAGCGTAACGAAGGTGTTCCATACAGAAGAACGATGAAGGCACCTTTCAAGGAAATGAAGGCACATGGTGTGTTCTAGCACAGGATAGGCCCCCCGCATAGAAACGACAAGTTGGGAAAGAAGTTCATTAGGTAAAATAAAAATTAACCATGATGTTAATAGGTGTTGAAAGAGAGAACAACAGTGAACCGATAAAAGATGGTCCGTAAAAAATTAAAACTATTCGATTTCAACAAACAGAAGGCCTACCTAACTTTCAGCATATGACTTCACATTTCCCCCTGGGAACGCATTATCCCTTAGTCACAATGACTGTAACCTCCTGAGGGAACCGAAACTTGAGAACTCAAGTAAATTTGGTGTCTTTTATACCACATAGACCAACTTAGAATTGAAAAACATATAAATAACCCATTCTATCTCACACATCTGTTGTAGTTGTTGGACATGGCATCATTGCGTATGGAAGTGAGAAAACGAGGAATCTCTGCGCAAGTTAAGTGTCCCTACACTTAACGCATAAAAGTAGCAAAATTGAGAGAAGTTAACGTAAGAAAATAAAAATTGCAGCAGAAAAAAGACAGAAGTGAACTGAATAAAGTTCGTAACTTAACATTTAACTTCATTCCATTTCAACAAAAGAACGACTAACCTAACATCCAGCTGGGTACCTCACATCTCCCCCCTTGTAAGTTCTAATATCTGCAGATACAATAGTTGCATCCTCATGAGGATTTGGTAGCACAATATTGGTGAGAGCAGCTCCATGATAAAAAAATGGAGAATCAGGCGTTGCAGTTGCTTTGAAATTATAATAGAGAAATTAGACTGAAAGTGAGCCTGATATTCTAAATCAAACTCAAAGTGAGCCTAACCTTCCGAATTCACCTCAAAGTTAGCCTGCATGATAATAGAGAAATTTGGCTCAAAGTGAGCCTGTTCTGTTAACTTTAACTACAATTAACCTTCGTTTTTCAAAATCCACTCCAAGTAAACCTGCTCTTCGAAATTCAACTAAAAGTGAGCCTGCACTTCCAAAATCAACACAGAGTAAGCCTACTCTTTCATAATCAACTCAAAATAAGCCTGCTCTTCCAAATTCATCTCCAAGTAAGCCTGCTCTTCCAAAATCCACTCCAAATATGCCTGCTATGGCAAAACCAACACAATTAAGCCTTTTCTACCAAAATTAACTCAAAGTATGCCTGCTCTTCCAAAATTAACTCCAAGTAAGCCTGCTCTTCCAAAATTAACTCAAAGTACGCCTGCTCTTCCAAAATTAACTCCAAGTAAGCCTGCTCTTCCAAAATTAACTCAAAGTACGCCTGATCTTCCAAAATTAACTCCAAGTAAGCCTGCTCTTCCAAAATTAACTCCAAGTAAGCCTGCTCTTCCAAAATCCACTCCAAATATGCCTGCTTTTCCAAAATCAACTCAAAGTAAGCCTGCTCTTTCAAAATCAACTCCAAATAACCCTGCACTTCCAAAATAAGCTCCAAGTGAGCCTGCACTTCCAATATTTTACGCAAGTAGCAGAACGGAGCCGTTAATTAAATGGAAGGGAGCTCCGACGTGTAGTTTGTCCCCACTCCAAGCCTTCACTTGCATTCCAGATACTTTATCCTATTACGCGAGTTTAGATTTAATTTGCTAGGTGAAATTGATAGATAGGATGATAGAGGAAGAGGCGCTTGTGGCTGGAGGTTTCAATATCGGTCTGTAACGCTTAGACCGACGTCTGGGAGAATTTATTGATTGCGTCGGAAACAAGTCGATTTTGTCTTCGAAGTCATTTATTAAATTGTTCGAAAATCTTTCAAAAAATTTATGAACCATTTCATGGGTAATAGAGAGAGAATGTAACTGACAAGCGATGTTGTTACTGTTTCTCTTCGCGTCTCCATGAGTTACTTGAATTTTAGAAACCCATTAAAAATTTTAAAACTTAAACCGTAAATTCTAAAATCCAGCAAACATCTAAGTGAACTAGTTAGAGCCTCAGACCGCAAAATTAACTACAAATCCCAGATTTTCGACGGCTGCGACGTTATGGACTGACTAAAAGTTATTGCTGATGTATCTCATGCATTGATGCAACCGCCCAACTCGAGCAACAGATGAACGTAGAACAAATGTTCCAAAAAACGAAAGCAATTCTTGCTACTCTAAAGAGTTAGCATAACTTCGTTCTGGAATACAAAAACCGATTCCGCTTATATTTCAAAAATGGTTGAGAAATATAACTAAATAGAAGCAGATAAACGCTTAAATTTAGTTGATTAGCGTGAGCTTACATGTAACGAACACATAACGTAACCTTCCTGCGATAACATGTTTCCTGGAAAGGGACCCACCGGTGGTCAATGAGGGGATTCTCAAAACGCCACGGACCGACCTGCAGTGACAAACTCAATTTTCATAAATACTCAATGAAAACCAAGCAAAAGCATAATCTACTTGATGTTTGTTATATTCAAAATTGATCTCTAAAATTAACTCTAATTAGATGAACATTGAACATCAGTTTATCCCGTCGCAGTTAGCGTGTTAATTACACCTCGTTAGCAGTGATGCTGACACTGGCCTGGTCGTTGTAGGACATCATGCGACTCACTCATCACTGACAATGAATACTTCGTCCATCCATATTCCGTTCGTGCGGGATGAAGACATGGCAAATTATTTCTCACCCATTAACTGTAGACACAATAGTTGCATCCTCATGAGAATTTAGTAGCACAATATTGGTGAGAGCAGCTCCATGATAAAAAATGGAGAATCAGGCGTTGCAGTTGCTTTGAAATTATAATAGAGAAATCAGACTGAAAGTGAGCCTGACCTTCTAAATCAAACTCAAAGTGAGCCTGACCTTCCGAATTCAACTCAAAGTTAGTCTGCATGATAATAGTGAAATTTGGCTAATCCGCTATCCGCTATTTATTGATCAATCAATAACGAATTATCAAGAATACGGACAGTTAAGCCTGTATTTTTAGCTTAACCATCAGTTCCTAAATGGGTGAAGTTGTTCAACACAAAGATTTAACTAATTGTATTATAATATTAAATCAAAACTCACTGGCGAACACAGGCAATCTCAAGAGAGAAAAGAGAAGTCCTAATTTTACGTGGGCTTTAGAAAACGAGGAATCTATGCACAATAGAAACAAGTTAGAAGTTAGGATAAAAGTTAGGGAGAATGAAGACAAAAAAAATAAGAAAGCGAATGAGGCATGAAAACTGACAGAAGCTATGTAAGTGGAACGAAAGATGAAAGCTTTACAAGCCTATCTACGTGTCGCCGACATGGCCATCAGTCTCCCCCTTGGAGGCACTAATCCCCACGTAGCTTAGGACAGCGGTTCGCAACATTTTTTTGCCCTGCACTACATATTAAAGAAATTTCATTTGAACCTTTCACCCCCTGAAATAAAAATACAAACATACATCAAGTATCTTGTTATTTACCTTGACTTTTCTCGCACCCCTTAGAATATCGTCTCGTACCCCCAGGAGGTGTGAGCATCCCTGGCTGGTAACCCCAGGCTTAGGACAAACGAACCTAACTCACTTGAACCTATTACTTATATGATTACTGAATGGTAGCGTAATTATTTATTTCATCAGCTTACAGGAGAAATGCGTGTTTGAAGAACTTGGATAATCGGCGCATTATGGTGCATATGTTTGCTATTTTGTCCACTGTACTTGAGGCTTGTGCTTCGGTTTCCTCTTGTTTTGAATAAATCATTACTAAACAGACAAAATATCAAAAAATAATTCAATTTATCTGTTGACAAAGTTTAATAAGAAATCAAAATGTTTGTTTTCTGGAGCTTCCATTTGGTAAATGATGAAAATACTTCCTAGTCTTGGTGTTGCTCCAATCATATTATGCTCCAATCATATTATCATAAATACTTCCTAGTCTTGGTGTTGCTCCAATCATATTACCCCGTCTAAGGGGTTGTGACGGACTCAATCACTCTCCCAGTCTCACGCTTAAACAAGACCTGAATTTACTTTTTGGTGCTTGTATGCAAGCCCGAAAATGATTTAAATTCATTTTTTAATTCTTTTTCGTAAAGTTTGGCTCTAATGAATGACCGTCACTCTGACAATTTCAGCGCTGAACTTGAGGTTGAATAGTCGAACCGACATCTCAAATCCGTTTGCCATAAATGCATTGTTCTTTTTCAACTACATTTAAAACGTTTGGTATTTATATTTATTTCAATGTTTTCTTGGTTGTTTGCTTGCTCGTTAGTCACCCTCAACTTTTCAATTCCAGGGATTAGATACAGAATAATTTAGCACCTGGTTTTAGTGAGCACACTGGGCAAAATTAAAATTTCCACGAGGTGCACTGTGGACAAGATTTCTCCGAAAATTCACTTTCTGATTCGCGTTTCAGAAAATTCAGTTCAATAGAAACCATACCAACGGGTCATGGTAGTTTTATACATTCCATTAAAAAATTCTAATCATTTTTTTAGTCTCTGGCTTTGTTGCAACAATGTCGGTTCATCATTTACCATTACCATAAGACAAAGTTTAGCACTTTGCTTTAAGTCATGAGAGAAAAGAAAATTAAGACTCTGTTTCATGCTGACCAGGTAATAAAATAAAGGAAATTCAGCTTCTTTGTTCACATGACAGAAGTCTTTCATTATTACGTAGAGAGAAATTCACGCACTTACCTGTCCAACTTATTGTACTCTCACAAGGTGTATTGTGAATACGATCCGCTACAAATTTTAATTTTACCATAAATTCTCTTCATTGTCCAATGGTCAGTGTTTTTTTTACATAAAAGCACTGAAATTAGTTTGCCCTCTTCAAAGTATGATTTAGGTTACGAATCAAGTAAAGTATAATGCTAAGGCCAAGCTTCTTCCGAAAGAGATCTTTCGAAAGAGGTTAATTAGGTTAATTAGGTAGAGAAATTAAGAATAAATTTTTAGGTTGACACGTTCCCCGCGTAGTGAGCCATATGTGTACCACTAGGTAAATTGCTCATTCACGTACCGGTATAAATAAATGACACCATCAGTTTCGCGACCTTTTTAAAAAATAACTGTTATTAAACGAGGTGAAATGCTACCCTGCGATTGTATTTTTCATATTCCTTAGGAAGAATAAAAATGTATTCGAGCAGTAAAGTCGAAATTCCAATTCTGCTCCTTACAACCTAATGAAATCATCTGTTAACAACCGCGGAAACGCGGTTAACGTGTTAGGAATTAAGTTTAAAACCACCGGTTCCAGCGGTTACCGAGTGGTCTAGTAGAATTTTGCCTTGCAAGTCAGGGAGGCGGTCAGGCGCATCTTGATCAAATGCCACAATTCAGCTCAGTCCTCACATTAATGCACGGCACGCTCTCGGTCGCTGGGCTTCAAATCTAAGCTAATGTCGTAAATCTGGCAGCAACAAAAACGTCAAAAACGTGATCGAACTTACGACCCACAGTTATCCGGATTTAGTTTTGAAATAAGGCGAAAATGAAAGCTTGTTTTGAGAAATTTTAAGGGCGGCAGCGTTTGCCGAGCTGGAGTGAAAAATATCTCCGATTTTTATTTCTTATAGTTGCCGGAGGTAACAGCAAAGCATGTCTGCTATCATATTGAGCATCATACTCACACTGAACTGAAGTCTCTCAGTTATCTTGGTAAAAGATGAGCTTTTGCGTCCCTTACTTGAACATGAAACAAATCATTTCGTTCAACCATGGAAACCTTCCTTAGAATAGAAATGATTTGATTATTCATTTCATAGCCGCAGTATTTACTCTATCAGGGTTTTGAAGTTAATTTGAAGTATTCTAAGAAAATAACATTTCTAGTGCTGAAATTTTATAAAAGATGCTGCATTTGTTCCCTGCTCAATATTTCATTACGATATTTTTTATACATCCTGAACAAATTGAAACAGAAGCGTGTGCTTCCTGGTGTTCCATTAGGATTTATACGGTCATGAGTTTTGTTCTGGTGATGAAACTAACCAACTTTTTTCCCCTCCGAAGGATCTTACGGCATCATGTGTGCACAATAATGACTATTATTTAAAAAAAAGACCGCCCTTGACACTCAATGTCAGGCCACTTATGCAGGGTCAAGAAAAGATGAAGCAGCAACTTTAAGCTTCATTAAAAAACAAGACCTTAAGTACCTTCCAAAATCTGTACATGACTCTAAATCTTACTGAATCCAATTTTGGTACCAGGGATTGAGTGAGAAGGATTGTAAAACTCACGCATCTTTGTGTTGAAACCGCATTCCCACAGCAGTAATTCTGGTCCGCGGCGATGAAACTCACATCTCTTTTAGGGAATGATTAATGAGCACAACTTCCGATTCGCGTCCGGCAGTAGCCCTCGTGAATTGCACCTACGACGTCACAATCGGTGGAGGGTACTGTCCCGCGTGCCAAGGGAGATTTCGGTGAGGAAACCCACATTTTTTCGAAGAAGAATACGTTCCTGTGAAATGCGTGAGGGTTTCTTTTTTCTCGCAGAATTCCTCGCCGACCATCATCCTGACGGTCTACGATTCCAACAAAAATGGTGTAACATCGCAAGTACCTCTCGGCTTTTACCCGAAATCCTGCGAAACATGTTTTCCTGTCATTTATCGGCATGGCTCTCAATCAAGTTTCGAAGATCTAAAGGCAGCAATAACCCAAGAAATCAATGTTCTACTAGACATGATTCAGATGAGTTACACGAATTTTCGAAAAAGACTTCAGAACTGCGCCAACATTTGCGGTCGCAACTTCAGTGATAAGATTTTTACTATCTCGTGAGAGTAAATTGCATTCAATGTAATAGAGAGATGCCCGAAGTTTCTTCCTGGGTCATTATTCGTTTCTCTAACATCAGCCTTTCAAATTGTTGCATCGTTTTTCCCGATTGTTCGGCCAATTTTTGTGAAGTATGCATCTGGAAATCGAAACTTTCAAACAGATTACATCCACGGCACAGCTGGCGAGAAGGTTTAACTTCGTCTTTTGAAAACTGAAAAGAAAGTAGAAGAGTAGTACAATTTTCCTAGAGAGAAATACGGAATGATGATCCAGCTTGATTAAATTAATACATCTTAATCCTGCTACAGCTCACGACTTTAAATGACATCGTAATGTCATACAGTGTTATTACTAAAATACTGAGTTGAGAATGAGTGAAATTTTTTTATTACATTAGTTAGTACAATACTCTCTAGCCAAAACATGAGTAGAAGAATATAATAAGTAGAGTTACGCATCCTCTGGGGAAATAATTGCTGAAACTTTTCAAGATGGGAAAAGAAAAAAGGGCTTTCGTGTGTATACTGTGATACTCAAACCTTGCACCACGAAAAGGCAAGATACGGAAACACTTCCAAATTTTAACTTAAATTAAAAGTTGCATTTCATGGAGTTACAGAAAACTCCAATGCAAAAAGGTTTTTTCTTTGTCAATAGAACAACCAGTTACAATGATCAGCCAACCCTAAATTCGTGATTAACTAAATCATACTAAAGTGTACACATGATAAGCCTATCGTACATTCAGGATTAACTAATCATGCTAGAGAGAAGGATGAGCCGAGCTTACATTCTTAATTAATTGAATTAGTGACCAGATATCGATTCAGATGGTTATCACTTTGACAGCAACGTGCGCCACCGGTGGCCACAGATGGGATTTCCATAATGCTACTGAACAACCAGTAGTCACAAACTCAATATTCACAATTACTCAATTCAAGCTAAATGATTGCATTATTCAGTTCATGTTCGCTTTTTTCTAAATCGCTTACTATGATTGACTTTAAATTTGGATTGAATGGATTGAATGGTTAAACTTCAGTTTAACCACTTTCTGTCAAAATTTTATGAACTGTTTCGTGCGTTCGAAGAAATTTACAAATGGGTGATCGAACCGTTACCAAACACAAGTGCTGAAGATGTGAAATTAGAACTAACAAGAAAGCAGTGGCTTTCCGTAATAAATTGTTCCAAAATATATGGTGAATCAATTACTCTCCTCATAGATTCTGTTATGCATCCCACTCCATTTTTCTTTAATGTCAGGCTCTGGAACATTATGAAAAACACGTAAATATTGATCTCACCGGTGAAATATACATTTATTGAATTATCCTGATAGTGAAGATGTGTTTTTTGTTATCACGATTATAGGTTTTTAATTTTCCTTATAGTGAAGATATATTTTTATTATCACGATTATACATTTTAAGCTCCTGATATTGAATATGTATTTTTGTTATCACGATTATACATTTTAAATTTTCCTGATAGTGATGATATATTTTTATTATCACGATTATACATTTTAAATTATTCTGATCGTGAAGTGGATGTCATAAAATTAATCCCGTCTTCGAATAAAGATCTTCCAATCATCACGAATGGACACCAAGATCTATTGAAATTTTTGTTCTCAACAAAGTGAACTGCTTCTGCCCTATAGCAGGCAGCTGAATTGATCAAAGGCTGTCGGTCGCGAACTGCGTCCGAGTTTCGAGCCAGACTTCCAGATTATCGTAGAATAAGCGTAGCGATTATCTGTCTTGAGTGCTGGAAGATAATTTGAACGATGATATTAAATAACTCACAGAATAGAAAACCTAAAGAATTCAAAGGAGGATTCTATAATACAGGTATTGGGTAGAATGTAGGTGAATGACTTTATAGCATTCTGAAGAAAAGCAGCACAAAAAGGAAATATAGCATGCCTCTTTAGATCTGATGGACAGCCTCTTGAAAGGAGCAATGTTAATTCTGCAACTTCTGAGTTACAAACACTAAGAACACTTATCGGTTTTGGCACTACAGACAAGGAGATTATCATGTGAAACTCTGAAAAATGTTCATAATGTCTTAGACCCCTAGCCAAAAACACAATAATTTATTTCTTCCCCCTGCTTCTGTTGCCAACGTATCTTTGCTCTAACATTGAGGAGCTACCGAAAGTTCGACTTGAACTTTAGCCACATTTCCTAACGGTAAATGAAGGCCCAAAATGGTACCAAATTGAGTTGTAAATCTAAAACTCAACTTTATTCCAAGGGCCTGGTAAAAAGTTCACTAACCGAATTCAACGACCGACGTGCTACTCAAAAATAATATTATTACTGTCCACCCTAAAAAATGATCAAATCTTGTTAGGCCAAATTCAGTGGATACGGATAAAAGTTAGTCTTAGTAATTGATAACTTGAGCGAACCATCATATTGGTTGAATAGCTTTGATTTGGATAACTATTAGTGAACTAGAATAACCTGAACCAGTCATCATATTAGTTGAATAACTATGAAGGGAATAACAATTTTTTTGAAAAACTGTGAGTTCAACTGTGAATGTTCAACTGTGAATGTCGCGCATGTGATGACTCGAGGATCGATAGCGTGCAATTCTGCATCTCCAGTCCCGGGAGCGGACTGAGAGTCATTAATCTTCAACACAAGCACCCAGGTCCCATCTAAGTCGCCATCTGGACGTGCCGTCAAGGCGTCAGGCTGCTCCTCTATAAACTGACTTCTTATAACCGAAGTTAAGCACGAGAAAGTGCTCTCTTACTCGGCAAAACGATGCTGACTCCAGTGAAGTTCAAGTTTAGACCTTTGATCACACTTACCAGACGGGCTTTTCAGGATTCGAAATTTTCAAATTTGGCCTTTTCACATAACATCAGACTTTAGAAATAGGTACCAGCTTCCAGGGTCATTAGATGCTGAATTGTTTTCATGGTAAATTATGTATGAAACAAATACACTTAATCATTTTGCCATTAAAAATGCCCAGCCGGCCATTTCAAAAATGCCCAACCAGCCCAGCCAGCCAAGAACATTCAGTGTTTTACAACCTGAATTACAGTTCCGTAACTCCACGCTGAAGTAAACTTTGCATTACCATCCATAAAAAAGAGTCATATGAATGTGCCCTAAGTAGAAACATGGAATTCGAACATGAATCACCGTGTTGTGTGATGGGAGGATCACCTACAGACTTGACTGCACTTGATATGCCAATAACACTGATACTTGCGAAAGTTCATTAGTACTGATGTATGCAAAGTTACTGTCCTTCTCAGACCACTTGATATGCCAATAACACTGATACTTGCGAAAGTTCATTAGTATTGATGTATGCAAAGTTACTGTCCTTCTCAGACCACTTGATATGCCAATAACACTGATACATGCGAAAGTTCATTAGTACTGATGTATGCAAAGTTACTGTCCTTCTCAGACCACTTGATATGCCAATAACACTGATACATGCGAAAGTTCATTAGTACTGATGTATGCAAAGTTACTGTCCTTCTCAGACCACTTGATATGCCAATAACACTGATACATGCGAAAGTTCATTAGTATTGATGTATGCAAAGTTACTGTCCTTCTCAGACCACTTGATATGCCAATAACACTGATACATGCGAAAGTTCATTAGTACTGATGTATGCAAAGTTACTGTCCTTCTCAGACCACTTGATATGCCAATAACACTGATACATGCGAAAGTTCATTAGTACTGATGTATGCAAAGTTACTGTCCTTCTCAGACCACTTGATATGCCAATAACACTGATACATGCGAAAGTTCATTAGTACTGATGTATGCAAAGTTACTGTCCTTCTCAGACCACTTGATGTGCCAATAACACTGATACATGCGAAAGTTCATTAGTACTGATGTATGCAAAGTTACTGTCCTTCTCAGACCACTTGATATGCCAATAACACTGATACATGCGAAAGTTCATTAGTACTGATGTATGCAAAGTTACTGTCCTTCTCAGACCACTTGATATGCCAATAACACTGATACATGCGAAAGTTCATTAGTACTGATGTATGCAAAGTTACTGTCCTTCTCAGACCACTTGATATGCCAATAACACTGATACATGCGAAAGTTCATTAGTACTGATGTATGCAAAGTTACTGTCCTTCTCAGACCACTTGATATGCCAATAACACTGATACATGCGAAAGTTCATTAGTACTGATGTATGCAAAGTTACTGTCCTTCTCAGACCACTTGATATGCCAATAACACTGATACTTGCGAAAGTTCATTAGTACTGATGTATGCAAAGTTACTGTCCTTCTCAGACCACTTGATATGCCAATAACACTGATACATGCGAAAGTTCATTAGTACTGATGTATGCAAAGTTACTGTCCTTCTCAGACCACTTGATATGCCAATAACACTGATACATGCGAAAGTTCATTAGTATTGATGTATGCAAAGTTACTGTCCTTCTCAGACCACTTGATATGCCAATAACACTGATACATGCGAAAGTTCATTAGTACTGATGTATGCAAAGTTACTGTCCTTCTCAGACCACTTGATATGCCAATAACACTGATACATGCGAAAGTTCATTAGTACTGATGTATGCAAAGTTACTGTCCTTCTCAGACCACTTGATGTGCCAATAACACTGATACATGCGAAAGTTCATTAGTACTGATGTATGCAAAGTTACTGTCCTTCTCAGACCACTTGATATGCCAATAACACTGATACATGCGAAAGTTCATTAGTACTGATGTATGCAAAATTACTGTCCTTCTCAGACCACTTGATATGCCAATAACACTGATACTTGCGAAAGTTCATTAGTACTGATGTATGCAAAATTACTGTCCTTCTCAGACCACTTGATATGCCAATAACACTGATACATGCGAAAGTTCATTAGTACTGATGTATGCAAAGTTACTGTCCTTCTCAGACCACTTGATATGCCAATAACACTGATACTTGCGAAAGTTCATTAGTACTGATGTATGCAAAATTACTGTCCTTCTCAGACCACTTGATATGCCAATAACACTGATACATGCGAAAGTTCATTAGTACTGATGTATGCAAAGTTACTGTCCTTCTCAGACCACTTGATGTGCCAATAACACTGATACATGCGAAAGTTCATTAGTACTGATGTATGCAAAATTACTGTCCTTCTCAGACCACTTGATATGCCAATAACACTGATACATGCGAAAGTTCATTAGTACTGATGTATGCAAAATTACTGTCCTTCTCAGACCACTTGATATGCCAATAACACTGATACTTGCGAAAGTTCATTAGTACTGATGTATGCAAAATTACTGTCCTTCTCAGACCACTTGATATGCCAATAACACTGATACATGCGAAAGTTCATTAGTACTGATGTATGCAAAATTACTGTCCTTCTCAGACCACTTGATATGCCAATAACACTGATACATGCGAAAGTTCATTAGTACTGATGTATGCAAAGTTACTGTCCTTCTCAGACCACTTGATGTGCCAATAACACTGATACATGCGAAAGTTCATTAGTACTGATGTATGCAAAGTTACTGTCCTTCTCAGACCACTTGATATGCCAATAACACTGATACATGCGAAAGTTCATTAGTACTGATGTATGCAAAATTACTGTCCTTCTCAGACCACTTGATATGCCAATAACACTGATACATGCGAAAGTTCATTAGTACTGATGTATGCAAAGTTACTGTCCTTCTCAGACCACTTGATGTGCCAATAACACTGATACATGCGAAAGTTCATTAGTACTGATGTATGCAAAATTACTGTCCTTCTCAGACCACTTGATATGCCAATAACACTGATACATGCGAAAGTTCATTAGTACTGATGTATGCAAAATTACTGTCCTTCTCAGACCACTTGATATGCCAATAACACTGATACATGCGAAATTGTTGTTAGATCACACTAGACTACAGAGGAACATAATATAAACGTTCATAATCTATGAATTAAATAAAATAATTTTTTTAGTACGCACCACAATCTATATAGAAAAATTTCATAAACGGGATTGAAAACTAGCAATTCTCAAGTTGATCTGAATGCATCTTGTATCCTCTGATGAATGTCACCAATACCGATATTCCTGATGAATGTTAGCAATATGGAATTTCACGAATAGATATTCCTGATGAATGTTAGCTTAGCAATATGGAAATTCACGAATAGATATTCCTGATGAACGTTAGCTCTTCAGGTATTCTTGAGCAGAAATTCCTAATGAATATTAGTTATACGGATACTCTTAAGCAGAAGTTCATGTTTCTAGTCACCTCCGCGTAAAAGTTAACACTTTGTTTGATGACCCACCGGTGGTCACTAAGGGAATTTCCACAACGCTAACAATTCACCGGTGGTAACAACATCAATTTCTAAATGTACTTAGTGATAATAAAATGAACGCACTTTCAACCTATCTTATGTTCATTTAAAAAAAATCTTATTTCATAAAATCTTATTTTCGGAATCTTATTTCTTATTCACTGAAGTTCACTGCAGCCCATCGCAGTTAACATGGTAATTAAGCTTCATTAAGCGAGGTGCTCACTTGAAGCCAAGGCTACCAACTTGCCCGTTTTTGCGACAAAAATACACAAATTAGGGATTTGTTCTATACATGACCGTAAAATAAAGTTCAGCATATGCATGGCGACTCGGCTCACTTACACGCCGCGGAAAGAATTGCGTTTCTGAAAAAATTAGGATTGAGGACTTCGGCAGGAATGAATCCCAAAGTTTACTCCCTCTGGAAGCCCACGAGAAGCAAGGATTGACTGATTGATTATAAGAAAGTCTCCCTTCCACAACAAAGATGTTCAAAGAGAGGAAGGATCAAGCAACCATTTAGTATGGAGTTTAGGGAATGCGGAATCTCCGCACAAGGTTTCATAAAAACAGTAAGCAAAGAAGGAAGTTTATGTACCAAGATAAAAGTTGAAGAAGAAACTAGTTGAAGAAGAAACTGAAAAACAGGACAGCTGAGAACCGAAAAAAGATGGTCCTTAACAAAACCAAAAACCTATTCTGCTTCATCAAAAAGAAGGCCTACCTAACTTTTAACTCGGGAACTCTCAAAATCCGCCTGGGAGAGCTAATTCTCATAGATACAACAGTTGTATCCCCTTGAGGAGACGAGCAGCAAGGTACGCAATGCTCGGCACACAAGCACAACGCAATCTCATCGCGTCCATCCGAGGACATTAGCGCCGTCGGTCTCCGAGTTCTGAAATTATTCACGTGTTGCCTGGATGCAGCAGCCACTACGGGGCTCATGTGTTTAGAGCTTCACGTAAGTTAGCGGCGACCACGAGTACGCCTCTACGGAAGCATCGAAGTATCGTAATTGCATCCCTGGGTTATGCAAATCAAGCTATAAACGGTGGTATTGCTTTCTGGATTATGTGTTCGTGCAACCGAAGTACAATTCAGAGAGCATGTATTCCCACGCTTCGCACTAAGATTATCAGTAATCTACCAACAGTATTCGTATTAATGTTAGACTAATTATAGCTTTTCAAACTATCAAGCTAAACTTCAAGAGTTCTTAAGCATTTCAAGTCTGAAAAATTTAATACTTTGGCAAACCGCTTCATTAAACTAGATACAAACGATTTGATGTATGCAGAATTTGACAACATTTTCCCACAGATATTCCAAGAACGACAGACAGGAATTTGATAGAGAGGTTCTCCTCGACGAGTTCCGATTTCTTCTTTGGACGGAAATATGAACATCATCAATTAAAAACATTGAAACAAGTAAGAAGTAACGGTTCTATCCTTGAACTTGAAAACGATGCGTAGAAATCTATCTATCGTAATGTCTGACGTTTTCGATACAGAAATGATAAGCCCAATTAGCTGCCTATACTACAACACACAGCCAAAAAGTTTGTCACATCCTGAAGAAATGTGGATGTAACAGAAATAATCAATCTTGAAAGTTAGTTGGATCACCGTTTAATTGATGAATACTTTCATTATAATGGGCATAAATTCAACAAAGTTTGGCAAACAATCTAAAAGAGTATTATTCAAAATGCAAATAAAGTATGAGAAAGATCTTCCAACGTAGATGAAAGAGGTATTGAGGCCCAGAACTCTCTCTTTAGCTGGTCCCTCAAATTTCCGAAAGGGTTCAAATCAGGACACTGAGGAGACCATTCCACATGAGAAAAGGATCTTTCGTGGTGCCTGAACCAATCTAGTACGAAACGAGACCTGTGCTTGTGAGCGTTGTAGTCTTGAAAAAACGAACCATTAAGAAAATGAAATCTATCAGCCAGTGTACTTAAGCCCCAATGATGTTTCATCACGTTTGCGCGGTTGATTAGGTCTGTTTGGTTACGTTAGCAGTATTGAAAATCATCTTTACTGCACAAATATATTTTTAAACTTTCTAAGAAATATCAAAAATACAATTGCACGACAATATATTAGCAAGTTCGCTAAAGTTATTTTAAAAAAGGTAGTAAAATAGTATAAATGCAACCCGTAAATGAGAAATTTACCTTACGGTGCACAAATGTACCAATACGTAGGGAACGTGTTAAATAATCCTGAGATTCTTTTTGCTGCAGCACAAAGATGCTGAACCAAATTCCGACCATGTGAACCACCGTTAGATCATAACACTGCCCTCGAAAATCTGAACTGTCGGAGCGAAGCATGATGGATCCAAAGTTTCCAGGACTCTAACTCTGCCATCTTTTTGGAACGAGCTGACCCTTGTTTCATTTGACCGTAGGACGTGTTCCAGTGCTTCGAGGCCTCATTCAAGTCCAGTCTGTGAGGTGTTTTGTAAGTTGGAGCCGTTTCGTTCCACAAGGTAACTGACCAATGGTTCCCTGTATGGCAGCGCAACTCCATAAATCTATTCCCTTTAGTTCGCTGAGCATGGTACGAGCACAAATTTGCTTAATACCTTCGTAGAACATACCCTACTTGACTACTGAATACTTTTCCACCACTTTGTTTTCATCACTCACTCCAGAAGCGACTGTAGAGAGATTCGGAATCTTATTTCTGTCACTTTTACCACTCAGTGACTGCAGTTCACCATTATTCTGTATTGAGCAATTGTTCTTCACACAAGCGTAGGTCTTTTAGCCATTATTTGAGTAAATTCTCTTAGAGATATTCCAGTCAAACGCAAACGTATAATCAGTATTGAAAAAGACAATGGCTTGCTCAGTAAACGTTTTCACAATATGATTAGTTATGCTCGGTGTCGACTAGAGCGTAGGTGATGCGATGATGAACGCAACTATTACTACCGTATTCTTTTTCGTAAAATTTGTAATCAGGAAACCTGAGAAAATAAGCAAGTGGTATTTACATTTTGTTCTGGTAAGACAAACTATTTGGTTGGGCCAAGTACTTCGGTTAATACTGTAATAAGCATAGGGTGATTTTTAAATATAGATCCTGAGAGAATCTTTAAGAACTCCCAAATAAGGGATGAATTTTCAGAAATATTACACTCATAAAATCTTGAGAACTACTATTTTTGTTTTAATTATGTTTCAAACACAATGTAATACATGTGCCACCCTCTAAGCGCAGAGAAAAATCAGTGTGATTACACAGGGTGATCATTGCGGTGCTGGTAAGATCTGGTACGATTCCTTAGATTTATGCCTCAAAGGATGCCTTGAGTTGTTTTTTCCTTTGGAAATACATTAAAGGAAGGGTTTACAGTGAAAAGACTACACACTTACACCAACTCAAGGCTTTCATTGAGGTAAAAATCCAACGAATTGGACCAGATCTTGCCAGCGTAGCAATGAACAGCTTTCGTAATCGTCCCATTTCTTGCCAGCGCTCAGGGGGGCAGAATATGAAGAATATTGTACTCTAAAAATAACCAGAATAAACTAGTGTTTTTCAGAATTAGATAACTATTTTGTTTTTTAAATACAGCTGTTATTTTAGGAGTCATTAAAGATTGTTTTAGGACCCATAAATGAAAACCGCCCTGTGTAAACCTTAAAATCTCGACACCTGATCTATGTACGTATATTAACAAACAAATTCAGCTATGTTAAATTAAAAAAAATTAATAAAATTTTTGTTTCTCTCATTAAAAAAGAGAGGCATCCAATACTAGATAGTGAGAGACGTCTTCTTGAGAAATGGAAAACATGTTGGTCCGCTCTAGCGTCAACGCTGAGGTTTATTCCGTATATCATTTCATATCACATCAATTCATAATCCTGCAGATATTTTGATTCAAAATGATGAACAACATGACAAATTGTTATATAATTTAATTGCGATTCCCGCTTAGCATTAAATACACTCATTTAAATTCCGAAAAAATTTGTGGCAGTTGAGTCTTGGTCTCAGACCCAAACCAAAGACTTGTTGGAGCAGACTATGTATTTTGACTTTAAAAAGAGTTTGTCAATTTTCAAGCAAAACTCAGCCAAGCCACCCAACAAAAAACCTATGTTTACCCATCGATAAAACTCCGAGAGTGCCCAAAAAAAGCCCAACCAATCACGTACAGCTCTTGCAAAAACAAAACAGAGAATGGCCAAGGTTTCAAGAAAAGCTACCAAAACCTAAAAAGAAGTTCAATTAAGTGCACCAGGTCCAACAACAACAAACCAACCCAAACGCAGAGCTGAAATGACCTTCGCTCACTTCGCTGAGAACTGCGATGTTCTTTTCCGCAAGCCGTCCCTACTTCTTGTGTTCTCAATTTCTCTACAAAAACGGCCATCTTATCGCAGAAATATCTCGGTTAATCTCCAAAATTTGCCATCCATTGAGATGGCATCTTACAATTTGACGCTGACCGCATTTTCTCTATAGCTGATGCCACTGAAAATGGCATCGACAAATATTAGAACCTCATACACAATGAACAAAAAGGCGGTTTGGCTTCTCTTGCTACCGTAATTAAGTTATAACACAGTTTCAAAATCCACGGAAAACTGTGTTGAAACCTGACATAGATTTCATCAAAACTGACTAAGGATTATAACTTTTGATTTATGTATAAAGGTAAATAGCTGATAACTTGAAGATGCTATTTTCTTCTTTATACTTTGTTTTTTTGGTGTTGGGCAAATTGTTTTTGAATGAAGCTAATTTTCAGGCGATACCAAGATACGCAGTTCCCGCTTGAACATTAATGTTGGAAGTTTATTTGAACTTATCGTTGATATCCCATAGTAAATTTAAACTTATCATTAATAAGTTCATTTAAAAGATTGATTAAAAGTGCGCACAACAAAGTTTTCAGAGGAAGCTATAGCAATTATTTCGAGCCGACAAGAAGAATTATTTAACGTTATTAATTGTACTACTTCTATATAATTCGTTTATTACTGGTTTATTTATCGTCCTAGACATTTTATTTGAATTGTTTGAAGGGACTAAAATGTGACCTCAATCAAAAATGTTCTCACATACGTGACCCTGGCCGTTCCGACACGACAGGCTCAGACTAAGTTTTCAAAAAAGTATCTTTAGAAGCAAATCAAAAACCAACGGACTCGCAAATCAAATACAAAGTAGAAAGAAGCATAAGTAACACAACCAAGCAAATTATTCGAAGTTAGAACAAATCTGGTAAGCTCATATAGTCCATAACACATTGTAGTAATAGTCAAGTAGAATAAACTTCAATTAAACATTCCCGGTGTGGAAAACCTTTGACGAAACTAATTATTGATAATAATCTTGCTAGACACGAGTAAAGAGCTATTCTCGACTTTGCGGGTTTTCGCCTGGTATGTTTATAAAGATTTCCGAGATCTCCAGGATACCGAAGACGAACAAGCCAGCAGGTAAGTCTTGAGGCATCATCCGAAGAAGAATCCTCAGGAATTTTCTATGCTCCCAGAGAGTTCTCAGCTTCTCAGCGCGAGCAATAAACATCAGATACGAGTACTCGGAATGCGTCCGATGCTCGATATCTTGGTAGAGACATCGCTACTGTGTATAACAGCGGAACGATGTTGAGCATCGCTACTGTGTATAGCAGCGGAACGATGTTGAGCATCGCTAGTATGTGTAGAAAGGGACAATATTGAGCATCGCTAGTATGTGTAGAAAGGGACAATATTGAGCATCGCTAGTATGTGTAGAAAGGGACAATATAGAGCATCGCTAGTATGTGTAGAAAGGGACAATATTGAGCATCGCTAGTATGTGTAACAACGGACAATATTAAGCATCGCTAGTAGGTATAGCGCGGAACAATATTGAGCATCGCTAGTATGTGTAGCAAGGGACAATATTGGGCATCACTAGTAAGTGTAGCAAAGGGACAGTATTGAGCATCGTTAGTAGGTATAGAAACGGACAATGTTAAGCATCGCTAGTAAGTATAGCAACAGAGCAGTATTTAGCATCGCTGGTGTGTGTAACAACTGACAATTTTGAGCACAGCTAGGAAGTATAGCAACGGACAATCTTGAGCATCGCCCACAATCTGTGACGGCCCACTCCCAATCCAATTCATTTCAATGTCCCCAGCAAAGCTTTCACGGCTGTAATGCGATTCAAAATCGAATTTTGTGAATTCGATGACCAATAGCGACAGTCGTCATGAATTCTAGAGCATCTCTACTAATTACTGCATGTAAGGCAGAACTGTACCATTGTTATTCAATATATTCCATATGCAAAATAGATTACAGATGTAGTGCATAAATTTATTTTGCGAATCATAATTAAGAACTGCTTTATTTTGATAAATTAGTGACAAAAATCATTTACTGTAATGTTGAATTAAGAAAAAATTGTGTAGTTCCCATTAGGCATCAGCAGGAAGATCAATTCTTTGTACGAGATAAGCTAAGCAGAAGGGGACTTTGTGTATTGCTATGCGCGTGGGAGATTGAAAGGGGGTGTATCACTCCGCTGAGAAATGGGACGAAGCCAGACGCAAAAATACTGAATAATAAACAATTTGAGTTGATTATGGAACGAACTGAATTTAATTTACTAATATTGTACCGACACAGCATCAGGGCACACGATAGAAATCAAGGGGAAATGCACGCAGGAACGACGGGAATTTGGAGGGACAATGTTGGAGGGAAGCTCCGGTGCGTTCTGGAATTAGAGGGTTAAACCCTTAAAAAATGACTGGCATTCTTGTGTCAGTGACATACCGGCCGTGCGTGCCGGGGAGCTGAGCTCGAACTACCTTCACTGTGCGCATACTACGCAGCATGTATAAGACGAGAGGCATGTAAGAGTAGGTGCTGCTAAAGCGCGAGGTCCACCACACTGTAGCATGAGATCTACCTCTAGCTAGCACTATAGCGTGAGTTCTACCTCTAGCTAGTCATATAGCGTGAGGTCTACCACACTATAGCATGAGATCTACCTCTAGTGCGTACTATAGCGTGAGGTCTACCACACTATAGCATGAGATTTACCTCTTGCGCATACTATTGCGTGAGATAAGGTAATGTAAAGTTAGGATACTAATGGATATTACTCATATCCATATATTTAATTTAGCGATAAACCCTTAATTTGTACATTTCAAACTGCGCCTGGGTAGGCGTTGTATGGCGGTAGACCTCACGCTATAGTAGCAATGGCATAAATTAAGATGAGATATGGCGCCTCAATATGATGGAATTATTTTTAGTACAAAATAATACGAATCGTGGGGCTTAACGCTATTTCTTAGGATCTCTTTACTGTGAGCGGTAGGCATAGCGACCACATCTAGATTCAAATTCGAGTACCTGGGCATTGGACAAAGCTTGCTGTTGTGGTTAGATTTGCATGGCCAAGTTATTTTAGACATAGAAGATCGGAATTGATTTCCTTATACTTTATCTTCATAGTTTTCAAATAAAATTCAGTTTACTATATTTCTAAGGTGCAAACTGTGTTAGAAAACAGAAATGTCGTACAAAAATGTTAACTCAAATTCTCCTTTCCATTTTTTACCTTTGTAGTCACATTTTAAACATTAGTTGTGCGTTAAGATTAAATATACTTATCAGTGTTTGAAACGAGAAATGTGTTCCTGGGGAAAGAATCATAGGAATATGTATCGTGATAACGATCAAGCTTTGTCTACAATAGGACAGGAAAGATATCTGCAGGTACCCATAAGAAGATGAAGTTTTCAAATAAAATTCCCAGGAAAGTAATAAAAGTACAAGAGGGACAGTTTAACTCTTCGAATACAAACTAAAAACGATCGCTGGGGCGCGCAAGGCTCAGCCGCCTACCGAGGGAATTACTACTCCTCACACCATCACTTTTTCAAATCATAGCAACTCCGCAAGAAATCGTTCCAACCATTCACAACACATCAGAATTCAAATCTCGCCTAAGCCCATCACAGAGATTGCGGTATCTATGAAATAATCAACGCAGAATTGAAGATTTACTGATTTCCTAGATTGTCATTATAATTATCATTACATGCCAATGAATAATTCTTTGTGAACAGCAGAACGACAAACTCCCCGGAGCTGATCAACAAGAGCAGCCAGCCACATAGACATCAAGAACGCGCGCATCGTTGACAAGAGTGAAGATCAAGCTTTCACAGTTTCGAAGTACGTATGCTTGTGCATTATCGAAAATGTGAGCTAGATAGGCAAGAGCAGAAGTTCCTTCAGTAATTGTTCTCTAATTATGTAATTGATGTTCCGAAGAATGAGTTCAACTGACATCTCAAATGCAATTGTCATGCCAATGATACAGTCAACCTCCAGGAAAAACAGAATTGATTTGAAAGCACAGCAAGAGAAATGCTGGGAATTTAGAGCTAAAATCATAGAAATTATTGCATCGGGATAAGCAGTGTTCAGTTTTCCGATACTTTTACGCGCTTCACCTTCATCTTCGCTTACGTAACGCGTGTGGCTTTTGACGTAATAAATTGGTTTGTACGGTTCAGGTACATCATTCTTTTTTATGCTCGTTGTTTCCATTTATATTTACGTATTCTTCCACATTTTTCTGATTCTGCACCCTCTGTATTAGGTTCATCATATAGCGTCACATTCAAATTATGTTTTTTTAATTCGTTCACAATTCTACCACGGTATGTAATTCAGGTGCTTACTTTGAATGAAATGATTGAATATTTCAGTTTGTAGATTTTGTCCTAATGTTGATAAATTTTTGCGGCGTGTAACGGAATCGTAATCGTAACTGAACTTTGTAGAATTTCTTCTTCGACTCACATCTGTGTCATTGCCTGCTCTGACAGCATCCATCGCACCGTCGTCATGGCTACGTCTTTGACATTTTAAAATTTGACACAGTCTTCACGTCAATCATGATGATTCTTCTTCTACGTCTTTAGTTTGTTTTAACAATCATCAATTTTTTATTATTAATAGCTAACTTGCCAAAATAATTCGCAATTCCATGAATAACTTTCATTAAATCACGTCATTTACAGTTTGGACTTGATTGCTAAACATATCTCCTAGAATTGGTTATTACGTTACGGGACGCTCTCTCATTAGGCCAATACCAAGATCTTTCTCTAATCCTCGCCAGCGTCCTGTCAAGACGACGCCAGTTACCAATATTCAAGTCAATCTTCAATATAAACATGCTATTATCCTGGATGATAAATGAAATAAATACATTTATCTTTAAATTTACAGAGCAGAACATTCATACAAAAAGCAACGCATTTGCACATTTAGAGGCAAATTTGCATCAATCTTTGACTTCGATCAGAACAGCAACGTTACCATCGAGCTACGCTAGGCCTTTGAATGAGGGAAACAAGAGCGTCAGTTCAGACAAGAGGAATCTTGCTCCAGCTTCAACAGTGAAAAAGTGTTGGTGAGCTCGTCCATTGAACCCGCCTTTATGGCGCAGTTTGTGAACATCTCCAAAGTATTAAAAAGGAGTTTTCACTTTGGTGTTATTTAAATGTTGTTAGTATTAAAATGTTTCTAGTATTAATATGTTGCTAGTGTTAAAATATTGTTAGTATTAAAATGTTGCTGGTATTAACATGTTAATATTGGAATTTTGTTAGTGTTAAAATGTAGTTATCACAATGTTGTCGATATCAGCCCAACGGGGGTCTTTGTGGCTCACATGCTAAGAATTGAATTAGGTTAAATATAATTGTACACTTTAAAAATCGTTGATGATAGGATGTCCTCGAAGTCGCCGAACTTACATGTTCGGGCCCACAAATAGCTATACTCAAATGTGTCCATTGTAATAATTAAGATACAATCTCTGCTGTGTCGCTTGTGGTAAACAAATTGTTTGAACGGTCTAAATTCTAAATCCTTCAGTTGACTGGAGTCCACACCAGCAGTGTGTTATTCATGGCCTGTCACATCCCAAACTTGTTACATTCTACATCAACGAGCTGCCATTGCCATGGGAGTTCCGTAAATTTTTTCCGCAATCTTGTGCATCTCATCTTGTTCCGTCCGGGCTCGTAATCATGATGGCGGGAACTCCTTGCCAGCTTATGCTAATGTGTGAAATTGTGTTCATTTCCTGCCTGAACGTAGAGAAATTCTACGTCATTTCATTTCTCTGTTTCTGAGGGCAACCAGAAAATATTCATGCCTCACACTACGCTTCTTGGTACTCAGCATTAAAAATTTTTTGCATATCGAATGCTAAAGAAAGTCCTCATTATTTGAAATAATAAGTATTGGTGTTGGAACTGCATTATCCGGAAATAATATGACATCATATTTAAAAAGTCTTGATTTACTCTCTAAGTTTAAAAACTTTTTATCGACATGAATAAAATAATATCGAACAGTTGTCTCACAATCGTGGTCTCTGAGTGGGGTGACCGACTTGAACTGTTATTGAAGCAAACGAAAGAAATAATCCTCCTCAGATAAATGTTGCTTAAAAAAAAATTTTTTAAAACATGTGAATAGAACAAGGGTTCATGACAGTCACTAAGGTCTCGCGAAACCATAAGTAGTCTGAATGCTGTGTCAATATTGGGTTCCAACTACCACAAGTGTAAAACCAATAGTGTGAGCGTCAAGTGTATCACCACTAGTGTGCGCGTCACCACTAGTGTGCGCGTCACCACTAGTGCACCTGTCACCACTAGTGCACCTGTCACCACTAGTGCACCTTTCACCACTAGTGCACCACCTGTCTCCAATGTAGCCTCACACAACTACTGCGCCTCTCACCAATCTGATCCTGTTACAACTGCAGTGCAACTCCATGCGGCACCAACCTGCACCTCTGACAAGTATTTCCGATAAATGCCTCCTACAAATACTCGAGGAAATACCTGTAATAAATACGCGTACGTCGTTAACTAGTAATTATATTTACAACGATCGCATCCGCGCACAAGCACTGCCAAAAAGTACACACCCACTTCAATATGAACACATTTCATGAAGAGTACACACCAACCTCCATCAGCACGCACTTGCCACCGCCCGCTCAGAAGCGTTGACCTGCCATCAACAATTCAAACTCGCCGCAGCCACTCGCAGTCGCTCGAGCCTCTCCACGCCACTGTCAAGAACTTGTGCAAATGAGGGCCAGCCATTCCCAGTCCCAGGCACAAGGGCTGCAAGAAGTAGACGCACTTTCGAGTTTGAAACTTTCAAGATCGAAAAACAAAGATTTCTGACTCTGGAATATTTTTCGTAGAAAATAAGTTTTAAAAATCATGGTGGAGTATATTTTAATATAAAACACGAAACACTGATGGTATATTTTGAATTTCTTACTGGTATTCCGAAAATTTCATGGAAGTTATTCGGTATCTTGTATTATCGGGGCAGAATGTGTCTAAATCCTATTCAAATTTTAATGTTTTGCTATATTTAAGGGAATATAAATTAACATATAAATTTTAAATTTACATACTAAGAAGCAAAAATTTGCAGAACTGAACGACTAAAGCGATCAGTCACTGCTGAGAGTAATGAAGAGATTCAGATCATTAAGGATTATTCGTCGATGGCTTCAATTTTTCAAGCTCAAATATCAAAATTATTTACGGAATCGATGACTGTGAAACCCAATCATTACTAGACTACCTAACAAAATCTATCATCTAGACTATCTGTCTGTCATCTAACAAAAAATTGTACGTCAGCCAGGAAGCGTCATGAAAACTGAGGTAAGGGGGTAGCGTACTTTTAGCCAAAAACAGTCTTGAGAGGAGCTAAATGCTTTTTGAGGTTTTCGATAAACACGTCTACGGGCATCACTGCTATAGAGGCAAAATCGGGATTCATCTGACCACATCACATTTTTACATTCCTCTACAGTCTAACGTGTGTGTGCTTTGGCCTTGCTTAAACGAGTTGTCTTGCGAGCATATTTTACCATCGGCAGCTTTTAAGCCTCTGCTCCATGTATTCAATGCTTGGAGATCTGTACGAAGTGTGCGTTCAGAAACAGCAGGAGTTAGAGGTTATTGACGTTTTGCAGTAGCTCGATCCTTGATGCAAAGCGATTCCGGTCAACAATTCGGAACACACGGCTGCCCTTATCTGTTAGAATTTTCTTCCGACTACGATTTTGCCTTGAATTACCGGATCTGTCGAATAGTTTCCATAGTTTGAAGACCTGAATGACAGCGCGGCATGAAACACCATCGAATTCCGCTCCTTCCATCACTGGGTGTTCCTTAGTCAGACCAAATGCAATATCTCATTATTGTTATTCTGACATCTTGCTTTTGTCCCATCGTTGTGGAGCAGCTTAGCAACTAGTCAAAACCTTGCCAGCTCTTAATGAAAACTGATGTCTGTTTAGAACTTGCATATAACTAGAACCTAATAGGTCACTAAATACAATTCTCGTTTGTTGCCGCTTGCTGAACGAAAAAAACTATCGCCACAGCACGATGTCATCACTCGTGTCAGACACAAGAGCTCCAGCTACGGATCGATGAGTATCTATCTCCACTTAGAGCTGCTTAATCTACTATACTAGCGCCCTCGCGATCCTGTCAGATGGCACCTCCACGTATGGTGCAATTTTTGGAACAGCCAATACTCGAAATTACTTTGGCTCGCATGGCATTAATCGGTGCTGTGGTGACCTTCTAGGCCTTGGGTGGCGGCGACTTGGGACCATTTATTTGGATTACAGGAGTAAACATCTCGCCTGAGTTGAGGCTGGAATTGAGGGTCCAACTTTAGCCCTATGATGGCAGCAAGCAAACATTTAAAGAACACTTTTGGAATATATGGTAAATTATTCATGGACTTTCCTCCAGAAAGCTTTGATCAAAGTGCAGACGATCCAGAGAAGTGAAATATTAATATTAAAATATTTTGAATGAGAAAATTTGATGGGCTATGGTCCATGAGCTCGTCCCTTGGAAACGGTTTGCTAGAAAGTAAAAATTCGAGTTTTCTGTTTCGCAGAGGATAAAAATTTCATTCAACCTTCGGAAGCATATTAAAAACCTTCAAATTAGTTTACAAAAAAAAAAGACTCGTTTCTCACAATCGAAAATAAGAATAATAAGGCTCATTTTTTTCAACTGTTCGTTCGACAGCAACGGTGCCTTGGCGTTAGACCCAAGAGACAAACTTCCATTTGTATTCGGGTCTGGCCGCCCGGCAAGCACGATTTACCATCTAAAGTAAGGTAGAACCCGCAGGATCTTCATGTTCGAAATATTGTCGGTAAAATCTTGTGTACACACTTGGCGAGCGAAATATTTTGAAGTTTTCTTTCCGTGGGAACTTTGTACTTGGAAATAGAGCGATTTTTCTCCAGATGAAATTAGATCAATTTTAATCAAACGACAAAAGTGACTACGGAATTACCTTCATTTCTCATATCGGATGACTTAATGCAGCGCAACTGATAAATGGAGGAGCCAAAATATTGAACAACATAATTTTTTGTGCTAAGAAAGTCCATTCATTGCCTCTTCAATGGACTGTGTAGCATTCGTTAATTGAACTGTCTCGAAAAAGTCCAATTTTATCGCCAAAAAATATTACGCATAGCCACTGATGCGGAAAAACAAAGTCATTTCATCGAGGACATTTTTCACTTGAAAGGCATTGCCTTCAAAGTAGACACACAATACTTGAGCAGCAACAAGCCAATCGAGCAGCGTAGCTCTGGGGCCAGATTTGCAAAAAACGTACATCGCTGTAGCAGTTCAGCTGTCAGCGTAAGTTCTTCTAAGTCGACATGACTACGCTACGTGTTGTAGTCAAGTCAACTTAAAGGAGTTTACGCTGTCACCTTCACCACTATAGGACGTTTTAAGTTGTCTGAAATTCTGTACTTGAAAAAATAAAAGTACTCAATCCCGTCCAGATATCAAAAGCAGTTGGGTTACTCTGAGAGTACACGTACTTTAGAAAAGGATTGTTAGGTTTAAAAGTTAGTTTGAGCAGCCAAAGTGTTCCCAAGAGACGAAATAGGGAGGCACCATTTAGTGTGAAATTAAGGAAACGGGAAATCTACACAAGATGTGTTCTCACATCCTGCTCATAAAACTGCAAGGAAAACAAAACTTTATATGAAACCAGATAAAAGTTAAAGATGAAAGTGATAGTTTAAGAAAAAACGGAGAGCAGTGGACTGCTAAAATTAGCCCGTAACAAAACAAAACCCTATTCTGTTCCAACATAAAGAAGGCTTATCTAACTTTCAGGACGGAGGCTCATATCTTTTACTTGGGAGCGCTAATTCCTATCAACACAGAAGTTGTACCTCCCTGAGTGGACAAGAAGTTCAGTAAAACCTAAAAAATATTCCCTCTTTTATAGAATTGGAAGCATGCAAGTACCTGCAATTATTCAACATGAAAGCTGTTAAAAGCTGAAAACATAGCTCCACATCACAGTGGTCGTTGGGTGATATCACAGTGGTCACCACAGTTGCCAAAGAGTGGTTATGATGGAAGAACAAATTCATCAAATTGTCGAATGAAACAAACACCTTGGATTCAAATGAGCAATGTTGGTGCACTTCAAATAATTCGAACAGCAGCATGCACTATATTACAAGTTTCAGCACCGCACTTGGTCCAGGGATGCTAAATAGGAACATTATGCTAAATTTCGATGCTAAATAGGAACATTTAAAGAAATAAAATCAACCATCGTATCGGTGCCGTCAAATAACAAGGCGCTTGCTGGCACAGTCGAGACGTCAAATAAGGTGGGCAAATATTGGCCCATTCGCATATTGCGATGGGGCAAAACTTTGTAGAAAAAGATGCGGAGAAACAGTCGTAATAAAAAATTAATAACTTCAATTCGGTTGACGCGCTGAAATAATTGAAAATACTTCTAGTACATAGAAAACAATGCAGCATTTCTTGACGTGAATTTCCCCCAAGAAAAATAGTTTCCATACAAATTTTGGGTGAGACGAAACATGGTAAAAACATTGCATATAAAAGTACGGCAACCACATAATGAAAAAAATTGAAAAATAGTTTACTTCAGATAAAGACAAAGATCATTGATTTTCAAAAAGTCAAGCTAAAGATCTTTAGTTGGTTAACATATAAATGCGTCACAATACCCATGATGATTGGGCGTCTAAGACTAAAAATAGAAGCATCTTATCATGCTTAGGTTTCAACTGGTAGATCAAGAGAATACCTCGGAGAAAATGTTTCATCACTCGACAAATTCACGATATTTCCTTTACGCAAATAAAGCTGCCAAAAAAATAATAACCGGAGTCAGAAACAAGAATTGCATATTGCTAACCGAAAACATTTTGCAAACTGAATGGAATAATTTGTGAAATTAACTACCTAAATAATGATGTCACGATGAACTCCCGGGTATCACAAGCGAGAAATTTTCACACGAGGCTAACATGACACCTGACACAACTGAAATATTGAAACGAACATTTGCGTTGCTGAGTCCATATCTATGCTTTCTAATTCAGGGATAGGCGATGGGGTGGAATTTCATTCTGATACTAATCGTATTATAGAAAAAAGTTTATTCCCAGTAGAGTTGATACAGAAATCGTCCTTGGCTTTTTAAAAAATCGGGGTGGACTTTCACTCAGATAATAATCGTATTATAGAAAAAAGTTTATTTCCAGTTGAGTTGATACAAAAATCGTGCTTGGCTTTTTAAAAAATCGGGGTGGACTTTCACTCAGATAATAATCGTATTTTAGAAAAAAGTTTATTTCCAGTAGAGTTGATACAGAAATCGGCCTTGGCTTTTAAAATATCGGGGTGGACTTTCACTCAGATAATAATCGTATTATAGAAAAAAAAGTTTATTTCCAGTAGAGTTGATACAGAAATCGGCCTTGGCTTTTAAAAAATCGGGGTGGACTTTCACTCAGATAATAATCGTATTTTAGAAAAAAGTTTATTTCCAGTAGAGTTGATACAGAAATCGGCCTTGGCTTTTAAAATATCGGGGTGGACTTTCACTCAGATAATAATCGTATTATAGAAAAAAAAGTTTATTTCCAGTAGAGTTGATACAGAAATCGGCCTTGGCTTTTAAAATATCGGGGTGGACTTTCACTCAGATAATAATAATCGTATTATAGAAAAAAAAGTTTATTTCCAGTCGAGTTGATACAGAAATCGGCCTTGGCTTTTAAAATATCGGGGTGGACTTTCACTCAGATAATAATAATCGTATTATAGAAAAAAAAAGTTTATTCCCAGTAGAATTGGTACAGAAATCGGCCTTGGCTTTTAAAATATCTCCCACATAAAGACCCTCAGCTGGCAGACGTACATGGATATCATAACAGTTTGTGTCAGTGTTTGAATAAAAGATTGCGAGAAAACATGATAATATATTTCCATGGGTAAGTTAGCTTAAGTTAGGTAATAGTTGTAAATACATATAATGATAAAAAATATCAAGCGTATAGAGACCGTGACACATCGATCGAAAGGCACTCTTGACAGTCACCTCGCACATTGATATTTGAGCCATGGCGTCTGCTATATCAAGTAATAATGTTGAAAGACAATTCAACTGGTGAAAATTTTGAAAATAATCTTGTATCTACAACTGATAGGACGACATTGCAGAAATTTGCAGTTCTCTTTTCGCGCATTCATACCTAACTAGTACTAGGTAACTACCACAAAGAACATGAAATTTGTCACAGTATTGGTTATTGAATATGTCTTAGCTCAGGGGTGTATAATTTGTGTAAATCAAAAGTGGTATTTCGATAGCCATGCCAATGGTTTAGATAGATATTGATGGAAAAACGTAAAAAAGGTTCTCTTCGTTGGATCACACAATGTTTCAAGGCTAATGTAACTGCTCTCAAATGAAAAGTTGTGAACATTATAAGAATGCCTCTCGATGGAAAGGAAAGGGAGAAAAAAGGGAAGTCTTTATTTTCATATGAATTCACACCAAAGCTCAGCGATTTTGCGTTAGTGCCTAATGTTGTTAAATGTTTGGAGAACGGAAGTGTATTCTCTGCACAATCCTCATGTTAGTTAATAATCAACTTTTTATTCATGAAATATTTACACACACTGACGCACGAGCTTGACCATAACAATATAAAGAAGGAAGTGATGCGTAAAGTAACTTTACAAGTTGATAGTTAACAGCAAGATGTACGGTATTTATGACAAAAATGTATGACACGTGTAGCAATTATTGTGCTCTCACTGCTGTGCGTACGTATACAAGATACGCGCTGGCAAACAGGTGATCACATCGCATGCGCGCTCCACCAAAACTTTGGATCGAATCGAAACTAAGCAATGTAGAGTAATGAGCTGAAGTACTTCGTTACTAACTTTCCATTATGTACTGCAGTATACAATTTTTGTTGAGACAAAAAACGTCTTGCTATTTTTGTTTTGAGTTCTTTCATTGCTTGAGGGATTTTGATACTCTGCGGAAGTTCGTTCCAGAGCCTGATATTGACAGAGCTTTCTGCCGAATGTTAGATGAGCGGTAGTTGACTGAGGCATCATTTCTCCGATTTGGCTTCTGGTTCGTTACAGTAAAGGGAAGGAATTGTACACTGTATGATTTTATATATGTGATGCAAAACAATGCTTTTATACGTTGAAAGAAATTCCTAACATGGCTTTTTAAAAACTTTCCTATAAGACAACACTGGAAAGAGATGTACCAGATGTCATTCTGTAAACCGTACCATCATAATGAATCGTAAACAGTTCTTTATAATTCACTCAGCAGTCAGGCAACGTTGAGATCACACTAGTGTCACAATAAAGCAAGTAGAAGTGTGCAGCTGGTGAGCATACAGCTATTCAAAAGAGCATGCAACTAACACACAGACCAAATGCCCGCAGCTGCTGCATTTATCTACATGTGGCCCAGCGTCACTAAATATTTATCAGTAACCACAGCCATTCTCACCGATACAGCCATAATTAATAGAAATAAAGTTGAAGAATATCTCACGTAGCCAACTAGCGCATTCACTTTACGATTCTTAAGTCTTTGCTAGCGTTAGACGTACAATATATTTGTTATGTTTAACGTCTTCTTATGTGAAACTCAATCGATATAAATAATGTCAACATTAATAATTCTCATTTATACGTTGCTTGGCTCATGCTTTATAAAAGCTTGAAGGAGGGCATCGTCCTTATGGACTTTTTTATTATTATTGAACCTAGAGCAATTAAATTTGGTATACAGATAGGAAAGGCATTTTTGAATCGTTCGTCTTCCACAAAATAAATGCTATTTCCTTTAAAGGAAACGAGATATTCATAGAAAACGGAGTTTTGGAAGGGGGTTACAAAATGCATCTCCCACAGTTTTTGAGCTACATTGATGATTTTGGTATCATTGGATGCAGAATATCGTGTATATTATAGGAAGTAAATATGTAATCTTTAAAATCATAACTAAAATTTTAATGAAAATTTTTTGAGGGGCCATCTTTTTTCGGGCGGAAATTTTCATTTGTGACGTCACAACTTTTGATCATGAAATATTTAGAAGCAACCCTTTACTGCCCATAATCTACTGGCTTTTTCGCATCCAGTGATACCAAAACCATCACTGTAGCTTGAAAATTGTAGGAGAAGATGCATTTTGAAACCCCAAGTTCCGATCCTCCAAAATGAGGTAAAATAGGTAAACATAAACAATCTCAATTTTTTTCGTTATTATTTGTGGGATCAGCTAGGACCCTTGAAAACATTATACAGTAATAAATAGACATAGAAGATGGCACAGAAACATCGCGCCGTGAAGAAAGAGCCCAGGGGGAGGTGTAACATATTAAGATACCACTTCCCCCTCCCCTCCTCCCCATTCTTTAAACCCCCGTAGCGGGCGAACGAGCGAACGTACGAACTTCATTTTTTCACAGGATGTACCTGACCTTTTGCACCTCCTATCGCAGCTAAAATCCATTTTTTCCCCACTTTTCCAATTTCTGGGGGAACGCTGTCCTTAACGGGGACTGATTCTTATGTTTTTCAACTGAAGTTCGTATTGAATTTTGTTTACGTCGAGCCCAGATCGCAGCGGTGCTCCAGGCACGAGAACATCATAGAGTAGCTGTGCAAGAGGGGAACATAGCAAGGATTCCCAGAATCGTTTCAATGTTTCAGAGCGACGTGGACTTCTATGAAAGCATTCACACAACCCTATTCTCTCCAGCGCAGGCCAGAACTAATTTCAGCATTATTTTGGTGCACTCTAATACGAATTGCAATTTCAGGGAGGAAAATCGAACGGAAGCAGAATGACGAAAAGATCAAAAAGTTGCGGATCCAGTTCAGTTACGAATAACTTGGATTGGGCTTGAAGTTTAGGTTTTGAGCAATAACTTATGCCATAGATTCTCACGTACTGCAGGTAGGACTCAATTTCAGCATCAAGAAAAATTTGATCAAAATGTTCTGTTTAGGCCACAGTTTGAAATAAAGTTCTCGAAAAAATAATTAACACGATGGTCGCCATGTGACCCGTCCGTGAACATGAAGGGAATATTCACTTTGCTACTGACTGACTAGAAGTCGCAAACACAATTTTTATCAATACGTTAACACAGCTAAATGAAGGCACAATCCATTTTATATTGGCCATTTTCAAAATTGCTCACAAAAACTGACTTTGAATGGGAGTTGAATTTTGAATTTGAGTTCCACCTAGGGCGGTCAACGAGCAGCGATTCGCAGTGTTCATTTTGCAAGTAGTCAGCGTTCTGGGCGCAGCCAATGCGCTCTAGCGTAGCACGTCGGGCTGCCCGGTAAGGAAAGACTACCTTACACTTTGACTGCGCCTGGTGAAACTGAAGTTTAATCTTCAACTCAAATTCAAAGTCAATAAGCAATGTTGAAAATAGCAAACTTGAACTGGATCGTGCCTTCATTTAGCTTTGATTTAGTATAAAGTTGAGATAAAAGATTCATTTATAAAGTTGAGATTGTGACTACTGGTCGGTCAGCAGCGCCATGAAAATCCCTTCCGTGACCACCGGTGGCTCACATCGCAAAGTGTTAAGTTGTTAACTCACTGTAATTCATCTACCAATAATTGCCTATACTTGAAATACCGAATCGCAAAGAAAAGTTTAAATGAAGTTACAACCGACTCGGAATCTTACAATGAAAGCACAGAAATATCGAGAATGTGTATATGCAGCAGCTACAGAAAATTTGAGAAGCAATTTAAGATTATATTAAATTAAAAGATCGGGTTTCATAATTCTTCAGACCACCTGACCATTCCTCCAGCAATAAAAGCAACTGCTCCATACTGAAATAAAAGCATAAAGCAAAAGTATGGGTAACATGACTGCACCGTAGCACGTCTACTTTTCAATGTTACTAGTAGCCTCAAGATGTCTAAATTATACACAACATCAGACATTAACTCAGACTGCAGTACGTCTTCGCTCAAAAGTATTATGTCTGGATTAGATTACAATATAAGATAGGCCACCCTGTTGTGGTTAGGCCTCCCGAACTACAACAGATGAGTTCCAAAGAGAGAATGGATGAAAGCACCATTTAGTGTGGCGTTCAGGGAACAGAGAATCAATGCACAAGGTGTGTTCCCACACGAGATCTGCTGCTCATAAAAATAAATAAGTGTGAAGGCAGTACATGAAACAAGATAAAAGTCGAAGAAAAAAGTAATAGGAACATTAAAAGAGGCTAACAGGGACCGCGACATGATAAAAATCTATTCTGTTTCAACATAAAGAAGGAATGTCTAACTTTCAGCGCAGAACCTCACATCTTCCCCTTGGAATTGCTAATTCACATAAATACAACCTTCGTATCCACCTGAGAGGAGATTGTCATGCCAAAGACACGAGTCGCTCGTGAAAGGATATTATTAATCATCTTACCTAATGATACCCTTGATGTGATTATTTATTTTATACGAGTGCACACGACCCGTCAAAAAATGACAGGATTAGATATAGGACCAACTGAGCTTCAACATGGCTTTCCCATGATTTCCCACGCTATTCTATGGCTTTTCAATACTTTGCCAAGTCTCAACCGCTGGTATTCTATTCAACCTAATCTAACCTACCAATACACGTGATATTCATTCCGACTCCCAATCTGCTGGGTTAAGGGGGCCCTCCGAGGCCCCTTTTCTCTCCGATGGTCATTTTTCATGTTTTTGTTGGAAAAGGACCCTTAAGTAGTGGACTATTCGGTCCAAAAATTTTATGGCGCTGTCCCCCCAAGGGGACCAAAATCTTAAATTTTCGACCCCATTTCGACCCCATATAAAAAGAAAACAAAAGAAGAAATGGCAAATTTGCGAATGTACTTTTGTTAGATATGTTCCAAGGATTCTAAAACTGTCTTTATTTTTGTTCTAGCCTGAAAACTCAATGAGTTCTATTCTTTTGAAATATCAATACCAGTGGACTAAAAACCCATATGTCAAATTTTTTCAAAAACTAAGGCCTGAATCAAAAAAATGTATAGAAAAAATTGTGTTTCTTTTCAAAAGTTACATTTAATAGTCAAATTTCATAATAATGAGACTGAAAACAAAAAATTTCATAATTTTATGAAATGAGTAAATTATTTTTTTATCATTTATTTTTTTCTGAAATAAAATTCACAGTGTGAATATGATGTTATACGTGGAGATTATCAAAATTAAAATGAAAACAGCATTCAATTACATAAATTTTCCATTATATTACACTTCAACAAAAAATTTTGTTTTTCGCTTATACTGAAAAGTTACTTCTTTTCAAAAATCAAAAAGATAGAAGTCAAAAAGTTTTTATGCTAGGAAGAAAACAAAGACAGTTTTAGAATCCATGGAACATTTCTAACAAACTGATTGGCTTTGATTTTCCGATTTGTACATTTAATTTTTTTTAGGCTTGTTCAAAGCCGAAAAAATAGGTATATTTTAGGTATTGATCAAATATGGCATATCGAGAAAAAATAAAGCTTCAAATAGAAATTCCAAGTCAATCAGTTTGTTTGCAATATCACGAGGATTCCAAAACTGTCTTTGAATTTGTTCTAGCATAAGAACTTTTTGACTTCTATCTTTTTGAAGTATGTACAAAAATTACTCAAAAAACTTATTTTTCAAATTTTTCGAAAAAACTAAGGCCAAATCAAAAAAAGTTTTCCCGCCAAATATGTTTCTCTTTCCAAAATACATATACTGGCTGAATTTCAGACCAATCGGATCAAAATTTAGGTTTAAGCGGTGGGCCCCCTAAGGCACCGAAAATTGTGTTAATGAAACTTGTATCACAGATACGCTCATCTCACACTGCAGGCTGGTGGGTGTGACACACAGACTGATGGACGCGGCTCATTTTATAATAGTGATTTATAAATTTGTATGATGGCCGGCTATTCCATCTTTCCGTGACGCTCATAAGGATGCTTAATGACCGTATCTGTGATACAAGTTCCACCAGTGCACAAGTACGAGAATATTTTATCGCTGGTACTATTAGGATGGATACATTTGTTTGTCATCCACATCTGGTAAATTAATTTTAGGAAAATATTTAATCCCGCCATTTTCGACGGGCCGTGACCACTTCATAGTTCAGAATAACATTTGAATACTAGTAAAGTCAAAGCAGATATTAGTACTATCCTACTTTGACCTAGTCAAAATTAGACCAACAAAACTATACTAAGCTTTGGAATAGCGTAATAAGTCGCAAAAAAATCCATGTCTGGGGATGATCTGGTTATATTGCACTTACCTAGGGCGCTAGGCAACGGTGAAGCTTGCAAGGCCATTATCGTAAGTAGTCTTTTAAAAAGAACTATAATAGCATTAGTCCAGTTTCCACCTGAGATGCCCGCGAGGGAAAGTGGATGGCTTGAAAAATTCATAATCATGCACACAAACTCGGTTAGCAGCACGTGATCACTTCGAGATAACTGATCAAATGATGAAGGAACACACACTCACAAATATTTTATAAGTACGACTTTTCCTCAACTAAACCTGTTCAGACTACCTCGCAAAACTCACGCCGCAAGGAATATTCGACACAGTTCTGAGATTACTTCGACATTTACTATTCGACACAGTTCTGAGATTACTCCGACATTTACTATTCGACACAGTTCTGAGATTAATTCGACATTTACTTGCTATTTGACACCATCTTGAGACCTGTGCTACATCTAACGCACTTGAAGCTATACAACAGCCTGGTTTTATCAGGTAATATCAGATTAGAGTAGAAAGAAGTTGATTCAAGGGAGACATCTACCCTGAAATCAGCTGAATCAAGGAAATGGCTGTAACGTTTGTTGGATGGGAACTAGGTCTATGAAAATTGGCACACAGGATTTCTCGCTCATCAAACCGCGAGTTATAAAAGATTTCATGATAAAAAAAGAAATATGGAAAAGGTATTAACATGTACTAAAATAGATACCATGATAATCTAGAATAAATGCGACTGAAAACACTTGAAAAAATCATTAAAATATAATCTATGCTTTTGCACTTAACATGCACATCAATAACATAGCAGGTTATTGTGAATTATTTCTCGAGTATGGCAGAAATGACGTCTCACACCTAACATACTGTACATACATTTTAGGACAACCGCACACTAACTCCCAGCCCAAATCAAACAGACGCTGCTTGACGTTCGTCAACCAGCATAGCCACGGGGGGGGGGGGCGAACACACACACAAACAATCACTCATATACACACTATCGTCATACTCTCATCGACACACTCACAAACACACACACACACACTCACGCGGATACACGCTCACACATGTACACAAACACACACAAACACACACACACACACAAGCACACACATGTTTACTCGCACATGTCCATGCAAGGCACACTTGTCAAATCACCACAAATCGGCAGCAACGCAATGAGATACACCATCGTCTCAAACGACCAAACAATATATACGCAATGCCTTTCACTACAATGCCTTTCACATATACGCAATGCCTTTCACTCGAAGCTATATGTTTAACTTTCAAACACCAAAAGCATTTCATTTACCTACAGTAAAGCCGGTCATCAATTTACTAAATTTTACTAAACACCACAATTTAGCAGCAACCCACTTAGGTATGCTATCGTCTAAAACAATAACTCAATATATATATACATATATATATAAAATGTATTTCGCTCTAACCTCATTACTTTAAACACCTCAACATTCCATTCAGCATAAGCAATATCTTTTAGAAACACCAACGTAATAATACAATCGAAACCTACCCTAACCTTGCCCCCAACCAAATGGTGAGAAATCGTTTTTCCAAACATTTCCATGAATAACGCAGATTAACAAACGCTGGTACCCTCATTCATAGTAATACTCTCACTAAACGTATGTGTTACAATTCATCCAATCTTTAAACCACTTTTCATGTCACACCCTATCATATCCCCACGTCAAGTAATATAACGTACGCTCAACCAACCTAAGGCAAGGCAAGGTCACTTAACCTCAACTAACGAAACAAAATCGAAACTTACGTAAGCAACTCTAAGTTCACGTAATCTACCCAAGCCTAACTTAAGTAAACCTATCTTGCTTAAATATGACGTGAACTAACTTGCTCGACATTGTTTGAACTCCCCAACATACAACTAAACTTAACTAATACAGGATGCCCTGTTCTATTCTATACTTGAAATTTAGGTCCCACTTTGTTTATCGTATTTAATTCTATCGCATTTGCCCTTAAAATTCACGAATCCCCTACCTTTAAGTACGCTAACGTTCTTTCATCAAACTAACTAATAACCACGCAATATCATCACATGAAAACAATGCGTTCCATAAATATTTCCGCAGAGGAGAAGTTCAGGTTGTCATATTTTCCCGGTAAATTATGAATTAGGGTCTGGTGAACCATGTTCAAAACCTTATCTGACTAAAAATTCTGACGAAACATTATATTTCAGTTTATTCATAACTTTACAACACTCGAATTTTGCTCAGTTTCGAAAATAACAACTGCGCTTCATTTTTATGACGAATTGATGATGTCTAACCTATACATAGTGAATGGAAATTCGTTTTCACGAATCATTGACGTCAATTGAGGTCAAATGAGGTCATTAGGTCAAATTTCGATCATTTTCCAATGCGCTCGCTTACAATATTCAAACCCAAATCTTTACGGTAGAAACAACTCCAAATAAAATAGAAATTATTAACAGAACCACTTACCATTAAAACACTAAGCCAACGATACTTAACTTTGGGTATAATAATAAAACTTTCCAATCTGTGCATCAGAAATAGGTGAATAAATATACAACGCGCTGTCGCGCTTTTCGATGGAGGACCCAAGAAATAAAATCTTCATTTTGGGACTGCTAGGCGAGATCTAAAGCTCTCGCCGAGCGGAAGCGTTTTCGTCTTGATGTCAGTAACTTTACGAAGAAAATACTCATTCACTTAAAATCATTTACAAACTTTTTAAAGTTCATGACCATTTGCCATTCGGTCACAATTTTGGGTGCACTGTACACTTCACTAAAACCTTCTAAGTATCATTGGCATGAATTTCATCTCTTCATCACAAATTAAAATTAGAAATTCCGCATTATTTACGACAATATCATATCCGAACATATATATCAAATTTATAAAACATATGCGTCTGTCAACATCAGCAGCTATATACCTAGCTTCAAATCACTGATGTTTCTTAGTCGACATTTTTCTCGCTAAAATCAAATATTTCATGAATGGGAACAATTTCCACCTCTTTCTATTCATTTATTTCTAATATGGATCGATACAGAAACCTTAATTAAGTTAGGCTGAGAAGGAATTTACAAATTGTTGGAAATATACCAGTTATACCATTCGAAAATCCCTCAATAACATTATTGAAACACGCATAACATCTACAAAATTTAGTCGCTATCGGGGACACACACACATTCACCATATTATAACCATTACTTAAAGCCTAAATATATTGTCTAAGCACTCGAATGTGATTTCCTGCAACTCACAAATGTCAGGTTTGCGATTTTGAGGCCTTCGAACAACGAATTTCTATCATTATTGGCGATCTAATTTTTCGTGTACAATTACCAAGGCTCTGGTCATAAAGACATTTCAAGTCCTAATCATAGGAATCTATCAGAAAACTATTCATCCAAACTACCTTTCCTAGAAAATGCTTCGCTTAATCAAAGCATGCCGAAAGGAACCATTTTCGTGCAGTTTGAGCCACAATATCGAGAGATTTGTTCCCGAATGAGCTTTTTCTCTTTACGAAATAAAGAGTCCGATTCTTGTATATTAGGTGCTCTTCTAATTTCTAGTTTCTAGTGACAACAAACATGTTCAAAACACAACACAAATACGCACGTAAAGCTGTGCCGAACGAAAACAATTTAGCAGCTACATCTGTATAGAGATGACGAATTCGAAGTTTGATTACACTTAATTTTCGTTCATTTCCGAAACTTTAACGAAAACGCCTTGTTTTCGGTATAAACCAATATCAGTACGCAGAATTTGCGGTACCCAAATATTTGACGGTTGAAAGAACATAGGGATCTTCCAAATACCAGGCGAGTATTTCCATAATTTTTCGCGTCTTAAAATACTCATAATGCACATTTTACCTCATTCTACGATGTAACTTTCACGATGATGAGTTTTAAATCTAATTCAGTATATAGAACAATTGATTCTCAACACGATGGTGACATTTCGACGACCCGTATCTCAACCAAAATACAAAAAAACGGAACTAAATTCGGCACCTCCAACGAATGACCATCGTTTCTCGTAACAACGAATAATAAGCAATATTTACGCCTCTATGCTGGAGCTGGTTTCCGACTTATGGCACGTTATTTTGCTTCAAACTAATTACTAATGGTACCACTATTCAAAGCAGCTGAAGATTCATGTCTCAAACACTGAACCTCTGAGATATTGCATTTGAAAGTGGCCATACAGGTGTGAAAATTTATCGAAAATTCATGGACCTACACAAGCAGCGAAATTAGAAAGCTAAACAGAAAGATTTTCTCTGTTAGAATTAAAATAATACTACCATAAGATAAGTCACAAATTCTAAACACATTTGTTCTCCATATAAAGTTCCCTGTGAAACCAATATAAACACTTGAAACGGGTGAATTTCTAGTCATGAATAAAAGTTATGCGAATCTGAAAGCGAAAGAAGCGAGTTACAGTGTTTACTTCTAAGCCAATATTAATTTCTATTAACTCTAAGAACACTGTAGACCTATAAAAAATTTGCAACAGGGCTTCAAACGGCAAAAAAAATTGGGCAAATCTTTGAATCTTGATAGTCACTCCAAATGAATCGCATCAAACTCAAAAAACATGAAAACATCAGCGTCTTGGTGTTCGACATCCATATACAGCCTTCAAAAGTTGAGCAGGCGCCTCAACGCAGTGTCACCCATGGTCTCGATTATGGAAACATTAATGCGTACAAGGGAATAATCTGTGTAATAAATCTGCGGAGATTGAAAGACCTTTTCACCGCCTGATTTCGCCTAAAAATAAGATTCATTTCGAGGTTTTTCCATTTTCCTCAAAAACTTGAAAACCTACGACTTTGAGACAGGTATCAATCGAAAGATCTGATCGAGAAGCATTAGTACAGTGTTTTTCAAAACCCTTAAGAGTAAAGAAGGGGGCGTGAGGGGGGTAAGAAAAGTCAAAATTACGTCCAAACACAGTTTTTTCCGCATATTTTTAAAACCACGCATAATATCGAACAACGCCAAACCTATGTAAAGAACCGTTTGATAACAAGCAAAAAGGGTTAAGTAACTTTTCCTGTGTGAGGCACCCTTCTCGCATATTTTTTTTTTCGTGATTTTTCCGACAAAAATTGGCGCTTTTAAATCACTTCTTTTGAGAAAACTAACAAAGCTGACGCTTCACAAACTTGATAGATGTGAAAAAAAGGTTCAATCTACATTCTATCAAGTTTTGGAATGTGAACGCCGGGTAAAAACGCCAGGAATGGCGGCCAAAGTCTGCCTTCAAAAACGCGCGTTTTTTACCAAAACTTTTTCATTCATTTGAACATTTTCTCGCATACTTTTCGACTTACCGACCACACCGTCATAAAGCCCGACATTTTCTCTACTAGTTCTGACAAATTGATCTCCTCCAAAGCCGCAATGAAAAATTTCTGCCTGTTTGAAATGACCCATTTTTCGGTCGGTTTTTGACCTCTGGGGGGTCTCCCATGGGGTCTAGGGGCCTGGAAAGGGGTCCGTAGGTCTTAGAATTTTCCGCTTTATACGCTCACCAAGTTTGAGCGCGCTGGCACTACGGGAAGTGTGGATTGTCTGTTATTAGGGGTGTTTCCAGTATACACTCGATGCTCCACCTCTAGGCGACAAGCAATTTCGATCACTGTCCAACTTTTTTCTTTTCACGGGTACTATTTTTAGTCTTTTCTCGCAACCTTCATCAAAAAAAGTTCGCGCACCGCAAGTAATAAATCATGAAGTCAGAAACTTAGTTACAGAAGCATGGTATACGCATACAGTCCACGACAGACAGTTAAGATATCTAAGTGTTAATGCAAAAATCATGAAGGGGAAGACGAAGATAATTAGAATCAGCCCAATGCTCGCGACTTATTTAATGTGAGAGCACTAGAACATGAGTCCTTTTCAAAATTTACACCGCCAGCGCAAATACAAGCACCCAGTATTTGCGCATTTTCGAGAAGGCTGTGTAAGCCTAGAAATGCAGGAGTGACTGCTACATCCTGTACATTTGTACCTCAACTACCTTCCTAACCAAGTGATCTCATTGAAGGCGATGCATGGTATACCGTACATCGCCTTTAATGAGATCACTTGGGTAGGACCGTCACTAGGACGGTAGTTATATAGCAACGACTCCGCAGGGACGGGTGAGGGAGCGATACTGCCGCACGAGTGACGCCGGCGATTAAAGTTCGGAGCAAATTCCCACTGGTGCCTCAACAGCAAAGCCAAAAATAGAGAACAGTTTAGTGATCAGCGTGCTGCATCAAAAAGATTCAGAATAACAGTGAGAATTAGTGTCCCAAGATTCCTTTCACTCACAGTGGTGAAGATTTGAGGCTGTTGTGAGCTCGATCTCAATGCCTCGATAAGCCCTGAGTGAACAACGAGTTCGGAGCAATCGAGTTTCTGTGAAATTTCCAACACATTGGGTGCGTAGCAGTAAAACTGAGTAGAAATACTGCGTGGGCTAATTATGGTGCCGTCGTTTTGAAAATTAGAAAGTCAGAATTTAACTCTCGAAATAAAATATCAGACTGGATAAGCATTAATGAGTTTATCAGCAGTTAAAAAATGTGACGATTCAAAAACAGTGAAGGATTCAAAAAAATGGATTCAAATGAATGGAAAAAATGGATTAAAAAACAGGGAAGCAGTTGAATATATCTCTTTGGGAGAGAATGTGAAGCCCATTTCACATATGAAAACCACACCGGGGAAGTTTATCACGTGAACACGGTTACGGGATCACGACACGGGATCACAGCAACGTAATCAAGTGATCACGGTCACGGGATCACGGTCTCGAAATCACGGTCACGGGACACGATCTCGGTGTCACGAGACGCTGTTCCCCTTCTTAATTTGCGTTACCTCAAGTATCTCAGACTGGAGTGAAAGCACACTTTGACAGAACAAACAAATAATAATTCAGTTTCCAAGAGTAAAATATTAGCACCTCATAAACATAAAAATACTCCAGAACGAGCCAGAAAAAATTAAAATTTACAACGGATTCTCACCAAGATCGATGACCAATAGACATATAACTCCATGATCATTTTTCTTATGGGTTTCGGTGTTCTGGAGGCAGTACTCGTTCCTTAAATATGCTTGGAACATAATACGATCGAATATTTCATGAAATTGTACCCAAACAAATTATATTCTATTTCACGATCGCTACGCGGACAACTCGCTACTACGAATTAGTGAACAATAATTACGGCACTTCTGAAATCCTCATATTGGCAGGCCAAATTACTTCTCTGACTACAGATGTCAGAAGTTTATAAATAAACCTAGAGGACCGAAAACTTTAAACACATCAATTTCAGTATGAGCGACATACACACTGGCGCACAATGATTGCATCCTATAAAGTTAAAAATATTGTGTATATATACACAAAATTTTAAACTTTCAAATGCCTTATTTGAATGTTCAGTCTGTTTATTTTTTATTCCGACATCAGTTCTCGTATTTAATAACCTCAGAAAGACAAATTTTGCCCGACGATGTTGCTTTCAACGAAGGTAGTATGTAGAAACCAAGGCAAGTAATAATAATAATAATGAAGGCATCTACGGATGCTTTATTTTCAATTCAAACCTGATTCATATCACTTTGTACATTGGATTTTCAAATGCCTTATAACTAACACCAGGATGCCATGACGCCTTCCCCCGGTCAAGACCGGTACCCATTTCAGACACCTGGGTAGTGTGGGGTATTGTGCTTCGAATTTTTCCCCTATACCCAACAGAGAAAATCGCGTCCAGCGCCGAGACTCGAACCAGGGTTTGCCTACACGGAGGCGGGTTCGAAAGCCGCACGGCGACGAGAAGGAGATACATCACAGCTTTACAGCACGCCTGCAAGCCAAAATGCATTCTATTAAACCATCACTGAATCATTCATTACACAGTCTAACTTTTTTGCCGCCTGCATGCATGTTTTTCGCCACCCAAGTAATTAAATCGCTTAGGCGGCAAAAACCATGCATACTCCAGCGAAAAAGTTAGACTGGGTTTTCATTACTTTTTAATGGCTGATTTATATGAATATATATTTTTACTTTTCTACGATGAGATATTTCAGAATGTATATTTTCATGATACAAAATCTAGTCTTAAGCTCTTCAACATTATTGGGATGATGTTTATTCAGATAATTTCATCTCTTAATTTACCCACGTCGGCATTGTGGATTTTCAGCCATAGATGAAGGCGATAAGCTCCGGTATTAGAGCAAGCCTTGACGTTTTTAGTTGGAAAAATGTTAACACTAGCAAGTTTCTTTTATTTTTCGTCAATCTATAATCAATATGCATTCACTCATTTCACTGATGTTTTATCTATTTGCCCATACTTATGAATACTTCCAGTCTTTTACATGATCGATTTTCATTATTGATATTTTTCGTTTCAACAACATTAATAAATGCACAAGAGCGATGCTGCTACTCGCGACGTATCAGCTCACTACGCAGTTTTATCGCAATTATTTTCTTTTATGCATTTCCGCTCGACTAGATTTCACTATCGTTCAAACGTCTATTCGTGCAATATGTTCGTGCAATATTCTAAGTAACATATATTTATGCATATATTTTATTATTATTAATATATATGTAATAATGTATATCGTTATATTTGTGTGGGTGTAGTTTCCGTTCCTCAGATTATGGCCGCTACTGTACATGTACAGCTGGAGAGACCTATGTATATCCCTTGTAACCCTCGTGTTTTCATTCTCCAATTTTTGGGACGTTTTAATAGCCCAGGCTGATATCCCGGGGTTGACACATAAAAAGGCGAGCTCCCTTTGCCTAAGTCTCCTCGCAAAAGATGGTGAAACAAGCCTTCTAACATTACTGAAAAGGATTTCGATTGCTTGAGTTAGAATTCTTCACTTAATTTTATTCTTACATTTTACTATCATTTCATATTATTCGTAACCACGGGATCACGGTCACGGCATCATGGTCACGGCTTCACGGTCATGGGATCACGGTCTTGGAATCACGTCCACGCAATCACGGTCATTGGATCACGGTCATGGGATCACGGTCTTGGAATCACGTCCACGCAATCACGGTCATTGGATCATGGTCACGGGAACACGGTCGCAGGAGTACGGTTACGAGATCATGGTCGCGGGATAACTCGGTGGCTTTACGAGCGCAGGTAAAACTTATCCAGGAAATTTAACGTCACAGAGGCAGCAGGAACACAGTAATGATTTTGCTGTCGTTAGACGGTAAATTGTATGTTCATTACACAAAAACAATCGTTTACTTTCGTAATATTACTGTACTGTGTTCATCTAATGCTCAGCCACGCGGTAGCGATGTGGATGAAACATCAACTCAAGATTTCAACGAAAACATTTCCCACTACTTTTGTGTATAATACACAGTGAGAAATTCACCGCATTAGAAAATGTAAGAAAATGGCCACAGATATAAGCCAAGCGGCCCTGTCTCGGGTTGCCCCAAGTCCCGTGCCGTCAGATGCCAATCACACTCAGGCATCCAATCACATTCAATCACACCAATCACACTCAGGCATCCAATCAGGCATCCAATCACACCAATCACACTCAGGCATCCAATCAGGCATCCAATCACACCAATCACACTCAGGCATCAACGAATGATGTTAAACGAAACACATTTACAGTCATCAATTCTCACGCACTAGCGTAAGTGTTTACAAAGTTCACTACTTTCTTATAGAATCACTGCCAGCGCTGGCGTACAGTGATTCACGCGGAAGATCCTCAAAAATTAAATATCCCGTGTTTATGTCAAGGGTTAAAGGCAGAGTTATTAAAAATACCAATCTAAGAAAAATCAAAGTGCAATATACCACTCGGTAAACAAGACGTTCTCAGGTTTAGGTACCCTCTACGCTATAGTATATTTTCTTGTACGAATTTCAACTTTTCCGGATGAAAATTAGTTCCTTAATTCAACTTAGTTGTATATGATAACAGTCAATGTGAGATAAGAGTATCAAATATATTGCGAAGGTAAAAATTAAACATGTCATGTTTGTGTCAAGTGTCAAGACCATTAAGGCAGAGTTATTAAAATACCACTCTAAAAAAGACCAAAACATTTACCTGCAAAAATAAGTTTGTTCCGAAAGAAACACAAACTGATTTAATGAACTTGCCCTGCCCTGCTGGACCTGAGGTACTGAACCCAACTGTTAATTATTGTTCAGACACACACAAAGTCAATTGAAACACATAGGAGCAGGGAATTGAGATGGCTTATAAAGAGGGGTGACCACGATTGCTTGTTATTTTTAGTTTGTGCTGCATTTTTTACCATGCGAAGCAAAGCACCTAAATTAAGTCCAGCGGTATAGCGACAGATTCAGATATTACTCAAATATCGGTACAGCGGCCCGGTAGGACTAATTGCACAATGTTGCATGCAGAAAACATTCCATAATCGCCCATTAGAAATTCTCATTTTCTGTTGGTGTTTAAAACAACCTAACGAACAAGGTACGCATACTCGCGCCTATTTCAATGGTAATATAATTTAGATTCCTAAGCACATTATGCTTTGTGGTATGCAAGTAGTGGAAGCCTAAAATGAGGGATATATTGAGTTAAAAATGTGTGTCATATTAGGCTAGAAATATGAGCGTGTCATATAGGTAAGAAATGTGTGCTAGTTAGGGTTGAAAATGTGCGCCACATAAGGTCAACAAATTTGTGACGTTTAGGACAAAAAATGTGGGGCATGTTAGGCTAAAATAGGTGTGCCATATAGATCTAATGAAAAGTATGATGTACAGGACCTAAAATTATAGTTTTAAAAACGAGCGTAATAAAGTGTAAAAAATGTTTGACATTTAGGGCAAAAAATATGTTCTACATGTCTATAACTCTGTATTATACAAATATGTTTAAGTATCGAGAGTTCAAAGTCAAGTCACCCCCCAGAAACAGTTACGAATCTGGTACGGAAAGCTACTGCTTCCACAAGGTTTTTCAAACAAATAAATGTACGAGGAGCTCACGAGATTCGAACTCAGGACTTAAATTCACCGCACCAGAACGCTATCGATCGCGCTACCGACCCCCCTAAAAGGTGATCGAAGCACACTGAGACTGGCACATCACTGTGCCAAGATTGCTTTCATTGTGCTTCGATCACCTTTTAGGGTGGTCGGTAGCGCGATCGATAGCGTTCTGGAGCGGTGAATTTAAGTCCTGAGTTCGAATCTCGTGAGCTCCTCGTACATTTATTTGTTTGAAAAACCTTGTGGAAGCAGTAGCTTTCCGTACCAGATTCGTAACTGTTTCTGGGGGGTGACTTGACTTTGAACTCTCGATACTTAGGTAAAATAAAAAAATATATCTGTCCGGCCAAGTGCGTGCCTGCTTTCACTGTGCCAAGATTGCTTTCATTGTGCTTCGATCACCTTTTAGGGTGATCGGTAGCGCGATCGATAGCGTTCTGGTGCGGTGAATTTAAGTCCTGAGTTCGAATCTCGTGAGCTCCTCGTACAAATATGTTTAAAAAGATCACAATGTCCAGTATTTTCATATAGGGATCATGTGCCATGTAGGATTGACGATGTACTGTATATGTTAAGAGTCGAATTTAGTATGCGTTGAAAATGTTAAATATAATAATTAGGTTAAAGATTAAATATGTTCTGTATGTGCCAAGGTTCAAAACCTGGCATGTCACAGCTATTATAAAAATGACTTAAAGAAAACAAAAAACATACCTATGGTAACATTCCTTGAGTTTTTTTTAACAAAAAACACACCTACAATCTCGAAAATGCTTTTACATTGTTTCACTATTTATTAATAATTGGGAGTGAATCTCTGCGTGAGCTTTACAATGCCAATCAAAATAAAGGTTGCAGAGGTGCTGTATGAATTTGTTCCCAACCTGGGGTGCGGCACTTCCTGGGGTTGCGAGACAATATTCCAGGGAGGTAAGAAACTCCAAGTAAATAACAGGATATTGGCTATACATATGTTGCCATTTCTATTTCAGGAGGTACCCTTAGGCGGCGAAAAACATGCATGCAGGCGGCGAAAAAGTTAGACTGGGTATGAGGTTCGAATGAAATTTCCTTAGGAAGCGTGGCGAAACATAGACTGGAAACCCTTGGTTTAAAGTAACCGCAACGCTGAGGTTCAGCGGCCCAGCTGCTATGGTGAGACCAAGTCTCCCTAGTGACGTTTTTCCGGATGCGGATCACGATTTTGATCAGAGACGACCCACCTGTTTGCCGCGCTTTCCGCCGCAGTGAGAAGAAGTTCGCCGTAAAATATTTCAGGGCATGTAGGCCAACGGAGAGTCATTTTAGACGATTTAACTTTGTTAGAACTCAAGTTTTAACTTCCTCAGGTAGACGAGAACGGGAAGACATTAGAACACATTGGTATATGGAAATGAAAAATTGTCACAACTGAACAGAAAAGTAAAGCATTTGCAAATGAAATATTACAAGAAGTGTGACTTCCTAACCGCAAAATTTGAAGCATCAAATTTTTTAAACACACGCCAAAGTCAGTGTCGGTAAGGAACGTTTTTGTTCCATTTCCGACCAAAGACAAACACCGTGAGCAAACACAGAGAAGCAAAGCTGTACTCAAGAAGGTACCTTCTTGGCGGTACTATCCCTTCATACTGAAATTTATTAGTTTATAGCACTGCTCACATTTACATGTTGAAAATTTTCAAAATGGCATTCTCAACATTTACTCATGTAAGCCTTCCTTGCTATACGTTGAGTGAAACTCTCCAAAAAGATATATTTATTCTCATTGAAACGTTTTAAGGTATTGGTGCAAGCGTCTTGTTTCTGCAGTGAATAGCAATGGCTTTTTATTTTGATTTTCATTAGCAGCTGGTAATTTATTTTCAACAACGTGCTCTATAGGAGTATTTGAATCTTTGCAATATTTAACGGGCAACAACGAGCAGTAAAAACGTCTTTCTTAAAGCCAAAGCACCAACAAACGCTTGAAAATTACTCGTAACAGCTGACTACATTTGAGAAATGAACTTTGATGCCTTTGTGCTGCACAACAAAGCCACCAGGTAAAGCGGCTCCTTTTCCTGCACCAGAACACACAGCTTCAGAAACAAAATGAGCTCGCATGTTTGACGAAGACTATTCAGGCTGTGTATTCGCTACACATGTTCAAATAAAATTGCTTAACTGACGCACACTGCCGTTATCCGGACTGTTATGTGCCCCGGCGCAGTCAAACTTTTCCGCCGGAGCATGCACGTTTTTCGCCGCCTAAGCGATTTAATTGCTTGAGCGGCGAAAAACGTGCATGCAGGCAGCGAAAAAGTTAGACTGAGGGTAGTTACCTAACTGAGTGTGCCGTAGTCCATCACGCCTCGTACATACACGCTAAAAAACACTTATCATGAACGTGAAATTTTGTTCAACTTTATACCAGTCTAACTCTCATTACATCGTCTGAAATTTCTCGTTTTAACCATACCACAGTTTTATTTTTATTATCACCGTTCATTTTTGCTCCGCATTTTCTCACCCTTCCAAGTTCTGCTATTCTAGTCTAGTCAATTAATTAGCTATTAACACGTTTCCTGCGAAGGGGTCCACCGGTGGTCACTGAGAGGATTTTCATAATGCTTCAGACCGACCTTCAGCCCCCTAACTCTTTTTTTATAAATACTTGATGAAAACTAAGTGAAGGCACGATATGTTGGCTATTTTAAAATAGCTTTTTACAATTAACTTTAAATTTGAATCAAATATTGAATTTCAGTTTAACCCATCGCAGGAAACGAGTTGAAGCGAGTCGCTCAACCGGAGAACTCCATTATTCGACTTATGTTATCAGCTCGAAAACAGAATAGGTAAAAACAGTAACTTCCTCAGACTATGTACATTGCTCACGTTCAATTCTGCTTAGCCCCGCACGAGTGATGAACTTCATTACTATCCTTCACATCGATTTCCACAAAAAAACTCTAAGTTTAATCATTGAAATATAACATTACCTGGCTGCTAAGATTTAGAACTATTACCTAATTCTAAATCTTAGCTAGAACTTTGAGGTAATTATTATTAACTCAAACACAGTGATCGCAACAGTTATTACTCTAAAACTTTTCTCTATGTAATTATTACTCCTATCTTTGCCCTTTAATAATTTTAGTTATGACTCTTCCGTTAGTCCTCCATAACTTCAGTTATCACTCCTCCGGGCCGCGAGGGCATATCGTTACCCTCTGGGAGAGCGGGTCCACTGTTGAATCTCGTGTCTGCATGGTACGTTTATCAGAGCAAGCAACTCCACTATAGTGGTGTTGAACACATAGATCACAGTAGTTTTCTCTCTTTAGGGATGGCCTTCACTGTGAAACACACTAAACGCTGTTCTTCAGCTGAGACTCGACAACAAAAACGGTTATAGCGGTAGATGTTGTTCTTCATCAATTCGATGGAAAAAACTGCAACATCGTCCTGTTAACTTGTGAATTATGAAGTTGAGCGTAGCACGAAGCACTCCTGAGAGATATCAATGCATCGGCTGGAAGGAAAATGCGGCAATGGAAAGAAAAAATGGAAGGGAATAGATGGAAAAATAGCACTGATCATGCTGAATACTAAACATATGCAAATATGACAGAAGTGTCTCCAATTTTCCAGAGAATCATTCTCAGGTTGTATACAATGTTAACTTGTTCTTCAGAGTTGGAGAGACTCGGCAGAAACGTATTACTGGAAAAAAATATCCACAAAGGCAAAGATCTGCAATGAAACTAGTAACAATCAACCGGCAAGTAAATGCCAAACAAAACGACAAGAAATTGAAATATTCTAATCGCTGAGAAAAAACTCGAAGAGAACTGTATTGGAAAAAATGTTTAGGTTGTTGTTTTTGAATGCGATGTACGCTTGAAAATTCAGTAATCAACGCAAATATTATCAATATTCCCTCTCAGCTCTGAATCGTTCAGCGACGCATGCTCCAAATAACTAATAGAAACCTTTTTTGTTTATGTCATTTAGCCCCTTTCCAAACGGTGAAAAATAACCCTTTTGAAAATAACAGAGTTAGCTGCACGTTAAAAATGAATGAAAATTTCTTGCACTGCTTCTCCCCAATTATGAGCACTGAATTAAGCGTAAAGCCTCCCATAGACGATCAATTTTATTGTCAATACAATTTTCAATTACGAATATTAACAATTTAATTGATCGTCTGTGGGCTTTATTGACGACCGTCAATTAATTGACTTAGTGGGCAAAGAAAATTGTATTAACATATTGAGTAAATGATATTGACTATTAAATTGATCGTCTGTGGGCTTTATTGACGACCGTCAATTAATTGACTTAGTGGGCAAAGAAAATTTGTATTAATATATTGAGTCAATGATATTGACTGTTAAATTGATCGTCTGTGGGCTTTATTAACGACCGTCAATTAATTGACTTAGTGGGCAAAAAAAATTGTATTAACATATTGAGTAAATGATATTGACTATTAAATTGATCGTCTGTGGGCTTTATTGACGACCGTCAATTAATTGACCTAGTGGGTAAAAAAATTTTTATTAATGTATTGAGTCAATGATATTGACAATTGAATTGATCGTCTGTGGGCCGCCTTAGTTTCACTTGTCTGGAACTGCATCCTTGACGAGCTGCAATTTGGATGTAGCGTGTGCCTGAGACAAACGGGCAAATCAGACTTGCGAGTACCCCCGCACACCCAACAAGTTTACCCACATTCTACACAACTACTACCAACATCACAACAAAAATGTCCTACACGATATAAGGCACGAGACCTCGAAGCTTTTTTCGCCTGTTGAAATCTAAGTGAGATTTTCAAACACTTTCAATGGATATTTTGCCAATTTTTTACACCACCGTAAAAAACTCCTGGTCTAATTCTAACCACTTACAGGTATCAATCGCTTCTCCTCAACTTTTAATATCTTTACTGTAAGCAAGAAAGGGACATGACTGACAATTTTTCTGATTAGAGTTATAAGAATTTTTTTAATTTTACCTCAAAACAGCATCTCAAGACACCCATCCTCTGACAACATTAAAACTGTGCCTGAGAATTCCAGAAGCTTGCGGAAGCTCAGCGAATTGGGTGTCGTATACTCGAGGGCTTTGTTCTCTCACTTTTATGATGGTCGCATGCCTCCAAGGAATAAACTCTCCACGAGTTCTTATGACTCGAGCAATTTATGATGTACTTTTAAAGACCCCGCATAAACTTGTCGACGCATTCCATGGAGAGGTAAGAAATATGGAAAGAAAGACGGCGCGTCGGCTAGATGTGTCCTTGCAAAGTACGGTCGATTGTATTGATATTGATCTACAGGTAAGCACGTCAATGAATTTATTCTTCCAAGAACAGCTTATTTCATACTGAGGCTAAAACTTAAAAATTAGCAGGCCCTAACAATAAGGAAGTGTGTAAAACGCATAAATCATATAAATGAACTGACAAATTCTATTTCTACAACTCTCACGAAAAGGACAAAGAAAATAGTGATGAACAAAAAAATTCACCTGAACATGGCTTGCATCGAAATTCCTCAATGGTTCTTTTCCGGGACACACTGAGGAGCACATCACAAAAAAACAGACCGACTCACTTTTCTGGGACACACTATTTCGCTGATGAGCACATGAAAATACTGGCGAGCACATACGAGGATGTGCATCTTAACTCATTAATACATAAATATATACGTTAACATACTGACAAGCACTTATATATCATCCAAACTATTTCGCTGATGAGCACATGAACATTGAACATACTGACGAGTACTAGTTCTTTTACGAGTATATTGATCCATACTAGCTCATGAATACATAAACACATACGCGAACATACTGACGAGCAGATATATGTCATCTAAACCTAGTTCGTTGACGAGTATATGAACATACTGATGAGTACACATATACATACTAGCTCATAAATACATAAACACACGTAAACATACTGACGAGCAAGTAAACAGCCTCATTTAAGGCATTACAAACTCATTGGGTATAAAATCGATCAAAAAAATATCATATAATGGAAAGTTTATCCTTCACCTCAATTCAATATCTTAGTGAAATTGCGCATATATGTAGTTCTCTGCATATTAATCTCGCCATAAATCCTCACAACATCACGACAGCCTACAGTCTTGTTCCCTCTATACACTGGTTTCCTGACAAATGTTTAGACAATTATTCAGATTTTTAATCAAAGAACACTTCAGTGTTTTCCGATTTAATTTCTAGAATACAAACATTTTTTGTGATGATTGTCAAATCGTAAAGGAAGTGCAGTATAAAAACAAATCTAATAATGGAACATCGTGGGACGAAGGTGAATGCAGCAATATTTCACCGTCAGATGCCTTTCTAAGTACAATATTGAGCCGCTTGACCAGTTCGTGATCGAGCATTGTCTTGAAGGATGGCTGCTTTCGATTGCAACATCTCGACGGCAACGTTGCAACATCTGAAGTTAGGATTCGGTACAGAAATTGTAAATTCAATTGATTTAAGATTTCAAGGACATTTTGCACCTAAACATAAGTTGAATCGAAACTGCACCATTTCGAATAATCTTCATTTTCACGATCTTATTACAGTTCCTACTTCTTTGAAACTAAAACTTGGATCCCTTGTGCAATAAGTGAAGAAAATCAATGAACTCACTCAAAATTAATTTAGAACCTCAAGTTTTATCAAAGTCGTGATGACGCTTTCACAAGATTCTGTCAAAAAGAAAACAAGGTTCAGGTTTTTGCGTATGAAAAAATCGCATTCAATTTTTTTTAAATGACTTCTTCATTTTTTTCTTTTCGTCATTAATCTGAAAGTTTTTGAAGATTTTTCTCGTGATTTTTTCATATATCAGACGGTAGAGAAAATAGAAAATGTTTGAACTTAACTTTGAGCTTTCAAACCTGAAAAAAGTTTGCACAACAAAAAAAAACATTTATTTTCATAGTATGGGTAACAAGAGTTACAACTTTACGAAGTTACAACTTAACGAAGTTACAACTTAACGAAGTTACAACTTAACGAAGTTACAACTTAACGAAGTTACAACTTAACGAAATTACTTAACGAGTTTTAAATTAACGTGAAGTTGGCAAGTGCATCAATGGACACAAAAAACGAGCACGATTGATTTGTATAAGGTTGTTCATTCCAGTCAATTGAGTCGCAAAAAACACGGATAAAGAGTTTGAAATTGATTCATTTTGTTTAACCATTCGATATGTGACAAATCTGGCACATTCTCATGCAACAAGGGGAAGAAATTTAAAACGAAACATTGCTTTATATTTCTGCGAAATACAAACTTTAATTATCCTCCTACGAACTCCGATTGGCCATGCTCGCTGGACTAAATTTGGCCATGCTCGCTGGACTAAATTTGGCCATGCTCGCTGGACTAAATATAATCGTTTAATATCAACTGTAAAAAATTTTGTAAGGCAAAATAGCAAAACTTGCTTCAATACCATCGAGCGTAAACTCTATAAAACTCAAACCTGAATTTCTATCAATGAATGTTATTATCAAACTGAAAGCTCATGACGCTCTAGGTCTGATGGCAGAACTAAAAAATCAGCTGCAGCTAGAAAACCCAGCGGAAGAATACGAATAAGGCTTTATGTTCTCTTCCTTATTTAGACTAGACACTCCCTGTGACAATTCCGTGCAGAGCTGGATTGTCTGGCATCGTGAGAGGACTGGAGGCAGAAGTGGGCTCCTAAGCTTCACTCAGCAGTATATAAAGAGCGTGCGTCATCTGTGCTGTTTTGTACGAGTTTTCTGTTAGTTTATTTCGAAGCAAATCCTCATTTTCCGCAGTTTTGTCATTCGCTTCCACTCCCTGGTGCATAGGACGGGCTTACAATGCAATCAATCAAACAGTACAATTATACAATAAATAAGTATGTATGTTGCAGGTTCTTATGTTTTCTTCTTTTGTTCTTAGATTTTATCGTTCCTTAGGTGACCTTTCTTGGAGCTGTTAAGTCAACCTTTTTTTGGTCGCTTTGACGGCTTTTTTACCCTTTAAAGGAGTGCTTTTTCGACCGCTAGACAACTTTTTTCAGCCGCTAAACACTTTTTTTCAGCTACTATGACAATTTTTTGAGCCGCCAAGACAACCCTTTTTTGTCTACTAAGACCACCCTTTTGTAACTGTTACTACAACTTTCCTTTCTTTTGGCCCCTAAGGGGATCCTTTTTCTGCCAATGTAGTGATTATTGTGCTGAGTGATTTTTGCGTAGACCCGTGTAATTGTTGCTGTTTGAATACCGCATGAATTATATCCGTGACCAATATCTGAGGGGTATTTGCCTTTATTGGGCAAACATTGTAAATATGCTCAGAGGAATAAGAAGCACACCCAAAAACAATCGTCAACAATATTAATCTAATCCCGCTTAATAACCTTCACCGTAATACTGAGGTCGATTGAATAAATGAGGAGAAAACTATGGTCAACGTAGCAGCTATAATAAGAATTCAAATGAGGGTAATAATCATGACAATAATCAGAATCAAGAACACGACGAAAAAATTTGCAAAAAAGGCAAAAATTTAAACAGATCATAACTTGTCTTTTACATTAACAGCTGAGGCTACGATGGGTTCAGCATGTCAGGCTTCAAATGGAAGCAGTTTGGATGTTGAAGAAACGTAAACCGATATACAAGCAGCAGGTGGGTGGTCACGTGGACTAGTTTCTAGAGCAGTGATGGCCTGTGACACGTCTGCCACCGACTGGAGACTGGAGAGTGGCAGAGACCATTCTAGAACACGAGCCTTCCTGGACACAGGCAATCGTAGCCAGAGTTTGCATTCTCTAACGATTCACATCGTCGGTATAATCGACCGCGTAAGTTCTTCTAAGTCTACACGGCTGCACTGAGTATACGAAGCCTCTTCATTTCGAAGAGCTCACGTTAAGAGCTGCATAGCTTTGAGAGCGTGAATATTATTGTTTGTAAATTCGGCGACAGACAGTTCAATGAGCGTTTGAGCCTCGGTCAAATTGCGCAGAATCACTGATTGACATTCCGTCAATCTCGTGAAATCACACAACTCTGAGCTTGTGTTAACTTTCCAGAGAGGAGACGAACTCAGATAAGCTGGCGAGCAGAACTCCGTAGTTCAGGATTTATGGATAAGCGACAATGGAGTTAGATCCTCTCTCTTGTGCTTCGATTTCATAAATTGATACAACTGACCAAATTTTTCGACTTTAGTTTAGTGCAGAACGTGAAGGAGTTTTTTCTTGAATGCGTTCTTTCTTTCCAAAAATTTTTTGGGATAGCCAGATGATAGAGTACCTTAGAATTTTCGCCTGAAGGAGAGATACCTCACTTTTACGTTCTGAAGGAAAGGCCCTCCAAAAATTTTTTGCAGCCTTTGAAACAGGAGTTGCAAAGAAATTGATTAATGAAGTACTTTATCACTCTCGGCAATACACAAGACACAGGATCGTGGTTAGTGAAATTAATTACTCTATGAAAGAAATACTTATTGTTGTAGAAAATCTAAAGAAAATACGAGGAACAAAATTATTTATTTGACCACTTACATAACCTGATAGGTAACACAGAATAATTCTAGTAAATATCGTAAAATAATTATCGTATCATGGAAGCGGATCTACTCTTGTAATTTAACGAGCATAATGAAAAATAGGCACCGAGTTTTTCTTTAGGTGGGACTCTTAACCTATTTTTCACCCCAGACTCATAAAGAAATATCATTCGAACCTCGCATCCCCTGAACTGTAAACACCAACACATACCCAATATCTTATCATTTGCATGCCCTTGGAATATCGTCTCGCATCCCTGGAATATCGCCTCGCACTCCTGGAATTTCATCTTGCATCCTTGGAATATCGTTTCGCACCCCTGGAATATCGTCTCGCACCCCTGGAATATCGTCTTGCACCCCTGGAATATCGTCTCGCACCCCTGGAATATCGTTTCGCACCCCTGGAATATCGTCTCGCACCCCTGGAATATCGTCTTGCACCCTGGAATATCGTCTCGCACCCCTGGAATATCGTTTCGCACCCCTGGAATATCGTCTTGCACCCCTGGAATATCGTCTTGCACCCCTGGAATATCGTCTTGCACCCCTGGAATATTGTCTCGCACCCCTGGAATATCGTTTCTCACCCCTGGAATATCGTCTCGCACCCCTGGAATAACGTCTTGCACCCCTGGAATATCGTCTCGCACCCCTGGAATATCGTCTCGCACCCCTGGAATATCGTCTTGAACCCCTGGAATATCGTCTTGCACCTCTGGAATATCGTCTTGCACCCCTGGAATATCGTCTTACACCCCTGGAATATCGTCTTGCACCCTTTGAATATCGTTTCGCACCCCTGGATTTTCATCTCGCACCCCTGGAATATCGTCTCGCACCCCTGGAATACCGTCCCGCACCCCTGGAATATCGTCTCGCATCCCTGGAATATCGTCTCGCACTCCTGGAATATCGTCTCGCACCCCTGGAATATCGTCTCGCACCCCTGGAATACCGTCCCGCACCCCTGGAATATCGTCTTGCATCCCTGGAATATCGTCTCGCACCCCTGGAATATCGTCTCGCACCCCTGGAATACCGTCCCGCACCCCTGGAATATCGTCTCGCATCCCTGGAATATCGTCTCGCACTCCTGGAATATCGTCTCGCACCCCTGGAATACCGTCCCGCACCCCTGGAATATCGTCTCGCATCCCTGGAATATCGTCTCGCACTCCTGGAATATCGTCTCGCACCCCTGGAATATCGTCTCGCACCCCCAGGGTGTGCGAGAACCCCAGGTTGGGAACTCCTGTTTTAGGCGATCCGATATTTCAGTGGCAGACTTGCATCTCCGGTAAACTTCACTGTAAACCTAAACACTTGAAATAGAAATTATTGTGAGAGCATGAAAATAATTTAATTAACATTGGCTGAGCTACAACAAAAAATATATCAATGAAATTAATGCCAGCAGTAAGCCAGAATTCAACATTTAAATAAATGAATCTGCACTAATAATTTTAGCAGAACTCAGAGCTAGTTGACGGAAGCCATTAACACGGTGAGTCCTGGGCGCAATTGACCTTCAATCCTAGAACTCATTTAGGAAACAATTGCTCTGCTTCAAAACTATGAGTTTACATTACGCTTACTGGAACGATGGAGCTCTAATTCCAAGCTGAATTAACTCAAGCGTGCGTTGTTCCCTTTACTTATAATGGAGCGTTGGTGCGCGTCTGGAGCACTCAACGTGTGCAGCAGCCTGAACCTAACATGAGCAGGGATCAAACATGATCAAGAACCTAAGATGAGCAGGGATCAAACATGAGCAGGGATCAAAAATGAGCAGGCACCCAACATCAGCAGGCACCCAACATCAGCAGACACCCAACATGAGCAGGCACCCAACATCAAGCACCCAACATGAGCAGGCACCCGACATCAGCAGGCCCCCAACATGAGCAGGCACCCAACATGAGCAGGCACCCAACATGAGCAGGCACCCCACATGAGCAGGCACCCAACATGAGCAGGCACCCAACATGAGCAAGCACCCAACGTCAGCAGGCACCCAACATCAGTAGGCACCCAACATCAGCAGGCACCCAACATTAGCAGGCACCCAACATGAGCAGGCACCCAACATGAGCAGGCACCCAACATGAGCAGGCACCCAACATGAGCAGGCACCCAACATGAGCAGGCACCCAACATGAGCAGGCACTCAACATGAGCAGGCACCCAACATGAGCAAGCACCCAACATGAGCAGGCACCCAACATCAGCAGGCACCCAACATCAGCAGGCACCCAACACGAGCAGGCACCCAACATCAGCAGGCACCCAACATGAGCAGGCACCCAACATGAGCAGGCACCCAACATGAGCAGGCACCCAACATGAGCAGGCACCCAACATGAGCAGGCACCCAACATGAGCAGGCACCCAACATGAGCAGGCACCCAACATCAGCAGGCACCCAACATCAGCAGGCACCCAACATGAGCAAGCACCCAACATGAGCAGGCACCCAACATCAGCAGGCACCCAACATCAGCAGGCACCCAACACGAGCAGGCACCCAACATGAGCAGGCACCCAACATGAGCAGGCACCCAACATCAGCAGGCACCCAACATCAGCAGGCACCCAACATGAGCAGGCACCCAACATGAGCAGGCACCCAACATCAGCAGGCACCCAACATGAGCAGGCACCCAACATGAGCAGGCACCCAACATCAGCTGGCACCCAACATCAGCAGGCACCCAATATGGGCAGGCACCCAACATGAGCAGGCACCCAACATGAACAGGCACCCAACATGAGCAGGCACCCAACATCAGCAGGCACACAACATCAGCAGGCACCCAACATCAGCAGGCACCCAACATAAGAAGGCACCCAACATCAGCAGGCACGCAACATCAGCAGGCACCCAACATCAGCAGGCACCCAACATAAGAAGGCACCCAACATCAGCAGGCACGCAACATCAGCAGACACCCAACATCAGCAGGCACCCAACATCAGCAGGCACCCTACATGATCACGAACCCAACATGAGCTTCCAGCACAAAACTATACAATCCACAGCACAGAAAAATTAAAAGGCCTTCTTTAGAAAAATTTAAAAAGTAAGTAAAAAAGGCTAAACATTTTTTTGGAAAGTAAGATAGCACGTAGAAGCTCATCAATAAACGTTGATCTCGAACTTGAATGACTAGTTTGAACTGAAATAATGAACAATGAAGTTCAATTGATAAGTGAAACTATGATAGCTCAAAAAAATTTTCGGCATATCAAAGAGAAACATCCGTGGGCTTCAACTAAAAAGAAAACAGTTCACTTATGCGAAATTAATTTTTTTTCATGAAAAAAGAGTTTTTTAAAAACCCAAAATCTAAACATTTTCCACATTAATAGATGTGGAATGGCGGCCAAGCGATGACAATGATCAAGCTAAATAAGGATGGTAGGAAATTTTCCAGTATGGAGCCTAAAATAACATTGAATAACTCTTATATCAAAGCATAGATTTAAAAAAAACAGTATTTATGAGAACCTGAGAAATACTAGCTTTATTCTGATTACTTTTTCAATATAACGATCTTCATGTGCCGCTCCCCTGAGAGCAGACAAGAATTGGCACGAATACGCAAATTGTTCATTACGACGGTAGTGAGATCAGATCCAATGCGCTGGATTTCTTAATCGATGGATCCCTTCCGCTGGTGTAGATTTGTAGGTTTTCCTCTGTAAACTCTTCCTTCAAGGGGGTCACTTCAAGATTTCAATTTTTTTCACCCGATTCGTATGAAATTTGGCCAGTATATGCATTTGTTGGAAGTAAACTTATTTTACTCATGTAACTTTTTCGATTGAGGCCTTATTTTTTTAAAATACGAAAAATTAGTTTTTTGGTACATTTTTTATGGATATTTCAAAGGCATAGAAGTCATTGAGTTTTCATGCTTGAACAAAATCAAAGACAGTTTTTAATCCTTGAAGCATTTCTAACAAAAGTATGGTAGAAAATTTTTACATATGTAACTTTTCGTTTTTTTATATGCGATATTTGATCACTAACTAAAATATACACCAATTTTAGGATTTGAGCTTGATAAAAAAAAACATTTTTACAATTGGGAAATTTCCTACCGTGCTTTTGTTAGAAATGTTCCAAGGATTCTAAAACTGTCTTTGTTTTTGTTCTAGCATAAAAACTCACTGACTTCTATTTTTTTGAATGTTGACAAATAAGGGTTTGTTAGTTATAAGGCCTAAATAAATTATTATCTGAACTGTAATATAATGGACAATTTATGTAATTGAATGCTGTTTTCACTTTTATTTCGATAATCTCCATGCTTTACTTCATATTCACACTGTGATATGTAATTTACAAAACAAATTCTTTTATACTAATTATGAACTTTTTTGTATTCTGATTCATACGAAATTTTACTAATATATGTAATTTTAAAAATGAACACAATTTGTTCCGTTTTTTTCGATTAAGACCTCAGTTTTTTTAAAAATTAGACACATTAGTTTTTTATCGATATTTCAAAAAATATAACTCCTTGAGTTTTTATCCTAGAACCAAATCGAAGACAGTTTTAGAATTCTTGGAACATTTCTAACAAAGATACGGTAGAAAATTTTCCATTTCCATGAAATCGAAAATTCATAATTTTTGGTCCCCTTACACCCCCCCTGGGGGGAGTTCTAGCGTCCGTAGCGCCATAAAATTTCAGGGCACAATAACCCATCACATAAGGATGCTTTTTCGACAAAAGAGTAAATGGACCCAGGTGGCCCGCGGGGGTCAAATTTGGCCCGAAGTGACCTCCTTAAGGCATTCCCAAACGAAAAGATCCTTCCTTGGTTGGAGTGGGCAGCGGTTACGAAGATGAGTTGTTCTTTTGTTGAGCTCGTCATTTTTGGGGTAACGTGAAAATCGGATGCATTTTTCATTTTCATATGGATTTATACCAGACTGTGTATCTTGGCTACAAACATATCCAATACAAATAGTATTTTTTACGATTTCACAAAAGCTCGGTTCATTAAAATCCATTCAATAACTTAGGAGTTATAAAGTATTCTTTTAGGACTCATGTATAAAAATAATCCTGTATTTTTCCGATTTGAAATCTCAACTTTGCAATGACAGTGTGTCAGCATTAGTTTTATCGTAAGCGTACTGACTAGAAGAACAATTCAAATCTGAAACTCAACTCGTCAATTTTGTGCCTCACCGTCGTTTTCTTCCCGCAAAAAACATCCACTTCAAAACTCAGATGTGCATAGATTAAACACATAAATCGTAAAATTAGGACATTGCTCCGTAGCTAAAATATTCATATGATAAATTGTTTAGACTAGCTTATGATCACCTACTGAAATGCGTATAACTATTTAAGGAACACAGCGGCAGAATTTTCCTTTAAACTATCCTTACAGAAAGCATAACCAAAGACAAGGGAAAGGTAAATTAAAGAAGAGACGAGGAGCTTCTCAGAAAGTTTAGATTGGGGCGGTAAAAAAAGTAACAAATTTTGTTTAGATCACGGCGGTGAGAAAGCCAAGTTTTGGTATCAATTAGTATTGAAAGAGGTACAAAAATATAGGAGAAAAAACTTTGAATAACTAAGTCATTTCGATGTGACCCCCCTCCCCCCCCCCCCCCACCTCCCTCCCCATGGATTCATTAAAAACGATGCACATGCGCGTCACTAGGGCAACTACATACGCATGTCACTTGAAATTCTCCATATTCAAGATTTCTGCAAGATTTCAGACGAAATGCGATGGAAAATGCCTCGCTCAACCGCATTCTTTCAACTAACATCATCCGCCTTTGTCGCCTCTCTGCAGCGTGAAACTGGCACCTACTTGGAAAATATTTAACTAGTTCTAATACATGCAGTGGTCGAAGAGTGACGTCTCACATTCGTAGCTAATATATCTAATCAAAAATAATATGCTTGCCTCTCCCATAGCATAAGGAAGATGCTCGTCATGCAAGTGCAATATAAACAAGACGCTCTACAGTTTAGTTACCCTCTTCGTTATTGTATTATATCATCTCGCAAGAACCTCAAATTTTCCGGTAAAAAATAAGTCCCAGTAATTCATCTTAGGCGACGCTTCATCTAATTTATGAATGACCCGGAATAACAGGGAGTAATTTTCGCCAGTGTAAATTGAAGTTTGAATAAAATGACAAGATTTTATAAGAAAGTCTGTATTTAATTTAAGTTGTCTTGTTTTTCCATAAACTTACACTAAAATCTTGACAAAATTCACTAATGGATAAATTACGACACGGATCAAATGTTGGGGCCCGACTTAAAGTTCCGTAACTATCAACATTGTACACATGACAATGCATACAAGCAAACGAAAACAGTGATTACGCTTAATAAGAACTCATGCAATAAGAGCGAAAACAATTATTACGCTTAATAAGAACTCATGCAATAAGAGCGAAAACAATTATTACGCTTAATAAGAACTCATGCAATAAGAGCGAAAACAATGATTACGCTTAATAAGAACTCATGCAATAAGAGCGAAAACAATGATTACGCTCAATAAGACCTCATGCAATAAGAGCGAAAACAATGATTACGCTCAATAAGAACTCATGCAATAAGAGCGAAAACAATGATTACGCTCAATAAGAACTCATGCAATAAGAGCGAAAACAATGATTACGCTCAATAAGAACTCATGCAATAAGAGCGAAAACAATGATTACGCTCAATAAGACCTCATGCAATAAGGGCGAAAACAGTGATTACGCTTAATAAGAACTCATGCAATAAGAGCGAAAACAATGATTACGCTCAATAAGAACTCATGCAATAAGAGCGAAAACAGTGATTACGCTTAATAAGAACTCATGCAATAAGAGCGAAAACAATGATTACGCTCAATAAGACCTCATGCAATAAGAGCGAAAACAATGATTACGCTCAATAAGAACTCATGCAATAAGAGCGAAAACAATGATTACGCTCAATAAGACCTCATGCAATAAGGGCGAAAACAATGATTACGCTCAATAAGACCTCATGCAATAAGAGCGAAAACAATGATTACGCTAAATAAGAACTCATGCAATAAGAGCGAAAACAATGATTACGCTCAATAAGACCTCATGCAATAAGAGCGAAAACAATGATTACGCTCAATAAGAACTCATGCAATAAGAGCGAAAACAATGATTACGCTCAATAAGACCTCATGCAATAAGGGCGAAAACAATGATTACGCTCAATAAGACCTCATGCAATAAGAGCGAAAACAATGATTACGCTAAATAAGAACTCATGCAATAAGAGCGAAAACAATGATTACGCTCAATAAGAACTCATGCAATAAGAGCGAAAACAATGATTACGCTCAATAAGAACTCATGCAATAAGAGCGAAAACAATGATTACGCTCAATAAGACCTCATGCAATAAGAGCGAAAACAATGATTACGCTTAATAAGAACTCATACATTAAGAGCGAAAACAATGATTACGCTTAATAAGAACTCATGCAATAAGAGCAAGTAAATGTTAGCGCAAATTTTTCCATCGAAAGGCACTGAATTTAGTCTCTCAGGAGATTGTTGAGAAGTTGACCCTCCAGAAACTTCATGCTTCACTGCTAGTGTCCTGAAATATTTTACAGTCAAACAAAACACTCGCGTCGAGGCACGGCTCGGTAAACGTACAAATAACCTTGTGTAAGGAAGGCAACACAATGAAAAGAAACACTTCAGCGATAATATTGCTGAGAAGTTTCCAAATACCTCCAATTTGAAACATGGAAAATAGGCGATGGTTGTGTCATCACCTTGCACTTTCATCCACGTTATGATGCATTTTTATTTTAAAAAGAGTTTTCCTTGCTATTACAAAATTCCAGCGATGAAAAATTCAAATGCATGATGAGTTTTTTCGATCAAATTAAATATACAATCAATAAAAGAACGCCTTTTACAGGCATCATACACTTGTTTGGAGCCCACAGAACCAACCTGTTAAATACCGCAGACGCATCACACCAAACTTAGTCACGGTTAACTTCAAGACTGGAAAATTTATGCTGTTTTATTACCTTCATGCCGAGATAAGATGGGCCTGAAACTTCATCCCTCGATTTTTTTAAGTCTTCCTCGCAATAAGAAGGGAGTTTCCTCTTCAAATTGTCCTATTTCAGATTTTTACAGAGGTCATCTTTAAAAAAAATTAAACATTGCACTCTGTTCATAACAATTTCCAAATCAGATGCACACTTTTAATCACTGAACAACGCCACAATACGATGAAGCAACAGACGCTATAGATAGAACTGGGCACGGATTGACAGCAATTTTAACTCACACCCTTCCCTCACCAGAGCCAAGGGCACTCTGCCAACGATCGGCTCTCCTGCAGGAACTTCGGAAGATGACCCTTTGCTTCTCTCTTGATGGTGCCAAAATGCGCTTGGAAACGTTCTTTTCTCGAGCAAAATTGTTGCGCGTTTAACATGGTCGTAGCGTACAGCTGGCAGCGTAAGTCGGCTTAAGCGACGTCACGGTGCTACGACGAAATAAAACGTTTTGAAAATACGGCTGTTGCTACGTAAAATGTTTTGAAAACGGGGTTTTTACTAAGTAAAATGGTTTGAAAATATGGTTTTTACCACGTAAAATGCTTTGAAAATGTGGTTTTTACAACGTAAAATGATTTGAAAACGGTTCTTAAAGCCGTTATTGAATTAAGTAGATAGATGTTTTCATGGCAGAGGGAAGGCAACATTTAATTATGACTGAAAAGAAACTAGAGGTTCACAATCAGACATGGTTGAACAGAGGCTCCTCCCCCTCGAGCATACTGTATATCGAAACTATTGCATCCAATTGGTCTGTTGTTCAAGTTTGTTGTTCAAGTTTGTTGGTGACAAAAAAAGAAAGAACGCTCGTTACCAGGCATTGCGAACGCAAAAATCGCGACACGAGGCGAAGTGAACGCTGGTCGGGCGATAAATGAGTCCTTTTTTTGTGAATACAAACGAGGTCAGTAGCACCATTTTTAAGCTAAATAAAAGTAATTGCTCGTCTAACCGCAATAAGAAGTTTCCATTAAACTTGATTAGCGAAATTTAAACTACAACAAAAAAGAAACGCAATTGAATAGGCTTGAATCTCAACTGAAATTCGACGGATGCTCTAATGGTGCACCTGTGCCGCTTTTGTCCATGCATCACAGAAGCATCTCCGGGGCACGATGATCAGCTTCTTGTAGCGTATGTCAGGAGTGCAAACTGGCCGTATTCTCCAGCCACAATTCCGAAATTCGGCCTTTATTTAAAAAAAAATTAGCTTTAATGAGGGCTTAGCATCTAAATGGTGATCGGTCCTTAGGACCAAATTTTATTTAAAAAAAGTTGAAATTTTTTTTCAAAAATACCTATTTTTAGATCCCGGCAGGCAGATCTGGGCTGTTTTATACCATTGAAAGACGTACATCATGACATAGCAACGTAAGTGGTGAGCCCTCTACTCAATTTAAACAAACAATCTTTGCAAAATGGCCTACGTTTAGGTTGGCGAAATTATTTCCCGTCGTTTGATAAATTATTCACGAGTCTACTTAGGAGTATTTCATATTTTATTAAGAACAGTTTCGCAATCAAGATTAAGAGGAAGTGACTTGATTTGTCTGCCAGAGACCCTAACATGGGTGGGCACAATTGCGGACACCAAGTGAACACCAATGCTAAGCTTCAGCAGCGTAAATTTCCTTAATATCAGTAGTGTCTAGATTTATTTAACAGCATTATAAGCCCGTGCAGCTCATTTATAATATTTAATTGAAGCTAGTGAAATTATTCAGGCTTTAAAAGCAGTTTTTTCTAGCTTAAATTATATTTATGAAAAGTTTTTCTTCGAATTTTTATCTATGAGAGTTACCTTTGTTTTATTTATTTTTCTGAGGGAATGAGTAGAAGCGACTTGCTACCACCTTCAGCTCTGCTCACTGTACCCTGCTATACAAGCACTGCGCAGCCAGCGTATACTGAGGGAATGAGTAGAGGAGACTTGCTACCACCTTCAGCTCTGCTCACCGCACCCTGCTATACAAGCACTGCGCAGCCAGCGTATACTGAGGGAATGAGTAGAGGAGACTTGCTACCACCTTCAGCTCTGCTCACTGTACCCTGTTATACAAGCACTGCGCAGCCAGCGTATACTGAGGGAATGAGTAGAGGAGACTTGCTACCACCTTCAGCTCTGCTCACTGTACCCTGCTATACAAGCACTGCGCAGCCAGCGTATACTGAGGGAATGAGTAGAGGAGACTTGCTACCACCTTCAGCTCTGCTCACTGCACCTTGCTATACAAGCACTGCGCAGCCAGCGTATACTGAGGGAATGAGTAGAGGAGACTTGCTACCACCTTCAGCTCTGCTCACCGCACCCTGCTATACAAGCACTGCTCAGCCAGCGTATACTTAAAGAGCTGTTATATTTCTCAGCAGCTGACACTTAATTCTGGCTTACCAGCTTCGACAATCCAATCCAGTGTTTAATCCTCGTTTCGGCGGTCAATACAGGATTTCATCTCTGTTTTGACGGTCCAGGCTAGTGTTTGATCTCTGTCCGGACGGTTTAATCCAGTGTTTAATCGATGTTTGCTGATCAATCAAGTGTTTAACCCCTATTTGGTGGTTAATCCAGAGTTTAATCCGTTTCAACAGTCTAATTCGGTCTTAAATCCATGATTCGGCAGCTAATCCAGTGTTTCTTCCCTGTTTTGCAAGCCCAATCAAGTTTTAAATCCTTGTTTCGGTGATCATTCCAGTATTTAATCCTTGCTTCCACGGTCAATTTGATGTTCAATCCGTGTTTCGGCATTCCAATCCAGAGTTAAATCCCCGTTTCGGTGGCCAATCCAGCGTTTCATCCGGTTTCGATGATCCAATCTAGGGTTTAATCCCAGTTTCGAAGGTCCAATCAGGTGCTCAACTCCTGAAGTTTCTTCAGCGCTCCTCACGAGTGGAGAATCTAAGAGTTCGGGAAAAAGTTCATGCGAAGTTTCGAGCTGTGTAAGCTCGTTACGTAAAAATACGCCGTTGTGGGAACTGTTCTCATATCAAACATGTAAGCATAGCAACACGAATGTTCTTTTCTATAATTTACTCCTAAGAATGATCTTGACTTAGCTTCATATTTTCACAAACTGATTTGTGAACACCTGTGAGGAAATGGCAGTTAAGGTTTAATTTAAGAGTAAAAACTCAGAGCAACAGTGTTTATTTTATCAACTCATATTAACTCATATCCCACCTAATTTTATAATTTCATATCAACTCATATTCAAGCTAACTTTATTAACTTACATTAACTGATAAATGCTAATTTTATTAACTCATTCCAACTCATACTCTAGCAAATTTTATTAACTCATATGCAGGCTAATTTTATTAACTCATATCAACTCATATTCTAGCTAATTTTATTACCTCATATTATAGCGAATGTTATTAACTCATATTAAAGCAAACCCTATGGGCTTACCAGCAACACTAGCAGGCGGAGCTGCGCCAGAAAATGTCCCCCACTGCATAGCGGCGTCGTCAGAGATAAGGCGAGGGTTTCAAGAAGACATTCGAAGTCCATCCTTAAGTGATTTTTAATACTGCCTTCCGCAACTAGGATCAGAGCAGCCCAGATTACAAGCTGTGGGTGCTGTTCAATTTTACATGTTATCAATAAAAGTGTACGTAAATGCTACAGAAATTTGCCTTTAGGTGGGACAAGCAGAATGCGAAAATGTTCTGCTGATGGCAGTTACTATGTTGCAATCGTTCAAGATAAGTTAAATGTGTTGTGGAATTAGATTATGGGATTAGTTTGAAATGTATTGATTTTAAGCATACTGTTCCTCATAAACGTCCTACTGTAGACATGTGATGCATGAGGTCTGAATGGCATTCATACATTCAGACATTCTGAACGTCATTCAGGTCATTTTCGCATATTATGTAAAATAGCCTTTTCGTAATCTATTGCTGGCATTCGGATCAAAACGTCGCGTCAAACAATAATGATATTTGTGCGTCCGATCACCAGAGCCCTTCAAATATTCAATTTTGATGGCTGAAAAAATACAGCTGTGATACGAATTTTGTTCATTTAACGCAATCGATTACATAAAATTAATCAATAGCCAGAAGCAGAAAAAAGTGGCGAAAAAGCCTCTGACCAAATATCCCCTCGGCTACACCTCATGTTACTGTACGCTCTTATGCAAGGCTCTGAGACCTACCTGTTCGTTCAAATTAATTTCAATTAACAAACTATTTCTATTCAAATGCATCTCTGTGATTTATAAAAACCTTCTTATTAACGAAAAAAATCATCTTTATGTGAATCTCAATCATGTTACTCATTGTAAATAGCAGGTTAAGAATCGTAGTTTCTTATTTTTGTCAACTTATTATGTATGATATCGTGTTCCTGTGGGTGCGGAGAAACCGTGTAATTTCATGTTTATTTGCTCACCCCCTTCAATTTACTTGCGCTAATATGAAAGTGAAGTTTTTAAGAGTGAATTTCTCCGCCATCTAATTGTTAACAAAAGGAATGTGCATCAGTGTTGCCGTTGCAATCGTATGAACACGTGAGCTAAATATATAAGATTACTTTTTCTAACCCATTTTTACGTTTATTCATATGAGTCAAGAAACGATCAACATCGAACAATGAAGATGGTCTATGCAATAAATGAGCTCAAGAAATCCTTGTTCATGGAAGAGCAATGAAATAAAAAACTTATTCTTGCACCCTCTAGAAGCCTGTCAGTAAAGTGACATATGTTTGTCATCCGACGAGGTGTCGAGACTCAGACGATGACTCGAAACTATGTAGAAATTGCTGCTACTGCAGAGTGACGCTTCAGGATGCCAGTGTCATGAGCTTCTGGTAGTTTTAGCAGATCGCATTGGTTCCACCCATCTAAAGGTCATTGAAATGATGACCTTCTTTCTCGAATAAGGTCATGCTAAAATGCAACAATATATTCAGTGTGAAACATTCGAATGACTGGGCTGAAGATCTGCTGATTTGTTTCATAAACCATGAATGCTTCACATAAGTAACGAATATTTCCCTCATTAAAATTCAGATAATCTTCTCCATAAAGAATCGAGCTTGCGAACATTACTGCAGGTTCTTGGCAGCCGATAGATAGCATTGATCGATTTAGGCGTCATGTGACCAGGGTAGCGACAATAAGCAACATTGGGCGTCCTCATAGCCAACACATGAACTTCCGAACCAAGACAGTTGGATTTATCAGGGGACCGGTATTGTGTCGGGGCGTTAGTTATCAGGGGTCATTAAATCAAACAAACTGTCTTGCTTCTTCACTGCAATTTGTACTTTGGCTGTTTCAATGCCTGATAACTAACGCCAGGACACAATACCGCTCCCCTGATAACCAAAGCCAGGACACAATATCCGTCCAATGCCTGATAACTGACGTCAGTACACAATGTCAATGACTCCCTATTGAGCATTTTCCCATTTCAAACACCTGGATCGAGTGAGGATAATTATGACAAGTTTTTTTTCCAAGGGCGAGAAATACAGTGGTGGCAATGTCAGATGAAGAATATTGAAGACTCTCCACGCGAACGGAGAGCTCTATTAGTTACTTCACCACTGACTTATGAAGCATAAAATATTTCATTAAATTATGCATTCGCATGTTCTGACCGTAAAACACTTTTTAGCTATCCTAACGCTTGAAGCTGAATCAAGATTTATGCATATTTATTATTCACCATCAAAGACTCTCAAGAACATCTTCTGCAATAGTGCTTTTTATGCCTGTGTTCAGTGTGAGCTGTAACGCTTTGAAGATGAGAATTATCTTTAGCAGGAAATTTTATTCAACTATTTCTACATCAGCATCAAATATTTTTGCTGGGAATTTTCCACGAAATTAATTCCTAGCCATGCTAGTGGCTAGGAAATGTAGCCAATTCCAAGCTAAAAGGTAAGCAACTATTGGAGTCCAAGCGGCATGTTGGCAATTCTAAGTTAAAATGTAAAAATTCACATCCCGAATGTGATAAGCCCTATACTCAAATGTGCTCGAACCCGAGTTAGAAAATTTTTCTCCGGTATTCAAATTATAAAAATGTCTCTGTTGAGAATGTCACAATTTCGCGTTCAGCATTTCTTGCCCGATTTCTTGCCCGAAGTTGTCTATGACAAATCCGCCAGATCATTTTTGTAATGGAACATAACTTTAACAAATGAGCAGTGCAATAACAGTGTTTCTCGTCCAGAGTTTAACGCATGACACCTGAGAGTCAACCACTACTGCCAGGCTATGTCATTGCGCACGTAAACTCCAACGAAATAAACGTAACATTAACAAAGCAGGTTGGGAAATTTCGACTGTGCAAAGCCAACGCAAATGGATTCGATAATAACTTCAGCGACCAAATTCGAGGCACAAGTCTGTCAGAAGACTAATTTTATTTCAATGTGAATTGTCAGCGAACAAAACAGCAGAAGGAATAATCAATATATCTGAATGATAGGTCAGAAAGAAAATAATCTCAGCACAACCAAGATTGGTGAGTTATTTACCTGCGTATATTTTCCCTCTAAGTGTGTCACATGTTTCCGCTGAAAATCCATGGCATGTGAAGTGTGGCAACAGAAGTAATTTTTTGTGAAGCTTGACCGGGGAAAATCCCTCGTATGTGAAATAAGGCCGAAGAACATCGCTGGTATGTTACGGATAACAGTGATACATCACTCGCATGTGAAGTGCGCTGAGCATTGCTTGTAAATAGTGAGAGAAAAAATTCATGCAAATCGAGTTTGGAATCTATAGAACATCCCATTTGTGTGGAGAGACTAATTTCGACATGCCACTTTACCGCACAAGATTTGAGTGTCAGTCTCGCTTGCTCGAGTTGCAGACAGCAGCATTTACTAAGAAGACCACACGGCTGTACGTACAAGGAGGAGAGTAGAACTAGAAGCATATGTTCAAGCTCCCCTAATTAACCCATCATCGCCTTAATTAGCAGAAGCGAGTTCCTGCTCTCGAGAGCGACGAAATTAGAATTAATTAGTTGTAATAGCGGCATACATTCGACAGAATCTCCTCATCCAGCCGCCGCTGATTCTACAATTGGTGTTATATTTCGTCCTGCTGGCGTCATCCAACATTCGTTAATAGAAATTAAACTGTGTAATACACCGAAGAGTTCGAATGCGCATGTTAACGAGATCATTTCAAGAAGCTTTTTGCCGGATAAAAAACGTTAAATATTTGTTAGCCGATTTAAAGGTGTTAGACTGCACTAAAGTATTAACACAGTTGCAGGATTTGCGATAGTAACAAATTTGGCTGACATTAAGCTTTCTGAATACAACCAAGAAATTTTTCTTAAGGGTAGCATATGCTTCACTAAAATGTGGCGCATGCGGTCACTGGATTTTCACGCTCAAAAATTCTCTCACTGGAGCAGGGAATCTCATCTCTCGTTTTGGACGAGTCACTGCAGCAGTTGAGTTACGAGAAAGTTACTGGTTAGCTAAGTCCCAGAAATGTGCAGTAAAACTTTCATTATATTTAGTATGAGTGCGTGTTGGTACTTCTGTGTTCGGAATGCTGCATTCATTGACATCTAAATAAAACTTGCACAGCAATGAGAACTCAAAGAAGATTTCGGGTGGTAGGTTTGGACAATTTTTTTTACTTTAGATATTTGGAATGTCTTTATACCGCCGGTAAAAAAAACTTATAACAGATTAAAGATACAACTGAGGCATACCTTTTTGCCCATCACCTAAGGTGTTCGTTGGACATTTTTAATTCAATTTCTGGTAAAGTCTACGACTACGAGGTCATGATGGGGCAAACAAGAAAGAAAATTGTAATTAACAATGAAGCACTTGCATTGCAAAAGAAAGCGTGAGATACGCCCAGCACTGAGCTTTTCGATGACAATGTTTCTTGCTTCTCAAATATAAATGCAAACCAATTCTTGAAATGCATGCATTCTCAAAGTGCGAAGTATTCTATTTCCCCAAGTTTCTATTCTCTTTCATTCAGGCCCGTACTGCAGAGGAGCTCTGTGCACGATTCACAGATATCGCTGAAACTTACTAACGACGTCATATAACTTGCTAAAGACGTCATTTAAATTTATTGCACGACAATAGCCAACGCAGACGCTCAGCTCGCAAGCCCCATGCATTGGCAGCTTCCAGCAGAACAAGAGGAATAACCGAAAATCTGGCGAGTACTAAAATGAAACGCAGCGATCAACATGTCTAAACAGATGTTCACTTTGCGTAAATCGTAGATTCACTAAAAATTTAAAAGCGAAAAAAATGGTAATTCAATTAGTCATTTTATTATTTTATCATCAGCCGGTATAATTACATTTATTTATTTTATTAGCATTTTTTCGCTTTTAAAATTTTTAATGCAGAGATCAGGACTGTAAGCAACGGGCAATGATGACAAAAAGTGAATATGTTAAGGTTAAATGAAATATAATTGCCACAAATCATTTCAGGCTACAAAACGTTTCAGAGACAGCTCTACCTTCAGTTCGGAATTCTGAAACAAATAAATGAGAAAAAGAAAGCAATAACTGTAAATAAACATTTGCTTCAAAAATTTGCACAAAAATGCACTACTTACACTACTAAGACTAGCTTTTCTTTGGTTGTGTAAAATTGTTCAAAAATCTGCAGTTCCAGATCATTGAAAGCAGTGCGTAGTACTGAAAAATTGTCTTCTGTCCTGTAGTCGCAGCAGTCTTCAGTATATGAAGACATAGACGACTATTTTATAGTAATCAGTGATTACAATAAAATAGCCGGGCAGTCATAACGTAAAATGTCTCAGTCGTCATGACAAAGTAGCCAGATGTGCACTGTAGACAACTTTATTTGTAAATAACCGATGCCATCAAAGAATCACGTCAAGGCTAAAACAAGGAATCATCTCTTTGTGACAGCAAAAACACAGCAGTAATTGACTCATTGACGGTAGTTATTACTGGATATTTATAAGAGAGGATTTTTTCTGCGTGAACATGGACAGTGGATTGAGGAAATTCGTTTTTACGATGCAGAGCTTGTAGAAAAGTAAATTCATCATATAAGTCCACATAGTTACAAAAAAATATTGTTGTCATGGTTTAATATTTTTGTTGTTTGTTTTGGATCTGTAATATTAACAGGGCCTGAGCCAATTCAGTAAATATAGTCTTTGGACGAACAGAAGAATCACGAGTAAACAATTTAAAAAATTTTAAACAATTTATTTACCAAAGGTGATACAGAGGTAGAATGTTTCTTAAGTCTAGTACAATGGTCAAACTAGAGTATAGCTACCTGTGGGCCCGAACAAGATCAGCGACTTCTAGGGCATCCTACCATCACGTTATTCTAAGGTGTACAAAAAATGTTTAACCTAGTTCACTTAACCTAGTTTCGCATTAGACTGATCGTTGAGATAATTAACTCTATATTTTATGCTGTATTTTACAATATAGGTCAAATCGGCTATATTTAACAGTATGTTCGATAAAACGATTCAAGGGCAGACTGAAGATCGGTTATGTTACCCAAGGCAAGTTACATTATTACATTATCATTAGTTACATGTGGGAGGCAAGATTTAACATGGTGATCTTACACGACTAGTATTCTGATAGGAAGTGAGACTCATGATATCTTTTGAATACTTTGTACGAATTACATTCACGGATCTCCGCAGGTATAGAGTTCCAAGTTTTGGTTCCAACGAAGAGGATACTGTGTTGCGACCGGGCCTTTGAATAATAAGGAAGCATGAATTTACTTCTATTTCGGGTTAAATGGTCGTGATGACCAGTTTGCGCAGTTAATAATTGTCTTAGGCTATTGTCGCCATCATTTCTTAATGTTTTGTAAATGAAATTACAAATGGAGATTTTGTAGAGATCCGAAAGTTTAAGTATTTGTAAATTTTTGAAAGAATCATTTGTGTGAGCATTATATTCTAGGTTCTTTACCGCTTTGATAGCTCTTTTCTGCAGAGTAAAAATTTTGTTAGTTTTATTTTTATCAGTTCCGTGCCATGCTTCTATTCCGTATTGCAAGTATGAAGAAATGAGCGTTCGGTAGAGCATTTGTAAAGCAGTTTCAGGCAGAAAATTTTTAACTTTATTTAGGATTCCGATGGATTTTGATAATTTAGAACTAATATGAGTGATGTGCTCTTTGAAGGTCAGATGTTTATCTATTATGATGCCCAGAAACTTACATGAGTTAGTTTCTTTGATTTCACCTTCGCCAATTCTAATGCATGGGAGAGATACATTTTTCTTGTATGAGAATGTAATATAGTTTGTTTTATCAATATTAAGGCTTATTTTATTAGCTTTGAGCCAAAATGAAACCTTGTACTGTCTAATTTAGCAGTTTTGAATCTAAAAATGATAATCATGAGTTGTTCTCACTTTCGATGATGAATTTTACAGGACTTAGTTGAGAATTCAAATAGACTCAGATAATGGGACCACGTCTCAGACCTCGGAATAAAAATTACCGAAGTGATAAATGTTCTTAATAAAGAAAATAGTTCCTGCCCTCATCTTCAAGTTTCTAATGAGCAATCAGTTACCGAACGGTAATATCCCCGAAGAGTAATCAGACTACCATTAGACAGAGGGCTACTATTATCAAACACACGAAATATTCCTCAGTAATTTGTTAAAGTCCAAGTTTTTGCCTGACACGTTCAATTTAAACGGAACTTCTCAGTATTTCAAGAGAGCATATTCATATTTTAAAAACGTACTCCCCAGTCTAACTTTTTCGCCACCTGCACGAATGTTTTTCGCTTCCTAAGTGACTTAAGCGATTAATTCGCTTAGGCGGCGCAAAACATGCATGCAGGTGGCGGAAAAGTTAGACTGGGGCTCAGTGTACGTAACACGACACAGTCAAACATGAAATGCTCATATTGCTTGGTTGTATATGTGTATGCTCAAATGAGCAGGTAACATCAGTATTTTTTCCTTCTTCTTCTTTTCGAACGTGGAAGGTGAATATAAATCCATTCAAAAAAGTGCATTGTAGCAGTCTATAAAAACCTATTAATTATCATAATAATAATAACACATGATAGGCGGTAAAATATACAGAAAATTTCGATTCAGGCACATGTGGGGTACATTTAATTAACAGTGTTACGCAAGTAAACTTCATTTTACTGAAATATCCTGATTCACTACTTCAAAAACTCTAATTCATTCCAACCAAGTTGATGAAATCAGAAGCCAAATTTTTCAAAAACCTTGTGTCGTTATTTGCTAGGAATTCGCCGGAGTTCAACGAAACCACGGGCACTTTTGGATTCCGGGGCACTTCATGGATTCCTTAATTTACAAAGTGGACACCAACTCAGAGGCCGATGATACTAAAAGTTTTCTTCGTTCCAGTAAAGCATAAATTTATTAAACGTTCGATCTTTTTCAGCGTCCACTTTTAGGACGATACATGGAACACATTGCTGCATTTACCAACACTGGATATTTGACGTGATTTCTCCGCGTATTTTTGCAGCGTTAGGGGACCGCCAAATTTTCAAGTTTTTAAGAAGGCTATAATCCGGCTTGATTGATTATAGTGTAAAAATATGTCCATTCAATTTGCTTCCACTTCCAGAGTGTTTTCAAGAATGATTTCAATGCTCCTATTAGATTTCAGAAGCCCGAGCCATAAGAGAGAGCATTAAACGTAAGCGTGAAAAAATACTTTTTGCAAAATGTTTGCGAGTAGGAAACAAAGGGCTTCTTATTGAGAGACTTCAGCAATAAAAATGTTTCAACCAGTTTAGAATGATTTAGGCTTAGGTAGGTTAAATCAAGTAACTTCCAGTCAGTGACCAAAAATTTACAACTGAATGTCTCAAAAGCATTTCAGTGGTAAAGCAAGGCTGTCAAATCTGTATCAAGTCTCCAATTCTTGGAAAACGAGAAGATATAGAAATGAGAGATATATGCTTTAAAATGAGGCAACTTTAAGTGAATTTACAAAAACGATAATTTGCTTTATTGTGAAGAAGTGGCGTTCGAAAAGGAACTTCACCTTTGAATTTCCGGGAAAGATTTAGTCAAAAGCATTAAAAGGTCTTTTCACGTTTCCCGGAAATTTCCTTTAGTATTATTTTAGTTAGCAAACGTACTATGGGATCATTTTTTAGATTAAAAGATGCGCTTTCCCACGTCTATAATTTCAGTTGTGCGCATTGCGCATCTTAGTATGTGGGTTCCACCCACCGAGCACTTTACGTCAGGGTTGCTGAGCATGCAGGTCGAAGTTATCGTAGAGGTCGCTTCCTTACTTCTCCTACTCATTCTAGTATAAGACAACATTGTAGTAATGGTTTCTGTGAACAGATTATTGACATTAGCAAATTTAAAATATTGTAATAGATACTTGTAACGCCAACTTAGACGTATAGGTATTTTAGAGTCATCATTCATTCATTCATAAAGACCTTCTCTCAACGAAATGCAGAGTGCATACCCTCTGAAAATAGTCAACCGATAAATTATTATTATTATATTTTTTGTCTGTTTGTTTGTGTTTTTTAGCTTATATTCTGCGCTTCTGTATTTTTGGGTGTACTGACTTGTCTATTATTTTCTTTGCAGACTTTTCGTTGAGAATGAGCCAAGGCTCGAAACGTTCAAAGTAAATGTTTTGAAAGTACTTCTTCTCCATTTCTTTCATTGTAAATTTGATTCGGAATAAAATATTTTTTTGTACAATCGAAACGTGTTAAGTATTACTTTGGTCAACGGTGTGTGTCAAAAGTTTTTCAAATTCTATGTCATGGCTGTTCGTGGAAGATACTTTATATAATTGAAACAGCCTATAGCACCTGTAATCTCGGGCAATCAGTCTCTTTTGTAACTTAAAATCTTTTGCTTGCTCGGGAAGTAATAATGAGGATATCACGTAGCAAGCAGAGAGGAGTACTTGAAATGGAGACAAGCGTTTATAAAATTGTGACTACAGTAGTGAATATTTTGTGGCAAAAGTGCGTTTTTATGCTAGCGTCGTGAATGTGAAAATAGAAAAATTAAATTTATTGGAACTTTTCTACGACTTCGACCCATAATGAATGAACCCTGTTGAAAAGATGGTGCATTCATGCGCATAGCTTTAAAACTAATCAAAATTTAATAAAGAAAAGTGCACATTAAATTAGAATACCCTTGAAGCCAGTATCGTGGAACGTGGAGTGTCGGAATTTAGACTTGAAAAGAAAATCGTGCCCATCTTTTTAGATCAAGCTGATGGGCAGTTACTGTAAGGCAGCGCAATTCTCCAGGAGCACCTGGGCACAGCTCTCAACACAATCAAATGCCAGACGTGCTCTGCATCTTGCTAACTAAAATGAGAATCTTAATTCGAAACGTGCAACTTAAGAGAGAATCTTGGTGACAGTTAGAAAAATGGCGTCACGTCTAAAAAAGAGTAAGCATTACGTAAAAGAATATCAACGCCTATGGAATACTTGAGTGAATACAGTATGTTCGTTTAAATTGATTAAATTCCAAACGTAATGAAAACGGAAGGATATGAAAATGAACTCAATGAGTAAAGTAAAATTTTATGAGGGTGAATGCCTGCTTTACGAGTAATATGAAACAGAAATCCCTATTGAAACTATAGTTTGTGTTCAACGATATATATATGTGTTAAGCCATCGCAGGGTAAACGTGAACCAATTTTGTATTTTCTGACTCAATCTCTACATTGAGATTAACTTTAATATTAGAATATGAAACCCATAAAACAAATGAAGTTTACTTTTCCGAATCTTTTCCAGTCATTTTTTGATAAAAAAAAATCCTAAAACAATCAAACTTTCCTCGATTATTGCATTATATTGGGCTGCGCATTCAGTGTGATGAGTCAACAAGACCACCAACGTTATAAGAAATAACCACCAGATATGTACAGTCCATGAACATTCAGTTCCGAATGTTAGAATTAGCAGATTAATAATTAAATTACCTCATTTATCATTCATATCTTACACAAACTAATAATGATCACCAGCCACTAGGACTTGCTGTCCATTTTGTTAGCACGTGATTGACGTGTGCGACTGCGTGCAGCAGTTCAAACGATTGATACCACGTCGAATTTTCTATCTACAGATTGCCAGCTTACTCACGAATCTATCAATTGAATGGTAGATCAATTCGGATGAATTTTTCCTGATATCTTCTAGCACCTTCTTCAAATTTTCGCTAAGAATTCACAAATAAGTTATTCATCAGCGGGAATAAAACTAAAGAACGTAAACCTGCATTTGTACTCACATACCTCCAAGGGTTCTGAATGACGGAGGTCCTGAGCGAGAACCAGAAACAGAGAAGCGCTGCACACTCAACAACTGCCACTAAAGGCGTCCTGACACTGAATTTGCTTCAGCTTAGAACTTCGGACCTTCTGACATCCGGACGGAGTTCGCCGAGGGTTCGTTCCACCGTGAGAAAATAAACCTGCCATCATATCTCAACACAAATCTTGGCAGATTCTCCGATAAAGGAAGCTTCTTTCAGACACACTTGTTTCTTTGTATTTTACCCTCTCCTCGCTTTTTTCCCAAGTGGTTTAACTTTGATGACTACCTATCTCTTTCGCGAGCGAAGCTCATATATGTAAGATACAAGCGCAAATTTTATTCATTGAGAAGGAAAAATAGGTTGCCTGTACTTTCATTCCTTTGCTTTATACTCAACATTCTCATTTCAATCTATTTTGCTTTAAAAGTATTCATATTACGCTTTTCGTCTGCTTTTCATTCTGTAATCATCACAGCAACTCTCTCCGAAGCCAAGAAACCTCAATCTGCTCTCGCTCTACAGCTCTGCACCTCCTCGACGAAGAAAAAGCACCACCTCGACGAAGCCAACAGTTCATCCGGCTTAAAGGAGCAGAGCTAGCAACATCGACGTTGTAGCAGACTTTTTACAACTAACTAGACATCCAACCTGATACAATCAGCGCCTCCAGCGCTTTAAAGCAGAATATATTTTATAGAGCACGAGTTTTTTTCAGTCTCTACTTCATCCATCCCTTTGTCGTGTTTTACTTCCTAAGTGACCAAGTCTCTCGGTCTAAAAAATAGCCACAAAAATATATTCATTTGAGACCAAACTGATTGTACGTCTGAGGGTTGTTGTTAGACCCCAACACCACATGGTAGCTGAAATTTCTTTGAAGGTTTCTCAATAAACTCTAACGCTGGTCATATATGTACCGGTGGGTAGTGCGGATCAGCCGATGTTGATGATGGATTAATTCATCTCCTTGTATTCCGAGCAAAACCATTTCTAGACCTTACAAGAAGATGGGATGTTAAGTATTTGTCTCTCATGGAATTACATGATCTATTACTTCTGTCACTTTTACAGCCATCGCAAAGGTATTGCACGTAATCTGGACCATATCATATAACGAGCTTTGGAGTCGTGAATAAGACAATGTTTTGGATATGCCTGAATTGTCAGTCCCCTTTGTAGCAAAAAAAAAAGAGTTTTTATTTTAGCCAAAAAAGAACGCTTCAAAACATCCGTGCGCAGAGCCTTTTCTAGCCTGTGTAAAGTTCGAATTTTAGTGTATGCACCTCTGTAGCTGGCACCTCATCAAGTGTACTTCATTTACCATCGATGTCTCTTATAGCTAGGTTAATGTACAGATAAAACTAAGTAGCTCTGTCATTTTATTTAGTTTTATGTATGTTAAAATTGTTATTTTTGTTCAAATGAACATATTAGAACAGATAATTTGGTAGAGTGAGAGAAAAAATAAGTTGTTTGTTCAAATTGATTTCAGCAACCAAAAATTCTTCGGTAAAAAACCAAGAGTCTTCACTCTATAATTCCAGTGATTTAAACAAGGATCTGAAAAGTAAAAACAATCGGCTAAACAAAGTATTGTACAGACTTCATTTGTTGTGAATGGTTCGAAGACGAACATATATAACAAAAATTTTCAAAACTCTTTCGATTCAGTGAAAAAACAAACAATCCACAAACACTATTCCTCTGAATTAAGATTCAGCCTCCTTTTCCGAACACCACACAGTAGAATGTCTAATCGATATCGTAAAGCGAAACAAACGTTCCGCCGTGTAGCCCAACGCAAGAAAAACTATTACTCACCAGAAATATACCAAGAAAAGCCATTCGACAGGTGGTATGGCTTCAAAATACCGACGACGTCAATTATCTACTTTCACTCTTCAATGACAATTTATTACTAGCTTTTAATGAATGTGCACCAAACGCCGCGAGGAGAATAAACCTGAGACATGCTTAATTGATAATAGGTGAGATAAAAGAGCCGGTATGAGATAGAAGCTGAAATATTACCAGTGCAAATACAAATTGAATAGATCAAATGATTCTTTTTGAAACATATAAACTTCATCTGAAGATTTCAGGGAAAATTTAGTGCATCAAAACAAAACCGATACCACGAAGAACTGCTAACGGCCAAACGAAATCCAGAACGAACGTGGGATATCATTAGAAAAGTTGCTCAATATAGAGTCGCGAACCGTTTAAGAAATTTTAACAGCCTCGGAAAAACACCGAACGATTTCAACGCGTTCTTCTCAAAAGTTGGCGGTGAAGAAATTTTAAATGAGGTCTCTGAACTCGTTTCGAACAAAAATACATAAACTGTAAATCCAAGCAATGCTTCATTTCCCAGTTTCAGAAACAAATAGAGAGAGAGGTAAGTTAATATTTCGGAGATACGAATAATTTTATATCCACTAAAAAACGCAAAAGCAATTGAACATGATAGAATTAGTCTTCAATTTACTAAAGACAACTTCCCTTTTACAGTATACGTTGATTTGTTTGAAAATGAACTCTTCTACAGTCACACACAAATTTCCTCATCGAGGGAAACTGTCGAATATTAAACCATTGTACAAATTTGGTGACATCGAAACAGCATCAAATTATAAACAAATCAGTCTCCTGCAAGTATTGTGCAAAATGTTGGGTAAAGTTATAGCGAACCAGCTTTCGACACGCACAAATGAATCACACTTACTTAATCGCAATCAGTAGACTTACAGGAGGAACACTAGAGCTAAATGTGCTTTACTGAATTAGGATCTCGAAAAAAAATACACTCCAAGATAGACCTAAAAATTTAACTCACTTTCTACCGCTTGATCTCTCTGAAGCGTTTGACAGTGCTGAACTTACAATCTCATGCAGAAAATATCGAACATTAAAATAGACACACAGTAGTTTGAGTGCTACCCAATTAACCACTTTCATGCAGTTTGCTCAAACTATGAAATGTTTCATACCAAATAATTTTAGTGTTGCTCAGCGAGCAACACTTGATCCGCTCCTATTTTTAATTTTACTAACAATTTTCCCTCCACTCAGCCAACACAAAAATCTTAATGTACGTTAATGGTGTCCACTTGGTCATAAGTTCGATAGCTAAATAAAAACAAATCAATCCTGAAAAACCTCCAAACCAATCTGAACTAGTTCTATGATAAAAGGTCTCAAACTTGGCGCAAGTAAAGGGCATCATAGATTATTTTTGGATGAAAGAATGCATGCAGCCAGAAAACTGACAGAACGTACTCATATTTTTGAAAAGATGTAGTCGAACCTGTTGACGATGTAAGAAACTTTTATGTTTTGGAACACACGGGGGAACAATATGCCACTAATTTTATTGAACTTTAGAATTTTACATTGGATTAAGAACGTTCTCGACGAAAAAGTTAATTTATCGATCATTCAGAGTGTAGTATGTGTTTTCGCATTCTGACTACTGCAGTATAGCCGGGAGAGACATAGCTTAATATCTTCAAAAAGATTGTAAAATGTTCGAACTTTGGTGTCAAAGTTGAGGGCACAAGAAACGCGATCGCGCAATCCTCTTTAAAAAATTCGGCTTGGGCCCAATACCAGAAAAATGCCGCTTTCAGAAAACCCGACACGTGTCCTCGTTTCGCTACCTTGCTCAGAATAATGCAAATGTATTCTTTTCATCCAGTATTCCAAACAAGATAAGCAGGAATGATGTTTTAGTTAGCTACCGTTCATCTGCCCTGGAACAAAAAGTTCACTCAGTTTCTGGAGCTCTGCCATGAAATGAGCTCTTCCAGTGAATAAAAACTCTCAAACCGTATGAAAATTCACGCCGACCGTGTCACGCCATTTCTCATCTCTGTCAGAGTGAACTACATACTGCAAAATCTCGTTGTTCTACATTGCTTAACTGTAAAATTAAACAATTATCCGCATGCCCTCAAACTGCTCACGGATTATTCAAAGTCATCATTGCAAACTCTGTAAAGCAGAAGGTTCTTTGTTAGAGTTAGTTAATTTTTTACTTACGTAGAGGGTGAACGGTACTTTGTCGAAAAAAAAGAAAAAAAGAAGAAAAAACGTTTATTTCCAAGTTGCCACATGAGATACATGCCAACATATTGGCTTTTAAAAATTTCTTAATATAAGACGTCCTAAAACAAAAGTTCCATACGAGGAGTACTAATTGACAAACCATCCGAGGTGTACAAATATAGATGAGCCATACGAGGCATAATAATAGACAAAATATACGAGGCGTACTAATAGACAGACCATACGTGGCATTCTAATAGTCTAACTTTGTCAAGGGGTAGTTGAAGAAGAAATGAAAAATATCATCTCTTGGATATTTTATATTCCAAGAGATTGCTAACAACTGATAAATAATTCGAATACTACTAAAGAATTCTTCGGAACTTCCAAGTTATTAGTTGAAATTATCGAAGTAAGAAAATGACAAAAAACGCTTTACCGGAGTAGATTGAAACACCATCTTAAACGACAATCAAGTATTGAGAAAAGGTTAGTCTTGAAGTAATTTATAAAGAACACCGCTTAACACAGCACGCAAATCTAGAAATGCGTAAACAAACTTACACTCAAAAATGAAATGCATGGCTTGTTCAGCATACAGATATAGAGATAATTTTTTCACGAGCGCTTTATTTCATGTATCTGTTTATACTTTTAATTTCTACTATTCACAGGAATGCCCTTCGGGGCCGTGATAGATCGATTTATGAATCATTAAGCAAGCGCAATCAATTTGTTTATTTCTGGAATTTGGTTCTGTGTTAACTGATCGCAGAGCTTTAGGTTAAATGTAATGTGTCTTGAGGTTTTGCTTTTTGCGCAAAAAATAGAAATAGAAACTTGTATATGTACATGTGTGTATATATATGTGCGAACGTGTTCATGTGTACACTGGTACTTAGACATTTATATTTGCATGCGCACACAAACACACACATGCACACACTTACACACACATATTCATATATATATATACGTATTGAAAATGAATATAAGAAACATGCTAATAAACATAAAAAATAATCTTGCTCTTTCTACATTTAAGATGACAGCCAAAGCTCTGATGAATCGTAAGAAATAACCTGAGAAAAAATAAGGGATAGAAATAAGACTTCGAAAAACCTGTAAATGAATTTTTTTTAATTTCCTAAAAGAAATTTTAAGAAAACTCAAGTTATCATCGAGGAACAACAACAAAAAAAACATATTTCACATCTTCTCGATATTCTCTGCAACATCATGCGGAAATCCGCTGTACATGGGACAAAATGGAGAAACAGCGTAAGCCGGTTACCACTCATGATTGACAGAACAGTATCTACAAAATTTTGGCAGAAATGCGTAAGCAAACATATACTCAACATCCAAATTCATAGCTTGTACAACATACGGACAGAAAGATAATTTTACCACGATTCGTATGCTCAAATTGCGCTTTATTTCATTAATTGTATTCGTCATTAATCCGATTCACAGAAACGCCCTCTGGGGAAGTAATATATCTATTTTTGAATCATTTCGCTAGTGCAATAAAATTTATTAACCGGATGGTTTTCGCGTAAAGAAATGAAATAGAAACATGTATATCTATTTATGTATATATGTATACCTACATACGTGCACACACATGTTAATACATTTACCTATTGAAAATGAATATCAAAGAAAAAATACATATATAAAATAAAAATAAAAATAACCTACCATCTACTACATCGAAAATGACAGTTGAGCTCACTGTAATCCTAAGAAATTATTCGGAAAAAATAACTAGAAGGAAAAGAAGACTTCGAAAAAAGTAAAATTAACTGATTTTTAATTTCTTCATAAAAATATTTAAAAAAAAACTCAGGTTACAGTCAAGAAACAACACAATTCTTCAGCATTATGCGGACATGTGTACATGGGATAAAATGGAGTAACATTGTGGCCGAACATCACATCTGAGTGGCGAATATTTACAAAATTTGGCACATATAGGTAGATTAAACAATGGTCCAAAGTGATAATTTTAATTACGGAAATTTAGAGTTTTTTCCGATTTGAAAATTCAGTGATAGTGTGCGCTGAAGGCACGGAAAAATAAAAAAAGAATAAATGAAATGCTTAAATTACCCCCTTCCCCCAGCTCAGCCGAAATCCATTTAAAACATCTTCGAGAATGATTTTGAAGTAGCGAGACAACGTTAGCCAAAATTTAATTCATTAAAAACTTTACACAACCCTCACATCTATAAACCTGTACATTGGTGTACACACAAAATGTATTTCAGGGTATGTTTGTCATACGGACGTTAAATATTAATCCAGAAAAGAGAAAAAAAAATAATAAAATAACAATATAAAGATGAGGAAATACTCCTCATTATGGAAAAAACGCTCGTTCTGCTGCATTGAACTGACGGCTGTGGTGCTCATTATTGTCGACAGAAATAAGTAAGATGAATATACGAATGGCTTAGCAGACGTAAAATGTAATAGTTTTTGATTTTCTAACAGAAATTTCAGGAAAATTAAAATTTCTGGTAGATGGGAAATTCACACCGAAATGCTGCAGGCCCTATGACAGAGATGCAAAATGAATATCGCCGACCATAATGGCACGCGAGGAAAATATTACTGTCACGTAGTAAAGCACAAAGATACGTTTTGTAGGACCATCAGGCAATGGGGAGTGGTAGCACGAATGGCGGTAGAGTGACTATCTACTGTGGAGACTTTTTAGTGCGAAGCGGCTGTATAAGCAGTTGACCCTGTTGCTGGCGGAGCGTTTTCGGTTGTGAGAAGCCTGGTTGAGCTTCTTCTGCACCTCCTTACATCGGGCCTTATGAGCGCGGTAACGCGTTAGGCAAGCGCCCCTGTTGGTTGGTGATGAGATGGCGTTTCGGCTACCTCAACAACCACCTCGAAAACCCGGCGTTGCGTGGGATAGTGGATGGCAGCTTGAAGCCTGTTGTTTCTTCTATTGTTGTTCCTCGGCGGTGACTTGAGTTTTCTTAACATTTCTTTTAGGAAATTAAAAAACGATTCCATTTTACCTTTTCGAAAAGTTTCCGAAGTCCTATTTTCAGTTCCTTATTTTTCCTCAGGTTATTTCTTACGATTCATCAGAGCTTTGGTTGTCATTTTAAATATAGAAAGGGCAAGATTATTTTTCATGTTTATTAGCATTTCTCTTATATTCATTTTCAATACGTATATATATGAATATGTGTGTTAGTATGTGCATGGGTGTGTATGTGTGAGCACGCAAACATGAATGTCTATGTATCAGCGTACACATGCACACGTTTCGCACACATATATAAGCACATGTAAATATATATGTTTCTATTTCTACTTTTTGAGTAAAAAGCAAAACCTCACGACACATTACATTTTACCTAAAGCTCTGCGATCAGTTAACACTGAACCAAATTCCAGAAATAAACAAATTGATTGCGCTGGCTTAATGATTTATAAATCGAGCTACCACGGCCCCGAAGGGCATTTCTGTGAATAGAAGAAATCAAAAGTATAAACAGATAAATGAAATAAAGCGCTCGTGCAAAAATTATCTCTATATTCGTATGCTGAACAAGCCATGCATTTCATTTTTGAGTGTAAGTTTGTTTACGCATTTCCAGATGTGCGTGCTGTGTTGCGCGATGTTCTTTATAAATTACTTCGTGACTAACCTTTTCTCAATACCTGATTGTCATTTACGATGGTGTTTCAATCTGCTCGGGTATAGCGTTTTCTGTCTTTCTCCTATTTCGATGTTCTTTATAAATTACTTCGTGTCTAACCTTTTCTCAATACTTGATTGTCATTTACGATGGGGTTTCAATCTGCTCCCGTATAGCATTTTTTGTCTTTTTCCTACTTCGATAATTTCAACTAAGAACTTGGGAGTTTCGAATAATTCCTTAGCAGTATTCGAATTATTTATAAGTTGTTAGCCATCTCTTGAAATATAAAATATCCACGAGATGATATTTTTCATTTCTCATTCAACTACCCTTGACAGAATTAGACTATTAGCACGCCATGTATGGTTTGTCTTGTAGTGAAACCCTATCCCTCAACCTAGTCGAAATTTTGAAATTCTCAGAATGATCATCTAAAAATTCAGTAAAATAAATTCAACCATTAGCATAAAATCACATTACGAAATTCACTAATCTCTGTCCTCAATTTTATTAAAATTTGGTAACGAAAAATTCAAAAACTAAGAATTCACTTTTGCGCCTTAACGGAACTTCCCAGCGACGCGCGACAGCAACATCGTATTCGGACTAGCGCTCATTGTCTAAGATCATTGAGAGCGTGCATAGCTAGGGGTTTTCTGGCTGGTGAGATTAAAAATACAGGTTTTTGTGTGTGATAATCTACGGGTAACTATATATATATACAATATATGTCAATTGTCAACACTATTAGTGTATGAATAGTAAGCTGAATTGCCTCAACCTACCAGTGTCTTAAATGTTAGGATTTCTTGCCTAGAACTTGTGGTTCCCACAGGGTATTTTCCCTTGGGTATTGATGTTATTTTTATTCAAGCTAAATTTCCCCTTTTGTTTTAAAATAATTTTTATGCAACATTTCAACATGATGTTATTTTTATCCAAGCTAAAATTTCCCCTTTTGTTTATAAAATAATTGTTATGCAACATTTCAACATGATGTTATTTTTATCCAAGCTAAAATTTCCCCTTTTGTTTTAAAATAATTTTTATGCAACATTTCAACATGATGTTATTTTTATCCAAGCTAAAATTTCCCCTTTTGTTTTAAAATAATTTTTATGCAACATTTCAACATGATGTTATTTTTATCCAAGCTAAAATTTTCCCTTTTGTTTTAAAATAATTCTTATGTCAACCTTTCAATATGATGTTATTTTTATTCAAGCTAAAATTCCCCTTTTATTTTAAAATAATTTTTATTTCAACATTTCAATATGATGTTATTTTTATTCAGGCTAAAATTTCTCCTTTTTTTTAAAATAATTTTTATGTCAACATTTCAATGTGATGTTATTTTTATCAAGATTAGGATTTCCCCTTTTGTATCAAAAATGATTTATTATGCCAAAATTCAATATGGTGTTATCTTTGTGATCAAGTTAGGCTTGCATCAAATTATCATTTTATTCTGTAATGCTGTTTTTTTAAATCAAAGCAATCAAATTATCATTCTCATTCTTTACAGCTGTATTGTGTCACAGCTGTATTTTCAATTAAGTAGGGTTTTGATATAATCACATGGTTGTAGTTTTTATGTACAGTCAACATTAAAAAAAAAACATTCTTAACCAATTTTATAGTCAATCTTTGTTGTGATGATAATCAGAACAAACCTTTGTAAATACCAAGCACATTTTACCGCCGTTTTTCCTAATAGAATCAGTAATTATACATTAAATATTAGTGATGTTTTTTTAGGGTTAGTTAGATGGTAATTTTATAATTTTTAGTCATTGTACATTGATTCCTAGCGTGAATAACACTTCAGTTATGCACGTAAAAATCAAAATAGTTTATGACTTCAGTTGTGAAACTGGGGAAACATTTTCCGTGGTGCTAAGCTGAGATAGTTGTAACCTTACTCCGGAACTCTTATATAGAGGTTCTCCTCCTGCGCTAGTATTGTTTTAGAAGTTCCGTATTAAATTGCATTAACAGATGCTGTAGATATTTTTACCATTAGCTATTAATTAAGTGAGGCAGTATACTCAGTTCACTGCTTATCCCATCTTAGTTTCGCCAGGTAAAGTTTTGCCTGTGTGAATTACTAGTGTAGAGTTTTTTAGCTTCATGCCGTTAGAAATACTAGGCTTAATATCAGTGCTCCGAAGTTGATCCCCGCTTGCACTCCGGCGCCAGAGTGCTGGTGGGGGTCGTCTTTTCGAAGAGACTCCTCGCTTTGAGGCGGCATGTTAATGACAGATTGTTGCAGCATAGCATGTGTTGATATGTGGTTTCCCAAGATACCGTGTGCATTTTCACCCAGCGTCTTATTCCGTACAGGAAGCTACGAGACACTTTACATTCCACTGCCACGTCACCACCTTTTACGATCATATCAAAAGGGTAAAATAACCCAGTAGCCAGTCTTGGCAAAAAGAACTGCCTCCTTCCTGTTTACTAAACTCTCAATAACTGGACGGCAAGTGCAAGTACAGCTTTCCTCCTCCACCTCACTCCGAATCGAGACCCATTTGGTTACAGCTAACCCAACTGCTGCCTAACCTTTATGTCTATATTCAACCAAATCTGGAGGAATATTATCTTACCGTCCTCACTTATCAGAGACGCTATTGCCGTCTCTAACCATTGGGTACCATTGCACACGACCTTCTCCACAATTACACTTCCCGCATACCGACGCAGCTTTGAGCCTGTTGCAGTTCCTACTCAAGATCGGACCTCAACATCAGCGCACCTTGAAGAGACAAATCTGACAGCCTTCAATAAAACCAGGCCAGAATTAAATAACCATATCTACTTTCTTATCCTTCTGATGGTCTAGTCCGAGGTAAAAAACTATAGTGTTTTGATTCTGATTAAAGACGCTTGAAAATATTGCGTCAGAACCCCCAAACTCCTTCTGAGTCTTGTGTACCAAAGATATTTCAATGCGCATTCCCGGAATGCGCTGGTGACCCGCCTTCAGCAAGAATTCAAACCTGCCTAAAGTAAAACTTGAGTTGAGCCACCAAACTTGAAGTTTACAGTAGCGACCTGAAGTTTACAGTGGTAATACCCAGAGTAGTTTAATCAGAAATAAATGCTTGCAAATACTTACCCGGACCACCATCGGAAGGATTAGGAGCGCATGTCTAGTGCTGTCAACTTCTGTGCATGGCTGACCTTGAAGGAGGTAGTTTCTTTTCCTACTCTCAGTAGTTTCTTTCCCTACTCTCAGTAGTTAAACATAGTATTTCCTCTCCAAACTCTTCCCTAATAATAATTTATTGCTACTGCAGCCTATTCTAACAAATTCTTCATGTTTATCCATTGCTACTGAAGCCACCTTTTACAAAACTCTTCATGCATTTCCATTGCTACTGAAGCAAACCATAGGAGACCTTCTAGGATTATTTCCATTGCTACTGAAGCCCCTTACTAATAACCTTCGCAATTTCCATTGCTACTGCAGCACCATTGCTACTGAAGCACAAAAGTAACATAAAAACTGATACGAAACAAAAAGCTATTGCAACGCGCGTTATCATTCATTCTTGGGGAACATTAGAAGCATTATGGCGCCAAACGATGGTAACGAGAGTAACGACAGTCAGGTGGTGTCCGTAAAATTAACACCGTTCGCGATTCAAAGTCTGGACTCATGGTTCTTCCAAACCGAAGAACACTTCGAAAGCCTATCCATCACGTGTGAAAAGACTAAATATTATTCCTTACTAAGGGCCCTGCCCACTACTTGCCTAGACGACCTCTCTGGGGTTTGTAACGCTAACTCAACCGAACCTTATTCCACCCTCAAAGAGCATGTTTTAAAACGTTACAGCAAGGATAGAGCCCAAAGAATCCAGGCTTTGACGAGTAATCTCACCACCTACAATAGCCAAACACCTTTAGCGCTACTTAAAGAGATGAGGAAATTGGCGAAGGGGGTGATGGATGACGATACCCTTAAGACATTGTACATCCAACGCTTGCCCTTACGCCTTCAACCATTCCTCCATACACAAGATTCCTCTGTGAACCTGGACGTTCTCGCAGAATTAGCCGAGAAAATTCTTGCCTGTGAAAACCAGACACCGAATAGCTCTGCCGCTACTCCAGTGGTCAATCAAACCAGCCCAAACGAAGTGGAAAGATTATTGCGCGAGTTAGTTCAGCGAGTTGGAGCACTAGAAGTTGCTACCCAGCAAGCCGAACACGCAGATAGAGTTCATGGGGTTGCACACCAAACTGCGGCGTATCAGCAAGCCGATAATTCCACACACACCGTTCCGTTTGACAGGCACAAAAATGGGAATCGTTCATTTAAACATCAGAGGGCCGGTAGTTCAAATACCGTTCAGGGCCAGGGTTCACGAGACAATCTGGAGGAGGAATGGTGCTGGTATCACAGAAAGTACTTGCACAAGGCTCGTAAATGTGAGTCGCCGATGTGCCCGCTTTATGTACTACTTTACCCAAAAAACGGGAACAGCGCGGCGTAAATGCGAGTCGAACGCCAGCGCATACGAAAACAAACGCTACTCGCTGCTTATTCATAAGTGATCCGGCTACCGGTATTCGATTTCTGATCGATACCGGGAGTTCGGTAAGCCTAATCCCGGCAACTGACAGAGACAAAAGTACCACGGGTATTCCAAACTTGCGTGTTGCTAATGGCACTCCTATACTCTGTTACGGCACGCGAACGCTGTCGTGTTCCCTAAATCTCAAACGTACCTTGAGCTTCGAATTCATAGTGGCCGATGTGGACACACCCATCATTGGTGCCGATTTTCTTCAGAAGTTTGCATTGGTGGTGGATGTGAGAAACGGATGCCTTTTTGATAGCGAAACCAGAGTGCAAAGACCCCTTAGCGCCGTCGATATGGTGAACGTTACGTCAAGCGTCTCCCCTAACCTAGAGAGTACATGTCCCTACCAACGGGTGTTGCTCGAATTCCCCTCACTATTTCAACCTAATGTAACGTTGTAAAATAACACGCTGACGCAACACCACATATCGACCAGCGGGCCTCCGGTTTACGCGAAAGTAAGACGTTTGCCCCATGATCGTTTGCAGGAAGTAAAAGCGGAGTTCTCTAAAATGGTCCAAGAAGGGACAGTTCGCATCTCGAAAAGTCCCTGGGCCAGTCCCTTGTTGATTGTGCCAAAGAGTAACGGCTAGTTGCGTATTTGCGGCGATTATCGCCAACTCAACTCCGTAACTGTACCCGACAGATTTCCCATCCCACACTTGCATGATTTTACTGCAAATCTTTCAGGGGCAAAGATCTTTTCTACCATTGACCTGAAGAGAGCTTTCCATCAGATTCCAATGGAGGAAAGCTCTATTCAGAAGACCGCTGTCTGTACGCCGTTTGGCTTGTACGAGTATCTTCGTATGCCGTATGGCTTGCGAAATGCTCCGCAAACCTTTCAGCGGCACATGACTGAAGTCCTTTCCGACCTCCCGTTTTTGTATTGTTACCTCGATGATGTGCTTGTGGCTTCGGGGACGCCTGAGGAGCACGTGCATCATTTGAGAGAGCTGTGCAAACGACTAGCGTCGCACGCTCTGCTGATCAATCACGCAAAGTGTGTACTGGGAAAGAAGGAACTGACTTTTCTAGGTCACTACATCTCAGATAAAGGCATTAGGCCACTTCCCGACAAGGTAGAGGCTATCCGAAATTTCCCGAAACCCTCTACACAGAGAGAGTTGCGCAGGTTCTTGGGATCGGTGAATTTTTAACACCGATTCCTAAGGAACTGTGCGGCGACTCTGGCACCACTCTCCTCACTCATTAGAGCGAAGAAACGAGGGAAGTCTGTACTGATCGAGTGGAACAGTGAGGCTGAGGAGGCATTCACAGTAATTAAAGAAGAACTTGCGAATGCGACGGAGTTGGCTTACCCACACCCGAACGCAAAACTTAATCTCGTAGTAGATGCGTCAGACCTTGCTGTCGGCGCGGTACTACAGCAAACCGTGGACAACAACACGTCCCCTTTGGCGTTCTTTAGTCGGAAGCTCTCTCCCACCGAACAGCGTTATAGCACGTTCGGGAGAGAGCTCCTGGCGATATACCTCGCCATTAAACACTTCCGATATACCTTGGAAGCACGTCAGTTCACGGTATTCACCGACCATAAGCCTCTGATCAACGCAATAAGAATGCCTCCTGACCGTCACTCACCTCGAGAAAGTCGGCACCTGAGTTACATAGCACAGTGCACTAACGACCTCAGGCACATTAAGGGGGACGAGAACACGGTCGCCGACTGCTTATCGCGTGTGCACAACGTGGTATTAAACCCGTTGGCGCCCGAGTTCCGACCTTCTGTGCACATGATTTCGTTAGCTGATATCATCACTGAACAAAAGAACGACTCGGAGATCCAATCTTTGATTGAGTCCCCTAGCTCGTCTCTAAAGCTGTCACTCAGAGAAGGCGTTCACTGTGACGCTGATCGGCCTAACCGATACTACTTGCCTTCAAAGTTGCGTGTGCCCGCCATTAAACATTACCATACACTTTCCCATCCAGGGACAGGTAGAACTTTCCGCCTAATCGCAGATCGTTTTGTCTGGCCCGGGATGCGTAGGGCCATAAGACAGTACGTTCGAAATTGCCCAGATTGCCAAGCTAGCAAAGTCACTCGACACAACAAAGCTGCAATTCAACCTTGTGTTTTCTCTGGCGGAAAATTTGACGCGGTCAACATTGATATAGTTGGGCCGTTTCCAAACTCTCGCGGGTTCTCGTATTTACTTACTATGATAGACCGCTTCTCTAGGTGGGTCGAGGCTGTTCCCATTGCTAACATAACTGCAGAAACTGTAGCACGCACTTTTGTTGAGACATGGATCTCCCGGTTTGGGGTTCCTTTGAGCATCACGCACGATCGTGGCGCTCAGTTTACTTCCGCCTTGTGGTTGGAGCTCTCCAAAATCCTAGGTAGCGACAACATAGCAACCACAGCGTTCCATCCCCAATCAAATGGACTCATTGAGAGAGTCCACCGGGACCTCAAAGCGTCACTACGTTGCTTGAGATGCCACGACGATTGGGCGGACCGATTGCCTGTCGTCTTACTTACTCTACGTAATTTGTTTCGTGAGGACCAGAAGTGCACGTCCTCCGAGATACTTTACGGGAAGACATTACGATTGCCCGGTGATGTTATTGATTCCACGTACCAAACCGATGATTCCCCCAGCCAGGTTGCTGATTACGCGTCGCGTCTCAAGCGCGCCATGGGCGAAATAGTTTACAAACCGCCTTGTTTACCTCCACCTTCTGAAAACCTAGACCCTTGTTTGCAGACCTGTACACATGTTTACGTTCGGGTGGACGGTGTAAAAACCCCCTTACGACGTCCATATGATGGCCCCTACAGGGTTCTAAAGAGGACGCCGAAATATTTTATAATTGAAAGGGGTACTAAGAGCGACAGTGTGAGCATAGATAGACTGAAGGCAGCATATGTGTCCTTTTCTGAAGATCATTCCACCAACACTCATGAGCCGCTACCCAGGTTGCAAATTACCCCCAGGTCAACACCTGCCGAGGCCACCGGGTTGCACTTGTCTGTTTTGGCTAGGAACCTTCCTCCCACAATGGAGTGTAATGAGTTCGTTGTTCCCTTGAAGACCGTTCAAAGAACGCTGTCGGGACCTCGTAATTCGGGGCCTCCGATTCGGCTGACTTTTCTGTTGCTGTTGTTCCTCATCACGAAAAAACCTCAGAGACCCGTTCGTTGTCCCAGTTGGGAATCCGAACGTCAACTTTCACAGCTCCACGGCCTAACCCTTCTATTGCCCCCGAGCGCTGTAGCAGTTTTGGCAGACCTAGTCGTCCGCCAGCTCGTTATGCGCAGACTTAGGGCGGTGACTTCTGATCTGTCAATATTTTCTTTTCTTCTATTTTCTCCTGTCAAGCCTTCGGTCGGGATTTTCCTTTTATGATCATTTCGGGCATCTACAGGTAACAGCTTCACTGTTACCAGACCTTTCGGTCCACATGCGTTGGGGGGTAGCTGTAGTGAAACCCTATCCCTCAACCTAGTCGAAATTTTGAAATTCTCAGAATGATCATCTAAAAATTCAGTAAAATAAATTCAACCATTAGCATAAAATCACATTACGAAATTCACTAATCTCTGTCCTCAATTTTATTAAAATTTGGTAACGAAAAATTCAAAAACTAAGAATTCACTTTTGCGCCTTAACGGAACTTCCCTGCGACGCGCGACAGCAACATCGTATTCGGACTAGCGCTCATTGTCTAAGATCATTGAGAGCGTGCATAGCTAGGGGTTTTCTGGCTGGTGAGATTAAAAATACAGGTTTTTGTGTGTGATAATCTACGGGTAACTATATATATACATTATATGTCAATTGTCAACACTATTAGTGTATGAATAGTAAGCTGAATTGCCTCAACCTACCAGTGTCTTAAATGTTAGGATTTCTTGCCTAGAACTTGTGGTTCCCACAGGGTATTTTCCCTTGGGTATTGATGTTATTTTTATTCAAGGTAAATTTCCCCTTTTGTTTTAAAATAATTTTTATGCAACATTTCAACATGATGTTATTTTTATCCAAGCTAAAATTTCCCCTTTTGTTTTAAAATAATTTTTATGCAACATTTCAACATGATGTTATTTTTATCCAAGCTAAAATTTTCCCTTTTGTTTTAAAATAATTTTTATGCAACATTTCAACATGATGTTATTTTTATCCAAGCTAAAATTTCCCCTTTTGTTTTAAAATAATTTTTATGCAACATTTCAACATGATGTTATTTTTATCCAAGCTAAAATTTCCCCTTTTGTTTTAAAATAATTTTTATGCAACATTTCAATATGATGTTATTTTCATTCAAGCTAAAATTTTCCCTTTTGTTTTAAAATAATTCTTATGTCAACCTTTCAATATGATGTTATTTTTATTCAAGCTAAAATTCCCCTTTTGTTTTTAAATAATTTTTATTTCAACATTTCAATATGATGTTATTTTTATTCAGGCTAAAATTTCTCCTTTTTTTTAAAATAATTTTTATGTCAACATTTCAATGTGATGTTATTTTTATCAAGATTAGGATTTCCCCTTTTGTATCAAAAATGATTTATTATGCCAAAATTCAATATGGTGTTATCTTTGTGATCAAGTTAGGCTTGCATCAAATTATCATTTTATTCTGTAATGCTGTTTTTTTAAATCAAAGTAATCAAATTATTATTCTCATTCTTTACAGCTGTATTGTGTCACAGCTGTATTTTCAATTAAGTAGGGTTTTGATATAATCACAAGGTTGTAGTTTTTATGAACAGTCAACATTAAAAAAAAACATTCTTAACCAATTTTATAGTCAATCTTTGTTGTGATGATAATCAGAACAAACCTTTGTAAATACCAAGCACATTTTACCGCCGTTTTTCCTAATAGAATCAGTAATTATACATTAAATATTAGTGATGTTTTTTTAGGGTTAGTTAGATGGTAATTTTATAATTTTTAGTCATTGTACATTGATTCCTAGGGTGAATAACACTTCAGTTATGCACGTAAAAATCAAAATAGTTTATGACTTCAGTTGTGAAACTGGGGAAACATTTTCCCTGGTGCTAAGCTGAGATAGTTGTAACCTTACTCCGGAACTCTTATATAGAGGTTCTCTTCCTGCGCTAGTATTGTTTTAGAAGTTCCGTATTAAATTGCATTAACAGATGCTGTAGATATTTTTACCATTAGCTATTAATTAAGTGAGGCAGTATACTCAGTTCACTGCTTATCCCATCTTAGTTTCGCCAGGTAAAGTTTTGCCTGTGTGAATTACTAGTGTAGAGTTTTTTAGCTTCATGCCGTTAGAAATACTAGGCTTAATATCAGTGCTCCGAAGTTGATCCCCGCTTGCACTCCGGTGCCAGAGTGCTGGTGGGGGTCGTCTTTTCGAAGAGACTCCTCGCTTTGAGGCGGCATGTTAATGACAGATTGTTGCAGCATAGCATGTGTTGATATGTGGTTTCCCAAGATACCGTGTGCATTTTCACCCAGCGTCTTATTCCGTACAGGAAGCTACGAGACACTTTACATTCCACTGCCACGTCACCACCTTTTACGATCATATCAAAAGGGTAAAATAACCCAGTAGCCAGTCTTGGCAAAAAGAACTGCCTCCTTCCTGTTTACTAAACTCTCAATAACTGGACGGCAAGTGCAAGTACAGCTTTCCTCCTCCACCTCACTCCGAATCGAGACCCATTTGGTTACAGCTAACCCAACTGCTGCCTAACCTTTATGTCTATATTCAACCAAATCTGGAGGAATATTATCTTACCGTCCTCACTTATCAGAGACGCTATTGCCGTCTCTAACCATTGGGTACCATTGCACACGACCTTCTCCACAATTACACTTCCCGCCTACCGACGCAGCTTTGAGCCTGTTGCAGTTCCTACTCAAGATCGGACCTCAACATCAGCGCACCTTGAAGAGACAAATCTGACAGCCTCCAATAAAACCAGGCCAGAATTAAATAACCATATCTACTTTCTTATCCTTCTGATGGTCTAGTCCGAGGTAAAAAACTATAGTGTTTTAATTCTGATTAAAGACGTTTGAAAATATTGCGTCAGAACCCCCAAACTCCTTCTGAGTCTTGTGTACCAAAGATATTTCAATGCGCATTCCCGGAATGCGCTGGTGACCCGCCTTCAGCAAGAATTCAAACCTGCCTAAAGTAAAACTTGAGTTGAGCCACCAAACTTGAAGTTTACAGTCTATTAGTACACCTCGTATAGTTTGCCTATTATTATGCCTCGTATGGCTTATCTAATTGTACACCTCGGATGGTTTGTCAATTAGTTCTCCTCGTATGGAACTTTTGTTAGACTATTAGCACGCCCCGTATGGTTTGTCTATTAGTTCGCCTCGTACATTTTGTCCATTAATATGCCTCGTATGGTCTATCTATTTGTACACCTCTGATGGTTTGTCAATTAGTACTCCTCGTATGGAACTTTTGTTTTAAGACGTCCTATATTAAGAAACTTTTTAAAACCCATTGTGTTGGCATGTATCTCATGTGGCAGCTTGGAAAATAAATGTTTTTCTTTCTTTTCTTTCCTGTATGGTTGTGTACACGCAACTGCTTGTTGAGACCACCACAGGTGCGGTTAAGTGGCGCTTCGGCCAATCCGACATCTGCCTCGAAACCCAGCGTTGCGTGGGCTGGCGGATGGCAACTTGAAACCTTTGTGATGGTGTACAAGCAACTGCTTGTTGAGACCACCACATGATTTGTAAATGTTTTCGGTTGGAGAAACAACCTGAGATTCCAGGGGAAAATGAGCAATCAAACGAGCTTTCACGCAACCGAGTCAGAAATTCGTACTCTGGTCTATTTCTAAAAAAGCACCGTTCAAATGAGCGTTATCATGCCCCGTCGAATTTTCTAATCCGGAACATGTATACGCGGAAATAAATTTCAATTATACAACATTTTCAAAATTTAGATTTAGACGTAGAATCACTTGCTCATGCTTATTTCATATTCGATAATATCAGCGTCAACTACTGAACCCTAAATATGTTTTCAGTACAGTATTTGTGTGCATTCTCAACACACAGAATAACATAACTAAGAAAAAATATTTGCATGTTTTTTCAATCGTTAGTTCAACCGCTGAAATAATTATTTTAATGTCTATGTGTGGTAACCAAGCAAATAAATTAATTATGAAATGTTTTAAAAATATAAACTATGAGTTTTAATTGTCAGTTTTATTGGAAATGAACTGTTTATTTTCAAGCTCAATCTTATTTCTTAACTTTGTACGTTTGACATACGTCTGGTGAAGTCACGTTGCGCGCCGCTTCATGGTCGCAGGCGTTTCTTCATTTGTCAGAAAATTCATAAATACTAGTTAGTAGATTTGTTGTTGTTGGACGCTGTTGTATAGTGTGAGAACAGGAGATAGTAGTGTCAGTGAGGGCTTTGAAAATCTGCATTAACATGTTAAATACCAGTGAAGAGTATTAACCGCTCCTGTAACTTATATTAGCTGCGTTTCATTATAAAGATTTTATATTTACTTTAGGCTTCTATTACGTTTAATTATGGAAGCGTGTGGTTTGGGAGGCTTGAAATAATTAATAATCTAGTTAGGTAGTCCAATAATATGTTATTAGTTTGGTATACAAATTTGTTACATGAATAAATGGTCAAGGTGAAGTTTAATGCAATCACGGAAAATAATAATTTTATTCCAAAGAATCTCTAGTTAGAGGAATCCATTTAAGAATGTTTTACAAGAATGACATTCTGCTTGCTGATGCGTTATTTTCGAATTATTAAACTTTGAAGTTGGCTTTTGCGTGCTAAGGAAGTGAGCGCTCCAATCGAATCAGAATTTCATTGATAACGGAAGCTAACACCCTAACTATTACAAACGTAAACAAGTTGGGTCGTGATGGTGAGCCACAGTTCTTCTATTAGTGAAAATTATAAATAAAGGTTCTAACCCACCCATTAGAGTGACATCCGCAATTTTGTTTACATCAGCTCCAAAATGGCAGCAACCATATTAGGTGGCTGCCATAACAGTGTTGCCATTTGCGCGTTTGAATGAATTACTTCCCGCTTCAAACACTTGAGTTGTGGTAACTAATTTGGGGGGGTTAGTACCTTTATTTATAATTTTCAGTAAAAGAACTAGTTATGGCTCCCCCTCACGACCCAACCTGTTTACGTTTGTAATAGGGGGTTAGCTTCTGTTATTAATGAAATTCTTCTTGGTGCGCTTGCTTCCTTTGGCGTCACTTAAAAGTAGAATAATTAAAAAATAACGCATCAAGGAGCAGAATATCGTTCATTTAAAACGTTCTGAAACGTGTTCCTTTAGTGATTCTTAGGATAGGAATTACTATTTTCCATGATTGCATTAAACTTACCATTGACCAAATAAATATTTCAATAAAGCACTAACCTAGGGTCAATATTAAGTGTAGTTGATGTGGGAAAATTAGGCATTCCGTTTCTAATAATCACTTAAGAAGCCCATTTAAAAAAATTTTACAAGAATGACATTCTGGGCGCTGATGCTTAGTTTTTGAGTTACAGCGGTAAATTAGTTACCGCAACTCAAGTGTTTGAAGCGTCAAGTTATGCATGTATGGCAACACTGTCATGGACGCCGCCTTCCCGCGCTCGAATGATGGACCGCGGTAACCCGCCATCTAAGACTAAAGTTAACATACTGCTATAACTCATTTTTGGATGATAATTTCTAAGTTATTGTGTTTTTAAGGACACAGTCTGGGTAGGGGAAAAGTCCGTTATTTATAGATGGATTTCTCTGAAATTTTCACAGTAGGTATGAAATGATGCATAGATCATTTGTTATTTCGACATAATTTTTGTATCTGCACTGGATTTTTTTTTTTTTAAATATGATAAAATAGGTTTTTTTAAAACCTATCTTCATCTACAATTTAGAAGTTACAAAACCAGAACTTTGTTTTTAGATTGCCTATTTATCTATATAACCATAAGGGACTACAAATTTTGATAACTTTTTTTTTGTGGATTTTGGGAATATTTTTTTAAAAAATGTGACCTTTTTTCATTTTTATTTTTTTCATGTCGTGTAATTTTCAAAATAATTGATGTATCAAAAAATGTATACCCTTATGGATACACCTTGCTAAGCCCTATCGAATGGTATATAAACCATTCTTGTAGCTCTAAAATTGTGGAAGAAGTAGCATTTGAGAAACCATTTATCAAGTTTCCCGAAAAACATATTTTTTCACAAAAAAAATTTTTCTAATTATCTTTTAAATTAAAAGATTTTTTACAATTAACTCTTGAGCGTTTGTAGCTCTTTTCAAGCCCTTTTGATTGATATAATTTATATTGCTGTAGCTCTGTAACTCTGGGAAAAAATATACAACAAAAGACAATACATGTAATTCTTCAAAAGAACAACTTTTTTTATTTTTTCATTTTTTTTTCGACCAAAATTTGTTTTTATTGAGTCAACTCCTCTGTTTTGTAGCTCTTTTTAAGCCCTTTGGATTGGTGTGCTTGCCATAGCTGTAGCTATGATACTGCAGCTGTCATTGAGCTATGAATGAAAGCTGCGGTATCATAGATACGGCAGAACAGCTAAATTCTGAAATTGTCAAAATCTTATAAAAAATATTTATTCAGCGTTAGAATGTTTCGTTTGAATAATGAAAGCACTTTGAGTAGCCCATGAACGAACTCTATTGCCCTTGCCGCAGAGAAACACGCTCAATTGACCCCCAATAACGAGGGGGGGAGGGTTCAAGGTCACGCCACCCCCATCGCTTCCCCCCCTCTGGTGGGCGCACTATTCGGAGTAGACGTAAACGGAAAGTACCAATGGAAGCGCAAGAAAATCCTCTATAAAATGAGTATAAAAACAGAAATTCAACACTTATCCCGATTTCTACCCAGACGGTGTCCTTAACTAAAAGATCCTAGAAGTCGGTTCAGGCTCCGCGGGGCCTGCAAATAATAAATTACAAAGTACTTAATGTACTTTAACATTGCGCTAAAAATAAAACTAACTCAGAAATAACCCATCGGCGCCCAGAATGTCATTCATATAAAACGTTTTTAAATGGGCTCCTTTAGTGATTTCTGGAAACTGGACGCTTAATTTCCCTACATTACCTGAACTCAATATTGTCTACAGTATGTTGTCAATAGGTATTCATTTTGCTTTCACTCAAAATTTTCAAGTTCAGCCAAATTGGCAGAAATTTATAAGTTTCTGATATCAGAATAAGGTTCAGTAATCAGTACTTCTTGCTAATATTGTGATACACAGTGTACATTTGTTGGCAGCTATTCTCAGTACCTCTCATCAGTGGCTACTCTCTGTACCTTATGTTGTAAGCTACTCTCAGAACTCTTATTGTATGCTAATCTCAGTACTTCTTGTCATGAGCTTTTGTCAGAGGCTGCTCTCAGTGCCTCTTATTATTGTTTGAAGCTATCCTTAGTACCTCTTATCAGAGGTAACTGTACCTTTAGTCAGAGAGTGTTCGTAGTAGCTGTGATAGGCTTTTGAGGTTATATCTCATCCTCCACAGTCCACAGTAATGCCTGCTTTTTTTACAAGTCACAATAGCATTTGAGTCATCAAATGATTACTTGCCTCTGTAACTTACCTCAGCAACCCCTAAAGCTCAACTATCTAAGCTGAACATTTGAGACAGCCCAAGCTAAGCGCTCAAGACAACCTAAGCTGGGACATGTCCCAGATTCATGACACTGTCTAGCAGCTGACAGTGTGGGCCCTTGCACCTATTGTGATAAAACAAGCACAGAGACTCATCTGCAATGAGCTGGAAAAGTGTACTGTAGGGTCTAGGCCATCAAAACAGAAACAACACAATTAGATTTCCAAATCAGACTTTTGTAAATAACACTGCACCTAAATGACAAGGCAACTATTTTATAAAGGCCGCCAAAGTATCAGATAATAGAACATTTACAGTGAAAGCAATTTTTTGTCTTGCACACCTTGATGGAAAACCTGTTACTACTGTGCTGGAAAACCTGTTACTACTGTGCTGGAAAACCAGTGGCTTACCCAACTCCATATAATGATCTTTGTAGTTGGATATTTAGCTACATCTTAATTTTTGATTGAGATGGAGAACATTTTGATGATGTAAATGGTTGAAATAAATAACTTATAGAGTAATGTTCGAATGGCCGTACAGTTCGAATCGTCGGTCATACTAAGTCAATTTTCAATTTTGACAATCGATAGCAATCCAAAAGCCAAACGAGTAAGACGCGTAGCAGATTACACCACTACAGGCCTTGTGGGTTGAGTTTTTAGATAGCTACCGAGCGCAAAAGTTTAAAATTAACTAAGAATGACCGACGATTCAAACCGTCCGACCTTTCGAACATTACCCTATAATAATCACTCTTAAAAATTTGGCTGATTTTTTTTGTGATTAGTTGGTGAACTTGTTCACTATACTAACAATTTTGACCATTTGCATTGAATTGCATGTCTTAGAGGGCTTCTGAATTCTAAATATTTCTGGGTCAATATGTATTTTAGTTGGTTCAGGGAAATTAAGAATTTCATTCCATAGAATCACTAAAGGAACCCATTTAAAAACGTTTTACATGAATGACATTCTGCTTGCTGATGCATTATTTTTGAGTTATTTAAGTTTGAAGGTATAGGAGCGGCGTTAATGGGATGGCTTTTGCGCGCAAAGGAGAGAGTGTTCCAACGATGCCGAAGCGAAACAAAAGTTATTGTTTCTGCAATATATGGTGTAATTTATTATTTGCGGACTCTGCGGAGCCTGAGCCTACTTCTAGAATGTTTTAGTTAATAACACAAAGGTTATCACCCAAAAATATCAGCGCAACTGGAATAATGAAGACTTGAATCAATATGCACTCAACATCACTTTCAAGATGGCCGTGAACATACCGGGTGGTTGCCATTTTGAGACTGATGTAAACAAAGTCTTCACTAATCCAGTCTCGCTAATATTTTTGGGTTATAACCTTTATTGTGGTATTGACTAAAATATCCTAGAAGTGTGTTTGGGCGCTTTGCGGGGTTGGCAAATAATTAATTATGCCATATTTTGCGAAAAACAATAACTGCTGCTTTGCACGGAAGAGCCATTTCACCTATAACTTCGGTAAATGTAAAGTATTTGCTAGTTATCAATTTTTAGGTTTTTGGTGCCTAAACATAGTTCATTAGTTCAAAATAAACAAGTTTTCTTCTATGCACTTTCCGTCGCAAATGAGTATTTAACGAATTATAACGGTAGGTTTAGTTTAGTCTTTGATGACGAATGTGCTTGAATAAAAAGCTACTCATTGATTTTTTAACTTTTGTGGCGTGAATCATGGTAATAACATCAAAATAAACTTCTTTTCTATTATACACTCTTTTGTCAAATGAGTATTTAACAAGGTATAGCGCTAGGTTTAGTTTCGTCTTTGATGATGATCGCGCTGGAAGCGGGACTCCATTGCAGTGTTGCCATCGATGAATTAGTTCCCGCTTCAAACACTTGAGTTGCGGTAACTAATTCACTGCTATAACTCATAAAATACTCATTTCTGGTGGAAAAAGTATAGAGGAAAACTTGTTCATTTCAAACTAATTAACTCTGTACAGGCACTGAAAATTTGAAAATCAATTTCTAGCAAACGCTTTACATTTACCATAACCTCAAAGTTGAATAACTCAAAAATAACGCATCAGCGAGCAAAATGTCATTCATGTAAAGCGTATTTAAATGGGTTCCTTTAGCGATTCTTTGGAACGGAATTCTTAATTTCTGTGAACCACCTAAAATACATAGTGACCTATTTCTGCTATGAAGGCCAGAGATAAATTATAATTTTTCTCAGTCAATATGCAGTGCATTAATAAAAATTGAAAATATCCACTCCAAAGAATTACTTAAGGAAAGTTTTAAAAACATTTTACATAAATGACATTCTGCTTGCTGATCTGTTTTTTTTTTATTAGTTATTCAAGTCTTGAATTTCATCTTCCAAAGCAGTTGCGTTGCGCGCTTGAGCTTTTAGAATGCGTTTGGGTACTTAGTAATTTATTATTAGCCGACCTCGTGGAGCCTGAACCCACTTCTATGATGTTTTAGTTAATAACACAATAAAGGCTATCACCCAAAAATATTAGTGGGACTGAGGTAGTGAATACTGAAATCGATATGCAGTTGACATCAGTTTCACTATGGCGGCCACCGTAGAACATTAGCAAAACCGTAAGAGTGAATACCATTGATTTAAGTATTCACTATTCCAGTCCCGCTAATATTTTTGGGTGATAACTTTATTGTGTTATTAACTAAAACATCCTAAAAGTGGGTTCAGGCTCCGCAAGGTTGGCTAATAATAAATTACAAAATACTTTTCCAGCTCAAGCGCACAACTGACTGAAACTGCTATGGAACACAACAATTTCAAAGTTGAATAACTCAAAAATAATGATCAGCAAGCAGACTGTCATTCATGCAAAACGTTTTTAAATGTGTTCCTTTAGTGATTCTTTGGATCAGAATTTTTAATTTCAATGAACGCATTAAACTTCATATTGACCTTTTTCTCAAATGTATTTTTGATAGATTTTGACTTTGGGAACAAGTTTTTTCAAACAAAGAAACAGTTTTTTCATTAAAAAACTTGTTCTTGTAAGTTTTTTTATTAAAAAACTTATTCTTTAGGTTTAACTTAATTTATCTGTTTTCAATTTTTCTGTCTTTTACAGAATGACTTACTGAGGATGGAGCTGTTCTCTAAAATGTTTTATAGAGTGAATAAATTTTTTGTAAATATTTTATTGAAAGACCTTGTACAGTTCTAAGGAATATGATTTCAATATTAACGCATTTTTCGTTTATAAGTATCTAAAGATAATTCGACTGAAGCAAAATGACTTTCCTGAAAGATTTCTTTAGTTGCATATGTTCTTCATTTTCACTACTGAACTTTTATGTTTGTTAATTGTAAAATTTAATTCTATCACATGTATAACATGATATTCTTATTCCATTATTTCTTTTTTGCAGATACATTAATATTCACAGCAAAAATTTACTGTTTTTTAGCTATAATTGAAAGCACTGACGGATGGAGAGCTAAACAGATGACAGAACCATGAAGAAGGATCTGCAAAAGTCTTACAGATTATAAGTATCTTTGTTTTGGTATATTGGTAGGAAATTGTATTGCTACATTTTTGTTGTTGATGATGACAATATATTTGCAAATATTATTATTATATGACAATATATTTGTCATCAGATAAACTGTTGATTTGTTAACTCATATTCTTGGAGAAGTTGCGATATTTCATAGTGTTTGGTGAAATGAAAATTTCCTGTCATCTTGGAAAGTTTCTTTTTATTATATTGCTTATCATTAAAAGATGTTAATAATTCTGAATATGTATATTTTTAGCTCTTAGCAGCAAAATTTGTTGTAGTAATTTTTTTACTATGTTTCATCTTTTATAGATTTAGGTTTGCTTGTTATAGATACCAATCTTTGCAAGATAAGTAGAAGTACAACACCTGCAATGTATGAAAAAGAATTTGCCTTCTAACTTACTTTCTTTTTGATGCCAATGCTTGCATTTGCTTACAGAAGATGTGTCATGGTAATTTATAAGCAATGCCAACCTTGGGTGGAAGAATTACTTTTTGCTGAGTGTGCTCATCAGCAAGGCTTCAGGTGTTGGAGTATAAGAATTTAAACCCATTAGATATTTAGTTTAAATCCACAGCTTTGCCTTTCTGAGGGAGTATAAGATAGGTTTAGGTTAGTTAGGATTTTCTATTCTATACTTGAAGGACTGGCACCCCCACAAAACCTGTTAGGCTACTACAAGTATAAATAGGTCTTGCAATTTTCTCTTTTATGCCCACTTTAGCTTCTTTCAGTGTTCATGCCTTCTTTACAATCTCTCTATTGTTTTTCTTCCTAATTAGTTCCTATATGCATGGTACCCTGCATTGAAATACACTCTGAATAGATTCCCTGTTTTCTTTAGTCCAAATTGAATAGTCCCTTCTCTTTTCTTTCTTAAGATGGCTTTTGTTGTGGCTGAGAAGTTCTGAACTAACTAATGTAATCATAATTTAAAACTGAAGCTCTGCTTATTAATACATGAAAGCTTCTGCTGATTTTATTGCAAATATTGAATATTAAAGTCATGATCTACTAATATATCTTAGTGTTCCTACTGTTTCAATTTTTTGAAATTTGAAAAGAATGATTGGTAATTTGAAAAGTAAAAAGACATATTTTAGGTCTGATAAGGATTTTTAATGAGGATATAGTGAAACAACAGGTTACCATTGCAGTTATAGGAACAATTACTCCAACTGTGAAGGAAATATCACCTATAGGTATTTCTTAGTAATTATTGGTTTGCTTACGTCCCACCAGGTGCTGAGCCTGACGGGGATCAACTTCACTCGGCAGACCATCATTGTAAGTTATAATTTTTTGTTGCTGTAAGTTTGAAAATGTTAGCACAGGAAAACTGCACTTATTGCTTCCACTGATCATGGGCTCAAAATTGCAATATACAGCAAACATTGAGTTAGTTTTTATTTAGAGTGTTTTGGGTGGTGTAGTTTTCTTATTACTGTTTCAAAATTTGTGCATAATCAAAGTTTTAAATGTATACCCCAGACTTCTTTTTCTGATGCGTTCCAATTCATACCAATTGATATTAGTACTGAAAAATTAGCTTGAAGATTGGCTGCAATCTAATGTATCAATAATAATCCTGAATGTAATGAAATGAACATTAACGTATTAAGTGTGGCGGGTTAAACTGAAGTTCAATATCCAGCTCAAATTATGAGTCAATTGTTGTAAGAAATTTTGAAAATAGCAAACATTGGCTGGATCATGCCTTCATTTTACTTTCATTTAGTATTGATAAAAATGGAGTCAGTGACTGCTGGTCGGCCAGCAGCATTGTGAAAATCACCTAAATGACAACCGGTGGGTCACGCCGCACTTAACGTGTTAAAATACTTAATTTTTTTGCTAAATCGTTTTAAAATGCAGTCTTATTAAGGAGTTCTTATGACTAATTTTAAATATGCTACGAGTATAAGATGGGACTGAACACAAATTGAGTGGTGCACTGGGTGTTGCTGGGCTTGATGTAACAGGAGAGGCTTTTTCATTAACACATTGACTGTTGCTCACATGCTGAACCTCTTTAGCAGACCATGTCAAATTTCAATTATTCCAGTGTCAGTTTGGCACATGTTGTTGCACGGAGAAAATATGAGTGACTTTTTATTTATAATACTGTACAAGTTAGTTTAGACAAATATGGTATGGTATATGTTGGACAAATATGGTATGCATTGTCACCAGCCAATAAAAGCATTGCTGGCTGGCATAGTGGTACAATGTTGTCCCACAGTGTTTGGTACTGTATTGTACAGCTAACGTTAATGCAGTAGATTTTATCTGTGGACCCATAGTATTCATTGTGGGATGTTGTGGTATACAATTGGCAATCATGTATACAGTGTTCCACTGTTCCTACTGTTGAGCACTGTTAGTAGTTATTATATTTTAATTATTGTAGAGTAATTATATATTGTAGAGTATTTCAATCAACTCAATAAATAAAATGTTCAATCAACTTGACAAATTTGTGAGGAAAAAATAAACAAAAGTGTATAATTTGTGAAAATATACAAACATTTAGGAGATCATCCGGGGCCCTTGCAATGTCATGGTCATTTTGCATGTTTTTGTTGGAGAAGGACCCTTAGTTGGTGGACTATGAAGGAGGAGTTCCATCTTGAAATATCAATATTAGGGAAATATCAATACCTAAAAACCACTATGTCAAATTTTTGCAAAATCTAAGGCCTGAATCAAAAAAATTAATAGAATCAATTATGTTTCTTTTCGAAGGTTACATATCATAGTCAAATTTCATAAGAATCAGACTGAAAAAAAAAACTATTTTTTTGATAAAAAAGGAAAAATTTTTATAATTTTTTTTGAAATCACAATTCACTGTTTGAATATGAAGTTATGTATGAAAAGTATCGAAATAAAAATTAAAACTGCATTCAGTTACATCAATTGTTCATTATATTACACTTCAACACAAAATTTTTTTTTGCTTATACCCAACACTTTGATTTTTCAACATTCATCCTGGGACTAGTTCTCGAGTTTTGATGCTGGAACAAATCCAAAGACAGTTTTAGAATCCTTGGAACATTTCTAACAAACATTTGTTTTGCTCGTTTTCAAATTCGAATTCTTTGAAGAAATATATACCTCTAAACCATAAAAATTGTTGCTGATTTTTGAAATTTTCACAAATTTTGAAAAAATAGAAAAAATTTGAATATGAAAATAAACAGTACGATTGTTTGTTAGAAATGTTCCAAGGGTTCTAAAACTGTCTTTCTTTTTGTTCTAGCATCAAAACTGAAGGAGGAGTTCCAATTTGAAAAATATACCAAGAACACATTTTTCATCAAAAAAAACTAAGGCCTAAATCGAAAAAATGACAGAAGTAAAAAAGGTTTACTTTCACAAAAGACATATACTGGCCAATTTTCAAACGAATCGGACGAAGAAAGGTCTCCACCCGAGATGATCTCCTTAACTTGATCCATTTAATACCATTAATTTAAAAAATATCAATTAAATATTTAAAAATGATAAAATATAAACATTAAAATGATTGGTGGGTTGTTTCGCAAGTAACTTGTTGGACCTACGTTAATTTTAGGATGTGTCGGAGCTTGAAACTTTGCAAAGAACACAGCTTATAATTTATTGATCAATTGAGCAAAGTTATGTAGTCATCTGGCTTACAATTGAATTCAGCTGTGCATTTTTTCATTACATAGTGTGACTAAAAGATTCAAAAAATTTACAAATTCACAAGCTGTCAACCATTCTTCAAATTGTGAAATTTTCATGTTTGTCATTTTTGCAGTCCCCCATTTTTAAATGCAAAATCATCATTCATCTGTGCATCTCTCTTCAACTTGAAATCCAAACTTTGTTTTGGTTTGCTTCTATAGCAGCCTTTTGCAATGTTTTGGTAAGCAAGTGCATCATGAATTTGCTGTAAGCAAAGTTTGAGGATATTTTTGAATGCAGGGCTACACGGAGCTCACTCTGCTCCCCATCAAGGACAGCATCCGCTACATCTGGGTGAGCTGCAAGCAGTGCTGCGTCTACAAGGTCTGCTTCAACGATGTGCTCGAGGTCCCCTTCCAGTATTACGATCCCCTGCTCAACATTTGCCAGGACGATAATAAAACGTGTGTATATTTTTTCTCATTAGTTGTAATGGCTATCATTTTTGTGGTGGTCATGTTTTCTATTCCACTCTTCACTCTTATTATATCATTCATGTTATTTGCTATTCATTCTTTTTTACTATTTCATTCACCTTCGATGATTTCATTATTCTTTGTAACTGCTTCATTTTACATACTGTTATGTTTCAATTATACTTTTCAGGGTTTCATTTTTTTATAACCTATTTGATTTAATTTATTTTTAATTTTTTTTTTACCTCACTTTAGTTTTCTACTATTTCATTCCTGTTAGCTTCCAGCTCTCAGTTGATATCAGCTATTCCAAGAAATTCCCGTGTTTTGAAGTAACATACAATGTGAGCTGGTTGACATTCCAAGAAGTGAGCAACACTACCCTCAGCAACATAGAATGTGAGCTGGTTGATGTTTCAAGAAGCAAGCAGCACTAGCCTCAGTAACCTAAAATTTGAGCTGGTTGACATTCTAAGAAGTTGTTAAAATAAAGGACGTCTTGGTAGTGAAGTTTTCACTTTTTCAAAATTTTTGGGATCAGCAAAGACAAATTCAATTTTTTGACCCAAGCTTTCGGCTAGATTAGCTCTAGCCGTCATCAGCCGAAAGCTTGGGTCAAAAAATTGAATTTGTCTGCTGATCCCAAAAATTATGAAAAAATGGAAAATTCTAAGCAGTGAGGAACACTATCCTCAGTAACATACAATGTGAGCTGGTCGTCAATCCGAAAAGTGAGCAACGCTATCCTATTTCAGACGGAACATTGAGTTCCTGAACAGCTGCCTGGGCACAGCAGTGACGTCCGTCAACCCAGAGCTGGGGCGCGGCGAGCTGCTCATCACGGTGCCCTCAGAGGCGCAGCACATGATCCAAGAGGGCCGGCCTCTCAGGGTCTCCATCGAGTTCTCTCTTGAGAAGCCGCAGTGTGGGCTGCATTTTGTCATCCCTCAGGGTGAAGGCTCCATGATCGAGGTAACTCTTCTAAAGAATTGATTCTATTTGCATAAATGTACTCTTCAATTATAGCTCAATTTCTGGAAGAAGCATTTTATCTAATTGGCAAAAATCTTCAGGGTTGTGTTTAGGTGAAGACTCATTGCTGTTGCAGTTGATGTGTGAATGTTGGAAATGCTAGGTTATCTACCATGAAGCGTTAGGGCTTGAATTGTGTCATTGCCATATTTATCTCTTGCTTAAGTTTTGAAATAAAATATTCAGCCTTTCCAAATTTTATTTGTATAAGTATTGAAAAGTTTTAAGTCACGTTTTCTTCATGAAGGGTGTAGTACTTTTTTGTGACAAACTTGAAAGCACTCTTTTTATTGACATCCCGTTTGCTAAATAGAATAAGGTTTTTATTTTAGAATGGACCATAGTTTTTTAGCTCACAGCTGTCTTATTTTTTTTTGCCTATTGCTGTTTTCTTTGAAATTATCATGTTCTGAGAATTTCTCTGTCATATTGTTTCCATGATAAAAAAATTTGGTAGGGGTACACATTTGCGCATAGATTCTCTTGTATGCTTCGTTCCACGCAAAATGGTGTCTTCCTTCTCTCTTACCAGCTCTACTATTGTTGTTAAAGAGGCTTTTATTAACTTATAATTGTATCTAATCAAATACCATTAACAATTTATTTACAGATTGGAAAATCATTCTCTGTTCATGAGAAATTGATTGAACCTGATTTTGGAATTAGTGTTAAATAATGTGAGGCTTGAAACCCATCTAGATGCAACGATGATTTTTCTATATCTTCTCTACACTCTTTCCTCTGTTTATGAACGTCATTTTGGTTTGTGCTAAAGTATTAAGCCCAAAATCAGTTTTCAACGTTCCCTGCATTGTTATCCGTCTGTGATGCACTACACAGTGGTGTAATCGTTGCTGTATTGCCCACCTACTTTCTTCTTCCATTTATGAACGGCATGTCTGCCTGTGCTAATGAATTGAGCCCTTAGCACGCTGACTACATAGTGGGACAAATGTGTACCACTGGGTAAATTGCTCATTTACCCACGGATGTAAATGAACAATATTTCAAATCATTGCTTGCCCTATTTTCAAAGGAATTTTATCACACAACAAAAAAATTAATGTACACTTATGTTTTGTACATTTCTTACAAAGGTTGGAAGCTTATTCGAGCAGGTCAGTCGATTTTCTCAGTCTGATTTTTTAGAGTCTAACCAAATCACCGTTACGAGCTGCACAATCCTAGTTAACATGTCAAATTAGTTTTTTTTTACCTATTCTTTCATTATCATCCATATTTGATTTATTATTTTGGTGTAATCATCCCTGTATCACATCCCCAGCGCGGAGCTCACATGTTCTCGTACGGACACGAGAACAGCTCGCGTTTGTGGTTCCCGTGCATCGACTCGTGGTCGGAGGTGTGCACTTGGCGCCTCGACTTCACAGTCGACTCTAACATGACAGCCGTGAGCTGCGGGGACCTGCTCGAGGTCGTCTACACTCCCGACATGCGCAGGAAGACCTTCCATTACTCCCTCAAAGTGCCCACCTCTGCACCAAACATCGCTCTCGCCGTCGGGTTAGTTTTGACGAGCTTGTTCTAGCATTGCCATCCCATCTGCCTGGTAGTTACGTTTGGAATTATTTCTGCGATTTTGGTTGTAGAAATTTTTGAATGGAGATGAATTCAGTGGTTTTAGATGTTGCAGTAAAGAACATTTCTTGTGTTGAAGGGAAATTTTTTGAAGGCAAATTATTTAAGAACTTGAGTTTTATCTGCTCTGCGTAATTTTCATTCAGAAGCTTAAAATGTTCAATTTCCATAGAGTAGTTTTGCAACGTGCAACATAGATGGTAAAGCCAAAGTTTTCACGTGCAACATAGATGGTAAAGCCAAAGTTTTCACGTGCAACATAGATGGTAAAGCCAAAGTTTTCACGTGCAACATAGATGGTAAAGCCAAAGTTTTCATGTGCAACATAGATGGTAAAGCCAAAGTTTTCATGTGCAACATAGATGGTAAAGCCAAAGTTTTCACGTGCAACATAGATGGTAAAGCCAAAGTTTTCATGTGCAACATAGATGGTAAAGCCAAAGTTTTCATGTGCAACATAGATGGTAAAGCCAAAGTTTTCATGTGCAACATAGATGGTAAAGCCAAAGTTTTCACGTGCAACATAGATGGTAAAGCCAAAGTTTTCATGTGCAACATAGATGGTAAAGCCAAAGTTTTCACGTGCAACATAGATGGTAAAGCCAAAGTTTTCACGTGCAACATAGATGGTAAAGCCAAAGTTTTCACGTGCAACATAGATGGTAAAGCTAAAGTTTTCATGTGCAACATAGATGGTAAAGCCAAAGTTTTCACGTGCAACATATATGGTGAATGAGATTATTTGCTTTCAGCCCGTTCACGGTGTATGTGGACCCGTACATGAATGAGCTGACGCACTTCTGCCTGCCGCAACTGCTGCCTGTAATGAAGGCCTGTAGCAAGTACCTGCATCAGGCCTTTGAGTTCTTCGAGGAAATGCTCTCAATCAGGTATTGCGAGGAAATGCTCTCAATCAGGTATTGCGAGGAAATGCTCTCAATCAGGTATTGCGAGGAAATGCTCTCAATCAGGTATTGCGAGGAAATGCTCTCAATCAGGTATTGCGAGGAAATGCTCTCAATCAGGTATTGCGAGGAAATGCTCGCAATCAGGTATTGCGAGGAAATGCTCTCAATCAGGCATTGCGAGGAAATGCTCTCAATCAGGCATCGGAATGCATGCATTTCTCAAATATCAGCCTTTAAATATTTGTTCTGAAATGGTCGCCATCACATGGGATAAAATGAAATGGTACTGGTCTTGATGTATTTGTCAGGCGGTAATGTTAAAGTATTTATTCTGAAATGGCCTCCATCTGGCTTTGGTCGTGAAGTATTTGTTTTGAACTGCTCTCCATCAGGACTGGCTATGAAGAACATATTTGCTGGTATAAGTCTTGAAAGGTTTTTCAGTTCTTTGTCTTGAAGTGTTAGTCAGATTTTAATCGTGGAGTATTTGTGAGGTATTAGTCATGAAGTATTTGGCCTGAAGTGCTGTATATCAGGCACTGAGTCCGCAGAGGATGTTGCCATGTGTGTCCTCAAGCAAGTGTAGAGTGAGTCAAAATTTTCAGATTTGCCTTCTCTACGGCTAGATTTTGTTTCAAAAATATTGAATTGGATTATTTTGTTCATCCAAAAAAGGCAGTCAGGTGACCCTGCCTTGAATATTTGGATAGAGTTATTTCAAATTAAATAAACTATATTGATACTTCAAAATAACAGCCTTCACTAAATTACAGTGGAAGAAATGACTGTGCATTTATTATAAGAAAATTCTTTCTGATACCTCTCTGCTTGTTATTTTTTGATGCGTTGCGTTCATAATAATGAACGTCTGTGCAGGTACCCGTACACATCGTACAAGCAGGTGTACGTAGACGAGGCGTACAGCGACCTCCACTCGTTTGCCACCATGAGTATTGTCAGGTGGGTTGGTCGGCTTGCGTCCGCCTTGCATTACAGCGCCTGAATTTCATTCTATGAAGTCTTGCTAGCATTGGTTTGAACAATGGTGAAAATAATTTTTAGGAGATAACATTATTTCAACAAAGGTGAACATAATTTTTCTTAATTAGTGCTAATTCAAACAAAGATGAACATTACTCCTGTTAGGTAGCATTAGTTTGAAAAAATGTAATGTTATTTATGTTAGTTAGCGCCTATTTGAACAAATGATCATATTTGTTCATTACCTGAAACTAGTATAATTAAATGTAGTTTTTGTGCTTCACATTTAGCGTTGCTTCTATTCTCTGCCAGAGATCCACTCAAGTGTGTAATCCACTGCTTTTGTTCGTATGCAGCCGTTCCAATTTGCTTGATCTCTACAGCGCAATCTCATTCTCATCTTCCGACTCTATACAAAATAGTGCCTTCATCTTTCCTCTCTTTGAACATCTTTGTTGTGGTAAAGGAGGCCCCAGAACTAATTTATAATCAATCATTCCCTCATCCTTCGTCCACACTCCCAGTGGGAAGTGTGTGAGAGCCTGAGCTGAGAGTTAGGTAGGTCTTCTTTTTGTTGAAAGATAGTAGGTTTTTTGTTTTGTTACAAACCATCTTTTTTCTGTTCACTACTGTCCTGTTTTTCAGCATCTGCTACTTTCTTCTGCAACTTTTATATTGTTTCATGTACTTCCTTTTTAGCTTATTGTTTTTATGCATCTTGTGTGTAGATTCTACGTTCCATGAATTCCATACTAAATGGTGCCTTCATCTTTCCTCTCTTTGAACATCTTTGTCATGGTAAAGGGAGGCTAAAACTTTCTTATTATCAATCTCACCCTCATCCTCCGTTTACTATCACACTTTCAGCCAAAACTTGCTCTGCTCGAGCCGCATCATCGACCAGGTGTACGCGACGCGTGAGGTGATTGTGCTGAGCGTGGCCCGCCAGTTCTTTGGGTGCTTTCTCACACGCCAGAGCTGGGCAGACTCCTGGCTCTGTGAGGGCGTCGCGCGCTACCTCACTGGGCTCTACCTGAAGAAATACTTTGGCTTCAACCACTACAAGCACTGGATACACGCCGTTAGTGATGTGCCTTGTGTTCTTCTAACACTCTATTAGTTGCATTTGTGTTCCTGTAGCACTCAATTGGTCACAAGCACTTTTGTTCCTGTAGCCCTCACTTAGTCATGTAGTACCCTTGTATTGAAAACTGCGTGTATAAATACTTAACCTCAAACTGTACCGGGACCTATTGTTGTCAGTTGGCGCATATGGAGGAGACTTTCACTCATGAGATTGTTATTTGTTGGTGTTTGTATCATCTGTTTGATCTCTGGTGTAGTGCGAGTGTCATTTCCTGTAGTGGCCGCTGATTTGTTCTTTGTGTTTGCAGGAATTGCAGTCAGTTGTGGAATATGAAGAGGAGTTTGGCTCCATAGTCCTGGACCCGAGTGCCTGCCCAACGGAGCCCAAGATCCCAACGCTGGCCTCCCTGAATAGGAGCAGCAAGCAGGGCGGTGGCGGCGGTGGTGGCGGTGGGGGGAACAATAACAACACCTCCAACAGGTCATCATTTTTAGAGTCCAGAAGCGGAGGTGGCCGTTTTGGCGGTGGCCGAGGGTCCGGCTTGGGTGGTGGAGGTTCATCAGGGTCATCTGCCGGTGGAGGAGGTGGCTCATCCAAGTCACACCATCACGAGAGCTCTGGCGGGCCACCTTACTCAGGCAAGGATGTCTTTTACTTCTCTGTGAAGAATTCCCACGCCTGCTCGCCGCGCTACATCGACATGTACTACAAGAAAAGTCAGCTCATCATGCGCATGCTGGAAATAAGGATCGGCCAGGAACTCATGATGCAGGTCTGTTGTTGCAAGGAGGGTGTTCGTTATTGCTAGCTTATGCAACCGAGTCGAGTAGGTAAGAACCGAGTGATTAGTAGTTATTGCTATCCTTAGCCTGTGATTTCGTGTATCAAAAACGGTGGGAAAACCCCAGAAAACAATAATGCTATCTTCAGTACTTACTGCCAGATCTACCAGGTAAGTAAGATATGATCAATGTCAGCAATTGCTATCTTCAGTCACAAATATATTGACAACAGAAATGTGTTGACATTTTAGTATTGGCGCCATCTAGAACTTCTTACGTTGCAGGCCACTAGTGTTCCTCAATGAATATAAATTAATGGCGTTTTGCACGCCCATAATTTTTTAATTTCTACTGCTGACAATTGTGTGGAGTGCTCATGTTATGGTATTTAGGGAAAAAGTTGTGGGGTTTTCCTCCTTCGGCCAATCAAAGTTGAATTTCGAGCGCACGTCATGAGCTAAGAATTCAATTTTTTCATCTCATTTAACTTCTTCAAACATGTCTGATTGGGAGGGATTATTCCCAGGTAAGAGACCTTGGTTTATGGTACGAAGCTTGATTGGGTAGTTTTTCTCAGCTTCAAAAACAATCTTATGGAGGGAATTTTGCTGAGCGAAGTTCAACAATTTGGAAGGATGAAATTTTATAGCTAGGAATACTGAAACAGCTTGAGGCTCACTAACCTAGTGAGTCTTAGTTCATAGATGTTCTAGTAACCTTTGTGGTAATTACTGAAGAATAGGTAATGTACCACTGAGTAGGAAGTGTTTAGTTGTGCAGTGACCAGGTTTCTTGTGTAGAAACCCACCGACGGTCTCTGAGGGGATTTTCATAATGCTGCTGACCGACCAGAAGTCACAAACTCAGTTTTCTTAAATACTCAGTGAAATCTAAGTAAAAGCACGATCTATTTGATGTTCTTATTTTCAAAATTGATCTCAGTAATTAACTTTAAATTTGAGTTGAATATTGAACTTCAGAAACCCGTCGCAGTTAGCGTCTTAGAGCGGGCGTGCGTGTCCAGAGCCATCCATTCCTGGCTGTTGGACGTCGCTTATGCCTCGGCATCTTGCTAACTTGCTTTTGAAGTTATCGCAATATTTTTCTCATCATTATTTTCATGCCACCTTCCTTGAATTTGCGCGTCTCCATGCTCGTCTGCACATTATAAATATGTTCATACATTAGTGTACTGGATCAATATGGCAAGAATTATTTCGTGGAATTTTATGATGTAGCTTGTTTACGTAAAATATTCACCCATGGATGGATCTTCGTTTTGAAAAATACATGTGCTTTTTCTGCATTAGAACCAAATTTGAGGATGGGTCTCTGAGTTCTGATAAGAATCTGCATGATGTATTACGTTGCTGTTGCTGCTGGCTTATAACTTTATGTGGTTAATAAGTTTCTAAGTCTCTGGTGCTCTCAAGCATAGGAACCAAATTTGAGGGCGAGTTTGTGAGCATTGACAAGCATGGAGTATTGCTTTGCCATTGCTGCAGGTTCATAACTTTACAAATCTATGTTGCTCTCAAGCGTATAAACCAAATTTGGGTATGGGTCTTGGAGCTCTGACAAGCATGGAGTATTGCTTTGCCATTGCTGCAGGTTCATAACTTTACAAATCTATGTTGCTCTCAAGCGTATGAACCAACTTTGGGTATGGGTCTTGGAGCTCTGACAAGCATAGAGTATTACGTTGCCATTGCTGCAGGTTCATAACTTTACAAATCTATGGTGCTCTCAAGCGTATGAACCAAGTTTGAGTATGGGTCTTGGAGCTCTTACAAGCATAGAGTATTGCGTTGCCATTGCTGCAGGTTCATAACTTTACAAATCTATGGTGCTCTCAAGCGAATGAACCAAATTTGGGTATGGGTCTTGGAGCTCTGACTAGCATGAAGTATTGCTTTGCCATTGCTGCAGGTTTATAACTTTACAAATCTATGTTGCTCTCAAGCGTATGAACCAAGTTTGGGTATGGGTCTTGGAGCTCTGACAAGCATGGAGAATTGCTTTGCCATTGCTGCAGGTTCATAACTTTACAAATCTATGTTGCTCTCAAGTGAATGAACCAAGTTTGGGTATGGGTCTTGGAGCTTTGACTAGCATGGAATATTACGTTGCTGTTGCTGCATGTTTATAACTTTGAACATTGACAAGCATGGAGCATTCATTACCTTGCCGTTGCTTCAGGTATTCAACAAGCACCTGTCACTGGGGCTGAACGCGTCAGAGCAGAGCTCCCCCGCCGGCTGGGGCCACCTGCTCGTCTCCACCGCAAACTTCACGAAGCAGATCTTCATCGTCACTGGCAAGGACATCACGACCTTCTGCGACCAGTGCGTGCGGGAGGGCGGACACGCCAAGTTCAAGATGAACTTCCACTTCAACAGGAAGCGCAACATTGTCGAGATGACCATCGAACAGCCCTGCATCAATGAGACCGGCATCAAAAGGTGCGTGCGCGTGTCTCTCTCAATGCGTTTGATGGTGTGAGGGATCAGGAATGGATTTCTCTATTTTGTAAATCGTGTTTGACCCTTGGGCAAATCTGAGTGTTTTAGCAATTAGTTATACAAAGTCCAGTAACTGGAGTTGAGTATCTGACAGCTAGTATTATTCATGAAGGTGAAATAGTAGAATTATGTAAGACCTTTGCTCTGTGATCTAGAAATTTAGGCTCGTGTGAGTGTGTTACTTGCTCTGATATGCCTGACGCGTGCATTTCCAGTGTGAAAATAAAAAGCTGAGAACGGCGGAGTAAAGAATTTAAAAAAAATGAGTCAGTTTGAATTATTGAAATGTTTTATATATGTCACGTCTGTGTAAATTCACTCAATTTCATGGTACCGAATTTACTGGACCCTGGAATTAATTCACGATTATTGTATTGTCCTTCAATGTACTGTGAAACCCAGTAAGTGCAAATCGATGCTAATATATTTAGTACATGAAGAGTTGTACTGTTTGCAAAGGTCAAATTCGTTGCTGTCCAGGTTTCACTGGAGCAAAGTGTAATGAAATACTTGATAATTCAGTGACTGGTGTGTAGTGTGAGTGTAGGAACTGAGCAAATCAGTTCCCAGTAACGAATCTATATGCATTCCTATTGGCCTCAGATGTGGGAGATCTGAATTTACCTCAAAACGACTGGTAGTGGGATACAGGAGTTTGATCACGTGTTCAAAGCCCAGTTACAAATGCATTAGTGCACGAAAAATGTCCCCTCTGATTTTAAAAATTAATAATAATGTAAATCTATGATCCTGTACGACCGTTTCATTCCGACACATGTATTTTTATTTTTTCCTTCAACATGCAGATCAATACGCATGAAAAAAGAATATTGTACCATGGGTACCTAAAATTAGGTGTGCATTTTTTGTCAACACTCCGTAGTGTGCTGTAAATGATGTATCGATATTAGTTTTCTCTTTAATTCACAGGTTGTCAGTTAATAATGAGTCGAGGCTTGAAAAGTTTGTATCTCTTTTAATAAGGTATCTATCCTCCATTCCTAGGGGAGTATGTGTGAGGGCCCAAGCTGAGAGTTAGGTAGGCCTTCTCTTGTTGAAATAAAATGTTTTTTGTTATGTCAAGGACTAGTCTTTGTCGGTTCACTGCTGTCCAGTTTTTCATAGATTCCCTTCTGCATAGTTTGTCATAGATACCCCTTCTGCATAGATTCCGCGTTCTCTTTATCTCAATACTTAATGGTGTCTTCCTCCTTCTCCTGTTCAAAATGCTCTCATTTCTAGTGGTTAGGGAGGCTTAAACTAACATCTAATCTATCTTTCATTACCAATTTTGCATATGCATAACACTAGTGGCCGGTGTGTGAGATGGGAATGCGCGCAGGTACGACGGCCCGCTGGTGGTGTGGATACAGGAGCTGGACGGCACGTTCAAGCACACGCTGCAGATCGAGCACATAGTGGCCAAGAAAGAGATCGTCTGCCACAGCAAGTCCCGCCGCAACAAGAAGAAAAAGATCCCTCTCTGCACCGGCGAGGAGGTCGATATGGATCTCAGTCACTTGGAGTGAGTCTGGATCTCTTCCTGTCTAACTTCATACTAAATGATGCCTTCCTGTCTTTGGAACGACCGTCTTTGCTGCGGTTAGGGAGGCTTAAGCTAACATCGAATTTAATTTCTTCCTGTCTTCTAGGCATTAGGGTCTGATGATTCTTTCTGATATCTTCTTCCTTTATTTCCAGAGTGTTAGGGAAAAAATTTTTGCTTTCTTTCTTGTGATGAAAAATTCCTTTCTGTTTTTTAGGCTACATATATTTTTTGCTTAATAGTAAAATCTGTAAATACTCACAGTTCACAGAACGCCATCTATAAAATGAAGTAACATTGTTTTGATGGCCTTGCTGTTTTAGCTCTGTAGTCATATCTTGCGATTCTGTGACTAAAGGGAGAACCTATGAGGGCAATGTGATTTCAGATATCTTTTTTATTATTTGTTTTTGAATTTTTATTTTTATTTCCTCAAGTATCTTAATGTTGCATTGCGATTTTTACTGGTGAGTAAGAACTCGAGAAATGTTTTTACTTGTTGTTGTGTGAAAATATTTCTAGCAGAGTTAGGTATGTCGAGCATTGCAAGTGAGCTCCTGTTATTGAGCACACAAACGCATATGTGGTCACCTGCTAGTGTCCTGCTGCACATCTAGATGTGACGTTGCTCTAAAACGCGTTTTTTTGAGCATTTTCAGCTTTCGTTCCAAAATTAAAGAAGCGTAACCGCGCGGTGCAGTGAAGCATTACTGTGAAGCATGTCCTGGAAGTAGAGCCTCAAATCAACTATTTTATTACCACTTGAAGCCTGCTCTTGTACATTTTGACCACAGAGGCTTGATGCGTTGATACTTGTAGCATTGATGCTTAAAAGCGTTTATGCTTAAAAGCATCAATGCTTATAAGCGGCGATGCTTAGAAGCGTGGAGACTTGACAGCGTTGTCTCTTTTAGCATTGTTGCTTGGAAGCGTAAATGCGTTTTTGCTTGGTGCCCCACAGCGCTGACTCGCCGGTGCTGTGGTTGCGCATGGACCCCGAGCTGTCGATGATGCGGAGCGTGACGGTGCACCAGCCCGATAACCAGTGGCAGTACCAGCTGCGACACGAGCGGGACGTCACTGCACAGATTGATGCCATCAACGCCCTCCACGCCATGGCCAAGACTGGTGAGTGGCCCGCAACAAGTCAGGAACTAGGGCGATTTTTGGTAAAATGCTTGTCAGAGGTTTGTGAAGGTTTGGTTATGTGCTTGATCTGGAAGTGTGTGCATATAAGAGAGGTTATAATCGCGCGAGAAGTTGTAGTAGAATGCTATAATGAGTCGTTAATAACATTTGCTAATGCAGTTTGTCAATGTGAAACGACTTGTCTTGCTAAGCTTGTGAAATACCGCATTTACAGGCAACGTGAGCGTGGAGATGCGCAACTCCCTGAACGCGGTGCTGGAGAACGAGAACGTGTACTATAAGGTGCGTTGTGCCGCCGCCCACTGCCTCACCACCGTCGCCAACAGCATGGCCGCCACCTGGAATGGTCCTCCCGCCATGATGCAAATATTCCGCAAGATGTTTGGCTCCTACTCCTGTCCCAACATCATCAAGCAGCACGACTTTGATAACCTCCAGAATTACTTCATTCTCAAGGTGCGTCCACTGCAACCTTTCTGGTGGGGCTGTGGATTATCCCATGTGTTATTAGAGCTAGTAGGTTTCCTGATTTTGTGAATTGAGCGGGAATTTTGCTGGGATTGTGAATACATTCTTGGAAATTTGATTTCAGTCATGAAATCAACAATACCGTATTTTCATCTTACGGTAGAAAATTTCACTTCCAATTCACAGTATGCTTTTAATTGTTAACAAAAAGACTTTAGATCTGTAGATATTAGAATTTTCTTCTTTTAGTTACAAATTTTAGGTATAGAGCTGTCCTCTTACCTTACGGATCTGCCCTTCCACTCTTATAATTAATAGCTATGAAAGCAACAAACAATTGAAGCTATGAACGAAAGGCTGCTTGTATAGTTCTTAATTTTACATGCAAGGTCTCATTTGCTATTACTTCATACGTCTATTTAGTGTCTCTCCATGTAGCCATCTTCCCACCACACTCATACCCAGTCAAACTTTTTCGCCGCCTGCATGCATGTTTTTCGCCACTCAAGTAATTAAATCCCTTTGGCTGCGAAAAACATGCATGCTCTGGCGCAAAAGTTTGACTGGGTAGCGCTCTTGCCTTTCAATCACTCAGTACAGAGAAAGGCTTTTTTGTTCTAGATTACTGTCTGCAGTGCCTTAATGATCTGGAGACTACTCTAATGAACCACTATTGCTCTGTTGTGTGTTTTTTTGTTGCAGTATCTCATTTCTTTTTCTTCCAAACTGCCTCATTCCATCCAATAAACATTTCAGCACAATAGTGTATCTGTCTCATGCACTTCAATCATCAGCAGGCACATTGACCTCAGTCATACTCTTACTCTGCTAAGCACTTCCAAGCATTCGCCGCTACACGTTTGCACCTATCTTTCAGGACTCCTTCCGCTTGTAATTGTCTATGACTTGGTTCTGAGGTTTCTTATCAGGAGACGAGTTCCATGTGTACCCAAGAGAAATTGTATGTTTGAAAATTCCCATTTTAGTTTAGCAGTGCCTGCATGACGCTAGCTGACAAACTCATTGTTTGTGGTAGCTAACTTCTGCTTCTGTATGGAGTGGTTCATCAGACGCTGCTACTGCTGCGATTGTGTACCCGTGTAATGTATACTTGTGGTTGTAGCAGCAAAAAATGAAACTATTATCATCTCTCCTTTCCCCTGTTAGCTTGTGTTGATCGATATATTATATATGTGTCATCCAAGCTCTTAAAGTTATTTGGGAATGTTCTTCCCTCATTCACCTTAGGTCTTATTTTTGAGCGACCTTCGAGTGAGTACATCTGAAACGTTATGCATGATAGCTTCAAGACACTTCTCAATTAGAAAAGAGGGATAAAACACACTTGGAGAGAGCACCAATCAGTAAGCTACATATGATTTTATCAACCAGACGCTGCCGGTCGCCATGGCGGGCTTGCGCAACATCCACCAGACGTGCCCGCCGGAGGTGCTCGCGTTCCTCTTTGACCTGTTCAAGTACAGCGACAACACCAAAAACCAGATGAGCGACAACTACTACAAAGCGGCCCTGGTCGACGCGTTAGCGGCCGCCGTGTCGCCCGCTGTTGTGAGTAGACAGGGTCTCGCGCTCCTTACTCAAGTCTGACTATGCTGTACTGCTGTAAACATGACCCTAATTTGTTATTTCAGTCTGACTGTGCTGTCAAAATGATCATAATTTATGTTACCCCAGTTTGACTGTGCTGTCAGAATGGCCGTAATTTACGTTACTTCAGTTTGACTGTGCTGTCAAAATGACTGTAATTGACCTTACTCCAGTTTCTTCAGTTTGACTGTGCTGTCAAAATGACCGTAATTTAAGTTCTGCGTTGAATCATAAAGTTCAGTGCATATTTTGAACGGAAATTTCCGTTCGTCTGGCTTCGAACTTATCCACGGTATGATACTTCTCATTTGATTTTGATATTGCCTGGTTATTTTTTTGCGTGAATATTTCGCATATTTTCCATGAAGGCTGCTACTGCAAAAATGAAACTATAGACAGTTTTACCATCGTAGGTAATGTACCCTACTCACATATGCGGCCGTGCTCTGCCTAGAAATCGAGAATGCATTATTTTTTAGGTCACGTTTTCGTTTGTTGGTAGGAATGAGGCTAGTTTTATGTGCAGTTACAAAACGCTCTAACCCGAATTTTTCCCTTCCAGCGGCCAGTTCATTGGTATAAAGTTATGGCGCCTTAGTGTATATTTACTTCTGTTTCCAGGATTGCTAGTTTAGCCTTTTTAGGCCAAAAGTTTTCGAGTGTGAGTGTCTTCCTTTGTCCTTAAAGACCATGCTGCATCTGGCAACCCTGAAGAGTTGTCTATTGATCCATGAGTTCATATTTGAATGAAAAATCATTCCAGGTTTCTGTCTAGAGAAAAAGTCAATCAAGCAACTCTGCGTGTTCTGTTGCAGTCACAAATTTAAATTTATCAAAGAGCTCAAGCAATAGTTTACATTAATGTGTTCTATGGCAGAAGTATCCATTTTTCCTGGTGCTACAGTAGTTCTAATTTTGTTAATGAGAATTTTAACAAATTTATTGCATATTCTGGGACTAGTGTGCCAACAAGGACCATATTTGCTTGTCTCTTCTAGGTTCATTAAATTTAAATGTATCAAAAACTGTTAATTTTCTCCACTGATTTGCCTTGCTGCTGTGTCGTACATTTTTCTTCTCCTTCTCAACTAGCTGTTTCTCTGCTCAAAGTATCATGTGCAGAGATTCTGCGTTTTCCTTAGTCCATGCTAAATGGTTCCTCCTCTTTCCTCTGGAAAAATATCTCTGCAATAGATGCAGAGGCTCAAACTAACTCCAAACTGCATTGCTATTTGGCCAAGTGCTATTTTTGAACAATAGACAGTATTGTGCTGAACGCCTTTTTACGGCCAGAGTGACGGTACGCAAATTTTAAAATTTAACCTCGGAATGGGGGTGCGTTCCTTCTATGCAATTGGCTTTGATTCTTGCAGAGTTTCATGGTTGTGTATTTACTCGCGTTTGATACTCGCTGTTCGTCTCACCACTTCATAACTGTAACAGCGCTAACAGTTTTCATCGAAAGTGAAATAATCTTCATCACCAGGTACAGCACGATCCTGCAAACATCACTCCAGACACGCTTTCTGACTCGTACCGCAAAATCTTGTCAGAAATTGTTCGGTACCTGAATCTCGAGAAAATCCTACCCTGCTACAAGCTGACCGTCACTGTTTCCTGTCTACGTGCAATTCGAGTGTTGCAGCGCAACGGCCATTTGCCGCCCAAAAGCTCAATATTCATGAACTACGCCGCGTATCCCGTGTTTATCGACGTCCGTCTCAGCGCCATTGACCAGCTTATCGATTTCTTGCCAAGCTGCGGCGGCATCTCAGAGCTGAACTTCTTGCTCAACCTCGCAGAAACTGACCCCATGCCCAGGGTACGATATGAAGTTCTTCGTCGGCTCACTCTGAACAAACCTTTCAAAATGGGCGAGGGACACAAGCTGGATACTGAACCCCTAGTAGAGAGACTCTGGGCCATGATGAACACGAACAACTCGTTCGACTCGCGCATCCGAGGTGCTGCCATGGACCTCTACTATTGCCTTTACGGGCGACGGAGACCTTCGTGTATCCCTGCATCGTCTTCAGATCCCGTTATTCTGCACTCCAGCCTCCACAACCAAGCGCCAGCGAGCAACCGACATTCTCTCGGTGTGTCCTCAAGACGCGTGCACCCGCTTATGCCGCTCGGTGGGTGAACACTTTGAAATACCCTCAGAAATCTAATCTTGTGGGCAAAAATAGGGTTCACAACCTGCTGTATCGATTGTACTCTGATATGATGCAGCATTCGATTTTTTGAGATTTGGGACGTTTTGATCAACATTGTTCATAACAAGGATTTTACTGCATTGAATAAAATTTCAAATGTAATGAAGAAAATAAATTTAATGAACTGTGTTACCCTGAACCTCAGAAGATCTTTCTGATAATTGTGGACTTGATATTATAAAAAAATGATATCAATAAAACAGACTGAATTATAACATTTTTATCAAATTTAATAATTAAACTGTCAATATATCACAGATATTAATCTCGAACTTTAGTTGGGATTCTAATGTAATTATTATTTTAGTTTTTAACAAGTGATTTATTCATAAAACTAATCTATATATAATAATTATTAATGCCCTATTTGCCAAATCTTTAGAGCTTTATTGATGTTTAAATGCTGAAATCAGACTCCTAGACCATTATTTGAAAAACTTGTGTATTTTCCTCTTATTTTAGTCAAGGATTAAAGAGTGCACGTGGAACTAACTCAATCCCTTGGTTTAGTTGAATTTTTCCTTTTTTTATGAATAGGCCCGCAAGTTGTGACCCTGACCCCAGACGACGCCAGTAGCGCGATCACGCACGAGAGCTTCCCTGGCAGGTCTGCAGCTAGAGTCGCCGCCGCCGCCATCCCTGTGAGTAACTGCCTGCAGCCTCGACCCCAATTGTGCTGGCGCCGCTCAGGATTTGAATATTGTTCACGATCGAATGATCCGCGCTAGTTGGGAGAATGCGATTATACCAGCGTATATTTTAATAATTTATTGTGCTCTTTTGTAATTTGCTGTTTTCTGTTTGTTTTGGGCATTGGCGGACTCCCTATACTATTGTACATTCTTCGCTACGGGTAACAGTGTACAGAGCAGTCGTAAATTTTGTCTTTTCAAGTCTGACATCAGAGAATCAAACTTTTGGTGTGTGAAGTAAGACGCTTGAACACAATGTTTGAAAACTTCTGTCTCAGAATGCTTGAGCGCTGTGTGTCTTCTCGTCTTTTGATTAGGGCATATATATTTCAAATATGTGATTGTTGAGAGAATCAATTTCATGAAACTAATGCCAGTTTATTAGTTTACATCGAGTGATGCCAGCTGTGAGTTAAGAATATGAAGAAAGACGTGCAAATTTAGTTGTGGGAGGTATTATTACCTTTTCAAAAGATCCTGTATTCACCCATTTCATTTATCTCGTAATGCTTTTAAGATTATCTCATTATTTTGTGTGAGTTTCATCTAGGTTTCATAGGACTGTATCAAAGCATGCAGCAGAATGTTACCGTTGCCCCATAATGCGCAGGTGGGCGGGGTGCGCGTGAAGGAGGAGGTGGTGGACGTGTCCGAGGAAGACTCGCCCTCCGTCTGGCCATCCCAGTCGCTGCTGCTCAACCCGGCACCCGCCATCAAGCAGGAGCTGCCTGACGTCTGCATCAAGGTGATTTGGTGTTGTTCCGCCCGCAATGTTGATTTTGTTGTCCAGGCTGTTGTCGCCTCACGGGGCAACTGCCGCATGCAGTAGCGATTTTGTAGGTCAAGATTTTACTGTTTTTATGCTACTTTTGCATGCGGTAGCGCTTCTATAAACCAGGTTACTGTCACCTCGTGTGGGAACTGCCGCATGCGGTAGCGCTCTTGTAGGTCAAGTCATTGTGAGTCAAGATGTTATCACTTGCGTGAACTTCTGTTTGCGGTAGTGCTGTTGGTCAAGTCTTTGTGAGTCAAGGTGTTGTCACTTGCGTGAACTTCTGTTTGCGGTAGCGCTGTTCGGCAAGTCTTTGTGAGTCAAGGTGTTGTCACTTGCGTGAACTTCTGTTTGCGGTAGCGCTGTTGGAGGTCATGTCATTGTGAGTCAAGATGTTATCACTTGCGTGAACTTCTGTTTGCGGTAGTGCTGTTGGTCAAGTCTTTGTGAGTCAAGATGTTATCACTTGCGTGAACTTCTGTTTGCGGTAGTGCTGTTGGTCAAGTCTTTGTGAGTCAAGGTGTTGTCACTTGCGTGAACTTCTGTTTGCGGTAGCGCTGTTGGTCAAGTCTTTGTGAGTCAAGGTGTTGTCACTTGCCTGAACTTCTGTTTGCGGTAGCGCTGTTCGGCAAGTCTTTGTGAGTCAAGGTGTTGTCACTTGCGTGAACTTCTGTTTGCGGTAGCGCTGTTGGAGGTCATGTCATTGTAAGTCAAGATGTTGTCACTTGCGTGAACTTTTGCTTGTGGTAGCTCTTTTGTGACCATCTCATTTCATCTTAGTTTGCAAGGGTGGTGAGGCTATAATGTTCAAAGGCTACTTCGTTGCTGAATTAGTACAATGACCATGACGCTTATGCACTGCTTGATGTATATTGGTTGGGAAATGTATGAAGCATTGGTTCAAAACTTATGGCTGTTCATGAACGTAGTAAGTTGCAGGAAGGTGGCCGCCTCATTAAAATTCTGTGCTTTGTTTTACAAGTTTGCAATCATTTTATAATAAATGCATGCTAGTGTCCAAGTAACCCCCTAAATTGGTACGAGTGGGTAGTTAAGCGGCCCATAGACAATCAATTTTATTGTCAATATAATTGTCAATAATGAATATTGACAATTTAATTGACCGTCTGTAGGCTTGATTGACGACCGTCAAATAATTGACTTTGTGGGCAAAAAAAATTCATCAATATATTGAGTCAATGATATTGACAATTGGATTGATCGTTTATGGGCCGCTTTAGTTTGGTTTACACTGAAGTTATTTTTGATATTTGAATCGGGGGCCATACTTTGTAGTTGTCGATTTTACAAGTTTCGTAATGGAATTTCTTGAGATGTTAAGTGATACCGCACAATGTTTTATTTCATGTTATGATTCCTTTAAAAAAGTGTGCACAGTTTTTTGTTGCTCCGGTATTTTGTTTGTAAGTGTCAGTCATTAGTCAATGAATACAATTTAAGAATAACTCACTTTTTCTTTCTTGCATAAGTTCTGTTCATTGACCGTTAGCTGCATTAGTTATACTGAACAATGCTTTGTTGAAAATGTTATGTTAGTTGTTTTGTTGCATAAGTTGGATGTAATAATGTATGTTTTTTTGGAGATGTGCTAGATTCAAGATGTGCTCATCGATGTGTTTTATTCAAGATGTGCTCATTGATGTTACATAGCATAAGATGTGCTCGTTGATGTTAATAGCATAAGATGTGCTCACTGATGTCTCATAGCATAAGATGTGCTCGTTGATGCCATGCTGCAGGAGGAGGTGACAGTTGACCGTGAGGTAGCAGGGCGGCCGAGGGGGGCCGGCAGCGAGGAGGGCGAAGCGTCCGACTCCAGCACATCTCTGCCAGATGATCCTACTGGTCAGACTTGCTTGACTCCTTCTCATGTTTCAATGAGTGTACTTGCGTCCATGTTACTCAATGCTCCTGTTTTTAACGCGAGTTACTGGGTAACTGAAGCGTCGAGTTCATGAAATAATATTATTTACCTGCATGTATTTGCGTCCATGTTGCTCTATATTCATGTTTTTTATGCGAGTTACTGGGTAACTAAAGCGTCGAGTTCCTGACATTTGTCTGCAGTCGTGTTGAGCGTACAATCTCGTTTTTGGGTAAGGTGCTCCTGACGTTTGGGGCGTTATTTACAAACTGCTGCGTTGAACTGTGTGGTATGCATTCATAATTCGTTGTACACTGGCCAAACACTCATTATTCATTGTACATTGGCCAAGCATTCATCATTCATTGTACATTGGCCAAGCATTCATCATTCATTGTACATTGGCCAAGCATTCGTCATTCATTGTACATTGGCCAAGCACTCAGTATTCATTGTACATTGGTCAAGCATTCATCATTCATTGTACATTGGCCAAGCATTCGTCATTCATTGTACATTGGCCAAGCATTCATCATTCATTGTACATTGGCCAAGCATTCATCATTCATTGTACATTGGCCAAGCATTTATCATTCATTGTACATTGGCCAAGCATTCATCATTCATTGTACATTGGCCAAGCATTCATCATTCATTGTACATTGGCCA